>CM072554.1:10373363-11719033 GCA_036898215.1 Platycarya strobilacea | reverse complement strand
CCTAAGCAAACAATAAAGCCGATTCTTTAACCTTCTCATTATGTTGATGACATTGTTGATAACATCTTCACATCCGCATGTCATTGATAAATTGATCTTGGACATGAGTGCTGCATTTCTAGTAAAGGACTTAGTCCTCTATCCTATTTTTTGGGCTTGGAGATTGACTATTTCTGAGATGGTTTACTGCTGTCTCAAACGAATATATATCACAAAGACCTTTTCTACGGGAGTCACATTTTGGCATTGCTAAACCAATGCCATAGTCCAATGGCAACGTTCAATAAACTCTCAAAGTTTGACTCCCAAGTGTTTGATGGCAGTACCCAGTACAGAAGGTATAGTTTTGGCCTTGCAATATTTTTCTCTCACGAGACCATATATAAACTTTGCTGTAAATAGAGCATGTCAATTCATGCATGAGCCTAAATTGTCTCACTAGAGTGCTGTTAATTGAATTTTGCGCTATCTTAAGGGCACTAATAATTTCGGCTTGCTATTTGCATACAATTCTCCATTCCATCTTCAAGCACACTCAGATGCGGACTGGGTTGGTTGCCCAGATGATTGCCGCTCCACTGGTGGTCACTGTGTTTATCTTGGTTGACATCTCATTGTTTGGGCCTCCAAAAAGCAGAAGACAGTGGCTAGATCAAGTACTGAAGCCGAATACAAATAAATTGCTATCTCAACAGTCGAAGTCATATGGTTACAGATGGTAATTCGAGAACTGGACCTGCCTCTTTCTTAGGCTCCAAACTTGTGGTGTGAAAACATTGGAGTGACATACTTAGCAGCAAATCCTGTCTATCATTCGCTTACCAAACAAATGGATATCAACTTTCATTTCGTTGAGATCATGTGGCTACAAAGTCTCTTTCTGTTTCCTTCCTCAACTCCAAAGATCAAATTGCTGACATTTTTACTAAACCATTAGTGGCTGATAAATTTTACAAGTTTAGATCGAGTCTCAATGTAATTGACACCCCATTGGATTCGAGGGGGCGTATTAGCGTAAGTGAGAACACTAAAATCAAATGTATATGATAGGCTCACTTTAGCACCATAGGGATTCCTTTTTTCTGTTATTCTCTATAGTAATTGTAACTACTTTATTATTTCATACGTCTCTATACAACAGTGTATATAAACACTAGTCATATTCAATGAAATACAAGGAGAGTGAAATTCTGAAAATGTGTAAACTCTGACAGTTACCACTTGCCCTTTTAGGATCAACACCATTTTGGCCATCAGTAGGCTTCTCAGGGAAGGTTCTTCCCTTCTTTTCACCAGGAATTATTTTACATTCACTACCACTTGCAATTTTCAGCACATCCATTTTCCTGAATTCGCTTACAGCTTAAGCTTTCAAAATGTCGACTTTAGCTTCCTCCAGATTTGCATTATTCACATCACAAATTCCCATTTCATCAACAACTTCGTCCAGCTTCTCGTGGGTGACATCAGTATCTTCACTTGACTCAGTACTTTCACCCTCCTCAATTCTGCATTTTAATGACTATAACCTCCATCAGTTCTCTATTAACCTGTAACAGAAACTCAAATGTTTGCAGTAAAAAATTAAAAATTCTGCCACTTTTTTAATCTACAGTGAAACCAAAAGAGATGGAGGGCCTATCACTACCAAATTAGCCAATACCTGAGCAGTACAACCAAGTATCAAAATAATGAACTCATTCTAAATACCATCAAAGTATGGAAAAATAGTTCAATTTCCATGGGAAACTCAAAACTCATACCAAGACCTAACTCTCCAGGTAATCAAATGTTGACTGAACTTGCCTCAACCAAGTAATTACAAGATCTAATTGCAGGCTTTCTGTAATCAACCAGTCGTTTAAGGTCTCTTCTAAAGCGGTTCAACATATAGCATATCAAAAAACAAATGCACTATTAAAAAACCCAAGTGCGTTTAATGATCTGTCAAGAATATCTGGGGATCCTGAAGAAAGTCAGCTATGTCAGTTGAACACGAAGGGCATTTCCTGATAGTTCTTTTGTGCTTTTAATGTTCGTCTGCCTTCACACGTTCTGTCTTTCATTATACTTTGACCAGCGAAGGCACCCTCTAGACAAGCTTTGCAAAAGTTATGAGCACAAGGGGTAGTGAGAGGGAAGGCCATCACCTTCTGGTAGATGTGGCAGCTAAACTCTGCATATTCAATTACCCAAGCACGATTTCTAAGACATGATAGTGAGATAAATGAAGATGATCAGAAAACTTGAACAAAGCTTGTAAATGTGAATTAGACAAGTAAACCTTTTAGAAGTTTCGCTTTCACAGACAGATTTGTGCTCGTTGAATAACATTCCTTGATCTCTTCCCATCTTCCAATTGCCCATCATTAACTCGTTTTCTGCTACGTGGTGGAGGTCTTTTCCACATCCAGCAACTTTTTTCCTCCTGGAGATCATGATGGAACATTTAGGACGTGAAAATCAATTAGCTAAGCTAACTCTAATAGCACAAGTAGGTTTAGAGACACATAGGAAACCATCTCTTTAACTAGATATTACGTAATAGATATTGAGTATGCCCAAAAAGAAAAAGAAAAAAAGTCATTGAGAAGATAACTAGAGAGAGAACCCCCTTTGGACACAAGAAGTAAATGAGCATTAGCTTACATCATAGTCCCAGGATGGAGATTCCATCCTTTCAGTTATGTCAATTGCATCCTTTAACTCGTTAATGACGGGCAGTGACCTTGGCTGGTCCCCGTGATCATCACTACAGATTCATCTCCAAAATTTAATCGCACAAAAATACATCCCCAAAGAGAGAGAGAGAGAGGTGATAAGAATAGACCTTATCCAGGGGGCAGGATCATTGTCACATCTAACAAAAAGATATCTACACATCTTATATCCCTAACACAATAAACATTCATCAGCTAACAATTTTAGAATACCATAAACCTATGTCGATGAACAGGCTCAACAAGAATACAGGCCAAGTTGTTACTTCAATTTATATCGTTATGAGCTTATGATCATAAGCATCTTACTTGAGTCCCATTTTTATGCCAGCATTTCTCGATTCTGTAAATCCCATCATAGCATAACCCTCTATCTGAGGCATAAGAAGATCGTTTCTCCTTGTTAGACCTGTCCAAAAGAATCTTATTAGCAAAAAAATAATAATTTTTCTGATAGAAGCAGAAGAATACACCTTTAGAAACAATCTTTTGGAATAAGTATCTCACAAGATTAACTGCTCTTCTATTTAGGATCTGATAATTAATACAGCAATTCCTACCCAAAAGGTAATGAAATAGTTACATATGTAGCAATGACGACAAAAGGGCTTACTTGTCCCAACCTTTTGAGTAACTTACAAAAAGAAGACGACATTAGCAGCCTATTTAGGAAGATAGCCATTTTTTGTTTGTTGATCTCACCCCTTCTATTCTTTAGTGAGCAAGCTTATTAATAATATTTCCACAAAAGAATACAAAAATATTAACTGGAACGACTGCTCATTAACTTGTCAATGTCTAACATTCTGTTTATATGCTACCAGACATCATAGAGGTTGAAAGCTATGATTCTCCTATAAACTTGCTATCTGCACTCTCAGAAGAACCATGAATGCCATAAAATTATAAATGATATCCTGAGCTGTGAGCCATTTGTATTTCTACACCTGTTGTTTGATCCATAAAATTGAAAACTGGGATGCAATATGCAATTTTATTATGTTATATTTAATTCTATAGATTATGATATTATAAATGTGAATTTAATGAATGTAGATTATTATTTATTTTCTTAAAATACTATCTCGGATAGGCATAATGGTTAGGCCAAAGAATACAATGGTTGGGCCAAAAAACATAATGGCTGGGCTGAAGAGGGACAATGGTCGGGCCGAAGAGACACGATGCTTGGTGTGAAGAGGCATGATGGTTGGTCCAAAAAAGCACGATATTTAAGCCGAATAAGCATGATACTTAAGCCGAAGAGGCATAATACTTGGACCAAAGATGCACAATACTTGAGCCGAAGAGGCACAATACTTGAGCAGAAAATGCACGATACTTGAGCCGACGAGGCATAAGGCTTGGCCAAAGTCCAAAACTAAATTTCAAAAAATACAAATTTGTACACATTAAAAAATTTTAGTCATATTTAATCAAATATGAGGAGAAAAATATGGAAAAATGGAATAAAAATACTTTTTATCTTCTAAAGTGAATAGTAAAACTAAAAATTTTACCAAATTTGGACAATCTTGGATAAAGTTTTAGCTTTACTATTGTTGCCCAGATGACTAACACAAGAGGGGGGGTGAATTGAGTTGTATTAAAAAATTAACAATTATAAATCAAGTCTATAAAATAAAATATAAAATATGAAACAGTAATAAATATAAAGAGTAAAGGTAAGAGAGAAGCAAACTCAGTATGTTAACGAGGTTCGGCCCCACTGCCTACGTCCTCGCCTCAAGCTACCCCTTGAGGATCCCAAAATCCACTATTCAATTTCCTTTAGGTGGAGATAGAAACCTATTACACCTTTGAGCAGCACCGCTCTAAAGAATCCGTGTAGAACACCCTCTACACTTCTAATCACCTCACATTTGGTGATTTAACTATTCCCCGTGTAGAACACATTCTACACTTCCAATCACCTCACACTTGATGATTTAACTATTCCCCGTGTAGAACACTTTCTACACACACAAGGGTTATACACACCCTTTTACTGATACAAGAATTGATAGTGGGTAGGCTATCAGAAAACACTCCTCAATGAGTGAAATAAAAACAATACAGCACAAACTATATATCTCAAAATAAATAAGGGTTAAGACTCAATGCTTGGAGAAGAGAGAATGAAAACTTTGAATGAATGTTGTATGCTCTTGGTGTTGTAAATGTGAAACTCTCAAATGATCTATTTATAGGCATATGAGACTTCATATTCAAATTTAAAAAGATTCACATGTCAAAGACATCATCATTCACTTTTCAAAAATTTCAAATCAAATCTTTTTACTTTTTGCATGTGACAAAAGGAGCACACTTTATTTTTCAAAAATTTCAAACCTAATCTTTTACTTTTTGCATATGACAAAAGGAGCACACTTTACTTTTTAAAATTTTCAAACAAAAACATCTACCTTTTGCATAAGTCAAGAAAAGCATCCACCACTTTTAAAAATATTCAAATAAAACATGCACATGTGAAAGATGACAATCAATCATCTTAATATTTTCAAAGTTCAAACCTTTAATCATATCATGCACATGTGAAAGATGACAATCAATTATCTTAATATTTTTAAAGTTCAAACCTTTAATCATGTCATGCACATGTGAAAGATGACAATCAATCATCTTTCAAAATTTTCAAAATTCAAATCTTTAATCATGTCATGCACATGTGAAAGATGACAATCAATCATCTTTCAAAATTTTCAAATTTAATTTTCAATATATTCATGCACATGTGGAAAATGTATTTTAATGCTTTATGATAAAATATTTATTTTGAGCCTTAATCCTAATTTTAAATTTTTAAGAGATTTACAATATTACTCTATAATTTTAATGTGAACTTGTTCCCTTCTTGCTCATGCTTGCTTCCTTGATGTGCTTGATTATATTGTGTGGACAACTTGAGCTTGAGACTCCTTTATTCTTTGGATTCATTTGTTATCATTAAAATCCATTTGTAGATTTACATGAAATTTGAAACCTTGGGTTCAACAATCTCCCCCTTTTTGATGATGACAAATGCTTGATAGAACCTAAATCCTGTATTAATACTTAAGCTCCCCCTGAGAATGTGCGTTAGTTTTTCAAGCAAAAATATAAACATAATTCCAAGCATATATAACAAGTTTAGCGATTTAAACAATGTTAATGTTCTAGTCTAAAACTTCTCCCCCTTTTGGCATCATTAAAAAAGAATCATAATTATCTCAATAAGATATATTCCTACAATAACTAACAGAAAAATAAAACGCTGCGTTAGTGAAAACTGTAGAAGTTAGAACCACCCGTGTCCGACAAAATCAGCAAAGGTTGAAGCCGAATTTTATCATCTCGGTGCGGAAGAAGATTTAAATCCGCTTGATGTTATTGACGAATTAGATGTTCCAGAGATTTGAAGTTGAATAATTAAAATTATTTGTGTCCGACAAAGACAGCAAAAGCTGCAGGCCTAGCTCTGGCAATGCGGTGCGGAGCCATGCATGTCCGACAAAGCCTGCAAATGTTGGAAGTCTAACTCTGGCAATTCGGTGCGGAGCCACGCGTATCTGACAAAACCTGTAAAGATTGGAGGTCTAGCTCTAGCAATTCGGTGCAGAGATTTGATCCGCTTGATGTTGCTAAAAATTGAGATATCATCATGATTTATAAGTTTGTCTTGTTCTTATTTCCGTTTCTATAAGAGCAATCATTAACTTTATCTATTTCGCATCAAGTTTTCTTCTCATCTTTGCAATTTGCTTGCATTCTCATTCTACAATTTTTCAATGGCTCGTAGAATTCCCTTCAGTGCTTCTCTTGATCAAGATTTGAGGTATCCTTCACCTCAGTCTCAATCTATTTCTGCATCTGTCGTGGGTGCCATGAAGCAACAAGAAACTGATTTAGCTAATAAATCAGATTATGATGCCATTTACGAGCTTGTGGGTCTCGGAACTCGATACTCATCATCTATCGTCGCGTTTTCTGCTCGGTTGTAGTCCAAAACTCGCGAAATTGAGAAGCTTAACGAGACTGTATCTGTACTTCAACGACTTGTTTATGAGTCAAACAAAAAAATAGTAGAGTTAAAGCAACAGAATAAGGATTTGAAATCCTTACTTACCTCTTCATTTCGATTGCCGAATCCTTTAGACAAGGATGGCATGATGATTTATGAGGAGCAAATGCATTTGAATGATGAGGCTAAACGTCTCAAGTTTCTGTAGGTCATTTAAGATAATGAAATAAAAGTATCTAGCAGATATCCATGGCATGCATCATTCCTATTTCTCTTCTAATCATGCATAGTCTATCTTCTGGTAGGGGTTTTGTGAAAATGTCTGCCAATTGATCATGTGTACTAGTGAATTCTAATACAATATCGCCCTTTTGCACATGATCTCTAAGAAAATGATATCTAATTTCAATATGTTTGGTCCGAGAATGTTGTATTGGATTTTTTGAAAGATTTATAGCACTTGTATTATTACATTTGATTGGAATGTGATTGTACATAAGTTTAAAATCCTCAAGTTGTTGCTTCATGTAAAGAACTTGAGTACAACAACTACCCGCAGCAACATATTCTGCCTCAGCAGTAGATAGTGCAACAGAATTTTGTTTTTTACTAAACCAAGAAACTAGTGCACGACCTAAGAAGTGACATGCTCCACTAGTGCTTTTTCGATCTATTTTACAGTCAGCATAATCTGCATCTGTGTAGCTGATTAGATCAAAAGATGTGTGCTTAGGGTACCATAACCCTAAGTTAATTGTACCACTAAGATATCTAAGAATGCGCTTAACTGCAATTAAATGTGATTTTTTTGGAGATGATTGAAAGCGTGCACATAAGCACACACTAAACATAATATCTGGTCTACTGGCTGTCAAATATAATAAGCTACCGATCATACCTCGATATACCTTCGAGTCAACTGATTTACCGGTTTCATCTTTATCAAGTTTAGTGGATGGACTCATTAGTGTTCCAGTTTCCTTAGCACCTTCCATCCCAAATTTCTTCAGCAATTTCTTAATATATTTCGATTGATTGATGAATGTCCCACTTTTTGCTTGCTTAATTTGCAATCCGAGAAAGAATGTAAGCTCTCCCATCATGCTCATTTCAAATTCTTCCTGCATAATCTTAGCAAAAACTTGGCACATATTTTCATTAGTAGCACCGAATATTATATCATCAACATAAATCTGAATCAAAAGAATATCAGCATTTTCGTATTTAATGAAAAGAGTTATATCAATTTTTCCTCTTGAAAAGCTTTTTTTAATTAAGAAACCACTAAGTCTCTCGTACCACGCTCTAGGAGCTTGTTTGAGTTCATATAGTGCTTTTGTGAGTTTGAAAACATGATTTGGAGAAATATGATTTTCAAAACCTAGAGGTTGCTCAACATATACCTCTTCATTTATAAAACCGTTTAAGAAAGCACTTTTAACATCCATTTGAAAAAGTTTGAAATCTTTATAACAAGCATATGCAAGTAGCATTCGAATAGTTTCTAATCTTGCGACTGGTGCATATGTCTCATCATAATCGATTCCTTCTTCTTGATTGAAACCTTGGGCTACAAGTCGAGCCTTATTTCTAGTAATGACTCCGGACTCATCTTTCTTGTTTCTAAAAACCCATTTTGTTCCAATAATAGTATGATTTTTTGGTCTAGGAACAAGTGTCCAAACATCATTTCTTTCAAATTGATTAAACTCTTCTTGCATAACTAGAATCCAAGATTCATCAAGAAGTGCTTCATCAATATTTTTAGGTTCAATCTGAGATAGAAAAGCAGTATGATTGCAAATATTTCTAAGAGATGATCGAGTGCTTACACCTCGTGAAGGTTCCCCCAGAATTTGTTCCACTGGATGATCTTTCACAAATTTCCACTGTTTGGTTGCATCTTGTATTAAATTTTGATGATCTTTTCTGATATCTCCATGTTGGACTTCCTCTATTGTGTTCTCTTTGTTGAGATTGAGACTTTCCGTATTATTTATACCTCCTATTTCTTCATCAATAGATTTCTTGGAGAGTACAGAATTAGATTCATCAAATACTACATGCATAGATTCTTGTACAGTCAAAATCTTTTTATTGAATACTCTATAAGCTTTACTATTAGTAGAATACCCGAGAAAAATACCTTCATCAGATTTTGCATCAAACTTGCCTAAATTATCTCTGTCATTTAAAATAAAACATTTGCATCCTAATACATGAAAGTAATAAATGTTGGGATTTTTCTCATTCCAAAGCTCATAGGGGGTTTTATCTAATTTAGACCTTAGTATAACTCTATTTATAATATAACATGCAGTACTTACCGCTTCAGCCCAAAAATAACTAGGCAAGTTGTTCTCATTTAGCATTGTTCTTGCCATCTCTTGAAGAGATCTATTTTTCCTTTCTACTACCCAATTTTGTTGAGGAGTTCGAGGAGCAGAAAAATTATGTACAAAACCATTTTCATCACAAAATGTTTCAATATTTTTATTAACAAACTCTTTTCCCCTATCACTTCGGATACTTGAAATAGTATAACCCTTTTCATTTTGAATTCTCTTGCATAACTTGGTAAAAGCATTATGTGCCTCATCTTTATGAGTAAGAAAGATAACCCAAGTATATCTAGAGAAGTCATCAACAACAACAAATGCATAATATTTTCCTCCTAAACTTGCAACTCTATTTGGTCCAAAAAGATCTATGTGTATCAGTTGCAGTGGTCTAATAGTAGAAATATGTTTCTTGATTTTAAAAGAAGTTTTTGTTTGTTTACCAAATTGGCATGCATCACAAATTTTGTCTTTAAGAGAATTTACCTTTGGTAAACCTCTCACAAGATCATTTTTCGAAAGTTTGGAAATAAGTTCCATATTGGCATGACCTAGTCTTCTATGCCATAACCAATTAGTTTCATTTTGAGCTGAAAAACAAATCGCATCTTGTGAGGTAATTTCTTCAAAATCAATTGTATAAACATTGTTACTTCTAAAAGCAATAAAACAAATATTACAATCATAATCATTCAATATAATGCACTTATCCATTTTGAAAGTAATTGTAAATCCTTTATCACATAATTGACTTATGCTTAAAAGATTATATTTTAAACTTTCAACAAGTAGAACATCTTCAATTATAAGAGAAGACTCATTACCAATTTTACCTATTCCCACGATCTTCCCTTTCGAGTTGTCTCCAAATGTCACGTGTCCTTCGTCTTTAGATTTAAGATCAAAGAACTTAGTCTTGTTTCCCGTCATGTGTCTTGAACATCCACTATCTAAAAACCATTTATTTTTGTTCGTGGAAGACGTCATGCACACCTATAAAAACAATTAAAATGATTTTTCTTGGTACCCAAGTTCTTTGGGTCCTTTATTTATTAGTATTAGAAGAAATAAGATTTTTAGGTACCCATATGGCCCTAATAGTCATTGTATGTTTTCTTCTAATAGGACAAGCAAAATAATTATGACCATTTCTATTACAAAAATTGTAAATAGCATGTGACATATATGAAGAACTTGAGTGATTATAATAGTATCATTTTTTAACAAAATTATTTTTATGAAAAGAATTTTGAATATTGGACTTTGATTTAGAAGGATTATCAAAGAAGTTTTTATAAGGTTTGTATTTTTGTTTTGGCATATATTCCAAGCCTGCCTTATCAAAAACATATCTTTGACTACCAAGAAGTTTTTCAAAATTTCTTTTTCTATTCGTAAATTTTTCAATAATATTTTCTAAATCAGTTTTCTTTTTCTTCAACTCAAAATTTTCATCTTTCAAAACGAATATTTTCTTTTCTTAAAATATCAATTTCGTTTGTTAAAGAAGAATTTTTCTTTTTCAAAACAGTATACTTGATACCCAATTTTTCAAATTCCTCATATACCTCTTCTAAAACATTTTACAATTCTTCATATGAAGGATCTTCAATATTATCAAGATTTGTTACCTCAATGTCATCTTTAGCCATAAGACAAAGATTTGCTGATTCTCCATTGCTTGCTTCACTATCTGAGCTACTTGAATCATCATCCCATGTCGCTTTCATTGCTTTTTTGCCTTTGTTTCGATCTTTTTTTAGCAGAGGACAATCTGACTTGATATGACCAGGTTTATTGCATTTATAACAAATTAAAGTGTCATTTTTACCTGAATCTTTCTTGGGAGACTTTTTGAAGGATTTCTTTGGAGGAGTTTTATTTTTCTTTAAGAACCTCTGAATTCTTCTTGTTATCATCGCAACTTCTTTATCTTTGTCGTCATTTTCCTCATCTTCATCACTTTCACTTTCATGTGGAACAACTTTAAGTGCCAAGCTCTTCTTTGACTTTCCTTCTTCTTCTCCTCTTTTCAATGTGTACTCATGGGTGATAAGTGACCCGATGAATTCATTCACTTCGAGCTTCTTGAGGTCTCTAGCTTCAAGAATCGCTGTCACTTTTGATTCCCAAAGTTTTGGTAGAGAGTTGAGAATTTTTCTTACTATCTCCACTTTGGAATAAACTTTGCCAAGAGCTGTCAAACTGTTTATGATGTTAGTAAAACGAGTGTACATACTAGAAATAGATTCATCATCATTCATCTTAAACATTTCATATTCATGAGTAAGAATATAAATTTTTGATTCCTTGACTTGAGAAGTTCCTTCATAAGTAACTTCCAAGTTATCCCAAATTTCCTTTGCTATAGCACAAGTCATTACTCTATTAAATTCATTACCATTGAGAGCATTATATAATAAATTCATAGCAGTTAAATTCAAAGTATAAAGTCTATCGTCTTCACGATTAAACTCTTCTTCTTCCTTTTTGACCTTTACTCCATCAACTACTTTTGTTGGAATATAAGGTCCATTTACAATGCATTTTCAGATTTCTCGACCTTGAGCCTGAAGGAATATTCTCATTCTAACTTTCCAGAATGAGTAATTGTCTCCACAAAAGAGTGGAGGCCGACTGCTAGATTGACTTTCACCAAATGAAGCTGCAATGTTAGCCATAAGATCTTAATTCAAAAGATAGTTAATCTTATAATAGAGCTCTAGCTCTGATACCAATTGTTGCCCAGATGACTAACACAAGAGGGGGGGTGAATTGCGTTATATTAAAAAATTAACAATTATAAATCAAGTCTATAAAATAAAATATAAAATATGAAACAGTAATAAATATAAAGAGTAAAGGTAAGAGAGAAGCAAACTCAGTATGTTAACGAGGTTCGGCCCCACTGCCTACGTCCTCGCCTCAAGCTACCCCTTGAGGATCCCAAAATCCACTATTCAATTTCCTTTAGGTGGAGATAGAAACCTATTACACCTTTGAGCAGCACCGCTCCAAAGAATCCGTGTAGAACACCCTCTACACTTCCAATCACCTCACACTTGGTGATTTAACTATTCCCCGTGTAGAACACCTTCTACACTTCCAATCACCTCACATTTGATAATTTAACTATTCCCCGTGTAGAACACCTTTTACACACACAAGGGTTATACACACCCTTTTACTGATACAAGAATTGATAGTGGGTAGGCTATCAGAAACACTCCTCAATGAGTGAAATAAAAACAATACAGCACAAACTATATCTCTCAAAATAAATAAGGGTTAAGGCTCAATGCTTGGAGAAGAGAGAATGAAAACTTTGAATGAATGTTGTATGCTCTTGGTGTTGTAAATGTGAAGCTCTCAAATGATCTATTTATAGGCATATGAGACTTCATATTCAAATTTAAAAAGATTCACATGTCAAAGACATCATCATTCACTTTTCAAAAATTTCAAATCAAATCTTTTTAATTTTTGCATGTGACAAAAGGAGCACACTTTATTTTTCAAAAATTTCAAATCAAATCTTTTTACTTTTTGCATGTGACAAAAGGAGCACACTTTATTTTTCAAAAATTTCAAACCTAATCTTTTACTTTTTGCATATGACAAAAGGAGCACACTTTACTTTTTAAAATTTTCAAACAAAGACATCTACCTTTTGCATAAGTCAAGAAAGCATCCACCACTTTTAAAAATATTCAAATAAAACATGCACATGTGAAAGATGACAATCAATCATCTTAATATTTTCAAAGTTCAAACCTTTAATCATATCATGCACATGTGAAAGATGACAATCAATTATCTTAATATTTTCATAGTTCAAACCTTTAATCATGTCATGCACATGTGAAAGATGACAATCAATCATCTTTCAAAATTTTCAAAGTTCAAATCTTTAATCATGTCATGCACATGTGAAAGATGACAATCAATCATCTTTCAAAATTTTCAAATTTAATTTTCAAAATATTCATGTACATGTGGAAAATGTATTTTAATGCTTTATGATAAAATATTTATTTTGAGCCTTAATCCTAATTTTGAATTTTTAAGAGATTTACAATATTACTCTATGATTTTAATGTGAATTTGTTCCCTTCTTGCTCATGCTTGCTTCCTTGATGTGCTTGATTATATTGTGTGGACAACTTGAGCTTGAGACTCCTTTATTCTTTGGATTCATTTGTTATCATTAAAATCCATTTGTAAATTTACATGAAACTTGAAACCTTGGGTTCAACAACTATTTATAAAAAATATTTTTATTCTCTTTTTCCATATTTTTCTCTTCATATTTGATCAGATATGACCAAATTTTTTGATATGTGTGTAAACTTATACTTTTTGAAATTTAATTTTGGACAATCCAATAAGAATATTTTAAAAGGTGTAAGATTGTTGACTAACTGATGATGTTGGGTGTGCCAACATTCAATTTCCGAACCTTATCATTGAGTTCATTAACGTCGTGTTTGTTTTTACAATTACATATAAATTGTCTTATTTAATTATTATAATTTTTTAATTTTTTTATAAAAAATAAAATAATTAATTTAGTTTTTTCAATTTTTAAAATAAAAATAATATTAAAAAATATATTGTAATAAGATTTTATCCAACTTTTAATTTTAATTTCAACTCAATTCATCTCATATCATCTGCGAAAACAAACGAGATATAAGATATCATGTATAAAGTGTTCTATAAACATTAAGTGCATGTAAGAGATTTATATTGGTATTATTGGTATATGATAAAAAATTAGATGTCGTTAATCATCTCTAGCAGTTAAGACTTCATTTGGATTGTGAGATGAGATGAGATGAGATGATTTTATATAAAAATTAAAAATTGAATAAAATATTATTAAAATATTTATTTTTAATGTTACTATTATTTTGATATTTGAAAATGTTAAATTATTTATTATATTTTGTATGAATATTTAAAAAAATTATAATAATGAAATGATATGAGATGAGATTAAATGAAGCCATTTCTGTATCCAAACGGAGATACAATTGTAAATTATCCTAACAATTGTAGGAATTATCGATTTGTTGGTAATATGATATTATTGTCTTTTATGAAAAATTATATTTATAATTAAGTGTAAATATATTTTATTTGGAATTGAAATCTTAAGACTTGAATTTTATAAATTAAATTTTACCATTTAAATATTCTGAATTATGTGCTCTAGAGGTCGAATTGATATTAGAATAGTTTTTTTTCGAGTTTTACTATTCATCATCTCACACACTGCACACTATTTTTATTTTGATTTTTCCTTCTTAGACTAATTAAAAATTCTTTTATTCATCATCTATATACTATATATTTGATAAATAAAATATATGTATATATATATATAACGTGTAGTGTGTGAAGATAATAAATAGAGCTTTTCAAAATTGTCTGTCTTAAATATGATTTGAAACTAGTGGCCATTACTTTTGCACCCATCATCAAAACGAAGTCTCTTATTTTTTTTTTCCTTAATTTTAACAAAGAACACTAACATTAAAGAATAAAGAGAGAGCCTTTATACTGGTGTTGCCTTTAAGTGTGAGTTATTGGAAGCCAATAAGTAGGTGACACGTCACATTAATGAGGAGGCTCTGTGGGACATATAGTAGTGTTTGATTCACAGGAGCGATGGACTGTCCCTGAATGATGGACTTCTTCTCGATTGAAGCTCTCTCCCCTCCATATATTTAAACCTTCTTTCTCTCCCCTCCCTCTTTCTGTCCAGTTTGAAGCTCATTCAAATAGGATAAAAAGAGTTTGATTATTTTCTTCCTATTTTTTTGAACTTGAGGGAAAAGTAGAATGTCATCTACGCGGCTGTACCTTCTACGAACACCTTGGTGTTTTTTTAGGCCAGATTTTAGACAATGGAGAATTTTCCTTTAATTAATTTTCTCAAATAAGTAAAGGACTACCACTTGAGAGGTGGATTTTGTTTTTATTTTATTTAAGAAAAAGAATATGCATGTGTGCAAGTCCTTTTTTCTCTATTTATTTTTGAAAGGGTTATCAATGGCTAACAAAGATTACAAAGAAGAAGATACTACAATCCTCACCAGATCAAATTCAAAATGAAACATAATAATAGGGCAGGATGATGATGAAGGAATTGAAGCCAATAACTAAATCAATGCCGAAAGGTCAAGAGGTAGGGAGGTGAAGGTCACAGTACTTAAATCAAAGTTAAAGGGTGAAGAACGTAGGGAAGCGAAAACCTTTCTTGAATCACTACAAAAAAGTCGGAGAAAGTCAAGAACCGAAAAATTATCTCTAACTTTGTATTGATATCCACTTTTTTAGAAACCCCTTACGTGGTAGCATTTTCTAAGTCTCCAATAATCTCTCCTCACAAGTGATATGGGCCAAAAAATGCACTCGAGAGGAAAGTGAAAGTTACAAAATCATTTCAAGAACACTTATAAGACAATTATGAAATCATATTAAATTCTCATTAAATACATATGTAAGTTGCAAAAAACTCCCAAATTAAAGTAAATAGGATAATCAATTACAAGATCAAAAAAAGAGATTACACTTTTACACCCAAATTTAATTTATAAGATTCAAAATTTTAAATGCTTTATGCAAATTAAATAATGCCATGCTAGCCATATGAATGATGAGTACAATATAACAATTTTCAAATATATATATATTAACATTGGCACAAGATTGTCAAAATAGTTAAAATGATAATTATCGATTTTTAGTGATATAATTAAATTATAAAGGTAATTATAATAGAAGGAAGGTTCTATTTAAGTGGCAATTGCATATGGATAATGGATGGATGAGATACGGGTTTACCCACCCGGCTCCACAAACAGTGCAGTTATACCCATTAACCACCACTACTAGACACTATGGCACTATCAATCCTGTTAAAACCCTAGCAACTTTGTTCACACAGACAGTTTGCATGCGATCGCTTTTTGCGCTCATATCCTCATCGGCTTCATCTGGTCACCATTTATTCTCTCTCCTCGGCTCGCGTTGCTCCTTAAAACTCCCAGCTCATCAGGCCTTCAGGCGCCGCCTGGTTCTAATGGATGCCTCTGAGATTATTCTCCGCCAGGCTTTCGCAGAGAAGCAATCAGCCGTCGAATCCCAAGCCCACGCCGTACGCGCGCTGAAAGCAGCCGGCGCTGCAAAGCCAGATATCGATGCAGCGATTGAATCCTTGAACGGCTTGAAGCTTGAGAAAGCTTCGATCGAGAGGCAGCTCCAAACTGCCATTGGTGGCGGTGACGGCTCCCTTAACAGGGAAACGTTCCGTCAAGCGGTGGTGAATACTCTGGAACGGCGTTTGTTCTACATTCCGTCCTTCAAAATCTATCGCGGCGTTGCTGGGCTTTACGATTACGGGCCGCCGGGCTGTGCCGTCAAGTCGAACGTTCTGGCTTTCTGGCGCCAGGTAGGCCAAAATTATATGCATATATTTTGCCCTCCTGATAATTTAATTGGAATTGTAAACAATGAAGGACAATATATTTGGGGTTTTCTTGTTTACTTGCACACGCATCTCGTAGATGTTTTGACTTACAATATTTGCTATATATTCTTCATTTTTCATACTTGGTACAACAAGTTTAAAGTTTTTGTAAATTGTGAAGCTTTACGTTTTGGAGTATTTTTCTACGGGATGTTGGCGATTCTGCTTCTATTTGACTCATAGTTCCCTGAAATTCAGTACAACTGTGTTTTCGAATCTTAATATCATAATTTATACAAGTTAGCAGTGAAAAACTGGGAGAGGAGGAGACCGAGGTTAGGCTCAGGGGAGGAGAGTTGTTTAAAGGTCGAATGGTTGTGGAACGGCCAACTTCTTTGATTTTATTCACTGTGGTTATCACCAGATGCTGCAGAGGTGTGGTTCTGTCTGGATCTTGTATTGTTTAAAGATCCACCTGGAGGTTTGAAGATTTTACGCAAAGGGGATAAAGTTAGACAGTCGATTTTATTGTTCAAATCTGCAGCATATAGAGTTTACAAGAAATTAGACCAGAAGGGAACAGCTTTTTTGCTGCAAATGTATCCAGACAGAGTTGAAATTGTTCTATATTTGTGTAATATTTCTCTAATGAACCAGTGGCATGACTAGAAAGGTAACAGTTGTGAAATTAAGGGAATGCTAAACACTTCCGAGAAAAAGCAACATATTCGTTTTATTTGTTTTTGTAGCATTTTGTCCTTGAGGAGAACATGTTGGAAGTTGACTGCCCATGTGTCACACCTGAAGTGGTGCTGAAGGCATCTGGTCATGTTGACAAATTTACCGACCTTATGGTGAAGGATGAGAAAACTGGGACCTGTTATCGTGCTGACCACTTGCTGAAGGATTTTTGCAACGAGAAGCTTCAGAAGGACCTCAGCATAAGTACAGAGAAGGCTGCTGAGCTAAGACATGTGCTTGCAGTATTGGATGATCTCTCATCTGAACAACTGGGTGCAAAGATCAAGGAGTATGGCATTACAGCTCCAGACACTAAGAATCCCCTGTCTGATCCTTATCCGTTCAACTTAATGTTTCAAACCTCAATAGGTCCATCTGGCTTGAGCCCCGGGTGAGTATTGGATATGCATACAAATATACATGGTATTGGTAATGTCAAAGTGCTCAAAGAGTTGGTATAGTTGATAATTCTAAACTTTTCTAAGTCACTGGGTTGACTTAGTTATTTTATCTTCAATTTTATGCAGCTTTATGTGTACTTGCCCTTGGTTGTAGAGTTTTTATTATCTTATTTTTGGTAGGTATATGCGTCCTGAAACTGCCCAAGGCATATTTGTTAATTTTAAAGACTTGTATTATTACAATGGGAACAAGCTCCCCTTTGCTGCAGCTCAAATTGGTCAGGCTTTCAGGAATGAGGTGATTCCTTTCTCTCCTTAAAAAACACATAGTTGTGCATGTGCTGTCTTCATGTGAGTTCATGAGAGAGAGGGAATCTGAAAACTCTTTCTCATATGGGCAGATATCTCCTCGCCAAGGCCTTTTGAGAGTCCGTGAGTTCACGCTAGCAGAGATTGAGCACTTCGTTGATCCTGAAAACAAGTCTCACCCAAAGTTCTCAGAAGTTGCCAACTTGGAATTTCTGATGTTCCCAAGAGAAGAACAAATGTCTGGCCACTCTGCAAAGAGAATTCCACTGGGTGAAGCAGTTTCAAGGGTTGGTTTGAAGAATATCTCTTTCTACTTTTTTTGCCTTCTCCACTCTTGCTTGTTTGAATCTCTTTTTTTGTGACGATTCTGTGGTTAAATGTCTTCCAGGGAATTGTCAACAATGAAACTCTGGGCTACTTCATTGGGAGAGTATATCTCTTCTTAACTCGCCTTGGTATAGACAAAGACCGTTTAAGGTTCCGGCAGCATCTTGCAAATGAAATGGCCCACTATGCTGCTGATTGTTGGGATGCTGAAATTGAGTGCTCCTATGGGTGGATTGAATGTGTTGGCATTGCGGATAGGTCTGCATATGATTTGCGTGCTCACTCGGTGAGAATTTTATTGACACTTTAGGATTATTACAATTCAAATGTGATGTGAGCTTTTGTGGAAAGTCTTCTCACTCCACTCATTGGTACAACGAGATGGCATGATTCATAGGGATAGAGTGGATAGTTTAATTTCCTTTAGCCTCATTGTTGTTCAGAAAGCTTGCTAATGGAATACTAATAAAAAATAAAGCTTGCCAATCAGATATGAACCTCCTAGATTGTGTCATAATAAGTAAGATAAGCTTTTGTTTTCTAAGCTGCTAACAAGATTCGTCTATAGTCTCAAGCCACTGGTGACAGAACAGGTTGTACATGAAGAACATGCTAAAAGTACACATGTTTTGTTACATCTTAAAAAAGATAAAAATGCTTAACTATCTGGAAACAATAATGCTAAATATGTGTGGAGTACTGATTAACTGACATGTGACAGGACAAAAGTGGTGTTGCACTTGTGGCCCAGGAAAAATTCTTGGAACCTAGAGAAGTGGAGGTGATTCTTCTGTTAATGAACCCTACTCATCACTGACATAATTAATACCATTAGTATGTGCATAACTTATTTTGCAAGGCAACAGCTAGCCCTTGAATCCATCTGCTTGATGTTGGCTAACATTACTTGACTGGCGATGTATAATTTCAGAAACTAGTTATCAATCCTGTGAAAAAAGAGTTGGGCCTTGCGTTCAAGGGGAACCAAAGGATGGTGGTTGAAGCTTTGGAGGTAAACATTTTAATAGCACATATCTTTGTCCTTAATGGCAAGATTTCTAGAAAATAAAATGAATCCATTATTTTGACATTTTATTTGCGTTTTTCATGTTAGGCAATGAATGAAAAAGAGGCTTTGGAAATGAAGGCTACTTTAGAATCCAAGGAAGAGAGTGAGTTTTATGTGTGCACTCTTGGCAAAAACGTGACTATTAAGAAGAACATGGTCACAATTTCAAAGGAGATCAAGAAAGAACACCAAAGAGTTTTCACACCATCCGTAATCGAGCCATCTTTTGGCATTGGGAGGATAATATTTTGCCTCTTTGAACACTCTTTTTATACGAGGCCAAGTAAAGCCGGGGATGAACAGTTAAATGTGTTCCGTTTTCCACCTCTTGTAGCACCTATTAAATGTACAGTTTTCCCACTTGTTCAGCAACAACAGTATGAAGAGGTGGCAAAAGTCATTTCCCAATCATTAACTACAGCTGGAATCTCACATAAAATTGACATTACAGGTACTCAGTCTTTCCATTAATTTGTTTTGTCTCCAAGGGATGAGTGATGACCAGGTCATCGAGTAAATATGTGAAGATGGACATTTGCATAGGCATGTTGTCCTGTCTGCTGGCTTGATCGCTTGTGTTTATATACTAATTGTATTTGTTAGGCATCATTCCTGTCTTTATCATTTTGGTGATGAACCTGCACTAGAAAGGTCCAATCCTTTGCCTAAAAAAAACTACAGGATGGAGAAAGCTGCCTAATGCATGTATATATATGGACTTTTACTGATTGTCTACCTGGTTGAATGATGATGTTTCCAGGGACCTCAATTGGTAAACGATATGCAAGAACGGATGAACTTGGTGTACCCTTTGCAATCACAGTTGATTCAACGTCCTCAGTGACAATCCGGGAAAGGGACAGCAAGGATCAGGTTCGTGTTAGTGTGGGAGAGGCTGCTTCGGTTGTTAAAGAGGTAACTGATGGACGGCAGACGTGGGCAGATGTGTGGTCTACTTTCCCCCATCATTCCGCTGGATCCACGGAGGCAGATGAGTGAAATTTGAAAGCAATGGAACAATTATTAAAGTGATACCTAATTGAGATTATTCAGCCATCCATTATCTTTATACATACTACATACTCCTGGCATATCTTTTTGCACTGTGGTGAACTATTATAAGATTATTAAAATTATAGGTATCGTGATTGACTAGGTTCTTCTTGTTCTTAGCAATGTGATTTGTTCTGTCTGGTGGAAATCAGGCATCCCAATACTGCTATTCCCTGGAATGTAACTTGATGGATTTTGGCTTTTGTGAGGTGCATTTCTGAACTGAAAATGATGTTCGGCAACTTCTAAACTGGTTTAGAATTTTACTGACATAATAACCCACTGTACATTGTCTTGTGTGAATCATGGTAGGAATTGAAAATATGTACATTAACTTATTATACATACCATGTAAAAATGTCAAGTCTCAACTTCTGTATTCGACAATCTGGCAAAACGTTTTCTCAAAGTATATGGCGATGACTGTGAGAAAAGTTGCTTACACAACTTCAACAGTAAGCTCTACTCTGATTAAACTTCTTGAGCGGACCAATTTCGATATAAAAGAAACTAAAAAGAAAATTACTACTATTGCAAGAGAAATATAAAAGAAACTCTTAAGAAACTCTCTGAAATTTTATTAATTCGATATATTTTTTTATGAATTTCATAACAACTGAAATCTATATTTATAGGCGTTGAAATTACTATGCAAGTTACTGTGCAAAACTTAAAATAATGGTGGTGTGATCATTCATAAAATAATTAGAGGGCGGAGACCGTCCCTAATAATTCATAACACTCCCCCTTGAATGACCATCCATAAAAAATCTGCCTTGTTAAAATCTTGCCAAGGAAAAACTCAGTGGGAAAAAAATCAATAGCGAAGGAAAAAAAGTACAGACTTTTTATGTATCCACAAGTGCTTTAAGATTGTCTCATTAAAACCTTGTAAAGGAAAACCCAGTGGGACAAAACTTTAGCGAAAGAAAAAGAGTACAATCAGCACAAGTTTTCAGAATTTTTATTCCCCTGGAAAGTGCATGACGATAGATTTTTGAGTCTTCACATTTTAATATTCTGCACAATTTTCTTGAATGTCGCAGTTGGTGGTGCCTTCGTGAATAAATCTGCCAGATTATCCCTTGATCGTATATTTGATATATTCTCCTTTAATTTGAATGATACAAGTAGCATTATTTTCGTATAAAATTGTTGAGTTATCATTGATTATGAAATACTACACTTTTCTTGGATATGTTGGTCATTGATCTCAGTTAAATATACTCTCGACTTGTTTCATGAATTGCAATAATTTCTGAGTAATTTGAAGATAAAAAATAATATCTGGTTGACAGATTTAATAGAAATCTGATACCTGCAGTAATACTTAAAACCCCCCTGATAATATGCATTAGTGTTTCAAGTAATAAACAAATATTATTTCAGCATATATAACAGATTACGAATTCAAACATGATTTCTATCTAAATAATGCATTAGAGAGAACATGATAATATTTTTATCTAAAATTTTCTCCACCTCATTCGGCGTTATTAGGGAGAACTTGTTTATATACGGCGGAAATAACATTGGAAACTATTCATGTATGATAAAAGCTGTAAAAGTTTTGAGATCTAATATTATCGGTTCGGCGGAAAATCAAATCCGCTTGACATTGTGGACAAACGAGATCTTGAAGAGATTTGAAAGTTTCGGGTTGTTGTTTAAATATAACTAATTTTACCATTAATTTATTCCAGCAAAAAGATTTCGCATTCCTTATAAATTTAATTGTTGTTCATCCAGAACGATATTATGTCTGATAGAAATTCTAATGTCCCAGATTTAAACTATAAACCTTTTATACCTCAACCACTTATATTTTCTCTTGAGACTGTAAACACCATGATACGAGTAGAGATATATCTTTCTAGTAAATCTGATCCTAGTAAATCTAATCTTGAAATTGTTGCAGCATCAAGAACCCTCAGTGCTCAATATGCTGCTTCTCTTACAACCACGTCTCAGAGGCTATTGACGAGAATAAGTGAGATTGATCATTTTAAAACTCAAATATCTGAGTTGCATCAAACGCTTACAACTAAAGATAGAAAAAATAAAAATTTAAGACAAGAAAACAAGGAGTTGAAGAAACTTGTAGACTGATATTCTCGTGACCTGAAAACACGAGTAGAAGAGTTAGAACGAGAGAGAGCTCAGATACAAAATCAACAACAGCAGCTAACGGCAGAGGTTCAGCATTTACAAGAAAATAAGGATAGCTGTAATTAATCTCGCTGGCTTTTGAAATTATGCATCCAGCATATCTTTTAAAGTGAGATTTGAAGAGATGATGATTTGTCTTGTTCTTATTTCCATTTCTATAAGAACCGTCTTTAGCTTCATTTAGTACGTATCAAATCTTCTTCTCATATCTATAATTCATCTGTATTTGTATTCTTATTTTACAAATTTCCAATAGTTCATCAATTTCCTTTTACTATTTTTCACTATCAACATATGAGGTGTCCTTCACTTTAATTACAAATTATTCATGCATCTTCCGCATGTGCCATGTTGCAGCAAACGAATGATCTGGCTAATAAGTCAGATCGTGAAGCCGTTTATGAGCTGGTGACTCTCGGCACCCGATACTCCTCCTCTATTGTTGGAATTTCCAACCGATTATAATCCAAAAATCGTGAGATTGAGGAGCTTAACGAGAAAGTTTCCATACTTCAACAACTCATTCAAGAGTCTGACAGAAAATTGCAAACTTAAAGTAAGAGAATAAGGATTTAAAATCCTTACTTGCCTCTTCATTTCGACTGCCTAATCTTTTAGATAAGGATGTTATGTTGTTTTATGAAAAGTAAATGCATTTGAGAGATGAAGCTAGAAGTCTCAAATTCTTGTAACTCATTTATCAATTGAATAATAAGATATTTTCTTTTCAAATGCATTTCTTGAATTTATAGCAGTCCTTGTGATCTCGTTTGGAGTTCTAATAAGGTAAATCATCAACGTAAACTGCAATAATGACAAATCCGGATTCTGATAAAACACATGGGTATATAGGATTATTCTTAAATCCTTTTTTCAATAGATACTCGTTGATTCAATTATACTACATGCGTCCGGATTGTTTTAACCCATATAAAGATTTTTGAAATTTTATAAAGTACATACTCCTAAATGTGCTTGGATTAGATGCTTCAAGTATCGTATATATTTATATATGTAATGATCTAATGATTCTTATAAATATGCAGTGACTACATTCATTAACTGCATATCTAATCCTTTTGTAATAACCAAATCGATTAAAAATATGAATGTGATTGCATTCATAACAAGGAAATATGTTTCCTCATAACTGCTCTCGAGTTTCTGTAGGAAACCTTGTACGACAAATTATATCGCACAATTTCATTTCGCATTACGCTTTCGTATAAATACTCACTTATATTTAATAGGCATTACACATTTTGTTGTTTGGACAACAGGTCCAAATACCTCTCGATTTGCTAGCGATTTTAATTCAGTTTCAATAACTGCTTTCCATTTTGGCCAATCATTTCTACGTTGATATTTTTCGACGGTTTTTTACTCACTTTTTTCATTACTTCTGGTAATGTCAAGTGTTATCATATATGTTGTCGACAACAGTTTTATTTCTATCCATAAATTTTCTAGTACTTATGAAATTTATTGAGATCTCATTGTTCTTTTTCAGGAGAAAACATTTCATAAAACACCTCTATAGGAGGTTCCTCTTCAGGATGTTTGTACTTTTCAGGAGTTTTCTTTTTATGAGTTATACTTTTCAGGAGTTACCTCTTCGGGAGTTACATTCTTCAGGAGTTATACTCTTCAGGAGTTACCTCTTCAGGAGAATTATATTTTATACAGAAAATATGGTTTCTTCATGAGCACCGATTTTTTTTTATTTTGTGTACTAATAGGTCTTTAACGCTTTAGGCGTATCTTATACTCATGTATTGCTGTTTTAACAACTCGTCTTTCGGGGATTTCAATTATTGCTTAGCATTAACAGCAGTAATATATGATTTTACAACACTTTTAGTGTCAGTAAATATATCATGTAATTGATTTGCAACACTTTACAGATAGATAATCCTCTAAACTTCTGGTTCACATTTTTATTTGTAAGATGATCAAATTTAGACAGGATTTTATTATCCCAAATAATTTTTATCTTACTTCAGGCACCGATATTTCATTATTTCAAAATATGATGAAATATTAATAAGCTTATATATAAAATTTTATCAAGTGCTTGGCCGTATAACAGGTACATAATCGCTGTTCAGTCATACCACATCTATAATAAATATCTTCATCTTTCTATAAAAAATTATTCTGAGAGCTTTTACCCTTCTCTGAGTTGGATCACTTCTGGTGATATGATATATTTTTATCATCTTTAGTGTTATCGCTTTTGGAACCAACACTTTTCTAATTTTTCTACCACGTCTACGCTTTTAATTCTTTTGAAAGGATGCACCGTTCACTTCTGGGAATGGTGTAAATTCAATATCATTAATAGGACGTAACTGATGATTTATTAATAAAAACTCATTATTTAGCTCAATCACTGGAAGACAAAATAAAAATTCAGAATATTTGTTGAACTTTCACTCTCGATATTGCTACTGCAGGAGCACATTCGAGGTCTAAAAAATAATATGTCTTCTTTTATATATCATCAGTGACCTTTTTATTGCATAATTATAATATTGAGCTGATTTTAAAGAGTGTAGAATATTCAATACCACTCTTAAAATCTTGCAACTTCAGGTGCAATAAATCATAATGATCTTTTGAAAGGATTATATCTTTTGGTGTTCATATCTCTCTCTTAATTCATTTCACATAGTAAGATGATTTTTCATCATGAGATACACAGTACGGTCATTCAGGAACACATGATTTTCTTCTATGATTGTATCTCCCAAGTTCATCATCATATCCAAATGAATCTCATCAATGATTCTGGATGTATAACTTTTTTCAGAAATATCAATAGTAATAAATTTCAATATTTGACATTATATCACAAAAATAAATCTATGAATTAAAAAAATATATTTACATTATAATAAGAATAAAAGTAGAATTTTATCAAGTAATATTCAGCAATATTACCTTTAATATTTATCTCGAGGACTGCAAATAATATATTGAAAAACTTATTTAAAATAGGAGACCACTAGCTTCAGTATCGATATAAAATAATTAAGAGGGCGGAGACCATCCTATAGTTCATAGCACAAATGATATAACAGGGAAGTCTGGATCGTGACATGCTCTGTAGAAGGAAAACGGATGAGGAAAAGAAAACAACGCCGTCTGTGGGATTCGAACCCACGACCACACGGTTAAAAGCCGTGCGCTCTACCGACTGAGCTAAGACGGCCATTAATTTTATCTTCCATATTATTAATAATCATAGTATTTCTTATCACTTACTACTGCAACCTTGCAGCGGCAGTTATACCGATACGACACCACGAAACTGGTATCATTTCTTCTCGTCAGAAGGTTCTCTCCGAACAATCTCTCCGTGTCTCTGGTCGGCGAAAAGGAGAAGATGCTGAAGCAGGTTCTCATCTGTAGCATGGAGTTCTTCGCAGACAACTCCGGCGTTCTTTTCTCGCGGCTGCCGTCTATTCTAAACGACGCCGACTGGGAGTCATCCTATGTTGACTCTTGTCAGATTCACCGTCCCTCATTTCTCCTTATATTCTGAATTTCCGCACCTCAGAGGTTAGTCCGGCTAAGATATATGTGTTCCTTTTTAATCACTCACAACTGTTTCATTTAAATAAATTGCTATTTGTTTGTATGTGCGTGTATGCATCTGCATTTACCATTTAAGTCGAGTTATTTTTTTTTCTTCTGAATTGTTTTGGGATTTCATTTTTGCTAAAGTTTCGATGTATTCGTTGGATATTGAGATAAAAATCCATGAACGTTCCAGTTTACATTAGAGAAAGGGCTAAGCAATGAAGAAAGCGGGTTGGAGAAGTGGAGGTTTGGGCGGCTCTAGAGGGACAAAGCGAGAGAAGCTTCTCGTCGTGGCTTACTGCAGCTGAGCTAAAATACTCGTTTCGATAAACCAGAGAGTTGAGAAATTCGATTCCGGTTCGTATACTCGTCTCTTATGCTCTTTGTCCACCGACTCATTTTTTGTTTTTTTTCCCTAAGCAAATTTAGCATATTAGATAAATTAAAAGATAACAAGATTTAAATTGAAATGGGATGGGAGTCCACTATATTTTTTGCAAAAAACTAATATACAATATAATACAAAAAAAAAAAAAAAGTGTGACTGGAGTTAAATGAATATCTCTTATCCATTTCTCGTAAAGGAAGATCACTAGAAAACAATTTTGATGTGCACTAATGAATAAACTATTAGATTAAAACTGGAAATTACAGTAAAGAGTGTGCTGTACCGTATTAATTTTTTAAGTTAACTGTAAAATCCTTCCAAATCCACTTTCTTTCGATCCTTTACTTAGGAAAACCAGAAACATAACAAAGCAACCGAGACCATTGACGAGGGGTCGACACTAGCGAAGGTGGCGCGTGGCACTGCTGGCGAGAGTGAGCAGCCGGATCTAGAGCCATTGATCCCAAAAAGGCCACATGTTGCGGTAGGGGACTTCCGGAGAGGCTGCGGCGCGCGTGGTGGATCTTGCTTGTGGCATAGGCTGCACGTGAAGCGGATGCCCTGCAATTTTCGGCAGATATCTTTCATGCGTTGAAGATTGGTGCCTGGGGAAGTTATTAATGGGGCTTGTGTCGACCCTAAGTCTCCGGAAAGCAGCAAATCGGCCATGGCTGGTGCTATTGGAGAAAAATAGAAAAAACTAAAGAGAAAAAACAAATGGAAAGCAATAAAAAGGAGGTCTGTGGCCGGCGAAGAGGGGAGGTGGGTGGTGCTGAAGCACCAGCCCTCGTACCCCCGGTGATCATCAGAGAAATTTTGAGGTGGGGGCAAGGAAACTGGAACTGGGTAGAGAGAAAGAGAGAGTTGAATCCCCTCCTCCTTAAAACTGATTCTTTATCCTCTTACTCATTCCGTAACTAGTAAGCTCCTGATGATTGAATGTTTATTTTTGTTTGGAAAAGTTTGGTTTCTGCATTTACATCTCTACTTATTAAAAAGTGTATTATAACGAAACCGAAACTTTTTGTTTTTATTTTTCAAGTAAGGGATTTTATTAAAAAGTATAATTACTGTTTATCTAATTTTTTAATAACTAAGAAAAGTTTCGTTAAAATGCACTAGTACTGCGTCTTTATAATTTCTAGCCGAGGCCCGAAACAACTTATCAAAAAATAATAAGTTATAGCCAAAATAGTTCTTGCTTAGATTTGAGAAAAGTTTTAATTGAATTATCTGAGCTCTAGGGTGAGTTTTGAACCATGTTCATTTGATTTAACCACAGACGTTGTATTGTATTAGTATATGTTATTATTATGTATGATGATTTAGGCCTTGGGGAATGGGAGGTCTGTATCTTGCCTTGAGCAGTTGATTTACATAACCCATGCTTATGGACCGAATCCATTAGTAGGCCATTCTTTTTGCTAATATTATACGCTCCGTTCTTGTGATATATATTTTTATCTGATGTACGTGGTGGTTTTTGGGGAGCGAGATGAAAATGATGTTTCCTTACCATGTTATTCTTCAAACACATTTCTGAGATAAATTGTGACAGATTTTCCTTAAATCGTGAGTTTATTTTTTCAGGATTTTCTGCCGAAGCCTTCACCCCAATACATGATGTGGGGCATGATCTCAGAACTTCCATCCACTGTAGCGGCTGTGAACAATCCCACCCCCAAGAATTGAACATGATAAGAGCACAACCATGAATGCTAACAACCTGGTGACCCCATAAAAACGTGCATTTGCCTAATTGACAGGTGCCAGATTCCTGAGTGCCTCCTTGGTCCGGCTCCTAATCATCAACCTTGTTATGACCATGTCTGCCAGCAAAGACGTCCTTGCCCTTCCTTCCCTTGAGGTTGACCAATCTGGCACTGAGCCTGAGACCACCGTTACCTTGACGTGGCGTGGGAAGCCAGTTTTCACAAGGCATAGACTGAAGGGGACATTGATTTGGCTACTCGTGTATATGTTTGGTTTGGTCTCTTTTTTAGTCTCTTCAATTTTCAAACTTCTGACGTAGCGGCTGCAACTTTTGAACAAGATCCGAATGTTCGAACAATACAGCGATTTCTCGTTTGGAAATGTTTAGTTTCTATGGTATTTTCCAATTTCAGCCTCTTGAATAACCTCAACTTGTGCGTGCTGTTGTTGAGGTGTGACATTTTAAATGGCTCTACGTAGGTAGTAGAGAATAAAAGAGAGAGTTTTAAGTCTATAGGTAGGTAGGGGGGAAGAAAAGAGACTAGTCCACATTAATACAAAGAAAAGAGACCAGTCCGCAATAATTCAAAGCCATCCTATTTTCTTATCATCTTTAATCACTTACCATCTGACATTTTAAATGGCTCTCATGAGTTGTTGAGATGTGAAGCCAATGAAAATGCACCACGTCAACAAGTATTGATTGAAGATGACAAGATTTAGAATGAAAAGCGTTGCTCCTTAATAAATTAAGCATCTTGGATGGGGATCAACGGTAGTTGGCCTCCGTATGCATCTGGCAACTGACTCTCATCAATGTCATTCAGTAAGGTTGATCTCAGCTTTTTGTCCTCAACTAGAATTATCTGGAAACACATTGTTAATGCTTAAATATTTAGATTAGTCGTTATAAATACTAGCGAGCTTCCTCTGCATTTGGGATAAAACATAAATGTTTATTCGTCCAAGTGTTCAATTTAAATGCAAGAAATACATCCTCATACTTTACCTTCTTTTTAGTTTTGCTGTCAATAAATGGGTAAATCACCTTCCATACAGTCATGAATACGTAAGGCACATGGACTATGAATAACTTGCCTAGCCTCTCGGGAAAGCAATCCTGTCATTAGAAAATCAAATGACTTATTCTATTCTCAAGTCAGCATGTAGAGCATACCATCCACATCACTTAAATAGTAATTTTTTTTTTATATATAATGGGGTTGGGAGGTTTCAAACTTGGAGTTTTCCATTTGGAGAACCAGGCTGAATGCTATCTGGCCATTAGACTCTTGGCAAATGGTAAGATTTGATTTGTAAAATTCAAATTATAAAATTTATCTTCCAAATCATATTATGTTATGTAAACACTTAATTAGGTGTGCTTTATGCACCGGCTTGAGATAGAATTTTTCAAATTGAAATAGCCAATAATAAGCTTTTCTACACCTTTTTATAGTTATTATTATTATTATTATTTACAACTAGTTTACTAGAGAACAGTTATTTATCATTGCCTAAAAAGTTGGTTTATCGTCATGCAATTAATCCAAGTGCATTTGTTCATTTAGCTAAGTTATAACAATAACATTGCATATTAGATATCTGTGGATCAAACCTGCAAGATTGAGAGAGCTGCGAGGTATCCTCGAATGTCACTGTTAGCGTATCTCCATCCTTCAAGATCTCCAATACACACAAATTTCTCCTGCCCTCCCGGCATTCTGACAGACCACACGCATGCAAAAGTCACAATCTTAAAAATATTGATGTCTATAAGATTAAAATTGCCTCTGTGTTCATCAAATATATATAGGACATATGAAAGACAACTACAGGAATATCTTCCACAGTTCCACCCATACAACTTGAGAAACAGATGTTTAATGTCTTAGTAGAGATGGGGAGCGCAAGATACCATCCTCCAAATATAGGGAATTAGCTACTTCGTTTGTTGTATCTTATATATAGGCTTCTTTCATGGAGATAGATGGGCTGGCAGTCACACAAGTCTTATCAACGAGGAGTGTTACAGCCATAAAGAATTTACACAAAAATAATCTAATAAACTGAAGAGACTTCATATATTCCATAGATCTATTTTATAATAAAATAATTTCATAATCTAATAAATCACGTCAAATCAGATCAGTTTATAAAATTACTTTTATCTAATCACTTTGTGGCTAAGTACTATTTCTATTTTCAAAATAGATATATAGAAGATCAAGTTACCTGGAACATATTTTGTCTAGACCGTAGACCACAAAACCTGTAAAAAGTAAAGAGAAAATCAATCTAGCTAATTATCGGGTCCAATTTGCAGTAGGGAGAGTTATTTCATAAGGATTGAAAGTCATGCAACAGTTTCAAAGTCATAACATACGCCTCAACTCCTCTATATTGTTCTGCCTATGCCTGCCACCAAAGCAAACTACTATTGGGCGTCCCTTCTTATCCAGGCCTTGCATAAACAGCTTGTCTTGGGCTAATTCATTTGGAATCTCCGAGGTGGATATGGAGCCATTAGGGACAAATGCCCGCCTCCACTGCAAGTACTTGAGTAAGAGATTAGAAGCCTTCTCAATGTCTTGATCACGAGCCCGCAGAAATCTCCGGATCATGAAATCGTCCATTTCCTGCAAAACAAAGTAAAAGACAAAAAACAGTACTGCATCTGATCCTGTAAAATGAATTATGTCCAAACGCATATTGAATTAACATTAAATTATCAACTGTTACTATAAACAGGTTTATGTCCCAATAATAATAATAATAATAATAATAATAATAATAATAATATATCAAATGTTTTGGATCCGTAGTACTTTATGTTAGTTTTTTTTTAGAGAAATCAGGGAGAGGGATGGTTCAAAAGGTAGAGCATTTGCTGTGCTTCATTAAGCACAACATTCATTAATCTAAACACTTTTTGAGTTTATTCATAAACGGCACAGCACCACTAAACCCATAAATCCCTTAGCTTGAAAACAACAACAGCACCACTAAACCCATAAATTATTTAGCTTGAAAATCAGAACAGTAATAACAATTCAAACAGAAAATTAACAATCCGAAGGTTAAAAAAAAAAAAAAGAGAGAGAGAGAGAGAGGATACCTTGGCAGAGGGATCTTCTGCCTCGACGACGGCCCTCATGATACCCACTTTGCTTTTCTCGATGCTCTCCATTTCCAAGCTGCCATTGCCTTGAAGCTCATTTGCTTCCATTGTACCGTCTTTCAGATCCTCCGTCAAACGCACTCTGTCTCTCTCCCTCTCATTAAATAGAGGTGAGTCGTGGGGCTTCCGAGAATAAATGCATGCAATAGGACACCGACTCGCGGGACGGAACGGAAGAAATTACGAGCTACCGTTAAAGTAACGTTGTACAGAAAGTTTCGAAAGGGACGTGACGACTCACGGACTGGAAATTACGTGGTTATTATTAATTAGCGAAAATCTCAAAGTCAAATCAGAAGTCCTCTGTTAAACTCCGACACCTATACGCAGGCGTTGGTGATTGTTGAAAGACATGTACGGAATTTATCTTGCTTAGAAAAAAATAAAAATAAAAAAATTACCGAATTTGTCTCAAATAGATCAAGCAAAAAAATAAAAAAATAGAAATTTTTAATTATTATTTTATTATTTTTAAAATTTTTAAAATATATTTACAATATTATTTAAAAATACTTTAGAAAAAAATTATATTCGATACAAATTTTTGATAAATTATTTATAAAATTAGAATAATTTATTTTTTATGTAGTAAAATAATATCATTCAAATACTTTTAAATTTTTATAAATAATTTATTTTATAAATTAGAATAATAATACCCTCGTTACTTTTATAAGTATTTTTATAAAATAATTTATAAAAATAAAATAATTTATATAAATATTCTCATTTTAACACATGATTGTATACATGATTATAAAAAAGATTATACATGTATTATTATTCTAAAAATTACTTTAAAAATAATAAAAAAATAATAAGATTCAAATACACATAAATAATAAAATAATAATAAGTCTATTATTACTCCTTAAGAATACGGGAATTGATATTTCCAGTCCAAATGTTACGTAATTTTATTTTTTTTAAAATAGATAAAATGATTATACAATATTTATAAATATAGCATTATTCGCACCTTGAATTTTCTTTTTCTTTTTTTAAGTGTGGTCATTATGCTGTTTTCTCTTTCCTTGATCACACGAGCAATTTATTCCACCTCAATCGTTGCTACCAGTATTTCAATTTTAGGCTCCTCCACTTTTCCGTCTCCCTTTTTATTTTATTTTTATAAGTAAATATCACTAATTTTAGAGGTGGAATACAAAGGAGATTGACTTGAGCGTGTTCATTATCTTTTTCTATTATAACTTTCTGACTCATTGCCCTTACCTATCATTTTTATTTTTATTTTTTAAAACTAATTAAAATTTTTTAATCATCCATGCACTACACATTTAATAAGTACAAATTTTTTTAAAAATAATAAAAATACATATGATGTAAAGATAATGAATAATTTTTTATTTTATTTTAACAACTAGCCATTAATGATAACGCTAAAGAAAATGTTGCTAGTAGGGATGTGAATTGGTCTGGTGCAGGGTTGATGGACTAAAATTTTAGGTCCATCATTTTTTCTAGACCGAACATAAGACTATAAATGAACTAGTTTGTATGACAAACTGCTTGGTATTCGCCTAGTTAAACTCAAATTAAATTTGACTCGTGAAGAAAAAAAAAAATTCGCTCGTAAAAATAAATACTTGCCCAATTAGTAAATGACATGTACTCGACATAACTCAACTTGACTCGACTAAGACTCGTTAAGGCAGTCTCGCTTTTAATCGAGTCAACTTGATTAAAATTAATTCATATATTAATAAACATATATACATATATATCGCTAATAATATAAGTATAACATTTTTATAATTATATATGTAATATATAATCTAATTACTTATGTCAATATATTGAATATACGTTATAGCAATATTTTATAATTTATACGATAACTAGTTTATAAAATTTAATAATTTCATATATTAGTATGTGAAAATTATATATGAAATAGATATATGTTATTATATTATATGTATTTATTAATAATATCTGTAAGCATATAAAATTTTGTTATTATAGATATATATCAACTAGTTATATATTAATTATTAATTATATTTATATTTTTTTATTTATTTAATTTTAAATTTTATTCAAATAAATAATAATAATAATAATTCGAACTTAAACTCAAGCTCGGCTTGGCTCGGGTCGATTACAACCCTAACTGAATTTAGCTCGACTCAAGTTTGTTTATGGTACGAGCTCAAGTTAAAAATTTAGCTTACTTAGTTGAGTTCGAATAAAGAATAAATAAAAATATTAAACTCAAGCTCAACTCGATTACAATTCTAACCTAACATTCATAGGGATCGGACTGAAACAGTAACTATCGATCCGGCCTGGTCCATTCAGTTCGTTCGGTCCAGCTCAATTTTTTTTTCTCTTTTTAAAAAAATAAATTAATAAAATTATTTAAATTATTAAATTAAAATTAGGTGAATTAATAATGTTAATTATGTAACTAACTCATTAAAAAATATTTTATATGATCAATGATAATAAATTAGATAAAAATTACATCATTAACTTATACAATTGCTACATAAAAATAATATATTGATTAATTAAAAATATATATAGAAGTTCGGTATAGTTCGGTCTGATCTGGTCAAGTCCAAAATTTGTATACCTCGAGACCAAATTGAATTTTCTTGATCCATAATTTATTGGATCAAGACCGACAGGTGTTGAGTTCGACCCAATCCGGTCTGGTTTGAATGGTTCAATCTGATCGATTTGTTCAATTGGGACCAAACTCCTTACACCCACACTGCCCAGCATATCATGCCCAGTTTGGATTTAAAGTTGAGATGAATTCATCTCAATTCATCTCAATCTCATTATTACAACTTTCTCAAATTTCTACACAAAATATAATAAACCATTCAACTTTTTAAAATCCAAATTCAAACTTTTTAAATTCTAAAACAATAATAATATTAAAAAATAATATTTTAATGACATTTTATTCAACTTTCATAACTCATTTTAACTCTTTCAAACTCGTCTCTCAAAATTAAATGAAGCCAGGTATGAGTTGTGTATACAACCAACAAAAGGTAACAAATCAGCAAAATTGAAAGCTCGGGTACTGATCCAGCTTTGTTCAATCGTCGTGGTTTTTTTTTTCTAAGCAAGTTTCACATTTTATTAAATAAACTAACAGAATACAAGATATAAAGTTAGGTAGAGTGGGAGTCCCTACAATCTTTTTAAAAGTCAATACAACACAAAAAAAAAGGTGACTAGAGTCAAACTAATGGCTCCCACCTATGTCCTAAAAGGGATGATCGCTTGGAAACAGTTTTGATATAGTCTCATGAATAGACTACTAGTTTGCAACTGGAGGCTGTAGAGAAGGGGCGTGTGCTGCACTGTATTGGTCTTAACTGACTGTGAGGAACTTCCACATTTACTTTCACTCAATCATTTGTTATAGAAAGTGGGGAACTTAGGAGAGTATTAAAGAGCTAAGATGAATTGCCGGCGAGAGGCCACTGCTGGAGCATCACTCCTGGAGGAGAGTGGGTTGTCGGGATAGGGAAATCCAATATCGCTGATCCCAATGGTGTTGTGTGTAACGGCGGAAAGCCTTCACAAATGCGGTGCCTCACGGACGAAGAGTTTTCTTCTGTCATCTTGAAGATTGACGCTTGGGAAGACTGGTAGTTGGGTGCGTGTCATTCTAGCTTGCCAAAAGACAATGGATATGCAAGTTTCAAGGCTAAAGGTGAAGCAAAAATGGAAACAAAAAATGGAAAAATTGAACGAAAAAATGAAAACGAAAATGGAAAGGGCTGGCGAGGGGGAGGTGGGTGGAGCAACCGGAGGTCCACCCCCCTGTGAACGATATCTGGAGATTTCAGTAAACAATGAGAAAATGGAGAGGTAGAGAGAAAAATGAAAATGGAGAGGCACACTACCCCAATTGTCATGTTATTATCATTGAAATTAATAAACATAAATAAGGGGTCACAACTCACACCAAAGGAAAGCTACCTTTGCTGTATATGGAATCCCAAAAGGTAAATGTTTATCTCACATATGGTGGTCACTAATTGAGTTGTTTTAATTCTTTAATTGATAGTTCAATAGGTATTTTTTTAACAAATTTGGGATTTTTATTTATTTTTTAAAATTATTAATACGTTTAAAAAAAATTAAAAAAAAATGAAATTACCCATTGGTGACTCTCTTCTTGGCTTCCCTATGTGGGAGTAGCACTATCCATTCCAAAATAGATGGATTTTTTTTTTAAAAGCCAAAATACATGGAATTTTGTTCTTGTTGTAAATGGTATAAAATTTCACAGTAATGATTTATGTGAGCCGTAAATAGATAACTTTGATGCATTACCTTTATAAAAAAAAGTATACCATACTATGAAAAAATGTTTAAAAATATTATATATATTTATATTTTACATCAATTCTCCTACGTACTGGTGAATTGGCGAATCCATTTCTGACGTTAGCTGTTATATCATATTTAAAAAATAAAAGAAGGAGAAGAAGCCAGACGGAGGGGGGAAAGAACTGTACCAAAAGTTGTCCAAATCTAATTCATCTCCCCCAAATCCCATTTTTTGCCTCTCAAATCATTTTTACTTTTATTTTTTATTTTTTATTTTTTTTTATTTTTTATTTTTTTTTATTTTTTATTTTTGCCTCATCGAATGTTTGTAAGGCAACAAATATGTTCTATACTCGATGTCACCCTCCAGAATAGACTCCCTAGTAGCAAAGTAAATACTAAACTCACCACCGTTAAAAGCGACCCCATGGGTAATTTTGATGATTTTGTTATCGGCCCTGTTCCTTCCAGAGCATGTACTTGCTGCAACAATGTCCTTATTTTGTTCTTTAAATTTTCCCATCTTATTTTCGTCTCCTGCTCATCTGCCAATACCCAGATTTTCAAGACCAAAACGTCCCGTTTTATTTTGTCAGTGGCATGCCAGATAGACATGGTATTACTTGTCTCTATCACTAGTGTCAAGTGTGTAAAGCACACCAATGCTAACGTCCTTTTTTTTTTTTCTCTTTTCTCTTTAACCTCCAAAAACCCTAGCCGTTTGTTGGCTCCTCCCTCCCTCCGTCCCTCCCTCCCTTCGTCCCCCGTTCCTTCCTCCTTCCTCCTTCCTCGGCCCATTTCTTGTGCTTTTTTTGTGTTTTTTTTTGTTTTACATTTGGAGAGATGAGATGGTGTTGGGACTCTCTCTGGTGGTCTCCGACCAATGCGCGCTCCACCAAGGGATTCGCCAAGTGCCGATCTTTCAGATTGCAGAAGGCCTCGCCGAGAATAGCTACGCGTCTTCTACACGTGTGAGTCAAAGTTGGTGATCTCCTCTTCCTTTGAGAGGTGGAGTTTGGATACCCTAAAACTCTCTCAGACAAATCACAGTTATGTGATATTGTCACTCGAGAGGTTAGAAGTTTAGACAAAATTCGCCACTTTATGTGGGAGTGCTGCAGGTTAGTGGTTAGATATGTTTGTAATACGGGTTTTTCTGTTCTTTATCAGTCTCAGTTATAAATTTCATTTGATGAAATGAACTACGATATTTTCCTTTAAAAAAAAAAGTGTGTAGAGCACACCTAACATAATATATAAAGCATATATAATAAAGTACTTATATACTATAATTTGATTTGAAAAATAAATTTTGAATTTTGAATTTTATAAATCAAATCTTATAATTTAAGTGATGTGAATGGTGTACTCTATACATTAGCTTGAGAATAAAATAAATTTAAGACTAGAATAATATTATATGCAATCTTAAAGTGTACAAACCCCGCATTTTCTTTAAAAAGATTGGGTCCATCATTAAAAAAAAAAGTATTTTATTCATAAATTTTAAATTTATTCACTTTTTCATAATAACTTCAAAGACTACAAGTGTATTACGAGCATTTGTCGGTAAAATGATCACCTTAAAATGATCATCTCGTGATTATTGAGAAAAAACCAAATCAAATGTTAAATAGTGGATAAGCAGATAACCTTCTCTTATATTACACAATTTTACTTAAGTAATATGTGAACTGTCATTTTTGCTCTTTTATTTAAACACACGGGCATAATATATATATATATATATATATATATATATATATATATGGGGGGAGTGCTAGTCATCCGGATAAAATTCATCTCGTTTGGGTCTCGCTTTGAGTTTTTTTTTTTGTTGAGTTTTTTTTACATGATTTTCAAATAAGTGTTTTAAATAATATTGTGATTTTTTTATATTTTTCAAAAATATTTTATGACATTAAAAAAATCATGTAAAAAAATTATTTTTTAAAAATATAAAAAAAATCACAACATTATTTAAAAATACATACTTAAAAATCATATAAAAAAACTAAAAAATAAAAAACTTAAAACGAGACACAATTGGGATGACTTTCACCAGAAAATATAACATTTTCATATATATATATATAGACATATATACTTAAGTATAAAGATAGAATGACAAAAATAATAAATCGTGATAAGAATAACAAATCACATATTAATTAAGTGATGTATAGTGTAAAACTTCGATAGAAAAATTTTCAATGATCATCAAATTCCGGCTTTCAACATACATATTCTCGCAGCCGCATTAATTATGCATGTGAATGCTATAAAGTACATGGAGTCATCAAATCATATTCTTTTATAATGTTCGAAATAGAAATAAATCTTATAAAACTAAACTCAACCATTATGTAACTTGACGTGGCCTACTAGATTATAATGTCTTCTACCATATAGAAGATATGGCGTATGATATTTAGCTACATCAATTTATTAGCTTTACATTTATAAAAATAAAAATTTAAAATTGTGAACCTAATGCTTTTCTTAACATATATTAAGTGTCCTACTACTGGGGCTATTAAGCTAACGATCGATCGAACCCAATTAGTACGTAACGGACACCACTTACCCTGTTTATTTCATAAGATCAAAGTCATTTATTTAATTAAAAAACTATATTCATCATTTTATGATGTGACATATAAAATGTAATAAATAATTTTCAATTATTTAAGCTACATTTAGATGTCGGATTTAGCTGAATTGAGTTTAATTTAATAAAATATTGTTTAAATATTAGTTTTTAATATTATAAGTGTCCTGATATTTAAAAAAATTGAATTATTTGTTATATTTTATATGCAAATTTAAAAAAATGTACGAAGAGTTGAAAAAATTATAATAATGGAATAAAATGAGTTAGGAAAAATTTGATAACCAAACTGTACACATGTTACATCGATCATACGAAAATGAACTGATAATAAAAATTAAAATTATGAATAACATTACTCATTTTATTAGTTTCAATCCAAAACAAGAATTGGTGCCATTTCTTCAGGAATACTAGTAAAACAGATCATCCAGTACTTACAAACTTTCTTTAGATACAATCAGTAAAATCAAATTACTGGTTTTAATAACATATAGTTATATAAATAAAATTAAATTATAATATTTCTCGAAGAGGATGATACTTCAATTTAAATTATAAAATCTATAATATTTATTACTTGTTTCTTGCAATTCAAATTGTTGGGAATAGACCGATTAACAAACAATAAATAAAAAGTAACACAGCAAAAGTAAACAAGAGAAAATTATAACAATCACACATAACACATAGAACACCAAAATATAAATGGTTTGGCTCAATGTAAGGTTATGTCTATTGTTGAAATTGGTTTCAATAAATCCACAATCAAATAAAGATGGAGTACAGGAGATAAATCATAAAATTCTTACAAAAATTACTCTCTCTCACTTACAAAGTGCTTAACTCTCTATCACTCACACTTTCAGCTTCACAAATGCTTCTCTCAAAAATCTAAACAAAAATAGAAATTTTTCACATTTTGAGTTCAAATGAATGTTGTTCACCTTTTATAAGGTGTTCTTGTTTGAGCGAAATTAAAATGAAAACGGCACGAACCTTAGTACAAAGAACATTAGTTCGAAGCAAACTGTTGAGCGAATTGTTAGAGTTACATTTCGCTCGAGCGGGATATCGAGCGAAGTCACTGTCTAAAATCTCGCTCGAGCTAAATGTTGAACGAACTCTCTATTTAATATTTCGTTCGAGTTAGATGTTGAGCGACCGTATAGGTTAAGTCTCGCTCGAGCGAGAGTCGAGCGAGTATATTAAAAAAAGTGTTCGATTCAAGCCACCTCTCAATATAAATGTTTATACAAAAAATAATGAATACTTATATTGTAGAGTTCAATTCACGCGTCTCTCTTTTATTAAAGATTTTAAATTTTCGATAGGAATTTCAAAAGTCTTTCCCCATTAAAATTAAGTATTATGATTAAAAAACAAAAATCTCAAAATAAGGACAATTTTTATTGGGACGTAATTATGAGCTTTGTTATTTAACATTCTTACACGTTACCCATCATATTTTTTTTAATAATTTTTAATTTCTTGTTTTATTATTTTTAGACTAATTGAATTTTTTTTTATTAATTATTCATATATTATGTATTTAATAAAAATTATATATATATATATCATATGAGGTGTGAAGATGATAGATAAAGTTTTTCATTATAATAGCAAACCAAGGAAAAGCTTATTATGCCCATCAATAATGATAAATGGAAAATGATAAATACATAATATTGTTCCTAATATATTTCACAGCATGTTTTAAAATGAAAGATATTATTATAAAATATATATAAAAGTAATGCTATTTTACAAAAATATCTTCTTTTTACTTTATATGCGTATTGCTTATCATTACTCATGATAAATTTCCTATTATTCCCTTTTCTTTCTCGATAATTGTGTGATTTGTGGCAAAGAAAAATGCTTTGAGCAATCATACCCACAATATTATAATTACACGACATAATTTAAAATAAGTATTAAATGAAAGATAATTTTATAAAATATTTTTTATATATACGTAATATTTTATAATTTTTTTCTCATTTAACAAATATTTTATACTTATTAAATGATGATGTGAATTTTTCTATTTTTTAAAAACTATTTTAAAATATCAATAAAATGAAGAAAAAAAAATCAATTTGGCTTGTTTGGGATACTTCGGACTAGATCCCTTGGGGATGCAGCACTACTCCTTTGGCGAAAGAAAATGATACCATACTTGGGGCTAAATCCCTTGATTGTGCATATATTTTATTTTATTTTAAAGTTTTTTAGTAATTAAAAAAGTAACTATTATTGAATTAATATATATTTTTTTAAAAATGATTAAAAATGTTTTAAAAAGAAAAGGAATTTAAAAAGTACAAATGCATTAGGGTACAGTACAGGCTGGGCGGGATAATAACAAGTTTTTTGACAACATATATATATATACAAATTTTAAATAGATAAATATATCCAAGTTCCTATGAAAACATAAACCTCACTTTTGAAAAGATATAAAAAGAATAATGATATACTTAGTACTCATTTATTACTCTTCTATCATTTTTTTTAATATTTTTAATATTTTCTTTTTATGTAATAGTTAAGAAAGTGATTATTAGTAAAATTCTAATTTTTTAAAATTTTTTCTTAATGATTAAAGATTTTAAAAAAATATTTAAAAAAATGAATGCACTAATAATCGTAAACAAGTGATAAACTAATAATAAGTATATCATTACTCATATAAAAAAGCATTTTTTAGAAAGATTAAATTTTTTACGGAAAAATTTTGAACGAATGCTGAGAGATAGGGGCTTGTCTACTCCCACTAATCTATGATTTTATTTGGTGAAATGAAGGGGCACGGTTATTTTGGGGCAGTGTTCCTCAACCTCTGTCCATGATTAAACTTTGTAATCCTACAATGTTTGAGGAGCTAGACTCTTACATGGTTGTTAGAGAGAGAAGCTTTCACCCATTTCTAAAAATCCTAACTTTTATCACCGCTTAGGGAGGGTCCCTCCGCCCCCTCCCTTTGCTCACTTGTGTTTTTCGAGTTTTCTTGTCTTTTATTTTTATTTTTTTTCGGTCTCCTTCTATTGGCATCTCGATCTCAAAGGGAATGAGTTTTTTCTGGTGGCTTGCAGGCCACCACTTTTTCCTCCTCCACGGATCTGTTCGAAACGGATGGCTATCTCTTTTTTGTTTTTCTTCCTTTTCAGGTCTACCTCAGGGGTAGCATCTTTGTGGTTTTGCAACGGCTTGTCGCCACCACACACCTCACGGGAAGGCCCCTTAGCTGTCGATCTCCCAGCCTATCGAAGGGTTCGTCAAAAGGCGTGGAGTGTTCCCCACATGCACAAATTGAAGTTTTGGCGTGGTGTCCACGCACTCCCATCCAGAGAGCTCTCCGACCACCTTACGAGGTACCTCTGGGCTCAACAACAGCGGAGGCTTTAGCATGGCGATTCGATCTATCCCTGAGTGGCTCAACCACTACAGCCGAGCCTGTGTTGGTTTTTCCGTGTTTTAGTTTTGCTTTCGTTTGGATTGTTTTAGTTTCCTTTTCGTTTGAATGAAAAACTTGCAAGAGTTTTGTTCAAACACCAATTCAAGCTTAGGAGAAATTTCTAAGTAAACTATTTAACTTAATCTTGGCATAAAATAAGTAATTTGATGATTAAATCATATTTGTTACTTGTTTGAACTTAAACTTTGCTTATGTGTTAAAATGAAATCTATAAACTTTTGGATTAGTCTTTGTTATGAAAAAATGCTAAGAAAGATTGTAAGAACTTAGAAATATATTCTATTTTGATATAGAAAGAAGTTTATGTGAAAATAAGAGGTTTTAGTTTTAGAAAAAAAAATGAGAAAATAACCCTAGTGCATTTCGGCCTTAATAGGATTTTTGATGAATTTTTAGTTTTAAATTTTATCCAATTGATTTTTAATTATTTTGATGATATTTAATAATTATGAGGAGTTTAGAAACTCTAGTTTACATGAAAATTTTTCAAGACACATGCTAGAAATTAGTGAATAAATAATTAAGAAAACAATATAGTTAAGTTTGAATTTATTTTTAAGCTAAGGAAAAATTTGGTATTTTGTAATTTAAGAGTTTAGCTTTATTTAAATGAAAGAAAAAAAAAAGGTTTGAAACTATAAGGTTCGGCCAGTCATGATTTTATATTATTTTATATTTTGTTTAATTACTTAAGTATTATTTGTTATGTTTTGACGTTACAAGATGATGTGATGTAAATATATTTGCACATGACGCATGTTATTGTTATATGTATTTACATGTCATAAGGTACGTAAGGACATGAGATATGCAGGTTAAAAGTCAAAAGTTGTGATCATGTTGCATTTTATCACATGCATATCGTCATAAGTCATGGCGTCGGTATTAAAGAAAATATGATAATAAAACTTTATAAGAACGTGATAACACTAAAGTTATGTCATAACGGGGACATCGATACGTAACACCAGTCGTAAAATAAGAATCGTCACGACAGAGACAGTGATACGTAACGCCTAGACGACTGACATGAATTGATAAATTAAGAGTCGTGTCATGACGAAGACAACGATACGTAATGCCCGAACGACTAACATGATTAGAGGAGACAACGATACGTAACGTTCGCTAGATTAAGTATTTTTTTGTGTCATGATGGGGATGACGATACGTAATGCCTGAACGCTGATGAGTTATATGTATGGTCAAGCTGACGCATTATGTTAAGAGAATCCGGTCGGGACGACGATACGTAACGTCTGTCGAGGTTAAAAAATAAGTAAGACTCATAAGATTAATAAAAAAAAGAAATAAAAGTTTTAAGTATAAAATGGTGAGTTCATGAAAGGTATAAGTCAAGTCATGCATGTGTCTCATTAAACATTTTATGAGTTATATGTTGTGATAAAAGTTATGTATGCTCTATCTTGTATGCTTATTAATTTATTAAGTTAGTTGTGTACTTACTGAAATTTTTTTGTATGTTTTCATATTTTTGGCATATAAATTCTTATTGTAGGAATTTTTGATGGAGAAGGACAAGGCTTCGATGTTTCAGGAGGGCTAGAGGAGTCCTGAGAGGCCCTCTAACTACTCACTTTTTGATACTTTTGTCTCTCTCATTTATGATATTTATGATCGTTTGATGGGTATTTGGAGTCATGGTACGTCCACAATATCAGAGGAGTAGGGACGTACCAGATGTTGTCTGACATTAGGTTTAGATGACTCGTTGTCGATATGTGAGGTCTATACGTCACCGTATTGACAATACCTTTGTCGAGATTTTTGTATTAGTTTAGATATGTTTCATTATGAGAGGGAGTTTCTTGAAATAAAGAAGGAGCCTAGGTGTCCCTAAAGTTGTATTTTGATAAATCATGTATGTGTATATGACAAATAAAACTAACTGGGTTATGTATATAATGGTACAATGTTATGTTATGAATGTGATGATCTAGATATTATAGTTATGTTTCACCATGTGATCATTAGCTTACTTTGTGAAATTTTTTAAAAGTCTTTCTTAGGTTTAATCTTCATTTAGAGGTCATTTTATCATTTTAAGATTTTTTTTTTGAAAATATATGACATCTAGGTTTAAAGACTAAATTAGAGATACTTAAGATATTAGATGAAATATGGTAAATTATGGTCATTTTTTTTAAAATTGAGCAAGGTGTTAGCTAGAATATTTTAGCTTGAATTTAGAAAAATATTACTTTTAGAAGATTAAGAGGAAATTGAGAAAATTAGAATTGGAAGAAGGAAAACACATGTGAAGCTCGGATTGGTGCTCTCAGGTTACTCCAACCAGTTTCAGTAAAATAAGTATATCATTCTCATTTTATCCCGTAATTAGGTGATTCAAAATTATATAAATCACTAAGAGGATGATATAAAATTTTCATGTTTTGAGTTTTTTGAGAATTGAATTGTATCAATGACTTATTTGGGCTGAAAGTGGACGGATCTGAAATGGACGGATCTGAAATGGACGAAAACTTGAGTCCAAAAATAAAAAGTATCACCGGCTTACTATTAGGGCCTAAATCTGATTGGTTCTCTTCATTTTTATCATTTTGACATGTGTAAGGAGGTATGTGGAGAAAGACTTTCTAGATTGATAGTTAGCATAAAACTATGAGGGAACTATAGGAGGAAGGAATTGAAGGAAATTTGTTAGGACCTAACTAAGTAAGCTAATTCCAAATATTACCCCAACCAAGCCTTAGGATTTATCTTCTAAATTGATACAAGTGTCTTCCTATGAGGTTAAACAAGTGTCAAATTGGGGGAAATAGCTCTAAAAGTGTTGGTTGTCCCTTGGAGAACCCAAGTAGCTGATGCATACATGATGGGAAAATATTCAGTTATGTCCAGCTATACACCCCCATGTGTTGGAATTTAGTTAGATCATTGATTCTCTTAAGCTTCTAAATGGCACAAAATAGACTCTTGGATGGAGATTTTATCAATCAAGCCTAATCTAGAGTGATCATGAGGGCTAACAAGAGATTAGCCACCTCACATACACACGCGGCAAAAAGGGGAAGGGAGAAACCGAAATGACTTGAGCCTTGCACCATCTTTTTATTCGCCCCTCTCTAGTATAAATAGATGGATGAGTCTCTCCTACTTCTCTTTTAGGGAGAACACACGGCCAAATCAGAAAAAGAAAAGAAAAAATCCTCCCAAAGATCACTACATCACTTAAACACTTAAAACAGAGTAATTGAATGTTTTGAAGGGAAAACTTGCGAGAGTTTTGTTCAAACACTAATTCAAATTTAGGAGAAATTTGTAAGTACACTGTTTAACTTAATTTTGGCATAGAATAAGTGATTTGATAATTAAATCATGTTTGTTACTTGTTTGAACTTAAATTTTGCTTATGTGGTGAAATGAAATTTATTAAGTTTTGGATTAGTCTTTGTTATGGAAAAAAACTAAGAAAAATTGAAAGAACTTAGAAATATATTCTATTTTGATATATGAAGAATTTTATGTGAAAATAAGAGGCTTTGATTTTAGATAAAAATAAAAAAAATAACTTTAGTGCATTTCGGCCTTAATAAGATTTTTGATGAATTTTTGGTTCTAAATTTTATCCAATTCATTTTTAATTATTTGGATAATATTTTAATAATTATGAGGAGTTTAAAAAATCTAGTTTACATGAAAAATTTTCAAGAATCATCATGTTAGAAATTAGCGAAGAAATAATTAAGATAACAATATAGTTAAGTTGAGAATTTGTTTTTAAGCTAAGGAAAAATTTGGTATTTTGTAATTTAAGAGTTTGGCTTTGTTTAAATGAAAGAAAAAACAAGGTTTGAGACTATAAGGTTCGGCTAGCCATGATTTTATATTATTTTATATTTTGTTTAATTATATAAGCACTATTTGTTATATTTCAACGTTACAAGATGATGTGATGTAAATATATATGTATATAACGCATGTTACTGTGATATGTATATACATGTCATAAGGTACGTAAGGATATGAGATATGCATGTTAAAAGTCAAAGGTTGTGGTCATGTTACATTTTATCACATGCGTATCGTCATAAGTTATGATGTCGGTATTAATGAAAATATAATAAGAAAATTTTATAAGAACATGATAAGACTAAAGTCACGTCATAACGGAGATGATGATACGTAATACTTGTATAATTGACGTGTCGACGGAGATGACAATACGTAACGTCCATCGTATAATAAGAATCGTGTTACGACGAGGACGGCGATACGTAACGCCTAAACAACTGACATGATTTGATAAGTTAAGAGTTGTGTCACGACGGGGACGACGATACGTAACGCCTGGATGATTGAAATAACTAGCGTAGACGGAGATACGTAATACCTGAACAATTGACGAGTTATATGTATGGCCAAGCTGACGTGTTATGCTAAGAGAACCTGACGGGGACGATAATACGTAACGTCCGTTGATGTTAAGAAATAAGTAAGACTTACAAGATTAAAAAAGAAAAAAAAAAGTGTAAGTATAAATGGTGGATTTATGAAAGATATAAGTCGATATAGGAAGTAAAAATGTGAGTCATGCATGTGTCTCATTAAACATTCCATAAGTTACATAATGTGGTAATTGTTATGTATGTTAATCTTGTCTAGATGACTAATATAAGAGGGGGGTGAATTCAGTTATATTAAAAAATTAACAATTATAAATCAAATACACAATATAAAATATAAACGAAATACGAAACAGCAGGAAATATAAAAAGTAAAAATAAGAAGAAGCAAACTCAGTATTTTAACGAGGTTCAACCCCACTGCCTACATCTTCGCCTCAAGCTACCCCTTGAGGATCCAAAATTCACTATTCAATCTTTTTCAAGTGGAGATAAAAACATATTATACATTTGAACAATACCGCTACAAATAATCCGTGTAGAACACTATTTACATTTGCAATAACCTCACACTTAGTGATTCAATTATTCTCTGTGTAGAACACTTTCTACACATACAAGAGTTATACGCACCCTATTATAAATACAAGAGTTGATAGTGGGTAGCTTATTAGAGTACACTCCTCAATAAGTGAAAAAAGAACAATATAGTGCAAACTATATCTCTCTCAAAATGACCAAAGATTAAGGCACAAAATTTAGAGAAGAGAGAATAATGACTTTGAAAAAATGATGTAAAACTTAGCAATTGATGTGTAAGCTCTTGTTGTGATTTTTGTAAACTTCAAGTGAGCTATTTATAGGCAAATGGGTCTTCATATCCAAATTTGAAAAGATTCACGTGTCAAATAAGAGTACTATTTACTTTTTAAAATTTTCAATAAAAACATTTCCTTTTTACATTTTTTAAAAACAACTCCATTTATTTTTCAAAAAAATCAAACCTAATATTTTACTTTTCATACATGACAAAATGAACACGATTTATTTTTCAAACTAAATCATCTTTTTTTTTTGCATATGTAAAAAAAAAAAACAATCATCTTTTAAGATTTTCAAACAAATCATCTATATTTTACATTTGTAAAAAAAAAAAAACGCACAACCACACTTCAAGATTTTTAAACAACACATGCACATGTTAAAGATGACAATCAATCATTTTACAAATTCAAATCTTTATGTATATGTGAAAAAATTATAATAATTTTCAAAATTAAATATTTTAATAAAGTTATACAAATGTAAAAAATGCAATTTGATATTTTATCAGAAAATATTAATTTTGAAACTTAATCTAATTTCAAATTTTAAGATATGTATAAAATTACTCTATGAATTTCATTTGTTCTTCTTTTTACTCATACTTGATTTCTTGATATGCTTAGCTCTCTTCATGCGTAGACAACTTGAAATTGAGTCTTGAATTTATTTGTTATCATCAAAATCTATACATAAATACGAGACTTGAAACCTTGTATTCTACAATCTTCCCATTTTTACTGATGACAAATACATAGTAGAAATCTGCGACCTACAATAATACTTAAGCTCCCCCTGAAAATATGCGTTAGATTTTCAAATAAAATTTAAACATGATTCTAGCATATATAACAGGGTAGTATAATAACAAGACTTCTCCCTCTTTTGGCATCATTAAAAAGGAATCGCAATTGGTTTCAGTAAGATTTCTTCCCGTAATAATCAATAACCAAATAAAACAGTGCGTATTAAAAATTATAGAGAATTGAATAATTAGAACCACTCGTGTCCGACAAAACCTGTAAAGGCTGGAGGCCTAACTCTGGCAATTTAGTGCAGAAAGAGATTTTGTATAGAGTTGAATAATTGGAGTCACCTGTGGCCGACAAAACCTGCAAAGACTGGAGGCCTAGCTCTAACAATTCGGTACGGATGGTGATTTAAATCCCATCTTGACGTTATTTACAAATAAGATATTGTAGAGATTGAAGTTATGATAGTTTGTCTTGTTCTTATTCCCGTCTCTATAAGAGCGATCCTTAGTTTTATCTATTTCGTATCAAATCTTCTTCTCATCTTTGTAATTCGTCTGCATTTTCATTTTACGATTTTGTAATGGCTCATCAATTTTCTTTCAGTATTTTTCGTGATCAATTTATTTTTGCATTTGTCGTAAGTGGCATGAAGCAGCAAGAGACTGATTTGGTTAATAAATCAGATCATGATACCATTTATGAGTTTATGAGTCTCGAGACTCGATACTCATTTTTCATTGTTGCCTTTTTCGCTCGGTTGCAGTCCAAAACTCGCAAAATTGAGAAGTTTAGCGAAACGGTCTATGTAATTCAACGACTTATTTATGAGTCAAACAAAAAAATAATAGAGTTAAATCAACAGAATAAGGATTTAAAATTCTTACTTGCCTTTTCATTTCGATTGCCTAATCCTTTAGACAAGGATGGCATGATGATCTATAAGGAGCAAATGCATTTAAATAATGAGGTTAAACGTCTCAAGTTTCTGTAGGTCATTTGAGATAATGGAATAAAAATATTTCACAGATATTCATGGCATGCATCATTCCTATTTCTTTTATAATCATGCATAGTCTATCTTTTGATAGGAGTTTTGTGAAAATATCAGTCAATTGTTCGTGTGTGCTTGTAAATTCTAATACAATATCCCCATTTTGTACATGATCTCTAAGAAAATGATATCTAATTTTAATATGTTTAGTCCTAAAATGTTGTATTGGGTTCTTTGAAAGATGTATAACACTTGTATTATCACATTTGATTGGAATGTGATTGTACATAAGTTTAAAATTCTCAAGTTGTTGCTTCATATAGAGAATTTGAGTACAACAACTACCTGCAGTAACGTACTCTGTCTCAGCAGTAGATAATGCAACATAATTTTACTTTTTACTAAACCATGAAATAAGTGCATAACGTAAAAAATGACATGTTCCACTAGTACTTTTTCGATCAACTTTGCAACCAGCATAATTTGTATCTGAATAACTGATAAGATCGAAAGAAGTATGATTAAGATACCATAACCCTAGGTCGATTGTACCGGCAAGATATCTAAGAATGCGCTTAACAGCAATCAAATGAGATTATTTTGGAGATGACTAAAAACGTACACATAAACATACACTTAACATAATATTAGGTCTATTAGCTATCAAATATAATAAACTACCGATCATACTTCGATATACTTTTGAGTCAACTTGCTTACCACTTTTATCTTTATCAAATTTGGTGGTTGGATTCATTGGTGTTCCAATTACCTTCGCACCTTCCATCTCAAACTTTTTTAATAACTCTTTGATATATTTTGACTAATTAATGAATATTCCACTTTTTACTTGCTTGATTTGCAATCCGAGAAAAAAATTAAGTTTTTCTATTATACTCATTTCAAATTTTTCCTGCATACTCTTATCAAAATCTTGGCACACATTTTCATTAGTAGCACCAAATATTATATTATCTACATAAATTTGAATTAGAAAAATATCATTTTGTTCATATTTGATGAAAATAGTTGTATTGATCTTTGTTCTTACAAAATCATTTTTAATAAAAAACCACTAAGCCTCTCATACAAAACTCTATGAGTTTGTTTGAATCCATATAATACTTTTGTGAGTTTAAAAACATGATTAGGAAAAATATGATTTTTGGGTTTAGGAACAAGTGTCCAAATATCATTTTTTTCAAACTGATTTAGCTTTTCTTGCATAATTAAGATTCATGATTCATCAAACAGTGCTTCATCAATATTTTTAGATTCAATTTGAAATAGAAAAGTAGTTTGATTGCAAATATTTTTAAGAGATAATCAAATACTTATACCTCGTGAAGGTTCTCCTAGAATTTATTCTACTAGATGATTTTTCACATGTTTCTACTATTTGGTTACATCTTGTACTAAGTTTTGATTATCTTTCTTGATATCTCCATGTTAGACTTCTTCCATTGTATTCTTTTTGTTAAAATTGAGATTATTTGTATTATTTATACCTTATATTCCCATGATCTTCCCTTTTGAATTATCTCCAAATGTCACGCATCCTTTTTTTTAGAAGTGAGGTCAATAAATTTAGTTTTGTTTTCTGTCATGTGTTTTGAGTATCTGTTGTCTAAAAATCATTTACTTTATCTGAAGAAGATTTCATGCATACCTACAAAAATAATTAAAAACATTCTTAGTACCCAAGTTCTTTGGGTCATTTATTTATTAGTATTAGAAGAAATAAGATTTTTTGGTACCCATATGGCCCTAATAGTCATTGTATGTTTTCTTCTAATAGAACAAGCATGATAATTATGATCATTTTTATTACAAAAATTACAAATACATATGACATATTTGAATACCTTGAGTGATTGTAATAATATTTTTCTTTGAAAAATATATTTTTATGAAAAGAATTTTGAAAATCTGATTTTGATTTAGTCGGTTTATCAAATTTTTTTTTATAGGATTTGAGTTTTTCTTTTGGCATGTATTCCAAACCTACCTTATTAAAAATACATCTTTGACTACCAATAAATTTTTCAAAATTTCATTTTTCATTTGTAAAGTTTTCAACAATCTTTTATAAATCAGTCACTTTCTTTTTCAACTCATCATTTTCATCTTTTGAAACTATATTATCTTTTCTTAAAACATCAATTTCATTTGTTAAAGAAAAATTTTTCTTTTTCAAATGGTATACTTGATACCTAAATTTTCAAGTTTCTCATATACTTCTTCTAAAACATTTTGCAATTCTTCATAAGAAAGATTTTCAATATTCTCAAAATTTGTTACTTTAAGATCATCTTTAACCATAAGATAAAAATTTACAGATTTTTTATTGCTTGCGTCGCTGTCTGAGCTACTTGAATCATTATTCCATGTAGCTTTTATTACTTTCTTACCCTTGTATCGATCTTTCTTTAGCAGGGGATAATCTTCCTTGATATGTCTTGACTTTTTGCATTTATAACAAGTTAAAGGTCGTTTTTACCTGTATTTTTATTGGAAAATTTTTTGAAAGATTTCATTGAATGAGCTTTATTTTTTTTTAAGAATCTCTGAAATATTTTTGTGATCATTGTAATTTTTTCATCTTTGTTATCGTTTTTATCATTTTCATCGCTTTCACTTTCTTGGGAAACAGTTTTGAGTGCCAAGCTCTTCTTTTACTTTCCTTCTTCTTCTCATCTTTTCAATATGTAGTCATGAGTAATAAGTGACCCAATGAGTTCATTTATTTCGAGTTTTTTAAAATTCCTAATTTTAAAAATCGCCGTCACTTTTGATTTCCAACGTTTTGACAGAAAGTTGAGAAATTTTCTTACTATCTCAAAGCTGGAATAAACTTTTTCAATAGCTGTCAAGCTATTTAGAATTCTAGTAAAACGAGTATATATAGAGGAAATAGATTCATCATCATTTATTTTGAACATTTCATATTCTTGCGTAAGAATATAAATTTTTGATTTTTTGACTTGCGAAGTTTCTTTTTAAGTTACTTCCAAGTTATCTCAAATTTCCTTTACCGTCCTGCAAGTCATTATTGTGTTAAATTCATTGCCATTGAAAGTATTGTACAGAAAATTCATAGCTGTTACATTTATTGTATAACATCTATCATCTTCATGATCAAATTCTTCTTTTTTTCTTGTTGACTTTTACTCCATCAACAATTTTTGTTGGAATATAAGGCTCATTTACAATGCATTTTCAGATTTCACGACTTTAAGACTGAAGGAATATTCTTATTTTAGTTTTCCAAAAAGTGTAATTGCCTCCAAAAAATAGCGGAGGTCGACTACTGGATTGATCTTTAACGAATGTAGTTGCAATGTTAGTCATATGATCTTAATTCAACAGATAATTAATCTTATAATAGAGCTCTTATTCTATTACCAATTGTTACCGAGATGACTAACACAAGAGAGGGAGTGAATTGTGTTATATTGAAAAATTAACAATTATATATCAAATACACAATATAAAATATAAATAAAATACGAAGCAGCAAGAAATATAAAGAGTAAGGACAAGAAGAAGCAGACTCAGTATTTTAACGAGGTTCAGCCCCACTGCCTATGTCATCGCCTCAAACTACCCATTGAGGATCCCAAATTCACTATTCAATCTCCTCAGGTGGAGATAAAAACTTATTAAATTTTTGAACAACACCGCTACAAAAAAATCTGTGTAGAACACCCTCTACATTTATAATTATCTCATACTTGGTGATTCAACTATTTCCTGTGTAGAACACCTTCTATACACACAAGAGTTATACGCATTCTCTTACAAATACAAGAGTTGATAGTGGGTAGATTATTAGAGTATACTCCTCAATGAGTGAAATAAGAATAATACAGTGCAAACTATATATCTCTCAAAATGAATAAGGATTAAGGTACAAAATTTAGATAAGAGAGAATAAGAGTTTTGAAATAATGATGCAAAATTTAGCAATTGATGTGTAAGCTCTTGTTGTGATTTTTGTAAAATTCAAGTGAACCATTTATAGACAAATGAATCTTCATATTCAAATTTGAAAAGATTTACATGTCAAATAATAGCACTATTCACTTTTCAAAATTTTCAAATAAAAACATCTCATTTTTTCATTTGTCAAAGATAATTCCATTCATTTTTCAAAAAAATCAAACCTAATATTTTACTTTTCATATATGACAAAATGAGCATGATTTATTTTTCAAACCAAATCATCTTCTTTTTGCATATGTAAAAAAAACACACAACCACCTTTCAAGATTTTCAAACAAATCATCTATCTTTTACATTTGTAAAAAAAAAAAAAACACACACAACCACCCTTCAAGATTTTCAAACAACACATACATATGTTAGAAATGACAATCAATCATCTTACAAATTCAAATTTTTATGCATATGTGGAAAAATAATAATAATTTTTGAAATTAAATATTTTAATAAAGTTATGCAAATGTAAAAAAATGTAATTTAATACTTTATGAGAAAATATTAATTTTGAACCTTAATCTAATTTCAAAATTTAAGATGTACAAAATTACTCTATGAGTTTCATTTGTAGACTTGTTCTTCTTTTTACTCATACTTGATTTTTTGATGTGCTTAACTCTCTTCATGCGTAGACAACTTGAGCTTGAGTTTTGAATTTATTTGTTATCATCAAAATTTATATGTAGATACGAGACTTGAAACCTTGGGTTCTACAGTTAATATTCTATCTTGTATATGCTTACATAAGTTGGTTGTGTGCTTACTGAGATTTTTAAGGAAATCTCACTCTTGTGTGTTTCCGTATTTTTTAGGCATATAAATTCTTATTGCAGGAATTTATGATGGAGAAGAGCAAGGCCCCGATATTTCAGGAGGGCCAGATGAGCCCTGAGAGGCCCTCTAACTACTCACTTTTTGATACTTTTGTCTCTCCCATTTATGATACTTATGATTGTTCGATAGAGGTTTGGAGCCATGGTACGTCCACATTATAGAGGAGTAGCGACGTATCGAATGTTGTCTGACGTTAGGTTTAGATGGCTCGTTGTCCATATGCGAGGTATATACATCACCGTATGGCAATACCTTTGTCGAAATTTTTATATTAGTTTGGATATATTTCGTTATGAGAATGAGTTTCCTGAAGTAAAGAAGGAGCTTAGGTGGTCCTAAAGTTATATTCTGATAAATCATGTATGTGTACATGACAAAGAAAATTAACTGGATTATGTACATAATGGTATAATGTTATGTTATGAATGTAATGATGTGAATGTTATGGTTATATTTCATCATGTGATCATTAGCTTACTTTGTAAAATTTTTTATTTAGACCTTCTATCGCTTCGAATTTCATTGCATACAATAGTAAATTTAGGTACATGCATTTGCATGGGGATAAGTGGCCGGGTGTTACTTACTTTAATTTTTTAATTTACGTTAAACACTAAGTGTAAATTGAGGACGTCACAATTTAGTTTCGGACTGTGTTGTAGTTTCTATTGTGGTCTATTGACGATATTTGTTTGCGGTTTGATAAAATAAAAAAGAAGTCTAATCCTTGTAGCTGTTCCTCTCCTCTTTGGAGGAGTAGAGTTTTGGTTCCTCTTATCTTTTGGAGAATGAGAGTGTTGCTCCCCACTTTCTTAGGTGGGTGGGGTTTAGTTTCCTTAGGTTATCTCTATTTAACAGAGTATATTACTCTCTGACAAATCAAGATTGATAATCTCTTTATGGTTGTGTCACATGAGATTGTATAGAAGTTTAAGACCATGTCCGTTACAAATTTTATTTATGTGCGGGGGTGCTCTAATTAGCGATTTAGATTCTGTTTGTTTTTAGAAATGAGATGAAATAAAATGAAATAAAAAGTGAAAAAAATAAATATTGTTATAATATATATTTTTTTAATATTAGTTTTGTTTTGGGTTTGAAAAAGTGGTTTTAGAATTTGAAAAAATTAAATTTTTTATTATATTTTGTATGAGGATTTGAAAAAGTATAATGATGAGTTTGAGATTTTGGTTTTGTCTCCCAAAACAAACAAGTTATTAGTTTGGTTGTAATTTGGATTTTTTCCTGTAATTTAGTCACAACTGTAATTTCGTTCTTATGGAATATAATAAAGTATTTCCTTTAAAAATAAAAACTCTAATCCTACCGGTTGTCCCTCCTGCTAAGGTGTCAGGTAGGTGACCATCAAAATTGGAGATCTCCCTTGATTTTTGATCTTAAATGTGAGTCGTGACAATCTATCTTATCTTGCAAACACCCACCAGTCATGACTCACCACCACCGACAAATTTATTGAAATGCTTTCATTAGCCAACCCTTCCAGTGGACCAAAAATCAAATGCTTTGGTTATCCTTCCATGCTTAACCAATTTAATGACAGTTTGGGTATGTAACTAAAGGGAGTAATGGAATTCAATTATACATTATCCGATTTTCTTTTCTCTATAATTAATTAAAAATAAAATATAAATTGATAGAAAATCCCAACAAATACTCTAAAACATGACTCTTAAAGCCTGTTTTGTAAGGATAGGCTCAAGAGAGAAAAAGAATCATTATCAACCTATAGTTGCGGACCTCAATTGGTTTGAATTGGAATCTGGACACCCAATGACCATCTGAAGTGATAAGACAATGTCTGTCATACGTTATGTGATTTGATATTAGACTTACGTCCACAAATTGTTTAAAGTGTAAGCCCATTATAAATGAATGTGTTTTATAGTTTCTCATGGTCTCTCTTAGCTCACTGTATATGTGAGAAAATTGTGTCTCCCGTTTGGAGGTTGAAAAGGCTCCATCTCTCTCGATTGCCAAGGAGTCATGTGGAAGAAGCCTCCAAATTCCCTCATATCCTCTCTCTTTCTCCCTCTTTATTTTCTCTCTCCTCTACTTTATGTTACCTCCACCTCCTTTATGTCACAATCTCCTAAAACCCCTATTATACCCCTAACATTTGCACCCTTATCCCTTCTCGCTCTCCCTTTTTTTTGTTGGGACACTTTTACCCTTTTCATTTATGTGATTCATAAGGTTTTCTTGCTCTATAAGAGAATCTTGAGAATTCCCAAATCAAACTACCTACAAAATGTTGGCAATGGGCATATTTGTAGTAACTTGCACTTTGAATGGTCAGAGAATTCGTCAACACACTAGATCCATCTTAGACGATTGTCAAGCTCGTCGACTCATTGCCGAATGAAACTTGCTAAAGGCGATTGTGAAATGTGAAGGCTAGTTACCCAAAGAAACTAGCTAGAGGCAATTGTGGAGTTTAAAGGCTCATTTATGAAGGTAACCACTGACAACAGTTGTGACATGAGTGTGAGCACTCGATGTTTGTTAAAGGAAATGAATGAAATATCACCTTACAAATCAGGATGAGATATGAAAGTAACCGCACTGGAAGGGATTGGGACATTAGGGTGTTCCCCCATTCATTGTTGGATTTGGTAGGAGATTGAGCTCAATCGCATTGGGTGCAAGATGGAGCTTGATTGTGTTGCTCCGACAGGAGTCTAAACTCGATCACGCTGCTCCAACGAGAGTTTGAACTCGACTACACTACTCGGGCGAGAGATGAAACTCGGCCGCTACTCCTGTGGGAGTTTGAACTCGACTATGTAGCTCCAGTGGGAGTCTGAACTCAACCACTCGATCGCGCTGCTTTAGAGGGAGACAAAGCTCGATAGTGATACTCCAGTGGGAGTCTAAACTCGACAAAGTTGCTTCCATGGGAGTTTGTACTTGTTTGCTCAACTGTGTAACTGCAGTTGGAGTCTGCACTTAGGGGTGAACTTCCGACCCGACCCGATAACAACGCCCACCGTTAACCCGTTTGGCCAATTAGCCGAGCCTGATACATTTATCAGGTAATCGAGTAATCGGTATACTGATATATATATTTTTTTAATACGGTAAGAAGCGATCCCATTAATATATATATATATATATATATGTATCTTCTGTTCTACAAGTTTGGTTCTGTTCAAAAAAGGAATAAAAAAAAAAGAAACCGCCATTCTTCTACGTTTGTTTAACAGATCGATATAGATAGGCAATATTCTTCTTCTTCTTCTTTTTTTATATAAATTAAAAAAAGAAGATATCGATAGGTCATGACAAAGGCAATACTTGGTCCATATATATAATACTTACATAATAAATTACTCTCCCATGCATACATTAATAAAAATAACAGGAAAATTACCGGATAAAGGACATAATGTTATCAACCACATGTATAGTACACAGGCTACACCAAATTGAGGCACTTTATTCTACTACAAATACTATTATCATATGCAATTACATCATCATATTGGTTGATCAAGGTACACGTATATGCTGTCACAAGAAAAAGGAAGAAATATACTGATGCAAATGATAAAAAATGAACAAAAACTTGAAAATTATTTGGAATTCTCTGCTTATTGGAGAGCATAAGTTGCTCTTATATACTCCACAATTTTAGCACTTTCAAACATATGCACCCCAGTATTAGGATCTTCTAGGTAAGGTACTTGTTAACAACTGTTGCTGCTTGTTGGTGCATTGTATCACATATTTGATTATAGACTTGGATGTTGGGACTTGCGAATAGAAAGATGAAGTACAGACCAAAAGGGCAGGGTTATGAAAACTAAATGATTTATAGTTTCTTGAGGAGTTAGCTTGCTGCATTGGAAAAATGGCTATACTATTGTAGACTAATTAACCTATATATATTGATCACTGGGCTGCCACGCATTATCACTGCATGCTTGCTAATCTCCTCAAACAAAGGGGTATTATAAGTAATACAAATAAATTATCGGAATGAAAGATTTGAGAAGATGCTTGCTAACCTACTTTGTTCTTAATACAAAAATTAAAGCAGGAATTAGTGCTATTCAGGGTCAGATAACTACTAAATTAAACACAAAATCCACTATGCCATAATTGTTCCTTTACACTAGGTGAAGCTGATATTACTTTGATGGTTGCTTTGTGTTTCAGGTTGAAAAGTTGGGCAATGATTGCTTCTTCTTCCTCAGGGAGTCATTTCCATTTGATGAAACACCCACCTTCCGACATTCAGTTTGGTAATTATGTAGCTATACTCCACAAAGCATTGCATGCTATATAGAGAAACTCTAAAAAGGAGGATTTCCTGTGTGAAAACAAAACTACTTGCTTTAGAATTGGGAATAAGATCTGTACATGTTGCGACTGGTAAAGTTAAATTGCATTTGGGTACTTGTGTGGTAGTTATAACATTATTGGGTATGTTTTTGTCATGTTTTACAACACTACTAAATACATTATATGATCCTGTGTGGACGCCAAGCTTTCTGCATGGTAGTCTTAAAAATCTCACAGTTGAAATGCTTTTTAGTAAAGTAAAGACAAATAAACATTTTTCATTCTTCCAAAGGGAGTCATCTAGCCTTTCCTTCACCGCCACAACATTGCTTGTTTCAATTTCGGTAAGGGAGAGACGTTTATACAAATCATGCAAATTATCCACCATAAAGACAAAGATTGATTACTAAAAAACACGGATGAGATCATGGAGAGGCGCACACTCAAGCAATCCACCATGAAGATGAAAATACTGAGAGAGAAAATAACTGATAGAGCAGTTAGAGAGTTTCCAGAATCGCCGGAGCCTTCCTAGCTATTTTCTCTCTCTCTCTCTCTCTCTCTCTCTCTCTCTCTTTCTATATATATAGTCAATAATTTCCCAGCACATCGCACGCGGGCCGGTCATGCCTGACTACATTATAAGTACTTATTATACGTATATATATGTATAATGAACTAGTTTTCCATATATTATTCTTAAGAAGGTTCACATGCAGCCAGCCATATCCTATCACTTTCTATCCATTCATACGTACGTGGATCATGTTAATTAATGTGTCTCATGACGTTCCATATAATTTAAAATTATAGAAAGATACTTTTAACTATACTTTTAACTTGTCGGAAATTGTATGTGCCAAAATTATATGCTATCAGCTGCAAAGATATAGAATAATGAAAAATAGCACTTACTGATACAATTCCATGCTGCTTTTTTGTTAATCAATCTCATTCAAAATATTTTGCAAAATTATCTCTATATGAAACAAAAAAATTATGTTAAACATATAATTAATTGAAAGATCTAAAATAAAATATTATTCAAATATGAATCTTACCAATTTCTAACTTGTAGCTTTCAGCATCTTCCATTACATCTTGAGAGTCATAATTAACAGAGGGAGCCTTCAACCAGTTTTGTGTGCAGATAAGAGCTTCAATCGTTGTTGGGGCCAATGAACTACGAAATGAATCTAAGACACGACCTCCAGCACTAAATGTAGACTTAGAAGCAACAGTAGATACGATAAAAGCTAACACACATCGAGCTATTTTGGCAAATATTGAAAATCTAGCTGAGTTCATCTTCCACCATAGTAGAATATTAAAGTCGGGTGTCATCCGTTCAACAATTTCTGTAAAATACTTATCCAATTCTGTTTTGGACTCTTCCACACTCATTGATGATTTATGTTGAAAAAACATATCTAATATATTCTCATCATCATCATCACAAAAATTGTTATTTTGGGTTTCACCTCTGCCTACACTTGATTGGCCCCTACTTGAATCTACACTGGATTTTGAATATTTCTTATACATCTGCTCCATCATCCTCTTTAATCCATCAACAAATTCAGATCCTTACTCATGGTCAATAACATTTGTAAAACAAAATTTCAAAACTTCCAATTTGTTGCGCGAATCAAGCATAGCTGCAATGTACAACATTTTGTTCAATTTAATTAAATCCCCCCAATACTTGTCATATTTCAACATCATCTTCTCCAATATGGATTTCAGCATATTGCTCTTACTTCTTGAAAATTTTTTCAAATAGTTATAGATTGCAAATATTTCTCTTATAAATAAATTTGAAGTTGCATAAACTGAGCCTGAAACCCGCAAAGTCATATCATAAAAAATATTCAAAAATCGTACAAAAACCTTGATGGTTTCCCAATCTTGTGAAGTTAGTACTTCACAATCAACCTCACGTAAATACGGGAGAAAATTACTATCTTCATCTTGCAACACCTCAAACGCTGTATAATGCTTTATAGCTGCACTCAACATTAGATATGTTGAGTTCCACCTAGTTGAAATGTCAAGACAAAGAAGTCAACTACTAAAAATATTTTGTTTATCTACACATGACTTGAACTTGTCAAGTCTTGCAGGGGAAGACTTGACATATTTAACTGCATGGCGAATCTTCACAGCTAATGTATCAACTTCTGTCAAACCATCTTTGACGATGAGATTCAAAATATATGCATAAAATCTTATATACATAAGCTCCTTATCTAATACCATACAATCCTTAAATTTGGCAATTCTTCTCAAATAATCAATGGCGGTATTGTTAGCGGATGCATTATCAACTGTAATTGTAAAAATCTTCTTTATGTTCCATTCAAGTATGAATGACTCAATTTCTCTTCCTATTGTGATCCCTTTGTGATTAAGAGTTTTTTTAAAATGGATTATTCTCTTATGCAGTGTCCAATCTCTGTTAACAAAATGGGCTGTTATGCACATATAGTTAAGATTTTGAATCGATGTCCATATATCAGTTGTAATGCAAATCTTATAATCAGATTTTATAAACATGGTTTTCAACTTCTCTTTTTCTAACATATAAATTTTCATACAATCTCGCATAACAGTAATGCTAGAGGAGATTGTAAATCTAGGCTCAACTATGGCCATAAAATCTTGAAAGCCTTCTTTTTCTACAAAATTAAAAGGTAGCTCATCCTTAATTATCATTTTCACTATTGTTAACCGTATTTTTTGTTCATTGTACTTAGCAGGTCCAATACTAGGACTGCTAGTTGCACCATCTACCCCTGTGCTTCTAGCCTCTGTCTCTTTTAATTGGGATTATCCCTTTTATCCCCAGTAGTAGCATGCAAGGTTTTGCATTTTTCAACATGGTATTTCAAGGATGAAGTACCTTGTTTTTTAGGATGACATAATAAAATCTTACCACAATAATCGCATGTGGCTGTGGGCTCATTGGGATTCTCGTCATTCCTCGTAAAGTATCGCCATACATCTGATCTGCACCTTCTTCTTGGGATAGAAGGGCGAACTTGAGGACTAGTTGCTTGGAAAGAGCTATCCGAAGCTGTAGGTAGAGTGCTATCCAAATGAATGGATACTGATTTAGAGCTAGATGAATGCATAGAAGCACTAAGTTCTATAGGATTCAACTGCAAAACTAGAAAAACTATGTTCACAAACAGAAGAAAATATACATGCTTAGAGGTTGAATAACTTCCAAAGTACAAGACAAAATTTAAATGTCTATAATCTGCCCTTAATGCTTTCTTATGATGATCCTATCAATCAATATTGAATAAACATATAAAATTGACATGATTGAATGTATTCTCTATTATACAATCCCATCCATCAACAACTTTTAAACTAATATCTAGTGGTCCAAAAAAAAAATGGCAATAACTTCATGCCTATCACAAATTGGAAAGTGAAAAAATCAGCATAGCTCATACATATCGAGCTGAGCATATAAACAAAATAGGAAAAAATGAGCAACTTGCAAAACATAGACAAAAATCTACTCATAGCTCGTAGAAAGCAATAATTATTGCCCAAAAAAATGGAAATTAAAAATTGCAGGAACCCAGCACTTATCAATAGGGGAGCTCTAAATGAAATTCTGAAGCAGATACTTTGATAATGAAAATGGAATTTTTTCATTCTAATTGAAGATCTTAAACTTATATAATGTGAACCAACTTGCAAATATGAATTAAATTACTATAAATACATGCTTGAAGATTATTAATTTTTGAACCCCCTTTTATAATATCCCAATTAATATCAAAATACTTTTGAGTCTGGTTTCTATGTTTGAATTTTGAATTATAATTATAGAATACATTGCCTGGATGGAATATTTGGTGCGCCATATTTTTCTTGTGAAGGAAATGTTATGGTTGATTTTCTCACCAAGTAGGATATTGAGAGTTTAACTATGAATTGGACTAGTGATAGAGACATGATCCAAGTAAGTTAAGAGGTCTTTTTCATACTGACAAACTTGGTCTTAGTAGAGAGACAGTGTTAAAGACTGCAATCTGTGAGTATACGATGCAGCTGCCTTATTAAAGACTGCCATAAAGGCATCCCATTATAAATATGGGCTCTAGTAGAAACACCATACAAAATAGCATGAAATGAAATGGAAGCAAATGCTATAATATGCATAAAAAAATCACAGGTTCTGCCTATATTGCATGGAAGGGTTACATCAATACCATGTTCAAACAAGAAATTCATTCAACACTGAGATCATATGAGACAAAACCCACTTTACAGCCAACAATATCAAATCCCAGGGATGGAAGCATCGATAAAGAGATCATTTAAGGCATTGACTTGGCCATGTTTGAAACAAAACTATATTTTTTGTAACCTCATATATCAAAACTAACAACAATTTACTTCGCAGATATCAAATCCTAGGGACGGAACCATGACTCATTTCTTTTCTTTTCTTTTGTTTTGAATGCATCATAGATAAGTTATCTAAAAACCCATTTAAATTATTAAATACCCCTAGCCATAATATGGTTACTGCATCAACCCACTTCAATAGTTATATAAAATGGGAAAAATAATAATCATGAAAAGAAGCAACTCATGGAAAATCACGTCCTACAACTTCATTGGAAAATCATCCTGCATGTCCACAATTGCAGGATGAATCAAACTAGAAAAATTCAAAGGTATATACTGAGCTCCCTAACTAAAAATTCAAATATTGCTAGTTATCAATGGAGGATAAATCATTCAGGCAACATAGAACTAAAAATCAAAAATCAAAAAATCAAAATTATTGAGCCTATTGCACTTATCATGTTGATTCGTTGAATGCCCAATCATGAACTTCCCTTCAAAATGGAGAAAAATACCCAATACGCAATTAATGAAAGCGAACCCAATTGAATATAGACGTAGAGAAACTCACAGCAACTATACCTCCATAAGTTGGTTTTCAAATAAGACAATGAAGCTAAAGCTAAATGCAGACAACTACACCAAAATACACTCAATTAAGTCAACTGAGCAATCGAGCAAGAGAGAAAGACGAGAGCATAGCTTACCTCTAAGAATCTAGCTTCCTATTCGAGAGTCCGAGAAGAGCTTAGCAATCGATGAGAAGAGCTGGGCGAGAGAGAGAAACGATTGACGAAAAACTGAGAAATCGAACGAACGATCAAATCGATTGAGAGAGGGGGCGGCACAAATGAGAGAAACCGATCGAATCGATTGAGAGAGGGGGCGCACAAATGAGAGATTTAGGTCTGCTTGACTCAATGACTTCGGCTTGTCGGGCATTACCCGATTCGAAAACAGCGAAACGGGTACGGGTATGGGAATAAAACATTTTCGATATTAGCTTATCGGAATGAAATAACGGGTCGGTATCGGATCGGGCTATCGGTCAGGTCGGGTCTCCGAGTTTTTTCACTACAAAAAAAAGCATTTTTTCCGGCGATTTTATAGGCGCCGCTAATAAGTTCGCTGGGTAAGGTTTGTATTTGCGGCGAATTTGACACCGCTGCAAAGTTATAACGTATCGGTGACTACTGGGTTTATTGCAGCGAGTTTATTAATTATTGCGGCGAATTAATTCGCCGCAATATAGCATTCGCTTTTTACGGCGACTTAATTCGCCGCTATTGTGATATTTTTCCAAACGGTACACTTTTGCAGCGAATATTTTCGCCGCAAAAAACCTTTTAATGAATCCGCGCGAAACGGCAGCCCTCTTATGCTTTTCATTTCCCCCAATCCCCCATTTCCCTCTCATTTTCCCGCACCCAGCATTTTCCCTCCCTCCCACGAAAACCTTGGTCTGCGAAGAGGGTTACGGGAATCGGTGCCGGATTCATCACCGATTTCGAGGTTCATCGGCACAGAAACCCACCGGCGACGTAGGGGTGCCACCAGCTCACCGGCGATGGCCTAAAATCCCTCTGCGCCGTGGAACTCTGCTTCTCATTCTCGGGGTTTTTAGGTAACCGAATTTTCTCTCAATTATTTCATTAGAAACGACGATTTATAGACAAAAATACTTGTTTTTTGTTTCCTAATCACAGAGGGTACCTCTGTTTCGCAGCTTGGCCGAGACATTGGATTTTGAGGAACTCGGGACTGAATTTGGGTATTGGTCCCCCATCTGCGGCTTCTGTGGATCAACGCTCTGCTGCTTCGATCTTGTGGTGAGACATCTACCTAATTTTTAACACTCAATCCCGTGGGGATAAGTTAGGGTTTTTGATTTAATGCATATAAACATGCCAAAAAGGTTGGGGTTTTGCTTAAACACTATTCTAATGTTCAATTATATTTTTTATTTTATTGTTGGATGGTTTAAACAGATACTAACAGTTGGTTGACAAGCTAGCAGTTTATACTTAAACTTTACATTTAATGGATATAATTGGTATCTATTGACTGACTTAATGTTATCTAATCTTAGTTAAATACAAACCAATGAATGTTTCACCGATAACAAGTTGTTTGATTAATTACTCTTAACGCTTTTGGTTCCATGCTACTTCACCAAAAGAAGTGACTTAATTTATATTAGGCAAAGTTGTTGAATCTAAACAATACCAACTATTGTTTAATATTATATGATTTTATAGGATACTAGTAATGGCTGGGTAGGAAAATGAAGGCATGTTAATTAAGATATACATATTTTTTGACTTACCTTCCAAAGCAGCATGCCTATGTCTGGTAATGGAGGATTAAAAGCATATATGGTAATGTCTTTGGTTCATCTTCATCACTGCAACACAGAGAGCAAATCTCAATCAGCATAGTTGGTTCCCTTTGATACTTTTGTAACACAGCTAGACAAGTGAAATATAGTATTATATGAATTCAGCAAGAACAAACATTGTTATGAACCAAGAATTGGCATATGTTTAATGCAAGATTGTAGAACAAACAATACCACCCTCATTCAAGACATGAACGAACTCCCCATCATCAAGACAAGACAAGAAAAAATGATAAATGACAGGCCCCCCCTGCCCCAAAAAAAAGCGCAAAACAAAACAAAAAAGATCAATACTTACCTTAAGTGAAAAAAATAAACGCTAAATCATCTCTGTTTAAATTCTCCTGTTGAGAATTCACAGTAACAAAGGCATCATTTATTTGGTAAAAGGTGTTAATACCTTAAAAAAGAAAAGGTTCAAATACTCATACCACTGGCACATGAAACTCATTACACTAAGACCACGTAACAATACCAGCAAAGAGTAACCTCATTTCATCCTAAATTCTAATACCATATTTTAAACTACAAAAAATTTCTTCTACTTTAAGACCAACTTGAGTTGCTGGTATATGAGTAGAGAAAAAGTTAATGAAGGAAGAGGAACTTAATGCATACGATCCATCAGTCAGCTTACTCTTATTGTATGCATTAGTCTGGTCCTCTATTATTTAATAAAACCAACATGTCCCCCGGAATTGGTATACCCTTCACATGCAATGTATTTTCATGTTAGGTGCTTTATTTCTATTTTTATAATTAATAAAATATAATTGCTGTCAGGGGATGTAGCTCAGATGGTAGAGCGCTCGCTTAGCATGCGAGAGGTACGGGGATCGATAACCCGCTTCTCCACACTTATCTCTTTTTGTTGGTTTTTAGTTATTTTCTTATGAGGCAAACTCCCTTTCCACTGGAGTTTCTGTCACTTTACTTCTTCTCCTTACCCACGGTTTAAAATTTGTGACAGTTTCTAAACTATCACTAAAATCCACTTTCTGTGATGGTTTGTTGGAACCATCACTAAAGACGTGCTGATTTTTTTGTATTTGGACATAGACGATAAATATATTTGAATGTAACAATGATGTTCGAACGATTTTACATTTGGATCATCACTAAAGATATGCGCTAACTTTAATGCATAAAAAAAAAATACTATAATGCTACTTTGATACTTTTTTGTATTTTAATACATTAAAATGTTTTTCTTTTACTTAATAGTGAATGAATTAATTATTAGTCTATTGATACTTTTTAATTTTTGAAAATATTTTAAAATGGTTAAAATATGAATAAAAAATATATAAAGAAATTAAAATCAGATTTTACTCTAGCGGGGCCCTATTAATATTAAAGAGAATTAGAAAATATTGAATTAAAAAATATTTTAATTTAAGAAAGATATGAAGCGTAGTAATTTAAAATTAAATCTAGACAAACTAATATTAAAGAAAATTGAGAATAGAAATTTAAAAGCAATATATACATTACATGATAATATGATCTAGTACATAAAATAAAAATGAAATAAGTAAAGATATAAATAAAACCAACAACTACAGGTTGTCTTTCAATGCCCTAAAATCTTTAGTATTGTGCTGAAATTGGCACTCCCCACTCTTCTGTCAGTCTTTTGTAAGCATCTTGCAGTCTTTTGAGTCACAGGCCCAACTTGTCCATCACCAATGATGCGGCCATCAATCTTTACCACCTGGAAAAGGTAATTTCATCTATGCAATATTTTTCACCAAGACAAGAACATTATAACATCGAGAGGACACTGAAGAAAACTAACAAGTCTTCTATCTTTTGTTTCTGCCATTCAAATTCTTCATAGGGCATCAATTGATTGGGACCATGTCGCTTTGTAATCCCTTCTAATGTATATTATTTTGGTTTATTGTTTGGCTTTGTAACTTGGATAGTAAAAATAGACTATGTCGCCCCCAGCACAACTAAGAGGCAAGTCTATCTTCGGTAACGTAATTGCTATGACTTTCAGGGTTGAAAAATAAAATGCCAAGGTTCAACAATGAAATAAGATATATAGTCAAACTAATGTAACATCAGTCCAATGAGTTTCACTCACTATGTGATTGCCCCCACAACATTTAGTATTCAAATTATTAATTTATGGGGAAAAAAATATTAATTTTGGATTTCGATTGGGAGCAATATTGGTTCATTATCAAACACACTATAATATATATATAGGAGGATGGTGGATGCAGGGTATTTCAGCCACGAAAACCTTGTTCTTTTGATCTACATGTTTTAGTTTGTTTGTTTAGATCTGAGAAATTTCACTCCATTCTTTACATCTAGATGTTTTAGCTTGTGTTTTTGCAAATAAGGCACATCTTTATGAGAAAATATGAGGGAGTTTTATTTTTTTTAATCTTTTTTAGCTTTTCCTTGAATTCTCATTTAGCCTGTGTTTAGCAAGAATTACTTCTTGTCGTGCTACTGCTACTGCTACTGCTGCATGTGGGTATCTATTTATCTTTTTTTTTTTTGCAAGGACGATGCTACATATTATTTAAACAACATTGGACTCATTTACTGTACATGCAATAAACAAATAGGAAAATTCCAACTTTAGATTTTAATTAATTAATATAACCTTATTTATAAATCAATAACTCTAAAAATCTACAAAAAATTATTTTATTTTTTCTATAAAATATGAGCATTTCAATGAGAATTGTAATGTAGTCCACCAAATATAAAGTGTGTTTTTTATACATTTATATATGTATGTGTAAAGGAAAGAAATGCCAAAGGTGATGAATACAGGTTTTGAAAATTTTGTTTCTTTTTGTTTAGTTTGTTTTTCCCTTTTATATGGGGTTAGTATCCTGGGGTTGTTGTAGTTGGTGCTTTGCTTGAACATTCTAGAATTTGTTTTTTAGATCTGGACTTTTTTTTGAGCGCCTAACTTACTAAGTGCTCTTTTAGGAAGATTTTGTTTGTTCATAGCTAGTCCTAGCATCAATAGCTGATAGTTTTTGTCTGAACTAACTATAAGCATTTTTGTTGTGCCCCTGAAAAGTTAAGTACGTAAATGTGTAACTAGCTATCCAATTACTAAGGAATGAGATATTAATCGTGAAACTGGAAAAATATCTCGCTTTGTGGCACAATGGTTTTATAAGCTTCTTAGCAACTATATATATAGTTTGCTTGTAACAATCTGAGACAAATTTCAGACATAAAGTGGAGGTGTCTTAAGTGATCTATATGAGAACCCCTCATTCCAACTCTGCTAAAAAAAATAGGAAAATGTTTGAGTCATCCTCCTTCCACTTCCACTTTGGTTCCACATCTAGTACATCAGCTTTCCATTTATGAGAGAAGTGTCCACCTAATTTGCAAAATATTTTCATCCCTATACATGACTTATACTCCATCTACCGAAAAGGAATTTTTCTACAATTGACTTATTTTTTGAATTCTTCTTCTTAGATGGATAAAAGCTGGATGCATCTGAGAGATAGACTTGGGTCACCTGCCTATGCTGAAGGTGTTAGAAATTTCCTCACAATGGCACGAAACCATTCCATCGGAAGTGATCGCATTCGGTGTCCTTGCCTTAGATGTTTGAATAATCTCCACTTATCTATATTTGAGGTGGAGTCTCACTTGTTCATAAAAGGAATAAATCCAAACTACACTCAATGGATATTTCATGGAGAGGAGGAAACACTCCCAGTCATTGATGACGATATATTAGATGATCCTGGGATTGGAGTGGAGGACAGGTTCATTGATGACATGGATCATATGTTAGATGACATACGGGCAGGTACATACGAGGCATGTCCCGAAGACAACACTACATCCCCCACCCAGCAATCAAGACAACAACCCAATCCAAACTCAACATTTGAGCAACTGCTCGAGGATGCTCGACGTCCTCTATTCGAAGGTTGCACAAAGTTCTCAAAGCTCTCCTTCATTGTGAAGTTGTTACACATCAAAACAATCGGTGGATGGTCAATCAAGTCTTTCGATATGCTCCTAAGCCTTCTACGATCCGCCTTTCCTGATGTTTCATTGCCACAATCATATCAGGAGGCACGGTCTTTGGAGAAAGGTTTGGGTTTCAAGTACCAGAAAATCCATGCATGCCCCAACGACTGTGTCTTATTCTGGAAGGACAATGTTAATCTTAATGAGTGCCCCATCTGCGGTGCTTCACGTTGGGTACCAAATACCCACGGTTCACGAGTCATCCCTCAAAAAGTTCTGCGACATTTTCCTTTGAAGCCAAGATTGCAGCGTCTATTTATGTCAGACAAGATAGCAGATGATATGAGATGGCATAAGGAGCAGCGGGTGACTGGGGAGAATAATATTATGAGACATCCTGCCGACTCTAAGTCTTGGAAGACGTTTGACGAAAATCATACTTGGTTTGCACGGGATGCCCGCAACGTTAGGCTTGGCTTGGCCAGCGACGGCTTCAATTCCTTTAACAATATGGCTAAACCATATAGTATTTGGCCGGTGATTCTTGTCCCATATAATTTGCCGCCGTGGTTATGTATGAAAGACCAATTCTTCATGACATCTCTCATTATCCCTGGTCCAAAATCGCCGGGGAATGATATTGATGTTTACTTGCAACCGTTGATTGATGAGTTACTTGAATTGTGGGAAGAAGGTCTACCTACATATGATGCTTCCACTAAGGAAATGTTCGTGCTTCATGCTGTCTTATTGTGGACAATCAATGATTTTCCTACTTATGGTAATCTTTCAGGTTGGTCAACAAAAGGGAAATTGGCTTGTCCCTCATGCAATGCTAGCAATGATTCCTTATGGTTGAAGTATGGTAGAAAACAATGTTATATGGGACATCGACGTTTTTTACCAACCGATCACGTTTGGCGATCTAGAAAAGCTTTGTTCAACGGTAGAGAGGATCATCGCATGCCACCAAATTTAGTTGATGGAGCGTTACTTTTGACTCAATTACAAATGCTTGGAGATGTTCAATTTGGTAAGTCTGGTAGGAAGAGAAAACGGACTGCAGAGGAGTTAAACTGGACTAAGAAGAGTATCTTCTTCAACCTACCTTATTGGTCAACATTACGGCTGAGACATAATCTTGATGTCATGCATGTTGAGAAGAATATTGCTGATAACATTTTGGGCACATTAATGAACATTCCAGGCAAAACTAAGGATAATATAAATTTCCGTCGTGACCTAGAAATCATGGGCTTCAGAAAAGAATTACATCTAAAGCAGATCAATGAACGTGTTACAATGCCACCTTCATTATACACGTTACATGGGGATGAAAGGAATAAATTTTGCGAGTGGCTTGCTGAGGTGAAATTTCCAGATGGGTTTGCCTCCAACATCACGCATTGTGTGTCTATAAAGGATTGTAAAATTTCTGGTCTCAAAAGCCATGACTATCATGTTTTCTTGCAAAGATTACTGCCTATTGCTGTGGGAGGGCTCTTAAGGAGTGATATTGGTTTGGCTCTGATTGAGTTTAGCAGTTTCTTCAAAGAGTTGTGCGCCCGAATTCTGGATGTCAACCGCCTTTCACAACTTCAACATGATATAGTCACTGTTCTGTGCAAACTAGAAATGATATTCCCTCCATCTTTTTTTGATGTTATGGTCCACTTAGCTGTCCATTTACCCCATGAGGCCATGCTTGGAGGTCCAGTTCAATATAGGTGGATGTATCCGTTTGAGAGATATTTGGGTACGTTCAAGCGGTATGTTAAAAATAAAGCCCGGCCGGAAGGTTCAATAGCAGAAGCCTATATCCACAGAGAGTGTTTGACATTTTGTTCGATGTATCTCCAAGATGTTGAGACAAAGTTTAATCGTCCGGAACGCAACATTGATGCGGGCAGAGAAGAAAATGTTGATGAATTCATAATTTTTTCTCAAAAACTTCGTCCTTTGGGCATGGCTACTAATGTGCGATTAGAAGATAAATTTCATAACTCAGCCATATGGTATGTGCTAAACAACTGCGATGAGATTGGAAGCTATATAGAGTAAGTAATCCTAACTTCCTTATGGATATGATTGGTGACTTGAGACAATCCATGATACTTCTGGGTAGGTCTTTAGTTGTTATTATTTAATTGTTTGCCTAATTGTATTCTCCAAATATAGGGAGCACTACAACAAATGCAAGATGTCAAACCCAAATGCTATTGAGAGCACGCACCAAACTGAGTTCCCAACTTGGTTCATGCAACGTGTAAGTTTTCCCTAGTTTGTTCTGTCTACGTAGAATGAATTTGACCATGGGGTCAATCAAATTTGCTTCCACTATTGCTTGATGGTTTCAACACAATTTGATGTTGTAGGTCCAGGAGGAGCGTAGTAGAAACCTACTCAGTGTGTCTGATGATTTGTATGCGTTATCTTGCAGTCCTGACCGTTGGGTTACCTCATATACTGCATGTATTATCAACGGTAAACGGTTCCATACCAAGCAGCGTGAGCTTCGCCGGAGATCACAAAATTCAGGAGTAGTGGTAACTGGGGATGAAGTTACTAATAACGTTGACTTTTATGGTGTTATCAATGATATTGTGAAGTTAAGTTATATGGGTGGTCGAAGCGTATATTTGTTCAGTTGTTCTTGGTTTGATGTTGGAGATAAGAAACGGGGAGTCCGAGTAGACGATCACATGACTAGTGTCAACATGGACAGGACTTGGTATAAGGACGAACCGTTTGTGTTGGCATGCCAAGCTTCTCAGTGTTTTTACATTAGAGATTTGAGGGCGAAGGGGAACTGGTTTGTTGTGCAAAGGTATGATAATAGGAATGTCTATGATGTTCCAACAGTGCCGAGGGCTTCAGACGATATTGATGATTCATCAAGCGACGATGATGCCTATCAAGAAAATGAGCAATCATCTGATTATCCACTTTTGCATTGCGAGGCTTGGCTAGTGTCGGGATCTCTTAGTAGGACTGATATAGAACCTACCCATATTGCTACACATGAGATCCAGGCGCCTCTTGGCGATGGAGGAGGGTTGGATGACTTCATTGATGACGGTCTTGTTCCATCTGCTTCTGGAGATGCTTCTGATGATGAGGACAACTCAGATGATGACGACCTATCCACCAGTGAAGAGTCTGAGCCAGAATAGGCAACTTAAGAGGGATCTAACATACAAAATCATACTTATTTGCTGTATGCACTTAAACATATAAGCGTATGTATGATTTAATTTACCGACCTATGGTTATATCGACTTATGCATGATTGACCATGACTTCTATACATTACTTAAGAGTATTGCATTCAAAGTGCATAAAATTATCATGTCATGTATTATTCTTTCCTACACTCAATGTGTTGGATTTAATTCCTTTAAATGGTGCCGACTCAGATTAAGATTTTTCTTTTTGTTTCATCTCAGGTGATCGGATAAAAGACAGTTAGAACTTCAAAGTGCATCCCCATTAGGAGGTCATGCGGAGTATCAACGGTCCAGGTATTACTTTTTCCACATCCATAACATTGTTGCTATGTTATACATGATTAACGGAATCTTCAACATTGTATGTCTTTTACATATAGGTGACCAGATGGGGGACGGTGTCCGTGGTCGGCCCCGAAGACGAGGCCGAGGTTTTCCAAGTTGGGTTCGTCCCAGATCTTGCGCCAAGCAGCCACGTGGCTGCCCAATAGGTGACTCTGAACAAGGGCCAGGATTGGCTCTGACTGATGAGGTCGGGTTAAATGACTCCACCCAGCCTCCGAGTCAATTATTTGAACTCCCGTGTGCGGACCCAGTTCAAGAGGCTGAGCCAAATAGTGAACCAGTTCAAGAGGCTGAGCTCCCGATCGGTTGGGTCCACATATCTAATATTTTGAATATTAAACAAAGTTTAATATGGTTGGTGCATGGTCTAGGACAATTTATTTATTGACATTCTCTCATTCAGGTGAGGATGTCCCAACGAACACACAAGAACCAGTGGCTGATAGCGGGCATTTACAAGGTATAGTCCACATATCCAATATTGTCATCCTTAAACAAAGTTTAACATGATTGGTGTCTTTTTCTTGCTTACATGCATTTAGGTCTTTGAAAATTAATTTATTGTCATTCTCTCATACAGGTGAGGAGGTCCTAACAGCAAACATGCAAGAACAAGTGGCTAATAGCGGGCCAATTGGTATAGTCCACATATCCAGACTTTTTTGTATTAAACAAAGTTTAATATAATAAGTGTCTTCTTCTCACTTAAACTCATTTCGGCATTTGAATATTAATTTATTGCCACCACACCATTCAGGTGAGGAGGTTCCAGCAAACACACCTTCAACCCAGCCTGAGACGTCTCGGCGTGGACGCGGGCCTGCGAAGTTAACTGAGTTTGAGAAACTGCGCAAGCATGGTAGGGTGCTCCTAAAGATAAATCCTGGGGAAACAGCTCCGTACTGTGAGAATGCATCCATGTTTACTGCTCGTATAACATGGATAGTTAAACAACATTGTGATATGAGCTACCCACGATGGAATGATGTACCCCAACCAATGAAGGATCAGTTAATCGACCGGATTCGGGTAAGACTTTTATTAAAATGGCAGTACTATTAGTTTTAATCCTTGGAAATGATGGGTTTGGTGATTGCCTATAACGGTATTATTTCGACGTGCAGGGTGATTTTGAATTAGAATGGGAACTAGAGAACCATCGCCTGGCAGTGACTAAACAACTAAGGAAGCGCTTTAATGCATTCCACCACGAGCTGCATAAGATCTATACCTCATTTCCAAACAACGATGAAGCTTTGGCGGCTGGGTGTAGTCTGGTCACCCCCATGGTCTGGGTCAAGCTCTGCATGAGATGGAGCAGCGAGCACTTCAAGGTATATGCCTTGTTATTTTCTTCAATCAAAACCGGCAATGTATTTGAAAAAAATGCTAAGTATCCAAGTTTTTGGTGTTTTATAACATTGATTGTTTTTCATAATGTATATTTGCCATGCCAGAAAATATCAGAGCAGAATCGAGAGAACAGAAAAAAGCAAAAAATAAACCACACATCCGGTCGTAAATCATTTGTTAGGAAATTGGCAGAGAAGGTATAAGCTTTAAGCTCAAAACACGAAGGTTTTCCTATTTGCAGCGATACACACAACTTCCTATGTCACTTAATTTACATAACATGTATATTTGCCATGATATTTTTCTTTCCTTATTTCACTCAAAGCGTTTAGAGTCCAAATGAAGTGACTAGTAGGTTTGACTATTTTTATTTGCTTGAACATGTACATTTATTGGGCACATTGTGAATACATGTAGCGTGATGACGGGGAAACTATGGTGGACTTCTATAAGGCTACCCACTGGTCCGTGAAGAAAGATTCTTTTGTCACAGAAGCTACTGAAGAAAATTATGTGAGTAACATTCTCGAACATTATCAGACACATTTATTTGCCGTTTTTTCAAGCTGGTTTTGTAAGTATGATTAATGTTATTTTTTGAATACTCTAGATTGTAAGTAATCTGTTCATTATCTTACATTGCAGAATAAAATGGTTGAACAACTCCAGATTCTAGAACCGGAGCAACGAACAAATGAAGTAGCCGCGGGGGTATTTAGGGAAGTACTTGGTCATAGACCTAGTTACGCAAGAGGACTGGGAGAGATGGTGATCCCAGAGTCTACAAGGCAGCGCGACCAGGCTAGGGAGAAAGAGTACTTGGCTTCAATTGAGAAGCATAAGCAGGTAGCTGAAGCTTCCACCCGTGAGTTGGAGAATGTTAAGGCGAAGTTGGCTGCTATAGAGCAGAGACAAGAGGAAACCGACCGACTGATGCGAGAGTTGTTGGGGCAGCGTTCGTCCATCGCTGCGTCTCATCAAGAGACACAGTGAGCTGATGGCCAAGAAATAAGCATATTTTGTGGGAAATTTTTTGTGAGGTCTTTGGGTGTATTTTTTGTGTAGTTCTGATATACTATTGGCAATAGACAGTTATATATATATATATATATATAGATCTCTATATATACAACAATGAGAGGCTAGGACTGATATATTTTTTGTGGGAGCGACAATGGTTATAAGAAGTGGTTTTGGGGCCATTCCCAGGAGTATTGTCTCAGTAGAAGGTAATATCAGAAATATAAGTATCTAAGTTTTGCACATGTTTTCTATGATATTCCAATTTTTCTAGTGTTTGAATCTAAGTTTTCTGTTTTGTAGTTTGATGAAATATTTTTAAGGGGATAATTCTACTACTTATCATGTTGGAGATTCAGGTACGTGGTGGATGTTAGTTTGGAACTTTTCTATAGAAGTAAGTTTCCAAACCAGACTATTTTAGATTTCAAGCACTTTTTATATTTCTTTGTGTATGTGCATGCTTCTTTGTTGGTTTTTGTGTCGGAAAATCATATGTACACTGATTTTTATGCATTCTTTTGTGCACTTTATCAATATCATAAGCTTTAGAGTTCATATAATTAATTTATGCATTATTTAGTTTTAACACCGTATAGAATTTATCTATCAAATTGAAAGAACTGTTGGGAGCAAAACATTCCAATTCTGAAGGAGCCATTTCATATAAATTACATGATATATATAAATTAAATAATTTCAGCTTAGCCAATAGAAAAAAAAGCCAAAAAGAGATATTTCTATGTATATTAAGATTTCAGAAAGTTTTGAAAACATTAATCACATATTTTCTTTGCCCTCTTTATATTGTTATCAAATAGAGTATTTCGATCTATTCTTGTGTTTGAAAGATGGACTCAAAATGTAAATGGTCTGGACTGTTTTGATGGTAGTATGGACTGTTTTGATGGTGGTATGGACTGTTTTGATGGTGGTATAGACTTTTCAAGTCATATTTAAACGGTTCAAAATGTAGATGGTCTAGACTGCTTTGATGGTGGTATGGACTGCTTTGATGGTGGTATCTATTGATGTAGGTGGTGCGAGATACTGTGCGATTGAATCTCTTCGACTAATGGGGTTCATTGGAGTTGATCTTCTATGCAATAGTTCGACAACTTCAATCATAAATGTGCCGTTGCTGCTAGACACATTTTTTCAGGTATTGTAATCCTCATCTAATGACAAAGTTTGTGAATATGCCTTTAAATTTAAACAAATGACAGTGAAGAGCAAACATAAAGGCAGTAGATATTCTTGTAGATCTTCAACCATGTTGATCACCTGTTCAGAATGCTATATGACCACATAATTAGATTAGGTAGATATATAAACAAAATCTATATTCAAGTGTTAAGAAACATTTGCTGTACAAATGGCAGCCTCAATGAACATACTGTACAACCTACTAGTTTTAGTTCATAATCATATGTTTATTTGTCAAGGTTAATGTCCAAATCCCTCGCTGAAGTTCTTGTAATAAATTAGGTGTGCATGGCTTGAACATGTAGCTAGTGTTTCCTAGGATACCGTAATACATCTATCAAAATATATGACCCTTGTAAGCATTGTGATCAGCCCAAATCTAGAAAACAAACATTACAACTTTTCATTAATCCAGTCGTACATGTTAGTTTATTATCCATGACCTCATGATCGTAGCTCTCCATCTGTACTAAGCAGAATGACGATGTTGTTACAGGTAATTGTGTACTGGTCATCTCCAGAATATCTTTATGAAAATGTCATTTACTAATCTTATTTGACATCCCTAGGTCCTCTTCATCTATCGATCTAATCCACTATGTGCAGAAGACTACTACAAAACAAGAGGTGAATACATTCTTTTTAAGTGCATGGAGTTTCTGGGCTATTCAATTAAGGTAACATATTGGCAAAACACGCTGATTATGAGTCTGATTGTATGCTAATGTTGGATAATCTGCAACTAGTCACCTCACAAGCTGATGTCCAGATTTGAAAATTTGATTTTAGAAGTGACCAGGCTTAATCAAATTTATTTCAAACGAAGGTTCTATAACATATGTTAGTGGGCTTATAAATTATCCACATGCATGGGTTGAAATGTTGATGAGTTGGTTGTATGGGGGGATTTAGTACCTACGTCTAAGCTACTATCATTGTTTGGGTTGAGAAGATGTCTTGTGATCCTTAATGCTTTTTAATGAATTCTTTCTTGTTGTAAGAAAAAAATAAAATTAAAAATGTGGATGCCTGAGATCATTTTGGGTATTACTTTCTCAATAGCTATTAGATCATTTCTATTTTTATATTAATTCAATCCTTTATCATTTTTTTTTGAGTATTTTACCAAGTAGATGCCTGAGATAAGTAGATGTGGATGATTTATAGCTTTTGCACCTTGTATATTTGAATGGAAGAAAATCTGTTTACAATTAATCTCCATTGACGATAGAAAACTTTATTCTTCTTATTCTTATATAAGAATAAAGTTTTCTCATGTTATGTTTTGAAACTGATTCACTTAATCATGATGCAGAGTACTATTGGAAAAATCTGTGGACAGAAGCAAGATGCACTGCAAAACACTACGAATTTGACCTCCTCACCTCAAGCAAGATGCATTGGTGAAATAGCGGGCCGAGAAGATTTTAATATTAATATTTTATTGCCGCAAATACTAATGGCCTTGATTAAATGAAACATTAGTTCTCTTATGTAATATTTAATTGCCTCAATTAATGCACCCAGGCCAGTTATGTATTATTGGATGACTAGGATTTATAATTTCATATAGATGAAATTAAACTTAATCAAAAATTGAAAAGTATTAGATAATCAGTGTACTATTGGATGATTGGTATTTTTGGATGATTGGTGTTTTTATATTGGATGATTAGGATTTTTGGTTTAATCAAAAAATTAAAATTATTGCTTGTGTACATTACTTTGAAAATGTTGTTAACAAGCTCAGGAAATCAGGTACCAAAACGCCCACTGCAAAACCGAGACGCTGCAAAATTAAAACCAAAAATGAGCCCAGGAAAATCGCTGCAAAAAACCAATAGCGGCGACATAAATCGCCGCAAACAAGCAGAAACAAGCCCAAGAAAATCGCTACAAAATAGCAATAGCGGCGTCCAAAATCGCCGCAAATAAGCAGAAACAAGCACAGGAAACCACTGTAGAATATCAGAAGCGGCGACATAAATCGCCGCAAAAAAGTAGAAACAAGCACAGGAAATTCACTGCAAAAATAGAAATAGCGGCGAAATAAATCGCCGCAAATATATAAAAAAATATCTAAAGCAGCGACATTATTTTTAGATATATATAAAAAAATATTTTTAGATATATAAAAAATATCTAAAAATAGCGCATAAATACCATTCGCGGCGTTAGAAGCGTTATTTTGAAACCATTTCCAGCGCCTATTTCTCATTATTAGCGGCGATATAAGTCGCTGATATAAGATAGATTTTTGCGGCGATTTTGATCTTTCACCGCAAAATAGTATAAGTAGCTTTTCGATAGCGTCGAACAGCCGACGCCCTTGAATCGCCGCAATAGTTTTATTGCGGCGATTTTTATGTGTATTTGCGGCGAACTTATGCGCCGCAAATACTGCCTTTCCCTGTAGTGTTTGTTCACCTCTATCTGCACTCGTCCGCTCTACCATGCAGCTCTAGCAAGAGTTTAATTTCGATCGCATTGTTCCAACGAGAGTAGGGGTGAATAAATCGGTAAATCAGATCGGACAGGACCGTATCAGTGGGTTTGATTAGATGCCAAGATCAATCAAGTTCAATACCAGTTTTATTTTTCTTAAAATTGATCAAAATCAATCCAATTCTGATTTTGTCTTCTAATTAATATATTTATAAATATTTCTATATAATTTTTTTTATATCATGTATCTATTATTTTTATATATAATTATATATAAAATAATGTTGTATTATATGATAATTACTAATAATATAATTTCAAACTTTAAAATATTATATAATTAACCATATAGTATCATTATTGTTTATTGTATTAGTAGTCATACTAAAGACTATATCACTATATATTATAATATGCTATAATATATCACTATAATCTATAATATAATTATAATATATATTATAATATAAGTCATGCTTCCTTATGGTGGTCTTTTGGATTGGACTAGGATGCCTTTTTACAGTGCAATGTGGTGGAACCATATAGGGTTGAAAATTTATATGTTCAGTGCGATTTTGGTCTAAAATAGAAACCGCATCGATGCATAGAATATGCGCTATTCTCGACCAAAACCGATCAACATGGAAAAAGAGAACCAGACAGAGTTCAATTGATCGGCATTGATTGGTTCGACAATTCGGGAATCGGTTACCAACATTAGACACCAAACATGGACAACCTCTATTTCTCCATCGTGATTCACATTTCATAGCAACACAACTCAAGGAACAAGGCTCAGAAAATGCAAAAAATAAAAGAGACATTTAAACAATCTCGCCGGATAGAGATGTCACACGACGTGAGATACAAAGGAGAGGAAAAGAGATGAGAGAATAAAGGCATTGGGCTACGCCACTATGAAGAGTTGCAACCTGCCATTATCCCATTTGAAAGAGGAGCATTGGGCCTTGGCCATGATACGACCGCCATGGGTCGTGGAGGTTCGTTGCCGAGAGATCCTGAGAGAAGAGTGAGTCTGCCAGTGCAATAGATGGAGAGGACTCCTCAGGGCAGCAACTATGAGTGTAATCAGTGAAGAAGAAAGTTAGGAGGGGGACGGATTTAAACGATCATCAAACCTAGCCCAAAAAGGGGTCCTCGCTCCCTTTATTTATTTTTAAAATAGGTTTTAAATGAAATGATATCGGCTTTGTCTATTTTTCACTGTCAGTCAGTTAGTTTTTCATCAATTTTAGTCGATTCCTGACTTCGGCGGCCAATTTTCATTGGCAATGGCCGTTTTCTGTTCACTCCTAGAACCATGAGATGTAATTTAGTTGAGGGTGTATGTAGGCGGTTGTGTAAAAAAAAACAAAAACAAAAAACTTGACCTTTTACATCCAGGAAGAGAGAAAAATATATATAAATGGGCTTGATAGATTTTAAGGCCCGGTGGGATACATGTGAGAGAACGACTAGCGGATCGTCATAGATCGTGGGCCGGGGGCCCTAACAATTAGAGCAAAATGAGGGAGAGGAGAAAAATTTTAAGATCGAGAGAGGGACGAAAGATCCCTTGCGAAGATGTCGCAGTGGAAAAATGCTATAGTCACAAACGGGATTCCGAATCCCAACTGTGATTGTAGCATTTTTTTTATTATTATTTTTTTATATAATGATAAAAAAAAATCTAATGATGCTGTAATTTTTAATTTTTTTAAATGTCTAGAATTAGTAAAAAATAAATGAAAGAAAAAGAAAAAAAATTATGATTGCACTAGACGAGATCCCAGATCCCTGCGGATGTAAGAGTAGAAGTACTCAGTGACACCTTGTCTTTTGCGATCCAAAAAAAATATTTCTATTGGCTTTTATTCCTCTTCGACTTCAATGCAGCGATGACTAAAGTTTAATAATTATTATTGAGAATTATCACATATACAAAAATATTATATAATTTTTTTTTTATAAATTAATGTGATTTTATATCATTCGTTAGATTTATCTTATAATAAAAATATTTTATATATGATATATCATATTAGATCACGTCAATTTATGACTTTTTTTTTTATGTAATCTCTTTATAATTAAAATATTTTTCATAATTATTTGTATGTGAAATGTAATTTAAGGTTAAAAAAACATACAAAATACTCACCGTCAACCACATATTATAGGCTGCTGAAGTTCATTAAATAAAAAAAATATCTCATCTAATAGGTCTAATTTCAACCAAAATTATATCCAAATGGAGTTTACGTGGATGTATTATTAGGAAATGAGAAATGCCATGTACAATACTACCATTAAGTTTCATCTCATTTGTAAATATGTTCTTTTTTATTATTTTTATTTTTTTTTTTGAAAAATAATAAATTCAAAAGTTGACTGAAATATCTTTTTAAAATTGTGTTATTAGAATCAATGTTTTGAATATCGCATTGGTAGACATACCAGTTAAGGCATTAGAACAAAATATTTCATATACTATTTTAAAACACTTTATACATAAAAAAAAATTATATATATATATAAATATATAGCTAAATTATATTTCAAAATAATATTCAATAAATGAATAAATTATATATATAAATATATGTATGTAAATAATCTAGTTTGAATTAGAATAAAAAAATAAAAAAAATAAAAAAAATGAATTTTCAAAATTTGATACAACTGATATGAAATATATCCTATTTTTATATTGGCCATTATTCTAGTACGATATGTATCGGTCATATCGGTTAGTATAGTACAAAATTTAAAATAATGGTTAAGATTGATAGTAAATTGAAAGATTGAACCGGTTATGTGTAAATGCATATATATTTTTTAATTATTTTTTATATAATTTTAAATTTTTTTTTAAATAAAAAAAATGACCAATTCACTAATATTCAACTCTTTAATCATTAAGTTAAAAAAAAATATCAATCAATCAATTAGCCCTGTTTGTATTCGAAGATGAGCTCAACTCATCTCAACTCATCTTCATTTCATCATTATATTTTTATAATTTTTTATATAAAACACAAATTCTTATACACATTTTTTAAATCCCAATACACATTTTTCAAATCTCAACACACATTTTTCAAATCTTAAAATAATAATAATATTAAAAAATAAACTAAACTCATCTCAACTCATCTCATCTCCGAATTCAAATAAGTACTTTTACGGATTCAACTAATATTTTATATTTTCTTGTTATAATGAGACGAAAATGTAGTGAACAGTTTAAGTATACGAAATTCTTCAGAGGAAAAAAAAAAGTACAAGAAATTAATCTTCATCTCAGAAGTTGTTAACTTAACAAATGATTGTTGAGTCTTCGGACAGAGGAGGGTCAACAACCAATAATTGTACCCTAATCAACTTCATTGAAAAATAATATATATTCAACCTTTTTAATAAAAACACGTGAATAATTCATTTTTCCTTTTTTTCTTTTTATTTAATATATATATATATTTTTTTATAGAGGGATGCTCAATCGACCTCCTACAAAAAGCAATTCTAATAAAAATATAATAAAGATTTTTAAAAAATACAATAAAAAATATAATAAAAAAATAAAATTCAGAAAATACAATAAAAAAATATAATAAAAAAAAAAAAAAAAAGTACAACAAAAAAATAAAGATGATTTCACGTGAAGGATATCTAGCGTTCGGCCTCAGTTCAGACGAAGGCACCGTTGATCACTGGGAGCGTCATCGCCCATACCACCAAGACCGCCTTCTTCCGGTGACTTCACCCTACGACGACGATGACCTCACGCAACCTTCCACTTTTCCTGCGCAGCTTTAAATCTAAAATGAATCGGTAGCCGACGACGGTTCCGTCTGAACTGAGATCGAACGTCGAATATCCATCACACGAAATATTCATTTTATTTTTTTATTGTATTTTCTGAATTTTATTATATTTTTTGTTATATTTTTTTAAAAAAATTTATTATATAATTTTTTTTTATTGAGGGCTGTTTTTTAGTACGGAATCGTCCGCAGGAATTCTCCTTTTTATAAGGCAGTACAGCTTAGCTCTTTTGATAGCTTGTGTCACCGTGAGATGGACTTGTCATCAAACAGGCAAAGAAAACACAGCTTTCAGTAACCCGCATAGATTTGAACGTGTTTGCCGCAACTCCATTTTTTTGCTTCTTCTTGTTTCTTCAAGCAAGTCCTCTCTGTATTCTCTATCAATTCCTACCTGAAAACCTCCATTTGTTCTTTTATATTCACGCTCGTGAAGCCTAAACTCTAAGGAACCTCCACAACTACCTCCCATACGACGTTCCAACCATTAAAGTCCTCATTTATACGCCCTTTTTTTTCCCTTCTCTTTGGAACCAAACCCGGAAGACCCATTTACGTCTTCGTCCGTTTTCTGCTCTGACATTTCGTTTGCCGGTAGCAAAATGAGGATTTGGGTGTGGGTTTTTCCAGTTCTTATCGTCTCTGGTTTTGTTTGGAGGGTTAGTGCGGACCGGAATGTGCGTACAGAGCGAATTTCAGGTGAGTTTTTGCTCGTAGCAGTTTTCATATTTGCTTTATCAGTGATATTCTAAGCTGTTCTTCTGTGCTCGATTATGCATAAGCTGTTTATATTCTCCATTTGAGGATGTTGCCTTAGTTGACATCGAGTTTTGGGAATCCGGTTCTGGCCTTTGCTGGTTTTTTTTTTCTCCTTTAGGTAGCAGTGTGAAAACTGACTTCCGTTCTAACTGAGGTGTATGTATGGTGAAAGTTAGAAAATAGGGGCTACTTTTGGTTTTTGCGGAAGTATATTTTTGTTTGCATCCATTAACAAAAGTGTTTAGGAGTAAAGTGCATGTCATTGTCTTCACTGACTGTGCACCGGAAAGAACTCCACGCTATCATACGTGTGCTCATTTGTCTTAAAAGGTCATGGCGATTGTGATGATAGTAATGTTGAAATTGCTTACTTTGTGACGACCTAGGTTTGATTATAAGCAGTTCACTATGATAACAAATGTGAAACCCCCCTCCCAATTGTTGAATTTGTCCTCACATTCACTGATCATATGTAATGATACGTTGTGAACCGGCTCTGAATTGAATGGACTAAACAAATAAGTAACTAAGAGAAAAGATTCAGAAATTTAATTTGAATTTTGCTGCTTGATACTGTTTATATTTATGTGCATTCTCAAAATCAGTTGTCTGCTGTTTCTTTTATGGTTATGAGGGCTCGCCAACTTTTATTCCAACATTTTTCATGCTCCAACACTGTGGTTTAGATGCTTGATAAACTCAAGATCCTGACAACTTCTGTATGTAAACTTTGTGAGAAATTGTAGCTTCTTGTCTATCGGTTTTGATCACAGAAATATTGGCAAGATGTGATTTGATGAATTATGAATCTGTATTTTCTATCCTTTTCTTCAGCAACCAGGCTTATTCCTTGAATCATGGAAATTTTAAATGACTCTAGACTTACGGGATCAGATTGACTGACTTGGATTTCAAAGCATGAATCTTATTCTTAGCTGTGCTTGGTTTAAATAATGCAGGAAGTGCTGGTGATGTCTTGGAAGATGATCCAGTAGGAAGGTTGAAAGTTTATGTATATGAGCTTCCTAGCAAATACAACAAGAAGCTTCTACAAAAAGACCCAAGGTGTCTGAACCATATGTTTGCCGCTGAGATTTTTATGCACAAGTTCCTCTTATCAAGTCCTGTTCGAACCCTCAAACCTGAAGAAGCAGATTGGTTTTATACCCCAACATACATCACCTGTGACCTTACACCAACTGGCTTGCCATTGCCCTTCAAGTCTCCACGAATGATGAGAAGTGCAATACAGCTCATCTCTTCAAAGTGGCCCCATTGGAATCGAACAGAAGGAGCTGATCACTTCTTTGTTGTGCCCCATGACTTTGGAGCCTGCTTTCATTATCAAGTAAGGAACTTTAATTTTCTTAATTGCTGAGAACCATTTTTTTTTGTTGGGAAGGGGGGATGAAGTTGTGGCTGGATGCTTGTTGGAAGTATGCTCCTGGGGCATAATAATAGACAATGGAAATAGATGCATCTTGTTTAGTTGGAATTTCACTGGAAACAATACTCAACTTGTACGCTTATTATTTGGTAGCTTCGGTTTTGTTGTGTTGACTTGGTATCAGTCTGGACTCTGGGCCATTTCATTTCACCAAAAGGAAGGTAAGCATCTAGATATCCCTTGGCTTAATTCAACGGGAAACATTGTACTCGTTTGTGTACTCATTTTCGGACAAATTCTTTAAATGTTCATCTTCGAGAGAAATAAGACTGTTCACATGGGTACTCATTTACGAATCAACTCTTCAATCCAGGACCATAGCTGGCTCTGTCCTCTGTTCTCTGTCCTCTCTCCTTTGTGCTAGTATGGCTTTTGTAACATGCTATCAGGTTTTGGTGTGGGTGCAAGATCTATTTTAACAATTCTCTTCCCCTGCCCTACTTATTCCGGGTTCACTTTTATTTTGCGTGTGAAATCTTGGCCACATCTTAGTTCAAGGATCTAAAACACTGGTCATCTGATGTAAGTTTTCTGTGTGTTCTGTGTAGGAAGAGAAAGCTATTAAGAGGGGCATTCTTCCATTACTCCATCGTGCTACCTTGGTTCAGACTTTTGGACAACGAAATCATGTGTGCCTAAATGAGGGTTCAATCACTATTCCTCCATACGCTCCTCCTCAGAAAATGCAGGCCCGCCTGATTCCCCAAGACACCCCTAGGTCCATCTTTGTCTACTTTCGTGGATTGTTCTATGACATAAACAATGACCCAGAAGGTGGTTATTATGCAAGGTATGTTCATACTGACTTGATGCAAGAATTTTCTTGGAATCGAGTCTTAAGACTTTAGTTAGGTGCTCTTTCCTTCAATCCAACTATTCTTAGCTACGTAGATATTAGGCAAAAATGTAAGCTTTCACTAGAATTGCAGTCACATTGCACCAATTGCAATAATCAAGTAGCTACCTGATCTCAGAGGACTGTAATGAATTGGATAATGACTAATGCTGTTCAACTAACCTCTGCGTATTTGATGTTTCCGAGGATATTTTTATAGAATAATGCTCTTGCTTCTATTAATATGTAATGCCCCTGTCCCATAAGAGTCGAAGAGTTACTACCTGAAGCCATAAGTCATCTTTTACAATACAACTCTTGTAAAAGATGATTTTTGAGTTAGGTAGTAACTCTCCGACCCTTCTAGGACCGGGGTGTTACAAATATGTCTTGGTCTTTATGTGGTTTCAAATGACATCGGGTTCATTTACAGTCTCAAACCAAAAACCTCATTTAGAACTTGTATCATTTTTAATGTATTTATTTAAATTGCAGAGGTGCAAGGGCAGCAGTTTGGGAGAACTTCAAAGACAATCCACTTTTTGACATCTCCACTGAACACCCAACCACATATTATGAAGACATGCAACGAGCTATATTCTGTTTGTGCCCTCTGGGATGGGCCCCATGGAGTCCTAGGCTTGTTGAAGCAGTGGTGTTTGGTTGTATTCCTGTAATTATAGCAGATGATATTGTCCTGCCATTCGCTGATGCAATACCATGGGAGGAAATTGGAGTGTTTGTCCCGGAGAAAGATGTCCCGAATCTGGATACAATTCTTACATCCATACCATCAGAAGTAATTCTTAGGAAGCAGAGGCTGCTTGCAAATCCTTCAATGAAAAGGGCAATGATGTTCCCACAGCCAGCACAAGCGGGAGACGCTTTTCATCAGATACTGAATGGGCTAGCTCGCAAGTTGCCACATGATAAGAGCACTTTCTTGAAGCCTGGTCAAAAGGTTTTGAATTGGACCGCAGGCCCTGTTGGAGATCTCAAACCTTGGTAACGGAAGAAGGAGGTGTCTTACGGCTGTTTTGGATAGTGAGGTGATTTCAGATATTTTGTAAATAATAATAAAAGATATTAAATAATAGTAAAAAGTAATATAAAATAATGAATAGTAATACAGTATTCTAATAATACTTAACTACCCAAGCTATACATACCAGAATTTTTTTATTTTTATTTTTGGGAGTTTGATTTTTAGACTTGGTCACATTATAGATAGGTGATGTATATTTGCTCTAATTGAGACCTTCTCTATTTTTTTGTTTGAATTCTAAGCAGATTTCGGATAAAGATAAATACATTAGGTAAATCTTACAACATTTAATAGTATTAAGACTTTAAAATTTATAAATTCTCACGAAAACATCGCACCCGATTTTGTCACAAATAAAACTAAAACAACTTCCATAAGATTTGAAATAATTTCTCTTGAGTGATGAGAACTCTCACAAACTCTATTTTCTATCTTCTTACTTTTATTCTTTAGAGATGAAAAATCTCATGAACTCTGCTTGAGTGGGTCGAGAGACTAAACTATTTATAAATTGCACCAAAGTAAAAAGATAAAAGTTGATCAAATAGAAAAAGAAAGCATGTATTATAAAAGTTAAATAAAAATGATTTGCATCAGCCACTATTGGGGACAGCCGGCTGAACACCTGACGTGGACTGAAGCTAAATTATCGAAAGGATCCTGGACTTGGCGTGCAGGGAAATCCTCTAGGGGAATCTTCCATTCATTTTAGCTTGCGTTTTGAACCCAGAGCAAGAACTCTCTCTCTCTCTCTCTCTCTCTCTCGATCTCCCACCATCCTCTCACCCCCCTCATCTGTCTCTCATCTGTCTCTCGAAATCCCACCATCACCCCTCAACTCTCGCGCCGACCATCACCCTGGAACCCCAACCCTCGTGTCGCTGCTTAACCCACGACCTCCAACCCCCGTAATGAGTCACATCCCTCGTAATCGTAGAGGCGTTCTTTGTAAGTTCTCTCCCTCTCTCTTTTTTCCTCTATCTTTCTATTCTTTGGATTTTAATGTTGTTGGATTTTAGGGTTTGTCATGTAACCCTACCTTTCTATTTTGGCGTTATTTTGATTTTTTGTAAGTTCAGATTTGTTTAGGTTAACATGTTTGTTTCTTATATGCTCTGATTGTGTAATAATTTAGAAGAAAATATAAACGGTTGATTTTTTATAACGCCAAAATATATATGCTCTAGTTGTGCTCTGATTGTAACGCCAAAACCTCTTTATGTGCTCTGTTTGTTTCTTATATGTTCTGTAACGCCAAAATATTGGTGGGATTAAAAAAAAATCTTCATATAGATCATGATTTGTGTTTTTTGTTTTTGGATGATTGTCTGAGTAAAAGAGAGGCAAATTTCTGGAAATTGGTTGGAAGTAAATGTATGTTTAGGTATTAGAGTTGGTAGTGGCTTCATAAAATAGTTGATATGGTGTTTAGGTATTGGAGTTGGAAATGGAAGAGAATTAGAAACTGAGCAAAATAAAAAATGTTGGAGGTTTGGGCTACTGGTTGGGAAGGAATGATTTTTATGATTTCAAACCACACCAAAATAAAATAGGTATTACCTCTGTGTATTCTATGATTTTTTTTCTTTGACAATGTATATGCATATTCTCCAATTCCCAAACATTGTATTTTACCCTAACATGTTTGTGGCGTATAATGAATGGTTTGAATTGATCTTTGATTTTTCAGAATCACGTATGACATCATCTCAATTGTCATCTGTTGAATTCAAGGTTTCAAGGTTCATGTAAATCTACACATGGATTTTGATGATAACAAATGAATTCAAAGAATAAAGGAGTCTCAAGCTCAAGTTGTCTACACAATACAATCAAGCACATCAATGAACCAAGCATAAGCAAGAAGGGAACAAGTTCACATTAAAATCATAGAGTAATTTTGTAAATCTCTTAAAAATTCGAAATTAGGATTAAGGCTCAAAATAAATATTTTATCATAACGCATTAAAATACATTTTCCACATGTGCATGAATATTTTGAAAATTAAATTTGAAAATTTTGAAAGATGATTGATTGTCATCTTTCACATGTGCATGACATGATTAAAGGTTTGAACTTTGAAAATATTAAAATGATTGATTGTCATCTTTCACATGTGCATGATATGATTAAAGGTTTGAACTTTGAAAATATTAAGATGATTGATTGTCATCTTTCACATGTGCATGTTTTATTTGAATATTTTCAAAAGTGGTGGATGCTTTTCTTGACTTATGCAAAAGGTAGATGTCTATGTTTGAAAATTTTGAAAAGTAAAGTGTGCTCCTTTTGTCATATGCAAAAAATAAAAGATTAGGTTTGAAATTTTTGAAAAATAAAGTGTGCTCCTTTTGTCACATGCAAAAAGTAAAAAGATTTGATTTGAAATTTTTGAAAAATGAATGATGATGTCTTTTACATGTGAATCTTTTTAAATTTGAATATGAAGTCTCATATGCCTATAAATAGATCATTTGAGAGCTTCATATTTACAACACCAAGAGTAAACAACATTCATTCAAAGTTTTCATTCTCTTTTCTCCAAGCATTGAGCTTTAACCCTTATTTATTTTGAGAGATATAGTTTGTGCTGTAATGTTTTTATTTCACTCATTGAGGAGTGTTTTCTGATAGCCTACCCACTATCAATTCTTGTATCAGTAAAAGGGTGTGTATAACCCTTGTATGTGTAGAAGGTGTTCTACATGGGGAATAGTTAAATCATCAAGTGTGAGGTGATTGGAAGTGTAGAAGGTGTTCTACACGGGGAATAGTTAAATCACCAAGTGTGAGGTGATTGGAAGTGTAGAGGGTGTTCTACACGGATTCTTTGAAGCGGTGCTGCTCAAATGTGTAATAGGTTTCTATCTCCACCTAAAGGAGATTGAATAGTAGATTTTGGAATCCTCAAGGGGTAGCTTGAGGCGAGGACGTAGGCAGTGGGGCCGAACCTCGTTAACATACTGAGTTTGCTTCTCTCTTACCTTTACTCTTTATATTTATTACTGTTTCATATTTTATATTTTATTTTATATACTTGATTTATAATTATTAATTTTTTAATACAACTCAATTCACCCCCCCTCTTGTGTTAGTCATCTGCGCAACAATTAGTATCAGAGCTAGAGCTCTATTATAAGTTGAAATGTTTAAGATGAATGATGATGAATCTATTTCTAGTATATACACTCGTTTTACTAACATCATAAACAGCTTGACAGCTCTTGGCAAAGTTTATTCCAAAGTGGAGATAGTAAGAAAAATTCTCAACTCTCTACCAAAACGTTGGGAATCAAAAGTGACAGTGATTCTTAAAGCTAGAGACCTCAAGAAGCTCGAAGTGAATGAACTCATCGGGTCACTTATCACCCATGAGTACACATTGAAAAGAGGAAAAGAAGAAGGAAAGTCAAAGAAGAGCTTGGCACTTAAAGCTGTTCCACATGAAAGTGAAAGTGATAAAAATGAGGAAAATGAAGACAAAGATGAAGAAGTTGCGATGATAACAAGAAGAATTCAGAGGTTCTTAAAGAAAAATAAAACTCCTCCAAGGAAATCTTTCAAAAAGTTTTCCAAGAAAGATTCAGGTAAAAATGACACTTTAATTTGTTATAAATGCAATAAACCTGGTCATATCAAGTCAGATTGTCCTCTGCTAAAGAAAGATCGAAACAAAGGCAAAAAAACAATGAAAGCTATATGGGATGATGATTCAAGTAGCTCAGATAGTGAAGCAAGCAATGGAGAATCAGCAAATATTTGTCTTATGGCTAAAGATGACATTGAGGTAACAAATCTTGATAATATTGAAGATTCTTCATATGAAGAATTGTAAAATGTTTTAGAAGAGGTATATGAGGAATTTGAAAATTTGGGTATCAAGTATACTGTTTTGAAAAAGAAAAATTCTTCTTTAACAAACGAAATTGATATTTTAAGAAAAGAAAATATTATTTTGAAAGATGAAAATCTTGAGTTGAAGAAAAAGAAAACTGATTTAGAAAATATTATTGAAAACTTTACGAATGGAAAAAGAAATTTTGAAAAACTTCTTGGTAGTCAAAGATGTGTTTTTGATAAGGCAGGCTTGTGATATAAGCCAAAATAAAAATACAAATCTTATAAAAATTTCTTTGATAATCCTTCTACATCAAAATCCAATATTCAAAATTCTTTTCATAAAAATAATTTTGTTAAAAAAGGATACTATTATAATCACTCAAGTTCTTCATATATGTCACATGCTATTTGTAATTTTTGTAATAGAAATGGTCATAATTATTTTGCTTGTCCTATTAGAAGAAAACATACAATGACTATTAGGGTCATATGGGTACCTAAAAATCTTATTTCTTCTAATACTAATAAATAAAGGACTCAAAGAACTTGGGTACCAGGAATTGTTTTTAATTACTTTTATAGGTATGCATGAAGTATTCTACAGGTAAAAATAAATTATTTTTAGATAACGGATGCTCAAGATATGTGACAGAAGACAAAACTAAATTCATTGACTTCACTTCTAAAGAAAAAGGATGTGTGATATTTGGAGACAATTCAAAAGGGAAGATCATGGAAATAGAAGGAAAGATCATCAAGACTTAGTACAAGATGCAACCAAATAGTGGAAACATGTGAAAGATCATCCAGCGGAATAAATTCTAGGAGAACTTTCACGAGATGTAAGTACTCGATCATCTCTTAGAAATATTTGCAATCATACTGCTTTTCTATCTCAGATTGAACCTAAAAATATTGATGAAGTACTTCTTGATGAATCTTAGATTCTAGCTATGTAAGAAGAGCTTAATCAATTTGAAAGAAATGATGTTTGAACACTTATTCCTAAACCCAAAAATCATACTATTATTAGAACAAAATGGGTTTTTAGAAACAAGAAACATAAGTCCGGAGTCATTACTAGAAATAAGGCTCGACTAGTGGTCCAAGGTTTCAATCAAGAAGAATGAATCAATTATGATGAGACATATGCACCAGTCGCAAGATTAGAAGCTATTCGAATGCTACTTACATATGCTTGTTATAAAGATTTCAAACTTTTTCAAATGGATGTTAAAAGTGCTTTCTTAAATGGTTTTATAAATGAAGAAGTATATGCTGAGCAACCTCCAGGTTTTGAAAATCATATTTCTCTAAATCATGTTATCAAACTCACAAAAGTACTATTTGGACTTAAACAAGCTCCTAGAGCGCGGTACGAGAGATTCAGTAGTTTATTGATTGAAAAAGGCTTTTTAAGAGGAAAAATTGATACAACTCTTTTCATTATATACAAAAATGATGATATTCTTTTGATTCAAATTTATGTTGATGATATAATATTCGGTGCTACTAATGAAAATATGTGCCAAGTTTTTGCTAAGACTATGCAGGAAGAATTTGAAATGAGCATGATGGGAGAGCTTATATTTTTTCTCGGATTGCAAATTAAGCAAGTAAAAAGTGGGATATTCATCAATCAATCAAAATATATTAAAAAATTGCTGAAGAAGTTTGGGATGGAAGATGCTAAGGAAACTGAAACACCAATGAGCCCATCCACTAAACTTGATAAAAATGAATCCGGTAAACTAGTTGATTCGAAGGTATATCGAAATATGATTGGTAGCTTATTATATTTGACAGCCGGTAGACCAGATATTATGTTTAGTGTATGTTTATGTGCACGTTTTCAATCATTTCCAAAATAATCTCATTTGATTGCAGTCAAGCGGATTTTTAGATATTTTGCCAATACCATTGACTTAGAGTTATGGTATCCTAAACACACTTCTTTCGATCTTATTAGTTATTCAGGTACCGATTATACTGGTTGCAAAGATGATCGAAAAAGTTTTGGTAGAACATGTCATTTCTTAGGTCGTGCACTAGTTCCCTAGTTTAGTAAAAATAAAATAAAATAAAATTCTGTTGCACTATCTACTGCTAAGGCAGAATATGTTGCTGCGGGTAGTTGTTGTGCTCAAGTTCTTTACATGAAGCAACAACTTGAGGATTTTAAACTTATGTATAATCACATTCCAATCAAATGTGATAATACAAGTGCTATAAATCTTAAAAAAAAAACCCAATACAACATTCTAGAATTAAGCATATTGAAATAAGATATCATTTTTTTTGAGATCATATGCAGAAAGGCGATATAGTACTGGAGTTCACAAACACACACGATTAGTTAGCAAATATATTCACAAAACCTTTACCAGAAGATAGATTATTTATGATTAGAAGAGAAATAGGTATGATGCATGTTATGAATATCTCTTGAAAGATAGATCAGAGTTCATAAAAATAGAGAGATATTTTTTTAAATACTTTTACATAAACTTGAGGTTCTTAACCTCATGTTTGAGACGCTCATTCTCTTCATACAATATCATGTCATTCCTATCCATGGGAACTGGCAAGCGGAATGAAGAATCCAATAGAGATTTCAACTTTTTATTCTTCTGCCAAAGGATTCCTTCCCTTGTGTGAGACTCTTGAATAATTCGTTGAAGTACAACAATTTGTTCTTTAAGCTTTTCAACCTCATGATTTTTGACTTGTAGCCGCTGGGAAAAAGCGACAATAGAGGATGGGTAGCGAGTTCCGAGACTCACCAAGTCGTAGATAGCATCGGAGTCTGGCTTATTAGCCAAATTGTTGTTCTCTTGCTGCAACATGGCGCCAATGGTAGCTGCAGAAAGGACATGAGATTGAGATGTAGAATACCTCATGGATGCATCTAGAGGAATGTTAGAAGAATGAGCCATTGAGAAAAGAATTGAAAACTTAAAGCGAGAATATTGAAGGAATGTAGATGAGTTATAGAGATGAGAATAAGATTTGATGCAAATCGAATGAACTTTAAAACTGATTTTATAGAGATAGCATAAAGAACAAGACAAACTATTGTCTCTTCAAATCTTATTAGTCAAAAGAAATATAAGATATGCTGGACACACATTGTCAAAAGTTTTCTTGCTAGAAAAACGGTTCTCTGCTCCTATCATGGCATTGACGGCCTTAAGAGAGAAGATTGATGGTTGATGCGTTAAGGGTTCCTGATTCAAGTCTGGAACATTAGTGGAAGAGAATTGTTCGGCCATTATATCGTTATGGAGAAACAGAACTTAGGTCAAGAAGCAATATTTTTTTTTGGTATCCGATTGGTGAAAATGATTTTTTTTTATAGAAACTCAGAGCTTTCAAACCCGTTTGTCAACAACATCAGGCGATTGATCTGCTTTCGCACCGACTGCTAGAGCTAAGCCTCCAACCTTTACAGGTTTTGTCAGATTTGCGTGGTTCCGCACCGAATTGCCAGAGTTAGACTTCCAACATTTGCAGGTTTTGACGGACATACATGGCTCCGCACCGCATTGCCAAAGCTAGGCCTGCAGCTTTTGCTGTCTTTGTCGGACACGAATAATTTTAATTATTCATCTTCAAATCTCTGAAACATCTAATTCGTCAATAACATCAAGCGGATTTAAATCTTCTTCCGCACCGAGATGATAAAATTCGGTTTCAACGTTTGCAAGTTTTGTCGGACACGGGTGGTTCTAATTTCTACATTCTCTACTATCGCAGCGTTTTATTTGTCTATTGGTTATTGTAGGAATATATCTTATTGAGTTAATTATGATTCCTTTTTAATGATGCCAAAAGGGGGAGAAGTTTTAGACTAGAACTTTAATATTGTTTAAATTGCTAAACTTGTTATATATGCTTGGAATTATATTTATATTTTTGCTTGAAAAACTAACGCACATTCTCAGGGGGAGCTTAAGTATTAATACAGGTTTCAGGTTCTATCAAGTATTTGTCATCATCAAAAAGGAGGAGATTGTTGAACCCAAGGTTTCAAGTTTCATGTAAATCTACAAATGGATTTTGATGATAACAAATGAATCCAAAGAATAAAGGAGTCTCAAGCTCAAGTTGTCCACACAATGTAATCAAGCACATCAAGGAAGCAAGCATGAGCAAGAAGGGAACAAGTTCATATTAAAATCATAGAGTAATTTTGTAAATCTCTTAAAAAATTTGAAATTAGGATTAAGGCTCAAAATTAATATTTTATCATAAAGCATTAAAATACATTTTCCACATATGCATGAATATTTTGAAAATTAAATTTGAAAATTTTGAAAGATGATTGATTGTCATCTTTCACATGTGCATGACATGATTAAAAGTTTGAACTTTGAAAATATTAAGATGATTGATTGTCATCTTTCACATGTGCATGTTTTATTTGAATATCTTCAAAAGTGGTGGATGATTTTCTTGACTTATGCAAAAGGTAGATGTCTTTATTTGAAAATTTTGAAAAGTAAAGTGTGCTCCTTTTGTCATATGCAAAAAGTAAAAGATTATGTTTGAAATTTTTGAAAAGTAAAGTGTGCTCTTTTTGTCACATGCAAAAAGTAAAAATATTAGATTTGAAATTTTTGAAAAGTGAATGATGATGTTTTTGACATGGGAATCTTTTCAAATTTGAAATTGAAAACTCATTTGCCTATAAATAGCTCACTTGAGTTTTGTAAAATTCATAACAAGAGCTTACACATCTATTGCTAAATTTTGCATCATTTCTTCAAAGCTCTCATTCTCTCTTTTCTAAAGTTTTGAACCTTAATTCTTGTTCTTGTTGAGAGAGATATAGGTTGCGCTGTATTGTTTCTATCTCACTCATTGAGGAGTGTACTTTGATAGTCTACCTACTATCAACTCTTGTATTTGTAAAATGGTGTGTATAACCCTTGTGTGTGTAGAAGGTGTTCTACACGGGAAATAGTTAAATCACCAAGTGTGAAATGATTGGAAGTGTAGAAGGTGTTCTACACGGGGAATAGTTAAATCACCAAGTGTAAGGTGATTGGAAGTGTAGAGGGTGTTCTACACGGATTCTTTGGAGCGGTGCTGCTCAAAGGTGTAATAGGTTTCTATCTCCACCTAAAGGAGATTGAATAGTGGATTTGGGGATCCTCAAGAGGTAGCTTGAGGCGAGGACGTAGGCGGTGGGGCCGAACCTCGTTAACATACTGAGTTTGCTTCTCTCTTACCCTTACTCTTTATATTTATTATTGTTTCATATTTTGTTTATATTATATATTTGATTTATAATTGTTATTTTTTTTAAATACAACTCAATTCACCCCCCCTCTTGTGTTAGTCATCTGGGCAACAACAAGTGCTATAAATCTTTCAAAGAATCCAATACAGCATTCTCGAACCAAACATATTGAAATTAGATATCATTTTCTTAGAGGTCATGTGCAAAAGGGCGATATTGTATTAGAATTCACTAGTACACATGATCAATTGGCAGACATTTTCACAAAACCCCTACCAGAAGATAGACTATGCATGATTAGAAGAGAAATAGGAATGATGCATGCCATGGATATCTGTTAGATACTTTTATTTCATTATCTTAAATGACCTACAGAAACTTGAGACGTTTAGCCTCATCATTCAAATGCATTTGCTTCTCATAAATCATCATGCCATCCTTGTCTAAAGGATTAGGCAATCGAAATGAAGAGGTAAGCAAGGATTTCAAATCCTTATTCTATTGCTTTAACTCTACTATTTTTTTGTTTGACTCATAAACAAGTCGTTGAAGTACAGATACAGTCTCGTTAAACTTCTCAATTTCGCGAGTTTTGGACTGCAACCGAGCAGAAAACGCGACGATAGATGATGAGTATCGAATTTCGAGACCCACACGCTCGTAAATGGCGTCATGATCTGATTTATTAATTAAATCAGTCTCTTATTACTTCATGGCACCCACGACAGATGCAGAAATAGATTGAGACTAAGGTGAAGGATACCTCAAATCTTGATCAAGAGAAGCACTGAAGGGAATTCTACGAGCCATTGAAAAATTGTAAAATGAGAATGCAAGCAAATTGCAAAGATGAGAAGAAAGCTTGATGCGAAATAGATAAAGCTAAGGATTGCTCTTATAGAAACGGAAATAAGAACAAGACAAACTTATAAATCATGATGATATCTCAATTTTTAGCAACATCAAGCGGATCAAATCTCTGCACCGAATTGCCAGAGCTACGCCTCCAGCCTTTGCAGGTTTTGTCGGGCACGGGTGATTTCAATTATTCAGCTCTTTACAAAATTTCCTTCCGCACCGAATTACCGAAACTAGGCCTCCAGTCTTTGCAGGTTTTGTCGAACACGTGTGGCTACGCACCGAATTCTCTACAGTCTCTACTAACGCAGCGTTTTATTTGTCTATTGGTTATTGCAGGAATATATCTTATTGATCTAATTATGATTCCTTTTTAATGATGCCAAAAGGGGGAGAAGTTTTAGACTAGAATATTAACATTGTTTAATTTGCTAAACTTGTTATATATGCTTGGAATTATATTTATATTTTTACTTGAAAAACTAACGCACATTCTCAGGGGGAGCTTAAGTATTCATATAGGTTTCAAGTTCTATCAAGTATTTGTCATCATAAAAAAGGGGGAGATTGTTGAACTCAAGGGTTCAAGGTTCATGTAAATCTACACATGGATTTTGATGATAACAAATGAATTCAAAGAATAAAGGAGTCTCAAGCTCAAGTTGTCTACACAATACAATCAAGCACATCAAGGAACCAAGTATAAGCAAGAAGGGAACAAGTTCACATTAAAATCATAGAGTAATTTTGTAAATCTCTTAAAAATTCGAAATTAGGATTAAGACTCAAAATAAATATTTTATCATAAAGCATTAAAATACATTTTCCACATGTGCATGAATATTTTGAAAATTAAATTTGAAAATTTTGAAAGATGATTGATTGTCATCTTTCACATGTGCATGACATGATTAAAGATTTGAACTTTGAAAATATTAAAATGATTGATTGTCATATTTCACATGTGCATGATATGATTAAAGGTTTGAATTTTGAAAATATTAAGATGATTGACTGTCATCTTTCACATGTGCATGTTTTATTTGAATATTTTCAAAAGTGGTGGATACTTTTCTTGACTTATGCAAAAGGTAGACGTCTTTGTTTGAAAATTTTGAAAAGTAAAGTGTGCTCCTTTTGTCATATGCAAAAAATAAAAGATTAGGTTTGAAATTTTTGAAAAATAAAGTGTGCTCCTTTTGTCACATGCAAAAAGTAAAAAGATTTGATTTGAAATTTTTGAAAAGTGAATGATGATGTCTTTGACATGTGAATCTTTTTAAATTTGAATATGAAGTCTCATATGCCTATAAATAGATCATTTGAGAGCTTCATATTCACAACACCAAGAGCAAACAACATTCATTCAAAGTTTTTATTCTCTTTTCTCCAAGTATTGAGTTTTAACCCTTGTTTATTTTGAGAGATATAGTTTGTGCTGTATTGTTTCTATTTCACTCATTGAGGAGTGTTTTCTGATAGCCTACCCACTATCAATTCTTGTATTAGTAAAAGGGTGTATATAACCCTTGTGTGTGTAGAAGGTGTTCTACACGGGAAATAGTTAAATCATCAAGTGTAAGGTGATTGGAAGTGTAGAAGGTGTTCTACACGGGGAATAGTTAAATCACCAAGTGTGAGGTGATTGGAAGTGTAGAGGGTGTTCTACACGGATTCTTTGGAGAGGTGCTGCTCAAAGGTGTAATAGGTTTCTATCTCTACCTAAAGGAGATTGAATAGTGGATTTTGGAATTCTCAAGGGGTAGCTTGAGGCGAGAACGTAGGCAGTGGGGCCGAACCTCGTTAACATACTGAGTTTGCTTCTCTCTTACCTTTACTCTTTATATTTATTACTGTTTCATATTTTATATTTTATATTATATACTTGATTTATAATTGTTAATTTTTTAATACAACTCAATTCACGCCCCCTCTTGTGTTAGTCATCTGTGCAACATCATCTTTAGCCGATAATTCTAACATAGAATCACCAACTTGTTGGTGTGGTTTGAAAACACCACAAAAGATGTCTCACACGAAGAAAAATCCTGGAAGGAGATATTTTGCTTGCCCAAACTATAATACAGTAAATTTACTGTATATTTGTCATAATTGAATATTAATTTGTTGTTTGCGGGGCGTACTTTATCAAGATATTAATTAGGAGTTTTTACTATGTGTAGAGAGATACGAGGTGTGAATTTTTCGTATGGACGAATATATTTCAGTTGATCGAGGAGAATATTTGTGCAAGGGAGAAGTATAAGGTTGTCTAGAAGACATGGGATGAAGTATTACATCGTGAGTATAACGTTCGAAGAAGGGAAGATAAAGTGATGTCAAAAGAGAATGAGTTAAGGCGTGAAAAGAAAAAATTATTATAGTTATATTGGGTTTTGACTTTTGTAATATTGCTTGCTTCGGATAAATGAAATGTAAAAAATATGTGGTATGGATTAACGTATAGTAGTTTTTTGAATGAAAACAACTTGTATTCATGGTTTGAAGAAAGCCATGTATGTTGAAGCAGAATAACTTGTATTTTGAAGCAAAACAACTTATATGTTGAAGCCATGTATGTTGAAGCCATGTGTTTTGAATGAAAACTTGTATTCATGGTTAGAATATTTGATTACAAATTATGTACTCAGTCCATAATGGTTTGTTTAAACAACTATGTGCTCAGTTCATAATGATTTTTTTAAAATTTTCTCTCATAAAACTGTTTCAAATTTCAAAACCCAAGGTGATCATTAATCTTCCAACACCCACTTTTTGAACCATTCTGTTCATATGGAACGTCAACTTTGTGAAATAAGTAGCATGAAACATGATATGCACTCTAAAATTTCTTCTCTCAGTCCCTATAACATTTATTAATTCTTTTCCTTTTTAAACTATTCAAACTAATAAAACTATTAAAGCCAACACTTACAAAAATGGCCCAAAAAATTCAAGAAAATAGAATTGGCACTTCCAAAGAAATTAGAGGGAATAACCCTTACATGCTATTCAAAAGTTTTGCCCTTATGTATATACATAAAAATTATTCTCTCCTATAACTTACATATGATCTGCCATTGAGGTATCAAACTTACATATTATTCTCTCCTATAACTTATGTGCTATCCAAAAGTTTGTTGCCTATGTATATGCATAAAATTTATACTTCCAAAAAACTGGCATTGAAATATTTTATATGAACATCAACTTCATGAAATATGATCTGCCATTGAGGTATCAAATTAATTCTATATGTAGTTCTTACAAGAATGGAATATTTCTGAATACCAGTTTAGATTTTTACAAAATACATTTGTAACTTATATGTCATCCTTTTGCACCACTACTGGAGATCTAAAATATGTCATCCTTTTGTATCAGAGTTGTAGGAGGAACACTCACTTCATGAAAGTAAATGTCAAAACTTGAAATTGCTTATATTTTGGAGGTAAAAAAATATACACAAATGGCTGAGAGAGCAAACCAATTACACAAGGTGAGAAAATGTATATTTTATTAGCCCAAATATAGGTATCTCAACATGTTTAATCCTGGTTGTTCCTTTTTCACCAAATCGGCAACATAAGCCAACAGGGGACTGCATTCTATATCAAGAAAACAGAAATTTCCAACTCATACAGACTTGAACCAAATTGTTGAACCCAAGGTTTCAAGTTTCATGTAAATCTACAAATGGATTTTGATGATAACAAATGAATCCAAAGAATAAAGGAGTCTCAAGCTCAAGTTGTCCACACAATATAATCAAGCACATCAAGGAAGCAAGCATGAGCAAAAAGGGAACAAGTTCACATTAAAATCATAGAGTAATGTTGTAAATCTCTTAAAAATTCAAAATTAGGATTAAGGCTCAAAATTAATATTTTATCACAAAGCATTAAAATACATTTTCCACATGTGCATGATATTTTGAAAATTAAATTTGAAAATTTTGAAAGATGATTGATTGTCATCTTTCACATGTGCATGACATGATTAAAGGTTTGAATTTTGAAAATATTAAGATGATTGATTGTCATCTTTCACATGTGCATGACATGATTACATGTTTAAACTTTGAAAATATTAAGATGATTGATTGTCATCTTTCACATGTGCATGTTTTATTTGAATATTTTCAAAAGTGGTAGATGCTTTTCTTGACTTATGCAAAAGGTAGATGTCTTTATTTGAAAATTTTGAAAAGTAAAGTGTGCTCCTTTTGTCATATGCAAAAAGTAAAAGATTATGTTTGAAATTTTTGAAAAGTAAAGTGTGCTCCTTTTGTCACATGCAAAAAGTAAAAATATTAGATTTGAAATTTTTGAAAAGTAAATGATGATGTTTTTGATATGGGAATCTTTTCAAATTTGAAATTGAAAAATCATTTGCCTATAAATAGCTCACTTGAGTTTTGTAAAATTCATAACAAGAGCTTACACATCTATTGCTAAGTTTTGCATCATTTCTTCAAAACTCTCATTCTCTCTTTTCTAAAGTTTTGAGCCTTAATTCTTGTTCTTGTTGAGAGAGATATAGGTTGCGCTGTATTGTTTCTATCTCACTCATTGAAGAGTGTACTTTGATAGTCTACCTACTATCAACTCTTGTATTTGTAAAAGGGTGTGTATAACCCTTATGTGTGTAGAAGGTGTTCTACACGGGAAATAGTTAAATCACCAAGTGTGAGGTGATTGGAAGTGTAGAAGGTGTTCTACACGGGGAATAGTTAAATCACCAAGTGTAAGGTGATTGGAAGTGTAGAGGGTGTTCTACACGGATTCTTTGGAGCGGTGCTGCTCAAAGGTGTAATAGGTTTCTATCTCCACCTAAAGGAGATTGAATAGTAGATTTGGGGATCCTCAAGAGGTAGCTTGAGGCGAGGACGTAGGCAGTGGGGCCGAACCTCGTTAACATACTGAGTTTGCTTCTCTCTTACCCTTACTCTTTATATTTATTATTGTTTCATATTTTATTTATATTTTATATTATATATTTGATTTATAATTGTTATTTTTTTAAATACAACTCAATTCACCCCCCCTCTTGTGTTAGTCATCTGGGCAACAAGTGGTATCAGAGCTAGAGCTCTATTATAAGATTAACTATCTTTTGAGTTAAGATCTTATGGCTAACATTGCAGCTTCATTTGGTGAAGGTCAATCTAGCAGTCGGCCTCCACTCTTTTGTGGAGACAATTACTCATTCTGGAAAGTTAGAATGAGAATATTCCTTCAGGCTCAAGGTCGAGAAATCTGGAAATGTATTGTAAATGGATCTTATATTCCAACAAAAGTAGTTGATGGAGTAAAGGTCAAAAAGGAAGAATAAGAGTTTAATTGTGAAGACGATAGACTTTATACTTTGAATTTAACTGCTATGAATTTATTATATAATGCTCTCAATGGTAATGAATTTAATAAAGTAATGACTTGTGCTACAGCAAAGGAAATTTGGGATAACTTGGAAGTTACTTATGAAGGAACTTCTCAAGTCAAGGAATCAAAAATTTATATTCTTACTCATGAATATGAAATGTTTAAGATGAATGATGATGAATCTATTTCTAGTATGTACACTCGTTTTACTAACATCATAAATAGCTTGACAGCTCTTGGCAAAGTTTATTCCAAAGTGGAGATAGTAAGAAAAATTCTCAACTCTCTACCAAAACGTTGGGAATCAAAAGTGACAGCGATTCTTGAAGTTAGAGACCTCAAGAAGCTCGAAGTGAATGAACTCATCGGGTCACTTATCACCCATGAGTACACATTGAAAAGAGGAGAAGAAGAAGGAAAATCAAAGAAGAGCTTGGCACTTAAAGCTGTTCCACATGAAAGTGAAAGTGATGAAGATGAGGAAAATGACGACAAAGATGAAGAAGTTGCGATGATAACAAGAAGAATTCAGAGGTTCTTAAAGAAAAATAAAACTCCTCCAAGGAAATCCTTCAATAAGTTTTCCAAGAAAGATTCAGGTAAAAATGACACTTTAATTTGTTATAAATGCAATAAACCTGGTCATATCAAGCCAGATTGTCCTCTGCTAAAAAAAGATCGAAACAAAGGCAAAAAGGCAATGAAAGCTACATGGGATAATGATTCAAGTAGCTCAGATAGTGAAGCAAGTAATGGAGAATCAGCAAATCTTTGTCTTATGGCTAAAGATGACATTGAGGTAACAAATCTTGATAATATTGAAGATCCTTCATATGAAGAATTGCAAAATGTTTTAGAAGAGGTATATGAGAAATTTGAAAAATTGGGTATCAAGTATACTGTTTTGAAAAAGAAAAATTCTTCTTTAACAAACGAAATTGATATTTTAAGAAAAGAAAATGTTGTTTTGAAAGATGAAAATTTTGAGTTGAAGAAAAAGAAAACTGATTTAGAAAATATTATTGAAAACTTTACGAATGGAAAAAGAAATTTTGAAAAACTTCTTGGTAGTCAAAGATGTGTTTTTGATAAGGCAGGCTTAGGATATATGCCAAAACAAAAATACAAACCTTATAAAAACTTCTTTGATAATCCTTCTACATCAAAATCCAATATTCAAAATTCTTTTCATAAAAATAATTTTGTTAAAAAAGGATACTATTATAATCACTCAAGTTCTTCATATATGTCACATGCTATTTGTAATTTTTGTAATAGAAATGGTCATAATTATTTTGCTTGTCCTATTAGAAGAAAACATACAATGACTATTAGGACCATATGGGTACCTAAAAATCTTATTTCTAATACTAATAAATAAAGGACCCAAAGAACTTGGGTACCAAGAAAAATCATTTTAATTGTTTTTATAGGTATGCATGATGTCTTCCACGAACAAAAATAAATGGTTTTTAGATAGTGGATGTTCAAGACACATGACGGGAGACAAGACTAAGTTCTTTGATCTTAGATCTAAAGAAGAAGGACACGTGACATTTGGAGACAACTCGAAAGGGAAGATCGTGGGAATAGGTAAAATTGGTAATGAGTCTTCTCTTATAATTGAAGATGTTCTACTTGTTGAAGGTTTAAAACATAATCTTTTAAGCATAAGTCAATTATGTGATAAAAGATTTACAGTTACTTTCAAAATGGATAAGTGCATTATATTGAATGATTATGATTGTAATATTTGTTTTATTGCTTTTAGAAGTAACAATGTTTATACAATTAATTTTGAAGAAATTACCTCACAAGATGCGATTTGTTTTTCAGCTCAAAATGAAACTAATTGGTTATGGCATAGAAGACTAGGTCATGCCAATATAGAACTTATTTCCAAACTTTCAAAAAATGATCTTGTGAGAGGTTTATCAAAGGTAAATTTTCTTAAAGACAAAATTTGTGATGCATGCCAATTTGGTAAACAAACAAAAACTTCTTTTAAAATCAAGAAACATATTTCCACTACTAGACCACTGCAACTGATACACATGGATCTTTTTGGACCAAATAGAGTTGCAAGTTTAGGAGGAAAATATTATGCATTTGTTGTTATTGATGACTTCTCTAGATATACTTGGGTCATCTTTCTTACTCATAAAGATGAGGCACATAATGCTTTTACCAAGTTATGCAAGAGAATTCAAAATGAAAAGGGTTATACTATTTCAAGTATCCGAAGTGATAGGGGAAAAGAGTTTATTAATAAAAATATTGAAACATTTTGTGATGAAAATGGTTTTGTGCATAATTTTTCTGCTCCTCGAACTCCTCAACAAAATGGGGTAGTAGAAAGGAAAAATAGATCGCTTCAAGAGATGGCAAGAACAATGCTCAATGAGAACAACTTGCCTAGTTATTTTTGGGCTGAAGCGGTAAGTACTGTATGTTATGTTATAAATAGAGTTATGCTAAGGTCTAAATTAGATAAAACCCCCTATGAGCTTTGGAATGAGAAAAAGCCCAAAATTTGTTACTTTCATGTATTTGGATGTAAATGTTTTATTTTAAATGACAGAGATAATTTAGGCAAGTTTGATGCAAAATCTGATGAAGGTATCTTTCTCGGGTATTCTACTAATAGTAAAACTTATAGAGTATTCAATAAAAAGACTTTGACTGTACAAGAATCTATGCATGTAGTATTTGATGAATCTAATTCTCTACTCTCCAAGAAATCTATTGATGAAGAAATAGGAGGTATAAATAATACGGAAAGTCTCAATCTCAACAAAGAGAACACAATAGAGGAAGTCCAACATGGAGATATCAGGAAAAATCATCAAAATTTAATACAAGATGCAACCAAACAGTGGAAATTTGTGAAAGATCATCCAGTGGAACAAATTCTGGGAGAACCTTCACGAGGTGTAAGCACTCGATCATCTCTTAGAAATATTTGCAATCATACTGCTTTTCTATCTCAGATTGAACCTAAAAATATTGATGAAGCACTTCTTGATGAATCTTGGATTCTAGCTATGCAAGAAGAGCTTAATCAATTTGAAAGAAATGATGTTTGGACACTTGTTCCTAGACCAAAAAATCATACTATTATTGAAACAAAATGGGTTTTTAGAAACAAGAAAGATGAGTCCGGAGTCATTACTAGAAATAAGGCTCGACTTGTAGCCCAAGGTTTCAATCAAGAAGAAGGAATCGATTATGATGAGACATATGCACCAGTCGCAAGATTAGAAGCTATTCGAATGCTACTTGCATATGCTTGTTATAAATATTTCAAACTTTTTCAAATGGATGTTAAAAGTGCTTTCTTAAACGGTTTTATAAATGAAGAGGTATATGTTGAGCAACCTCCAGGTTTTGTAAATCATATTTCTCCAAATCATGTTTTCAAACTCACAAAAGCACTATATGGACTCAAACAAGCTCCTAGAGCGTGGTACGAGAGACTTAGTGGTTTCTTGATTAAAAAAGACTTTTCAAGAGGAAAAATTGATACAACTATTTTCATTAAATACGAAAATGATGATATTCTTTTAATTCAGATTTATGTTGATGATATAATATTCGGTGCTACTAATGAAAATATGTGCCAAGTTTTTGCTAAGACTATGCAGGCAGAATTTGAAATGAGCATGATGGGAGAGCTTACATTCTTTCTCGGATTGCAAATTAAGCAAGCAAAAAGTGAGACATTCATCAATCAATCAAAATATATTAAGGAATTGCTGAAGAAATTTGGGATGGAAGGTGCTAAGGAAACTGGAACACCAATGAGTCCATCCACTAAACTTAATAAAGATGAAACCGGTAAACTAGTTGACTCGAAGGTATATCGAGGTATGATTGGTAGCTTATTATATTTGACAGCCAGTAGACCAGATATTATGTTTAGTGTGTGCTTATGTGCACGCTTTCAATCATCTCCAAACGAATCACATTTAATTGCAGTTAAGCGTATTCTTAGATATCTTAGTGGTACAATTAACTTAGGGTTATGGTACCCTAAGCACACATCTTTCGATCTAATCAGCTACACAGATGCAGATTATGCTGGCTGTAAAATAGATCGAAAAAGCATTAGTGGAGCATGTCACTTCTTAGGTCGTGCACTAGTTTCTTGGTTTAATAAAAAACAAAATTCTGTTGCACTATCTACTGCTGAGGCAGAATATGTTGCTGCGGGTAGTTGTTGTGCTCAAGTTCTTTACATGAATCAACAACTTCAGGATTTTAAACTTATGTACAATCACATTCCAATCAAATGTGATAATACAAGTGCTATAAATCTTTCAAAAAATCCAATACAACATTCTCGGACCAAACATATTGAAATTAGATATCATTTTCTTAGAGATCATGTGCAAAAGGGCGATATTGTATTAGAATTCACTAGTACACATGATCAATTGGCAGACATTTTCACAAAACCCCTACCAGAAGATAGACTATGCATGATTAGAAGAGAAATAGGAATGATGCATGCCATGGATATCTACTAGATACTTTTATTTCATTATCTTAAATGACCTACAGAAACTTGAGACGTTTAGCCTCATCATTCAAATGCATTTACTCCTCATAAATCATCATGTCATCCTTGTCTAAAGGATTAGGCAATCGAAATGAAGAGGTAAGCAAGGATTTCAAATCCTTATTCTGTTGCTTTAATTCTACTATTTTTTTGTTTGACTCATAAACAAGTCGTTGAAGTACAGATACAGTCTCGTTAAGCTTCTCAATTTCGCGAGTTTTGGACTGCAACCGAGCAGAAAACGCAACGATAAATGATGAGTATCGAGTTTCGAGACCCACAAGCTCGTAAATGGCGTCATGATCTGATTTATTAGCTAAATCAGTCTCTTGTTGCTTCATGGCACCCACGACAGATGCAGAAATAGATTGAAACTGAGGTGAAGGATACCTCAAATCTTGATCAAGAGAAGCATTGAAGGAAATTCTACGAGCCATTGAAAAATCGTAGAATGAGAATGCAAGCAAATTGCAAAGATGAGAAGAAAGCTTGATGCGAAATAGATAAAGCTAAAGATTGCTCTTATAGAAACGGAAATAAGAACAAGACAAACTTACAAATCATGATAATATCTCATTTTTCAGCAAAATCAAGCGGATCAAATCTCTGCACCGAATTGCCAGAGCTACGCCTCCAGCCTTTGCAGGTTTTGTCGGGCACGGGTGGTTTCAATTATTTAGCTCTTTACAAAATCTCCTTCCGCACCGAATTACTGGAACTAGGCCTCCAGCCTTTGCAAGTTTTGTCGAACACGTGTGGCTATGCACCGAATTCTCTACAGTCTCTACTAACGCAGCGTTTTATTTATCTATTGGTTATTGCAGGAATATATCTTATTGATCTAATTATGATTCCTTTTTAATGATGCCAAAAGGGGGAGAAGTTTTAGACTAGAATATTAACATTGTTTAAATCGCTAAACTTGTTATATATGCTTGGAATTATGTTTATATTTTTGCTTGAAAAACTAACGCACATTCTCAGGAAGAGCTTAAGTATTAATACAGGATTCAGGTTCTATCAAGCATTTGTCATCATCAAAAAGGGGGAGATTGTTGAACCCAAGGTTTCAAATTTCATGTAAATCTACAAATGGATTTTGATGATAACAAATGAATCCAAAGAATAAAGGAGTCTCAAACTCAAGTTGTCCACACAATATAATCAAGCACATCAAGGAAGTAAGCATGAGCAAAAAGGGAACAAGTTCACATTAAAATCATAGAGTAATGTTGTAAATCTCTTAAAAATTCAAAATTAGGATTAAGGCTCAAAATTAATATTTTATCATAAAGCATTAAAATACATTTTCCACATGTGCATGATATTTTGAAAATTAAATTTGAAAATTTTGAAAGATGATTGATTGTCATCTTTCACATGTGCATGACATGATTAAAGGTTTGAATTTTGAAAATATTAAGATGATTGATTGTCATCTTTCACATGTGCATGACATGATTACATGTTTGAACTTTGAAAATATTAAGATGATTGATTGTCATCTTTCACATGTGCATGTTTTATTTGAATATTTTCAAAAGTGGTGGATGCTTTTCTTGACTTATGCAAAAGGTAGATGTCTTTATTTGAAAATTTTGAAAAGTAAAGTGTGCTCCTTTTGTCATATGCAAAAAGTAAAAGATTATGTTTGAAATTTTTGAAAAGTAAAGTGTGCTCCTTTTGTCACATGCAAAAAGTAAAAATATTAGATTTGAAATTTTTGAAAAGTAAATGATGATGTTTTTGATATGGGAATCTTTTCAAATTTGAAATTGAAAAATCATTTGCCTATAAATAGCTCACTTGAGTTTTGTAAAATTCATAACAAGAGCTTACACATCTATTGCTAAGTTTTGCATCATTTCTTCAAAGCTCTAATTATCTCTTTTCTAAAGTTTTGAGCCTTAATTCTTGTTCTTGTTGAGAGAGATATAGGTTGCGCTGTATTGTTTCTATCTCACTCATTGAGGAGTGTACTTTGATAGTCTACCTACTATCAACTCTTGTATTTGTAAAATGGTGTGTATAACCCTTGTGTGTGTAGAAGGTGTTCTACACGGGAAATAGTTAAATCACCAAGTGTGAGGTGATTGGAAGTGTAGAAGGTGTTCTACACGGGGAATAGTTAAATCACCAAGTGTAAGGTGATTGGAAGTGTAGAGGGTGTTCTACACGGATTCTTTGGAGCGGTGCTGCTCAAAGGTGTAATAGGTTTCTATCTCCACCTAAAGGAGATTGAATAGTGAATTTGGGGATCCTCAAGAGGTAGCTTGAGGCGAGGACGTAGGCAGTGGGGCCGAACCTCGTTAACATACTGAGTTTGCTTCTCTCTTACCCTTACTCTTTATATTTATTATTGTTTCATATTTTATTTATATTTTATATTATATATTTGATTTATAATTGTTATTTTTTTAAATACAACTCAATTCACCCCCCCTCTTGTGTTAGTCATCTGGGCAACACAAATCAACCCCAACAGGGGACTACATTTGCACATGAAACATCAATAAAGCATAAGTCGTATCATCCTTCTCATTAGTTAAGACATCCAATGAATCACACTGCATATAAATTGACTGATATTATTAAATAGGACTAGGACTATAATATTGAAAACCATAAGATTAGAAACCGACAAGTAGAATGAAGTTAAATGCTATCAGAAACTAGTAAGACGACAAACAAAACCATCTCTGAGCAAATTAATCTATGAATGACTTTCTAAATCTAGAAAATCGAGACCCTGACTCAGTTGTCATAAAATAAAATTACTAGCTTATACTTCCAAATTAGAGATTTTATCCATGCCCTAAAACCTAACCTGAAATACTTAAGAAATTTCAAAACCGAAAAATCATCCTTTTTAGTACAAATGAAAAATGTTAGGACTTATGGAAGAAAAAACTATGTTCCAAAAACAGAGTATTACCTTCGTCGTCGCCACTTCTTAATGAGGAAAGACCTGCGTTAACTATGCTTGCGGAGAGGAGCGGCGAGGAAAGACCGACATTCGAATAGTTAGGATCTCAGATGGCGTTCGTAGGGTGGCGTTGGGCTATCGCATAGCGTCATTGGTGGCACTAGGCGGAGGAAAGTGAGGCGGGGGGGAGCTTTCGCGGGAGGGGACCTAACATTCGAATACAGCCGTTTGAAATGAAAAGAAAGAAAGAAAGAAAGAAAGAAAGAAATAAATAAAATGACCAAAAAGTCTCAACACGTTGGGTGTGCAGTTCGTGCAGCTTTACCATGGCTGTTCGTTATCAAAACTCAAAGTTAAAACACTATTAATATTAAAAAGATAGTAATTTTATGAAAGGTATTAATTTTCATTTAATAATTCCAGTTTTAAATAAATTGAAATTTTAATTAGATACATTATTTTAATTTTAACTTAGCGATGTGAATTATTTATTTTTTATTTAACAATAACACAAATAAAACGTGTATGATGTGGTACTAATTTTAGAATAATATTATAGAATAAATTATTTGTGTTTATTGGAGCAACTCCTCATATTTTAAAAACTTTGTAATATAAAAATACGGATTTCAGTACCCATATTAGATGTGTTACATACATATTTTGGTTTATAAAAAAGTACATTCACAAACGAGTGTAATTGTATGTGATTTTATGTTATTTATTAAATGTATTTTTATGATAAAAATAATTCTCCATCTTATATTATTTTGTGATTTTATTTTATGTTTAAAATACTTGAGTGAACTATATGATCGGGGAGTGGATAAGTGAGGGAGTCAATAAATTATTTATTTATTGTTATTATATTGAATTTGGAGAGTGGGTGATCCCCGGCAATCTCGTGGCTGCAAGCACCGAGAGGATTCCTTTTTGCTAGTGCCACATCCTTTGCTTAGAATAAATTAAAATATCTGCTAAAGGCTACTTAATAATTGAGCTGCCCCCTTAGCTTATTACAATGATCGGATCCATGGGGTCAACCAACTCGACATATCGATAAGGGTTACGTCAATACTAGCAACTTGTCGTCATATCTAAAGCTAATTGGCCTTTATAGTTTATACGGCTCTTTTTATTTTTGGGATTTTGAATTTAAATTAACTAAAATTTAGTTTGATTGATGAAATAAAATAAAATATAAAAATTTAAATATAAAAAAATTTAAATATAAAAAAATTACATAACAATAAATTTATAATCTGATATAATTTGATATAGTACGTCAAATTATAAATTTATTTTTATTATAAAATAAATCTAACATATCTCATAAATTTCTATTTGAATTTATTTTATATAATCTTTTTATATATGTAGTAATTCTTTTTTTAATAGTAGTGCAATTTTTGTGAATTAAAATTAGATGAAATAATTTGTAAAAAAAAATGTATTTAAATAGTAAAATGAAATGAGATCATTTTAATTTTTTTGATTTGATAAAGTGGTAGGTTCCACTAATTGTTAAAAATTATTTTTAATTATTAGGTGGAAAATTTTATAAATATATTAAAATAAGTAATATCCATTATCAATTTAAAACTCATAAATATTTTGACTTTCTCAAAATATATTTTTATATTTGTTATATTATCGCCTATTTATTGTACTTCATTTTATAAAAACTTAAAACATATTTTTTGTATTATATATTACAATAAAAAAAAATCAATAGATAAGTATATATATTAAAAATGTGGTAGTTAGCATTATTGTAACATTACTGTAGCAATGGTTGAAAAATTAAAAAGTGAGATAAGATTTTATTTTTTAGCGTTTGGGTAGACATGAAAAATAAAATACAACTCAAATGAGACAGTTTAGGCATCCAAACCGGACTGAAGTACCATTTCTATCCACGTCTTTTGAGTTATACCAAAAAATTAATAAATATAAGAGTTTTATTATAATAATAAGAAATTCAAATCTAAATGTTTTTTTTAATAACTGAACAAACTTGTCATTAAAATTTTATTAGTGTAATGAATTTAGTGGAGGGACGGCAGCCGCCCCCTGTCCCACCACTAAATAATGTGAATGACCCCACCACTATTATATTAAATTTGTATAGTAACTTGCATAGTGACTTGCATAGTAACTTGCATAGTAATTTCAAAGCCTATAAATAGGGGCTTCAGTTGTAATGAAATTCATAAGAAAATATAGAGAGAAAGAAAGTTTCAGTTCTTAAGAGTTTCAGAGAGAGTTTCTTATTTCTCTTTTACAATAGTAGTTCCTTTCTTTAAGTTTCATAACACGTTATCAGCACGAAGGTTCTACCAATTCTGAAGCTAGTGGCCTTATTCCTCTGTAAGTTTTTCAATATATTATTTGAAGTTTTTAATATATTTTATTGATAATTATCTGTGTGAATTTATAAATATATTTTTTGAGATACACATATTTATTTCATTATTTATATATGTAGAAAATGGCAAATCTTACAAAATTGAAATTTGTTGCTCTTGATATATCTGGGAAAAATTATTTATCCTGGATACTTGATGCTGACATACATCTTGATGCAATGAACCTGGGAGAAACTATTAAAGAAGGAAATCAAGCATCCCTGCAGGAACGTGCTAAAGCAATGATTTTCCTTCGCCACCATCTTCATGAAGAATTGAAAACTGAATATCTCACGGTAAAAGATCCCTATATTTTGTGGAACAGTTTAAGGGAGAGGTATGAACACCAGAAGACTGTTATCCTCCCAAGAGCTCGCTCTGAATGGATGCACCTGAGATTGCAAGATTATAAAAGTGTTAGTGAGTATAATTCCGCACTTTTTAAAATAAGCTCAGTATTAAAATTATGCGGTGAGAAAATCACCGATGAAGATATGCTAGAGAAGACTTTTACTACATTTCATGCCTCGAATGTGCTCCTGCAGCAGCAGTATCGAGAGAGAAAGTTCAAGAAATATTCTGAACTTATATCATGTCTTCTAGTAGCTGAGCAAAATAATGAGCTCTTATTAGAAAGCCACCAGTCACGCCCTACTGGCTCAATATCATTCCCTGAAGTGAATGGTAATATGTTTGCATCATTCCCAGAAGTGAATGGTGCATCCTTTAGAAGAAATCGGGGGCGTGGACGTGGACGTGGTAGAAGAAATTATAGAAATGTTGGTCATAGAAATGACAACATTAAAAGGGATATACCATATCACCAGAAGTGGTACAATTCAGAAAGGGGTAAAAATCCCCAGAATAATTCTTCAAAGAAAAGTGAAGAGGTGTGCCATAGATGTGGAATGATTGGACATTGGTCACGTACCTGTCGTACGGCCAGGCACTTAGCTGATTTATATCAAGCTTCTATTAAAGGAAAGAATAAAGTGCATGAAACAAATTTAGTAGAACCATCAGATGATTTATTAGATTCAGTAAATGTAGACGTTACTCATCTTGATGTATCTGATTTCTTTAATCATCCTGATGGTAGTATTGAACACTTAATTGGAGATGGAAGTGTTCCACTCAATTAATGTATTTTCTTTCTATCTGTAATAAAAGTTTTTATATATTTTGTAGAACCATGGATCACATTGATGAGCATTTTATCTCTGAGTTGAATGATAAAGATATATGTCTGGCTGATAGTGCTACAACTCACACAATTCTCAAAGAAAAGAAATATTTTCAAAATCTAACACTGAGTAAAGCCTATGTCCATACCATATCAGGTTCATCGGATTTAATTGAGGGCTCCGGAAGAGCTTATATTGTGTTGCCTAATGGCACCAAATTTTGTATTGATGATGCTCTATTCTCTTCACAATCCAGAAGAAATTTATTAAGTTTCAAAGATATACGTCGTAATGATTACCATATTGAAACGACCAATGAAGGCAGTAAAGAGCATCTTCTTATTACTAAAACAATATCGGGCCAGAAGCTCGTTTTAGAAAAACTGCCTGCTCTATGTTCTGGATTGTATTATACAAAAATGAGAACAATTGAATCATATGTGGTAATGCACCAGAAGTGCATTGACCCTAAAGTATTTATGAATTGGCATGATCGCCTTGGACATCCGGGTTCTATAATGATGAGACAAATTATTGAAAATTCACATGGGCATCCCTTAAAGAATCAAAAGATATTTCTACCCAATGAATCTCCGTGCTCTGCATGTTCACAAGGAAAGTTGATTATCAGACCATCTCCCTCAAAAGTCATTGTTGAATCTCCATCCTTTTTACAAAGGATTCACGGAGATATATGTGGGCCTATTCATCCATCAAGTGGACCATTTAGATATTTTATGGTTCTAATTGATGCATCTAGTCGATGGTCACATGTTTGTCTTCTTTCCACTAGAAATGTTGCATTTGCTAGACTTATTGCTCAGATAATTAAACTACGAGCACAATTTCCTGAGCATCCAATTAAGACCATTCGATTGGATAATGCAGGTGAATTTTCATCTCAAGTTTTTGATGATTATTGCATGTCAATAGGAATAGATGTTGAACATCCTGTTGCCCATACACACACACAAAACGGTTTAGCTGAATCTCTGATCAAAAGGCTTCAATTAATCGCTAGACCTTTACTTATGAAATCAAGACTACCTATTTCTGTTTGGGGACATGCTATACTTCATGCAGCATCTCTAATTCGCATTAGACCATCTGCATATCATAAATATTCTCCATTACAGCTTGCATTTGGTCAACAACCAAATATTTCTCATCTTCGTACTTTTGGATGTGCTGTATATGTTCCAATTGCACCTCCGCAACGTACAAAAATGGGTCCTCAACGTAGACTTGGGATATATGTTGGTTTTGATTCTCCATCCATTATTAGATACCTTGAACCCCTTACAGGGGATATGTTTAAAGCACGTTTTGAAGATTGTCATTTTGACGAATCAAATTTTCCGTTAATGGGTAAAGAAAAATCGGTGCCTGAAGCACGACAAGATATTACTTGGGATAATAAGACCCTGTCTCATTTTGATCCTCCTACAAATGAATGTAAAAGGGAAGTTCAGAGGATTATTCATTTGCAAAATGTTGCAAATCAATTACCGGATGTATTTACTGACACTAAAGGTGTAGTAAAATCTTATATTCCTACTGTTAATGCTCCAGCAAGGATTGAAGTCCCTGAAGGACAAATTGTCAAAACAGCAATAGGTGAATCTAAAATACGCCTGAAGCGTGGAAGACCTATTGGGGCAAAAGACAAAATTCCCAGAAGAAAAAGAATACAAAATGAATTTGGTGTTCCTGAAGAACACGTACCCACAATACAGGCTACAAATATAATTGGTGCTCTTAAAGAGTTCAAATCTTCTATTCCAGAACCTCCTTAAGAGGAAACTCCTGAAGAGTATAAATCTCCTAAAAAGGGACCTCCTAAAGAGGTGTGTCATGAAATGTTTTCTCCTGAAGAGGAACAGGTACCTGAAAATAATGAGATCTCAATACATTTCATGAAAACTGGAGAAATTCTGGATAGAAATAAAACTGTTGTCGACAACATATTTTCATATAAAATGGCCCTTGACATTACCAGAAGTAATGAAGAAAGTGAGCCAAAAAGCGTCGAAGAATGTCGACGTAGAAATGATTGGCCAAAATGGAAAACAGCTATTGAAACTGAACTAAATTCGCTAGCAAAGCGAGAAGTATTTGGACCTGTTGTCCAAACACCGAAGGGTGTAATGCCTGTTGGATATAAGTGGGTATTTGTACGAAAACGTAATGAGAAAAATGAAATTGTGCGATACAAAGCACGGCTTGTCGCACAAGGTTTCCTGCAGAAACCCGGGATTGATTATGAAGAAACATACTCTCCCGTTATGGATGCAATCACATTTAGATTTTTGATTAGTCTGGTTGTTACAAAAAGATTAGAAATGCGGTTGATGGATGTGGTCACTGCATATTTATATGGATCCTTAGACCATGATATATATATGAAAATCCCTGAAGGATATAAGATGCCTGAAGCATCTACAAGTACATCTAGAAATATGTACTCAATCAGACTACAAAGATCTTTATATGGGTTGAAGCAATCCGGACGCATGTGGTATAATCGCTTAAGCGAATATCTATTGAAAGAAGGATTTGAGAATAATCTTATATGCCCATGTGTTTTTATTAAGAAATCAGAATCCGGATTTGTTATTATTGCGGTTTATGTTGATGATTTAAATATTGTGGGAACTCCTGAAGAGATCTCAAAAACCGCTATATATTTAAAGAATGAATTTGAAATGAAAGATCTTGGCAAAACAAAACTTTGTCTTGGCCTGCAGCTTGAGCACTTGCCAAATGGAATTTTTATTCATCAGTCCATGTATACTGAGAAAGTCCTAAAGCATTTTTATATGGACAAATCTCATCCTCTGAGTACTCCAATGATTGTTCGAACACTTGATGTGAAGAAAGATCCATTCCGTCCTTGTGATGACGATGAAGAAATTATTGGTCCTGAAGTACCATATCTCAGTGCAATTGGAGCTTTGATGTATCTTGCAAATTGCACTCGACCAGATATTACATTCTCAGTTAATCTGCTTGCAAGATATAGTTCTGCACCAACTAGAAGGCATTGGAATGGCATTAAACATGTCCTTCGTTACCTTCATGGTACGGTTGATATGGGATTATTTTATCAACGTGGTTCAAGTCCAGAATTGATTGGGTATGCAGATGCGGGTTATCTTTCAGATCCACACAGAGGTAGATCTCAAACTGGATATTTATTTACTTATGGAGATACTGCCATATCATGAAGATCTGTTAAGCAGACATTATCTGCTACTTCTTCAAATCACTCAGAAATCATTGCTATTCATGAAGCAAGTCGAGAGTGTATTTGGTTGAGATCAGTTATTCAACATATCCAGGAAAAGTGTGGACTTCCTATGATCAATAATAGCCCAACAATCTTATATGAAGATAATACTGCTTGTATCACTCAAATCAGAGGAGGATACATCAAAGGTGATAGAACTAAACATATTTCACCTAAATTCTTTTATACTCATGAACTTCAAGAGAAAGGTGAAATTGATGTCAAGCAGATACGATCTAGTGATAATCTGGCAGATTTATTCACAAAGGCGTTACCAACTTCCACATTCAAGAAGATTGTGCATAACATTGGAATGCGAAAACTCAAAGATCTTTTGTCATGCACTTTTCAGGGGGAGTAAATGTGCTGATTGTACTCTTTTTCCTTCGCTGAGGTTTTGTCCCACTGGGTTTTCCTCTGCAAGGTTTTAATGAGGCAATCTTAAAGCACTTGTGGATACATAAGAGACTGTACTCTTTTTCCTTCGCCATTGGTTTTTCTTCCCACTGGGTTTTTACTTGGCAAGGTTTTAACGAGGCAGATTCCTTATGAGTGGTCATTCAAGGGGGAGTGTAATGAATTTAGTGGAGGGACGGCAGCCGCCCCCTGTCCCACCACTAAATAATGTGAATGACCCCACCACTATTATATTAAATTTGCATAGTAACTTGCATAGTAACTTGCATAGTGACTTGCATAGTAACTTGCATAGTAATTTCAAAGCCTATAAATAGGGGCTTCAGTTGTAATGAAATTCATAAGAAAATATAGAGAGAAAGAAAGTTTCAGTTCTTAAGAGTTTCAGAGAGAGTTTCTTATTTCTCTTTTACAATAGTAGTTCCTTTCTTTAAGTTTCATAACAATTAGATATATTTTGTTAAAATTTATTGCATTATTTACTTATTAGGTTAGTTTAGCAAAATATATTTTGGGAAGTTTTTTCTTGCTTTTTTTTTTTGATTGAGGGGGGATTGGTAAAATAAATTAATGTTGATGTAAGATGTAAGTGGGCTGGTTGGTTGAACAAAAGTGTTATCTTTTTTTTTTTTTTTTATAAAACAAAAACCTATTACAAATACCTAGATATTATGAAATTTAAAAAAAGGAACTACTATTGCAAAAGAGAAATAAGAAATTCTCTCTTAAACTCTTAAGAACTGAATCTTTCTTTCTCTCTCTATTTTTTCTTATGAATTTCATTACAACTGAAACCCTTATTTATAAGCTTTGAAATTACTATGCAAGTTACTATGCAAGTCACTATGCAAGTCACTATGCAGAATTTAAAATAATAGTGGTGGGATCATTTACATAATTTAGTGGTGGGACAGGGGGCGGCTGATGATTTCGTTCGTTCATTTCACTTTCCCTTGAATGACCGCCAATAAAAAGTCTGCCTCGTTAAAACCTTGCCAAGTAAAAACCCAGTGGGAAGAAAAACCAATGGCGAAGGAAAAAGAGTACAGTCTTCTTATGTATCCACAAGTGCTTTAAGATTACCTCATTAAAACCTTGCAGAGGAAAACCCAGTGGGACAAAACCTCAGCGAAGGAAAAAGAGTACAATCAGCACATTTACTCCCCCTGAAAAGTGCATGACAAAAGATCTTTGAGTTTTCGCATTCCAATGTTATGCACAATCTTCTTGAATGTGGAAGTTGGTAACGCTTTTGTGAATAAATCTGCCAGATTATCACTAGATCATATCTGCTTGACATCAATTTCACCTTTTTCTTGAAGTTCATGAGTATAAAAGAATTTCGGTGAAATATGCTTGGTTCTGTCACCTTTGATATATCCTCCTCTGATTTGAGTGATACAAGCAGTATTATCTTCATATAAGATTGTTGGGCTATTATCGATCATAGGAAGTCCACACTTTTCCTGGATATGTTGAATAACTGATCTCAACCAAATACACTCTCGACTTGCTTCATGAATAGCAATGATTTCTGAGTGATTTGAAGAAGTAGCAGATAGTGTCTGCTTAACAGATCTCCATGATATGACAGTATCTTCATAAGTAAATAAATATCTAGTTTGAGATCTACCTCTGTGTGGGTCTGAAAGATAACCTGCATCTGCATACCCAATCAATTCTAGACTTGAACCACGTTGATAAAATAATCCCATATCAACCGTACCATGAAGGTAACGAAGGACATGTTTAATGCCATTCCAATGCCTTCGAGTTGGTGCAGAACTATATCTTGCAAGCAGATTAACTGAGAATGTAATATCTGGTCGAGTGCAATTTGCAAGATACATTAAAGCTCCAATTGCACTGAGATATGGTACTTCAGGACCAAGAATTTCTTCATCGTCATCACAAGGACGGAATGGATCTTTCTTCACATCAAGTGTTCGAACAATCATTGGAGTACTCAGGGGATGAGATTTGTCCATATAAAAATGCTTTAGGACTTTCTCAGTATACATGGACTGATGAATAAAAATTCCATTTGGCAAGTGCTCGAGCTGCAGGCCGAGACAAAGTTTTGTTTTGCCAAGATCTTTCATTTCAAATTCATTCTTTAAATATATAGCGGTTTTTTAGATCTCTTCAGGAGTTCTCACAATATTTAAATCATCAACATAAACCGCAATAATGACAAATCCGGATTCTGATTTCTTAATAAAAACACATGGGCATATAAGATTATTCTCAAATCCTTCTTTCAATAGATATTCGCTTAAGCGATTATACCACATGCGTCCGGATTGCTTCAACCCATATAAAGATCTTTGTAGTCTGATTGAGTACATATTTCTAGATGTACTTGTAGATGCTTCAGGCATCTTATATCTTTCAGGGATTTTCATATATATGTCATGGTCTAAGGATCCATATAAATATGCAGTGACCACATCCATCAACAGCATTTCTAATCCTTTTGTAACAACCAGACTAATCAAAAATCTAAATGTGATTGTATCCATAACGGGAGAGTATGTTTCTTCATAATCAATCCCGGGTTTCTGCAGGAAACCTTGTGCAACAAGCCGTGCTTTGTATCGCACAATTTCATTTTTCTCATTACGTTTTCGTACAAATACCCACTTATATCCAACAGGCATTACACCCTTTGGTGTTTGGACAATAGGTCCAAATACTTCTCGTTTTGCTAGCGAATTTAATTCAGTTTCAATAACTGTTTTCCATTTTGGCCAATCATTTCTACGTCGACATTTTTCGACGCTTTTTGGCTCACTTTCTTCATTACTTCTGGTAATGTCAAGGGCCATTTTATATGAAAATATGTTGTCGACAACAGTTTTATTTCTATCCAGAATTTCTCTAATTTTCATGAAATGTATTGAGATCTCATTATTTTCAGGTACCTGTTCCTCTTCAGGGGAAAACATTTCATGACACACCTCTTCAGGAGGTCCCTTTTTAGGAGATTTATACTCTTCAAGAGTTTCCTCTTCAAGAAGTTCTGGAATAGAAGATTTAAGCTCTTTAGGAGCACCAATTATATTTGTGACCTGTATTGTGGGTACGTGTTCTTCAAGAACACCAAATTCATTTTGTATTCTTTTCCTTCTGGGAATTTTATCTTTTGCACCAATAGGTCTTCCACGTTTCAGGCGTATTTTAGATTCACCTATTGCTGCTTTGACAATTTGTCCTTCAGGGACTTCAATCCTTGCTGGAGTATTAACAGCAGGAATATAAGATTTTACTACACCTTTAGTGTCAGTAAATACATCCGGTAACTGATTTGCAACATTTTGCAAATGAATAATCCTTTGAACTTCCCGTTTACATTCATTTGTAGGAGGATCAAAATGAGACAGGGTCTTATTATCCCAAGTAATATCTTGTCGTGCTTCAGGCACCGACTTTTCTTTACCCATTAACGGAAAATTTGATTCGTCAAAATGACAATCCTCAAAACGTGCTTTAAACATATCCCCTGTAAGGGGTTCAAGGTATCTAATAATGGATGGAGAATCAAAACCAACATATATCCCAAGTCTACGTTGAGGGCCCATTTTTGTACGTTGTGGAGGTGCAATTGGAACATATACAGCACATCCAAAAGTACGAAGATGAGAAATATTTGGTTGTTGACCATATGCAAGCTGTAATGGAGAATATTTATGATATGCAGATGGTCTAATGCGAATTAGAGATGCTGCATGAAGTATAGCATGTCCCCAAACAGAAATAGGTAGTCTTGATTTCATAAGTAAAGGTCTAGCGATTAGTTGAAGCCTTTTGATCAAAGACTCAGCTAAACCGTTTTGTGTGCGTGTATGGGCAACAGGATGTTCAACATCTATTCCTATTGACATGCAATAATCATCAAAAACTTGAGATGAAAATTCACCTGCATTATCCAATCGAATGGTCTTAATTGGATACTCAGGAAATTGTGCTCGTAGTTTAATTATCTGAGCAAGAAGTCTAGCAAATGCAACATTTCTAGTGGAAAGAAGACAAACATGTGACCATCGACTAGATGCATCAATTAGAACCATAAAATATCTAAATGGTCCACTTGATGGATGAATAGGCCCACATATATCTCCGTGAATCCTTTGTAAAAAGGATGGAGATTCAACAATGATTTTTGGGGGAGATGGTCTAATAATTAACTTACCTTGAGAACATGCAGAGCACGGAGATTCATTGGGTAGAAATATCTTTTGATTCTTTAAGGGATGCCCATGCGAATTTTCAATAATTCGTCTCATCATTATAGAACCCGGATGTCCAAGGCGATCATGCCAAGTCATAAATACTTTAGGGTCAATGCACTTCTGGTGCATTACCACATATGATTCAATTGTTCTCATTTTTGTATAATACAATCCAGAACATAGAGCAGACAGTTTTTCTAATACGAGCTTCTGGCCCGATACTGTTTTAGTAATAAGAAGATGCTCTTTGCTGCCTTCATTGATCGTTTCAATATGGTAATCATTACGACGTATATATTTGAAACTCAATAAATTTCTTCTGGATTGTGAAGAGAATAGAGCATCATCAATACAAAATTTGGTGTCATTAGGCAACACAATATAAGCTCTTCCGGAGCCCTCAATTAAATCCGATGAACCTGATATGGTATGGACATAGGCTTTACTTAGTGTTAGATTTTGAAAATATTTCTTTTCTTTGAGAATTGTGTGAGTTGTAGCACTGTCAGCTAGACATATATCTTTATCATTCAACTCAGAGATAAAAAGCTCATCAATGTGATCCATAATTCTACAAAATATACAAAACTTTTATTATTGATAGAAAAAAAATACATTAATTGAGTGGAACACTCCCATCTTCAATTAAGTATTCAATACTACCATCAGGATGATTAAAGAAATCAGATACATCAAGATGAGTAACGTCTACATCTACTGAATCTAATAAATCATCTGATGGTTCTACTAAATTTGTTTCATGCACTTTATTCTTTCCTTTAATAGAAGCTTGATATAAATCAGCTAAGTGCTTGGCCGTACGACAGGTACGTGATCAATGTCCAGTCATTCCACATCTATGGCACACCTCTTCACTTTTTTTTGAAGAATTATTCTGAGGATTTTTACCCCTCTCTGAATTGTATCACTTCTGGTGATATGGTATATTATAATCCCTTTTAATGTTGTCACTCCTGGGACCAACATTTCTATAATTTCTCCTACCACGTCCACGCCTCCGATTTCTTCTAAAAGATGCACCATTCACTTCTGGGAATGATGCAAACCTATTACCATTCACTTCAGGGAATGATATTGAGCCAGTAGGGCGTGACTGGTGGCTTTCTAATAAGAGCTCATTATTCTGCTCAGCTACTAGAAGACATGATATAAGTTCAGAATATTTCTTGAACTTTCTCTCTCGATACTGCTGCTGCAGGAGCACATTCGAGGCATGAAATGTAGTAAAAGTCTTCTCTAGCATATCTTCATCGGTGATTTTCTCACCGCATAATTTTAATACTGAGCTTATTTTAAAAAGTGCATAATTATACTCACTAACACTTTTATAATCTTGCAACCTCAGGTGCATCCATTGAGAACGAGCTCTTGGGAAGATGACAGTCTTCTGGTGTTCATACATCTCCCTTAAATTGTTCCACAAAATATAGGGATCTTTTACAGTGAGATATTCAGTTTTCAATTCTTCATGAAGATGGTGGCAAAGGAAAATCATTACTTTAGCACGTTTCTGCAGGGATGCTTGATTTCCTTCTTTAATAGTTTCTCCCAGGTTCATTGCATCAAGATGTATTTCAGCATCAAGTATCCAGGATAAATAATTTTTCCCAGATATATCAAGAGCAACAAATTCCAATTTTGTAAGATTTGCCATTTTAGAGGAATAAGGCCACTAGTTTCAGAATTGGCAGAACCGTCGTGCTGATAACGTGTTATGAAACTTAAAGAAAGGAACTACTATTGCAAAAGATAAATAAGAAATTCTCTCTGAAATTTTTAAGAACTGAAACTTTCTTTCTCTCTCTATTTTTTCTTATGAATTTCATTACAACTGAAACCCCTATTTATTGACTTTGAAATTACTATGTAAGTTACTATGCAAGTCACTAAGCAAGTCACTATGCAAAATTTAAAATAATAGTGGTGGGGTCATTCACATAATTTAGAGGTGGGACAAGGGGCGGCTGATAATTTCGTTCGTTCATTTCACTAGAGTAGTATTAGTAATTATAATACATATTGCAATGAGGATCTTTGTCATTATAAAAATTCAGCAGACACGTGATACAAAATTCTGGAGAATGTAACTAAAGACTTGTTTTGAAGTTGTCTATTGCACGCACTCTTTCATTATGCTAAAGAATGTGCGCATCTATTAAACTTGAGACATTCAATAAAAATTTTTACGGTTGATAATAGTAGTGACATAAAAAAATTTAGTATTAAGATCAAGAGTAGTTAGCCATATAATTCTCAATTTTTGTTTCTAAAGAAATTCTTCCCTAATAAGAAGTGCGTTGATTGATTCTCTACGATAATCTCGTCTCAGTCATTGGATTTATAAGTAAAAAGTTCCAAATCTGATTTTGGATTTTATTATCAGCTAGAGAGACCTCTAGTGATTGTTTTTTTTGGAAAAAAAAAAATTGGAGCTTTTCTATTTTTTTGGATAGCGTAATCTTCTTGACCACTCGCTATAGTTGAGAGACTGCCTCAGAGAATACATTGAACAAAAATATTATCTAATTGACCTCCAGTAAGATTTGATCCGTATTGCGACAGATTAATGATTTTCAGGTAAAACCCGCTTCTGTTTGTTCTGAACTTTTCAAATTGTTGGGTCCAAATATGCGAGTAGGGTTTTGATATTCATCATTTTCATACATTATATGTTATCATTTTCATACATTATTCTTCTTAAACTAATTCAAATCTTCTACTTATAATTTATACATTATATATTTGGTACAGAAAGAAATTTAAAAATTTAAAATAAATATGGTATGTAGTATCTATGAGTAAATTTTTTTAATGCAAGTACGCCTGAAGATCGCTAGATGACGTTCTTCCAGTTTAAACCAATACTTGTAAAATATATATTTTCGAAGGCATTTTCTTATACATCAAAGCATCTTTTTATAGGCTGTTACACACCTTTACAGTCCATTTTCGAGATTGTATCAAAACTGTTGTGGGGGTTAAGCCATTGGTACCAGTTCCATTTTGTTTTTTGTTTTTTGTTTTTTATTTTTTTTTTTGTGTTATATTTTTTAGTCTGGAATGAATGATGGAACCACCCACTCTATTAGCTATTATATCGTGTAACCATTAAAGATATCCATAATATACTTAGAAAAAAAAACCAATACACTACTTCGTTGTTGCCCATTATGAACTTCACAAATTGGGAAATTTTAAATTTAATGGTAAAAACAATATAATAATAACCAAATTGAGTATTTCATGGTGAGTAATGCTACTTGTAAGTCTCACGTGTGCAAGATTTTTATGTAAAAACGTGGATTATATCATAATAAAACTTATATTTTTGAGTTTTATTACTCATCATTTTTGTACATTATATATATATATATATTTTTTAAAATTAATTAGTTTTTTCTATTGATTATTTATATAATATATATCTATAATGTATAAGAATGATGAATATAAATTTTCATACAAAATTTTACTCTTTCACATTTGCCGGTAGCTGTTCTATCTCTCGAAGCAATCTTGCATATGGCAAAAAGAGTTCAGTCAATCGACTCAATGTCGCGTCATAACATATCAAGAAAATAATCACGAACAAAAAGAAATGAAAAATACAACTCAATTACGGTTCCATTTGTATTTAGAGATGAATTTAGAATTTATCTTAAATTTATTATTATATTTTTTAAATTCATATATAAAATATAAATTTTAATATAAAATTTTTAAAATTTCAATATAATTTTTTTAAGTCTCAATTTAATTTTTAAAATTTTTAAAATATTAATAATAATATTTTATTTAATTTTTAAAATTCATTTTAATTTATTTTATTTTAACTTTAAATCCAAACAGGACCTAATATCATATCATCTCCATTATAGTCTTTTTCCCTTAAGATATAAAAATTAAAAAAGTAAAAAGGAAATCATTTTTTCCTCAAATAAACCCTCTATACCCTTACAAAATCCCATCCACCTACGACCTACCCGCTTCTCTTCCTTTTCGGTAAGGTAAGATGTCAATTCTCTTGATTTTTGATATATATATATATATATATATATTTTAAATCTCTTGATTTTTTGTTTTATTTATTTTTGGATTCACTTATCGATCTAGCACCCCGACCAATCATCTTCGTTTTTGAGTTGTACATAGCTCCACGTGTCATTCTCACTCACATATCAACGTGCTCGTGTTGTATCATTGTGAATTCACGGTCGTCGATGTCCACATTCGATCGTCTTCATCTCACTTTGACCAGTACAAAGCCACGCGGCACGTGCATTGATTTAGTGGTGTTTTAGGTTTGCGAGTCTGATTTGTTTTTGGTTTGCTTACGAAAATAAAATTAAAAAATTTTTATTATATTTTTTTAAATTTTATATAAAATATAATAAAAGATTTAATTTTTTTAAAATTTTAAAATAAAAATAATATTAAAAAAATATTTTAATAATATTTTATTCTTTTTTTACTTTAATCTCATTTCATCTCATCTCATCTTAAATAAATTAATAAATTATTTCGGTCACCACTTCTTATTTCCTAACACAAGTCGTACCAAGTTAGCGACAGTAAAATTTCTGATAATGTGAGACCTCGTATCATTTTTGCACCCAATGGGACTCTTTTTCTTAATAAAAAAAATGATATATACATATATTTACAATTACTTGTACAATTATCTTTTAAATGATATATAAAATAATTTATAGAAATAATATCATTTAATATAAATATCTCTATTTTTAACCATATGCTTTCTCATTTGTTGTTATATAGTCTCCATACAATAGTCAAGATATATCTGCGATGACTTTTTTTAAGAATAGTGTTATTATATCTTCTTAATTAGCTTATTTATGTATTTTTTAATGCAAATTACATTCTTTTTACTTTTTATTATAAATATTTTTTAAAAGTAAGAAAATTAATATACTAATAATTAATTTCTTAATCATTCAATAAAAAAATATAAAAAATTAAATAAATATATAAGCTATAAAAATGATAAAATAAATCGACATAATAACATTATTCCTTTTTTAAATATATGATTTATTTAAAGATCCATATTGAATTATTGATTTCACATTATTACTTGACAAATGTTTTAATTATAAAAATTTTATAAAAAATAAATTTAATTAGCATGTCTTGAAATAATATGTCAGAATATAAAATTATTTTTATTATATAATATATTAAACGTGACATATAAATTAATAGATTTATTTTTATAAAATTAATTATATTTCTCCCCTAATCTTTTATTCTTTTGAAAAATATTCAGTTGTGAACTCGTGACACCTGTATTGAGATTTTTTGTGGTCCCCTTCTATCAGCCCTTCGGGACTTTTAACCTTGATCATTTGCTTTTTCCTTTTTTGGCTTAACATTAATATGCTTGGAGAAAAAACAACAAAGTGCAAAATCAAATACTTTTATGAAGTTTGAACTGTTACGTGAATTACATTATTATCCGAAGCGCTGTCGTACACAGTGTCGTATTTTGACCTCCAAATTGTTGGGTGGGAAGCGTGTCTCGTTTTTCAGGAGATTTAAATACAATATATATGGTTTATAAAATATTTAGAATACTCTCAATTTGAGATATGCTTTGGTCAATATAAGTGTTAGATTCGAAAGCCTTAAGAATATGTTTCGTGCGATTCCACAATTACACTTAAATAATTTATTCTCACCGTCTTATAAAAATGTCATCTTATCTATTTTTTTCAGTCGCTTTCTCTTGCTCTCGTAATTATTTTTATTTTTGTCAAACTTTAATATTTAAACAAGAGAGACGTGAATATTAAATGGTTCATATAATATTATTATATTTGTGAAACTTAGGATAAAAAAAGTTTCACAAATAATAATGAATATAATAAGATCTAATTGATAAAAATAAATATCATCGTATTAATAGTTAGTGGTGTTCATCCGAGTTTCGGATTCTCAAATCCGAAATCCAAATTCAAAATTTCCTTAAACATTTAAAAAAATAAAAAATATTAAAAAATAAATAAAATTTTAAACCGAGTCGGGTATAACCCGACCCGGATGAACACCCCTATTTATAGTGTAGTAATGTTGCTCAAAAGATATAATATCAACAATGAGATAGATCAATAAAATGAATTCACTAACACGAATATAAGAATTTACTTTATATATCTATTTATGTCAAGCACTAAATTATAGAAATAGATAAAATAATAAAAAAAAAAACCTGTAAGATATAAAAATCCATCTATTTTTTTTTTTTGATGGATTTATCCATTTAATTTAATACAAAAGAAATATGGCATAAGCAATGAGGTGGGCCAATCGTCTAGAGAGAACCCAAACCTACCGCTCTTACCTGCCCGTTTGGTCAAATGGAGATCTGCTCTCCCTGATCTGCTTTCCATTAATAAGGTTACTTTAATACCTCTAGCGATCGTTCGTCTCGTCGCTTCCTGCCTCTGTCGCTCTGTATTTGTTCTTCTCTAGCTAATATTGTAGCGCTTGATCAAACCATGGCAACCATTTCCAGGCTCACCACACCGAGCCCTGCGGCTTCTGCATCTACTTTGAAACCCAGATCTTCGCAGCCTAAGACTTTGATCGGTTTCTACAGCGGAAGCACTTTCAACGCCAAAGTTTCATCTTCCAAATTAGCCGTTCGGAGTAACCCCGCGATCAGGGGTCCTTTGTTGTATGTTTAGTTTTTTTCCCTACGCTCTGGTTATATATTTTTTTGTTACTTTTGTAGAGTGGTGAAGTTGTTGTCTTGATCTTTATAGGGATCTCTCTATGCGGTGATGGTTTGGCTGCTGAATGATCGGTTTTCTTAAATTTATTGTTCATTAAGATCTAAGGAATATTTCGTTCTTAAATCTTTTTTGGATTTGATGTCTGTATTCTATGGTTGAATCTGCTCATACCTATCTCTAAATCCGTGGGGATTATTATTGCATTAGGACGAATTGCATATTTTTGAAATTTGACAATCACCTTTTTTTTTTTGTTATTTTTTCAAGATACAGAATTAGATTCTGTGTTGTTGTCCTCAAAGTTGACAGTTTGGAACATAGTAAGGAGGGACCATCTCCACTATTTTGTATCACGTGCCTAAATTTAAACGTATGTCAGTTCCTTAATCTCTACGTTTTTACTGAATACAACCTGTTTTTGATCTGGCTGCTCTTCTGCTAAAAAAGCTGTGCATATTGAATTCCTTCTTGATGCATATTCAATCCCATGCGGACGGGTTTTAGTTGAATTTATTTTCTTCCTCTACTCATTTATCCTTATTGGATACAAATTCCCAAGGCTCTCGACCACAAGCCTCAATTTTTAGTGAACTGCATTTAATAATCAGTTGTCAGCCTTACATATCATTTTTACAGTACTTCATAATACGATAATTACTCATTGATGGAGTAGATTGACATTCATCTCGTGTACTTATTTAATTTAATATATGGCATTTGCTCAGTAATTACCTTTTGTTGAATTGTAATTTTTATGCTCTGTAAAGAATAAACTTGCATTCTTATATTTAGTTGTTCTCTCAGTGTCAGATGTTCCCAAGGTGGAAATGGAAGTCCAGAAAAGAGAACAGTTCTCCATGATCTCTATGAGAAGGAAGGGCAGAGTCCGTGGTATGATAACTTATACCGACCTGTTACAGATCTGCTTCCTCTGATAGCAAGTGGCGTAAGGGGTGTAACTAGCAACCCATCGGTAATTATGCATATATTTTTTGTTGCTGTTTATTATCATTACTATAATTTTATAAATTTTCAGTATTCTCACTTATCAAAAATATTTTCAGAATCCCAAATTGCATGGGAGAATGAGGCTTTGTGAAGGGTGGGGTGGGGGATTAAATAAAAACATCATTTGTACTTATAGAATCGTATTTTCAGATGATTCTCATGTCATTTATTAGTTTTAATCCCATAGCTAAATGTTTAATATACATGGTTGCAGATCTTCCAGAAAGCAATCTCTTCTTCAAATGCTTACAATGACCAGTTCAGGTATCCTATCAATTGGTTTTTACCACACTTTACCATTATTCCTTCACAATAACAAGAATCAATAGTATTTTCCTTTATGGTAGCCAATAGGACAGGGACTAAATTTTCTAGTAAACAGCTAAATTGAGTTTAAAGAAATTATGCCTTGTAATTATTAGTACACCTATACTCAAGAGATTAATTGAGTAATTGAGCATTTCACTTGTAGTTTTGTTTCACCAAATGTCCTAAACTAATGTTTGAGGTTAAAAAAATTATGGTACAACGTGCCTTTTACCCTTTTCTTGTGGCCTGATGCATACTTAATATCTAGAAACTTAATGGGCTGTTGTTTGATTATTGTAACTCCACCTAGTCATTTCAACTCTTGTGTGTCTGATCTGAGTATTGGGATCTCGGGGATTGATATCCCACATCTCCATCTAAAATGACTCCACTTATAAAAGATTTTTTTGGGATCTTTAGGGAACTTGTTCAAGCAGGAAAAGACATTGAAGCTTCATACTGGGAGCTTGTGGTGAAGGATATTCAAGATGCATGCAAACTTTTTGAGTCAATCTATGATGAAACAGATGGTGGTGATGGATACGTTTCTGTGGAAGTTTCCCCCAGGCTTGCTAATGATACTCAAGGGACCGTAGAGGCTGCAAAATGGCTCCATAAAGTGGTCAGTCGCCCCAATGTTTACATAAAGATTCCTGCTACAGCTGCTTGCGTTCCTTCAATTAAGGAAGTAATTTCACTCGGCATAAGCGTCAATGTGACGGTAAGTAGTAGTTTATGATGCTTAGCTTAAAATAAATAGCCCATAAGTTTTTAAACGGTAGGTTCTCTTGATTTGATCTTTTGGTGTCTTGGTTTTTATTGGCTATCACCTTACTTCTCATTGTCTGTACTGCATGTCTCACTGTTAAACAATTTCTCCTAACGGTATATCCTGGCAAAGTGATTGTGGTAAACTTGGTTGATTTGTCACTTAATAATTGTGATAGTATTTGTAAGAATTGACATCATCTCCTCGGTTAAAAGACCTTTGTATGTATGAAGGAAAATTGAATGTCAACAGTATTTAATTATATTGGTTATGTTACAGATTGGAGTGGTAGAATGATGAACGTGTGTCAAGGTTTTCTGAGTTGCTTTTTAATTTTCCTTGGGTAGCATTCTAATAATTTCCTGTTGTATGTGCACAGCTCATATTTTCCCTTTCTAGATATGAAGCAGTCATTGATGCTTACTTGGATGGCCTTGAAGCTTCGGGATTAAGTGACCTCTCCAGAGTTACAAGTGTGGCTTCCTTCTTTGTTAGTCGAGTAGACACCCTCATTGACAAGAAGCTTGAGAAGATTGGAACCCCAGAGGCCCTTGATCTTCGTGGAAAGGTAAGTGGACTGCGGATTTTTTTTTTTTTATTTCTTTCGTTTGAAGGATCTAGAATCCTAGATCTGGAAGGTAGAGATTTGCAATTTCATGACAACTTACTGTTTTCAGGCAGCAGTTGCTCAAGCTGCTCTGGCATACCAGCTCTACCAGAAGAAGTTCTCTGGTCCAAGATGGGAAGCTCTGGTGAAAAAAGGTGCCAAGAAGCAGAGGGTGCTGTGGGCCTCGACCAGTGTTAAGAATCCTGCTTACCCTGACACCTTATATGTTGCTCCTCTCATTGGACCTGATTCGGTAAGCTAACTCATCCACTTCAAGTGATAGTAATTGTTAATAGCCTTACCAAAGTGAAGATATATCGAATAGCTTAGTCCTAATGATGCAAATCAGAGTTGAAGTTCATGTATGTTCTAGCTCAATGTGCTCAAACCTTGTCCCCTTTATATTTGTTGGCATTTTCCCTTTTGCAGGTCTCAACCATGCCAGACCAAGCTCTCCAAGCGTTTATCGATCATGGTACCGTTTCAAGGACAATTGATTCGAATGTATCCGAAGCTGAAGGAGTTTACAGTGCACTTGAGAAGTTGGGCATTGACTGGAACGATGTTGGCACCCAGCTTGAACTTGAAGGTGTGGATTCTTTCAAGAAAGCCTTTGAAAGCCTGCTCGATACCCTGCAAGAGAAGGCAAATTCTCTCAAATTAGTCAGCCTGTGAGCCTTATGGATTTGCTTATCTGTGATTTTGTGTCATGTAACATCTAATAAAACTAGTGGGGTGAGGAATCCTGCTGCAAAGGTAGTTGAGAGTGCATATGAAGAAGAAGACGAGGACTTATTCGTGTATGAGTATGCTTTATTGGGTCTATGAATGGAAAACTGTAAGTGATTTGCCAAGAATAGTAACGTTAATAAAAACTAGTGGGGTGCTGAATCCTGCTGTAAATGTAGTTAAGGAGTGCATTTCAAGATGATGTTTGATGTATATTCATGTATGAGTATGCTTCGCTGTGATGTTAGGTTTGACGGATCTACTGTTGGATAATTGTCAGGTGATTTGTAATAATTGGTAGTGTTCTATGAAATATGTGTTATAAAACTAAAAAGAAATTATTATTATTACAAGAGAAATATAAAAGAAATTTTTAAGAATTAAAATTTTTTTCTCTTTATAAATTTTTTTTATGAATTTCAAAATGAATGAAACTCATATTTATAAGTGTTGAAATTATTATGTAAGTTATTGTGTAAAATTTAAAATAATGGTGGTGGAGTTATTTACAAAAAAATAATTAAAGAGGGCGGGGGTCGCTCCCAATAATTCATAATATTCTCTTTGGATAACCACTTATAAATAATTTGTCTTGTTAAAACTTTGTCAAGGAAAAATTCAGTGGAAAAAAAAATTAATGGCAAAAGAAAAAGAGTATAGTATTCTTATATACCGCTAAGTGATTTAAGATTGTCTCATTATAATCTTGCAAAGGAAAACTCAGTGGGATAAAACTTTAGCAAAGGAAAAAGAGTACAATCAGCACAAGCTTTCAGAATATTTACTCTCACTGAAAAATGCATGTTGATAGATTTTTGAGTTTTCGCATTTCAATGTTTTGCACAATCTTCTTGAATGTTGCAGTTGGTAATGCTTTTGTGAATAAATCTGTCAGATTATCACTTGATCGTATTTTTGATATATCATCTTCTGATATAAACAGTATTATCTTCATATAAAATTATTGGGCTATTATTGATCATAAAAGACTATACTTTCTTAGATATGCTGAATCACTGATCTCAGCTAAATATACTTTCGACTTGCTTTATGAATTGTAATAATTTCTGAGTGATTTGAAAATGTGGCACATACAGACAGTTCCATATCTCTATCTGATGTTGTTCGCTTTGGCACTTTGGCCTTATGGATTTAAAATGTATCGGACAAGGTAGAGGGAACCCTACATATAATACACTTGACAGACTTAGTAGAAATCTGATACATGCAGTAATACTTAAACTCCCCTTGATAATATGCATTAGTGTTTCAAGTAATAAGTAAACATGATTTTAGCATAAATAACAGATTAAGAATTCAAATATGATTTCCATCTAAATAATACATTAGAGAGAACATGATAATATTTTCATCTAAAATTTTATCCTTATCATTCGGTATTATTAGGAAGAACTTATTTATATACAGCGGAAATAGCATTGGAAACCATCCATGTATGATAAAATCTGTAAAAGTCTGGGGTCTAATATTATCGATTCGGCGGAAAATCAAATCCGCTTAACATTGTTGACAAACGAGATTTTGAAGAGTTTTGAAGGTTTCGAGTTGTTATTTAAATATAACCAGTTTTACCATTTGTTTACTCCAGCAAAAAGATCTCACATTCTTCATAGATTCAGTTGTTCATCCAGAACGATATTATATCTGATATAAATTCTTTTGTTAATGTCCCAGATTTGAACCATGAACATTTTATACTTCAATCACTCATATTTTCTCTTGAAGCTGTAAACACTATGATAGCAGTATAGATATATCTTTCTAGTAAAACCGATCCTGAAATTGTTGCAACATCAAGAACCTTCATTGTTCAATATGTTGTCTCTCTTACAACTATATCTCAGAGACTACTAGCGAGAACGAGTGAGGTTGATCATCTTAAAAATTAAATATTTGAGTTGCATCAAACGTTTGCAACAAAATATAGAAAAAATAAAAATTTAAGATAAGAGAACAAGGAACTGAAGAAATTTGTAGACTGATATTCTCGTGACCTGAAAACATGAATAGAATAGTTGGAACGAGAGAGAACTTAAATACAAAGTCAACAACAGCAGTTAATGGCAGAAGTTCAGCGTTTACAAGAAAATCGGGGTAGCTGTAATTAATTTCGCTGGCTTTTGAAATTATGCATCCAACATATCTTGTAACCTTAACTAAGTGAGATTTAAAAAAATGATGGTTTGTCTTATTTTTATTTTCATTTCTATAAGAACCGTCTTTAGTGTTATTTAATACGTATCAAATCTTCTTCTCATATCTATAATCCATCTGTATTTGCATTCTTATTCTACAAATTTTTAATGGCTCATCAATTTCCTTTCAATATTTCTCACGATCAACATATGAGGTATCATTCAGCTTAGTTACAAGTTGTTCCTGCATCTTCCACATGTGCCATGTTGTAGCAAGCGAATGATTTGACTAATAGATCAGATCGTGAAACTATTTATGAGCTGGTAATTCGGCACTCGATACTCCTCCTCTATTGTTGGATTTTCCAACCGGTTATAATCCAAAAATCGTGAGATTGAGGAGCTTAACGAGAATGTTTTCGTACTTCAACGACTCGTTTAAGAATCTGACGGAAATAAATATAGCAAACTTAAAGTAAGAAAATAAAGATTTAAAATCTTTACTTGCCTTTTCATTTCGACTACCTAATCATTTAAATAATGATGACATGTTGCTTTATGAAGAGCAAATACATTTGAGAAATGAGACTAAACATCTCAAATTTCTATAACTTATCTAGCATTTGAATAATAAGATCTTTCATTTTTCAAATACATTCTTTGAATTTATAGCAATCCTTGTGATCTCTTCAGGAGTTTTAATAAAGTAAATCATTAACGTAAACTACAATAATGGCAAATCCAAGTTCTGATAAAACACATGGGCATATATGTTTATTCTCAAATCCTTTTTTCAATAGATACTCGCTGATTTAATTATACCACATGCGTCCGGATTGTTTTAACCAATATAAAGATCTTTGAAATTTTATAAAGTATATACTCCTAAATGTACTTGGATTAGATGTTTCAAGTATTATATATCTTTATATATATAATGATCTAATGTTCTTTATAAATATGAAGTGATCACATCCATTAACCGCATATCTAATCATTTTGTAATAATTAAGCCGATTAAAAATTTGAATGTGATTGTATTCATAGCAAGGAAATATATTTCCTCATAACTAATCTCGGGTTTCCGCAGAAAATCTTGTGTGACAAATTGTACCATACAATTTTATTGCTTATTACGCTTTCATTTAAATACTCACTTATATTTCATAGGCATTATACCATTTGTTGTTTGGACAACAGATCCAAATATCTCTTACTTTGCTAGTGATTTTAATTCAATTTCAATAGCTGCTTTTCATTTTGGCCAATCATTTCTACGTCGACATTTTTCGACAATTGTTGACTCACTTTCTTCATTACTTCTGGTAATGTCAAGGGTCATCATATATGTTGTTGACAACAGTTTTATTTCTATCCATAATTTTTTTAGTACTCATGAAATGTATTGAGATCTAATTGTTCCTCTCCAAGGAGGTGTGTACTCTTCAAGAGTTTTCTCTTCAGGAGTTATACTTTTTAGGAGTTACCTATTTAGGAGATTTTTTCTTCAGGATTTTCTTTTTCTGTACAGAAAGTTTGAATAAATCTTATTACTTGTTTAGTGGGTACGGTCTCTACAGGAGCACCGATTTCTTTTCTTTTGTACCAATAAGTCTTTAACACTTCATGTGTGTCTTAGACTTATCTATTACTGTTTTAACAACTTGTCTTTCAGGAACTTCAATTAACAGCATTAATATATGATTTTATAACACTTTTAGTGTCAGTAAATACATCCAGTAATTTATTTGCAACACTTTACAAATAAATAATTCTCTGAACTTTTAGTTTACATTCATTTGTAAGAGGATCAAATTTAGACAGGGTTTTATTATCTCAAGTAATTTCTTATCATGCTTCATGCACCGACTTTTTATTATTTCAAAATATGATAAAATTTTATTATAATGTATAAAAGTTTAGTATAAGTAAATTAAGTACGTGACCACTGTTCAATTATACCACATCTATGACAAACATCTTCATCTTTCTATGAAGAATTATTTTGAGAACCTTTACCCTTCTCCGAGTTGGGTCATTTCTGGTGATATGGTATATTATTATCATCTTTAATGTTGTCGCTTTTGGGACCATTACTTCTATAACTTTTTTACCACGTCTATGTCCTTAGTTCTTTTGAAATGATGTAGTGTTGACTTTTGAGAATGGTGTAAATTCAATATTGTTAATAGGACGTAACTGGTAATTTATTAACAAAAACTCATTATTTAGCTTAATCACTAGAAGATAAAATAAAAGTTCAGAATATTTGTTGAACTTTCACTCTCGATACTGCTACCGCATGAGCATATTCGAGATATGAAAAATAGTATATGTTTTCTTTAATATATCATTATCAGTGACTTTCTCACTGCATAATTTTAATATTGAATTGATTTTAAAAAGTGTAGAATATTCAATACCACTCTTAAAATCTTGCAACTTCAGGTGCAATAAGTAATAATAAATTTTTGGGAGGATTATATCTTTTGGTACTCATATCTCTCCGTTAAATTATTTCACACGGTAAGATAATTTTTTACCATGAGATACACAACATTGTCCTATAGGGACACGTGATTTTATTATTTAATTATATCTTCTAATTTCATCATATCCAAATAGATCTCATCAAGTATCCTGGATAAATAACTTTTTTCAGAAATGTCAATAGTAATAAATCTCAATATTTGACATTATATATATAAATCACAAAAAAAATTTGTGGATTTAAAAAAAATATTCACATAATCATGAGAATAAAAATATAATTTTATCAAATAATATTAAGAAATATTACCTTTAATATTTATATCGATGACTTTAAATAATATATTAAAAAACTTACTTGAAGTAGAAGACCACTAGTTTCAGTATCGGTAGAACGTTGTGTTGATAACGTGTTATAAAATTAAAAAGGAAACTACTACTATTACAAGATAAATATAAAAAAAAACTCTTAAAAATTGAAACTTTTTTCTCTTCATATTTTTTTTTATGAATTTCAAAACGAATGAAAATCATATTTATAGACGTTAAAATTACCATGCAAGTTACTGTACAAAACTTAAAATAATGGTGGTGGGGTCATTCATAAAAAATAATTTAGGTAAGGGGAGGCCGCCCTCAATAATTCATAACAATATGCAAAGTTTTGTTTTTCTTTCCTCTTAACATACATCACCAAAACTCACTTTTTCTATGTATATATTGACTTTTACAATATAGTATGCATTAATTTATCTATTTTTTTTATCTATATTATTTAAATATAATACTTTTTAATATATTTTATTTATTTTAAATATTTTCTCTATATGATATCTTCATATATTTTTTATATTTGTAATATCTTTACATATACAATATCATATAATTATATCTTATTTTGGAACAAACTAAATTTATAAGTTAAATTAAAATATAAATTGATTCAGAAGATAAAATAAGAGATTATATTATGAGAATATTCTATTATCAAGATTGTGTGCCTCTTATATATTCCATTTATTTTTATTAAATTACGGCCTTGAGGATTATTAGGCCAACCCCACCAAGCTGCAACCTCAATCTCAATTTCAATTACGGTTTTGAGAATTTTATTGAATGTATGATATGTTGTAATAGCCCAAATTTTTAGGATATAATATTTCCTTAAAATTTGTTGGAAATAATATTTCATAGAAAAAGAATAAGAGATTTAGATGCATTCTAAGGTAATTGTTGGATGGACTTTTGTGAATTTTAACAATGTATCAACTAGAGAAATTCAATTTTAACCTAGAAAGAGATAAATTTTCGAAATTTGAGGAAGAAATTCAAAGGGAAGTGAAAGAACAAAACATCAAACACTTAGTGTGCCAAAACGGATTCTCGGACTGGACCGTCGAAGTTTTGTGTAATAATCATAACTTTTTCATATGAGGTCCAAATAAGGTAATTCCAATTCTTATAGAACCATAAGAGAGATATCTAAAATTTATATGTTTTGGGTTTTTGAAGATAGGGAATTTATCAAGGACTAAATCTAGTGTGAAGTGGACGGATAGAATTAGAAGTCAACTGGTAACTGACTTAGATGAGTTGTCTTAGGTTCAACCATGTGACGAAAATTAAGATTATAGAAGTCTTGACATGTGTGGGAACATGTGAAAAGTTGATAAGAATTCATCTAGAAGTCTTGGGGGTAAGAAAACAAAGGAAAACAAATGGAGAATTCGGATTGGATATTCTCGGGTAACTTTTGACGTGTTTCAGTAAACTAATCATATCTCTCTCATATGATATTGGAATGAGGTGATTCAAAATCCTGTAGAACCCTAAGAAGATTATCTTAAACTTTTATGTTTTGAGTTTTGGAAGAATCAAATTTTATCATTGACGTATTAGGGCTGGAACGTGGCTAATCCATTGGAGAGGCCAAGTGGCTAGATGAACCCCTTAGAAGATTTCCTATGATGGTGTTTTGTCTTCACCCTCATGTGTTGGAACTCTTTGAGCCCTTGATCAAGATCATTTTTTAGGTGTATTAATATCAACTATGAGATTAAAATATCAGCAAATCCCCATAGGATTAGGGATGATCATGAAACCACAAGTAGGGGACACCTCACCTATGCAACCAAATGGAGTTGCTGAAATGCCCAATCCTTCTTCCCTTGCACCCCACACCTATTATGCCTATAAATAAATGCATGGACTTCTCTTCTTTTCCCATGAGAGATACCAGTCGGCCATAGTGATAAATACCCAAGGGGAATACACAAAAACCCATTCACATCACTTAAGTGTCAAAAGAGAGTTAAGTAAGGACCTTGGAGAGAAGTGTGGTGCAAAACCAACTCAAGACTAATCATTTAGTTTTGAAAAAAATTGTAAGTGCATATATTAACTTAGTATTGTCATAGAATAAGTGGTTTGGTGATTGGATTATATTTGATATTTATTTGAGTTTAATCTTTGTTTATGTGTTAAATTGAAGCCTATTGAGTTTTGAAGTGGTTTTTGCTATGATAAAATGATAGGAAAATTATGAGATCTTAGAAACATATTCTATGATGATATATTAAGAGGAGTATGTGAAAATATGAGGTCTTGATTTGGAAAAAATTGATAGATCAACCCTAGCAACTTTGGGTCTTAAAAGGGGTTAAGTTGACGGATTTAACATCCTATGGTAAAATGATCATAACTTGTTAGTGTGATATTGGAATTGAATGATTTAAGAGGATTTGGAAAGATAAGACAGAGATTTACAACTTTTATGTTTTAAGTTTTACAATATAAGAAATAAATAAAGGACAAAATCTGGATTTAGTTGGCAGAATGAGATTTAGGCAGAAATTTAGCTCGACCCTTGATCAACGTTTGGCTCGAGCGAAATACCGTATTATATTAATTGAAGAGTTTATGATTCAAGTAAAGGAAAATAAGATGTTGAATTTATAAAGTGATTGGTTATCCATGATTTTATGATAATTTGTTATTCAAATATTATTTGTTATATTATGACACTATGAGATGATGATAAGGTTAAGGATATGAGAAATGAAATAAGAAAACATAAAGCATGGCCCTTCCATGGGTAATAATAATGGTATGGCCCAACCATAGGTAATAATAGTGGCATGACCCCTTACTCCAGTAATAATAGTGGAATGACCCTTCCACGGGTAATAATAGTGGCTATGGCCCTTCCACGAGTAATAATAGTGGCATGGCCTTTCCACGGGTAATAAGAGTAGCAAGGCCCGATCACGGGTAATAACAGTGGCATGGCCCAACCACGGGTAATAATAGTGGATTAAAATAAAAAAAAATATGAAAATGATATGGCTAAGAATGAAAAGTCAATGTACGATACAAGTTTATGTAAGTCCACATAAGAGATAAGTTTAATTCATACATAAGTCACATGAATCATGTCATAAACATATACTTTGATTATTATATGTGACTATTTCACGATGTCTGTACTTTTATTAAGTTAAATGTGTACTTACTGAGATTTCCCTAGAAATATCATTCTTGTATGGTTCCTTTTCTTTTGGAATACAATTTTCACTGCAGGATTGGATGATGGTCATGGACTAGACCGTAGTTACTCGAGAGACCTGGAGAAACCCTGAGGGTTCCCCGGAGTACTCTCTCTCCATAAAAGTCTATGACCAGTTGGTAGTAATAAGGACCAGCGCGGGCATGAAGAAAGAGTTTCCCGAAGTGAAGAAGAAGAAGCCTAAGCTGCTTTAAGACAAAAGTTTTGATAAATTTGTATTTCGACTAAGAAAACTAACTGGGTTATGCATGTAATGATACAATGATATTTTAAGAATGGATGATATGAATACTAAGGTTTTGGGTAACCATGTGATCTCTAGAATTTTTATTTTTACTTTTTCGCTGCGATTTGCCTTACATTTCAATAAGTACGGGGGTGAGTAACTAAGTGTTACTGACCCTGACACTTTAATTTGCGTTGAATTACGAACGTAAATTGGAGGCGTCACATGTCGTGCTCAATTTCAGTTTAATATAGCCTATACTTATTTCCTTAAACAAAACCTAGTGTAAGTAAGAAACGAAGGCAAAAGATCCCAATAAATTCTTCATAAGAGAACATTTAAAAATATTTAGATTTGTTAAAACTTAACAATATACTCTACCTCTATCGGAATTACTGTAGCAAAATCAAAATGTTAAATAAAGATCAAAATTCAAATACAACATCCATCATAAGAGATTTTTTTTTTATCAACTTTCTTTATAATTTACAAAGAATTGTATTTTACAAAATCTATTGTAAATGCTCTTAACATTTTTTTTTAGCGGTTCATCTTATAACTTGTTCAAGGATTAGGCCGAGTTTCAAACATCCCAGAATGTTTGAGAGAAGCTAAGTGTGAGAGGTGTTTCACTTTCATCCCATACAATGCAATAATAATACAAGGCACTCACAATTTCCAAGATGTTGCTGCCTTAGGTGCATTGCGTAAGAAAGGCCAATTTGCCTGGGGTAAAAAGAGTTCTTACCATTTTTATTTAATAATTTAAATAGAGATAAAAATATAATATAAATTTTATGGTTAAGATTCATATAGTTTGTGATAGGATTTTATATACACCGCTAAAGATTATCTTAGGATTGGTCGGGTTTGTAGGCCCCAAATAACATCCCCCAATAATATCTTGTCACATAGGCGTATCAACTTATTGAGATTAATACTGCGATCACGTCGCCCACTTTGCCCCTCTCTTTCAGGTAGGTTTTTTCCCCACCTCGACCACCGACTCCTCTTAACCATCTTTAGTGAGCTTCGCGACGATAGTTGGAAGAGAAGTGTTAGGGACTTCGGTCTGGTCCCTAAACAAGGCATTCCTCCTCCACGCACATTTCTTCGTAGTGACCAAACATGACTCAATGGTTTGGTCCGATTAGGTACTTTTCTCGCTTTCTTAAGTCTCTATGACAGTAGGGTTATAGTGTTTAAAGATGGATTTGGTTTGAGTAGAGAGTTGTGGTGGTCTAAGTTGGTTTTGATGAGTTTGAGACAATGGGTGTTGTCCAGATGACTAACACAAGAGGGGAGTGAATTGAGTTATATTAAAAAATTAATACTTATAAACCAAATATACAATATAAAATATAACCACTATATAAAGCAGCAGGAAATATAAAGAGTAAGGGTAAGAAGAAGCAAACTCAGTATTTTAACGAGGTTCAGTCCTACTGCATACGTTCTCGCCTCAAGTTACCCCTTGAGAATCCTAAATTCACTATTCAATCTCCTTCAGGTGGAGATAAAAACTTATTACACTTTTGAATAATACCGCTACAAAGAATTCGTGTAGAACACCCTCTACACTTGCAATCATCTCACACTTGGTGATTTAACTATTCCCTATGTAGAATACCTTCTACACACACAATGGTTATTCGCACCCTCTTACAAATACAAAAACTGATAGTGGGTTGATTATCAGAATACACTCATCAATGAATGAGATAAAAACAATATAGAGTAACGTATATCTCTTTTACAATGAATAAGAATTAAGACAACAAAACTTAGAGAAGAGATAATGAGAGTTTTGAAAAAATGATGCAAAACTTAGCAATTGATGTGTAAGCTCTTGTTGTTGTAATTTTACAAAATTCAAATGAGCTATTTATAGACAAATGGATCACACTCAATCATCTTCCAAATTCAAAATTCAAATTTTGATGAAATCATTGAAATGCAATTCAATTTTCAAAATTCAAATTTTTGAATGAAGTCATTGCATATATCATGCACATGTAAAATATAATTTTTAAAAATAAAACTTTTAATGAGATCATTGCATATGTCATGCACATGTAAAATATAATTTTCTAAATTAAAACTTTTAATAATGTCATGCATATATCATGTTTATGTCATGCATAAAAAAATATAATTTAATACTTTATGAGAAAAGATTAATTTTTGAGTCTTAATCTAATTTCAAATTTTATTAAGAGATGTACAAAAATAATCTATGAGCTTTATTTGTAGGCTTGTTCTTTTATACTTGATGTGCGATTCACTCCATTGTGTAGATAATTTGAGTTTGAGACTTGAATTTATTTGTTATCATCAAAATCTACACGTAAATACGAAACTTGAAACCTTGGATTCAACAATCTCCCCATTTTTTATAATGACAAATATTTAGTAAAATTTTGAAACTTGTAGTAATGTTTAAGATCCCCATAAGAATATGCATTAGTTTTTCAAACAATAGATAAACATAATTCCAGCATATATAACAGAGTTAAAAATCTAAATATTTACATCTAAAACTTCTCCCCCTTTTGGCATCATTAAAAAGGAATCATAATTAACTCAATAAGACATTTTCCTACAATAACCAATAGACAAATAAAATGGTGCGTTAGTAGAGACTGTAGAGAATTCGGTGCGGTGACACGCATGTCCGACAAAACTTGCAAAGGTTGGAGGTCTAGTTCTGGCAATTCGGTGTGGAAGGAGATTCAAATTCGCTTGATGTTGTTGACAAATAAGATACGTAGATATTTGAAAGTTTTTTATTTCTGTTTAAATGACCATTTTCACCAACCGAATGTTAAAACAAATCTCACATTACTCATTGATCAAGTATCTTTTTATCCAAAACGATAGAATGACGGAAAAAATTTCTTCTAATAATCTTTCAGATTTGAATCAGGAACCATCTCAACCAGTCATTTTATCTCTCGAGGTTGTCAATACCATGGTAGAAGCAGAGATGCATTTTTCTGGTAGGACTGATTCTGAGATTGTTGCAGTATCAAGAACACTCAGTGCTCAATATGTTGTCTCTGTTATGACCATATCTTGAAGATTACTAGCGAGGGCAAATGAGGTTGATTGACTTAATAATCAAATATCTGTTCTGTATCAAAAGTTTGCAAAGAAAGGTAGAAGGAATAAGATGTTAAAGTAAGAAAATAAAGATTTAACGAAATTATTTTGTGTTCTGAAACTTCGAATAGAGGAATTGGAACGAGTGAGAATTTAAGCACAGAGTCAACATCAGTAGATAATGGCAACGTTTCATGAGAGAAATATGGACAATTGTAATTAATCTCGCTGGTTTAGTTCGGTAACTTTTGACAATATGCATCCGGTATATCTTGTAACCTTGACTAAGTAAGATTTTAAGAGATAACAGTTTGTTTCGTACTTATTTCCATCTTTATAAAAGCAATTCTTAGTTTGATCTAATTCGCATCAAATATTCTTCTTATCTCTGTAGTTCATCTTCATTCTCACTTTACAAAATTTCAATGACTCATCAATTTTTCTTCAGTACTTCTCATGATCCAGATATGAGGTATTCTTCACCTCAAACTATTTCTGCATCTGTTGTAGGTGCTATGAAACAACAAAACACTGATTTGGCTAATAAATCAGATCATGATGCCATTTACGAGTTTGTGGGTCTCGGAACTCGATACTTATATTCCATTGTTGCTTTTTTCGCTCAGTTGCAGTCCAAAACTTGCGAAATTAAGAAGTTTAGCGAAACGGTCTCTGTACTTCAACGACTTGTTTATGAGTCAAACAAAAAAATAGTAGAGTTAAAACAACAGAATAAGGATTTAAAATCCTTGCTTGCCTCTTCATTTCGATTGTCTAATCCTTTAGACAAGAATGTCATGATGATTTATGAGGAGCAAATGCATTTGAATGGCAAAGCGTCTCAAGTTTCTGTAGGTCGTTTGAGATAATGGAATAAAAGTATCTAGCAGATATTCATGACATGCATCATTCATATTTCTCTTTTAATCATGCATAGTCTATCTTCTGGTAAGGGTTTTATAAAAATGTCTGTCAATTGATCATGTGTGTTAGTGAATTCTAATACCATATCGCTCTTCTGCACATGATATCTAAGAAAATGATATCTAATTTCAATATAATGGTTCTAGAATGTTGTATTGGATTTTTTGAAAGATTTATAGTACTAGTATTATCATATTTAATAAGAATATGATTGTACATAAGTTTAAAATTCTCAAGTTGTTGTTTCATGTAATGAACATGAGCATAACAACTGCATGCAGTAACATATTCTGCATGATCTAAAAAATGACATGTTCCACTAGTACTTTTTTGATAACTTTGCAATCAGTATAATCCCCATCTGAATAAATAATAAGATCGAAAGAAGTGTGCTTAGGATACCATAACCCTAGGTCAATGGTACCGGCAAGATATCTAAAAATACACTTGACTACAATCAAATGAGATTACTTTGGAGATGATTGAAAACGTGCACATAAACATACACTGAACATAATATCAGGTCTACTAGCTGTCAAATATAATAAATTACCAATCATACCTCGATATACCTTTGAGTCAATTGGCTTACCACTTTCATCTTTATCAAGTTTAGTGGTTGGACTCATTGGTGTTTCAATTACCTTCGCACATTCCATCTCAAATTTTTTGAGTAACTCTTTGATATATTTTGTCTGATTAATAAATGTTCCACTTTTTCCTTGTTTGATTTGCAATTTGAGAAAGAAATTAAGTTCTCCCATCATGCTCATTTCAAATTCTTCTTGTATACTCTTAACAAAATCTTAGCATATATTTTCATTAGTTGCACCAAATATTATATCATCCACATAAATTTGAACTAGCAAAATATCACCCTGTTTATATTTGATGAAATAGTTGTACCAATTTTTCTTTTTGAAAAACTTTTTTCAATCAATAAACTACTAAACCTTTCGTAAAAAGTTCTAGGAGCTTGTTTGAGTCCATATAAAACTTTTGTGAGTTTAAAAACATGATTAAGAAAAATATGATTTTCGAGTTTAGGAACAAGTGTCCAAATATCATTTCTTTCAAACTGATTTACCTCTTCTTGCATAGCTAAGATCCATAATTCATCAAGCAGTGCTTCATCAATATTTTTGGGTTCAATTTGAGATAGAAAAGTAGTGTGATTACAAATATTTCTAAAAAATGATCGAATACTTACACCTCGTGAAGGTTCTCCTAGAATTTATTTCACTAGAAAATCTTTTATATATTTATACTATTTGGTTGCAATTTGTACTAAGTTTTGATGATCTTTCCTGATGTCTTCATGTTGGACTTCTTCCATTGTATTCTTTTTGTTGAGATTGTGACTATTTGTATTATTTGTACCTTCTATTCTCATGATTTTCATTTTTGAATTGTCTCCAAATGTCATGCGTCTTTCTTCTTTAAAAGTGAGGTCAATGAATTTAGTTTTGTCTCCTGTCATGTGTCTTGAGTATCCGTTGTCTAAAAACCATTTACTTTTACCTATAGAAGACTTCATGCATACCTACAAAAGAAATTAAAAAAACTCTTGGTACTCAAGTTCGTTGAGTCTTTTATTTATTAGTATTAGAAGAAATAAGATTCTTCCATACCTATATGGCCCTAATAATCATTGTACATTTTCTTTTAATAGGACAAACATAATAATTATGACTATTTCTATTGCAAAAATTATAAATAACATGTGACATATTTGAAAATTTTGAGTAATAATATTTTTCTTTAAAAAATGTTATTCTTATGAAAAAAATTTTGAAAATCTGATTTTAATTTAGTCGATTTATTAAATAAATTTTTATAAGATTTGAGTTTTTCTTTTGGCATATATCTCAAACCTATCTTATTAAAAACACACATTTGATTATCAAGAATCTTTTCTAAATCAGTCATTTTTTTTAACTTATCATTTTCATTTTTTAAAACTATATTTTTTTTCTTAAAACATCAATTTCATTTGTCAAAAAAGAATTTTTCTTTTTCAAAGCGGTATACTTGATACCCAATTTTTCAAGTTCCTCATGTACCTCTTCCAAAATATTTTGCAACTCTTCATAAGAAGGATTTTCAATATTTTCAGAATTTGTTACCTGAAGATTATCTTTAGCCATGAGACAAAAATTTATAAATTTTTCATTGCTTACATCGCTGTCTGAACTACTTGAATTATCATCCCATGTAGCTTTCATTGCTTTCTTGCCTTTGTATCGATCTTTCTTTAATAGGAGACAATCTGTTTTGATATGTCCACACTTTTTACATTTATAACAAATTAATTAATCATTTTTACTTGTATTTTTGTTGGAAAACTTTTTGAAAGATTTCCTTGGAGGAATTTTATTTATTTTTTTTAAATTTCTGAAATCTTCTTGTGATCATTGCAATTTCTTTATCTGTGTTATCGTTTTCGTTATCTTCATCGCTTTCACTTTCATGGGAAACAATTTTGAGTGCAAACTCTTCTTTTGCTTTCCTTCTTCTTCTTTTCCTCATTTTAATGTGTTCTCGTGGGTAATAAGTGACTCGATGAGTTTATTTACTTCGAGTTTTTTGAGATCTTTAGCTTCAAGAATTGCCGTCACTTTTGATTCCCAACGTTTTGGCAGAGAGTTGAGATTTTTTCTTATTATCTCCAAACTAGAATAAACTTTTCCAAGAGCTGTCAAGTTATTTATAATGTTAATAAAACGAGTATACGTAGAGGAGATAGATTCATCATCAATCATTTTAAACATTTCATATTCATGCGTAAAAATATAAATTTTTGATTATTTGTCTTGCGAAATTCTTTCATAAGTTACTTCCAAGTTATCCCAAATTTCCTTTACTGTCCTACAAGTCATTATTCTATAAAATTTATTACCATTGAGAGCATTTTACAGTAAATTCATAACCATTACATTCACTATATAAAGTCTATCATATTCACGATCAAACTCTTTTTCTTCCTTGTTGACCTTTACTCCATCAACAATTTTTGTTGGAATATAAGGTCCATTTACAATACATTTCCAGATTTCTCGACCATGAGACTGAAGAAATATTCTCATTTTAATTTTCCAGAAGGTATAATTGCTTCTACAAAATAGTGGAGGCCGACTACTAGATTGACCTTTAGCGAATGTAACTGCAATGTTAGCCATATAATCTTAACTCAATAGATAATTAATCTTATAATAGAGTCCTTACTCTGATACCAATTGTTGCCCAGATGACTAATACAAGAGGGGGAATGAATTGAATTATATTAAAAAATTAATACCTATAAACCAAATATACAATATAAAATATAACTAGAATATAAAATAACAGGAAATATAAAGAGTAAGGGTAAGAAGAAGCAAATTCAGTATTTTAACGAGATTCAGCCCCACTGCCTACGTCCTCGCCTCAACCTATCCTTTGAGAACCCCAAATTCACTATTCAATCTCTTTTAGGTGGAGATAAAAACCTATTATACCTTTGAGCAACACCGCTACAAAGAATTCGTATAGAACACCCTCTATATTTGCAATCACCTCACACTTGGTGATTTAACTATTCCCTGTGTAGAATACCTTCTACACACACAAGAGTTATACGCACCCTCTTACAAATACAAAAGCTGATAGTGGGTAGGTTATCAGAATACATTCCTCAATGAGTGAGATAAAAACAATACAGTGCAACCTATATCTTTCTCATAATGAACAAGGATTAAGGCACAAAATTTAGAGAAGAGAGAATGAAAATTTTGAAAAATGATGCAAAACTTAGCAATTGATGTGTAAGCTCTTGTTGTTGTAATTTTGTAAAACTCAAGCGAGTTATTTATAGGCAAATGGATCACACTCAATCATCTTCCAAATTCAAAATTCAAATTTTGATAAAGTCATTGCATATATCTTTCAATTTTCAAAATTCAAATTTTTTAATGAAGTCATTGCATATGTCATGCACATGTAAAATATAATTTTTGAAAATAAAGCTTTTATGAGATCATTGCATATATCATGCACATACAAAATATAATTTTTCAAATTAAAACTTTTAATGATGTCATGCATATATCATATTTATGTCATACATAAAAAAAATGTAATTTAATGCTTTATGAGAAAAAATTAATTTTTTAACCTTAATTCAATTTCGAATTTTATCAAGAAATGTACAAAAATAATTTATGAGTTTCATTTGTAGTCTTATTCTTTTATACTTGATGTGCGCTTCGCTTTATTGCATAAATAATTTGAGCTTGAGACTTGAATTTATTTGTTATCATTAAAATCTACACATAGATACGAAACTTGAAATCTTGGATTCAACAATGGGGAATGGCTTGAAGGTTGCCCTTGATGTTGGTACTTCTTGGATGATATTTAGAGTTGGTATGGTGAAGATAGACTAGGGTTTGGATGGTGGCTAAGGGGAATTTCAAAATTGAGATTAGGTTTAAGGTGTAAGACACTTGCTTGATTAATGAAGATGATTGGGAGTTAGTGGAGTATGGTCATGATCGAGGATGGTATGGGGGATTGGAGATTGGATATGATTGAGTTATGAAATTGGATGATTGAATTAATTATGAGATTGTTGACCAATCATCCAAGTATATGAAGATATGATTGAAGGGGGTGATTGGATATTGATTGTGAATTAATTGAAAGACTGTATTGAGTTTCCAATTGAGGGTGGCTATATATGGTGAGAGGATATTCTTGATTGATTGGAGATTGTGGGTGATTGGGAGAGTGATTAGATTTAGTGGTGGTCGAATATGGGTTAATTAGGATTGTGTTTAGGTTTGATTGGGATATGACTGAAATTAATTAAATATTTGATTGATTCAACTAATTGATTGATTAACTAACCAAATAAGGAGGGAAGATATGGTGAGATGATGTGGCAATAGGATTCGGCTAGGGTATTGGGGAGTGATGGCGGAATATGGTTGATGGGGATATGGGTTGGGTTGTGATTTATTTGGGATTGAATTTGATTGAGTCAATCAAAACTTAATTGATCAATCAATGTATTTAAGGGAAGATATTGTGGGCTGTATAAGGCAAGGAAATTTGGCTCAATATGGTAAGTATGTGAAATGGAGTGGCCGGCCAAGTGGATTGGTGAGTGGGGCGTGTAGGACAAATTTGGTAAGTGATTTGGTGGGTGGCCGAGTATGGGAAGTGAGGATTCTTTGGGCTGGTCGACTAGGATGTTTGGGAATTTCGACACTTCAAGAAAATCTTTGAACACCCAAAAAAATGGATGAACAAGTGATGAACTTGAGAACACAAAGCACCAACTTGAGATTCACAATGGAACTCGACTTCACACTTCAACAACTAACACCACACTTCAAGGCTTTAATCCACATGTCCCTAATGATCAAATAACTCCTAAAACACCAAAAAAAACAAGAGAACCGAAACACATTATGTCTCCACAAAAGTTTCGGCTAATACACTAACAAGCAATACACAACTCTTTAAATAAACTCAACACAACAACTCACTCACACAATTTGATAATTTTGAAATTTACAAGTGGTGTGAATTTCAGCACTCACAAGAACACTCACACTTACTCAAATACATGCAATACAACTTCAAACAACTCAAAAAAAATCTCGAATTTTGAAATTTGAGATTCACAATGGAACTCGGCTTCACACTTCAACAACTACCACCACACTTTAAGACTTTAATCCACACGTCCCTAATGATCAAATAACTCTTAGAATACCAAAAAAACAAGAGAACCAAAGCACACTATGCCTCCACAAAAGTATCGACTAACACACTCTAACAAGTAACACACAACTCTTCAAATAAACTCAACACAACAACTCACTCACACAATTTGATAATTTTGAAATTTACAAGTGGTGTGAATTTCGGCATTCACAAGAACACTCACACTTACTCAAATACATGCAACACAACTTCAAATTAAACTAAAAAATCACAAGAATACCAAATGAAAAATACCTCAAACAACTTTATAAATAAAAGGATATATCTGGATTACTCTTATTCACGAATTGCAAGAAGTAATATTCTTCAAGGGGATTTATGAATTATATCCTAAGAAACTCAAGTGCAAAGCACCGAAAGTAATCCAAGCCACATGGTGGCTGGCCTAACTCTCTCTCAAGAGCCTTTCGAGTGTTCAAAATGCCAAAAGATGCAAAAGACAAGTTTAAGGATCCTATTTATAGAGCTTACAATATATAAACCCCCAAAAGGTTTCTCAAAATTATTTAATTAAACAAAATAAATAAAAAACAACTAAAAGTAAATAATTTGGTCTTGGATGGCCCATATGGCTGTGGCATGCAAGGGGATGGTGGGCTTGGCTGGCCCATGGCATAGGCCATGAGTATGACTAACATGGCTAGCATGCTTGCTAGGACGCGGTGGGCTAGGCGCATGGGATTGATGATTTGCTAGCATGATTGCATGCGCGGGGCTACTAGGCACTGGGCGTGCACAAGTAGGCTTGTGCACGCAGGATGTGCGTGTGCCAGACTGCGCATAATGTGCATGTCCTGACATGGTCCTAGTGTGCTGATGACTAGACCATGTTGTGCACGCTGAGATATGTTTCTAACCTTACCTTGGGCTATCAAGAGCATGCCTGTTACATGCTGCTAATCGTCAAGAATATGTCATAGTAGGGGCTATGACATGCCTATTGGGGTGTCATAGGCTTGACATGGCAGGAGCCAAGGCATGCTTGCAGCATGACTATGGTGCTGATAAGGGCGTGCCATGGCAAGGGCCAAGGCATGCAAGTAGTGCTGTCAAGTGAGTGCCATAGTAAGGGTCATGACATGTCTATTGGCATGCTGATGGATTGTTGATGCTGCTGGATAGGTTGATGGGCGCTGGATTGCCTGTTGGGCATGCTGATGGGCTGCTGATGCACGCTAGTGGTGCTGCTGATGCACGCTAGTAGTGCTACTAGCGTGCTAATGGGGTGCTGAGGCACGCTAGGCTGTCCTGGACACGCTGGGCTGCTGGTTTGCATACTAGTGCTTGGCCCCACAAGTGGTGCCATCTTAGATAATCATGTGTAGATCTTGATCATAGACGGTTTTTTATGAGATCTCATCAAAAAAACCCCTTCTCGCGATGACAAGTAGGCTCGCAGTTTGCTGGGATGATAGATTCACCTAATTGCGATCTATATATTACTTCCATCTATTTATTAATTATGGAAAATATTTATTAAAAAACTGTTTTTAAGATATACAAAAATATTTATTTTAAAATTCTTTTTGCAAATCGTAATATCTTCTCTACCATGAATATGTAAAATTAAATAAATATTTAAAATTTTCTTATAAATCAGAGAAAAAAATAAAAAACTGAAAAGGAGAGGGTGGACAGATTCGACTCGAGCTTGTACCGATAAGCGATGGGTCCACGTAGACACGTAGGAGGAAGAAACTAGAAACATTTTGAAGGTGGAGCCGCATTGAGTGCTCTGAGGTAGCAGTATAATAGAGAAGAAAGGCTGAGGCCGTTATCTTCCCGCGAAGCCTTGCGTCCCACTCCCCGTAAACTGGTCAGTCTTCGTTAATTATGGCGTCAATTTCAGTGCTTGCATCTCTACAACCATCCCTGAGTTTATCTATTTCCAAAGTTTCGAATATGGTACGTCATCGACTTGCTGTTTCTCTTCTGTTATATACGTGTGTGTTTATAGCGGCCATTTGGTGTTTCAGGGATGCTGCAGAACAACTACTGCTGTTTCTCTTCATGAACCTCAGAAGTTTTCCCATTCGAATATATGCGGTTAGTTGTCTCACTCTTAATTTGTTCCTTCGATTAGGATTTTTTTAGTTTTATTTTATCCCAAGTTTTTTAAAATCTTTATGCTGAGGGGTTAGATTTTCTAGCTTTCTATGCTCTCTGTGCAAATGGATATTCATGAGTACATTTGGAATCCTTTGTTGAAGGGGGGAACGAACATAATGCTTAATTCGAGTTACGAAGCTATAATACGTTGTTTCTTAAATCCCTGTTGTATCTTTTTTGGGTAAAGGGAACCCTGCGGCTTATGGGCAAGTCATTGAGCGAAGAGGAGTAGTAATATCAGCTATTGGAATCCTTGCTGGCTACTGGTGGAATGCGGCAATTGATGGGATGGCCATGGCATCTGAATTCACCGACAGTAATTCACTGTTTACCCTATTTATCTTGCTGATAGTTCCCAATTTCAGTATACTTGTGGTCGTGTCTTTATTGTGTTTTACCGGCAAATCCTACGAGCATATCATAATTGCTCCAAAATTAATGTCGGGTTTGGATCAAGGCAGCAATGACCTGCTCTTTCGTCTTGACTTATGCCTTAGTTACGAGTAACAGATACTAAATCAATTTGTAATTTGGATTTTCATGATTTAATCAATCTGTAGTTTCATCTTAAAGTCAGCCCAATGATCTGATAATGATTTTTTTTCACATCCATGGTAATTCCGGGGGGGGGGGGGGGGGGGCTCCCATAATTGGATCATCTTGCTTCATGATCGATAACTATATAATCCGTGCCTTGATCCGCCTCTGCTGAAATAATACTTAGTTCCTTCAGCTATGGGTTTATATGCAGTTAGTCTAGCTTGGTCATGTCTCAGAATACTACCTCCCCCCCTCCCTTTTCATATGATTTTGTGGGTCATTTAGAAGGTTTTGCAGCGTTTATAGTTTACATTCTTCAATCTTGGATTCATAATAGTTTCTATGTAGACTACTTATTCTGTATGTAACCTAGGTTTGGGGCCCAGCCCCCATCCCCCAAAACCCCCTAGTTTAAAACAAAACCATGTTAGAGTTGCCTTGATATGTTAAAAGATGATTGATATAGGGGAATGTTATAGCTCTAAATACGAACAGTCATTTCAATGCTGGGAATACAGTGCCTGCAATCAGGGGGAAGGACTATGGCAAGACTAAAATGCGGTATCCAGACTACAAAGAGACAGAGTCAGGTCTTCAGTACAAGGTTACCTGTTGAAAAGCACATTATAAGGCCTTCTAGCATGTACAAGTCCAACACCATAATTTAATTATCTGGTCTAATAAAATATTAAAAATGCAGGACTTGAGAGTCGGAAATGGCCCCACACCAAAGATGGGAGAGACTGTAGTGGTAAGCCACTAATTTTGTCTATTTGTTGTATCATGATATGGAATGGATGCCCATCTAGTCACCGAATTTAAAACCGGACAAGGTGCTGACTTGCTTTGATTTCTCTCAATAAATTTACTTTTAAGGAACGTGAACTTCTTATTAAATAAGTGAATTCTTTGTTGAAATAGTTCTATTGATCCTAGCTGAAATTTGGGCACAGTCAATTTGGGAGTGGATGATGTGGTTTTATGGGAGAAAGCTCCATTCTTTGAGAAATATATGGTATATATGTGTTTTATTCTCAAATTGTGTAACTCTAACATCTTATGGGTGATAATCTTATTTTAGGTTGATTGGGATGGTTTCACGATAGGATACTATGGCCGCATATTTGAAGCCCGAAATAAGACCAAGGGTGGTTCCTTTGAGGTATGGACTCATCCTTTAACTAGAGTTTCTATTACGCTCAGTTTCAAGCACAATGATATCTAATTGCTTATATGCAGGGAAATGACAAGGACTTCTTCAAATTTAGAGTAGGATCTCATGAGGTAAGGAATACTCTTTTCCCATTCGAATGGCAAACATTGCTGTTCTTACATGCTGGATGAGACGAGGTGGAAAAGTACTTTCTCCTTGGCTAATTCATTATGTGTTTCGATTCATTTGTAACTACTGCCCATGTTTAATTGGCCATGCATGTCTGCTGTCTTGTGTTGGCGAACAATTAATTCTTTATTGTTCGTCTTTTCTCTATTTATGAGTATTTTCTGTATTATGAATCCATGTTACCTACTGCTTATTGTTAAACTCAGTTGTGCAACTTTATAAATTGGAATTCCATGTGGATGTTATCAACTATTCAGTCGTTAATTGTACCAAGTTGTTTGTAATTCACTTGTATTTTCAGAGGCGCATGTTGGATATTCAAAATTGAGGCTTCTAATGGTTCTTTGATGTGGTGCTCGTCAATGGCAGGTGATACCAGCTTTTGAGGAAGCTATTTCAGGCATGGCTCCGGGTGGTGTTAGAAGGTGCTGCATCTGGTTTTCTGAAATAGCATGGCTAGCCTGATATCTTATTCCGTGATAAGTAATTTTTGAGTAGTTTCTTAAAAAGAAGTGCACATGCCATGCATAGAGTATATTAAGAGGTGTACAACTGAAGACAAACAGTAGTTTATCTACTGTTGTGTGATCTCAAGAGCATGCTCAGGTTCCTATCCATAGTCCCTTATGGCCCATTGGTGCTTACTGTCTCAAGATGCATTCTCTACACACTCTTTCATATTGTTTTGGGGGAAATTGTGAACTCCTGGATATGTTACTCTTAAGTTTCTGGGCCTTGATCTCTAAACTAGGATGGCTGTATTGGCGCAATTTATAAATGAATATTATGTGTTACTAGCCAAAAAAGGAGAGGCTGTAAATAAAATTGTATGCAAATTTCACAATCTATTTGACAGTGTTGCAGGATCATAGTGCCGCCAGAATTGGGATATCCCGAGAACGATTTCAACAAGAGTGGCCCTAGACCAACAACATTCTCGGTACTATTGAAGTCCTGCTAATATTAGCATTTTAATACTTAATGTGAGTCCTTACAAACGTGCACTGCCAATGTGTTTCAAAGGGCCAACGAGCTTTGGATTTTGTACTGAGGAACCAAGGGCTGATAGACAAGACTCTTTTGTTTGATATTGAGCTCCTCAAAATCGTATCGAACTGATGACCAGTTGAGGTTAGCATGTGTCATCAACACCAAGATCTGAAAATTGAGGTTAGCTTGTATTTTGTTTTGTTCCTTAGCAGAAAGTCTGTATCTTTTTATGTATTTGAGTCATGCTTTAATCCAGGGTGCATAAAGATTATGATCTGGCAGTGAGACAAGGAACATCATCATCATCTTGATGATAATGAATATGAGCTTCTATTGGTTTTATATTAGCATTGGCCCTTGACCGGTGGATAGAGAGATCTATTTTTTATATTTACCTTTTATTCCTTTTGTTGGGATCTAAATATTATGGCAATTAGCTTCGATTGGTTTTGTTACCACTTGTCATTGCCCAGCAAAGTAAGAAAGGCTACTAGCCAGCCCTTGTAATTAGATTTTATTTTATTTTTTTATTTTTTAAGAGTGCTGTTGTACTATCTTTTCATTGTCATTGTAACTCTATGAGAGTGGAGAAAGGCTGAACTCCATTTTTGCGGAATGAATTAGCATTCTGGTCAAGTGAGTTTGCTTTGTTTTGTAAATCCAGTTAGAATTGGACCCAAATTTGACTAAAGAGCATTAGCATCATTGCTTTTGCTTAAATGATGGAACCAACATTCAAAGATAAAAGCTTTTCTCTGTTGATGGTGAAAAGCGTGCTGCCCGATCAAATTTAGAACTCAAAACAAGACCAAAGCATCATTAAAAGCTACATGAATCCACCATAAAATACATGAAGGTCACAATTCAACAATCGAGAGCAAGACCGACTCTAGAAACACACAGATGAAATTACGACTTGAGTGAGTAGATGCATACATGATGCCGCAATAAAATCCCAAAGATGGAGTAATTAATTTAGACTTGCCGGTCAACTAGATTAATCGACACAAAGCTTCCGCCGCTTGTAACGTACCATAACCTTTCCCTTCACACCCACAACCATGGCATTCCAATCAATCTCGGGAAAAGGTGACACAAGCTCCAACTCAAAATTCCTTAGCAAATTGCTCCATATTGCCTTTATTTGCAGGTATGCAAAAGGCTCGCCAAGGCAACCATGTCTTCCACCTCCAAATGATATATATGAGAATGCCCCTGCAGCCTTGTCCTCTTCTCTCCCAATAGCAAATCTGTCAGGATCATACCTGTCTGGATCCTTATAAATATGACGAAGGCGGTTTGCAAAAGCAGGTGAAGTGGCAACTATGTGGCCCTTTGGAATGTCATATTCTTTACCATCTCGGGTTGTCACACTAAAATCACTATGTGAGCTACGTAGCAGCAAAATCAGAGGGGGGTGGAGTCTTAGGGCTTCCTTAATACACCGATACAGGACGTCCATCTCGGACAAGATATCATGATCAACCTTATTCCCATGCTTCCCCATCAGGTTCTTCTGCTCTTCCAATACAGCAGATACGTACTCCTTGTGACGGAGGAGATACGCCCCAGTCCAAGTGGAGGTGATGGAACTGGTGTGCTGACCAGCAAATAGAGCCGCAATCAACAGACCAGTGATCTCTGCCTCAGTTGTCGGGCGGCCATCTTTGTACTTTGAGTCGATGAAGCACTGCAGCATGTCATTCTCCGACTTGCCAGTACATTTGCGGGAGGCTATGATTTTTCCAAAGATTTCTGCAAGCTTCTTGCGGGCCAGGTCACGGCGTCGGTGAGCAGGAATGGGCAGGTATGGGAAGATAACACTGATAGGAAGCATTCCATTGTCAAGGTCATGGAACAAGGCAGAAACATCATCAAAGAGCTTATTGCGAACTTCTTGGCCCAAGAGACATCTACTGGCTGTCAAAATGATCAGATGCTCCAGTTCATACTTTATATCCACCTCACCACTGTCTCCCCATTTTGAGAAGTAGTCCTGCTCAGTGCCAGAGTGAAAAGGAATTAGGACCCTGAAGTTATGAATCCTGCAAAGTACGGAATAATGCAGAATCTAATAAAACAAAGAGCCTCACTTCTGTAAACTACTCAAATTAGGGAAAGTACTGAATGAGTGGATTGAAATTAGGGAAAATTAGAAGCAGAATTCATAGTAACATTAGTATGACCCGGTCACTTTAAGCCTGTAAATTACCCTTAACCGCTTTGGGTGAATAACTCCCTTTGACAGAGATGTATGATCCATCTGCAAGTTTGGATCCTCAGAAGACTTCAACAATGGCAGAATTGACATGTACAGCCATTAAGAACGAGAAAACTTCCTTTTTCCGGGAGAAAAATAAACATCCTAAGGAGCACAAAAAATTTGCAGTTGGTCTTGACAAAGTTGCGTTAATGTTTTCTCAACTATATCAATTTCTGGGCAAGTGTACTTGAATATTGTTCTTTCATCTCCCCAATCTCAATGGATGGCACAGTAGCATGCCATTATGAGAACAATTTCAAAGAAAATTGCCTCAGGCCTTATCACATACCAAATAAATTACATCTTACCAAACAAAATGGAACCCTTGGATCTTCCTACTTGATTATATATATATATATATATTTTTACCCCTAATATGTGGAAGAAAAGTAACAGAAATCCATCATATTCGACCCAAACACCTACCTCAGCTTCTGCAACCATCTGATCTACGTATCCCTTCAGTTTATTCACCCTCAGGGACTCTGTGAAGAACCGAAACTGCTCTTGCCGCACTGAGTAATCAACATCAAACACTACTCCAGGACCAAACGTTGGCACATTGAACTGGTACACCTCCTGCTGGCTAAGATCAGTCTCGGAGGCTTTAAAGAAGTGTGCCGAAACCTCGGGACCGATAAAGAAAGTAATCTTCTTGTTAACCAGAGTCAATGTGAATACACTTCCAAGCTTTGGGTACTCCTCCCTCAACATCAGAATAGGACCTTTCATGAAGCGGATAAGCCCGCCGATCACAGGCCATGACTTAACAACTGGAGGGAGACGTTTTCTTGATCTAGGCACTATAAGCGCAGAAATAAGCTTTGCCAACATAAGAGTGACCACAATGAGAAGACCCATATTGAACAACTTGTTATCCACTTCCATCCTAATCATCAGTGGCAAAATTACTTTGCGGAGATTCAACTGAAAATTGAAACACAAATTTAGAGGAATGCTAACCAATCAATGTACTGCAAACTCTAATTTCAAGCCCCGTTTAAATTCGGAGTTGAGATGAGATGAGTTTTGAAAGTTGAATAAAATATTATTATTATTATTTTGGGATTTAAAAATATTTGATTAGGATTTTAAAAAGTTGTATTGAAATTTAAAAAAGCTATATTGGGATTTGTATTTATATGAAAATTTGAAAAAATATAATAATAAGTTTGAAATGAGTTGAAACGAGCTCAACTCTGTCTCCGAACACATACTACATGAACAAAGAGGACTTTAGAAAGACATTATGACTAGTTTATGTAACAAAATATTCTCAAAATATTTCACTACCATTTATTATTTTATTGTTCTATTTCATTACCTTTTAATATCTAAGATTACCTCACTATCCAAATGCCATAAATGTTTCTTTACAAGAGATTGTAAACGCAAAGAATCCTATCTTAAGAGTGAACGAAATACCATCGCCTCAGGTTGCTAGTCACATTCCCACTAATACATATTCGAATATTTCAATAATGAGAAATTCATTAATGTTCTGTTATTTGCAAAGGAAAGATGGGAAAAGTAATGATTTCAGTACTAAACAATGCAGAACACACGTTATCAGATTTAAAACAAGGGCCAATATTTCATCGATAGGAAACTTAGAAAGCACTAATATTTTCTTCTCTTTTTCCCCTCACAACTCTCTGCAACCAAACAGAAAGCAGGATAAAATCAAGGCCATGACTAGATTTTAGAGAAACAGGCAACGAAGTATAGAGAGACAAATAGAGTAGCAAAAATTGATAAAGTAAACAAAGTTATGACATGGATATACCACAGAGATTACGGTAAAAATAGTGTAATGAAAGGTTGTTACCTGATTTCCGAGAGTAATGTAGAAGATAAGGAGAAGAAGGGAGATCAGAAGGTAACGTGGAATTGTGAGAGAGAGAGAGAGAGAAGAAGAAGAAGGTGATTACTGATTAGGCTAATCTAATAAACTTCGTACCATCGTTTTTCTTTCTTGACAAAACTTCGTATCAGCATTACAAAGGGAATAAAGGTTGGGTTTCGGTAGAAGAGTTGTGTGAAGGAGCCGAGTCGTACGTAGATAGGACTTGATAGAGCTGGGCAGCCTGGGCTCAGTAATCTAACCCGGGTTAACTTCTGCTTTAGTTGTAGGCCCATCCAGCTATCAAAGGCGCACGTGGCTTTGTCGCAAACGTGTTTGGTGGAAGAGTTTCTTTTTATCTAGCCTCGTGGCAAAGTTGGATCAACGATTCAAGTATTCAACACAAATAAAAGAAGAAGACACGATGGCTTGTTTTTTTTTTATATAAAATAAAATAATATTAATTATTATAATTTTTTTAAACTGTTATATAAAACTATAATAAATTTTTAATTTTTCAAATTTTCAAATAAAAATTATTAAAAAATTAAATTATAATAATATTTTATTTAAACTTTTACAAAATATTTGATCCCATTTTATTTCAATTGTGTAACCAAATGAGACACGAAGGCGAGAGGAGAACAAATTTAGACAACGTAATATCATTTTCCATTTAATTTTGGTTCCTCGGCACTTTGCCACAGTTCACAAATGGAGCCTCCAAGTTTCAGCTACGAAGCAAGCAGCAACAAGCTCATGTGACTCGTGTCTAATTTTCCTTTTTTTTTTTTTTTGAGTGGTGGTAGTGTGCCGCCAGACTTCACATTGAGATGTCTAGTAATATAAATTTTATATTTTAATTTTTTTTACATTTTTAAATATCTTTAAGTATTTTTTAAAAATAATATATATATATATATCAATACATTAAAAATCACTTTCTTAATATTAAGTAAAAAGAAATTTAAAAAAAATTAAGTACATAAAAGGTAAAAAAAACCTAGTATTTTCATTTTTTTCACATATTTCTTATTTTCATACTTCTCTCTTTTTATGGCGTAATTTTTCTAGAAGAATTAGGGCTATTTCCATTGTCCTTTTTAACAAAACTCTACGCATCATCAGAAAGTGGTATACACTACACAAATATAAAAGCCATATCAAATCAAGTTGAGATTTCCTCAACAAATGGGGGCGCCTCTAATTACATTCAGGATTGGGAAAGATAAAATAATAATAATAATAAAAGAGTCGTGTGTATTAAGAGGGCAAACATTCTCCAGAACAGGTGCCAAGGCCAACGGACACATGGGCAAGGGTCCACTTTGTGTTGCCAGCACGTCTACAGTACATAAACACCAATACGCGTCGCATTTTGTCCGGTCGACAATATTTTCCAATTTCCAACTCCTGATGAGTAAAATTAGAGAAGAATTATTGAGGTAGAGAAAGATCAAATGCAGAGAATAGAAGCAGTGTCAAACATGTTGAAAGTTGGGTACTTCTGCGTCACGAATTTACTATGACGAGGATTATTATGACTGCTGAGTGTGGTGCTTTTCACCACTGAACTACCGAAGATAAATTCACGTCGCACGTGAAAAGTAAGACCAGACATGGGTTCTTTTCCGTTCGTCCTATTAGGATTTTGGAATCCAGTGTTGATGACAACCATAAATATTTTAGTTTCAGTATATAACATGATCCAAAAATCAAACGGCAGAAAATAGACTAGTTTTTTCTTACATCCGCGCTCTCAGCAATTTTCTCAATGATTCCAGAACTCGCATTCCACGAAAACAAAATGAACTAGAAAATTTCTAAATCGTGATGCCAGTGAGGCATTGATGATTTAGCATGTTCACATGCCAAAAAACGTAAACTCATTTTGGAATATTTGAAGATAAATAATTAATAAAGGCGACAAGGAGGGCACCTTGCTCTTCATTTTTCGAATATCTTCTTTCATTTATTTCAAATAGAACACTGACAGGACCCTTATGAAGTAACTGCACTATGACCTCGCTCTGAGTCTTGAGTAGAACGCCCTGCAGACCCAGTAGATTCACGCACACGTCTTTTTTTGTGAGGCTTTGATGGCTCCCCTTCTTCAGATAAGTAACTTCTCCGTCTGCTATTGTGTGTGGAACCCGAGTATCCACTTGTCGATTGTGAGTTTCTGAGCAGGGTACTTTGTGTAGAAAACTGACGGGATGAATTTGTCAGTGAAGTCCCCCTAGATTTTTGAAAATGTCTCAAGTTGTTGGAAATGGGTTTCCGAGTTTCATTGGGATCTGGATAATGGACAAGGGAAACCAGCCGTGAAATCTTCCCAACTGCCAACACATGAACTATATCATTGGAGTGCTCAAAAGCTCATTATCAATGACAACACTAACAATAATGCTAACAATGACAACAATTATTAAAACAATCAAAACAATAGATCACGTCAAACAAACATAATTACTCTCAATCCATGATGGGTTAAATGACAGCCAGATGAAAGATGTAAACTAGATGTTGACGACAAAACATCATAAGATCAAACACCAAGAAATAATTATTCAATGTGCTAAGCATATAGAAGTTTCTTGTCCTGCATGCATGCATGGGGGCAAGGGGCACTACGCATGCATGCATGCTGGCTGGTGGGTAAGCCCCGCCCACCCCTCCATGCTAGCCTTGTCGTGCATGCATGGACAAGCCAACAGCACCACGCTACTCTTGGTGTAACACCCCAAGGGTGGCCCAAACCACATATGGACTTATACTTCAAAAAGACTAATCAATGATATAAATGGAGCATTTGAATCATTATGAAAACTATGAACTTCTTATTCCCAAATAATGTGGGATCCCATACAGTATCTACTCCTAAAAGTCAATATAAGATATCACAATCTTCCTCCCTTAAATAACGGACGTTCTCGTCAATCCAATTTGTCGTAGGTAGCTCAAGTCACATTTGAGCTTATACTTCAAAATTATTAGTTAATGATATAATTGGAGCCTTACTAAAATTATTATAAAAAGCATGAGTTTTTCATTCCCAAGTAATGTGGAATCTCATACACCATCTATCCTTATTAGTTAGTATAGGATATCACACTTGGTATGCCCATTGGGGCGCTCAGCCACCTAGGAGTGCCCATGCATGCAGGAGCGTGCCTATGGGTGGTGGCGTGTCTGAGGCTAGCGTGATGCCCTTGGCATGCCCATGCATGCACAATGAGGCTAGCGTGGGGGTGTGGCCAAGGCTCACCCAATTTTAAAGACCTCATAATCAAAATAGATGCCAAAGACTATGATCTTCCTACACGGCACTTCCTCTCCTCTTCTATGACCTTCAATGCTAACTTAAACCATCAGGCAAATCGAAGCAAACAAAGTCCCGAGTGGAACATGAGAGGCAACCTCACGTTAAATATCTATACTTTTTTTTTAAAAAGGACCAAAATGAAGTGATTGAAGCTCATTTATATATCAGCAAATATACGATAGACATGTAGAAACTACTGATGCAACTTAGTTCATATGGCTTAAGTTTGGATGAATCTCAAAAGATATAAGAAAGATGCAGAAAAGATAGAATAAGGAAACCTATATGCATGCATACCAACTTTTGACTCTGATTCAGAAGAAAGAAAAACTGTTGCATTTGACTCTTGAGCAGCAAAACTGACAAGATCAAAAACTTTTCCTGCATAGCGCACAAAAATACATCAAAATGGTTCCAAACACATATTGCAAGCAGTAAAAGCGTATCCAAAGGAAGCTACAATAGATACTAAGAATGGAATTAACACAACAAAACTGATTACAATAGTACCCCACCCCATCTTGGTGCCATTATCAGAGACTTATATTTACCAGAGGAATCCTCAAAACTGCCCAACTTTCCATCATGATGAAGCTTGAGTGACAGTTCTCGCCCGTCCAATCCAGGAAGCTGCAATAGCCATATTTCAATTGATAAAGTCATTACCTAGACGTCTTGATATCAATGCTATCAAAGTCAAACCCAGAAAACCAATTCATGTTCTACTTGAGCTGCCTTATTCAAAGCAGTGAATTTGAAAAATAATAATAAATAAAAACAAATTGGCATTGATGGCATTGGCCCATCAAACCAAGTTGTACGAACATTCACATCATTTTTTTTTTGGTTAAGTAAAAATATTATATACATTAATAGGAGTAACCAAGTACACTGGATGTATACAAGAAAACACCTAGCCCATACTAGAGAACTCCTAACGTCCCATAAAGCCCAACGAACATTCACATCAAATACAAGTAACACTTTGAAGTGTGACAAAATTACAACATCAATATACGCATTACAGCATTAAACAACCTTGCATCATGCTGTTTTTTAATTCCTCTCTTTATATTCAACCTGATATAAACAAAATTCTCCGGAATCCCTGTTGAGTCCAAAGACTAAAACTTACTTCTTTACTATTAGGCCACTGAATGAGCCAAAGTTCTTTGGAGTCTGTCGAGCTAGGGTCAATAAGTGGTTCCTTGGTCTCCACTTGAAACTCTGGAGGAGGTTTGTAACCTTGTTCGTTGTCAGAATCCATTCCCTCAATCTCCAACAAAAAAAAAAAAAAAAACCAAACTGTATTCCAAACAGTAAAGCAACGAACAGAGTTAGATAAGAAATAACAAAAAACACAAACCCAAGCCAATAATGTTTTCAAACACCTTTTTATCAATCCCAACTTAAATCAATTTCACAAAAGATCAGCCCTTTGGGTTGCCTAGAACCCATATATATGTTTTGATTTTTTACTTCCTGAACACAAAAAGTGGAAAAATCAATAAACGCAATATCTCACCCCCACTACTAGAACTGCAACCTGACTAACAGAATTCAGCCCTGGGCCCAACCCGTATGCAGTAATGCACGAACCCCGCCTGGCTCGATTTGTACTGTTTGGGTTGGTTCGGGTTCTCTTTTTTATCATTACAGCTGCATTAGACTCGATAACTCATGCATATGCATGAACTACTGCAACATTAATAATTGCTAGCTATGCAATTATAAATCAAAACTGTTAAGGCTTAACAAAATGGAAATTCTTGAAAATAAATATATCTATATTTTTATTTTTTATTTTTTTTTTGCAGGAGGGAGAGGAGTTGTTTCCGCGAGACATTATCCAAAAATTTATGACATTTCAATACGTCTCTGCATGTATGTGGGTTCTATGAGATGTAATATTACTAACTGCATGCAGAACCAATAACCATTAAGAAGGATAAGGATCCAGTATGAGGATTCATTCTCATGTAGAAGGAATCACATTAATTTCTTTGCATCATAAATCTGTTTCAAAATATACAAATGCACCCCATCAAATACAAATTCACTTCTTCAGAATATAGAGTTGTTTTGAGGATAAATTTTGCTGACTCAACTATGGCTCATTAGCACTGCAAAAAATTCAGGACCAATGATTTATTGAGTTGGTACTGACAGTGACACATTTGTTGTAGAATTCAGCAAGGCTACTGTTTTTGTAGAAATTAGTCTCCAGGGGCAAGCACCAATGAATTATTGAGTTAAGATAATTAATTTCTTTATTTTTTACCATTAAAAAAAAAACAAAAAACAAAAAAAACAAAAAACAAAAAAAGAAGATACATCCTGCATGAACATTTTTGCAAACTCCAGCTTAAGCTGGAATCTTGCATTGAATTGGGCGAGTTGGTCTGTACCTTAGACTCTTAGCACTACCATAAAAATTGGCTGTATCCAGCCATATGATACGTACACTGGGCATTGAGGTAGAGTACTGGTGCACTCGTGTTAAGGCTAGACTTCCCACCCAAAAGCCAGTATGCATGTTCAAGCTGGGTGCCATTGCCTTACACTCTTGAAGCAGCATGCATGCACTAATTAATAAAATACAGTATCAACAGTACGGCACCATTTTTTTCAAGTGCAGGTTGGACCCAAATTTCGAAGACTGGCGAGACTAAAGAAGGCACCACGCTTGCCACCCAAAACAGATTATAGCAATAAAACATTGAATTAGAATGGCAACCATTTTTCTTAATAATTCAGCTCTCAGGGATCCAAATGAAACATTGAATTAGAAATCACCAGACTACAAACTCACAAACACAATGTCCATTTGGCTTGGTGATTCCATCAAACAGCTGATGGGTACAAGAAAATTTCAAAAATTGTGCAAGAACTTAAAGAAAACAACCTCCAACACAAATACCATACATTAATCACAAATCAAAGACTATTTAACAACTATTCATACCTTAGAGGTGGGATTGAGGGCGGCTTGAGGCTCTGAAAGGCGGGACTGGGAGTGGGGACGGCGTTATTCGAGTCGAGGGTGCGATTTGAGACTCTTAAGAGCGAACTCGGAGAAGGAAACAGAGAGAGCCGAAAGGTGGGAAGTGGGGGCGTCCGGCGACGTGAGAGAGAAGGGCGGTGTTATGGGCTAGGGCTCACTGAGATGGAGTTTGGGTTCTGCGAGGCACAGTGGGGATCGGGACTGAGGAGATGAATCATGAACTGAAGACTTGAGTTTAGTTGATTAGCTGTTGAGTTTTTCTGTTATGTCGTGAGTCATGGGCCGGTCCAGTTACGTGGGCCTTAGTAATAAATAAACTAATTATCCTTGTGGGATCGCTGGCGGAGAGGATGAAAGAAACCACCTCGATTATTGGTTTTGATCTATACATATGCATATATAAAATCAATTTTTTTTAGAAATCTATTTTGTTATTCAAGTAAAGTTTTTATATTCGCTTATGCATATTTGAGATAACTAATAATAAAATATTATTATATTTTAATTTTTTTAAATCATTATTTTATAAATTTTACACTTATCATTTATTTTGTATCATCAATTTAATATAAATTTTAATGAGTAGGAAAGAAAAATAATATTAAAATATTAAAATAATGTTTAAAGAGCGAATAATGACTCTTTAACTTTAGATAAACACAATTACAAGATATCCAAATATTTGGATATATATATTCCAATATAGAGAATTTTAAATTTATATTATACAAATATAAATTTGCATATGTACATGCATATACTAATACCAATACTCTAAAACCTCATTATTCTGAGTTCCCATGATGATGCCCTTTCGTTACACAACTATCAATGATTCAATTATGCTCGAAATCGTTATTGCTGCCTTAGTAAGTACATAAAAAATCGGCGCGGTAACAAGTTTTTGATATTGCAACCGAGCTCATTTTTGGAGTAAAATACTTGTCATATAAATGTTAAGATTGCATTTGGATAGTGAAATAATTTTAAATATTCTAGAAATAATAGTAAAAAGATAATGAAATAATAATAATAAAATATTAAATAATAAAAAATAATAATAGAATATTATCAAAATATTTATCCCCACACACCACACATAACGGTTTTAAATTTTTTTTTTTTTTTTTTTGGTTAAATGTGTGGTATATAGATAATGAGTAGAAGAATTTAAGTACTTTTAAAAAGATATAATCAAGAAATAAAAAAAAATGTAATGTATGATCTAGAGGATAAAAAGTAAGAAAACTGCTTAAAATCTAGAACAAAATATCAAAAGAAAACCTGGAGACTGATCCAACTGGTCTTCTTTAATAACAAGTTCTTCAATAACAGCTCGCCACGTAAGTATTTTATTTAACATAACATACATTTGCCTATACCTAAACAGAACCAGCCCTCCCTTTCTTCGTATTCCAATTTCCAACTCCAAAGAACCCAAAAGTATCCCCAGTCCCACTCATCCCCTTTCTTTGTTCCAAGTTCCAACACGACGTTGTGCATCAAAGATAATCTTCAATCTGGCTATAGTGCTATATCTACATGAGTGAGGAGATTTACATATGAATTGAAAAGTATTGAGTAACCAAATAGAAAATTGTGGTTCTTCAAAAAATTCTAAGAAAAAAATTGAAGAAACGCCGCAAAAAGGAGGCCACCAAAAAGAGGTGGCTTTGCTTGCAAAGGACACAGCGTTTTGAGCAAGATGGAAGTGATTTAATCTTTTATGAATTTCTTCGTGGCTCTGGTTTTTGTTTATAATTAATTTTCAGTTTTGGAGTTTTGTTGGGTTTTCTTCTAGTTTGTCAACATGGGCTTTGGTCTATTTTAATTTTGAATTTTAATTTTGAGTTTTTTATATTCAATTTTAACGGATTTTATCAAACGTGGCTTTTCCCCACGTCGATTCTCATATTTAGTTAATTTTGCTTTCAATATGGAAAGAGAGACGTAGTTTTCACAAATAATTTGAAATTTATTACAAGTAGAGGAACTTTTGGTGAAAAAAACCTCGAAGGGAGACTTTTTTGGTGGGAAGGGGTAGACAACCTCAATTCCGATCTGACTCAATTACAAAGTCATTTCAATTATTCGATATTTATTTGGCCGATTATTCGATACCTACAAATTCTCTTTCTCTGCCTTGAACTAGAAGTAGAATCCGAGCAACAAAAGCAAACCTCTCAACAAAATCAGAGAAGAATATTCAAAGCAAATCATGCGACAAAAATCGCAGATAAATTCAAAATTCACGAAAAAAAATTCATATATAGTTATTTCAAATTTACTTTAAAAGCATAGAACCAATCAATTTTATAAATATCATTTGTGATGGAGAAGGAATTTCGACAAAATAAAAAGACCCAAATTGAAGAAGAAAATCATTTTTTGTGGAGATAGAATGTTATCTCTTCTGCAAAACAGATAAAGCACGATTTGAAGAGAAATTGTAAAGAGCACAATTTGAATAAGCAAATAGAACACACCATCATAAAGAAGAGGAATATAGTGCAAAGTTTCGAATACTGTACCAGTAAACGTACCAGTCAAGACACTTGAACAAAATATTTCGGTATCAGTACTGTTTCGGAATAGTCTATATATAAAAAATTATATATATAAATACATATATAAATTATATTTTAAAACAATAGTCAATATATAAATAAATTATACATATAAATACATATATATAAATAGTCTAATCTGAATTAAGATAAAAAAAAAATTAGCAAGAAATGAAAAAAAAAATCAAAATCTGGTACGGCCGAAACAATCGAAATCTACAGAGAAACGAAACAGGCTATTTTCTGTACCGGTCAACTGGCCGGTATGGTATATTTCAGTTGTACCAGCTAGTACGATACGAAATTTAATTTGATGTAATGTCCATGCTAGGGATGCTACCCGCATGGTGCGGGGTGGGGGGTACCCGCCCCCGCACCCTGTCCCCGCACCATGGGGGGAGAGGATTTTGACCTCGCCTCCCACCCCTGGGAGGCCGATGGGGCCCCCCGCCCCGCTGCAGGGGGTGGGGTTGAATCCGCACCCCGCCCCGCACCCAGTGAATTTTTTTAAGTCTCCAATGTCTAATTTTTTAAAAAAATTATTTTTAGGTCTAATTTTTTTTTAGACCGAAATTATAATATAATTTAAATAATAAATTAAAGTTTATACATCCAAAAATAATATAAACTCATTAGAGTTGTATTTTGGATTACTTTGGCCTCCAAGGCCAACCTTTATATAAGAAATCAATGCAATACAATAGTAAAATTTAAGTAATGTGGGACTTGAACAAATCTCACATTGCTTAAGTTTCACTATTGTATTGTCTTGGTCTCTTATATAAAAGTTGGCCTAGAAGGTCAAGACAATCTATTAACTTGAATTCCACTTCAAGTTTATCAGATTGTAAATATTTGTATACAATTTATGGTTATACAAATTATTTATATAAATATATAAAATAATTTTTTTTAAATAATGAAGGTGCGTAAGGCGAGGGGCGGGATGATCCCCCGCTTGGATTTCTCATGCGGGGCGGGGGGCTCCGCCCCCGTATAGACGGAGCGGGTTATCCCACTTCGCCTTGCAGAGGCGGGGCGAAAGGGGCGGGCAAGCAGGGTACGGATACCCCGCTGCCCACCCCTAGTCCATTCTGAAGCCAACTTGATTATAATAGGCAATAAATCAAGTTTTCAATCTTCAAACCCCTCAACAAAAGCTCAATTCAAAGAAGAATGAATCAAACAGTAACACCAATGATCACAAGAGCGTTGATGATGGCAATAATCTTGAAACTCACACTTGGTTCAAGAGCACGATTTGATCGAAGCGTGGTTTTCGATAATGGCACATTCATTTTTGGGTTCATTCTAGCCGATGGACGTGATGATTGACTTCGAGTTGGTATTTGGTTTGCAAAGCTTCCAAGAGATCGCACATTAGTTTGGTCAGCTAAGTATGAGAATGAGTCGGAGGAGGAATAACGAAATTGGAAAGTTTTGAGTTTGGTGTTCGCATAAAAAGAAGGCCAAACGGTTCAATAAGCCGAGACCGATTAAGAGCATAATGAGTTGGGCTTTCGGGGTCAGGTCGGGTTGGAAATTCGAACGGTTCGACCTAACGGATTTTTTAAACAGCCCTAGGAAGGGATAACTTATTTCAAGAAAGAAAATAAAGATTTTTTCTACTCTCAGTTTTAATCGGCTGTATCCCTATGTATTATGCTCATTTATCATTTTTTTACGTGTTTGATGTTTATTAGATGATTGTTTTGCTCCTATCAACATAAGGGCTATCTAGAAGCGTTTCTGAAATACCATATCATTACACCCTATAACTCTTTCAAATGCTCACTCTCTCATGTCACTACCACCAACCCTAACACCTTACTGCCCTACTCGGTTTCTCACCTCATGCACCTCACACTGCCACCAAGTAACAAGCTCTTGTCACACTGCTTAGAAGGGATGTTCATGGGGGCAGATTTAGGATTTCGTATTAGAAGAACAATTAACAAAGTATGTAGTATGTGTGAATATAAATAATATTTATGTTTTGTACGTGATTATATATAAAAACAATAATCATACTTCATAAAATTACATACAAAAAATAAATGTTTATAAATCATTTTATAAGATAATTTTTCTTAAAATTTTCATATTTTGTTAGAGACCATTACAAGAAGAAAAAAAAATGAAATATAAACTTAGGATTTTTCCTTCAAATTAAGTTCGTCGGTAATCTTTCATGAAATAAAACTTACCTGTTAGTATCTTTGAAGTGAGATTTTTGATTATTTTTTCTCAATATAAGCTAGTAAATTATATGCAAGAAACTAATTTTTCATTCGAATATGTAGTCTAATTTTTATAAGTTTCATGACAGAAAATACTTGCTTAGTAGTAACAATAGAAATAAGAAGAGTTAAGACGAATTAACCTATCAATCAAATAATAAATTTTTGACTTTTATGAAATTGTTAGTCTTCTATATAGTTTGAATAATATAGATATATTTTAAAAATCTAGATGCATCAACACATTAAATTAGAGTGAGGGGTCAATTTGAGTGTCAATCACCAGGTGAAATGAAAAGTTAGAATGAAACTTTGTGAGTATTAAAGTTTGGGAAGAAAAACTTAGCAAAAAGTTTAAAAATTTGAATATTGGGTGATTTTTTATAAATTAGGGTGGTAATTTCAATTATATAGAAAACTATATATATATATATAAGGAAAACAATTCTTCTACATATAACCGGTCCTGCGGAAACGCCGTGTAATCGACTGACATGGGCTTCCGAAATTTTAAAAAAAAAAAAAAAAGGCAAAAGGCAAAAGAAATGAAATAAAACAAAGAACCCTTACTATAAGCAAAAGAACCCTAGTTCAGTGAACTAGTGATTGGAGAAGAATGATTGAAGGGAGAAAAAAGGACTAGACTAAAGAAAGAAGGAACTATCCCATTTCTGCAGAGCATTTAGAGTGGTTGAAATTGCCCAAGTCCATTTCGACAGAAGATTTCAAGTGACTGAAAAACGCCCAAACTGGTGCTTGACTGCAGAGAATTTTGACTAAAGAACGCGAGGTACTATCTGACTGCAAAGCTTTCGATCTTTTCTAGAGAATTTTTTGGTTGCTGGAACACTCTTGCCCAAAATAATGGCAAATGGAGTGTCATTTATAAAAGGTACCATCGATTTTTATTTTTATTTTTTTATAATCCTGGGCAAATTTCAATAAAATACAAGAATAAAACAAAACTCATGGAGGTCAAATGGGGCTTTTTAAGAAGCATATTCAAGAGCTTTCTAAACCCATTGAGATTTTAAAGTCTCTCTCTTTCTGTTCATTGTAAATCAATTAATTTATCAATTTCATATAATGGGTATCGTATAGACAATATAGGAGAACCTTCAGTTTCTTTTTGGCTAGTGAATTTAAGGTTGTTGCATGGTGAATGAACAGAAGTGGTTGGCTTCAGAGAGGAGAGGGACGTCCATGATATTAGATTTAGGGAGAAGGGATGCACAAGGGAGAAGCCCCTCGATTTCACTCAGTCAGGTTTCGTTTAGATTTGAAAATGAGATTAGTTGAGATAAATTTAATTTATATTTTAACATTATTATTATTATTTTAAAATTTAAAAAATATGTATTGAAATTTAAAAATTATGTATTAGAATTTGAAAAAGATGTATAAGAATTTGTATTTTGTATAAAAAAAATTATAAAAGTGTAATAATGAAATGAATATGAATTGAAATAAGTTTTAAATACAAATGGAAAGATTCTAAATGGTGTGTTTGGACAAGTAATTGAAACACACCGTTTTACAAGTTCCACCTTCTATTTTTTTTTTCCCCAAGCAAATAAAAATAATAAGAATTATAAATTACAAACTGAGTTCAGGCCAGAGGAGGATCTTTCCAGTTTCCACCGTGAAAGTCAAGCAAGCATTGAGGCACCTTGTATGAGAGCATCTACATTGGAGTCATTCATTTTTTATTTAATTTATATTTTGTGCACACATATTAAAAAAATTCAATCATATTAATTTGAAAAAATTTTTGGTATTATTATTATTTTTGAAGATAAAAAATATTTTTTGACAATTTTTTTTAATCAAATATTATTAAATTTTTTTGATATATATAGCAAAGGTATAAATTAAAAAAAAAATTGATGACTGTCATGAGAATTGCTCTGAGACCTTCCGCAATCCAATCTTGCATGTTGTCTGGATCAATCAGAGTTGACGGTGTCCTTTGCAAGTCATCTTTTTGTTTGTTTTTAAGGGTGGAATTAAAAATTTAAAATATATTTAAAATATATTATTATATTTTTTTAATTTTTATATAAAATATAATAAAAAATAAAGTATATGATGTACAAGATATGAAAGCAGCAAAACTTGTCAAATACAATATGCAAAAATAATTAATGAAAATAACTTTAAACCAAAAGATTTTAAATGAAATATAAAACTTACACAAATTAAACATATTCACAAAATTCACAAGATTGGTAGTAGAAAGTTGGGAGCAAACTTTGTATTTGAAAAGGGGGTTGAGCGCTCTACCCTCCACTAAGACTAAGGTTTCTTTTTATAGATGAATGAGCTTTTACAAAATAAAGCCCAGAGTAATTCAAGGGTAAAACAGTAAAAGCAAAAGTGATTTTATCTGCACCAAGCATCAAAAGTAAGCTTGTCATCTTGTGCTGTCACTCAAACAGTAAAAATAAAGTGACTTTATCTGCACTAAGCACCGAAAATAAGCTTGTCATCTTGTGCTGTCACTCAAACAGTAAAAGTAAAGACTGTCTGCACCGAAAATATTTTGTTTTTGTATGCAGACAGGTAATTTGAATGGATTAAAATTAGGGTTCTCCAAGTCGGGGCGGATAATCCTCTGAATAATGTCTAAAATTTTTGCTGTAGTCATCAAACTCTGCTTCGTCTGATTCTTCAGCTGAATCTTCACTACTATTTTGTCATTCAATGGATTTTCTCAATAGTTTTATACTTTTGTGTTGTCATTCGATAGATTTTTTTAGTAGTTCAAGCATTTGTAAATTCTTCTTCTTCGAATCTTTTTTCTTTGAAGAAGTTGAACTTTTTGTATCTGAATCTTTTTTCTTGAGAGAAGGTTGAGTCTTCTTATTTAAGAAAGTCTTTTTCTTCTGCTTTGAAGATGAACTAGGTGAATCATTTTCTGTAAATTCTGAAAAATGATAAGTTAACTCTGCTTGCGTCTTTAGAGAGGGAAACTCCTCCCGGTCCTTTAAATTTGGTGCCAAAGGTGGAAAATCTACCAAAATTTTTTACGCAATATCTGAAAAATGTTGAAATTTATCTCAATATTTGACAAAAAAACAACGAATAAGGACATCGCCAGAATTTTCATAGGTCCATTTGAAGATCCAAGGGATTTTATATCTGAATAAAAATGGATCAAGAATGGTAATTTGGCACTCATACGATCCATCTTGGGTGAAGCAGCAACCTTAAAATGGTTGAGAATTGGCTGCAAACTCTTAGGGTAAATTTCTGGAATGGGGTCGAATTGCTGCCACCATTGTTGAAACCAGAGTGGAAGTTTGGTTTTGCATTTCTTGTCAATATTAAAAGCCAAGAATGCGATAAATCTAAAGTTTGGTAAAAAGGAAAATAGAGTCAAGTAACAATATAATCATGATAATTATATTGAATTGGCGTATCCGATATACTTTTAAGAGCATTCGGATTGGTTCCTCATTCTTGTTGGGTCAAATACTGACCAAATAACAATTATGGAAAAATATTTTTGAAAGATCTACTTTATCGTAGATCGGTTTGAGAGATATTGACCTAGTGTGAGCCAATATAGAAAGATAAAATTTTAGGTTTTTAGTTGGAAATCTAGGAGTCCAATGCCAACCTGGAGATAAATAATGAAAAGCTATTTTGAAATGATCTGTATTTATCGAATTTTCGATGTAAAATAAATTCTGAAAATAATTTTTTTGATAATTTTCTGCCTTGGAGGCAGAAAGTAATCTGGGTCTTTCCAATGCCAAAAGATTGTACAAGGGATCATGTGGCATAGTTAATGCCAGAGCAAAATAATTGGGAGTTACTGGTTTAGGTATATTTCCTAAAGTAATGTATCTGTTAGCAACTTCCAGTAAGGAAGCTATTATTGGTAAAAATAATGAAGTCGGAGGAGCAGAGAGAGGCGGGGGCTCTAGGAACTCTCTGGCTTCTTTTTCTTACTTATTTTTTCTGCAAGAATTTACGGGTAAGGAAATTTGGGATCAAATTTTCAGATCCTTTAATATATTCAATATCAAAATTAAAAACAGTTAAGATAGTTTGCCAATGTGCAAAAATATGTTTGGATGCAATATTTTGAACATCTTTTTCTAAAACATATTTAGTGCTTTTGCAATCAATTCTTAAAAGAAAACTTTGATCAAGTAAATCACTTTGAAATTTAGAAATGCATAGTATTATAAATAATATTTCTTTCTTAATAGTACTATAATTATGTTGTGCATGATTCTAAGTTTCGGAATGGAAGCAAACAATTTGTTCAGAAGAACCTGGTGAAACAACTTGTTTCAGAATGCCACCATAACCTATGTCAGAGGCATTTGTTTCGACAATTTTAAAAGAATTAGAATTAGGTATTCCAAAGTATGGAAGAGTTTTGACATATGTCTTGATTTGCCTAATTAAATTAGTGTAGATATCGGTCCACTGAGGATGACTGAGTTGAAGTCTCTCAAAGAGAGAATGACACTGTTTTCTCATATCCTTGTAGAAATCTAAAATATAATTAAGCGAACCAAGAAATCTTTAGAGCTGAGTTTTATCAAAAATAACATCAGGAAATTTATCAGCAAATTCAATAACTCTTTGAATTGGTCTGATTTTGCCTTCAGAAATATCAAAACCAAAGAATCTAATCTTGGTTTAAAATAATTTAGTTTTTTTAGCAGAAACCACTAGACCATTGTGACAAATTATATCAAGAAAAGTCGACAAATGTTTCTAGTGATCATCAATGGATTTTAAGAAAATTAAAACATCATCAATATAAACAATAGTAAAATGAGTGAAACTATTGAAAATATAATATATGATATTCTGAAATTCACTAGGAGCATTTTTTAGTCCAAATGGCATTATATTCCACTCGTAGTGACCAAAATGAGTATCGAAAGCAGTCTTGTACCGATCAGATTCTCTAATTTGGATATGTCAAAATTTAGACTTAAGGTCAAATTTAGAAAAAATAACTGCATCACTAAGCCTATGAACTAAGTCATTTTTGTTGGGAATAAGATATCTAATCCATTCCAACACTTTGTTCAATGGTTTGTAATTTTTGACTAATTGGGGTGTCCTACGATCAATCTCGACATTTTTTTGGACATAGAATGCAACACACAACCATGGTGACTTTCTATGCCTGATAAGACATTTTTGAAGAAGATCAGTAATTTCATTTTTACAAAATTCCAAAGTTTCACTATTCATTTGAATAGGTCTAACTTTAGTTGAAATATTTTTTTCACAAAAATATTTAACATAAGATAAAGAAATTTCATTTTTTTTCCGATCCTAAAAAGCATTTGGAAGATCAGAGAAAATATCAAAAATCAATTTCCAAATCATCAATGTTTGATTGAAGCAATGGATTAGACAAATGCTTGGAAATCTTTTTAAATCTTACTTCTTGTTGGAGGAAGTTCAAATGTTTTGATTTTGTCGAAATTAAACAAGCTTTTGACACATCGATGTCAAATTTTGAAACAAATTTAAATTTAACTTTATGTTCGAAAAGATCAGTAGTAATCTCATTTCTATCAGTTAGAAAAGGACAAATGAAATCAATAAAAAGCATTCCTAAAATAACATTCCAAGTCATATTTTTAACCAAAACAGACGGGATTCTAAAACAAACATTATCTTGACAAACATGGGCATTATTGAGCTCATAATTTATTTTCATTTTAGAGCCATTTACCGCTGAGATTTTCTCAGAGGATTTTTCAAAGTACTTAATAGGAACTAAGCCTTCACGGGTGCAATTAAGTTCCCAGTCTGAATCAATTAAAGCAATAATAGAAAAAGAAAATTCATGACAAACAATAATATCAACCTTAGAATACCATTTGGTAGGCATAAGTTGTTTGAGCAAACAAATAGCCTTAAGCGGATCAGAGGATTCACCGAGGTCGGGGACTTTTGTTTCCTCATTATCGGAAGGACATTCTTGGTCAAAATGTTGTTCAATTTTGAAAAAAAGTAAATCTTGTTTAAAATATGAATTTTCAAGTTTGAGAGAATTAATCTCATATTTGAGTTCAACTATCTATTTCTTTATTTTTGCAATTTCATGCTGTAAATTATTTGTTGAAACATCTTTGGGTGTCTTCTCGAAGCACCTTAATGTTTCTTGAAAACTGATTCTCTCTTGAGAAACTGACAACTCTCTATGAGTCATAGTCTTCTTGAGCTGGTTGAGATATTTCTCTTTTAGTTCAATATTCTCAATCTGAGAGATCAAAGTTAAAAGAATGTTTTCTTGTTCTCCTTCCTTAGTTAAAACATTAATTGTCTTAACTTCGGAATTGCAACAAGGATCATTGCAATTGCAACCAAGTTTAATCATTGCCGAATCAAATGGTTTAACTTCTGAGTGATATTCTGAATCACTAGAGCTAAACTCATCTTGGTCAGAAGACGAAATATTGTTTTCAAGGAGCTGAAACAGTTCTTGCTGGTCATCTTCACCAATATTCTAAGTATTAAGCTTTTTTTTTTAACTTACTGTGCTTTTTAGTGTTAGGGCACTTATCAACGTAGTGTCCTTTTTTACACAATCATAACATGTCCCTTCAGAGGGATTTTTCAAAGATTTTTTTATGAAAAGGTTTTTTGTAAACTTCATCACAGATTTTTCTCCTATTTTTCCCATGAGATTCTTTGAAAACCTTTTTAAAATGCTTTATCTTCTCGCGAGATAGTGCGATAGGAAGAATGCCAAATTGTTGACAGAAATTTTCCATATCATATTTGGCTTTCTTTTTATCTTTGATTTGTTGATTGATAAACTTTTGATCATTGCATATACTTATTCCCAGTTTCTTTATTACGTTTGTGATATCTCCATAGGTATATCTATCGTAATATAGAAGACCTATGGAATCAGTTAGTGAGTCCTTAACCTTTAAAGCAAACAAATGAGGAAGACCATCAATGAATTTCTCCTTCCAGTAAGGTTTATTTGAATCATCACTCTGTTAAACATGAGAAATAAAGACACTCTCATACCAATTATAATCTGACATACGAGAGCATCTAAGATTATTTAAATAATCAGAAACACGATTAGTAATATTGAAAGGAGTTCCAACAAAATGCCTAATAATCATATAAATCAAAGTATTGATACAATCAGAGATAGCTCTTTCTATGGTGGTATCAAAAACAGGCATTCCATTATCATTTTGCTTGACAGCAAATTGCTCAAAATCAGAGGAAACTTAGGATCTTCAACAGCTGGTGCTTTAAAAGGAGAAGCTCTAACCTCATCTCCCTGTACTAAAATTGAAATGGTTTCAAGAGAGAGATGTCTAGATTTTACAATGGTTTTATCTTCAACTTTTGTAAAACTGGTCTTTAAAACATTTAAAGTACAATCTTTCAAATCATAATGATTTTCAAGGAAATCAAAGAAAATAATATGTATGTTGGAAAGCATACATCAATTCTTTCCATTTTTGCTTGACTTGTTTCTTTTCAGTTATAGTAAAATTTGTATCATAAGCTTTTCGCTTAGGACGGTTTTCCATGCTATTAAAATCATTAAACAAAGCAATCATATCAGGTTCAAAAGATCTATTCATCATCATTAATTGAGGATGAAGTGGAGGTGTGTTCATAACTAAATCCGAAATTGTCGGTGACATGTTTGTCGGAGATGAAGAAGAATCATCTTCTACTTCATTTTTTTCCTTTTTAACTTTACCCTAGAAAAATCTTCCACTAATGCCTTGGACAAAGGTGGCCAAGGGGTTGATTTTGATTTTTACACAGATGATTTTTGAGTAGAAGATTCTGTCAATGATAATTGTTTTGAAGAGATTTCATTGGAGAAACCTGAAATAGCCATACTCACTTCTATAAGACCTTCTGGTTTTATGAAGAACTGGCTCACCAAGCCTACTCCACCTGATTTACAGATTGAGGAATGTATGTTCTAATCTCAGTTTTCAGCCAGTGCTGACCGAATTTATGAATGGAACATTGATGAACAATCTGAACAAGAAATCCTCAATACTCTACAAAAAATGTCCATGGTCGTCGATGCTTATATTAATAACAATGTTCTTCAACCAGACATTGTTAAAATGTTAGTTTCTGGTTTCACAGGCATGCTTCATTCTTGGTGGGACAAACATCTCACTGAAGAAGCAAGACAAAGGATTCAATTTGCTGTCAAACAAAATAACGATGGAACGCCTGTTTTTGATACCACCATAGGAAGAGGTATCTCTGATGGTGTTAATACTTTAACTTATACGATTATTAAGTATTTTATTGAAACTCCCTTCAATATTACTAATCGTATTTCTGATTATTTAAATAATCTTAGATGTCCTCGTATGTCAGATTATAACTAATATGAGAGTGTATTTATTTCTCGTGTTTTGCAGCGTGATGATTCAGATAAGCCTTACTGGAAGGAGAAATTTATTGATGGTCTCCCTCATTTGTTTGCTTTAAAAGTTAAGGACTAACTAACTAATTCCACAGGTCTTCTAAATTATGATAGATATACTTATGGGGATATCACAAACGTAATAAAGAAGCTAGTGATAAGTATGTGAAATGATCAAATGCTTATCAATCAACAGATGAAAGATAGAAAGAAAGCCAAATATGAGATGAAAAATTTCTGTCGACAATTTGGCATTTCTCATATCACACCATCTCGCGAGAAGAGAAAGCATTTTAAAAAGGATTTAAAAAAACCTCATGGGAAAAACAGGAGAAAAACCCGTGATGAAATTTACAAAAAACTCTTTCATAAAAATTCTTTTCATAAAAAATCTTTGAAAAATCCCTCTGAAGAGACATGTTATAACTGTGGCAAAAAAGGACACTATGCTGATAAGTACTCTAACCCTAAAAAGCCTAGTAAGTTAAAAAAAAAAAAAAAACTTAATGCTTTAAATATTGGTGAAGATGACCAACAAAAACTATTTCACCTCCTTGAAAACAGTACTTCGTCTTCTGACCAAGATAAGTTTACCTCTAATGATTCAGAATATCAATCAGAAGTTGAATCATTTGATTCGGTAATGATTAAGCTTGATTGAAATTGTAATGATCATTGTTGCAATTCCGAAATTAAAAACAATTAATGTTTTAACTAAGGAAAAAGAAAAAGAAAACTTTCTTTTAACTTTGATCTCTTAGATTGAGAATATTGAGTTAAAAGAGAAATATTTCAACCAGCTCAAGAAGACTATGACTCGTAGAGACCTATCAGTTTCTCAAGAGAGAATCAGTTTTGAAGAAACATTAAGGCGCTTCGAGAAGAAACCAAAAGATATTTCAACAAATGATTTACACCATGAAATTGCATTAATCATGAAAGAGATAGTTGAACTCAAATATGAGATTAATTCTTTCAAAATTGAAAATTCATTTTTTAAACAAGATTTACTTTTTTTCAAAATTGAACAACATTTTGATTAAGAATGTCCTTCCGATAATGAGAAAATAAAAGTCCCCGACCTCATTGAATCCTCTGATCCGCTCAAGGCTATTTGTTTGCTCAAACAACCTATGCTTACCAAATGATATTCTAAGGTTGATATTGTTGTTTGTCATGAATTTTCTTTTTTTGTTATTGCTTTAATTGATTCGGACTCGGATCTTAACTGCATCCGTGAAGGCTTAGTTTTTACTAAGTATTTTGAAAAGTCCTCTGAGAAACTATCAGCAGCAAATGGCTTTAAGATGAAAATCAATTATGAGCTCAATAATGTCCATGTTTGTCAAGATAATGTTTGTTTTAGAATCTTGTCTGTTTTGGTTAAAAACATGATTTGGGATGTTATTTTAGGAATGCCTTTTGTTAATTCCATTTGTCTTTTTATGACTGAATGAGATGTGATTACTACTGATCCCTTCAGACAGAAAGTTAAGTTTAAATTTGCTTCAAAATTTGACATCGATGTGTCAAATACTTCTTTAATTTCGACAAAAACAAAACATTTAAACTTCCTCCAACAGGAAGTAAGATTTAAAAAGATTTATGAGCATTTGTCTGATCCATTGCTTCAATAAAAAATTGATGATTTTTATAAAAAATTGATTTTTGACATTTGCTCCGATCTTCCAAATGCTTTTGGGATCGGAAAAAACATGAAGTTTCTTTACCTTATGTTAAAGATTTTTGTGAAAAAAATATTCCAACTAAAACCAGATCTATTCAAATGAATAGTGAAACTTTGAAATTTTGTAAAAATGAAATTACTGATCTTATTCAAAAAGGTTTTATCAAACATAGTAAGTAACCATGGTCTTGTGCTACATTCTATGTCCAGAAAAATGCTGAGATTGAGCGTGGAACACCTCGTTTAGTCATAAATTACAAACCATTGAACAAAGTGTTGAAATAGATTATAAACCATATTTCCAACAAAATGACTTAGTTCATAAGCTTACTGATGTAGTTATTTTTTCTAAATTTGACCTTAAGTCTGGATTTTGGTAGATCTAAATAAGGGAGTCTGATCGGTACAAAACTGCTTTCAATACTCCATTTGGTCACTACGAGTGGAATGTAATGTCATTTCGATTAAAAAATGCTCCTAGTGAATTTCAAAATATCATGAACGATATTTTCAATAGTTTCACTCATTTTACTATTGTTTATATTGATAATATTTTAATTTTCATAAAATCCATTGATGATCACTGGAAAGATTTGTCAACTTTTTTTGATATCATCCGGCACAATGGTCTAGTGGTTTCTGATAAAAAAATTAAATTATTTCAAACCCAGATCAGATTCTATGGTTATGATATTTCTGAAGGCAAAATCAGACCAATTCAAATGGCTATTGAATTTTTTGATAAATTTCCTGATTTTATTCTTGATAAAACTCAACTCCAAAGATTTCTTGGTTCGCTGAATTATATTTCAGATTTCTACAAGGACATGAGAAAACAATGTCGTTTTCTCTTTGAAAGACTTCAACTCAGTCCTCCTCTGTAGATCGATATTCACACTAATTTAATTAGGCAAATCAAGACATATATCAAAACTCTCCATGCCTTGGAATACCTAATTTTAATTTTTAAAAAATTTTTGAAATAGATGCCTCTGATATATGTTATGGTGGCATTTTGAAACAAGTTGTTTCACCAGGTTCTTCTAAACAAATTGTTCGCTTTCATTCCGGAACCTGGAATCATGCACAACATAATTATAATACTATTAAGAAAGAAATATCATCTATAGTACTATGCATTTCTAAATTTCAAAGTAATTTACTTAATCAAAGTTTTCTTTTAAGAATTGATTGTAAAAACGCTAAATATGTTTGAGAAAAAGATGTTCAAAATATTGCATCCAAACATATTTTTGCACGTTGGTAAGCTATCTTAAGTATTTTTTATTTTAATATTGAATATATTAAAGGATCTGAAAATTCAATTCTTAATTTCCTTACTCGTGAATTTTTGCAGAAAAGATGAGTAAGAAAAAGAAGCCAGAGAGTTCCTAGAGGCCCCCGTCTCTCCCTGCTCCTCCGACTTCATTATTTTTGCCAATAGTAGCTTTCCTACTGGAAATTGCTAACAGATACATTGCTCTAAGAAATTGTTGCCCAGATGACTAACACAAGAGGGGGGGTGAATTGAGTTGTATTAAAAATTAACAATTATAAATCAAATATATAATATAAAATATAAACAAAATATGAAACAGTAATAAATATAAAGAGTAAAGGTAAGAGAGAAGTAAACTCAGTATGTTAACGAGGTTAGGCCCCACTGCCTACGTCCTCGCCTCAAGCTACCCCTTGAGGATCCCCAAATCTACTATTCAATCTCTTTTAGGTGGAGATAGAAACCTATTACACCTTTGAGCAGCACCGCTCCAAGGTGTAGAACACCCTCTATACTTCCAATCACCTCACACTTGGTGATTTAACTATTCCCCGTGTAGAACACCTTCTACACTTCCAATCATCTCACACTTAATGATTTAACTATTTCCCGTGTAGAACACCTTCTACACACCCAAGGGTTATACGCACCCTCTTACAAATACAAGAGTTGATAGTAGGTAGACTATCAAAGTACACTCCTCAATGAGTGAGATAGAAACAATACAGCGCAACCTATATCTCTCTCAACAAGAATAAGAATTAAGGCTCAAAACTTTAGAAAAGAGAGAATGAGAGCTTTGAAGGAATGATGCAAAACTTAGTAATAGATGTGTAAGCTCTTGTTATATATTTTGCAAAACTCAAGTGAGCTATTTATAGGCAAATGAGTTTTCAATTTTAAATTTGAAAAGATTCCCATGTCAAAAACATCATCATTCACTTTTCAAAAATTTCAAATCTAATCTTTTTACTTTTTGCATGTGACAAAATGAGCACACTTTACTTTTCAAAAATTTCAAACATAATTTTTTACTTTTTACATATGACAAAAGGAGCACACTTTACTTTTCAAAATTTTCAAATAATGACATCTACCTTTTGCATAAGTCAAGAAAAGTATCCACCACTTTTGAAAATATTTAAATAAAACATGCACATGTGAAAGATGACAATCAATCATATTAATATTTTCAAAATTCAAACGTTTAATCATGTCATGCACATGTGAAAGATGACAATCAATCATCTTAATATTTTCAAAATTCAAACCTTTAATCATGCCATGCACATGTGAAAGATACAATCAATCATCTTTCAAAATTTTCAAATTTAATTTTCAAAATATTCATGCATATGTGGAAAATGTATTTTAATGCTTTATGATAAAATATTAATTTTGAACCTTAATCCTAATTTTGAATTTTTAAGAGATTTACAACATTACTCTATGATTTTAATGTGAACTTGTTCCCTTCTTGCTCATGCTTGCTTCCTTGATGTGCTTGATTCTATTGTGTGGACAACTTGAGTTTGAGATTCCTTTATTTTTTGAATTCATTTATTATCATCAAAATTCATGTGTAGATTTACACGAAACTTGAAACCTTGGGTTCAAAAATCTCCCCTTTTTTGATGATGACAAATATTTGATAGAACCTGAAACCTGTATTAATACTTAAGCTCCCCCTGAGAATGTGCGTTAGTTTTTCAAGCAAAAATATTAATATAATTCTAAGCATATATAACAAGTTTAGCAATTTAAACAATGTTAATGTTCTAGTCTAAAACTTCTCCCCCTTTTGGCATCATTAAAAAGGAATCATAATTAACTCAATAAGATATATTCCTACAATAACCAATAGACAAATAAAACGCTGCGTTAGTAGAGACTGTAGAAGTTAGAACCACACGTATCCGACAAAACCTGCAAAAGTTAAAACCGAATTTCATCATCTTGGTGCGGAAGAAGATTTAAATCCGCTTGATGTTATTGACGAATTAGATGTTCTAGAGATTTGAAGTTGAATAATTAAAATTATTCGTGTCCGACAAAGACAGTAAAAGCTGCAAGCCTAGCTCTGGTAATGCGGTGCGGAGCCATGCATGTCCGACAAAACCTGCAAATGTTGGAAGTCTAACTCTGTGAATTTAGTGCTGCTGAAGATTTAAACAATCGCCTGATATTGTTGACAAACGGGATTGAAGGTTCTGAGTTTCTATAAAAAAAAAACCATTTTCACCTATCGGATACCAAAAAAAAAACATCGCTTCTTGACCTAAGTTCTGTTTTTCCATAACGATAGAATGACCGAACAATTCTCTTCCACTAATGTTCCAGACTTGAATCAGGAACCCTTGACGCATCAACCATCAATCTTCTCTCCTAAGGCTGTCAATGCCATGATAGGAGCAGAGAACCGTTTTTCTAGTAAGAAAACTTTTGACAATATCTGTCCAGCATATCTTATATTTCTTTTGACTAATAAAATTTGAAGAGACAATAGTTTGTCTTGTTCTTTATACTATCTCTATATAATCAGTTTTAAAGTTCATCTGATTTGCATCAAATCTTATTCTCATCTCTATAACTCATCTGCATTCCTTCAATATTCTCGCTTTAAGTTTTCAATTCTTTTCTCAATGGCTCATTCTTCTAACATTCCTCTAGATGCATCCATGAGGTATTCTACTTCTCAATCTCATATCCTTTCTGCAACTACCATTGGCGTCATATTGCAGCAAGAGAATAATGGTTTGGCTAATAAGCCAGACTCCGATGCTATCTACGACTTGGTGAGTCTCGGGACTCGCTACTCATCCTCTATTGTTGCTTTTTCCCAGCGGCTACAAGTCAAAAATCATGAGGTTGAAAAGCTTAAAGAACAAATTGTTGTATTTCAACGAATTGTTCAAGAGTCTCACACAAGGGAAGGAATCCTTCGGCAGAAGAATAAAAAATTGAAATCTCTATTGGATTCTTCATTCCGCTTGCCAGTTCCCATGGATAGGGATGACATGATATTGTATGAAGAGAATGAGCGTCTCAAACATGAGGCTAAGAACCTCAAATTTATGTAAAAGTATTTAAAAAAAATATCTCTCTATTTTTATGAACTCTGATCTATCTTTCAAAAGATATTCATAATATGCATCATACCTATTTCTCTTCTAATCATACATAATCTATCTTCTGGTAAAGGTTTTGTGAATATATCTGCTAACTGATCGTGTATGTTTGTGAACTCCAGTACTATATCGCCTTTCTGCACATGATCTCGAAGAAAATGATATCTTATTTCAATATGCTTAATTCTAGAATGTTGTATTGGTTTTTTTTTTTTAAAGATTTATAGCACTTGTATTATCACATTTGATTGGAATGTGATTATACATTAGTTTAAAATCTTCAAGTTGTTGCTTCATGTAAAGAACTTGAGCACAACAACTACTCACAGCAACATATTCTGTCTCAGCAGTAGATAGTGCAACAGAATTTTATTTTTTTTACTAAACCAAGAAACTAGTGCATGACCTAAGAAATGACATGTTCTACTAAAACTTTTTCGATCATCTTTGCAACCAGTATAATCGGTACTTGAATAACTAATAAGATCGAAAGAAGTGTGTTTAGGATACCATAACTCTAAGTCAATGGTAATAGCAAAATATTTAAAAATCCGTTTGACTGTAATCAAATGAGATTGTTTTGGAAATGATTGAAAACGTACACATAAACATACACTGAACATAATATCAGGTCTACTAGTTATCAAATATTATAAACTACTAATCATACCTCGATATACATTTGAGTCAACTGGCTTACCGCTTTCATCTTTATCAAGTTTAGTGGTTGGACTCATTGATGTTCCAATTACCTTCGCACGTTCCATGTCAAATTTTGAGTAACTCTTTGATATATTTTGACTGATTAATAAATATTCCACTTTTTACTTGCTTGATTTGCAATCCGAGAAAGAAATTAAGTTCTCCCATCATGCTCATTTCAAATTTTTCCTGCATATTCTTAACAAAATCTTGACACATATTTTCATTAGTAGCACCAAATATTATATCATCTACATAAATTTGAATTAGAAGAATATCATTCTATTCATACTTGATGAAAAGAGTTATATCAATCTTTCCTCTTGACAAACATTTTTCAATAAAAAAAACTATTTAAGAAAACACTTTTAACATCCATTTGAAAAAGTTCAAAATCTTTATAACAAGCATATGTAAGTAGTATTCGAATAGCTTCTAATCTTGCGACTGGTGCATATGTCTCATCATAATCGATTCCTTCTTCTTGATTGAAATCTTGGGCCACAAGTCGAGCCTTATTTCTAGTAATGACTCCGGACTCATCTTTCTTGTTTCTAAAAACCTATTTTGTTCTAATAATAGTATGATTTTTGGGTTTAGGAACAAGTGTTCAAACATTATTTCTTTCAAATTGATTAAACTCTTCTTGCATAGCTAGAATCTAAGATTTATCAAGAAGTGCTTCATCAATATTTTTTAGGTTCAATCTGAGATAGAAAAGCAGTATGATTGCAAATATTTCTAAGAAATGATCGAGTACTTACATCTCGTGAAGGTTCTCCTAGAATTTATTCCGCTAGATGATCTTTCACATGTTTCCACTATTTGGTTGCATCTTGTACTAAGTCTTGATGATCTTTCCTTCTATTTCCATGATCTTTCATTTTGAATTGTCTCCAAATATCACACATCCTTTTTCTTTAGAAGTGAAGTCAATGAATTTAGTTTTGTCTTCTGTCACGTATCTTGAGCATCCATTGTCTAAAAATCATTTATTTTTACCTATAGAATACTTCATGCATACCTAAAAAAATAATTAAAAAAAAATTCTTGGTACCCAAATTCTTTGGGTCCTTTATTTATTAGTATTAAAAGAAACAAGATTCTTAGGTACCCATATGGCCCTAATAGTCATTGTATGTTTTCTTCTAATAGAACAAGCAAGATAATTATGACCATTTCTATTACAAAAATTGCAAATAGCATTTGACATATATGAAAAACTTGAGTGATTATAATAGTATCATTTTTTAACAAAATTATTTTTATGAAAAGAATTTTGAATATTGGACTTTGATGTATAAGGATTATCAAAGAAGTTTTTATAAGGTTTGTATTTTTGTTTCGGCATATATCCCAAGCCTGCCTTGTCAAAAACACATCTTTGACTACCAAGAAGTTTTTCAAAATTTATTTTTCCATTCGTAAAGTTTTCAATAATATTTTCTAAATCAGTTTTCTTTTTCTCCAACTCAAGATTTTCATCTTTCAAAACAACACTTTCTTTTCTTAAAATATCAATTTCATTTGTTAAAGAAAAATTTTTCTTTTTCAAAACAGTATACTTGATACCCAATTTTTCAAGTTCCTCATATACCTCTTCTAAAACATTTTGCAATTCTTCATATGAAGGATTTTCAATATTATCAAAATTTGTTACCTCAATGTCATCTTTAGCCATAAGACAATGATTTGCTGATTCTCCATTGCTTGCTTCACTATTTGAGCTACTTGAATCATCATCCCATGTAGCTTTCAGTGCTTTTTTGTCTTTGTTTCGATCTTTCTTGAGCAGATGACAATCTGACTTGATATGATCAGGTTTATTGCATTTATAACAAATTAAAGTGTCATTTTTACCTGAATCTTTCTTGGAAAACTTTTTGAAGGATTTTCTTGGAGGAGTTTTATTTTTCTTTAAGAACATCTGAATTCTTCTTGTTATCACCGCAACTTCTTCATCTTTATTGTCATTTTCCTCATCTTCATAACTTTCACTTTCATGTGGAACAACTTTAAGTGACAAGCTCTTCTTTGACTTTCCTTCTTCTTCTCCTCTTTTCAATGTGTACTCATGGGTGATAAGTGACCCGATGAGTTCATTCACTTTGATTTTCTTGAGGTCTCTAGTTTCAAGAATCGCTGTCACTTTTGATTCCCAACATTTTGGTAGAGAGTTGAGAATTTTTATTACTATCTCCACTTTGGAATAAACTTTGCCAAGAGCTGTCAAGCTGTTTATGATGTTAGTAAAACAAGTGTACATACTAGAAATAGATTCATCATCATTCATCTTAAACATTTCATATTCATGAGTAAGAATATAAATTTTTGATTCCTTGATTTGAGAAGTTCCTTCATAAGTAATTTCCAAATTATCTCAAATTTTCTTTGCTGTAGCACAAGTCATTACTCTATTAAATTCATTACCATTGAGAGCATTACATAATAAATTCATAGCAGTTAAATTCAAAGTATAAAGTCTATCGTCTTCCCGATTAAACTCTTCTTCTTCATTTTTGACATTTACTCCATCAACTACTTTTGTTGGAATATAAGGTCCATTTACAATGTATTTCCAGATTTCTCGACCTTGAGCCTGAAGAAATATTTTCGTTCTAACTTTACAGAATGAGTAATTGTCTCCACAAAAGAGTGGAGGCCGACTGCTAGATTGACCTTCACCAAATGAAACTGCAATGTTAGCCATAAGATCTTAACTCAAAAGATAGTTAATCTTATAACAGAGTTCTAGCTCTGATACCAATTGTTGCCCAGATGACTAATACAAGAGGGGGGGTGAATTGAGTTATATTAAAAATTAACAATTATAAATCAAATATATAATATAAAATATAAACAAAATATGAAACAGTAATAAATATAAAGATTAAAGGTAAGAGAGAAGCAAACTCAGTATGTTAACGAGGTTCGGCCCCACTACCTACGTCCTCGCCTCAAGCTATCCCTTGAGGATCCCCAAATCCACTATTCAATCTCCTTTAGGTGGAGATAGAAACCTATTACACATTTGAGCAGCACCGCTCCAAAGAATCCGTGTAGAACACCCTCTATACTTCCAATCACCTCACACTTGGTGATTTAACTATTCCCCGTGTAGAACACCTTCTACACTTCCAATCACCTTACACTTGGTGATTTAACTATTCCCCGTGTAGAACACCTTCTACACACCCAAGGGTTATACGCACCCTCTTACAAATACAAGAGTTGACAGTAGGTAGATTATCAAAGTATACTCCTCAATGAGTGAGATAGAAACAATACAGCGCAACCTATATCTCTCTCAACAAGAATAAGAATTAAGGCTCAAAACTTTAGAAAAAAGAGAATGAGAGCTTTGAAAGAATGATGCAAAACTTAGCAATAGATGTGTAAGCTCTTGTTATATATTTTGCAAAACTCAAGTGAGCTATTTATAAGCAAATGAGTTTTCAATTTCAAATTTGAAAAGATTCCCATGTCAAAAACATCATCATTCACTTTTCAAAAATTTCAAATCTAATCTTTTTACTTTTTGCATGTGACAAAATGAGCACACTTTACTTTTCAAAAATTTCAAACATAATCTTTTACTTTTTGCATATGACAAAAGGAGCACACTTTACTTTTCAAAATTTTCAAATAAAGACATCTTCCTTTTGCATAAGTCAAGAAAAGCATCCACCACTTTTAAAAATATTCAAATAAAACATGCACATGTGAAAGATGACAATCAATCATCTTAATATTTTCAAAGTTCAAACCTTTAATCATGTCATGCACATGTGAAAGATGACAATCAATCATCTTAATATTTTTAAAATTCAAACCTTTAATCATGCCATGCACATGTGAAAGATACAATCAATCATCTTTCAAAATTTTCAAATTTAATTTTCAAAATATTCATGCATATGTGGAAAATATATTTTAATGCTTTATGATAAAATATTAATTTTGAGCCTTAATCCTAATTTTGAATTTTTAAGAGATTTACAACATTACTCTATGATTTTAATGTGAACTTGTTCCCTTCTTGCTCATGCTTGCTTCCTTGATGTGCTTGATTCTATTGTGTGGACAACTTGAGCTTGAGACTCTTTTATTCTTTGAATTCATTTGTTATCATCAAAATTCATGTGTAGATTTACATGAAACTTGAAACCTTGGGTTCAACAGAAATATACCTAAACCAGTAACCCCCAATTCTTTTTCTTCGGCATTAACTATGCCACACGATCCCATGTCCAATCATTTGACATTGGCAAGACCCAGATTACCTTCTGCCTCAAAGGCAGAAAATTATCAGAAAAATTATTTCTAGAATCTGTCTTTCATCGAAAATTCGATAGATATAGATAATTTCAAAATAGTTTTTCATTATTTCTCTCCAGGTTGGCATTAGACTCCTAGATATCCAACTAAAGACTTACAATTTTATATTTCTATATTGGCTCACACTGGGTCAATATCTCTCAAACCGATCTACGATAAAGTAGATCTTTCAAAAATATTTTTCTATAATTGTTATTTGGTTAGTGTTATGACCCAACAAGAATGGAGAACCAATCCGAATACTCTTAAAAAAATATCGGATACGACAAATCAATATAATTATCATGATTATATTGATACTTGGCTCCATTTTCCCTTTTACCAAACCCTAGATTTATCGTATTCTTGGTTTTTTAATTTTGATAAGAAATGCAAAACCAAATTTCCACTCTGGTTTCAACAATGGTGGCATTAATTCGGCCTCATTCCAGATATTTACCCTAAGAGTTTGCAACCAATTCTCAACCTTTTTAAGATTGCTGCTCCATCCAAGATGGATCGTATGAGTGCCAAATTACCATTCTTGATCCATTGTTGTTCCAGATATAAAATCCCTTGGATTTTCTAATGGACTTATGAAAAATTTGGCGATGTCCTTGTTCGTTGCTTTTTGTCAAATATTGGAATAAATTTCAACATCTCTAGATATTGTGTCAAAAATTTTGGCAGATTTTCCACCATTGGTTTCAAATTTAAAGGATCGGGAGGAGTTTCCCTCTCTAAAGATGCAAGCAAAGTTAACTTATCATTTTCCAAAAATTACAAAAAATGATTCACCTAATTCATCTTCAAAGTAGAAGAAAAAGACTTTCTCAAATAAGAAGACTCCACCTTCTCCCAAGAAGAAAGATTCAAATACATAAAGTTCAACTTCCTCAAAGAAAAAGGATTCGAAGAACAAGAATTTACAAAGGCTTGAACTACTAAAAAAATCCATAGAAAGACAAGACAATAGTATGGAACTATTGAGAAAATCCATTGAATGACAAAATAGTAGTGAAGATTCAGCTGAAGAATCAGACGAAGCAGAATCTAATGAATACAACAAAACTTTTGGACATGATTCAGAGGATTATCCGCCCCGACTTGGAGAATCCTAATTTCAGTCCATTCAAATTACCTGTCGGCATACAAAAACAAAATACTTTCGGTGCAGACAATCTTTACTTTTACAGTTTGAGTGACAGCACAAGATGACAAACTTACTTTTAGTGCTTGGTGCAGATAAAGTCACTTTACTTTTACTGTTTGAGTGATAGCACAAGATGACAAGTTTACTTTCGTTGATTGGTGCAGATTAAGTCACTTTTGCTTTTACTGTTTTACCCGTGATTTACTCCGGAATTTATTTTGTAAAGGCTCATTCATCTATAAAAGGAAACCTTAGTCTTAGTGGAGGGCAGAGCGCTCAACCCACTTTTCAGATACAAAGTTTGCTCCCAACCTTCTATTACCAATCTTGTGAATTTTGTTAATATGTTTAATTTGTGTAAGTTTTATATTTCAAAGAAAAATTTTTTGATTCAAAATTATCTTCATTAATTATTTTTGCATACTGCATTTGGTCGGCTTTGCCACCTTCATATCTTGTGCATCATTTACTTTACTTGCACTTGCTTCCACGTTAAAATTAAAAAAATTTAATAATAAATTTAATATTTTAAAATTATCATATCACTTTTTTAAATTTTTATATAAAATTAATATTAAAATATATTTTATAATAATATTTTTTTTATTTATTTTTATCTCATTTCATCTCTAAAAATAAATAAAACTGATATTCTTAGTTAGGTTTGAAAGCCTAGTGTTGAGAAATGAAAATTTTTGCCATCCAAACATTTGTTAAAGTAGTATGAACGCATTAAATGGATGGATTAAACAATGTGAAAGTAATAAACGCACCTCATTTTTTTTCACCTCTCTCGCATGCTCTCTTAATTAATAAACCTATTTCTTTATTTTTATTTTCTAATTTTTATTATAATTATAAATAAATTAAATTAAATAAATTTTGAATAAAAAAAACACCTGCAAATTTAAAAATAATTAGATATTTATTTTTATCAATTTTAATTTAAATAATTTTTTTATCATTACAAAATATAAATAAAATTATCATTTTACCCTCACTAATAATCAAATCAATAAAAAATCACCACTTAATATTTAAAAATAAAAAAAATACTCATCATATTTCATATATTTAAAAATTTTAAATTATTTTGAATGAGACTCACAAATTTACTCTAATTTCTACTTCAATGATTTATAATTATTTACAGTATTTTTCAACACTTATCCACATTCAAACGCAATCTTAATCATGAAAAGGGCTTTACGTTTATGTTTTGAATTTCGTTCCGTTCTGTTCCGGCCGGAATGGCCGGAATATTCCGTTCAGGTGCCTCAATCGGAACACTATACCACCTTATTTCGTTTCGGTCCCTATTCTGGTTTAGATTATTTTTGTAATTTTTTTGTATTTGAATAATATTTTTTTTTAATTTTAAATTTAGATGGTATTTAATTAATTTTAGAATATAAAATATATTTATATGCTTTATAATTTTAAATACGTTTTTTTTAAATATCATTATTTTTAATATTTTATCTATTTATTTATTTTTGTATCTCAACTCAAATTTGTATTTTTTCAACTTCTAATCATTTTATAAATTTTTAATTCTTCTAATATGTATACATATATATGATACACACTTACATATATATGTTTTTATTCTATTAATTGTTAGTTTATATATATATATATATATAAATATTTATTATAATATATAATTATCTCGAAACGAAACATCGAAACGAAACAGAGTTGAAATATTTCGTTTCAGTACCTCAGTCGTAACGGTCAGAAGAACTGACTTCAAAACTTTGCTTTACGTACACCAATAAAGGTGCCATTGCCTCACCCAAATTTGGATCGAAACTCCCCATTTGGTCAGCCACGATGAAAATGATATCACTTGCATCCGATCTCGCTATAGCCACTGGAGTACTACCATTTGGTGTGACCACCACATCAAAGGAAATAGAGATAAAGTAGAAATCCTAGGCTCTGGAGTACTACAAGTTCAGACACTTTCATATGAGGATCATGAGGAATGTAAAGGTCAAAGGGTTTTGGAATTGGAGGAGATAAAAGTAGAAATCCTAGGCTCTATTTGTTGTTTCAAATTTTCTCTCTCTTTATATTAAAAAATATATATATATATACATATATATGTAATTATAAATTGTGTAATTGCTGTATAATTATTTAAAAAAAAATAAGTAAAATATAAGACCTACAAAAAAATTAATTTTTTAATAATAATTTTTTTTAAACAACTACGCGATATTTTCACGCTCAACGATTTCACGTAGCATAATTCTATTAAAAAATTTTGTTTCATTAAGATTATGTGGTGATTACACAAGGGTTGCACGGGCCGGTTGTACTCAGCATTTACCAGGCCCAAACCACCAAACTTCATTGCATGGGAAATCCACTGCATTTTTCTTTCAAATCTCTATCTGCTTATCATCAATTAGACTCTCTTCATTGATTATCTTTCTTTATAAAAACTATGTTTGTTGAGAAGGTTGACGAATTTAATTATCATTACTCTTCGTTGTAGATTACAAGTTGATTCATCAAATTAGAGTTGGAGAAAATGGACTTCTTGTGTTATGCTTACTAAGAGGAAAAAGACGACGGCCAAATAGACATAGCCAGCAGGTTCAGGTGGGTGTGATTTCTTTTCCTGTACAGTTTCTTCTGCATTGTGTATATTTTAGAAGTTTATTTTCATTCCCTACCCAACCATTATGAAGTTTAAGAAAAAGTTGGTGTACGCAGATACTTGCAGTGAGATGCATATCAAATTCTCTTGCACCCACTTATGAAATTGATTGAATTTTTGTGGTTCAAAATGTCTCCAATTCAAAAATGTTGCTGGTATTTGTCAACCCACGAGTTACTTGGGGACATTCAAAGCTGGACTTGAGATGAGAGAAAGAGGCAACAAAAATTGCTGCCAATGTTAAAAAAATATGTTTAATAGCACATATCACTTTTTCAAAGAAGAACGAAAGAGAAATGTTTTACATGGGATTATGGGAATACATGGAGCTTTTCCAACTAATGTTTCCAATTTCTATATAACTACTGCACAGAGGGAGTGTTCCTTTTGTTGTTGGCTGGATTTTCCTTAACAATGTCAAATTTAGGGGCTGCCCTATAACTGTACCTATGTGCCGCATACAGAAAAGCACACATATTGATTAAACTCAAAATCGTAAGCAGGAAATAGAAGAAATCGAATCTACCAGTATTTATATTTTGGGACAACCATGATGGCTGCCCTTTTGCTTCATTCCCAGTGACACTTTTGATAATGCTGTTCAATAAATTTGCTGCAAAGCAACCTAAACCCCCAGCTAGAGCAGCATAAGCAGATCCTATGCTCTTCATGGCATCTGGGGCTTCCTCATAGAGAAATTCCAGTAATCCCACTATGCAAAATACTTCAGCTATGCCAATCAGGCAATATTGAATCAACAACCAGTACGCAGTTAGGTTGGGCATTGGAGTCAAGAAATTTAACTCATACTCATGCTTTATTGCATAGTTTCTTCGGTACCTTTCAAAAATCCCAGCCCATGCCACGGAAAAGATTGAAACTGCCAGACCAATGCCTATTCTTTGAAGCTGAGAAGCTCCATGTGGATGACCAGTTATGCGTCTCGATAATGGGACAAGTACCGAGTAATAGAGAGACAATATAAGAAATATGCTGAGGCCAGGAAATACTGGCATGCAAGTTACCGGGAGTTTCAAATGACCCATGTGGGTGTTTAGAGTCAAGGCTTGCTGCACTGAGAGGGTCAAATACTCTGTTAAGATTAAGTTAAGAATTATGGTGCAAGCTGGTATGGGGATAAGCTTTAAAAGGATCTTGATCTCCTCTACTTGAGTCACAGTGCAAAGCCTCCAAGGACTCGGATCAGTTCCATCTTCTTTCAGCTGCAAGGCTGCCTTGTCCAACCATCTGGCAAAAGGGCAACATATGTCATATAATGAAACTAATTTATTGGTGTAAAAAAGTTTTGGAGAATAGGCATATGTTGGTTAAACTAACGAACTGGTTCAATAATAAATATTCTTTTTTTTTTTATCAATTATATAAAAGTTAAATCTTCCCGATCATCAAAATATGCGGATTCAATTCTTTTCTTTGAATAACGGATAGAGCAATTTCGTTTATACTGTTCAGTCTAAGAAGGAGGCAATATACTTTGATGTTATTGATTATTCTTAGATTTAAAGAATCATTCCATCTCCATTGAAAACACAAATACATTTTTAAGAAAAACTCAATCTTTGCTTCGATGTTAATTAGTCTTGTATTGCTTTTTGTTTCTATGTTTTTTCATGTCTGATTCCGGAGAATTTTGTTCACCATTTGTTTTTTTTTTGGTTTGAGAGAGTGGATTTAATAAATGGTTTTTCGACTAATTTTTTTTTCCTTGATTTCTATTTTCAAATTTAGGAGTTTTTTTTTTTTTCAAAAAGAGATTTTTTTTTCTTTTTGGTTTTCAGTCTCAAAATATTTTATTTTTTATTTTTGAATTTTTGGGGAAACAATATAATGTAAAAGAAGTTTGTTCGTACCTAAAATCATCTGTGTGAGCTATCTTTCCACTACCCTGAATTGCAGATTGTTTGCCAGGAACCTCATACAACCCTATTAATTCACTACTGCAGAATGAGGCATTTCTCTTCCGGAATGCAGCGACCAGGACCTGGGCAACCCGTGTAAGAGGGCTGCCTCCCGGCAACCTATGCCTATACATAGGAGTGCCAATAAAAAATGCCATGTTTGATATGCCCATAGCTATTGCCAGTGAACCGAAGGCGGATCCCCATCCATGTTTCATTTGAATGTAGACCACAGCAGTAAAGGCCACAATTGCTCCAATTGTAACAGATAGGTAGAAAAAGTTAAAAAATCTATCCAGGTGAGATTTGTAATCTTTACTTCTTTCATCAAACTGATCAGCCCCAAAAGAAGAAACACATGGCCTTATACCTGCAGCTCCAAATCCGGTCACGTAAAGGACAGTGTTGAGGTAAATCATCTGCCATCGTTTTGCAGGCTCACAATTCCCTAACAGGAGGGACAACCGATCACAATTATCTTGGTTTGGCACAAAGATGCTCATGGTTGCGCATAAGGTAATTCCTGTCAAACCCTCCACAAAAGAACAGAAAATTTTGATAATATAATTATAGTCAGCATACCTCTTCAACTTTTGAATGTAAACTAGCCGTTAGAAAGACATAATTTCAGTACAGGAAAACATAATAACTGTGTAGCCCTAACAAATGACTGGAAAAAAGATAGATTTTATAGACGTGTCTATATACTTATCCTACCGCAAGATAGATTGTTGTGAAGATTGCTATGGTCCAATATCGACCAAGATATGCATCAGCTAGGAAACCACCAAGGATAGAGGATGCTTGTGATATCCCTAGGAAATTGTTTACTGCATTTGATGAACTGGAAAAGGGTCTATGCATAACATAGAGCATGAAGGCCACCATGTTAACCGAAAGGCCAAAATAAGCCATTCTCTCTGCCATCTCATTCCCTGGACAAATGAAGACTCAAATCAAGTTCACTATCATTTTTAATCATTTCTGATAATTCTTTGGCCAATAAATATATGATTTATGCATCTACTTCAATCAAAACCAGAGTGGATCCCATTTGCTTACTGTCAATAATATTGAGAAGGAACTTGCATACCGAATATGAAGAAGGCGGCAATCCAGCCACCGGTTTTTGAAAGATCAGCAATAGGTTTTCCATGAATATTAACCGGTGTAGTTCCTCCAGTGTAACCTCTCCCAAATGCCGTCCGCCTATCATCGGATTCAATGAAGTAGATTCCTAGTTTCTTTCTTGGAACGGAGTCAGAAGTTCCATCCAAAGTAGTTGGTGTGTCAATCCCAACTTCAGGTGACTTAATTTCTCTGGTAGCCATTCCTCAACTTCCTGAAAAACCAATATGACAGATTTCAGATGTTATACACACTGACCATCAGAAAGTACATATAATACCTTATCATATAAGAAATCAAAGCTAGGATATTGCTCCAAGCTAACCCAGAAGGTGATCAAGCATTTGAAAAAGATTTAAAATTAAGAAGCAGAATGAAGGCTGAATTGTAAGAAAGTGCACGCTTTCGTTCCTGATTGCCTGACCTCTTGGGGCAAGCAACGAAAAGAAAATAGACCTATCCAAGGAAGCAAGCTACACAAGTCACATATATATTAGGCTTAGGATGGAACTGAGGCCGAGGTATATTAGCTTCACTGTTCAGTCTTCACCGACTTCTGCATACAAGAAGAGGCTACAAAACATAATAATGATAACAGTAAATTTTATTAATTTCTTTTTAGAATTATATCGTATTTAGATACTTTAAAACTGTATCTACCATTACTCATATCTAAATATGAAAGATTGCCAAGTGTTGGAATTAAAAAGTCCTCTTCTCGGGACAGTGAGCCTGCATTTTGGATCCAAAAAGTCATGTCAAACATTAAAGGAGATCCAACCAACACGTGAAGACCCACAGAGAGGAAGAATCAAATGCAATAAATAGTCATAATAAATATAGATTTACAGAGAATATATACCATACAGATATGTATAAGTATATTTATCCAGCGATTTAAGGTTATAAATTCAACCAACAATACTGTATGATCAATGGCTCATTTGTATTGTCATTGGTCAACCAGGGTTCTCTTTAAAAGTAAAGTTATTCAGAGGTGACATAAATGGCGGCCACCTTCATTTGCCTTTTAGAGGCACTAGTATAATAGAATGGTAGGCTGAGTAATTTGAGTGTAAAATATGGTTAGATATCCACATCTTTCAAGCGACGGATGCTGAATATATTGAATTAATGCGTGGGCTGTGTCTCTGTCCTTCTTTCTCAAATTCAAAATAATACAGCGGATTCCAGTTTGATTGATTGGAGTGAGAAATATGGTTATTGGTTACACATTCATATCCTTCTGAGTCACCGACATTTACATCCTTTAATGCATGCTGGGTCGTGCCCGTTACTTCGGTATCATATTGCGCATAGACTGTAGTTTCTCTATGGAAGTGAGAAAACTTGGGGTCTGGACCGAACCTCTTAATAAAACAGCTTTTGTTGCCGCCGCCAGCTACTGGTGGCAACACCGCCTATGCTATTAGGATCGCTTTCCTTTGACGACCTTATTCTTACGACGGCGACTCCCGACGATCTCCTATTTTCTCCCGACAGGCTTAAACTCGAAATAGATTCTGGAGGTAGTTTCGATAACATGGGCGGTGTCGTCACCGGTGGCCGGCGGTGGCTCCATTGGGCTGAGAGCCAAACCCTCCCTAGATATCATCTTCATTTTGTTTTTTATTGTATTTTTATTTTTTTATTGTGTTATTTTATTTTATTTTTTTATTATATTTTTTTATTGTATTTTTTAAAACTTTTTATTATATTTTATAGAAGGCTACTTTTATAAAGGAGTCGGCCCGACATCTCCCTTTTTTGATTTGTTACCTACAAGCCAATTTGTATACTCATTCACGTATCAATACAAAATCGCTTATAATTAGATTTTTCCTTCTCGAAATATTTAGATGCGGCGCCAAAGAACGGATAAATATAGGATGCTATTGCTGGCTACCCCAAAAAGGAAAACACATTAATACAAGTTGTTGCGACACTTTTTGCTTTGTTAAGGCAACGATAATGATTTAAAAAATCTTTCGTGACAAATAAATAACATTATTGTTTACAATTTTGGTTAATAAACGTTCTCGTAGCAGAGAAAACAATTACAGGAAATGTTGGGCGGTCTCTCTCGTCTAAGACTGTTCATCCATGTCCTAGTCTGAATATACTCTGACTTGGGTCCAAATGCCATATGTTAATGTGGCCCGGTAATTGTCCTAATCAGGTAGGTTATGATCCGGGTCGGTAATCAATCGAATTCAGATTTTTGTGGTGCTCTAGTAAGGCCCTGTTTGGTTCTACGGTTGGTCTCAATACGTCTCGTCTCTATATCCTGACGCTATTTAAATACAAATTTTTATGATTTCTCAATTTTAAATTTAAACTTTTTTATTTAATTATTATAATCTTTTTAAATTTTAAATAGTACACAAAAAATAAATAAATCTTTTCAAACTCAAAACAAAAAGAAAATAGTAAAAATTTGAACTCTACCCTTCCTTACCGAATTCATTCTTATATTTTAATAATATTTTTAAATTTTATAATATTTTTATCCAACTTTTTCTCATTTTTCAAAATTTCATAAAATATTTTAACTTAAATTATTTCATTACTATTATAACAAATTATCTCACTACTATTAACAGAATTCTCATCTCATTTATATAACCAAGGAAAGCTCATTACTATTATAACAAATTATCTCCCTACTATTAACAGAATTCTCATCTCATTTATATAACCAAGGAAGGCTTAGCCTTATTTGCTTTTCCAAACTATTCTATCTTATTTCAAACTTATCATTATACTTTTTTAGATTTTTATATAAAATAAAATAAATAATTCAATTTTTTCAAATCTTAAAATAATTTTTTTTAATTTTAAAATAAAATTAATATTAAAAAAATATTTTATAATATATATATATTTTAACTTTTATAACATCTCTGACAATAAATCAGAAAGTTTAACAGCACTCTCCCCCAACGCCACCACAAACATCAGAAGACTCACTAAACGTGAAAATGAAATCCCCCGTGCATTTGTGTTGGGAGTATTGCTTCTCTCCTCACGCCGACAATAAAAAATACAAAGCCACTCAAATTGTGTTCCTAATGAATCCATGACGCTAACTTTTGAATGGAGGGGCTCAACTTCTAAATAACTAAATGTATACTCTTGCATGCCAGCTACATGTTCCACCATACAAAACATTGGAAAGCCAAACAAAGGATGCCACAATTTCCTCCTGCTGAAAGTTGAAACCCAAAAACTGATTTCTAGGTTGCAACTACCACAAGAGAACATCATGATGTAGGATTAACCCCTGTATCACTTGGCTCGTAAGATTCATCCTATCGTAATGTAGTTTAAGATCTTCATATTGGTTGAAACAAGAATTTGAAGCAACACTACTGCATGTGCCCCTAAGATGATTCCATCATAATTATGTATATTATCACAAATATGATTTTAATATTTATCGGAAGTTTACTATACAATAACAAAAATACACATTGAAGCATCAAATCGTAAGTGGAAGATCAGAGTTTATGAGGTAAAACAAACTAGCAAAGGAAAACGAACAATCGCTTTCTCCTGTTCAAGCTTACTTTGAAAGATATGAACTTGTATTTACAGATGCTCATGGCCGTTCTACATATTTACTCTATTGCTTTCAAATCAGACACGAACTTAAGGGCTTTCACAAAACTCCATCTCCTGACATTCCAGAAAAAAAAAAGGTGTTTCAAGTGAGATATAACTAGTAGTAAATAAAAAGGAACCAACTACTTTCGAGCCTCGGGATACCTAAAATGATAAAGGTGACCTTTTGATGGAAGATATTAGAACCTTACACATGATGAAGGGTTAAAAATGCAAGAAATTATGCACGTACCTTGCCACAGATTGGACAACTTTCACTTCTTTCCATCCATTCATAAATACAACCAAGGTGAAAATGGTGAGAACATCGAGTTGTTATTTTAGGATTTTCTGGAGTATATTCTGCAAGAGAACAAATCAAATTACATGAAAACAATACAAGAGTCTAGGACGCAACTTTCAGTTCTTACTATAGCAGAATTGACTTCTTTTTTTTTTTTGTTTTTATAAATTAAGATTACTGTAGCAGAAATATATACTGATGACAAGAAAAATAACCCAAACATATTCTTATAGAGAATATCTTATCGGCCAATTTGTGTCACAAACATGTTAATTAGTAATTACCATCCAGACATGTAGGACAGACATCTTCATCTTCAGAATGTGGCTGTGTATAAGTCAGTGCATACGAAATTTTTGCTGACCAAGCCTTCTCCGAAGACTCAGAATGGCCAGGTTTACCATCTTCTTCAGTTTCAACTCCATTCAATTTCTTCCTAAAGCCCAATGACTCCGTACCAGAGCCACTCACATTTCTCCTCAGTGGTTGAGCATCTTCTTGGAAATGAGTCACTGACTTATCACGCCGAGAGAACAAGCCATCACGTTGCAGACGAGAGTACCTCTGATCAGAATCAGAAGGCTCTGGTCTGGAAACAGAGAGATGAATATCATTTGAGGAATTATCAGGTAATGCTGTGCCCACTCCTGATGGTGTAAAAGAAGCTCCTTGGATTTGTGAAGATAGGGACTGTCCTTCAAGTCTATGAAACATTGCACCATACTGCATGTGCGGTGGGGGGTTGTTAACAAATAAAAAATTATAATAAAAATTTAAGTGAAATAAAAACAGCAGCAACTAGAACAGGGTTTCCCACATGAAAACAACAGACCCAGTCTCAATGCAAAATAGTTATAGTAATCAGATTAAAAAGTATATTGCCTTCGAAGTGAAGAAATAGGGAGGCCAAAAGAACCTTGCGACAGGATGATTTAAACTGTCTAACATAGAGCTTTTAATATGATTATACCAACAAAATAGGTCAGATAGGTTTAAAATCATTTAGACAACTACCTTCAAACTAGGAAGACTTGTAGGGCAGACATAGTTCATAGTTTGTCCTCTCTTTGATTGAATGCAAATGCAAATTCACATAATAATTTTTTTATCGGTACTAATTCACTAAAGAATATATAATAGAAGGATATACTTCTTTTGAAGTATGACTTAGTTATTTTTTCAGAACCAAGACACTAGTATGGATAAAAGCATAAACAGTACCCCTTTTTGTTTGGGGGGGGGGGGGGGGGGTCTTCGACATTGATTACCAAAATGAACCGAAAGAAAATCTTTCTTTTATGAACTATTTACTTCAATCGGTATTTGGAACAAGAGCTTGATCTATTTAAGAATACACTCTATCTCTGGACATTTCTCCTGAAACATTTCATGTTTCATTTGAATGATCAATGCAATCACTGCAAAGCATTTTTGTTTCCCATATCATCCCAATTATAATTTTGAACATGTGGAAAGTCCTCCAAAGTAAAATATATATGTACGAAATTTTTCCAAGATGTCATGGTAACAATGTCGTGAACTATTTAGTCGAGACATTTGACCACAAGATTGTGACCGATGGAATTTGCAGCAGGCATAGAAAGAAGCCCTACAAAATCAATTACAATGTTCTCAACATTTTCATGCATTTATCAGATAAAAAGGCAAAGTGTTTGGTCGCTCAAATGTTCAACTGCATACCCCACTAAATAGCTGGTGGAAAAAGTATCTCAGGCAAAGGCAATGCCTGTATATCCTATTGCCTGGAAGAGCATATTCTTCAAATTCTCCATCACATGGACAGCAGCAAAAAGCACCCATCTTTATGCTTTTCCCAATAAGTACCAGAGTAGTGACTGTTAAACAACAAAACCAACCAATTGGGGATATCACGATTTAAAACAAATTACAAGAACAGATCACAGAACAAAGTTGAGAAATCAATGAAAGCAGCATTTCTTCAAAATACATATCACATTCTTTATTCTTCTTTTTTTATTATGTTTATTTTTTATAAATTTACTATAGGAAGTCACCATGGATTTTAGTATCTTAACCCATTCAAATTCAAGAGGAGTAATCAAGTACAACTATTTGTTTCATTCCAATCCTGATGCAGAGAGTATTTTCATCTTCAAATTCTGTATCTTTCTCATTCCCCTCTTCATTCCCACCATGAATTCTCCTTTTCTCTATTGTTTCTAATTGTCTTTGTAGTTTATCTAAAGCTAGAGAATCTTGAAAGCCTTTATTTTTAGGGTTCAAATAATTTTTTTGATCAGTCAGGGTTCAAATAATTGAGTATAGGTCTTTTATTTAGTTCACAATCAGCTACCCTTTTACAGAGGGTCTCTCTGAGTTGAATATGTCACATGATGGATCGAGGCCCTAACCAATATAAGAAGATACCTATTCATGAACATATCATGGTTGCATAGAGAACTTTACAACTTCATGCTTCAAAAGTTTAAGTGCTATACAGGTGGACTCGCCCCAAAAGGGTGCCGTTATAAAAAAAAAAATTATGCATCTGTGAAGTTGCAAAGAGGTTGTGTTGGAACAGGTATAATTGGAAGCGAATAACTTTTCTCAGCTATTATTTTGTGAGATAGGTTGGAGTTTGTTTTGAAAAGGCGGAACCTCCAACAACTTACAAAGCTCGTGTCCTCAGACATTGTTGAAAGTTTTGCTGATGCAGGTTAGAAGGTGTTATTAAAAGTTCAATCTGACCTTGGAAAGCTTTTGGGAAAGATTGGTGCATTATCTGACACTAATATATTTTCGGAGTCACCATTGCCTCTGCCCTTAGAGAAAGTTCTTTGAAAATGCTGGAATAGTCTCTACTACTGCTGTACCTATAGGACCCAAAATTTGAGCACAAAAATAATCGTTCACACGGCGATGGAATTCCAAAGAGAAATGAGCAAATAGTCAATAAACAGAGTACCAAGTGGTGGAAGGGAAAGTTGAGAAAGATCCAGAATATCAAGGATAGACTGAAACTTTTGTTCCTTCCCAAAGTTAAGTTACTGAAAAGAAAAATAACAAGAGAGAGTATGCGAAAAGCATATGGGTCAATGCCAAATAAGTATAAGGAAACAGCAATATTTCATCAGGATACCAATTCGAAGATCGGACCAAATGAAACCACAAGATCATCATTACACAGTCTTGGGTTTGATAGCATCTAAAAGGCGCAAAGGGAAAGATAATCCCAGTAAGAGCTGAAGAGTGGGATCTAGTTCCCACTTACCTTCTTCTGGGTAATCTGACTAGTCCAAGTACATCCCCTCAGGAATTTTGTCGGAGTCTTAAGCCATAGCCCATAGGCCAAGCCGCAATCCAACGAAACAAACAAACTCTGGTTTGCGATTTTGGGAACTTCCGGGATGAAGAATGGATGCAGTATATTGCGTCCCATTTGGATGGTAAACTTATCACATTTCAATTTATTTAATCTTAAATTAATTATTATATTTTTTTAATTTTCATATAAAATATAAGATTTTATTTATTTTTAAAGATGAGATGAAATGAAATGAGATGAGATAAAAATAAAAATAAAAATAAAATAAAATATTCTTATAATATATTTTTCTAATATTAATTTTATTTTAAAATTTAAAAAAACTAGTTTTAAAATTTAAAAAAATTATTTTTTTATTATATTTTATATGAAAATTTAAAAAAATAATAATAAATTAAAAATTTTGATTTTATTTTTCAAAACAAACAGGCCGATAATCTATCCTCTCACAACATATTTAAAAGAGTACTAATTGTAACAAAAATAAAATATTTATTATAATAAAAAAATACTACCTATAATAAAAATTCATATTTAAAATGTGAATTTATTAAGAGTCCCATAACAAATTGAAAATAACTAATAATAAAAAAAAATTATATAATAATATGAAAAATTGAAAAAAAAAATATTTGAACTTTTAAATATCTGGGTGTAGATGTTATAAAATATGAATGTGCAAAGAATAAGAATTGTGACGGATCTACATGTCTTAACACTTGTGGGACTAGATATTGTGTTGGGCAACGCTTGGTTTCAAGGCATTGGGAAGGTGATGAACGATTATGACAAGATGATCATGGAGTTCTTGCTAGAGCATGGACGACATTGATCTAAAAAGTATACATGGATGACATTGTCTAACATGGAGTTCTTGCTAGACCATGGACGACATTGACCATGGAGTTCATGCTAGAGCTTTGGAAATCATTGAGACACTTGAAATCCAAGGTGAAGGAGTGGTAGGCTACAAAATGAGGGATGATTTAATTTACTACAAGGGATATGTGTATGTGCCCGATGTGCCGAATTTGAGAAGATAGATCTTAGACCACTTTCATACTAGCAGAGAAGTAGGTCATTCGAGTTGATTGAGAATCTACATTAGATTGAAGAGTTTCTTCTATTGGGAGAAACTCAAGAAGGAAGTAAAGAAAATGATAGCCGACTGTGATGTATGCCCAAAATCCAAGTATGACACTAGGCTACCCTTCGGATTGTTGTAACCATTGTCAATTCCAAATAAATTTTGGGAGGATTTGTCAATAGATTTTGTTAAACAATTGTCGACAAGTGGAAGTCACGAAGTAATTTTTGTAATGGTTGATCGGAGTAGCGAATATGCCCACTTCATTCCCCTCAAACACCCATACACGGTCAAAAGTGTAACCAAAGTTTTTATTGATAATATGGTGAAGCTACATGGGTTTCCCAAGAGCATTGTGTCGGATTGGGATAGGGCATTCATGAGCACATTTTGGAATGAATTGTTTGAGTTACAAGAAAGCAAGTTGAAGGCTAGTTCTTCCTATCACCCCCAAACCGATGGACAAACCAAATTGGTCAATAAAACACTTAAGTAATATTTGAGGTGTTATTGTCATGAGAAACAACAAAGAATGGGAGAGTATCTCACATGGACCGAATATTTGTACAACACTTCTTTTCATGCATCAATTCGAAAAGCTCATTTGATGTGGTCTATGAGAGGCCGCCACCCATGTTAGTGAATTATGAGAAAGAGACGGTAAGGAATAATGAGGTTGAGAAATAGTTTATGACTAGAGATGAGATATTGGTCAAGGTCAAGAAATAGCTCAAGATGGCTCAAGAGATGATGAAGAAGTACTATGATGAAGGAAGACAGGTTGTTGTGTTTGAGGTTAGTGATTATGTCTACTTGAAGTTACAACCTTTTGGCCAAAAGACCTTGAGAAAGAAGATGAGTTTGAAGTTCTCCAAAAGATACTATGGCCCCTTTAAGGTGTTAGAAAGGTTGGGGGAAGTAGCTTATAAATTGGAACTTCCTCCATCATCTAAACTACATCCGATATTTCATGTAACCTTGTTGAAGAAGAGAATTGGAAACCCAAGCATTGTAATTGAGGAGCTTCCTAGCTTTGATGACGAAGGAAGAATGCTCTTGCAACCTAGGGCGGTTCTTGAATATAGGATAGTGACCGAGGGAGGAGTAGGAAAAAAATGTGACAAGTCTTAATGTAATAGCAGGGGGTGCCGAGAGAGGAGGCTTTTTGGGAGGACTATGATGATATAGTGTCGAGGTATCCACAGTTAATTCTTGAGGGTAAGGATGTGGTTGAAAGAAGGGAGAATGTCAAAACTCCTAGGAGGAATACCCGGGACTACGCCTCGACACAACCCTTAAAGGGCCAGGATAGTCACATGGCTAACCTGCATGCATGCCTTGGCCCAAGCCCTACATGCAGCAGGCACTCATGGAGTCTACTGGTCGCGCGTAGTCTATGCGCACAGCTTGGCACGCGCCCATGCACGTAGTCCTATGATCTTCTTTGTGCATGCACTTGCCTGTGCACCTGCGCACCATGACACGCGAGCCCCAGTGCCCCCTAACACCACTTAGCGAGGTTAGTGGTAGCACACGGCTCCAACTCATACCTTGCAGACAAGGCTAGTGGCGTGCCCACCAGGCATGTCATCCAGTATATGGCTCCAGCTCGTGCCTTACAGCACCAACACCCAGATCGCCAGCATGGGCCATGTATGACCATCGCCTTGGCCACCATCGTGGGCCATATAGGACCAATGCTCAAGCCACCTGACTGGGTCATACCGTAACAACACGACACCATCCTGTGTCCACCATCAGGCATATGCATGGCACCATGCCATGTCCACCATCAACAAGCCCTATATAGCATCATGTCATGCCTACCATAAGACCACTGCATGAAACCATGTCATGCTATGCAGTCAGACATATTCTAGACTAGTCCAGCCGTGGGTCATGCACCACACTAGGTTATTATTGGGCCATGCTTGCTACGGCCGCACCACCATCTTGGGCGCCCATCTATGTTATTTACTTTGTTATTTAATTTACTTAATTAGTTTTTTCTCAGGACTTTTTGGGAGTTTCCAATTTGTAAACTCTATAAATAGGACCCTTAGACATTTCATTCACATCTTTTGAATATTTGACAAACTCCTTAAGAGAAAGGCCAACCACTTGTAGTTAGATTTTATCTTCAGTACTTAGCACTTGGACTTCTTGGAGTGTAATTCATAAATCTCCAATGAGAGAAATACACATTAAAATTCGTGAATAAGTGTGATTCCAATCTATCATTTATTTATCTTTTTGAAGTTTTCTTTCAATCTTTGTGCAATTCAGGTTGTTGTGAAGTGTTGCTTGTTGAAGTGTGATTGCCAAACACAAGGTGTTCTTGTGTTTCTCGAGTTCTTCAAAGTTCTTCATATGTTCATGTGATTGTTTGAATGTTCATATCATTTTCTTGAAATTACTTGAGTTTTCCCTTTTGCCAAACACCATAGACGGCCAGCCCTAGCCTAAACACTTACCATACATGACTTCCCCACTTGCCAAACTCGCCCAAACCATTTCCTATAGCCAGCCACCCAATCATCCACCAACCCATTTACCATACATAGCCATATTCGGTCATAACCCCATTTGGCTATTGCTGAAAACTGCATTTCATAAATAGCCACCATATCTTCCATATACACCTTTATTTGTCAATCATCCATTGACTCAATCAAATCCAATTCTCAACTAAATCATATCCAATCCATATCTTCTTATCCATATTTGGCCAACAAATTCCAATTCCAATTCAAAATTCAAATATGCATCAATCAAGGAGATCATCTTCCACATAAGCCCTAGCCTAATTCCCTCACTATCCTTGGCCTAAAATCCCACTGAACCTTAACCCTAATCGGCCATCATCCAACCTTAAGCTATCCTCAAGTGGCGCCAACTCCCAAGAGCCACGTTGTCGTTCAACTCATCCCACCATTCTCGAGTTTGCCTTTGCTTTACACCACCATATTTCCCACCACTATACACTAGACTCATTATACCTAAACCACCATTGTTGTCACAAGTGATCAAGACCAAGCAAAAGAGAGTCTATTCGATCATTGCTAGAAGAATAAGGAGAGGTTGAACCCATTAGCATTTAGGGGCTTAACTGAGGTCCCCAACACTAAACTGATGCTTTCATTGAGAGTCTCATCCAAGAGACTCTTGCTTGGTGAATTTTTAAGAAGTTTTCACTTCTTTTCAAGGTAAACGACGTGTTAACTCAATCCCTTGTGAATTAAATTCGGTGGTCCATAAAGGACCTCGACGTTGTTTATTTTCTTGTTGGTTATTGTTGAAACCGAAGTTTGGAGGTTAAGGAGAAGTAATAGTAGATAGGATTGTAAGGGTCGGCCATTCTTGAAGGTGGACAACCCGTGGTTGGACTTGTACTTATACAAGAGGAGTTGTCCATCCACAAAGGTGGATAACTTAAAGTTGGACTATTGAAGTCGAAATCAAGCTTCCCCAAAAACACAAGTGTCATGCCGTACTCTTACAAGTCAAGACCTAACCCAAATTACCCCACTACCCTTGGCCTAAAATCCCCTAGTCACTTAGCCTCATTCAACCACAACCAAATCCTAACAACTTCCCAGTGGCACCTAGCCTCTCAACCTCATTGTCGTGCAACCATTCTCTCCATACTCAAGATTACCCTAGCCCAAACACCACTATTCCAACCACCATTAAACACTAGCCTCCATTCACCCAAAACTCCACTAGTGCTACACGTGATCAAGGCCAAGCAAAGAGCCCATTCGATCAATTAAGGAGCAACAAGGAAAGAAGGATTCCATTAGCGTTTGGGGGCTAGATTGAGGTTCCCAACAATTCCACTAGCCTCGCTAGATGGTGCTAGAGCGTGCGGGTCATGGTGCGCAACGGAGTGCACAGGGTTGCACCCATAGGTGCTCCAAGCTGCGCACAAGGGCAACGCATGGCCAGTAGCCTTTGTGAGCACTTACTGCATGTCAGGATCCGAGTCAAGGCATACATGCATGCTAGCCATGTGATTGTCTTGGCCCTCCAAGGACTGTGTTGAGGTGTGGCCAAGGGCCACCTCCCTAGGGGTTGTGACGGTCCTTCACAACTCTCCCTTAATTTCTTCTCTCTCTTTTTTTTTTTTGAGAAAAATTTCTTCTCTTTAAGGTCACGAATGTGGCTCAACTATCGAGGTTAATAGCAAATTTCTAAGCAGCCAAGTCGGGACGTGTTCCCTTAGTTCTTGATAGCCATAAGCCCAAACCAGATTACGAATGTTTGTTGCTTCCAATGAGGCTCGAACAATTGACAACTTGGTATCTCGAGACACCCGTCCTCTTTCTGAAACCTGCAACGCTGCTTCTCGGACAGCCAACTCCCTTGTTAAGACCTCTAACTCTGCCTCCCGAGCAATTTGATCCCGTTCGAAAGACTCCCATCCTACTTGCCTAGCGGCCAGCTCCCTAGTCGAAACCTCCAACTCCGCCCCTCGGCTAGCCAATTTCCTTTTTAGGCTGACCATTTTTTGTTTAGATTCTGCGTTAGTATCCGTAAGACGCCCGCACTCTTAGATTGTGATTGAGATTTCGCATTGTGCCTCGTTGAGCTTTATCTGCAAGATCAGTTGGCTACCCTCTAGGTCCTGAACAGTTTCTCCTAGCCTTTTACGGATTGCCTCGGAAGCATCAAGTTGTTCTGACACCTGCTTCAACTTGAAAAATCTAAAATGCGACACCGCGCCGAGCTCCCGATTGTATTCTTTAAGCTCTGCGAGTTTGGAGCCAATTGTCCCAGCCAACTCGCCCATAACTTGAACATGGAAAATAGTTAGCAAACCCACCATTGAAAGACACTTATATGCAAAAAGAAAGTTATAACACCTACTTGGGAAAGGAAAGGCTGGAGCATCTGTGCAGCACGCTCGGTGGTAGTGGCCCGAGACCGATCAAAACTTGAAGCTACGGTAGGAATCTGACCCGACATCAGACACCCTGCTCGAGTCCAGACTTGAAGAACTGACTGAGGGGGGCTATCCTGTTGTGGTATCGCAAAGAAGAAGGACCACAAGAGGAAGAAACGCTAGGAGGAGAAGGAAAGCAGGGAGGCGTCTCATTGCGGGAATCGATGGTCTACCCCACCTCAAAAAATGGAAAATCTTCACCACTAAAGATCACGACCTCCTCCTAGTCTGGGGCCCCCTCTCGATCCACGAGTTGCCCCTACTTCAGGACCAGTTCCTTATCCACCACTTGCTCGAGTTCCAGGACATGCTCTTGGTCCGCTGCCTCTTCCCGACCCATGACCTTTTTTATCATATGGCCCCGACCTCTCTGGGCACTGGATTAACATGGATCTGGGCTTCACTGCCGTTAGTCTCCGTCTCCTCACGCCCGTTACCATCCCCATTCTTGCCCACCTTCAGTTGATCGTTGGCCTCTCCAGCTAAGGCCTCGGCATCCGCGTCCCCCCATCTTGGATCCCTCCTTATCTTGACGTAAAATCTCTTCGAAAGATTCGGGATCAAGGACCCCCTTTTCCAAGACTGGGACTGAGGCGAAAGCCAAGGTAGCGATCATGGAAGGAGTAGAGGTCGGGACGACCGAAGCATGAAACTCTGCACGAGCGGCCACCCATCGGGATTCGGCAAAAACTTCCTTCAAAGGGCCCCTTTGGCACTTCCAGGCACGTTGGGATCCTTCAGCAGTCGAGGAATCATGGTGCGACTTTTTCCTCTTTTTGCGACGATTGGCACGTTGGGGGGGCCCGCTCACAAAATTTGATTAGCAGATTCTTTGAAATATTTAAGATATTCTGGCCCTCAGAGTGCAATCGGTCCGGTTGGGTCAAGTACTTTAATATTTGGTCCTCCAAAAGAAGGAAGTCCATCGACAGTATATCGACATGGGTGCTAGCCCAGGCCACCACGGCGTTGACTCGACTTGTCTCTTTGGCGCTCAGAGTGAAATTTGGGTTTTATAAAGGGGGAATGTGACACCAATTGACCTGAATCAAAAATTCCCCCATTGTTTCTTTCCTAGGAAACTGCTAGCCATTTCCCAAAATGAAAAAAAAAACTTCCTAAAATAGTATTTCGCACAAGGATGCCTTTCGTCGATCTTCGCTAGCATCTGCTTGCCATACTTGACATGGAAACTAGTCGTGTTTCCTTAACAAGGGTTTAAGTGGTAGATAGACAAAAAATCTCGAGAAGTCAATTCGGGGTAGAAGTCTCCCATCTCCAATAGAGCCATTCGAAAAACAACGCAGCTCGCCAACAACAAGCGTCACCCATTTGAAAGAAGCTGTGCTGGGGCCAAAAACCTTTAGAATTTAGAGAATAAAGGGCAACCAAAGGCTGCTAGCAAACATTTCCAGATAAAGTACCACCTTTTTCACCATTCCATGAGGGTCACTGTCATGCTCGACTACTTTGAGCAGCTTCATGTGGATGCGGCCGAGAATCTTGTAGCAGGTCCGTAGTTTCTGAAGCCTGGAAGGGGTAAGAGAACTCACTTAACTGTGACCTAGAAAGGTCTTCTCCACGTGGATTGGAAGCGACATAACTCGAATAGAGCTTTTCGGCAACCCTGGATGTTGAAGGAAGGTGAAAAAGGAAGAAGAAAAAAACTCTTCGCACACGAGTTGGCTAGGACGTGTTCCCTTAGCCTTCTCAAGCCTTTTTGATAGCCATATGCCCAAATTAGACTACGAATACGGGTTGCTTCCAATGAGGTTCGGACAATTGAGAACTTGGTTTCCCAAGACGTTCGTCCCCATTTCAAAACCTGCAACGCTGCTTCCCGAGCAGCCAACTCCTTTGTTAAGACCTCTAACTTCGCCTCCCGAGTAATTTGACCCAGTTTGGAGCACTCCCATGTCGTTTGCCTAGCGGCTAGCTCCTTAGTCAAAGCCTCCAACTCCACCCCTCGGCTAGCCAATTCCCTTTCCAGGGCGACCCTCTTCTATTCAGTTTCTACGTTAGTATCCCCAAGATGCCCACACTCTTTGATTGTGGTCGAGAGTTCGTATTGTGCCTCATCGAGCTTCATCTGCAGGATCAATTGGCTACCATTTAGGTCCTGAACAATTTCTCTTAGCCCTTTATGGATCGCCTCAGAAGCATCAAGTTGGTCTGACACCTGCTTCATTTTGAAAAATCCAAAACGCGACACTGTGCCAAACTCATGATTGTATTCTTCAAGCTCTGCGAGTTCGGAGCCAATTATCCCAGCTAACTCGCCCGTAACCTAAACATGGAAAATAGTTAGCAAACCCACCATTGAAAGACACTCATATGCAAAAAAGAAGTTATAACACTTACTTGGGAAAGGAAAGGCTAGAGCACCTATGCGACACGCTCGGCGACAACCGCCCTAGCTCGATCAAAACTCGAAACTGCGGTAGGAATTTGATTTGGCACTGGACACCCCACCTCGGGTTTAGACTCGAAAAATTGACCTAAGGTGGCTACTCCGCTACAGTATGGCAAAGAGGAAGGACCCCGAGGGGAAGGAGCACCAAGAGGGGAAGAAGAGCAGGGAGGCGTCTCGATGCGAGCATCGATGGTCAACCCTACCTCAAAAACTGGGAAATTTTCACCATTAAGGATCACAACCTCCTCCTAGTCTGGAACCTGCTCTCGATCCACGAGTTGCCCCTACTCCAGGTCCTGCTCCTGGTCCACCACTTGCTTGAGTTCCGGGACCTACTCGTGGTCTGCTGCCTCCTCCCGACCCACGAACTTTTTTACCATCTGGCCCTCGACCTCTTCGGGCACTAGATCAATGTGGACCTAGGCTTCACTGCCGTCAGTCTCCGTCTCCTCACGCCCTTACCTTCCCCAGTCTCGCCCACTTCTAGTCAATCATTGGCCTCTCCAACTGAGGCCTCGGCATTCATGTCCCCCATCTTGGATCCCTCCTTATCTTGAAGCAAAGTCTCTTCGAAAGATTCAGGATCAATGACCCCCTCTTCCAAGACTAGGATTGAGGCGAAAGATGAGGTAGCAACTATGGGGGAGTAGAAACATGGTCGAAGAGACTGACATGGTCGACATGGTCGAAACATGTCGAAACATGATGAGGTAGAAAGATGAGGTAGCAACTAGAGGTTGACATGGTCGAAACATGATGCTCTGAACGAGCGGCCACCCTTCAGGATTCAGCAAAAACTTTCTTCAAACTTCAAAGGGCCCATTTGGCGCTTCTGGGCATGTTGGGATCCTTCGACAGTCGAGGAATCATGGTGCGGCTTTGGCCTCTTCTTGCTACGGTTGGCACATTGGTAGGCCCGCGACACATGACCTTTTTTATCTTCTGGCCCCCGAACTCTCCGGGCACTGGATCAACATGGACATGGGCTTCACTGCCGTCAATCTCTGTCTCCTCACGCTAGCTACCTTCCCCAGCCTTGCCCACCTCCAGTATAAAGTTGGCATCTCCAGTTAAGGTCTCGGCATCTGCGCCCCCCATCTCGGATCCCTCCCTCTCCTAACACAAAGTCTCTTAGAAAGATTCGGGATCAATGGCCTCCTCTTCTAAGACCTGGACTGAGGCGGAAGTCGAGGTAGCAACCATAGAGGGAGTAGAGGTCGGGACGGCTAAAGCATGAAGCTTTGAACGAGCGGCCACCCTTCGGGCTTCGACACAAACTTCCTTCAAATTTCAAAGGGCCCCTTTGGAGCTTCTGGGCACGCTAGGATCCTTCGGCAGTCGAGGAATCATAGTGCGGCTTTGTCCTTTTCTCGCGACTGTTGGCAAGTGGGGGGGCTCGCTCACAAAATTTGATTGGCAAATTCTCCAAAACGTTTAAGATATTTTGGCCTTTAGCGTGCGACCAGTCCAGTTGGGTCAGGTACTTTAAGATTTGGTACTTTGAAAGAAGGAACTCCATCGACAACATATCAATGTGGGTACTAGCCCAAGCTACCACGGCGTTAACTCGACTTGTCTCTTCGGCCTTCAGCGTGACATTGAGATTTTTTAAAGGGGGGATATGACCCCAATCGACCTGAATTGGAAATTACCCCATTGTCTCTTACCTGGGAAACTGCCAAGCGTTTCTCGAAACGAAGAAAAACTTCCTAAAATAGTCTTTCGCACTGGGATACCTTTTGTTGATCTTCGCCAGCTTCTGCTTTCCATACTTGACACAGAAACTGGTTGTGTTTCCTTCGCAAGGGTTTAAGCGGTAGAAAGACAGAAACTCTTGAGAAGTCAAATCGAGGTAGAAGTCACCCATCTCCAATAAAGCCATTCTAAAAGCAACACAGCTAGCCAACAACAAGGAAGTGCAGAACCTTTCGAATCGGGCAAATAAAGGGCAAAACGAAGGCCACTGGTGAACATCGCCAGATAAAGTACCACCTTTTTCACCATTCCATGAGGGTCACAGATATGCTCTACTGCTTCAGGTAGCTTCATATGGATATGGCCAGAAATATTGTAGCAGGTCCGCAGTTTCTGAAGCTCGAAATGGGTAAGAGAACTCACTCAACTGTGACCTAGAAAGGTCTTTGCTGCGTGGGCTGGAAGCGGCATAACTCGAATAGAGCTTTCGACAGCCATGGATGCTGAAGGAAGGTGAAAGAGGAAGAAAAAGAAGACCCTTCACACACGGGTTGGCCAGGACGTGTTCCCTTAGCCTTTTCAAGCTTTCTTGATAGCCATAAGCCCAAACCAGACTACAAATGTTGGTTGCTTCCAATGAGATCGGACAATTGACAACTCGGTCTCTCGAGACGCCCGTCCCCATTTCGAAACCTACAACATTGCTTCTTGGGTAGCCAACTTCCTTGTTAAGATATCTAACTCCATCTCCTAAGCAATTTGACCCCATTCAAAGGACTCCCATGCCGCTTGCCTAGCGGCTAGCTCCCTAGTCAAAGCCTCCAACTCTGCCCATCGGCGAGCCAATTCCCTTTCCAGGGTGACCCTTTTTTGTTCATATTCCGCGTTAGCATCCATAAGACGCCCGCACTCTTTGATTGTGGCCAAGAGTTTGTATTGTGCCTCATCGAGCTTCATCTACAGGATTAGTTGGCTACCCTCCAGGTCCTGAACAGTTTCGCCTAGCCCTTTACAGATCGCTTCAAAAGCATCAGTTGGTCTAACACCTGCTTTAGCTTGAAAAATCTGAAACACGACACCATGCCGAGCTCCCAATTGTATCTTTCAAGCTTTGCGAGTTCGAAGCCAATTATCCCAGCCAACTCGCTCGTAACTTGAACATGAAAAATAGTTAGCAAACCCACCATTGAAAGACACCCATGCAAAGAAGAAGTTATAACACTTACTTATAAAATGAAAGGTTGGAACATCTATGCGGCACACTTGGTGGTAGTGGCCCGAACCCGATCAAAACTCGAAGCTGCGGTAGGAATCTGACCAAACACTGTACACCCCGCCATGGGTTCAGACTCGAAGAACTGACTCAGAGGGGCTACCTCGTTGCGGTATCGCAAAGGGGAAGGACCTCGAGTGGAAGGAGCGCCAGGCGGGGAAAGAGAATGGGGAGGCATCTTAACGCGGGCAACGATGGTCGACATTACCTCAAAAATTGGGAAATGTTCACCACAAAGCTTCATGACCTCCTCCTAGTCTGGGGCCCGCTCTCGATCTACGAGTTGCCTCTACTCCAGGTGTTGTTCTTGGCCCAACACTTGCTCGAGTTTCGGGATCTGCTCTTGGTCTGCTGCCTCCTCTCAACCCACGACATTTTTTACCATATGGCCCCCAACCTCTCCTGGCACTGGATCAACATGGACCTACGCTTCACTGTCGTCAGTCACCGTCTCCTCACGCCTGCTACCTTCCCCAGCCTCGCCCACCTCCAGTCGATCATCGGCCTCTCCAGCTGAGGCCTCGACATTCGCATCCCCCATCTTGGATCCCTTCCTCTCCTAACACAAAGTCTCTTCGAAAGATTCGGGATCAATGACCCCCTCTTCTAAGACCGGGTCTAAGGCGGAAGCCGAGGTAACAACCATGGAGGAAGTAGAGGTCGGGACAGCCGAAGCATGAAACTCTACACAAGCGGCCACCCTTCGGTATTCGGCACAAACTTCCTTCAAATGGCCTCGTTGGCGCTTCCAGGCACGCTGGGATCATTTGGCAGTCGAGGAATCATTGTGCGGCTTTGTCTTTTTCTCGCGACGGTCGGCAAGTTAAGGGGCATGCTCGCAGAATCTGATTGGCAATTTCTCTGGAACATTTAGGATATTTTGGCCTTCAGTGTGCGATCGGTCCGGTTGGGTCAAGTACTTTAAGATTTGGTCCTTCAAAATAATGAAGTCTGTCGACAGCATATCGACGTGGACACTAGCCCAAGCCACTACGGCGTTGACTCGACTTGTCTCTTCGGTGCTCAGTGTGCAATTAAGGTTTTTTAAAGGGCAGATGTGATCCCAATCGACTTGGATCGAAAATTCCCCCATTGTCTCTTCCTTGAGAAATTGCTAGCCATTTCCTGAAACGAAGAAAACTTCCTAAAATAGTCTTTTGCACTGAGATGTCTTTTGTTGATCTTTGCCGATCTTTGCCAGCTTCTACTGCCATACTTGACATGGAAACTGGTCGTGTTTCCTTTGTAAGGGTTTAAACGGTAGATAGACAGAAACTTTCGAGAAGTTAAATCGGGGTAGAAGTCGCCCCTCTCCAACAGAACCATTTGAAAAACAATGCAGCAGGCCAACAACAAGCACCCTCCCATTCGAAAAAAGCTGCACCGGAGGCAAACCAAGGAACCTCTCGATCCGGGCGAATAAAGGGCAACTGAAGGCTACTAGCGAACATCACCGGATAAAATACCACCTTTTTCACTATTCCATAAGGGTCGTAGGCATGCCCAAGTGCTTTGGGCAGCTTCATGTGGATACGGTCGGAAATCTTGTAGCAAGTCCGTAGTTTCTGAAGCCCAGTAGGGGTAAGAGAACTCACCCAACTGTGACCTAGAAAGGTTTTCACCGCGTGGGCCGAAAGCGGTACAACTCGAACAGAACTTTCGGCAGTCATGGATGCTGAAGAAAGGTGAAAGAGGAAGAAGAAGAAGACCCTTCATACATGGGAAAGACGGAGAAGAGAACTTTCACCCACAGGAAAGAAGAGTAGAAATGAGAGGCAAAAGCAAATGAAGAAATGGAGGTGGAAGCGAAGCAATAAGGATGCTTTTATCCTAATATTCAAAATTTGAAGAATATATAACTTTTTTTTTATCTTTTAGCTAATTACTGAATTCTATATTATATTGAATTAGTTATCATATTCTTTATAATAATAAAATTTTATTATTATTTATTATTTATATTTATTTTATTATTACTTTTTATTTTATTTTAATAGTCCTTAATAACTTCTAACAATTATATTCATATTATTTTTTTAATAAGAATATATTTAAATATTTTTTATATTTTATAATTAAACTAACCATATCTATATTAATAATTTAATTTAATATTTAAATAATTATTTTTCAACTAAATTCTTAAAATATATTTTTCAATTCCTTGTTAAAAAATTATATGGACTTGAAAAAATATAAAATAATGAAATGAAGATATGAATAGTACTTTTCATATATAAAAAATAAAATATTTTACTATAACAAAAAGTTAGGATGAAAAATATATGAGCAATCCAATGTAAGAACAATTTAATTCATTTTCTTCAAATTTTGAAGAGGATTGGATTTGGCTAATCCAATGTCAGTATTCTACGCATTGATTAATTTTGGAGATCAGATATCGTTTTCTCTTATCATTACAAAATTTTCAAATTCCAATACAAAATAATATAAACAATTTACAGAAAAATTGGGGATCGAACCCCCACACGTACATAGTTGGTCGGCCGATGCATAGACCTTGTGCAAATGCCGATTACCTAAACAAAAATAAGTCAGGCTCTTGGGCATTTTTAGCCTATATACAATTTTCCTACATAAATTTTAGCCTTGGTTCTTTAATTGGTAGCCTCGTTATTTTTCTGCATTTTCTTCACTTCTGGCAAGTATTCGAAGGTTTAGGGACGGATGAAAACCAATTTTTAACAGCAAGGGAGAGGGGAGGGTATTGAATTATAGCAAGTGGGATTTGTTTGTCCAAATGCATGCCCACCATTTTCAATCCATGAAAGCCGACATGGCAGCTTGTAATTGATTTGGTGTAAAATGCATTTTAACACCAATCCGGACTGCAGCACCACTTTTATTTTTTGTCGCCTCACTTTTTCAAAGAGTCTTCTCATGCCACGTACACATTCCATTAAAATTACAATAAAATTACATCTTGGAAGACAATTCCCATTCTGGGTTTCGGCCTCACTGAGTGTATCCTCGCCTTCCTCACAATCCTAACCCACCTCAGAGCCCCTTTTATATGCAAACTCTAGCATTCCATCATCTCCTACCTAGATGAATTCGGTGGCAACCCAGAACTATGGAACCGAGAAGGGGCCGCCGAACTGGTCTCAGAACACAACAGAAGATCTGAAAATCACCAGAAAGTGTGCAAAACTGCCGACAACTGCTCTCTCTCTCTTTCTCGCTATAATTTTTTTTAATACTTGGTTTGAAATTAGGTTTCAAAATAATGGAATAGCCATCCTGAATCGCCAAACAAATATATAATACCTATTTGGAAATCATTTGCTTAGTTTTAGGAGCACTTCAACCATCAAGACCAATGAAAACACTTTACATATAAAGTTATATCATGTAAACGTGGGAACTTGCACAGTAACCTAAAACTACAAATATTATTTCTCTTTAGTCTTTAGAATTTTATTCATATTACAGATGCTTTGGTCTAGGGAAAGTGTAGTATGGTATATTACACCTACCAGTAAAATGCATCATAAGAAATCCCCCCTGCCCCCAAAAGCATTTTCATTTTTGTTCACCTCCAAACTTTGGTGCCGCCAGCTTGCCAGGCACTGAGATAGACCCAATTTTGCTATCGAATCTTGTCAAGTCGATCCCAAATGCTATATTCTCGAGACAAATCCCATTTTTCCAAGTGTCGGATTCTCAAGGTTCATAGAGATGAGGTCATGGGGTCGAGGTCGAGGTCGAGATGACGGACATGGAGTTGAGAAGAGGAGAAGCAATTCGAGAAGCAGATCTAGGAGAAAATGAGGAGAATAGGAGAAGCACTTCGGGAAGCAGATTTGGGAGAAAATGAGGAGAAGAGGAGATGAGTTTCCAGAGCCTCGTGTGTTTGGGAGTGATTTCTTTGAGTAGCGTATATCACTCGCCACGGCTACTTCTTTGAGTCGTCTACTTGTAAATAAGAATATTTCTATAAATTGTGTAGTTTAGCATATCTGGAATTTAGTTTTATTTGGGTATATCTGAAAAAGTTGAATTTTTTATTATATATTGTATAAGAATTTAAAAAGTATAATAATGAGTTTGAGATGCGTTTTGAATTTTTGGTTTTATTCTAGTAAGCAAATATGGCCTAAATTTCAATACATTTTTTTTTTCAAATTCTAATATATTTTTTTTAAAATTTCAATTCAACTTTTTAAAATTTTAAAATAATAATAATAATAATTTATTTAATTCTTAAAATATATTTTAACACGCGCAAATAGTGCTGCCGATGGAAACACTCAAAAAAAGAAGATTAACTCTGAAAAAAATTACTATATACTAAAGAAATAGATTTGGTGGGGGTGTGGTCCAGCTAAACTTATATACACCTGCTTACATTTTCAAACCGTACGCGATTTTTTTATTTTTTATTTTTTTTCTCGGAAACGCTTTATTTATTTTTAAAAGTGTGAAATGATATTAAGAATTGAATACGCCATATAAACTATAAATCATCTACACCATTTTACATTATATAATTTAATTTAAAAAATAAATTTTAAAATGTAAATTTAATAAATAAACATTGTCATTTAAATGACATAGAGCTCTATACACGAGCTTAAAAATACAATAGCTCTAAAAATATATATTGTTATTCATATATTATTTTCAATTGTCCTTATATTTTTTATTATTCACTATATATATTATAGGTATGAAATTAAATTATAATATAAAAGAAAAGTAGATACAATATTAAATATTACCTGCATATTGCGCTGTCTCTCAAATTGGGTCAATGTTTTTGTTCTGAATCAGCCCGATGAATTGTCACACTATCTGCATCGTCCACCTACCTCTTTAGAGATTTTTATTATAGGTGTCGGCAAGGGGCAATATATCCAAGTGTTACCTCTTTTTCTTTTTCTCTCTTTCTGTTCCTATCAATGAATAAATAAAAAGAAGGAAATGTTATGAATTGTAAATGAACGAACGAAACGGCACCGCCCCCTGTCCCATCACTAAATTATGTGAATGATCCTACCACTATTATTATAAAATCTGCATAGTGACTTGTATAATGACTTGCATAGTAACTTGCATAGTAACTTCAATGCCTATAAATATGAGCTTCAGTTGTAATGAAATTCATAAGAAAATATAGAGAAGGAAGAAAGTTTCAGACAGTTTCTTTTACATTTCTCTTACAATAGTAGTAGTTTTCTTTTTAGTTTTATAACACGTTACCAGCACGAGGTTTTACCGATACTGAAGCTAATGGTCTTCTACTTCAAGTAAGTTTTTCAATATATTATTTGCAGTCCTTGAAATAAATATTAAAGGTAATATTTCTGAATATTACTTGATAAAATTTTATTTTTATTCTCATGATAATGTGAATATATTTATTAAATTCACAGATTTATTTTTGTAATATAATGTCAAATATTGAGATTTATTACTATTGACATTTCTGAAAAATGTTATTTATCCAGATCCTTGATGAGATCTATTTGGATATGATGATGAACTTGAAAGATATAATCATAGAAGAAAACCATGTGTCCCTGAAGGACCGTGCTGTGTATCTCATGATGAAAAATCATCTTACTGTGTGAAATAAATTAAGAGAATAATATAAACACCAGAAGATGTAATCCTCTCAAAAGATCATTATGATTTATTGCACCTGAAGTTGCAAGATTTTAAGAGTGGTATTGAATATTCTGCACTCTTTAAAATTAGCTCAATATTAAAATTATACAGTGAAAATATCATTGATGATGATATATAAAAGAAGACATTATTTTTCATACCTCGAATGTGCTCCTGCAGTAGTAATATCGAGAGTGAAAGTTCAACAAATATTCTGAACTTTTGTTTTGTCTTCCAGTGATTGAGCTAAATAATGAGTTTTTGTTACACCAGTTACGTCCTATTAATGATATCGAATTTACACAATTCCCAGAAGTGAACGGGAACTAAGGGCGTAAACGTGGTAGAAAAATTATAGAAGTGTTGGTCCCAAAAGCTACAACACTAAAGATGATAAAAATATATCATATCACCAGAAGTGATCAAACTCAGAGAAGGGTAAAGGCCCTCAGAATAATTCTTCATAAAAAGATGAAGATGTTTATCATAGATGTAATATGACCAAACAATAGTCACGTACCTGTTGTACGGCCAAGCACTTGATTTATTTATACTAAGTTTTTATATATAAGCTTATTAATATTTCATCATGTTTTGAAATAATGAAATATCGGTGCCTGAAGCACGACAAGAAATTACTTGGGATAATAAAGTCCTGTTTAAATTTGATCCTCTTACAAATAAATGTGAACCAGAAGTTCAGAGGATTATTTATCTGCAAAGTGTTGCAAATCAATTACATGATGTATTTACTGACACTAAAGGTGTTGTAAAATCATATATTACTGCTGTTAATGCTTAAGCAAGAATTGAAATCCCTGAATGACGAGTTGTTAAAACAGCAATAAATGAGTCTAAGATACACCTGAAGCGTTGAAGACCTATTGGTACACAAGAAAAATAAAAATCGGTGCTCATGAAGAGACCGTATTTTCTGTATAAAATATAATCCTCCTGAAAAGGTAACTCCTGAAGAGTATAACTCCTGAAGAGAAAACTCCTGAAGAGTATAAACCTCCTGAAGAGGAACCTCCTGTAGAGGTGTTTCATGAAATGTTTTCCCGTGGAGAGGAACAATGAGATCTCAATACATTTCATGAGTACTGGAAATTTATGGATAGAAATAAAACTGTTGTCGACAACATATATGATAACACTTGATATTACCAGAAGTAATGAAGAAAGTGAGCCAAAAATCGTCGAAGAATGTCGACGTAGAAATGATTGGCCAAAATGGAAAGCAGTTATTAAAACTGAATTAAACTCGCTAGTGAAGCGAGATGCATTTGGACCTGTTGTCCAAACACCAAAGGGTGTAATATTTGTCAGATATAAGTGAATATTTATACGAAAGCGTAATGCGAAATGAAATTATGCGGTATAATTTGTCGCACAAGGTTTCCTGTAGAAACCCGAACAATTATGAGGAAACATATTTCCTTGTTATGAATGCAATCACATTCATATTTTTAATTGATTTGGTTATTACAAAAGGATTAGATATGCAGTTAATGAATGTGGTCACTACATATTTATAAGCATCATTAGATTATTACGATACTTGAAGCATTTAATCCAAGTACATTTAGGAGTATGTACTTTATAAAGCTTCAAAGATCTTTATATGGATTAAAGCAATCCGGACACATGTTGTATAATTGAATCAACGAGTATCTATTGAAAGAAGGATTTAAGAATAATCCTATATGTCCATGTGTTTTATCAAAATTCGGATTCGTCATTATTGCAGTTTACGTTGATGATTTACCTTGTTAGAACTCTTGAAAAGATTACAAAGGTTGCTATAAATTCAAGGAATGCATTTGAAAAGGAAAGATCTTATTATTCAATTCATAGATGAGTTACAAGAATTTGAGACTTCTAGCCTCATCTCTCAAATGCATTTACTTTTCATAAAGCAACATATCATCCTTATCTAAAGGATTAGGCAATCGAAATGAAGAGGCAAGTAAGGATTTTAAATCCTTATTTTCTTGTTTTAAGTCCGCAATTTTTCTGTCAGACTCTTGAACGAGTAGTTGAAGTACAGAAACCTTCTCGTTAAGCTCCTCAATCTCACGATTTTTGGATTGTAATCGGTTGGAAAATCCAACAATAGAGGAGGAGTATCGGGTGCCGAGAGTCACCAGCTCATAAACAGTTTCACGATCTGACTTATTAGCCAGATCATTTGCTTGCTGCAACATTGCACTTGCGGAAGATGCAGGATCAACTTGTAATTGAGGTGAAGGATACCTCATATGTTGATTGTGAGAAATAGTAAAAGGAAATTGATGAGCTATTGGAAATTTGTAGAATAAGAATACAAATACAGATGAATTATAGATATGAGAAGAAGATTTGATGTGTACTAAATGAAGCTAAAGACGGTTCTTATAGAAATGGAAATAAGAACAAGACAAACCATCATTTCTTCAAATCTCACTTTACAAGATATGCTGGATGCATAATTTCAAAAGCCAGCGAGATTAATTACAGCTATCCCAATTTTCTTGTAAACGCTGAACCTCTGCCGTTAGCTGCTGTTGTTGACTTTGTATCTGAGCTCTCTCTCGTTCCAGCTCTTCTACTCGTGTTTTCAGGTCACGAGAATACCAGTCTACAAGTTTCTTCAGCTCCTTGTTATCTTGTTTTAAATCTTTATTTTTTCTATCTTTAGTTGCAAGCGTTTGATGCAACTCAGATATTTGATTTTTAAGATGATCAACCCCACTCGTTCTCGCCAATAGCCTCTATGACATGGTTGTAAGAGAAGCAGCATATTGAGCACTGAGGGTTCTTGATGCTGCAACAATTTCAAGATCAGATTTACTAGATAGATATATCTCTACTCCTATCATGGTGTTTACAGCCTCAGGAGAAAATATAAGTGGTTGAGGTATAAAAGGTTCATGATTTAAATTTGGGACATTAGAATTTCTATCAGACATAATATCGTTCTGGATGAACAACAACTGAATCTATGAGGAATGCGAAATATTTTTGCTGGAGTAAACCAATGGTAAAATTGGTTATATTTAAACAACAACCCGAAGCCTTCAAATCTCTTCAAGATCTCGTTTGTCCACAATGTCAAGCGGATTTGATTTTCCGCCGAATCGATAATATTAAATCTCAAAACTTTTACAGCTTTTATCATACATAGATGGTTTCCAATGTTATTTCCACCGTATATAAACAAGTTCTTCCTAATAACGCCGAATGAGGGGGAGAAAATTTTAGATGAAAATATTATCATACTCCCTCTAATGCATTATTTAGTTGGAGATCGTGTTTGAATTCTTAACTTGTTATATATACTAAAATCATATTTGCTTATTACTTGAAATACTAACGCATATTATCAGGGGGAGTTTAAGTATTACTGCAGGTATCAGATTTCTATTAAGTTTGTCAACCAGATATTATTTTTCATCTTCAAATCACTCAGAGATTATTGCAATTCATGAAACAAGTCGAGAGTATATTTGGCTGAAATCAATGACTCAACAATTTTATACGAAAATAATGCTACTTGTATCATTCAAATCAAAGGAGGATATATCAAATATACGATCAAGTGATAATCTGGCAGATTTATTCACGAAAACATCACCAACTGCGACATTCAAGAAAATTGTGCAGAATATTAAAATATGAAGACTCAAAAACTATTGTCATGCACTTTCCAGGGGAGTAAAAGTCCTGAAGACTTGTGCTGATTGTACTCTTTTTCCTTCGCCAAGGTTTTATCCCATTGGGTTTTCCTTTGCAAGGTTTTAATGAGACAATCTTAAAGCACTTGTGGATACATAAAGAGACTATACTCTTTTTCCTTCGCCATTGGTTTTTCTTCCCACTGGGTTTTCCTTGGCAAGGTTTTAACGAGGCAGATTCTTTATGGGTGGTCATTCAAGGGGGAGTGTTATGAATTGTAAATGAACGAACGAAACGGCGCCGCCCCCTGTCCCACCACTAAATTATGTGAATGACCCCACCACTATTATTATAAAATCTGCATAGTGACTTGTATAGTGACTTGCATAGTAACTTCAACGCCTATAAATATGGACTTCAGTTGTAATGAAATTCATAAGAAAATATAGAGAAGGAAGAAAGTTTCAGAGAGTTTCTTTTACATTTCTCTTGCAATAGTAGTAGTTTTCTTTTTAGTTTTATAACAGGAGATAATTAAATATTGCGGCTTTGATGCTAATTGAATCCATATATTTTGTTTATACCTCTAGGTTATAAAAAGCATTTAAATCAGATAATTGTAAAAATAATAATAATAACTTATTTCTATTTAGATGATTGACGCTTCCACTCAAATTTTCTAGCAGATTTAATCTTTTTGCCTTGAGAAATGATCACCATTTAACAATATAAAAATGCATTTTAGGATCCATTAAAAAAAGTTCTATAAATCCTTGTAAAGATTTCAAAACCAACAAAGTTTTGAGAGTAATACCATATAGTTTTAAATTGCAGGCACTACATAATTATGAGAAATTATAGTCTACCTCCCAATCAGCAAATGCCAAGTTAATTCATCATGATTTATTATAATTAACGTGCTGTGGCTGTGCTGCCTTTGAATAGGTTAGTGCTACATACCCATTATTAAATCATTGTAGAAATTGAACTCACTCGACCCAAAAGACACCTATTTCTAAACAAACATTCATTCCAACTCCTAGACACCAAACACGCTCGTGCAACCCTTAAACTAATCTTCACGTATATGCCCAAGATTAATGTCACAGCAAGTTGCCATTCCCTCGCCAATCCATTTATAACTCATGCAAACCACGTCAAACCTTGTGCACATAACACGGTCAGAGTGACACAACTATATATCCTTCAATGAGGCATCCGACTATATATGGGGCTATGGCATAATGCCATCTGTAGGAAAACTACTGTGAATCACAATGCTGGGAGTCAAAACTCCCAAATATTCAAGATGAACACCACAACAAGAAAAAAAAAAAAGTGGAGGATCTTGCTGCTTATTTAGCACTATAAGATGAATTTTTCTGAAGAATGCAACAAATTACCAACAACTGTTTTGAGAGTGGATGCCATTTTCTGGGAAAGGAAACTTCTAAATTTATTCATGAATTTTTTTTAAAGCAATAGATAACACGGGTTATCCCTATTTAGATGATTGATGCTTCTGCCAAGAGTCCGATGGTCTAATGGTATTTGATCCAGTTCTCCATTTGGGTTCGAATCCCCCATCCCCTTTATAAAAAAAAAAAAAAAAAAAGATGATTGATGCTTCCATTCAGAATTTCCAGCTGATTTGAGTATTTTTGCCTTGAGGAATGATTACCATTCAACGAATCAACAATATAAAGATGCATTTTAGGATCCATTCAAAAAGTTCTATAAATCCTCGTAAAGATTTCAAAACCAACAAAATTTTAAGAACAATGCTACATAGTTGTAGAGTCCACAATGGCTAGGCAATCACTTTTGATTAAAAAAAGAGAGAGAGAGAGAGAGATTTATTGTTAAAAAATTATTTTACTTTATTTTTATAAATTTGGTATTTATTTACATTTTTTATAATAATTATACAACATTTACACCCTCTATAATTGTAAATATCATTTCTCGTATTAATGATTGATCAGCAATATAATCCAAACTCTTAAACACAAAATGTGTATTGTACTAAGACACTCGAGAGACCCTTCCTCGTGTATGATAAATAGTTTACCTCCCAATCAGCAAATGCCAAGAATAGTTCATCATAATTTATTATAATTAACATGCTGCTGCGCTGTGCTGCCTTTGAATAGGTTACATAGCCATTATTATGGGTGTGCATCCGGATCCGAATCCGGATATCCGGCCATAACTGGATCTGGATCCGGATCCGGACACTCAAAACCGGGTGGTTATCCACCCGGATTAAATCTGGGTTTAGTCCGGACGAATACACGGGTTATATCCGGATACCTGGATTGTAACCGGATAACTGGTTTTTTGCATTTCTACCCTTACAATCCGGGTATCCAAATCATAACTGTATTTTACTTTGTTTTTTTTAAAATAAGACTTAAAATTAAAAAATGTTTTATTGCACTTTTATTTATTTATTTATTTAAAATCTGATATCATCTAAGAATTGCCCAAAAACACTTAAAAATGATTTAAACACTTTAAAATTTTTTTATAAAAAAATAAAAATAATACATCACAATGCATCAGACCATTTTCTAGTAATGGCTGATGAAGTGTGTCTCCAAATTCTTTTCCATGCAGGATTTTTTGGTCACAGACGAGATTTTCATCTTGCACTGGATTATCATCCAAAATCACCATTTTTTTCTTGAATGTGACAATGAGCATGGTTGATAGAACCAAAATTGGAATGCTAAGAAGGAAATGAGCAACCCAAAACTAACATGGAATATGAACAAGAACTGCAATACATATCCCAAATGTTCTGGAGAAGCACAAGGAGGAATAGATTCGATTCTCAGCTATTTTTCCCATGTCCAACATTGATAACAGAAGGTGGAAAAGATGGGCCTAACAAAAATTGTCAGAAACAGGTTTTTTAGCACATTTTAAGACATGAGCTAAAGACAAATTGGTGCTTGCTAAATAATAAGTCAAAAAGTAGAAAGATCATATGAAAATAGCATGTGACTAGCTTCCATTTACATGTCGAACACTTCTATGCTCCTCACATGCCACAAGTTATGAGACCCTTCAAAACAATACCAACTTATAACAATACCAACTTTCAAAAAGGGTAAAAAATCCTTATTTTTCACTTTCTTCTTTCCACAAGCAAACAAAACCCCCAATAATACCACTGAAACTACCTCCATCTGTCTTAAATATAAAAAGAAGAGAAACAAATATAATAAAATTAGATGTATTCAATAAATGGTGGAAACAAACAAGTATACACAAGTATTTGAAAACATTTAAAGCTGCCATTAAACAAAAACGCAAACACAAGAAGTGAAACAAGACAAAAATAAAATAAATAGAGCTAAAAGTTAAAGGAGAAAGTGAAGAAATATAATAAACCCAAAACCCGTCTACTTCTAGTTTCTTGCTGTCTCTCAATTTGTTCCTACTCAGTAGATATATCAATATATGTATCTGAGATTTTGAGTGACCAAGACCGAGAAGATGAAGACGAGAGAAGTAACCTAATACAGAAGGGTAAATTGCAGATAAACCCAAATCAAAGAAAGATAGGACATCACTGAAATGCCCATCACGACAAAATGTTTGTTCAAATAATGTTTGATGTTTTCATTGGCAAAATATCATCCAAGTCAAATCGAGAAATGATAGACACTTTCATGGTTCAATAAACAAAATAGTTCCTTCACCTGCTAAACGTATGCAAATCTGAACCTGAAGAATAAGCTCGAGTCAAACATACTTCTCTAAAAGCCCCAAACTACTTCATTCATTTGTTAAGCCTCTATAGGTGGTAATTAATACTTTCCAAGGACTGACCCAGACCTAAAAATTAATAAACATTAACCCAAATCGCACTAAGTTCCACATAAACAACCACCGGAAGCAACTAATAGATCATAAAACTGCAAGAACCAAGAAACTACAGTCGTAGCACGAACTCAAAGAATAAATCATAAATCAAACATTCAAACACTGTCACTATGCAAATCAAACAGATCAAGAGAGAGAGAGAGAGAGAGAGAGAGAGAGAAGAATCTACTGTAGGTAAAGGTGTTGAGAGAGAACAGCGAATGATAAATGGTGAACGACGGACGGCGATAACGGCTAGGGTTTCATCGATTTGAGAACCTGAGATTAGGAGATGGAGAGACGAGAGAGAATGCAGTCTGGGGGTGTCGAAGTGATTCTGATTCAGAGTTATTTAAACATCCGGTTATGGATAACCGGATTTAAATCTGAATCCGTAACCAGAATGAGTGGTTATTTTAAGTTTAGTAACCGCCCGGATTTAAGTTTAGTAATTCGGACGGTTATTCGCTTGGATATTCCGGATTTCTATATTTCAAACCGGATCCGGAAAAAATCCGGATTCAGATGAACACCCTTATCCATTATTAAATTATTGTAGAAATTGAACTCACCCGACCCAAAACACACCTATTTCTAAACAAACATTCATTCCAACTCCTAGTAGACACAAAACACGCTCGTGCAATCCTAAAAATAATCTTCACGTATATGCCCAAGATTAATGTCACAGCAAGCCATATATAACCCATGCAAACCACGTCAAACCTTGTGCACATAACACAACCAGAGTGAAGCAACGATATATTCTTCAATGAGGCATCCAACTAATATATCTATGGCATAATGCTGTAGGAAAACTAGTGTGAATCAAAATGCTGGGAGTCAAAACTCCCAAATAAGCAACATGAACATCACAAAAAGAAAAGAATTGTGGAAGATCTTGCTACTTATTTAGCATCATAAGATGAATTTTTCTGAACAATCTGCAACAAATACCAACAACCGTTTGCTGCTGTTCTGAGAGTGGATGCCATTTCTGGGAAAGGAAACATATAAATTAATTCATGAGAAACTTTGTAAAGCAATAAATAATATGCATATCAGATTTTTTCAAGTACTCCATCCAGTAAACGCTCTGGAGAAGCGCTGGTTGGTGACAGATTGCGCAGTTGGGTCGGATCCTCCATCATCACTCTTCTTCTCAAAACAGTATACAGGGGCTTGCCATCGGGCATCCTCGAGCACCGCTCCCACTTCAAACGTCATGACATGTGCATTCCTCCCTGCGCAACATCTTGCAATTTATGTCAGACACAAATCCCAATTCCAAACAAATCTGTTATATGGAAAGGGCAGACCTTTTCAGGAACATATTGTGTTCAAAAACAGGGGGAGATAGTTCGATTTGAAAGGGTGCCCATATTTAACAAAGATTTACCGAACAGCAGAGGAAATGAAAGATGAATTATATACAAATACGCACCAGTGTAAAACTCCCAATGAACAGGTCTCTTAGTGACAACATCCTCGTAATACCAAATGAAGTCGACCTTCTCCCAAACGTTGCAGAGGAAGCTATCGACGTGGCGCTGACCCAGGTACTTGGCACCATCGAGCCAATTTGGGCGAAGAATGCCCACCTCAATCTGCGAGGTCCTGCACTCTTTGTTGGAATCCAATGTGTAGAAGAAGGAAGTCCCATTGTTCCACTCGAGGTCATAAAGGAGCTTACCTAGCTGGTGCTGGATGATGTTGAAGTTTCGGCCATTGGGCCAGTCGTACCAAAGATCGATTATTTGGAGGGATCCGCTGTAGTTCATGAAGAGTATGGAGTGGAATTGGTGGGGCCATGGGGCTGGTGTTGGGTCTTCCTCTCTGGATTTGCAGAGGGTAAAGAAGAATAGCAGGAGAAAGATGATGGGTTTGGTCGCAGACGCCATTATCGAAAGAGTGGGATAATATCAGAGAGAAGGGACGCGTGGTTGGTACGTGGATTTCTTTTCAATATAAAATTGCTCAGTAAAGTGCGCGGCTGTTACTTGAAGTGGTGAAGGACCAACGACAATATGTCCGCGTGGCATTCCTAATAGTACCCATGACCGTTAAATTTCTAGCTCTAGCGTCATCCACCGGCCAGTAATTTAGCGATACTTTGTACTCAGATTAAGGTGCGATTTAAATTTAAGAATGACTTTAACTTTTTTTAATTTATTATTATATTTTTTTAATCTTTTATATAAAATAAAAAATTTAATATATTTTTTAAAATTTTAATATACATTTTTAAAATTTTAATTTAATTTTTTAAAATTTTAAAATAAATTAACATTATCTCAACCCCAACCTATTAAGACTCGATACTCGAATCCTCTTTTCTTTTTACCAAATCGCTCAACTCTCAACTTCTGCCTTCTCTATCGTTCTTGAGCCCGAAAATCTAGCAAGAATCGCGAGCCACCGTTCATTGCTGCCGCCTCTATCTCCTCGCTCTCAAGTATCAGCTTTCAAAAACCACGAGCAAGAACCCAAAGCCAAATCTCAAATCTCGTCCCTCCGCCTCTCCCTTTTCTCTCGCCCCAGTTGCTTTCGTTGTATTATATAGAAAGTTCAAAAACTTTCTCAGAGTACAACAAAAGGTAAAAAGAGAGAATCTACGAATTTTTGAAAGGCACTGAGTGAGGGAGTGAACAAATATGGGTAATGAGTTGTGGAGAGAGGTTTGGATCGTTTTTTACCATCAGATGGCTGGTGTTTGTGGCGACAATGTGGTTGCAATCGTGTGCAAGAATTTTTGGGTGCATATCACCGGTGATAAAGGGATCGCTCGGCTATAACCAGAGGCACGTTGCGAGGCTCGGGGTGGCAAAGGACTTTGGAAGCGTTGGATCCTTGGCTGGGAGCCTTTGCGAGTGTTGGAAATTTTGGATTTCCTAAATTCTTCCTACCAGAATCTACTTTTGATAGAATAACAAAAAAATAAAAATAAGAAATAAACACAATACAAGAATTTACGTGAAAAACTCTCAAAATAAGAGAAAAATCACTAGACCCAGATAAGAAAATACACTATATGAAAAATTGTTACAATCATACAATTTTTCTCATCACCCCAACGACACCCACAAAAACTTATCCCACTAATAAAACTATAACTTTCATCTCTCTTCCTTTTACATACAAAAAGGACAACAGAAAAATTTTATTAAAGTCAAAAGTTACTAAAAAAATTTATGACTGGTGTAATTAAACTAAGAAGGCTAAGCCCCCTTAAATAACCCATGGGTCTTGCCCCTCTCCCACTCCTTTCCCATGTGGGATTCAAGGAGCAAAATCCAACAATCTCCACCTTACGACTTTGACTGATCTCTCAACCACGCTCCACCGCAATGAAAATTTTCATAACTTTTGCTACTATACTCCATTATAAAAGCATAATCACTCAGAATAAATCAATTTCAAACATTTCACTTCGACCCATGTCGAAATAACTTTGCTGAAAAATTATGGTACAACTTCTACATTTGGCTTTCTTGGAAGTTCATTAGCCATCGACATGAATTTTCATTACACACCTTGCATCAATGTCAAACCAATGCCCGTGTGTAAACTTGTGAAACAGCTAATATTAATATATCCTCTATCATGACAACTTTGAGATTAACAGCATGCCATGAGGATGTACATGTCTCTTTTTTCATGAAGAGAGACACAACGCTAGCATAAATACCAGTATCCCCATTTACTGATAGGGGTGGCAATATATGACACGACACGTTAACACGAAACGAACACGACACAATAAAAGCGGGTTAGTGTTTAGCCTTAACGGGTTTCGGGTCAAATCGTGTCAACCCGTTAAGACACGATTTGATAACGGGTCATAACGGGTTGACCCGTTATCACCCGTTAAAACCTATTAAGAAATTTAAATTTACTTTTATACCCTTGAACTAAATTTTAAAAAATCCTAATTTAAAATTAGATTTATACTTTTAAATACTTAGCTATCCCATTTAAGTACTTATTAAAAAATCATTAATGAGTTAATTCATTGTTATTTAATATGTTTGAGTTATAATTTTAATATTTTATAATGTGTGGATCATATTTGTGTGTTTATCATATTTTATAATGTACTACTTATTGAATTATAATTTTAAGATTGTAATTTATAATTAATTTTTTATGTTTTTATAACTATTGTTTAAGTTTTAATATTTATATAAAATCAATTAGGTTAAACTCAAACGTGTCACTAACGGGTTTGCGGGTTGAAACGTGTCAAATCGTGTTGTATCGTGTCGTGTCATAGTGTGTCATATAGTGTCAAAGGTCTGAACGGGTCTTAACGGGTCGTGTCGTGTCAATCCGTTATCTTAACGGGTCGTGTTAGGGTTGAAGTTTTTGACACGAAACCCTTAACGGGTCGTGTTCGTGTTAACCCTTTAAGCATTATGTACACGTCCTGACATGACACGAACACGACCCGTTAACACGTTTTGACACCCCTATTTACTGAATTGAAACCACTTGCTAAACTGACTCCACCTCTTCTTGACAACTTTTCTTGACGTGCCCATGTTGTCCATACCTCCAACAAATTGCTGACTTCATAGGTTGGTCGACGCCTTGTGTAATCCTGATGGAATCAAGATATCCTTAACTTGCATTTGCCACAAGTCAAAATTGATTTTCCCATCATTTTCATATCTTTTTATTATAATACACTATTATTACTCGTGGTTGGGCCATGCCACTGTTATTACCCGTAGTCGAGCCTTGCTACTCATATTACCCGTGGAAGGGTCATGCCACTATTATTATTCGTGGAAGGGCCATAGCCACTATTATTACCCGTGGAAGGGTCATGCCATTATTATTACCCGAATAAGGGTCATGCCACTATTTCATTTCTCATATCCTTAACCTTATCATCATCTCATAGTGTCATAATATAACAAATAATACTTGAATAACAAATTATCATAAAATCATGGATAACCAATCACTTTATAAATTCAACATCTTATTTTCCTTTACTTGAATCATAAACTCTTCAATTAATAAAAGTCTCAAAATCAAACATAATAGGGTATTTCGCTCGAGCCAAACGTTGATCAAGGGTCGAGCTAAATTTCTGCCTAAATCTCATTCTCCCAACTAAATTCAGATTTTTTCATTTATTTATTCCTTATATCTTAAAACTTAAAATATAAAAGTTGTAGATCTCTGTCTTATCTTTCCAGAGTCTCTTAAATCATTCAATTTCAATATCACACTAACAAGTTATGACCATTTTACCATAAGATGTTAAATCCGTCAACTTAATCCCTTTTAAGTCCGAAAGTTGTTAGGGTTGATCCATCAATTTTTTCCAAATCAAGACCTCATATTTTCACATAATCCTCTTAATATATCATCATAGAATATGTTTCTAAGATCTCATAATTTTCCTAACATTTTATCATAGCAAAAATCACTTCAAAACTCAATAGGCTTCAATTTAACACATAAACAAACACTTGTGGTGAAAAAGTGGGAATTTTTATTATTATCCCACCATTAGAAGAGGGGCAGACTATGCCAAACCTCCCTTTGGAAGGAGGACAAGCAATAGCTGAAACTATACGACAAATGACGGAAGTGGTGAAAAATCAAATGGAGCAAAGTCGTTGTCCTCAGCACAACGAAAATAGAGGAGAAATTCAAGGATGTCCATATGAAAAATTTTTGGTTTATCGATACCCATATTTTCTAGGAACTGAAGGAGCTCTAAAGGCCGATAAGTGGATTATAGATTTAGAGTGTATTTTTGAAATCAGTGGGTGTACTGAGATCCAGAAGGTGCAGTAGCAGGAAACCTGCTTCAAGGTGAAGCCAGATTATGGTGGGACACAAAGAGAAAGTTGTTAAAATTAGAAATGGGTGAAAATGTAGTACCTACCTGGGAACGATTTAAGAAAGAGTTTGATGATTGATTCTTTCCGGAGTTAGTAAAGCGGCAAAAAGCTTTGGAATTTGCTATGTTGATACAAGGTGATATGATAGTAGAACGGTATGCAACCTGATTTATGGAGTTAGCAAGGTCTGCCCCACACCTAGTATCTACCGAGAAGATGAGGGCACAAAAATTTCAAGAGGGGTTGCAGCCGCGCATTCGAGTTCAGGTGGTATGCTTGCAAATAAAAAACTTTCAGGAATTGGTAAATATAGCGGCTATTGCAGAAGCCGAACAAAAGAGCCTAACGATACAGGCTCAAGTATCAGGAAAAAAGAGACCTTCTGATTCTTCTGAAAGGAATCTTCCTCATATCAATAATAGAAAGGAAAGGATAGTCGGTCAAGAAGTATTTATTATGCCACAACCATGCAGAAGATGTGGAAAGAAGCATACTGGTGAATGTCGATTAGCCACATGAGCATGTTTTAAGTGTGGAAAATGGGGTCACATGATTCGGAATTGTCCACAAAACACCTCTGGAGTAGTTACAACACTGGAAGGAAAAACAAAAACGTCCACGAAGGCTAAAGTCTATGCGATCACACCAAGAGAAATGAACACTGACGCAAACGAGGCAAACGATGCCGGGGTCGATAAATTGTAATTACCCACTTATGATCAATATGTGAACTTTTTTGTGGATATGTAAGTAATAGTAGGGTAACTTTTGGACAAGTTTGAGCTGACGTAATGTATGACTGGTATCATATTTGACTCTAGAGTAATGAAATCTTATATTTCATATGACTATGACTAAAGGCTTGTATTTGGCAATGATGTTTAATTTTTTGGAAAAATTTAAAAATTATGTTTTAGCGATTTCGAGGACGAAATCTTTATTTTAGGGGGGGAGAATGTAATAGCCCAAATTTTTAGGATATAATATTTTTTTTGAGAATTTATTGTAAGAAATTTGTTGGAAATAATATTTTTATAGAAAAAGAATAAGAGACTTAGATGCATTCTAAGGTAAATGTTGGATGGACTTTTGGGAATTTTAGCAATGTATCAACTAGAGTAATTCAATTTAGATCTAAAAAGATATAAATTTTCAAAATTTGAGGAAGAAATTCAAAGGGAAGTGAAAGAACAAAACATCAAACACTTGGTGTGCCAAAATGGATTCTCGGACTAGACCGTCGAAGTTTTGTGTAATAATTATAACTTTTTAATATGAGGTCCAAATAATGTAATTATAATTCGTATAGAACCATTAGAGAGAGATCTAAAACTTATATGTTTTGGGTTTTTGAAGATAAGGAATTTACCAAGAACTAAATCTAGTGTGAAGTGAACGGACAGAGATAGGAGTCAACGGGTAACTGACTTAGATGAGTTGTCTTAAGTTCAACCATGTGACGAAAATTAAGATTAGATACCATATTTTCTGAAGTCTTGACATGTGTGGGAACATGTGACAAGTTGATAAAAATTCATCTAGAAGTCTTGGTAGGTAAGAAAACAAAGGAAAACAAATGGAGAATTCGGATTGGATATTCTCGGGTAAGTTTTGACGTGTTTTAGTAAACTAATCATATCTCTCTCATATGATATCGGAATAAGGCGATTCAAAATCCTGTAGAATCTTAAGAGGATTATATTAAACTTTTATGTTTTGAGTTTTGGAAGAATCAAATTTTATCATTGACGTATTAGGGCTGGAACGTGGCTAATCCCTTGGAGAGGCCAAGTGGCTAGATGCACCCCTTAGAAGATTTCCTATGATGGTGTTTTGTCTTCACCCCCATGTGTTGGAACTCTTTGAGCCCTTGATCAAAATCATTTTATAGGTGTATTAATCTCAACCATGGGATTAAAATATTAGCAAATCCCCATAGGATTAGGGATGATCATGAAACCACAAGTAGGGGACACCTCACCTATGCAGCCAAATGGAGTTGCTGAAATGCGCAAGCCCTCTTCCCTTGCACCCCACACCTATTATGCATATAAATAGATGCATGGACTCCTCTCTTTTCCCCATGAGAGATACCAGTCGGCCATAGTGAGAAATACCCAAGAGAAATACACAAAAACTCACTCACATCACTTAAGTGTCAAAAGAGAGCTAAGTAAGGACCTTGGAGAGAAGTGTGGTGCAAAACCAACTCAAGACTAATCATTTAAATTTGGAAAAATTGGTAAGTGCATAAACTAACTTAGTCTTGGCATAGAATAAGTGGTTTGGTGATTGGATTATATTTGATATTTATTTGAGCTTAATCTTTGTTTATGTGTTAAATTGAAGTCTATTGAGTTTTGAAGTGGTTTTTGCTATGATAAAATGCTAAGAAAATTATGAGATCTTAGAAACATATTCTATGATGATATATTAAGAGGATTATGTGAAAATATGAGGTCTTGATTTGGAAAAAATTGATAGATCAACCCTAGCAACTTTCGGACTTAAAAGGGGTTAAGTTGACAGATTTAATATCTTATGGTAAAATGGTCATAACTTGTTAGTGTGATATTAGAATTGAATGATTCAAGAGGCTATGAAAATCTAAGACAGAAATCTACAACTTTTATGTTTTAAGTTTTAAGATATAAGAAATAAATAAAAGACAAAATCTAGATTTAGTTGACAGAACGAGATTTAGGCAGAAATTTGACTCGACCCTTGATCAACGTTTGGCTCGAGCGAAATACCCTATTATGTTTGATTTTGAGATTTTTATTCATTGAAGAGTTTATGACTCAAGTAAAGGAAAATAAGATGTTGAATTTATAAAGTGATTAGTTATCCATGATTTTATAATAATTTATTATTCAAGTATTATTTGTTATATTATGACACTATGAGATGATGATAAGATTAAGGATATGAGAAATGAAACAAGAAAAGATAAGGCATGGCCCTTCCATGGGTAATAATAATGGTATGACCCAACCACGGGTAATAATAGTGGCATGGCCCTTACTCGGGTAATATTAGTAGCATGGCCCTTCCACGGGTAATAATAGTGGCATGACCCTTCCACGGATAATAAGAGTAGCAAGACCCGACCACGAGTAATAACAGTGGCTAAATTTCTGCCTCAATCTCATTCTGCCAACTAAATCTAGATTTTGTCCTTTATTTATTTCTTATATCGTAAAATTTAAAACATAAACGTTGTAGATCTCTGTCTTAGGTTTCCATAACCTCTTAAATCATTCAATTCCAATATCACACTAACAAGTTATGACCATTTTACCATAAGATGTTAAATCTGTCAACTTAATCCCTTTTAAATCCGAAAGTTGCTAGGGTTGATTTATCAAATTTTTCCAAATCAAAATCTCATATTTTCACATAATCCTCTTAATATATAATCATAGAATATGTTTCTAAGATCTCATAATTTTCCTAGCATTTTATCATAGCAAAAACCACTTCAAAACTCAATAGGCTTCAATTTAACACATAAACAAAAATTAAGCTCAAATAAATATCAAATATAATCCAATCAACAAACCACTTATTCTATGCCAAGACTAAGTTAATATATGCACTTACAAATTTTTCCAAAGCTAAATGATTAATCTTGAGTTGGTTTTGCACCACACTTTTCTCCAAGGTCCTTACTTAACTCTCTTTTGACACTTAAGTGATGTGAGTGGGTTTTTGTGTATTTTTCTTGGGTATTTCTCACTATGGCCGACTGGTATCTCTCATGGGGAAAGAAGAGAAGCCCATGCATCTATTTATAGGCATAATAGGCATGGGGTGCAAGGGAAGAGGGTTTGGGCATTTCAGCAACTCCATTTGGCTACATAGGTGAGGTGTCCCCTACTTGTGGTTTCATGATCACCCATAATCCTATGAGAATTTGTTGATATTTTAATCCCATGGTTGAGATTAATACACCTATAAAATTATTTTAATCAAGAGCTCAAAGAGTTCTAACATATGGGGGTGAAGACAAAACACCATCATAAGAAATCTTCTAAGGGGTGCATTTGGCCACTTGGCCTCTCCAAGAGATTAGCCACGTTCCAGCCCTAATACGTCAAAAATAAACTTCGATTCTTCCAAAACTCAAAACATGAAAGTTTAAGATAATCCTCTTAGGGTTCTAAGAATTTTGAATCACCTTATTCTGATATCATATGAGAGAGATATGATTAGTTTACTGAAACACGTCAAAACTTACCCGAGAATATCCAATCCGAATTCTCCATTTGTTTTCCTTTGTTTTCTTACCCACCAAGGCTTCTAGATGAATTCTTATCAACTTACCACATGTTCCCACACATGTCAAGACTTCAGAAAATATGGTAGCTAATCTTAATTTTCGTCACATGGTTGAACCTAAGACAACTCATCTAAGTCGGTTACTAGTTGACTCCTATCTCTGTCTGTCCACTTTACACTAGATTTAGTCTTTGATAAATTCCTTATCTTCAAAAACCCAAAACATATAAGTTTTAGATCTCTATCTAGTAGTTCTATACGAATTAGAATTACATTATTTGGACCTCATATGAAAAAGTTATGATTATTACACAAAACTTTGACGGTCCAGTCCGAGAATCCGTTTATGGCACACCAAGTGTTTGATGTTTTGTTCTTTCACTTCCCTTTGAATTTCTTCCTCAAATTTCGAAAATTTATCTCTTTCTAGGTCTAAATTGAATTTCTCTAGTTGATACATTACTAAAATTCCCAAAAGTCCATCCAACAATTACCTTAGAATGCATCTAAGTCTCCTATTCTTTTTCTGAGTAAATCCATATTGTCCTAGGAAAAAGATCACATGGTATTAGAATAGGCTTAAAATTTTTATAAGGATGAAGTTGAAGTGATATAGGTGAATGATATGGATTCTGAAAATTTTGAATTACTAAGTGACTTATGATAGAGTTGGTATATTTCAGGAAGATAAGATGACGAGGGGTCAACCTCCTTTGAGACGAATGGATGCCCCAACTCAAAGTCCTCCTTAAGTGACTTCCCCAAGGACTAATGAGTAAGGAATACAAACCCCATCATTAGAAGAGGGGCAGACTGGAAAAACTTAAAGATTATGTTTTAGCGATTTCGAGGATGAAATCTTTATTTTAGAGAGGGAGAATGTAATAGCCCAAATTTTTAGGATATAATATTTCCTTGAAATTTGTTGGAAATAATATTTCATAGAAAAAGAATATGAGACTTAGATGCATTCTAAGGTAATTGTTGGATGGACTTTTGGGAATTTTAGCAATATATCAACTAGAGAAATTAAATTTAGACCTAGAAAGAGATAAACTTTCGAAATTTGAGGAAGAAATTCAAAGGGAAGTGAAAGAACAAAACATCAAACACTTGGTGTGCCAGAACGGATTCTCGGACTGGACCGTCGAAGTTTTGTGTAATAATCATAACTTTTTCATATGAGATCCAAATAAGGTAATTCAAATTCTTATAGAACCATTAGAGAGAGATATAAAACTTATATGTTTTGGGTTTTTTAAGATAAGGAATTTATCAAGGACAAACTCTAGTGTGAAGTGGACGGATAGAGATAGGAGTCAACTGGTAACCGACTTAAATGAGTTGTCTTAGGTTCAACCATGTAAAGAAAATTAAGATTAGCTACCATATTTTCTGAAGTCTTGACATGTGTGGGAACATGTGGCAAGTTGATAAGAATTCATCTAGAAGCCTTGATGGGTAAGAAAACAAAGGAAAACAAATGGAGAATTCGGATTGGATATTCTCGGGTAAGTTTTGACGTGTTTTAGTAAACTAATCATATCTCTCTCATATGATATTAGAATAAGGCGATTCAAAATCCTGTAGAATCCTAAGAGGATTATCTTAAACTTTTATATTTTGAGTTTTGGAAGAATCAAATTTTATCATTGACGTATTAGGACTGGAACTTGGCTAATCCCTTGGAGAGGCCAAGTGGCCAGATGAACCCCTTAGAAGATTTCCTATGATGGTATTTTGTCTTCACCCCCATGTGTTGGAACTCTTTGAGCCCTTGATCAAGATCATTTTTTAGGTGTATTAATCTCAACCATGGGATTAAAATATCAGCAAATCCCCATAGGATTAGGGGTGATCATGAAACCACAAGTAGGGGACACCTCACCTATGCAGCCAAATGGAGTTGCTGAAATGCCCAAGCCCTCTTCCCTTGCACCCCACACCTATTATGCCTATAAATAGATGCATGGGCTTCTCTTCTTTCCCTAAGAGAGATATCAGTCGGCCATAGTGAGAAATACCCAAGAGAAATATACAAAAACCCACTCACATCACTTAAGTGTCAAAAGAGAGTTAAGTAAGGACCTTGGAGAGAAGTGTGGTGCAAAACCAACTCAAGACTAATCATTTAGTTTTGGAAAAATTTGTAAGTGCATATATTAACTTAGTTTTGGCATAGAATAAGTGGTTTGATGATTGGATTATATTTGATATTTATTTGAACTTAATTTTTGTTTATGGGTTAAATTGAAGCCTATTGAGTTTTGAAGTGGTTTTTGCTATGATAAAATGCTAGGAAAATTATGAGATCTTAGAAACATATTCTATGATGATATATTAAGATAATTATGTGAAAATATAATGTCATGATTTGGAAAAAATTGATAGATCAACCCTAGCAACTTTCGGACGTAAAATGGGTTAAATTGACGGATTTAACATCTTATGGTAAAATGGTCATAACTTGTTAGTGTGATATTGGAATTAAATGATTCAAGAGGCTCTGGAAAGATAAGACAAATATCTACAACTTTTATGTTTTAAGTTTTACAATATAAGAAATAAATAAAGGACAAAATATGGATTTAGTTAGCAGAATGAGATTTAGGCAGAAATTTAGCTCGACCCTTGAGCAACGTTTGACTCGAGTGAAATACCCATTTTGAGACTTTTATTAATTGAAGAGTTTATGATTCAAGTAAAGGTAAATAAAATGTTGAATTTATAAAGTGATTGGTTATCTATGATTTTATGATAATTTGTTATTCAAGTATTATTTGTTATATTATGACACTATGAGATGATGATAAGGTTAAGGATATGAGAAATGAAATAAGAAAACATAAAGCATGGCCCTTCCATGGGTAATAATAATGGTATGGCCCAACCACGGGTAATAATAGTGGCATGACCCCTTACTCCAGTAATAATAGTGGAATGGCCCTTCCACGGGTAATAATAGTGGCTATGGCCCTTCCATGAGTAATAATAGTGGCATGGCCCTTCCACGGGTAATAAGAGTAGCAAGGCCCGACCACAGGTAATAATAGTGGCATGACCCAATCACGGGTAATAATAGTGGATTATAATAAAAAGATATGAAAATGATATGGCTAAAAATGAAAAGTCAATATATGATACAAGTTTATGTAAGTCCACATAAGATATAAGTTTAATTGATACATAAGTCACATGAATCATGTCATAAACATATACTTTGATTCTTATATGTGACTATTTCATGATGTCTGTGCTTTTATTAAGTTAAATGTGTACTTACTGAGATTTTCCTAGAAATCTCATTCTTGTATGGTTCCTTTTCTTTTGGAATATAATTTTCACTGCAGGGTTGGATGACGGTCATGGACTAGACTCTAGTTACTCGAGAGACCTGGAGAAACCCTGAGCGTTCCCCGGAGTACTCTCTCTCTCCATTAAAGTTTATGACAAGTTGATAGTAATAAGGACCAGCGCGGGCATGAAGAAAGAGTTTCCCGAAGTGAAGAAGAAGAAGCCTAGGCTGCTTTAAGACAAAAGTTTTGATAAATTTGTATTTCGACTAAGAAAACTAACTGGGTTATGCATGTAATGATACAATGATATTTTAAGAATGGATGATATGAATACTAAGGTTTTGTGTAACCATGTGATCTCTAGAATTTTTATTTTTACTTTTTCGCTGCGATTTGCCTTACATTTCAACAAGTAGGGGTGTGAGTAACCAAGTGTTACTAACCCTGACTTAAATCTGATAGGATTTGGAGTTCTACCTCCTGACATAACTTCGATAAATTTTACCGTAGAAATAAATAGTACCCACTAAGTAAGTTCCCAGAAAAGACTGATTTTTTCTAAACAGAATTTCAAGGTTCCCAGGAAAGATTGGAGGGTCATAATAGACACACTTAAAATTTCCAATCTCCTAGGCAGAACCTCCTTAGACTGTATGTATCCACACTACCACACCAAAACTTCACCCTGCAAAAAGAACCTAGTGGCTCTGATACCACTTGTTGGAAATTTTGGATCTCCCAAATTCCCCTCACCAAGATTTATTTTTGACAGAATAATAAGAAAAATATAAAAATAAACACAACACAAGAATTTACGTAGAAAACTCTCAAAACAGGAGAAAAACCACCAGACCTAGAGAAGAAAATATACTATGTGAAAAATTGTTACAATCACACAGTTTTTTTCCTCACCCCAACGACACCCACAAAAACTTCTCCTACTAGTAAAACTATAACTTTCATATCTCTTCCTTTTACATACAAAAAGGACAATAGAAAAATTTTACTAAAGTCAAAAGTTACTAAATAAGTTTCTGACTGGTGTAATTAAACTAAGGAAGTTAAGCCCCCTTAAATAACCCATGGGTCTTAACTAGGGCTGCAAACGATCCGATCAAAGACGAGTTCGAGTCGAGTCGAGTCGAGTTGGACTCAAATAACTCGAGTTCGAGTTCGAGTCGAGCTGAGAGTTTGCTGAATCGAGTCGAATTCGAGCCGATCAAAGACGAGTTCGAGTCGAATCGAGTTATTTATCGATCTTTGTTTTTACTCTCTAATGAACGAGCCGAACTTAGTTGAGTAATTACTCGAGTTTCTTACTCTTTATAAATATTTGACTCAATAATTTTTTTGTGAACTTAATACATTATTATTGTAAAGAAATAAAATGTTACTTTTACATAAAATAACAAAATATATTACTTATACAAAATATCAAAAATAATATATATAACACAAAAAATATATATAATAAAAGAATATATGTAAGAATATGTGCAAGATTATTTATATGTATATAGAAATATTACGAGCTCAAAACGGGTCGAATCGAGTTTATACGAATCTTGTTCATGAACACAAACCGAGTTTATAAGAGTCGAGATTATACGAGTTTAGTTCGTTTAATATTCGAATAAATATTAGTACTAACGAACAATTCATTTATTAAACGAGTCGAGTTCAAATTATTTACGAATAACTCTATTCGTTTGTAACCCTAATCTTGACACTCTCTTACTCCTTTTCCATGTGGGATTAAAGGCGCAAAATCCAAAGGGGAGCGCTGTTTTGGAAAGAAATGTAAAACAATATGGCCATAGGTCATTCGATGTTGAGATGGCCGAGTTGGTCTAAGGCGCCAGATTAAGGTTCTGGTCCGAAAGGGCGTGGGTTCAAATCCCACTCTCAACATCTTTATTTTTATTATTTACGTTTTCCATGAATAACGTGTACAGGCTGCACGCTCGGCTCCTCAAGACCGGTTTTCACGACGACCCTCTCTGTCTCCGACGCCTCTTCCTATTTTGCGCCTCCTCTGCCCCTCAAAGTTTAGCCTACGCCCGCTCCCTCTTCCCCCACATATCCTCTCCAGACACCTTTACCTACAATACCCTTATTAGAGCCCATGCCCACTTCTCTCCTTCCCACGCCCTTTCGTTCTTCTCTCAGATGCGCCAGGCTGGCGTCTCGCCCGATGGCTTCACTTTCCCATTTGTTCTTAAGGCATGCGCTCGGTTCCAGGTTGGTCAGGGCCTTCACTCGCTCGTTGTTAAGCTCGGTTTTGATTCTGACATTTATGTTCAGAACTCGTTAATAAGCTTCTACGGCTCCTGTGGGTCCGTTGAGCTTGCGTCAAAGCTGTTCCAAGAAATGCTCCATAGAGATTTGGTCTCCTGGTCGTCCATGATTGCTTGCTTTGCGAACAATGGATCTGGGTTTGAGGCTTTAGAACTGTTTCGGCATATGCAGGTCTCGGAGGATATAAAACCGGACGAAGTTACCATGCTCAGCGTGATTTCCGCGGTTTCAAGCTTAGGGGCGTTGGAATTGGGTCAGTGGGTTTATACTTTTATCCGCAGAAGCGGGCTGGAGCTTTCAGTTTCAATGGGTACCGCCCTCATTGATATGTATTCGAAATGTGGGTCCGTGGATGAATCCATTCGAGTGTTTGATGAAATGCGTGTCAGAAATCTGTTGACGTGGACAGCGTTGATTACCGGTCTTGCGGTGCATGGCCGCAGTAGAGAAGCTTTGAGAGTTTTCCACGAGATGAAGAAATGTGGCTTACGCCCGGATTCTGTTACTATCACTGGGGTTTTAGTTGCTTGTAGTCATGGTGGTCTTGTTGAAGAGGGTTGGCGACTTTTCGAAAGCATTAAAAATGAGTATGGTATGGAACCACTGCTTGAGCATTATGGTTGCATGGTTGATCTCCTTGGCCGTGCAGGCTTGGTCTCTAAAGCCTACGACTTTTTGGAAAGAATGCCAATGAAGCCAAACTCTATTGTTTGGAGAACTCTACTTGGAGCATGTGTAAATCATAATCATCTTGAGTTGGCAGAGAAAGTGAAGCGTAGGATCGTTGAGCTTGACCCTTATCACGATGGAGATTATGTGCTTCTATCAAATGCATATGGTGGAGTTGGCAGATGGGTTGAGAAGGAAGGTGTGAGGAATTTGATGAGGGAAAAGAGAATTAACAAAACACCTGGCTATAGTTTTATTAACATGGACCAAGTGATTCAAAAATTTGTTTCTGGAGATAGTTCTAATCCCCAGTCGGCTGATATCAAAACATTCTTGGTATCCATAATGAAAGCTTTAAGAGATGAAGGTTACACAACCAATATATCTAATGTATTACATGACATTGAAGAAGAGGACAAGGAGCACAGTCTTGGTTATCATAGCGAGAAGCTAGCCGTTGCTTTCGCACTGCTTAGATTTAAGGATAGCAGCACCATAAGGGTCATGAAAAATCTTCGAATCTGCCATGACTGTCATAGTTTCATGAAGCATGTTTCGAATAAATTCGATCGAGAAATTGTCATCCGGGATCGAAACCGGTTCCATCATTTTATTAAGGGATCCTGTTCTTGTCGGGATTACTGGTGAATGACGCTCTGTTGTTGTCATTGAGATTATTTGGTTTTCTTTGAATGGAAGACTATCAGTGAGTTAATCAATATTGCTAAGTAGCCAATTATGTACAAAATCTTTGAGGTACGATACTACGATCATCCTAAAGAACAAAGTACAGTCACTATATATAGTTCGGTGCATTGCCATTCCATTTCAAAAGGTCTCCTTCTCGTTGCTGACTCTTTTCTTTCCAGTTTCCTTGTGATAAAGAAGTCCTGATAAACCATACCGAAGACTACTTTCGAACAAAAACAATCTGAAAACTGAAAATGAAAAACCATTGCGTTCTCATTTGATTATTCGCTCTGAAAACAAAGACCTTCACAACTTTCTGTCTTTTGGCCATAGTACCACTAAAATCTCTTTAGCCTGGAACTCTGTTTTTCTTTTTTCACTCTTATGTTTTTTGTGTGGGTTCAGTGACTCTATTTCTAGGCAGGGTCCGTTGTTTCTTCGTTTTCTTTTTTATGCAATGGTATTGTTATCGTGACAAAGGGGTACTTATAGAACCAGCTTGTTAGGCTTTTTTTCCCACATTAATAAGTAAAGGGAAGTTTACAGGAATCTGAAGGTTCAGTGACCAACAATATAATTCACCTGAGGCTTCTATGGTGGACCCTGGTTTGGCATCCAGTTCAAGAAACATGAGCAGAAGAGTTATATGCGAAGAAACTGCTGCTGTAAGTAACTCGATTGATGTCCCTTAGCAGCTGTACGATTATGCTGTTTAATTAAATGAGAGTTAACTGAATTATACAATGTTTATCTCTGTTTGTTATAAATCATTTGTTTAGGTTCACAAGTTGATTGAAAGGACGTGCTTGCGGTTGTATATGAACAAAAATGAGGTGGTGGAAACCCTTCTGTGCCTTGCAAATACTGACCCTCGCTTCACCACCTTGGGTAAGATACTCTCGTATTCTCTAGAAGTTCCCCCATTCTCACCTCATTTCCCGTTGTGAGCAGCCATTTGCCCCAAAAGTTGAAACAAAATGTTGAAAGATGAAGTAGAGAGCAATCTGAGAGAAGAGAAATGGCTTGAAAACTAATGTATTCATTAACGCGAGTCAATTACAAGTGGATGCTCTGGATTTATACAGAGTCAAATGTAACTGACACTAACTCTATTGCAAACCAATAAAAACTATCCACGTGTTTATTCTATACACTTTGCATTATATCAATCTATAATAGTCCCCCTCAAGATGCTATGTATATATTATGCACATTCATCTTGGATAATAAGAAATCAAATGGCTTAGAATCGAGAGATTTAGTCATCAAGTCTGCAACTTGATGAGCGAAATTAACATGAAGAACAATTAATGATCCTTCTTGAATTTTCTCTTGCACTAAGTGGCAATCCAATTCAATATGTTTAGTGTGTTCATGGTAAACTGAGTTGGCTGCTATGTGAAGTGCCGCCTGATTATCACAAAACGGCAATGTTGGTTGATTATATGACTGATGCAAATCATTAAGTGATACTTGAATCCATGTTATCTCACAAACATTGAAGGCCATTGATCTATACTCTACCTCTGCTGATGATCTTGAAACCGTGTGTTACTTCTTTGATTTCCAAGATATTAATGAATCACCAATGAAAACACAATACCCATTAATTGATCTTTGGGTATCTAGGCAACTAGCCCAGTCTGAATCCAAGAAGCCTTTTATATGAATGTTTGAAGAACTTGGAAATAATAGGCCTTGTCAAGGAGTTAACTTTAAATATCTTAGAATTCTCATTGCTGCTTGGAGATGTGGTATTCGAGGATAATCCAGAATTTGGCTTAAATGATGGACTGCAAAGGTGATGTCTGGTTTAGTATGAGTAAGATAGATTAATCTTCTATAACCAGAAATATCATCAATTACTTCACTCTCATCTTTTGACAGTTTGGCATGAATATCCATAAGAAATAAGACAGGTTTGGTAGCAAGAAACCAAAATCTGCTAGCAATTTTAGAGTATACTTCCTTTGAGATAAAGAAATACCCTTTTGTGATCTTGCAATTTCCATTCCAATGAGAAATTTGGCTGGTCCCAAATCTTTCAACTTGGACTTAATGGTTAAAGCTGCTTTGACAGCTTCAATGGCTTCTAAATCACTGCCAGCAAGTAGAATGTCGTCCACATAAAATAATAATGCCGCAAATGAACTTCATTCCTTTTTGATAAACAATGAATAATATGCTTTTCACTATGAGAATCCGATATCAAGCAAGATAGATTTGAATTTAGAATTTCATTGCTTAGATACGTGTTTCAAGCCATAAATGAGTTTTTGTTAGGGCTGTAAAAAGATCGAATCGAACCTGACCAGACCTGATAGAGTTTGGTCCGGTCCAATCTAATTTTTTTATAGACTGGAAATTTCTAGTCCGGTCCAGGGGGAGAGCATTTCTCCCCCTGGACCAGACCGAATGCACACATATTTTTTATTTTATTTATATATATATATAAGTAATAGTATATAATTTTAATATTAATATTAATATAGATTAAGAGTGGTACTATAACATATCAATCTATAATATATACTCTTATAATATTAATATATTATAATTTTTAATAGTTGTAGAATAAAAGTATAAATTATAGTATATCTATATAGAATATTAGTAATAATTTATAAGTAATAAGTGTATTATTATTATTTATTATATTATTACTAATTTATTACTTTTCACTAACATATAAATTTATAATACACTAACGTAAATTATGTAATATTGTTATTAATTATAGTTAACCAACTAATGATGTATCACTAAATCACTATGATCTAATTAATAATTAATTTTCTTATAATTACATGTAGCAATTATAAATATTAATTATTAATGTTGTTTTTTACTATATATAAAGTATGATCAATGATCATTAATATCATTGATTAATTGATATGATTTATGAGAATTAAATTAACTAATCAACTTATGGGCTATATATAATATAGAATATTAGTTATAACTTATAGTATAAGTATTAAGTTTATAGACTATAATTTATAACTATATATTTTGTTTAATATTTAGATAAGATAGAAATTGACAATTGACAAAGATGATTATTTTTTTATGAAAGTAGTACTAGTATATATTTAATAATTTATAAATTTAGGTTAAAAAACTATATTTAATTATTGTAAGATTTTGGATCAAATTTAGCCTATTAAATTATATGGGGTACCCTTGGACCGGATTGGACTGTCCTTGGACCGAATTGGACCGAATCAATATGGACCGAATCCTATTTAGTCCGGTCCAGGGTGGGAAAATTTTTAGACTGAATATAACTGGTCCACATTTTTCTTGGATCGAACCGGATCATTTACACCCCTAATTTTTATAATTTACGTAACCTGGTGTCCCCTTTAGGTAATAATCGGGAGGTGGTTTCATGAAAACTTAATCTAAATCTCCATATAAGAAAGTATTAATAACATTCAAGTGAAAAATATGCCAATTATGTATAGCAGCCAGTGACGAAACACATCTAACAGTTATTTTTACAACAGGTAAGAAAGTTTTAAAAAACTCTAGGCCTTCCTTTTGAGTGTACCATTTGGCTACAAGTATTACCTTATGTCTCTCAATAAAATCATATGAATTGTATTTTATTTTATATACCCACTTATAATCTATAGGTTTACTTTTTGGAGGAAGTGGTGTTAATACCCAAGTTTTATTCCGTTCTAATGCAGATAATTATGCAAACATGAGATCTCTCCAATGAGTATATGCTTAACAGCTTGGTGATAAAAACTTGGTTCTAATTCAAAAGAAATTGCAATAGAAAAGATTTTACGTGATTAAGACAATTTTGAGTATGATAAAACATAAAAAATGCTATATTTATTACCTGAATTGATGGTAGGAGCTGTAGGAGATGATTGAGAAGCAGAAGCAGCCAGGTTGCAGTGATAGTTTTGCAAGTAATTAGGTGCTTTGTGCTGCCGGGTTGATATTCTAAGAGAAGGAAAATGGTTTTCATCACTCAGAGATGGAACATTTGTGGTCACTGTGTTGATAGTATTTTTTGACTAATTTGGAATATTAACAGATGAAGAGGATATGCTATTTTCAATGTAATCAGGAATCGATTTTGGAAGAACATTGTCATCTGATTTTGAATGAAAAGCCTGAGAGCTGATATCCAGATTTGAATTATGAGAAGATTGATTTATGAAAAATTACATCTCTAGAAACAAAAAAGTTTTGAAGTTCCAGGTCATACAACTTATATCCCTTTATGCTAAAATGATAGCCTATAAAAATTCATTTTCTAGTCATCGGTGAAAATTTATTTCTGTTTTGAGTAATAGTTGATGCATAGCATAAACAACCAAAAATTCTCAAATGACTATATGATGGAACTGAGTTATAAAGAACATTTGATTGAAACCTCAAAGCTCTTGCTACATTTAGCAAGTGTTGATATTTTCTCTCAACTATTGAATTCTGTTGAGGTGTTTCTATGCATGACATTTGATGTAATATTCCCTTTGAAGCATAAAATTCAGTAATTTTAAATTCTGAATCATTATCACTCCTTATGCACTGTATTTTTCTCCCAATTTGTGTTTCAACTAATTTGTAAAAAGTAGTTAATATATATCTGACTTCAGACTTGTTTTTCAACAAATAAATCCAAGTAAATCTTGAATGATCATCAACTATAGTAAAAAAAAAATCTGGATCCATTATGGGTTGAAATAGAGAAGAATCTCCATATATCACAATGGACAATATAAAAAAGAGAACTTTCATTATATGTATGAACTAGGAAAGAGTCTTTTTTGTTTAGCCAGTAGGCAAATAGTACAATGATAAAAAATTATATCTGTAAAATTGATATCAGATACATTTTTGGAAAGGAAAAACAATCTAGACATGGTAGGATCTCTTAGTCTGCTATGCTAGACTTTGGAGTTTATTACAAAATTGACAAGATTTGATTTGGGTTGGACCTCATCATCATTAGCACCTGATCCAATATGTATAGACAAACTTTTTTTTTAGCTATCTCAATCATCTTCTATGGGATATGCTCCTAAATAAAGCAATAATCAAATGAGAAAATGAATTAGCATTTCTGCGTTGAAGTTTACTCACAAAAAGTAAATTGTATGAAAAAAATGGTACACAAAGTACATCTTTAAGGATTATCACCATTTGGTAATTTTACTGAGATGTTTAGAATCTTTGTAATGAAAGTGAAGATATCAATAGAATGAACAATATGATTTATAGTTCCTGTGTCTACAATCTAAGTATTATGGGACATTAAAGTATAAGCTGATGTACTTAAGGAAATACTTGGATTAGATGATATACCTTGAGTGGAATGAGCAACAAATTTAGAAATGACATTTGCTGCTTGATGATTGGTATTATCATTAGGTTGTGAGTGATTTAAAAATAACAACTTTTGATAATCTTTTTTAGAGAAAGGCAATTGATCAAAGTTTTCAAAGGGATTACTCAAAGGTTGACCCAAAACTTGATTAGCAGATGCTCGAAACTTTCCTTTCTGTCAATTATCTGTGGAATGTTGCTTGAATTCGAGAGGGTAGCCATGAATCTTGTAGCATTATCCATTGTATGATTATTCATACCATAGTGAGTGCAATACAGTTTTTCTCTTATTGTTTGCTGTTTTCCATAATTGAATTTCCTCATTTCAAGGTTTGTATCTTGCATTTTGTTCATGAATGCAACAGTGTCCACCATACTATTTTTGCTAATTTCCCTTTGCTTTTCTTCTTGAACCACCAAAGGAAAAACTTTGTTTATTTATGGCAAATGATCTAGCATTAAAATCTGCCATCTGATATGGGAAAAATAGTCATTTAAACCTATTAGAAACTGCATTACATGCTATCAATCTTGATAACCCATCAGAACATTGTTGTGGCGAAGGCGATGGGAGATGGGGGTCATTTGAATTGGGACATTATTTTCAACCAGGCGGCGCAAGACTGGAAGCATGTTTGAGGACTTTTACCGCTTATTATACTCCCAAAGACCGAATCCCTAGAATGCAGATGGCCTGTGGTGGACCCTCAATGGGAGAGGAACTTTTACAGTCAGATCCTTCTATAAGGTACTCACTCTAGGTACTGAGATTTAGTACCCATGGATGAAGATTTGGCGACACAAAGCACTCCCAAAAGCGTCGTTCTTCGTCTGCACAACATCGTTAGGCAAGATTCTTACAACAAACAATTTGAGGAAAATGGGGGTCATTTTCGCAGATTGGTGCTATATGTGTCGTAACAATGGTGAATCGATGAATTATCTCCTCTTACACTGCATGACATCCAGAGTTCTTTAGACTGAGATTTTGAGTAGACTGAATTTAGCATGGGTCATACCGGAGACCGTGGTGGTAGTAATGATAGCTTGGCCTCCTTTACGTGACACGAGACAAATTCAAGTTGTATGGAAGATGATTCCCATATGCATCATGTGGTGTGTATGGCAGGAGTAAAACGAGCAGACTTTTAAAGACATGGAGAGATCTTTAGAGGACCTGAAAGTTTTATTTTTAGCACTCTTTGTAACTGGACCATTGTCGTGGATTTCAATGGTATGGGTCTCCATGATTTTCTTATTTCGGTTGTGCCTAATTGACAAGCCTTGTATTCGGAATTCTGTAAATGGCGTTTCACTTTTTTTTTATAATAAAATTTTACTTATAAAAAAAAAAGATCTTTATTGCACTACTATTGTACTTTTGTAAGGCTCCACATGAACATGTAGGAACTTGATTATAATCCGACAATTCATCCCACAAAGACTTGAATCTTGTATAATAATCTTGCATAGACAAATCTGCTTGCACCAAAACTGACAAATCTTTTTGCAATTGATAGATTCTTAGACCAATACCTTGACTAAATCGGTTATTTAAGTCCATTCACATATCTCTTGCTGATTTCGCACATAATATGCTGCAACCAATCACATTCAAAATAAAATTGATCAACCAAGAAGACACCATATTGTTACATCTTTCCTAGAATTCATACGAATCATTCGTAAAACTTGGTTGATGAATCGATCCATCCACGAATCCAATTTTGTTCTTTGCTTTGAATTCCATGACCATGGACTTGCTCCATATATGATAATTGTCCCCAATGAGGATATTTGACACCAGAATTGTTCCCAGCGAATCTCCACTTTGTAGGTGATAGCAACTTGGAATACCTCTTTTGGGTTTGAATTAGAAATGGAAGCGTAAATATTTTACAGCTGATACCATGAAACAAAGTATCAAAAGATGAAGTAGAGAGCAGACTGAGAGAAGAGAAATGGCTTGAAAACTGATGTATTCATTAACGTGAGTCAATTACAAGTTGATGCTCTGTATTTATACAGAGTTAAATGTAATTGACACTAACTCTATTGCAAACCAATGAAAACTATCCACATGTTTATTCTATACACTTTGCATTATATCAACCTATAATAAAAGTTTTTAAAAACTGATAGAAAGAAATAGATTTAATTATCTATATTATATCCTTGACACTCTCTCACATGTGGGTCAAACTCTCCTTCAATAAGTGGGTCCAACACGTAGAATACTTAATTAAATAAGATAGAGTGTGGGGTCATAATTCAAATTTAAGACCTCTACTTTAATACCCTATGAAACCACAACTTGTCCCAAAAGTTCAAATCGATGAATTGAGGTAGATTTAATTATTTATATCATCTCCTTAACATATTTAAATATCTATAATCATTTGAGAGTTGTTCCCTGGGGTTCCCCAGGAGGGCTTGATCATTTAAATGAAAATAAAAAAGTAGTAGGAACATTATATTCCATTGTTGCTGAACAGCAAATTCAATGAAATTATGTAGTCACAGAGTCATTGTTCACCTTTCATGCACATGTAGAATTGGAGCCCAAATTACTCTTATTTATTTATTTATTTTTATAGTTATCTTCTTCATCCAATTGCTCTAATGTCCAAGTTTTCATTTTTTTTTACTTTGTATTGAAGAGACTGGAAGAAGAAATTGCAGAATTTTTCAAGTCTTACTATGTAAGGGTAAAGCTGAACAAATGAATCCAATTGTTCAATGATTTACTCAAGAGGCAGTTCAAACTAATGACCAGTTCACCTCAGAAGGTTCCATTGCCTCTGTGCAGAGTGGTATTGATTGCATGCTGAGTAAGCTTTCCTGCAAAACTTCGTAGGATATTTAAGCCGTGAACAAATCTGGAACTGTGATACAGAAAACTGATGAGTGAGAATATATCTCTTTGCTCTTTTAGGTGCCAAAATATAAAATTGTCTATCTGGCTGGTCAACTTTTTGAGCTAATTACTTTCAATGGTTTTCGACAAGCTTCTTTTATTTCTTGGTTTGGATCATGATCTATATAAAACTTTATTCCAAAGGGATTAAATTTATTCCAAATATAAATAGAATTCTATAAGCACCTTTGAAATGAATACGGCCTTTAATGGTTGATGACATTGCTGACCATGTTGACCATGCCCATGGATTGAAATCTACAGTATAGTAATGCAGACTTTTAATTAGAGGACAAAAGATTTGGCTCCAAAAGGCTGTTTAAGAAATATCATATGGATTTTATCTTTCCCCCTGCAAAATTGCACTTCCTTATATACGAAATCAAATCATATGAATAGGAACCTTTATTATATATTGACAATTGATTGGAAGTGAGATGATTTCTCACTTGTTTAATGGTCTTTGTTATGTAGCTCATGTTGAAAGCTTAACTAGTTAATTGGTACAAGGATGTTTTTCATGAAACATTGTTTAGAAAATTTTCGACTTTTTGAAAGAAAACGTCTTTCAATGTACTTGGAGAATAAAAAACATCACCAAACAAGTGTCTTCTCTGATTGTTGCGAAGTAAAAGAGCCTTGACTTGTGGGAGTTCTAGGTTTAGTTTGCCAGCCTTAAGGCATTGCAGAAGAAAATCAAATTCCACCTGCATTTCTAGCATACCAACCATCTTAAACCTTACTTGAAAAAATAGCATATCCCTTCACAAACACAAGTCTTGTTCCTAAGGTACGAGTCAGAATAGGTTTTCACTCTCCACTCCATTCCATGTGAACCAAATTGACTCTAATTAAGAGTTAGCAATGTTAGTCCTTTGCCATTTCTGTATAATGAATCTAACTGTAATTCACTTTTTTTCCTATAATGCAGTTAATAATCCACCTCTGGGGTATCCAATTATGAAGTAGCCTTCAATTCCATTTATGAATCAATTCCCAAGTTATTTTATGGACCCTATGCCCAGCCATCAGGGGGTACACAGAATCCCTTCACTAGGCAATTCAACTCTACACAAATAAATTCTGGGAATAGTGAGAGTTTTATTGCTTTTACCATTTTTTTCCTTCCTATCATTTGTCTTTTGTTGGTTGTTCAATACGTTTTTGTTATATGCATGCGTAACTTAGTGAGAGCCAATATTCAATATACACATTCTATATTTAATATTCAATTTCTAGATCTACTTTTGGCTCATTTATTGCATATATTGCACAGAGACATTACGAAAATATCTGAATTTTTGATTGCATATAAAATTGAATGACATTATCTTGTCTATTGGTTAATGTTGTCCACAACCAACGTTGTGCAACTACTGATTCATTTCAACTATCTTGTCTTTTAAGTATGGTTGAATAAGAACTAAGGGTCTTAAAGCAAATGTCACCTGCCATTTGCCCACATATACTTTTAAATGAAAGAGAGAAATGGGACTCACATTTACTTTTTTTTGTGGTCACTTAAAGGAGTAAGACCATGCTATAGGAGAGAGGGATGGGGATTGATTTTGGGAACGAGACTTGTGTTTCTAAAATGGTATGACCCTATTGCAGTTGTTTTGTTGGTGAAGTTGGGGGTGAAATTTATTTCACCATTATACATAGATAGCTTTGTTCTTTCCTGAAAAATACTACAGATTATAATGGTGAATCATTGGAAACAAATTCGCCCAACCAGACACAGATAATTGTGTACTACATTGTATTGTGTCTTTGTACTGCTGCAATTATCAAAATTGAAAACCAGCCATTTTTTTATTTGTAAACATGGAAACCCCCCATTTATTTATGTTTCCATGTGTTTGGTATAATATAGAGCAATAAAGATTTCAAATACTAAAAATCCTTGCACCAAATTTTTCTAAGATTCCGTTTAGATTAAAAAATTATTTCAATTCATTTCACCTCATCATTATAATTTAGAAACTATTAAATTTTTTTAAGAACTTAAATTACTTCTTCACATATAAGTTATTGATAGGTTGAGAATCATGAAATTTAAAATTTAAAATTCAAATTTTTAAAAGAAAACTAATAAAATGAGTATTATAAATAAATATGTGAGTATATATAGGTGCTCTCTTATAATTTTATCAAATTTCTACATAAAATATAATAAACAGTTTAAAATTTTTAAATTCATCATCTCACTATCCAAACGAACATTAAGAAAATTAGCTGGATTCTTCAAGTCTTGATGATCTTTTCTTATAGCTTATATTTTTTTGGGTGGGTTTGGTGAAAAAACATTTTTTCTTTATAAAAGAATTATAAATTAATTTAAGTTTAGAAAAAAGTTAATTGACTGTCTTAGATGAGTTCTGAGTGCATAAACAAATCCCACCATAAGTTATCAAATCTTAGAGAGAATGAGGCTCCGTTTGGATTCGGAGATGAGATGAGTTGAGATGAGTTTAGTTTATTTTTTAATATTATTGTTATTTTGAGATTTGAAAAAGGTGTATTAGGATTTGAAAAAGGTGTATTGAGATTTGAAAAAGGTGTATAGGAATTTGTGTTTTATATAAAAAATTATAAAAATATAATGATGAAATGAAAATGAATTGAGATGAGTTGAGCAAATACAAACGGGGCTTGAAAGGGGTTTGGAGGACAAAGATTGCATGATAATGGCGCCAGAAATTGTTCTTTAATTGGCGCCCCTAACCCTGGCGCTAACAATGTTCTTTGCAATCCACAGGCTCCCCAAAGGATCCCTAACCAAACTCAGAACCAAGCATCAAGCTATCCTCTTGTCCAACCACCATTTCCTTCAAGGGTCCCATCTCTTGGATCAGGCGCGATCCACATCCCACTAGATCCAATTCTTGACCCACGCAAAGTTGGCTCTATTCGAAGTTAAGAAGGCTATCTCGCTCTCCTCGAAGGACTCGATGCCTCGCATCCTCAAAGCCATGGCTCTGGACCTCCTTGGCCACCAGACCTCCGCGCTGAGATTGTTGGACCTGGCCTTGTCCTCCCCGCACGTGAGGTCAATTGTCTAGAAGGAGCATGACGACATGCTGGTGAAGAGAGCAGAGTTGAAAATAGGGATGAATCGGAAGCGATGAGTGGAGTCGACAGTGGAGTACTTGGCGGTGGCGGTGAGGCTGAGTGAGAATAGCAACGCAAGGGCGTATTGTTTACTGGGAGTGTAGAAATTCATCAGTCTTACTCATCTTATAAAACCGATTCAACAAGATAGGTTTGTACATTATTTATAAGCATACCCAAGATCTTGTCCATATGCAATTTGTGATTTATTCATCAACACTCTCCTTCACGTGCAGACCAGTAATTTTTCTAATCCTTATCACGGGATAAGTAGTGTGAGTCTCTATTTATCCTGTGGCAGATTCTGATACCATATAGAAATTCATGGACCTAACTAATCTTATAAAATCAAATCTATAAGAAAGATTTGCATATTACTTATAAGCATGTTTAAAATCTTGTCCACAGATAATATGAGATTTATTCCTCAACAGGGAGTGTTACGAGTAAGAGGAGGCCAAGGAGGCATTTGAAAACACCTTAAGGGTCCAGACTGATTTAGTCGCGGCTCACCATGGTTTGGATCGGTTGAGTTTGTAGTCTATTCTATACTCTCTCAGCAAATTGCAAGATTTTGCCTTCCTTGAATATATTAATAGAAGCTAATCAAGATGCAATTAAGAGGTTTTTTGAACTTTTTTTATTTTTTTTTAAATCTTCTGGCTTCCTGTGTGTCAAATCTAGCATAGCCTTACCTTGGGGTATTAGCCAATTCCTTTGGTGTAGATAGAAATGAATGTAAATAAGATGGAGTTTTACATTTCAAAGAAAGATAGATGAACATGGTATGCTGATTTTCTTGATTTAACTTAGCCTTAATAATATGAACTTGAAAAAAACTTCCTGCTTCCTATGTGTCAAATCTAGCACAGCCTTGCCTTGGGGTATTAGCCAATTCCATTGGTGTAGATAGAAATGAATGTAAATAAGATGGAGTTTTACATTTCAAAGAAAGATAGATGAATATAGTATGCTGATTTTCTTGCTTTAACTTACCCTTAATAATATGAACTTAAAAAAAAAAAAACTTCTTGCTTCCTGTGTGTCAAATCTAGCACAACCTTGCCTTGGGGTATTAGCCAATTCCATTGGTGTAGATAGAAATGAATGTAAATGAGATGAAGTTTTACATTCCAAATAAAGATAGATGAACATAGTATGCTGATTTTCTGCTTTAACTTACCCTTAATAATATGAACTTCAACATTATCATATTGAGAATTATATTTTATAAACAAATACTAAGAATTATACTTAAAAAACCTTTAAATGTAAATTATAGGACTTTGGAAATAAGGGTTAGCATTATGATTAGATAGTAAGTTGAGAGGATATGAGATGGGGTTTGAAAGTTGATAAAATATTGTCATGATATAATTTTTTTAATATTATTATTGTTTTAGAATTTGGAAAGCTTGAGTTATTTATTAAATTTTATTTGAAAACTTTAAAAATTATTATAATAATTAAATGAGATGAGTTGCCAAACAACCCAAAGAGTAAAGTATTTAGCAAAAACATAACATCATGGCTAATAAAGATCAGATCGACTGTTCAAATCTCTAATCGCTTTTGTTGCTCATGTAGCTCTATGGCACATGAGCTTGCAGCCCCTCGAGTTAAATGCAACAGGGCTAATATATTTTTCCCCATTTAATCCTTTGTAAATCTCATATTTATCCAAAACAATTACGTTTATACTGAGATTTATGATTATTTGGTTAGCTACAATTGTTGAGAAGTATGATGTTATTATTACAAAAGTAACGAGATAAAAGCAAAATGATTTTTTTTTTTTTTAATGGGATCCAGTATTAGAAGGTTTTTTGGGGAACAAGAGAATGCAAAACATTTCATTTTTCTTTTTATTAAATGCATTCTGTAGAAATAAAAGTTTGTATTGCCATTTTAAGAAAATTGGAAGAGTACCATGTTGAGTATTTCAACAAAGTGGATATATATCGAATTGCAGTTGTGGCGGTTGTGGAAGAGTATCTAAAGGTATCCAAAACTAAGTTGAATTGCTATTTATTGCACTTCAATTTTGATATCAATAAATTTCTACTATTTTTCACTCCTTGTGATGTCAAAAGACTTGCTGGATATCTACAATGATTAGGAAGCTAAGAGGGCTGCAAAACTTCGGCTATTAAGGGATTTGTGGTTTGAATTTTTTATGCTCTAACCTCCAAGATTTTCCCATTGTGATCCCTGCATATTACTGAGGTTGTTGAGAAAGAATCTCTTACTGCAGGCATCAAATGAGAAACTTTTATGATTTTGAGGGGGTGGTTTCCAAGCTTCTATTTGCCTTTTTTTTTTTTTTTTCCTTCCCATATATTCTTGTAGGCTTTTGGTAAGTCTGGGTCAGTTGATCTTGGTAAGCTTGGTAAAACCAGCTTCAACTGTTTGTACTAACAGAACTCACTACTAAGACCAAAACTATAGCCAACAGTCAGTTCAAAGTGCAGTAGAGGAATTAAACCCAATTTAATTACAAATACAAAAAATTGTATCTACATACATGAAATGCCAGAGTGACAAAAGCAACCGTGCTAGTCATCGTCGGAGGAGAGCTTCTGGTTCTTCCACTTATAGGCGGCTTCCAGTATCTTAAGATTTGTGGTCTGATTTTCTTCGGAGACTAGATAGTCAATGTACTCCTCATACCTGCCACATTAAATTTGTTAGCATTCACAACATGGCTAAATCTTGAATAAAACATAATATAATCAAAATTGCAGCCCGCACCGGTTAATTGAGAAATTTTATTGACCAATTTGAAAATGGCCCTCAAAATGCTAAAGAGTGCTTTAAAGAAAGCCTAATTAAAAAATAATAATCAAATGTCTATTCTTGATTGCAATTGTGCGCTTCTCAGACTATAATTAGAATTCTGATTCAGCACCTCTGTAAATATCAGGCGAGATATGCGAGGACTCCTAAAACGACTATTGTGGATGGTAGACTTGCCAATAAAAAGTAGTGGGATCCTGTCTCGTGCATAAAACTCTATCCCGTGTCCAAATTTTAGTAATTGAATCCTAACGTAAAAGTTGACTAAGCATGTCAAAATCTTATGGGAAAAGACTAGTAAATAGTTATACATACCCAATAGGACCTTCCTTGGCTACAATAGGCCTCTGCTTTTTTAGCTTCTTTGGTAGCTTAGCCTAGACTAAACCAACGTCACCAAGCTCACCAAAACTGCTCTCTATGGTCAACCACTCCTCTAACAACATTGCTCTCTCTTCTTTTAGCTCAGGTGCAGATGTTCTAAACTAGTTGACAGCATTCTCAAAAAACCCTTTGATTCATTTGAGGGAAGGGATGAAGAAAATAAAATTTTAATGTTTGTTTTATTTGGTAATAATTGAAAAAACTAAACAATAGGATTTTGCGAGAAATTGCTGACTTCTAGCATGCTGAATACATTGTTTCTTTTGTTCATAGCGATTTTCTTGGATGCTATGTTCTGCCAAATCTGAGCCCCCAGCATCCTCCTCCATAGCATATGCCAAAAATTTTCTATAGCTTATCAACGTATTATTACCAGTAATCTCATAGAGCTCTCTGGTCCTTTCGAACTCACCCTTAGATAATTCAAAATTGATATACGTCTGTCAGGAAATGAATCAACGTATTATTACCTGTAATCTTAAAAGTAAGATTACCAAAAAGTCGTAGGAGTTGCGTTTTTAAAGCTAAACCGGTTACGGATATCTGGTTTAGAAACCGGATCCGTAACAGGTTCCGAACTGGTATCCACTTTTCACTATTCGGTTTGATAAAATCCGGTTGGTTATTCACCCGATCAGTCCGGTTTTCTGGATTTTAAACCGGATCCAGAAAAAATTCTGATCCGAATGAACGCCCTAGAAAAAACAATTCAAATAAGACAATAAGATGAAATTTATGAGTTAAAATAATAAAAAGATTCAAAAGAAAGAAGTTTATCAATTTTATCTGCAATTTAAAAAGGTATCAACAAGAAAAAGGTGCCTTTATATTGGCCTTTTTTACTTATTTCGTGCAAAGCAATTTTAAGAATCAAGAAACAACAAACTTTTCTATAGTTAATAGCAATTTAACGAAGAAACAGTGGAAGGAATCACAAACATAACAACAAAGAAAAATCATTCAGAAATTAATGTTCATCAGAATGGATAAGTAATGGTACAGTTAAAAAAAGACTACTGAAAACAGTAAAGAAAACAGTAGATTTTTTTTTTAACCATATTTTAGTTTTCGACTAAAATGAGGAATGCCTAAACATGTTCCTTCTACAATAACTCTGGCATATCCAGTGCTGGTTGGGCAATTGCAAGCTCAAAAATATCCGTAGCTCGCTCAGTCTCAGACAAAGATCTTTCCAACTCCGCATACTTGCTCCATGCATAACAATTTTCTGGTGACCACTCTAAATACTTCTCATAGATTTTACGGCAACGATCTCTATTTCCAAGCTGCGACTCTATCTCAATATACTTCTTGAATATCTATTGTTAAAAAAAAACACAGTTGCAATTGTTAGACTGTACTCAATTTTAAAATATATAAAAGGACTTCGTATCTCCAGGCTGCACAGCTTATCTTTAGGAGCTTTCCCAATTGCACTTCCTAGGAATTGTTGTGCAGCCTGGAGATTAAGCTGCCGGATCTCAAACTGGGCAGCTAGAAGCCATATTTTTGCAAATGAGAATTTTTCATGTGGAATCAACTTAAGACACTCACTGGAAGAATTAATAGCAAAAGAACAAGATAAAAGCGAGCATATTAGTATATGTCATGTAATTGGCATGAACAGTTGTCTAATAAATTTACTGTAGGTGTAATGAGATTTCAATTCTTCATGGTCATTAAAAACCAATTAAGTGTATAACATAAAAATTTCCTGGAAAATTGAACAATTAAAAATCACTTCTCACAGTGTTAATGAACCATAAAATAATTACTTGCAAAACATATATGCTATAGTACTCAAACTCAAAATGTATGGTAACATTTTTTTTTTTAGGAACATTTGAACACTCATTCATACAAAGTACAATATTTTCCCTAGGTATCAACAGTGGAGAGAAAACCAGAAATAGTTTCTTTATATTTAGCCTCAGTATCTAGCCTACAAAGTATGGGAAGAAGAAACAAAGAAATAATTGTCTCGTTCCCATTTCTTTTATCGAACTTTTGTATTGGTAAGTACTAGTACAGCTTTATTAAGACGAAAGAGGAAGAGACCAGAAGTCATGGAATTTGCTTCGGTGACACAGTCACAAGCGAGAGTTTCCATGAGTGATCTGCCTGTATGAACAGTACAGGTCAACTAGCTCTGATACCAATTGTTGCTCAGATGACTAACACAAGAGGGGGGTGAATTGAGTTGTATTAAAAAATTAACAATTATAAATTAAATATATAATATAAAATATAAACAAAATATGAAACAGTAATAAATATAAAGAGTAAAGGTAAGAGAGAAGCAAACTCAGTATGTTAACGAGGTTCGGCCCCACTGCCTACGTCCTCGCCTCAAGCTACCCCTTGAGGATCCCCAAATCCACTATTCAATCTCTTTTAGGTGAAGATAGAAACCTATTACACCTTTGAGCAGCACCGCTCCAAAAAATCCGTGTAGAACACCCTCTATACTTCCAATCACCTCACACTTGGTGATTTAACTATTTCCATTATAGAACACCTTCTACACTTCCAATTATTTTACACTTGGTGATTTAACTATTCCCCGTGTAGAACACCTTCTACACACCCAAGGGTTATACGCACCCTTTTACAAATACAAGAGTTGATAGTAGGTAGACTATCAAAATACACTCCTCAATGAGTGAGATAGAAACAATACAGCGCAACCTATGTCTCTCTCAACAAGAATAAGAATTAAGGTTCAAAATTTTAGAAAATAGAGAATGAGAGTTTTGAAGGAATGATGCAAAACTTAGCAATAGATGTGTAAGCTCTTGTTCTATCTTTTGCAAAACTCAAGTGAGCTATTTATAGGTAAATGAGTTTTCAATTTCAAATTTGAAAAGATTCTCATGTAAAAAACATCATCATTCACTTTTCAAAAATTTCAAATCTAATCTTTTTACTTTTTACATGTGACAAAAGGAGCACACTTTACTTTTCAAAAATTTTAAACATAATCTTTTACTTTTTACATATGACAAAAGGAACACAATTTACTTTTCAAAATTTTCAAATAAAGACATTTACCTTTTGCATAAGTCAAGAAAAACATCCACCACTTTTGAAAATATTCAAATAAAACATGCACATGTGAAAGATGACAATCAATCATCTTAATATTTTCAAAATTCAAACCTTTAATCATGTCATACACATGTGAAAGATGACAATCAATCATCTTTCAAAATTTTCAAATTTAATTTTTAAAATATTCATGCATATGTGGAAAATGTATTTTAATGTTTTATGATAAAATATTAATTTTGAGCCTTAATCCTAATTTTGAATTTTTAAGAGATTTACAACATTACTCTATGATTTTAATGTGGATTTGTTCCCTTCTTGCTCATGCTTGCTTCCTTGATGTGCTTGATTATATTGTGTGGACAACTTGAGCTTGAGACTCTTTTATTTTTTGAATTCATTTGTTATCATCAAAATTCATGTGTAAATTTACACGAAACTTGAAACATTGGGTTCAACATAAACACATTTTTAAACCACGTAAATCTCTGTGATATTTCTCTCTTATTTTCTTTTCGATTATTTCGTATTATTTATCATAATTGTCACAAAATCATAATAAAACTTTTGAAGATAAGGAGTGGTCACTAAAAGAGTTTCGTTCTTCCTTTTTTCGTACTTTATTTTTATGGGCTATGGCTATAGATTTCAATGGTCTTCATTTTCATGATTTTCTTGTATCGTACTCCCCGCATTCGACTTAGATAGGTCCTATCTCTTATATACCATTTTGTGTACTTGGACTTTATCTATTATTAATATGATCATTTACTTGTAAAAAATAAAAGTTAGTGCTTAGAAAGTAGCACAAACTTGGACCACAACCCAACATAAGAGGGTCTTAAGAAGGAAATACTTGAGCTCCAGCATCAATCTCTCGCAATCCAAGAAAAAAATAATTTCTCTTTCTTCAAGATGCCACAATAATACAACAGGTCATTCACTATCATTTTATTTTAGATAATTTTTAAGATAAATTTCAAAAACAAAATTGATAGAGAATGACCTGTTGTGTTATTGTGGCATCTTGAAGAGAAATATACTACACTGGAGAACATTTGAATTTAGCTTTGAAATTTATAAATAAACCATACGTGAAAGCTTGCAAAGAGAACTACAAAATAACATCAATATAGCAACCTCTTGTGTGGGCCAAATCAGAAGTACGGACTCTTAAAACTTTCAGTTTAATGTGATGCACAACAGTACATATAAGTAAAGAAGCAACAAGATACGCCAAAAGAAGAAACAAATATTACTTTTAAAGAGTCTTTATGTTCTTTATTATTATTATTTTTTAACTTTTTGCAATCATAAACTTATCGATACACTTTTCTCGTTCGTTTGATACACTTTTCTCGTTCGTTCCATGTCTCTGACATCAAACTCTTCATAAACGGCATAATTAATCCTAACAGTACACATTCAACAAATAATCAACCATCAACACATTACAAAACCAAACAAAACAAAGACTGCTACAAGTTTTCGAAATCCAAACTCTCAACCACGAAAATGCACCTACCACAAATAAATGTACTGCTGCCATTTTTGCTTCTCCTCGGCGGGAGATGTCGATCCCTCTCTGGCTGGCTCTTACTCTCTATCTCTCACTCTCTAACTGACTTCTTCCCCATCATCGTCTTATTCAACTTTTTCAGAGGGATTCGAGTTCTAGTAAATTTATGTATATTTTACCTGTACAGTTTGAGCCATGAGAGACTATAAAAATATCTATTATAGTAGATCTCCTTTTCCAATCTCCCTTGGACGTAAACTTTACGCCAAATCACGTAAATACTGTATCTTTTTTTATTTATTTATCTGCTATCTACGTATGTACAACCGTACAGGAGTTTCACAGGGAGCCCCAAACGACACCCAACGAAACCCAACTCATCATAGTAGATTGGGAATGACTATTTTTCCTATTGTTTATCGATTTTTGTGGCATCAACAGGAGGAACGTTCGCAATGGCCCTTTCATATACTTCCCTGATCCTTTCCTTATTTCCTAGGCTCTCTTCCAACCGAATGTAATCAAACCAATAGTCGTAATTCAGCGGATTCTTCCTCACCTCTTCCTCATATTGAAACCTCAATTTCCCTACTATCGCATCTTCAATCTCCTCTCTATCCCCAAATTGCTTTTCAAACGCCACAAACTTCCTATACAAGTCCTCAACTCGCCCTTTCGGTATATGGTCTAGAGCAAACTTATAGATACCTCGCACACTTTGTCTCCTTACAACGCTCCTCGAACTCGGCAAAGGCGACAAACAACTGCTCCGCCTCCTCATCGTCAGCAGGCTTCTCCACAGCCCTTTCGTACACGTTCCTCGACCAAGCAACCTCGTTGTTCTTCATCTCAAACTTGGCGTACCGAATTCACGCACCGACCTTGGGGTGGCACTGAACATACCGCTCAAAAATCTGCCTAGTGCGCTTGAGCTCATTGTACCGTAACTCGAACTTGATATACGAGAGCCTGCTAGTTTGGCATCCAATTCAATTCATCTCTTAAAGACCTGCCTCGCACCGGTGACATTGCCGAGCATATCTTCCATGTGAATGTACTTGCACCACAACTGGTCCACTCTCGGCAAAAGTGCCACCGCATGGTCCCACTCTCAGCAAAAGCGCCACCTCGGCGTACTTGAGCCACAGCGTGTGGTTCCGGTAATCGACCTCGAGAGCGCGTTCCCATACGGAACGTACGTGATTGAAGTCCTTCTGCGACTCCTTCCACTGCGTGTACTTGATCCAGACGTTAATGTTCCATCAAACCCGATGGATGAGGTCCTCGAACTCTTTGCGCTTGCGGAGGCGGTAGGTCGCCAGTTCGATGGCATCGATTGTGAGGGAGGAAATTACGACAGGGGATAACATGGCGGGTGCCCTCTGGAGTGGCGCCCGCCTATTACCTTTCTTCCAGAGTCCTAGGAGGAGTTGTATTCGGTAAAATTTCTTAGGTTAGATCCCGAGTGTTTCCTGCTCAAACTGTACTCCTCCCACATAGTTCCTTATTATACAAAGACGATAAACTTAGTTAACCTGTTATAATTATCCCTGACGTATTGAGGGTGTGGTAATCGGAGATCCTGTAAGCATTTAATGCTTGGCAAGGTGGCACGTCGTATTAAATGCAGATTGATGAGAATATCCCGAGAGATCTATTGATCGATCGAAAGTAATCATGTTATAAGAGATATTATTGAGAATAAACAAAATGAATAAATGCTCTCAAGAAATCTAGGATGGGAAGAGGAGTAAAATAATTATCTTACATTCTCGAATAGTTACACGTGTATCTGATTAGTGTTTTGACCCATATAAAAGAAAGAATAGATCACTGGAAACATGTATGAACATTTTTCTAAGGCTCATTTGAATTATTGTCTGTTTTATCTTTTCTCACTTCCATCTCTAACTAAACCTTCAGAGAGTTCTCAGGGTCGAGGAACTCAACCCTCTGCTTTTGTTGTTGCAGATTAGGACTGGAAGTCACGATCCAACTTAGGGGTGCAGAACACACATCAACATTTGCGCCATCTGTCAGATTCTTTTTGGTGTTCTCTACAAACCGGTTGTATTGTGATCGCTAAGGAATAACTGCAACTCAAAGCACATCTCGATGGAAGAACGACTAGCCGCCATGGATAAGGGAGCTCACTAGAGAGAATAAGAAGTTACAAAAGAGTAATGGAGAACTGAATGCTCGTGAAGAACCTTCTGTCAGTAAGTGCGCGGAGTCACATCGAACCAGTGAGCCAAGTCATAAAGAAGTAGATGAAGAAAGACGCAAAATGCAGCTGGAACTCAAAGAACTGGAAGACAAGTACGTAGACATAGCTAGGCGCATCGAGACCCCTTCCATTGCCGGACAATTACGCCACAACCATGACACCCTTTATAGTGCAAGTGTCATGGCAGTGCCACTGCCCCCTAAATTCCGAGCGCCTCAGATGGAGCTGTATGATGGGAGCACTGACCCCTACGAGTATATAGAGATGTTTAGGATGTACATGAATCTGCATGGCTATCCTAGTGAAGTAGCATGCCGAGCGTTCCCCCATACCCTCAAAGGAGTAGCCCGTACCTAGTTCGGGACGGTCCCTACCGACACGATAGAAAACTTTGACTGTCTTGCTCGCCTCTTTATAACCCAATTCTTGGGAAGTCGGAAGAGGAAAAGACCAGCTGCCTATCTCCTCACGGTGAGACAAGACAGTCAGGAAAACCTCAAAAACTATCTTTCTCGGTTCAACAAGGAACTGATGACAGTGGAGGATCAGGATGAGAAGATTACTCTGGCCGCCTTCCTGAGCGGAATATGGCCTGGAAGCCCGTTCCTGACAGAGATTGCTAGACGGATTCCTGCCACGTTGGTAGAATTCATGGACAGGGCGGACGAATATATAAACCCTAAAAACACCTTGCAAGCGCTCGTGGGGCCAAGGCGGGAAGAAATAGAGCGTGCCAATCAAGTCGAAGCCAACCTGACTGCGAAAAGAAGAAATGCAGCCGATTCAAAGAGAAGGAATATACAAGGAGGGTCGTCATCTCAAGTGAACCCGCAATATAGACCGCATCTTCATATCAATTTGGCAGTAGACAGGAAACCTAGGGGAAGACAGTATCATCAGCAGCGTCAGTACCAACCGGGAAGTATGTACTGCGAGTACCACCGGTTAACTGGGCACAATACCCGGGACTGTAAAACCTTGAAGGGGAAGAATGCAGGCGAAATAGAAGAGCCGTAGAAAAATGGGGGATATCCTAACAGTAGGCGCAACCCAAGCCCCAGGAGGGAGGGGAACGCCAAAGATTCATCCCATAGGCAGGGACCATTAGGCGAAATACGAACCATCGCCGGAGGAGTACCGAGAGGAGGGGAAACTTCAGTTTCAAGGAAGGCGTACGCACGTGAGGCTCGATACGCCGAGGTGTTCACCATGTCGAAATCCATTTGGGACGAACGGCCTTCTGAAGATGTCCCGATCGTCTTCGATAAGCATGATGAAGGAGTGATGCAACCACACGACGACGCTTTGGTGGTCACCATGTTGGTCGCCAATTTTGTAACCAAAATAATCCTTATAAATAACGGAAGTTCAGCTGACATCCTATATTGGGACGCCTTCGACTAGATGAGGATTGGGCGGGACAGACTTAGGCGGGCCCCGACGTCCCTTGGAGGATTCGCCGGCGAGGTGATACAGCCTGAAAGGGTCATAACTCTGCCTGTAATGGTCGGCGATGCACCTAAAACCTCGATAGTTATGGTTGATTTCCTGTTAGTCAAAGCCCCTTCTTCATACAACATCATATTGGGGCGACCCGCCTTGAATCGCCTGAAAGCTGTAACATCAACATACCATCTGAAGGTGAAGTTCCCGACTCCAAATGGTATAGGGGAAGTCAGAGGCGAGCAATCTGTGGCTCTCGAATGTTACTCTCGTGAGCTCAATCCTCTAGTCCAAATGATGATTGGTGTCACCAAGGAGGCCCTGATACACAATGGAAGAGCAGATGAGTTGCTACCTCCACCACCTCTGACAAGATGGGATGAAGATTTTAGAGACGAGCAGAGGCCGCTGTGAGGGTAGAACACCATAAACGTATGACTGAGAAGTGGTTTAACAGGCGAGTCAGCCACAGATCTTTCAAACATGGGGACTTGGTGTTGAAACGCACAGGAGTGACCATGGCTGTAGAGCGCAAGTTAGGGCCTAAGTAGGAGGGACCCTATGTTGTTACCAGAAGCACTCGACCGGGATCATACAAGTTTACAGATAGCGAAGGTAACGCCCTCTCTCATCCATGGAACGCAGAACACTTGAAGAAGTATTATGTATAGTTTGATTTTGCCTTTACCAGAATTATATACAATATATGATGATTGTGAATCACCATTTTGTGACAAAAATGTTCAGTCGTTTTGTAAGCACAAAAGGGGGTCGCCTCGCCCCTCGGTTCGATCAGCAGACTGCTGGGTCGCCTGGGCTCTATGCCTTGACCCACAATCCTCTCGCCGAAGGAAACGCCTGGGCTAAAAGTCTCGCCCCTCGGTTCGATCAGCAGACTGCAAGGCCGCTTGGGCTCCATACCTCGACCCACAGTCCTCTCACCGAAGGGAACGCCTGGGCTAAAAGCCTCGCCCCTCGGTTCGATCAGCAAACTGCGGGGTCACCTGGGCTCCATACCTCGACCCACAGTCCTCTCGCCGAAGGGGACGGCTGGGCTAAAAGTCTCGCCCCTCGGTTCGATCAGCAGACTGTAGGGTCGCCTGGGCTCCATGCCTCGACCCACAGTCCTCTAGCCGAAGGGGACGCCTGGGCTAAAAGCCTTACCCCTCGTTTCGATCAGCAGACTGCAGGGTCGCCTGGGCTCCATGTCTCGACCCACAGTCCTCTCACCGAAGGGGACGCCTCAGCTAAAAGCCTCACCCCTCAGTTCGATCAGCAGACTGTGGGGTCGCCTAGACTCCAACCTCGCCCCACAGTCATAGACCGGCGGGACCCATTCGCTCACCTTCTTCATCTTATGGCTTCGAGGTCGTGGAAGGCTAGTCGACTTCGCCGTCAACAGGTCATTGATCAGTATAAGAAGATAATCTCCTTTACTTTTGCTTTCACCCTTTGATTCAATGAAGTAACTCCATCCCTTATCACCTGTCCTTTCCGAAGGGAGACTCAAACGAAGCAGAGATAAGACTACCCATGAATCGCCCACCCGCCATCGCGCTTACTGTAACTAGGTAAAGGCTCGCTTAAGTCTCATTCGCTTAATTTGTATAGCAATCGATTAACAACAAGAGTTGTGTATTGTTACAAATCTCAAACACCAGTTCGTTTGCATACGTTAGTAAAGGCTAATGGAGTAATACAGTCTTCAACAAACAACCCTGTCTGGTTATACAAAAAATTATCACGACATTCAAATTAATGTGGGTATCCCGAATGCAACATATCAAAATATATAAGTATATCGATTTTTATTAAAATATAGCGAGTCTTTTCGATAACAAATACAGACAAGTATATACAATGTAATTGTCGATCAAGGAGGCAGACATATGCGGCACTCTGGTGTGCCTATCTTGGCGACCTCTGCCTTTGCTATTGGGTTGGGAGCGAGGTCTCGGGGATCCATGCCAGCCACATCGAAGGTCGGGTTCCAAACTATCTCCTGCCTCAGCCGCCTCAAACCCTCCACATAACCTTGACTCCAGGCGGTTATGCAGAGGGAACGATGCTGGGTCGCCTGACGCCTAGGAAACTCGAGCTCTTTGTTCGCCTCGCCTAGTTCCCAAGAAAGAGAGTCGCGCTCGAACTCAGATGTATCTACCTTAGCTCGGAGAGTCTCTAACTCTTCTTCTTGAATGGCTCGTGAGTGCTCTAGAAGAGACATGTTCGACTTCAGGCTACTCATCTCTTGAGTGGCGAGGGAGAGTTCGGTCTCCTTAATGGCTAATGTCTGCCCAATAGACTCCTGCCCTCGAAGGAGGTCGTCCCTGCTCGCCTCTAGGAGCCGGTTCCTTTCCTTAAGTGTTGCCACTTCGTCCAGCATGGATCTCCGAATAATGATCCCACTCCTTTTCCAGCTCCATCACGTTGGCTTTAAGAAGATCTCTGTCTTCTATGAGTTGGCTGACCAGAGTACCAAGCTCTCAGTACTTAGCTTCTGCCTCTTGAAGCTGTTCCCGAGCCGTTTTGGCACTCCCTGTCAATAATCTTGCCACTTCAGAACCACTAGACTCAACGATTTGGTCGGAAGCCTACACAATAACAAGTAATTAGACAAATGGAATACAGCTGAACTAAAACGGAATTATGAATAATTACCTGTGCCAAGAGGGACCGAAGTAGCTTGACTACCATCCCCGTCCGGTTAGAACACTCGAGGGTAGTGGTAGCCGGTGATAGGGGATGGGAGCGATGCTGTGTCTCATGGTGGGGGGAGGAGCCCATCACAGATCTGGCGTCTTCACCATCGGGGCGATGGGACTCCCGCCTTATAGTCTCGTTAGTTTCGACGGGCGTGGCATCTGCTACGACTGCATCATACCCGGAGCTGGACTAGAGCTACCGGGTACGTTTAGCACGACGAGTGGTGGGAATAACCTTGGCGGGCGACCTTGTTCCCGAATCGTTTTCTGCCTGCTCGTGCTCGATTGTCGCCGCACCTCGCCCCCCAGAACCTCGAAGGGACGGATCCTCTTCCTCTTCAGAAAGGTGCTCCCCACAAGTTTCGGGGCGACTCTCTTTGGGCGAAGAAAGGTGAAATGATTGAGGAGCCTCCTCCCGAGCAAGAGCCCGTGTAGATGACAGCACGGAGGCATTGAAGTATAGAGTTCCTGATGCGTAGGCGGGAGGGTTCGAAAGGGCATTGAGGAAGGCTAGTTCGACCTCATCCATTGTCTGCCCGGAAGTCGAAGGCATGTGCCTGTCATCTGGATGTGGTTGACGTTCTGAAGGCAGACGTACCGCCAATGGTTCTGGCGAACTGGCCCTCTGCCCCTCTGGTGAAGGGGATCTGCTGCGCTGGCCGCCTTCTCCACCAGTAGACGCCACGAGTACCGGGGAAGTTGGTGAAGGCTGTACTGGGGAAGAAGGCGCTCGACCCTCTCGTGAAGGGCGAGAAGCCCTTGTGTCATGGCAAGCCTTCACTCGCCTTTCTTGGGCAAAGGTTAGAACTGGAGGTTCAGAAGTCTCTGCCGCAGTCTGCTCGCCACTCTCATGGCGAGATTTGATATGCTTCTCCTTGGCTGGAGGGGCAGTTTGTTTGCGAATTGCCCCCGATTGGACAGGCGCTCCAGCCGCCAGTATGCTGGAGAAGTTCTGGAATTCAGCATAACCCCACCGTGGCTCGACCAAGTAAGTGTTGATATTTTGGTCGGTCAAAAGGAGGTCGAATTCTAGCCGATGGAAGTGACGCTTCACCCAGCGTATCACTTTCTCCACCTGGTCCCTCTCCCTTTTATTCAAGTCAATGTCTAGAAGGGAGGCTGGGGGCAGCTTGCCCCAGTTCACTTGAATGGGGAATTCCCCCCTAGTCTCATCTTCGGGGAACTGCCATTTGTTCCCCTTTACATAAAACACATTCTTGTGGTAGTCCTTCACATTGGAATACCTGCTCTCGAGGGTGCATAACTTAGTCTCGTTATCCCGAGACTGAAAACCAACCAAACTTAAGGTTGGTTTCTTGATTAGACGGTACATAGAGAGAAACTCTCGTGCCGTGAGATCAGGATACACATCTCCTACCTCCAACAGCGCTGAACGGAATACTATGCATAAAGCTAATAGTATCTGCCAAGCGTTCGGTAACAACTGGGTCGGGGCCAAGCCTAGGTAATGGAGGACCTCACGCACCGGTCGAATGAAGGGAAGACGCAGCCCATTCTTGAATATGGCTTCATACAGAAGCACATGCTGAGCTCGCCATTCTGCATCACAAGGGTGTTCTCGAATAACCCCGAAGCTGGGATGTAACCTTGATCCCGAAGGTGTTGAATGGCCGAAGGAGGGTAAGACGTCATCCACTAATACCCAGCGTAGATAGAGCCAACCCCCATTGAAGCTTGATGAAGACGCGAAGGAAGATCGATTCGAAGATAAGATAGTAAAGAAAGAGAGTATGCAAGTATTCCAGCAGCAAGACGACAATAAAGAATGAACCATTACGAATAACGGGGGTTTATATAACAAGTGATAACGGTCATGGGAAAAGCAAATAGTATAATTAGCGTGATCTTCGGGATGCGAAACGACACGATTGATAAATGTATGATAATGGTGAAACGGCCGTTTAGCACGTTTGGGGGGGGAGGGGTGGCACGCCCCAATTAGTAAAGAAATAATTGACCATTAATTTCTCGAGAAGTTGCAAAGTCAAATGAGTAATTATGGAAAATCCATAAATACGGCGCATGATGTTTCGTGTCATCATGGTCAGTAAACTGCCCCCCTTTCTCCGCGCTCAGTGATCAGAGGATGAGCCGTCCTCGCATAAAAACCAACGGTTACTTCTATGACCATCATGCCCTTGTTTCACCCATTTAAATTTGATTTTGCGCGGGATAAGGTTTCACAAACTCGAAGCAGTAAGGATGTAATGAATCCCAATCGAATTATATTCAATTAAGATTCGCGGAGTACCGTGAGGGAGGCAATTACGATAGGGGATAACGTGGCGGGCGCCCTCCGGAGTGGCGCCCGCCTATTACCTTTTTTCCAGAGTCCTAGGAGGAATTGTATTCGGTAAAATTTCTTGGGTTAGATCCTGAGTGTTTCCTGCTCAAACTGAACTCCTCCCACATAGTTCCTTATTATACAAAGACGATAAACTTAGTTAGCCTGTTATAATTACCCCTAACGTATTGAGGGTGTGGTAGTCGGAGATCCTGTAAGCATTTAATGCCTGGCAGGGTGGCACGTCGCATTAAATGCGGATTGATGAGAATATCTCGAGAGATCTATTGATCGATTGGAGGTAATCATGTTATAAGAGATATTATTGAGAAGAAACAAAATGAATAAATGCTCTCAATAAATTTAGGATGGGAAGAGGAGTAAAATAATTCTCTTACATTTCCGGATAGTTACACGTGTATCTGATTAGTGTTTTGACTCATATAAAAAAAAGAATAGATCACTGGAAACAGGTATGAACATTTTTCTAAAACTCATTTGAATTATTGTCTGTTTTATCTTTTCTCACTTCTATATCTAACTAAACTTTTGGAGAGTTATCAGGGTCGAGGAATCTAACCCTCTGCTTTTGTTGTTGTAAATTAGGACTGAAAGTCACGATCCAACTCAGGGGTGCAGAACACACATCAACATCGATAATTTTCTACTTTGGCGGTCGGATCTCGGCTTCTTGGCACTCCCTGGCCTCCCTTAGGATATGCTCGACGGTGATTTGGATAGGAGCCCGTGTTTTGTTCTTGACTCGAGTCGGCCGTTGGAGCTTAAACTTCGTATCCTTTCGTGTGAGGCAGCGGAGACTAGGATCGACATCTTTCGTAGCCATCGTCGATCAATTAGGAAGAAAAAGCGTACTCTGAATAGCTTAAGGAGAGAAGCTTGAAAATATCTACGGCCTGTGGGGTGAAGCGCAGAATAAAAAAGAGTTATTCAGGGACAAAACGACTAGCGTTAGGATAATATCGTTAGAGCACTCTCAATGGAGCTAATTTTTTTCTATTTTAAAAAGTCAAATTTTTTTTTATTTTAACTATTTATTTTTATAATACACCATCTATCAACATTTTTATTTTTTTTCTATATCTTTTAAAATATTTATATTTTATTTTAATAAAATTTATTTTACAAATTAAAAAATAAAAACACTATTGTCGAAGGATGTAAGAGGCATATAAGAGACGCCGGTGACGTTGACAGAGATGAAATTTTACGGAGTTGATTGCCAGAGTGAGGCAAGTCCGACAATGTTGGTGGTGTAGCTGTTAACGGCCAATGGTAGGTCAAACGAGTTTCAAATAGTCTGAAACCTATTTCGAACTTCGATCTGCGCGTGAGAGGTTACTGGAGGTTAGTTGGAGCTGGGATCATCGGGGGTTTGGTCGCCAACGTCGTTTAATGTCGGTGATGCCGACAGTGTGTCAAATCTTGGTCGGAAGATGGTTGAACCTTGAATTAAATGTCGGCAACATTGAACACAATTTGTGCTACAAAAATAAAAAGTTAAAATTTAAAAGATGAATAATATTGTGTTATATGTAATGCAAATATTGTTTATAATTTTTATATTTTAAAGAGTTTATTGAGTGTAATTTTTCATCTTTTAATTAAATCTGAACTAAATTTTATAAAAAAGTAAATATTTAATTATTCGGGGTTCTAAATGGGCGTTTATACCCCTAGTGCCTTACGTTGCCCTAGACACGTCGAGAAGGCACAAATGAAGCGCTCAGATCTAATGATACCAGATCCAACGGCGGGAACCTTTTGGCTTACCCTTTATATTCTTCCTAAAATCCGCCACATCGACTCTTCTTTTGCCGCTGCTCTCGTGGTGAAATTCTAGAGCTCTCTCTCGGCAGGGTTTCTTCTAGGGTTTGTGGATTTCTGTTCAAGATGGTGAGGCTGATACCTTTCTACCGTTAATCTTTTATATATATGATCCGATCTAAATAGTTTCTTTCTTCATGGTCTTTTCTTTTAATTTGATGGTTCCTTGTAACTTGGACTGGTCAGGTTCTTCAAAACGATATCGATCTGCTCAATCCTCCCGCTGAGCTGGAGAAGAAGAAGCACAAGCTCAAGCGTCTTGTGCAGTCTCCAAACTCATTCTTCATGGTAATTACACGGATCTTTTTTTTGTTTAGTTTTGTACGACTTTCTGAATATGTTGGTTGGGAAATTCGATATTGATACTTTTTTTTTCAAACTTTGGTTCGATATTTATTCAGGACGTTAAATGCCAAGGTTGCTTTAACATGTAAGTTCCCTATCAGTTGTGTGTCAAAAATCTGGGTGGACTAGACTGTGTTGTGCATTTTTTATTTTTTATATAAAACAAGAAATATCTATATGTTATATTTAAAAATTAAACGAAAATTGAAAACACGAATGAAATTTAAATGAATGCAGAACTACGGTGTTCAGCCACTCGCAAACAGTGGTGGTGTGCGGGAACTGCCAGACAGTGCTATGCCAACCGACTGGTGGGCGTGCAAGGCTTACCGAGGGTTGCTCTTTCAGAAGGAAGGGGGATTGATTCCTAATATGGGCATTTGCTAATAGAGTTCTCGTGAGGCGGGCATGGTTTTTGTTGTGGTTTTGTTTTTATTCAAAATATGTTACTTCATTAGGAGGAAGTTTTGGACATCTATTCTACTCTAGTCTTGCCATATTTTAATCTTGGTTTACTGAATGAAATTAGGCTTTGTTTAACACTATCGATCATGTAACTACTCTTATTCTATCATCATTGCTTATCCTATCATAGTTGCTTAACTTGTTGGTTCCGTCTTATGCGGCTTGCAAGTTGCTGTGCCTTGGGAGTTACTGACAACCGTGGCCAGTGTGGGAGTATGTTTCCTACAATTTTACATTTCGTGTATGCTTGTCCGAAATGACTCTAGGCTCACTGTAGGGGTGCTGGCACCTGTAACCGGCCCGTCTGACACCCCTGCCTGCTCCTCATTGGCCATAGGCGGATAGCTTGCTTGGGTCTTGCGGTGGGTGGGTTATATATGTAGTTTGAGAGCTGCAGGTGTGGGTGATGAACCACATGTGCAAGTTTCAGTGCTTGCATGTAAGGTATTTTTTGCCTAGTCAATGGGAAGGATGGACAGATAAAAAATCCTTTTGTCTGGTAAATGGGGTTGATGGACAAAACAAGGTGGGGGGCATATCACCACCCTGCCCATGCAGAGGTGGGGTATGGAAAGGGCTGTTGTCCATCTGTATACGGTGTGCAGCAGTCCTATTAGGCTGTTTGTAAAGTGATTTATTTTTAATTGAACCCCTTTTGTTCATTGGTGGAGGAAGGCAGTGAATGCATGTTGCTGGGACAGATGCAGAGAGAATGGGAGGGGCATAGTGACGAAGATAGGAGGGAGGGAAAGTGAGAGAGGGCAGAGTGAGGTGCAGCTGGCTGGGAAGAGGTTTAATGGAATGAGGATGGTAGCAAATGGTTGCTAGAATTGGGATGAAAATAGATGGAAAAGGGGGAAGAGAGAGACTGCAAGAGAGCGGAAAACCACATAGAGAAACACCAAGGGGAGAGAGAGAGAGAGAGGAGAGAAGTTGGAGAGGGAGAGTGAGATTGAGAGGGAAACCGATCGGAGAGTGATGGTTGGCTCGGCACAACTAACAGAACTGGAAAATGCAAGACAGAGAGCATGGCAGCGAGAGACTGATTGAGAGGCAAGCCTTTGGGCTATAACTTGGGCTTTGCGCGACGTAAGGAGAGACGTGAGTGATATGGTGGCACAAGGCGGGGGAGAGGGGGAGAGGGAGGCCATGAGTAGAGGGGACCCAGAGGTGTCTGTTGAGGTTTGTACATCGTTTGGGGGCTTGAATGAACTAATAGACAATCCAAGGGACAAGAAAAGGATGTTCAATAACTGATTGATATATGAGATATAGTTGATTCTTTTTTGGGATTTCTTTAGATGACAGCCAACCTTCTTACGATGTTCATGGTCTAGGTAAAAGTTCTTAACCATTTGAAATTGTATACAAGCCTTTTGCCGGTTATATTGTCAAATAATTTTCAATTTGTGCATGCACAGATGAAAATATGGACGGTTGTCCTTTACTTTTCAATTTTCTTGTGGTATTTCTCTAGGATTTTGACTAAAGGAATATGAAAGCTATATTTGTCTAGATTGAAGAGTAGTTACAAATCTATATATTGAATGTCTGAATTGAAAGCGGGTAACTGCTTAAATGTCTAGGAACGAGGTAAAACTGGAATCTCCTAAATGTTTTCGAGGTTCCATTATGACCCAATGTTATTAGATATGTAGATTGTAGACTCCTTTGATCGTGATTCCAATGTTTACTGTACATAGTAAAAATTATGGTTCCTCAATGTCTTTAATACCGATCGGCTAACGGTAGGATCTATTAATTAATTCGGAATCTCGGATTTCACGTTCTACCACGAGGGAAAGAGTTTGTGTCCTCTATGGTTTTTTGTCTGTCTTGTTGCTTGTGATCTCTAGGTTCAAACAAACATTTATTTTGATTAGAGATGAGATGAGATGAGTTATAAATAGTAATAAAATAAGTGGTTGAGATGAATTAAAATTTGAAATGAGTGGTTGAAATAAGTTGAAAGTACGAAATGAGATGAGATGAGATTAGTTGAATTCAGTTTACAAACTGGGTCGTATTTTGTTCATGGGTAATAGGCCCCGTAGAGAAAGCTGGTGCTATTGGTTGCTAATTTTTCAGAATTGATGAGGGGGCTCCAAGATTGCTCCATAGCAGTTTGATTTACAACTTTTTTAAATGTCAATCACATTGACTTGTGCATAAATGCAAAGCCATATTTGCATAATATGAGTTTTAATTTCTCTACATTATATTATGCATCTTTAAGTATTTACATAGTTATGAAAAATATTTTTTAAGTTTAAAGAACTACTATTCACTCTTCAAGTATTATTTTATTTATTTATTTATCTCTCCTACTCATTAAAATTAATTTTATAAAATTTTTATTAAGATAATTTTGATATATAAAATTTGTATTAAGTTGATATAAAATAGGTATTAATTGAGAAAATATATAAAAATATTAATTTAAAAAAATGGAGTCCAACCTTTATGCTGTGCAACTTTTGGAGGAGGCAACTTCAAGTTCGGTGGAGAAGGCGGGTTTCAATCTTACTTGGGAGAATTCATCGAGTTTTTTAACTATCTTTTTCTGGTTTTTTACTACTTTCTTGAAAGGATTCACCAAGATTTTTTACTTTTATTTTTATTTTATTTTATATAATTTCGAATTTCATATGCAGTGTGAAACCTGGAATTTTTTTTTTTTTGGATTTTTTGTGTTTAAACTAGATTTCTGATCTAGGAATCTCATCGTATTTTAATCCAAATAATAGGACTCTCTCGTCGTGTTCATGCTCGTCAAGGATGAGTGGGAATAAACATTATCTTTGATGCTATGTAGATGCTATGTAGAGTAGTTCGAAGAAAGGAGATTAATGAGAATGTCTAGGAGTGGAAATTCGAAAGAAGAAAGAGGATAAGTGGGTTGAGTGTAAGCAAATATATGGAATAAATCTTATGTGACAGATATTGATTGGTGGGCTGGTTTTTGAAGAAAATCAGTTGGACTGGTTCTCAAGTCTTTTTTAAGAGTATGTGATAGACATAAAATTATTTTTACAATTTTTATTATAAATATATATTAAATTAGGGGTATTTTTATAAAATAATTTATAAAAATAATATCAATTTATATAAATACTCTTATTTTAATATATAATTATATATATAATTGTAAAATTAGTTATATGTATATCATTAATGTGTGAAAAAGAGGTTTTTTTTTTTTTTATTTTATCCCATGTTAATGTAATCATTAGTAGTTAAGCTGGCATCCTCTTGTCCAAAATATATATATATATATATATATATAAAGCTGGCATCCCCTCTAGTGCTGGTAATCATGAGTTTCCATTCTAATTTCTGGCGTGGACTTTCAACTAGTTAATGATTGTGTTGGATCAACTATTTTGGTCCATAACGAAAAGAGACACTTTAATTATAAAATATTATATAAAAATAAATTTATAAAACAATATAACTTAATTTTATATATTAAATTATAAAAATATTTTTATTTACAATATTAAATTTGTAAACTTGTCCTCTTGCTTTCTTTAAGAAAAATAATAGATACAGTCATGAAATTGTAAAAGGCGTATAATTACTTTAGAAAAAAATAAAATTTATTATTAAAAAAGTTAAAACGACTATAATACGTTGATTACAATTTCACGATTGTATATAATATTATTCATCCTTTCATGAAACCCTACTCTATAAAAAGAAAGAAAAACAGAAAAGAGTGAGAAGGGCTGTGCTTGGCAACAGCATACGCCCACATTCACACATAATTATAGTATTTTTTTTTCTTTCTTCAAATCTGTATGTCGCGACACATAAGCTGTTGCCTATATTTTTACAGTAAAAATGCTCAGTAACAGAATTATTTTAAACAGGTGGCAACAAGAGTTATTGAAAACCAATAATAAAGTGTCATGTAAGACATTTCACAAATTGTAAATTGCACACGTAGCAAGGAATCCCATGATCTCTCTCTCGCACTCTCCATATTTGTCTCGAACTTGGTCTTTCTCCCCCCCCCCCCCCCCCCCCCCTAACTTCTCTCGCACTCTCCCTCGCAAAAACCCCGACCCAAAAACGTCTGTCCATCTCCCTCATGAAATCCTAACCAGAAAATGCAAAAAAATAGAATTTTTTTCGATATGTTTGATCGTTAAGAGAATGCAAGATAATGATATTTTTTCGTTCTATTTGATCATTAAGAAAATGCAAGAAAATAAGATTTTTTCCGTTCAACAACGAGCAGATGGGTATGACTCTTGAGTCTTGTGCTTGTCCGGCTCCGTTTTTGGTTGCCACCGAGACTCCATATAAATCACACTCAACGACTTCTTCACAAAATTTCTGGAGACTTCAGTTTCCATTACACTTTATGAAACTAATATAAAGGCGGGCATTTTCTACATGTGCTTGCAAATTTGTTAGCTTTGAAGTTTCCAAAAATTTATGCAAATTTAATCTTCTTCTTCCTCGTCATTTGCTTTATATTTTTTGGGAATAATTTAAATGGAACTTCTTTAACTGAGTTGCAACCAAACAAACAAATGGCTGGGTTGGTCTCACAGGCATCATTTCAAGGGAGATAGAGAGGAGGGAGGGGGATATGGTTAGTGAGGAGTGAGGAGAGGGAAGGAGAGAGGAATGTAGAGAAGCAAAGAAACAATTATTTATATAATTTTTTTTTAATGTTTATAACAATTATTTATTTCAAATGTCTACTCGAGAGCGGAGACAGGTGGAGCATCAAGGTCTACCCCAATTTTCACGTGTTTGACAAAATTGCCAAATTGGGTGGTGGATGTATAATGGGGCCAAAGAAGGCATGGTTTATTTATGTTATCTTCCCCGTCTAAATCGGTTTACAAGTTGTACACTATTATTGTAAGTTCCTATTGGGGGCGTTGACCTTGAGTCAACTTTTTTTTGGCTTCTACACAATAACACATGATAGTCATCTGTTTCAGAAATGGTCCGGGCAAATTATTGGTGGGGGGCCTTGCCTTTGCCTTTGAGATCTAAGCCTGTTAACTAGAAATAGAATGGTACTCTATTGGCGTGTCCAATGACTCCAAATCAGCTCAACTCAGATTGTGATATGCACTGATCTCGCTCCTCCTCTTCCTGAGTGTTTCAATCTTATCTTTTGTGACCACGTAATGGATGAGAGTCTGGCCCCATTGAAAGCGACTCTAGTCGTCTTCCTCCTCCTCTTTCTGATTTTTGGGCGTCGGATGAATGTAAGCTATATTTAAAATATAGAAGCAGTTGAGTTTCATCAGTTCAAATTTTGAATACATACCTTTTTTTAAAATTATTAAATATCGCTCAATTCAAAAATTTTTTACACTTATAATTTTTTTTAATTGAATATTTTTTTACATGCGAGATTCGTAATTTTTTCAAATTTTTATATATATATATACATGTAAACTCATTTTAATATATATATATATATGAACTTATCTTAAATAAATTTTAAATTTCATTTTACCATCTCTACTGGTAACTAAAATAAAAAAACTCAACAAATCTTAACTCCTATTAACATTAAAAAGCAGCATTTTTTTCAAGTCAGCCAAAAACCAGGAGGGCAGACGTTTGCTTAACCTGTGGGAAGTGCAGCTGATGGTTTATCGTTCATTTACAGCTCTTGCTGCCTTCTCAAAATGTCTTCTCGATAACAGTGATGAACATAATTGAATTTAGTTTAATAAAAAGATAAAAATTTCTTACGTATGACATATTGTCCACAACCATTTAGAACTTATAAAAATATACACAAATAATTAGAAATATTTTTAAATAATACCTGAAAAGGTACACTTGAAAAGATTTACATGGACTATTTGGATGCTTATCTAGTCTGTTTCATGTACAAGTCAGATGGGACCAAATATGAGGTGGGGATTACTTACCCCTTTTCGCTTGATACGTTTGTTTTGTTTGTTTATTTGTTAAGGCCTAAGATTGTTTGATTTAATTAAGTTTTTTTTTTTTTTGAATTTGAAGAAGATTTGGTATGAGTTGACTTGAATTTATTTTTTAATATTATTATTATTTTAAAATTCGAAAAAATTGATTTAAAAATTTAAAAATTATATTTTATATAAAAAAAATATAATAATAAATTCAAAATAAACTGATATAAATTTATCTCATTTTCGTATACATGAAAAACTTAAATAGACGACCCAAAGACGACGACGAAAAGGTAATAAAACCATAACCAGAAAAATTAAAAAAATAATATACTAAAAAAAAGTATTTAGCCCTCCAAAGTCGGGATTTTTGAATTTTTATAGAGCCGTTGATTAATTATTCCCCTTGCTGCTGCTGTCTGTTTCATTCTCTGTCTCGTCTCTTTGCTGTTTGTTGGGTGGGGGGATACTCATTTCATTTCAATATTTATGCTGTTTCGATGAAGGACCCTCGCAACTTTCTTGCTTGCTTCTCCTAATGTTGTTCTTGGTAAAATCGCTACAAAGTCCTCACAACAATCACCGACTTCATACCAACACCGACTTCTTGTTGCCGACTTTGTCGTCGCCGTTGTTGACCCTTTCTGCAACGCTTCTCTAATCAAAGCTCTTCAGTCGAAAGGATATTATAAGAGATGAGATTGGCTTTGCTGTATTTGGGTGAAACACTCATTTTCATCTCTGTTTCTGGGTATTTGAGTACTTGAAAGTTCCTACCCAACTAGCCAATCCAGGTTGTTTTAGTCATAACAAAAAAAAAAAAAAAAATTCTCCTTCTTCATGTCTCTTTCTAGGCATTTTTTTCTAATTACTTTTGTATAAATTGATGTACAACAGGCAGGCTTTTGTCATGTCGTCTTTGCAAGCGAGAACTGGGAGACACAGACAACGATACAAGGATCATTTTAGGCTGGTTGCAGGGTCAGTCATTTTCTACTGCTATTCCTTAATAACTTGTTTTTCATTCTTCTCCTTGATAAAATTATCTGAATATCCTCTCGTGCTTCTACATGATAAAAAGCCAAAAGCTGCTTCCTTTACATCCATTGTTCGTTATAAACAGCGTGGTAGACATAGCTGGGTCTGAGCATTGACTTCATGCTGCATGTGTTTTTGTATTTGCATTAATTCACTTTAAATGATTAATTGATACTACCTATAGTCGTTTTCCATATTAACAATGTCGGTGAGTTGGGTTGATGGGCTGGCAAGGTTGAAGCTGTTTCCATGAACCTTGGCTCTCATGTTCATACAGTGCCAACTCGAGTGATGATGCATTTGACCTTGTAAAGATTCTGGCTTTGTTTTGAATTCGTTTCGCCAGACCAGACTATCATCTTCTTAACATCCGTAATTAGATTTAGGATTTTCATTTCGGCATACTTCATATCAATAATTGGTTACTTATAAAAAAAAAAAAAAATTAGTTGCTAAAATTAAGGGTGTAATGATCCGGTCCGGTCCGGGAAAAATATAGATCGGTTCTATTTAGTTTAAAAATTTTCTCACCTGGATCGGACCGAATAATTTGGTCCATACCGGTCTAGTCCAATTCGGTCTAAGGGCGATCTGGTCTGATCCAGAGTTACCCCATATGATTTAATGGGCTAAATTTAATCCAAAATTTTGCAATAATTAAATATATTTTTTTGGCCTAAGTTTATAAATGATTAAATATATACTAGTGCTACTTTCATAAAAAAATAATCATCTTTGTCAATTGTCAATTTCTAATTTCATCTAAATATTAAACAAAATATATAGTTATAACTTATAGTCTATAGACTTAATACTTATACTATAAATTATAACTAATATGCTATATTATATACAGTCCATAAATTGATTAATTAATTTAATGCTCATAAGTTATATCAATTAATCAATGATATTAATGATCGTTGATAATACTTCATATATAGTTAAAAACAACATTAACAATTAATATTTATAATTGCTACATGTAATCATAAGAAAAATAATTATTAATTAATTAATAGTGATTTAGTGATATATCATAGATTGGTTAATTATAACTAATAACAGTATTACATAATTTATATTAGTATATTATAAATTTATATGTTAGTGAATAGTAATAAATTAATAATAATATATTAAATAATAATAATACACTTATTATTCATAAGTTATTACTAATACTCTATATAGATATTCATAATTTATACTTTTATATTACAATTATTTTAAATTATAATATGTTAATATTATAAAAGTATATATTATATATTAATATATTATACTACCGCTTTTAATTTATATTAATATTAATATTTGAATTTATATATTATTACTTATATATACTTATATATGTGTGTGTGTGTGTGTATTCGGTCCGGTCCTGGACCGGACCAGACCGAACTGGAGTTCGGTCTGATTCGGTCTCGATCCGGTTTGATCTTTTTACAGTCCTAACTAAAATAGTAAAAGTAATCGGTTTTGATTGGAAATGTCAATTTAAGGAAAGGGTAGGATTATTCTTCTATAAACCTGTAGAAAAAAAAAAGGTTTCCTAGTTTTCTTAAAATCCAAAATTTTGGGAGTTTTGCCTCCAAGATTTTGTAAGAAGAATTTTTATAGAGATACAAATATAGAGATGAAATATAACTAAGGTATATCTTTTTTATCAAATGTTGAATTGATCATCAGAAGAAGAATTAGGCCAAAAATTAGTTTACATTTTGGGGGAAAAAAAAACTTCAAAAACTCAAAATACGAGTTCAAAATTTGAAGATCATATAAGTTCAAAAACTCAAAATTTTGGCCACTAGAATATGAATTTCTATGTGTGTATAAAGTTTTTCTTGGATACCTCAAGATTTTCCTGTTTTTATATTCTTATGTTCAGTTTCTTTTTCTTCTCTACAAGAAAAATTACAAGAATAAGAAATATGATGTGATGTGATTTTTTCATTAGCATATTGGTTTTAATAAACTGAAAGCACGTTCTTAATGTTAATGCGCTTGATTTACAGTAATTTCCTTCTTTCTCCAGTCTTGTTCTTTCCTCTCCCTTCCTGTTCTCTCTATATTCAACATGTACTTTTTACCCATTTTTGCTTTACCGTTGCATGGATTGGAATGCTTTTGTTTCTTCTGCAGAATAGTTCTACATGTACTTACCTATTTGGTGCAAAAAATAGGTGTATTCCTTATAAGCTTGAGCAGAATGTTGTGAGTTCCCATGGCAATTCGGAGAAAAAATTGCTTGTTCTTATGATTTCTACACCAGGTCGGGATGATCTTGTGTTTCCGAAGGTATGATTAATCCTGCAATTTTTTGTAGGCACGTGATGCTTAACAACTCTCATTTTTTGTAATGTTAGCTTCTATAAGAAATAATAAGTTTTGGATTCATCTCAATGCCTTCATTTGATTACCAGGGAGGATGGGAGGATGATGAGACCAAGGATGAAGCTGCAAGTCGTGAGGCCTTGGAGGAAGCAGGGGTGAAAGGAACACTCAGTGTAGGTTTCTTTTCCGTGCTTTATAACAAGTGCAGCAAAAAACTAGGGAACTTGATCTACCCACGAGTAGCACTTCTCTTGGTTATCTTATGAGATTTTCTAGTCTTCTTCACATCCTTGAATCTTACGAAGTAATCACCTAGAGAACTTTCATTTCCTTTTCCATGACTTATTCTTAGCTGTTTTTATTAAGGACCAGAAGTAGGTGGTTATTTCTTTTGGAGGAGAGTGAGGCAGGGTTATTTCTTTTGTATGTGTACCTCAAAAAATGTCCACACATATTTCAAGTATTTGACACATTTTCTTGCTTTGAATTCTGTACTTAATAATATACTCTGCTGAAATATTGGTTGGTTGCTTTTAGGATATTCATATGCACTTGTGGTCGTTGAATAATGCATGCCATAGGAGGTTGAATAACTTCCACGAAATCAGTTCTTTTTTTGAACGAGTCATCTAATTCATCCTGATTTCTAATCTGTTTGCAGGAAAATCCCATAGGAGTTTGGGAGTTTAGAAGCAAGAGCAGGCAGAACAGCAGCAGCCTGGAAGGAGGTTGTAGAGGTTATATGTTTGCATTAAAGGTCACTGAGGAGCTTGACTCTTGGCCAGAGAAGGATAAATATGATAGGAAGTGGGTCAGTAATCCAGAAACTAATTTGAATTTTATGATATTCTACCATAGCATCATGTGTCCAATGGTTCATTAAAAGACCAAATGGTTACTGCTACCAGGAGGATCCCCATCACAAGTTCTGATAGAATTATCATAATATTCTCGGAAAAGAACTGTCATTTTAGATATGTATTTGCACTTTTCCAGTGTATGAATATTTTATGCTTGACTAAGTTGCTTTAAGTCAAGAATCCTATGTTAACAAATTGGTGGTTTGCCGAACACAAACCCCATGTCAACAAATTCTATGTTGAAGACTTTTTTGTTGCCCCTTCCACAGCTTACCACAGAGGAAGCATACAAATTCTGCAGATACGATTGGATGCAGGATGCTCTTAGAAGATTTTTGGTAACTCTCTCAGCCGAAAGTCCAATCAGGATGAGTGAAGAATCGAAGGAAATCCCTTTAAGGCCAGCGACAGATGCAGGCGAAGAGCTTCAAATGTCATCATCTGGCTACTTTGGTAAGCCTTCTTCTGGTGTCCAACATCTTGGGAATACTTGTTGCAAATGCGTGGTACAGGGTTGAGGAGTACGGTACATCTTTGTAGTGAAAGCAACTGTATTGTAGAATTTGTTGATTTCCTTGATTCTGGAACTCTAAATAATTTTCAGACTATTTTGTTCTAGGCAAAGCTTGTACATATCTGCAATTAAATTGCATTCAAAGAGGTTAACAGTTTCTTATTTTTCTTTAGATGTTTTGTTCAGTTTCTACTATTTTATGAACCTGCCATTTAATGTCTAAATTGGTTCAGGCTCTCTTTTCTAGGATCATTAGGTAAGTTAAGCGATTCCAATTATTAGGTGAAGGAGTCCTCTTAAATCTTCTTGGTTGTCATCTAAGAACGAGTATCAACTTTGAAGTCAAACCATTGATGTCATTTCATATAATTGAAAGAAGAGGGTAAAACTTGTAATGAGAATGGCACTCCACGTTGTACAACTTATTTTGGCAATTCCAAAATTGCCAAAATTGTTCAAATTTGAGTAAGTTCATACTGAGACAAGGCTTCTTCACACACTTCTTTCCAGAAATCTTGCAACCCAAATACCAATAGAAGTAGCGGAACTTATTGCAGTAAGTAATGTAGATTGAACTTCTAAAATAAACTGCCGATAGACTTTCAGCTAACGTTTGGATGTTGAGTTGAGATGAGTTGAATTCTTTATAAATAATAGTGAGTTGAAATGATAGAATGAGTTTTGTAGAGTCTACCTAAAATGAATTTAAGTATGTTTGAATTTTAAGATAAATTTAGATATTTTTATGAAAATTTGAAAAAAGTTATGGGTCTCACATATAAAGAAGTGTTGAGTTAAAAAAAGTTTTGGTTTCACGTGTAATATATTTTGAGTTTAGATGAGTTTAGTAATTTGAGAGTTATGTGTTTCGATGTTGGATAAATCTAATTAAAACAGAACACAATTGAGATGAGTTGAGTTTATTCGAGAATCCAGACGAAGTTGATGGTCCCATTTGATTGTTAAACCCAACTAAGATTAACTTAATTTAGTCTAATTTTAAATTGAATTTAACATCCCAACTCCTAACACTCAAATTACTAAATTTATCTTAATTAAAAAACTATTTACATGTAGGGCCCATAATTTTTTTTAATTTAATACTTTTATACGTGGGACTCAACTTTTTTTTTTAATTTTTCATAAATATATCTAAACTCATTATTATTCATAAAAAAAAAAATTTAACTCAACTTAGCTCAACATCCGAATGCAATCGATTGACATATTACAGAATGACCCATTTTGTATTATTACAGAATAAATACCATCCATTTCAATTCAAGTCTTGAAACGGAGAGAATTCTATTCAAAGAGCCAAGGTAATATGATTTCAATTGAGTGGTTCGATAAGTTGAAAACAACGACAACTAATAAAAAGACAGACATTCTCAAAGTGGTTTTGGGTGTTACGAGCAGAATAGTATAAATGCAACACTGTTGTTCTTCAAAGCTTAATTAGCAAATGCACATGTCAAAGTGTGACCCAAGTTTTGCTTTCCAACACTATATTGCTCGCAATGATCGTGCCTCCCCGGATTCTCTGCTCAACAATGTTGTAAGTCACCATGAGAACAAAAGGCAAGGCAAAAACAATATCAATCCAGCCTCAATTTCCGGATATGATTTTTCAAAGGCAACAAACCATTCAAACTTAACGCGCTCCCTCGAGAACTTAAAAATTGTTTCAGTAAACGCAATGATAAAATAAGAAGCATCGCACAAACTTTGAAGTAGTTGCACTAATAATATTTATTTATAGACCCACAAACTTCAACAAAAATTCCCACTTGTGTCACAATCTAGGTCGGTCTTTCATGAAGTTCGTAGGTGTGAACTTTCTGACTTTTCCTATCTATTTCGAGTTTGGCACAGGAATACATATGAATCTGCGTTGCTGATATCAATCTTCTGCATGCTTTCCACTCCTATCACCAATATGAAAAGTAAATTTATAAACTGATATAATTAGATCTATTTTACATTAAAAATAAAATTATAATGACATTATACATCAAGTCATATCGATTTTTAAATTTATTTTTATGTAATTTTTTTATAAATAAAATATTTATCATGAAAAAAAGAGTGCAACATGGCTAATGGCAGAAAAATGGACGCACACCTTTATTATTAAAAATAAAATCCTCTTCCTTTTGTTCCATGTAACACGGGGAGGTTTCCTCTTTGACTTTCACTTTCTTTCCAAGGCATCTGTTCATCTATCTCTTATCTGTGATAAATTTGTATCTTGGGATTGGAGATTCATGGGATTTACAGAGGTCGAATGGCGCCTAATCAGTACTGTTTTTATCTGTGTTGTTATGATCTGTTCCTTGAAAATGGAGATTTGTTGGATTTTACAGAGGAGATAATGAGTTGCACCCTTTGAGGAGTTTTGATGCTTCTTGTTCTTGTCTTTATTACCAAGTCAATCTTATCTGTCACAAATCTTTGCTGGTTTTACGTTTTTTCCTTTCTTCCAAACAAAAAGATGTCCCATTTTAGATACTTCTTGCCAGTTTGGCTCCTTGTCATGAGAATAATTTTCAGGATGGATTTTTCACCTTTTTTTGTTTCTTAGCATAAGAATCTACACCGGATTTGTAACATTTATTACATTATAGATTGAGATATTTTCGCACCTTAATTAAATTTACAGTACAATTTTGTCTCAATAGTTAAACTATTATCCATTTTTATAAATAAATATAGTTCAAATGATATCTCCCAACTCCTCCCCTAAAATAACATGGAGATGATCAGCAAAATAATATTTTCAGCAGGTTTGAGAATTATTTACAAAAATTAGACTTATCAATCTCTTGAACATGAAATTTCGTATGGGAAGATTCTCATGATATTAGATAATAGCTATATTTTTTTTTCTTGCTTTGAATGGAAAAGATCTTAGTCAAAGCATGATAAAATTTACTATAAAGGAATAAATCAAATCCAATGAATCACATTGTATTTAATGATTAATCAATTGGCAGGAAAGGTTCTTTTGCCAACTTCTTTGGCCCCACCAACTAAGATACTGAATTTGGTTGGGAATCACAGAGCTGAGACATGTTTTCTGCTTTATCTTTTTACTTCAATTGCTTCGATTCATAACCTAGTTATATATATATATATGGCCTTACATTTCAGCAAGACTGTAACAAAGAAATTATCACTTTATCAAGTCTAGTCATGCTATTTACAAAATGGAGTGGTTCTGATATTCACTTTTCAGTTGTCGCCTCTGTTGAATTAATAGTTATCAGTTGCTCACTTTGCAAAGTGACTTAATAAGGCGATTTAAGGTGCCACTACAGTTAGATTATTAGCCGTAAGAGAACTATTAGCTACAAAGATGCACTGTTAAGGCAAAAACTCAACTAGACAAGGGGGGAGACAGTCACAGTAATTAAACTTACATAAAGCTCAGAGAAAGAGACAATATATGTTGTGTCAATCCTCCAACTCCTACACCAACTTGGCAACTTCCGTGCCCTTTCCACTAAAAATATTGCTTTTGATCATCTCTCATCTAAAGTTCTAGCAGATTCTTGACCTATAACAATCCTAGATCTCACTTGCGTCTAGTTCCTTTTTACACTATTTATATATGTATATATATATATATGTATATATATATATATATCATGTATTTGATGTAGAGTCAATATCTCATAAACGGATAGAAAGGACACTTGGCTGTCAACATTTTTAGGATCCGTTTAAATAGTAAGTGAGATGAGATGGTTTTAGATAAAAGTTAAAATTTAAATAAATTGTTCTTATAATATTATATTTTAATATTATTATTGTTTTAGAATTTTAAAAAAAAACTTGAATATTTATTTACTATATTTGTATTAGAATTTAAGAAAGTTCATGTACTAATAAAATGAGATGAGATGAAAATGTTTCTATATCTAAATAGAATATTAACATATCTGATTTTGAAAGGAAATAAATATACTAGAGTCCATATCTATAGGACACTAAAAAGAGTATTTGTAACGAGAATAGGCAATGATTATTTTCATAACAATTATATTCTTGTAGGCATGGCCTAAGAATCAAGATATATCATTAATTTCTTTGAAAAACACCTAAGTTTTACTTATATTTTTATTTGCAAAGTAGTGGTCATGCTCAAAACTCATGAGGGTTGACAGATCACATATATGAGTATATGAAGAGTTGGCTTATTGTCACAGCTCATGATGTGTAATGCTTCTGATCAATCCTAGCCAATTGATTAGATTAGAATATTAATTAAGAGGTGCATTGATTAGAATTATACCTAATTCTTGGTCACTCAGTCAAGAGAAAGAATCTGAGACCATGTGTAGGTCAAGTCATTGCAAGTACTTAATTTTTTTACAAAGCTAGCTAAGCTAGCTCTTCATGATCATCATCAAAAAGCCAATGAAAGCAGCTGCATGCTGATTTTCAAACATATATATAATAATTAATTAATTAATTAATTATCAGCATCTGGGAAGAATAATTATAAGGACCATTAACCGAGAGGATTGTCGTACAGCACTTGTCAAGTAAATAAATATTCATTATATAAATGTACCGAAAGGCCATATACTGGGGTCCATCAGGTCAAGGGTCCTTATGATCTTTAATTATAATGTGCATGCATGAGAATTCATTCATATTTCTCGTTTATTTTTGCTAGATAAAATGAGTTGATATTAAATTTAAAAATTAAATAAAATATTATTAAAAAATATTTTTTAAATATTTTAAAATTTTAAAAAATTAAATTTTTTATTTTATTTTATATAAAAATTTAAAATTTTGAAATAATTATATGAAACGAAATAAAATGAGTTAAAAAGTACAGTGAAAACAACCCGGGTTTTAATTAATTAATTCTACTAATTATTATGATTACTTGATGATAAGTAGCTGGTAGGTCTTCCCTAGTAGTGATTATTTTCTTCAAAAAAGCAACCCTAGAGCTTTTGTGTCCCTCTCTGATCACATGCATCCCAAAATGCCTTAGCTTTCTCCCCTTATTTGGATGGAGCTCTATTTATGCGTGTTCATGCTAAAGGACCTCAAAACTCCGTGAAATATTATTATTAAAAGCAGAAAAAAGTCATTTGCTTGGAATTTTAAAACGGCATTTGGGATTGAAAAAGGTGTGAGGGATGGTGGAACATATCATTATATTTTTCTCAAATTGGATGCACATGGCTGAGACCATTATATTCCCACGTAAATTAAGACTACATTTGCATTAATACGCGAGTTATAGCTAGGGTAACATGACCACTTAAGGTTGCCTTGATGATCAAATCCGAATTTGAATTGTTTTGACATTAGATGAGCTATATTCGCAAATACAAGATATGATTTAACTATTTGTTAAGAAGTCTTACAATACTTAGGAACAAATTTATCCTCATTTTTATAATGAGTTATTCCACTTCTCCTATTAAATTTTTTAAGAAGAGAAATGAGTATTTTTTCATGGTATCAGAACAGATTAATCTATGACCAATAATGAGATTCTACGACCTACCCACGAAGATGGTATCAAAAATACCGATCGACACGTGAGGGGACGTGTTGAAAATTCCCACAAGATTTAGGAACAAACTCATCTTGATTTTTATAAGGAGTTACCTCCCTCCTTTTATTAGACCTTTTAAAAGGAGAAATTAGTGTTTCTTCACTATTAAACGGTATATATATCATAGAACTTCCTATATAAAAACTCAAGAAGTACTTTTATATGGATAAGCTTGAACTTGCTTGAAAAATAAATAAGTTGTTTGCAAAAATAAAATGAAACTTGGTGATTATAATTCGCTGTAGCTGTGCTTGAATAAAATCAAATGAACATATATAATTTGATCATCTAGATGAAGTCACTCAAGTTCAACCCACTTACACCCACTCAAACATAATTAACCTATTCTACCAGAAATGCAAAAGCTTAGAAATAAAATAAAACTTCAGTCAAAAGTTAGAGATACATAAATGGAACCATGTGAGAAAAGAAAACATGTCACGTGTGTGTGGGAAAAAATACTGGTGAATCCTACATGATCTATTATATATAGACACATAAAATAAAGCAATCTTGCATATTATATAGCGCACGCAAGAGGCTAGCTAGCTAGCTAGTATAAAGAAAGACAAATAATTTAAAAAAAAAAAAAAGAGTTCAATTTTTTGATTTTGGATTATACACTTTTGTATTAGACCAAAAGCTTTTACGATTATGCTATTATGTATCTTATATAAAATTGAGGTTGATAAAATATCGTGCCGATATATATATATATATATATATATATATATTAGGGTAAATGAAGAATGATTATGGAAATGATGGCCTATAACTAATTAATGATCAATAAATTAAATTGAGGTTAATTAGGTTATGACTCAACCCATTTGGAGAGATGGTGCACATCATGTGCCTCCTGATCATCATCTTGCAATATTTACTCATCCAGCAGAAATGATGATCATATTGCATGTAGTGACAAAACCCTACTGAAGCCTATCATGAATTAAACAGCTGATCTCATCATGATCGTATATATATATATATATATATATATATGTATGTGTGTGTATATATATATAATATGTGTGTGTGTATGGTAATGATAATTGGAATATTAGTGGTGGAGTACTATTTTTGCAATCATATGGTGCAGGTTAATATATTCCTAACCTTTTGGGATTGGATAAAAGTTATTTGCTAAGGCGGCCTGCATGTTCATTGTTTATACTCATGGTGAGTACTCATGATTTGATTATTTAGTACAATCGGTCATGATTGGTACCTGATTCAAGCGACTGATCTCTTTCTGATCTCCACATGATGTGAGAACTTTGGGTCACACATATTAATTAAATTCTCCATACAATTGCAAGTATTTAATCAAAATAAATGAACTAATTTATTTAGAAAATTAAGAAAAAGTGAATTTACTAGAAAGTTAGTCAAGCAAGCACTAGAGAACATGCCATGCAGTCATGACTGTCATGCAAGTCTCTCAGCATGCTCTCCTTATAATTAGCAAGATTATGATACTTCACCGGGTGGAAACTCATGATCTGAACACTATATACCCTTGTTTTTATTTAATTACTGGGATGCTAATTTGTTTCTTCCCGGCCAGTAAATTAATTAATTAATTTGATCAAGGACATGCAAGATTATCCAATATATATCCTTCTTTTAAACTGCATACAGGATGAAACAGATCATCACAAACAAATTGATTTTTGTTTCAGCATTTATCGATGGGCGTACATGATCAGGATCGATTTCCTTATTGATCGGTTGATCACGATTAGAGGATCATGATCAAACAGACCGCGAGCATATACATGCATGTTGTCCAGTACCAAAAAAATGATTCGTTTTCATAAAATGACTAAAGAAAACTGTAAATTATCAAACAAATTAATTATAAGAATAATGTAAATAGATTACAATGTTATGCTGGTTCCCTCTAATTTTGATATCTGCATGCTCGCATAACTCAATGGTTAAAAGGGTATAAATTATTAAGTTTTTCAGGATTTCAAGCTAAGTGATAAAATTAGAGTTAAAATCCTAAAATTAAGTTTTTCAGGATTTCAAGCTAAGGGTTAAAATAAATACTGCATTTAATAAAAAATATTTTTTAAATACAATCTATTAATTTCATTAATCACTGAAATAATGTTCTTGACATCAAATTTAATTACATCACTTCAATTTTCTATAACGATAAACTTTTTATTTAAAACCTTTTTTTTTTTATGTAAAATAAACATAAAATAATAATAATAGTATAGAATGACATAATAATAGTATAGAATATATAACAATATATATAAATAAACCATTCATAATAATATAACAATGCAATACTCACTTAGAGATGTTAATTTATACGTTAGAGAGTTTAATTTTATTCATGAAAATTTATTCCTATTATATGATTAATAATTTCATTTTTTAAAAAATATTTTATAATTTTAAAATGAATATATTATTTATTTATTTTTTGAGATGATAAATATACGGTATATACAATTAACTATAATTATATTAAATTGATAATAATAGACAATAAATATAATTAATATATTATATATGTTTGATATTTAATTGAAATATATATGATCTAATAAATTTACATATTTAAAATTAAAATTTCATGTTATAAATTATAATAAACATTCTTTTATATAAATTATAAGCTACATCATTTATTTTTTTTAAAAACTTATATTATTTCTTAAAAATAATCACATAACTAAAAAAATTGTGGATGATTCAAGTTTATATAGATCTAAAAAAAATTCAAAAACTAAAAACATAAGTATTTTAATGTCCTCTCTTTTGAGACTGTGCAAAATTACGCAAACATTAGATCATCATCTTAGAATTATAAAAATATAATATTTTGAACGAATCTTTTATTAAAATTTCAATCAAAATTATCTTAAACAAATTTGATAAAATTATAGGTTATATTTATTTATGAGACTATCTTATTATTTTTATTAATACTTTTTTTTTGTAATATATGAAAACGTGTAATTATTTATCATCCATTTATTTATGAATAATCTTCTAATTTTTGTTAGAAATTAAACTAGATAAACGTATTTTGCACGTTACTTTTATCTAGTATATATATATATATGTATATATATTAGAATAGGTTGTATCTAAATTCAAAAGTTGAAGGAAGAAATCTTGTGAAAAATTGTTGAGAGTTGTGTGTAGGCTGAGATCTTGTTCGACAGTCACTTGACATGTTGCTCGAGCGAAGTCAAGGTCGAGATCTTGCTCAACTCTCACTCAACATACCGATCGAGCGAGATACTAGGTAGTGATCTCGTTCGAACTTCATTCGAGTGTGATACGTTTGAAGAAGAGACGCATCTCAACCGAAGTGTTGTATAATATAGTTACTCACTCGACACTCGCTCGAGCGAGATACAGGCAATGATCTCGTTCGATTATTGCTTGACGTGTAACGCGAGTGAAGGGCCAGATAGTGATCTCGCTCAACTCTCGCTCGACATCTCACTCAAGCAAGAAGCTGTAAACTGTCAATTTCGTGATTTTTCACAAATACCTTTTTAGGTTTTATAAATAGTGTGGTGATAAGTTTGTAAAGTTACGGAAGATTTCTTTCATCTTCCTATTTCTATCATTTTCAATAGAAATTCTAAAAACTTTCCAAAATTGCTATTTGAAAAGTTCTAAAACTTTGTTGTATCCTGGAGATGATTTACTAGAAATCCTTAGCAAACTCTTAGTGAATGAGGGCATATATCATCTTAAAGACACTAGTTCTATACGCCTCGAAACCTTGATTCATTTTTAGATTTTTTTTCCCATCTCCAAAATTTCTCAACAATATATATTTATACATGTGAAAAAAATGCTTACACACCTCACCTTTTTTCCCTTGTAAGAGATTGTTGAGATCTATTATTAAAAAAATTATTTTTTTTTATGAGGGTCTATACTTATTCACTTTTTAAAAAAAGAGTATATATGTAAAGCTTGCACATCTTAAAATTGCAAATGAATGAACCGTTACATATATAAAAGAAGGAACAAAAGGAAGAAAGATCAGTATTGTGGGTTCTCTCAATATGAATGAACCGTTATTAACTTATTACTAGCTAGCTAGTTATATTGAGAATATATATAGTATTGTACTAAAAGAAACTGCCATAATATTTATACAAGCAATAACTCATTAAGTTTATTTGGAGGTAATTAGTAATTATTTATGAGAATGTAACGTGCTGTACTTATAGAGTAGTACTCGGCCTTTTAATAATTTACTGCGCGCTTCTGATCAACCGAAAATTGAGGAGAAGTAAAAGAAAAGGAAAAAGAAGTGTTGAAATAATTAACATAGGATCAGTTGCCGGAGATTTAAGTTAATTAGCTAGCAAGGGAATGTGCAGCACTAGTGTTGGGGGAATCTCGTATGCATGCAATAATATTGGATTAGCAGCAGAACGAAAATGGGAAGGAGCTAATGATAAGATGAGTTCCCATGCGAGAAGTGGGTCCCAATCACATATGATTAGTAGCAATTAAGAAGAAAAGTGATCGATCGATCGGAGATGGATGGCTGATCATAATAATACTCATCATCCTTGGCTCAACATGATCATGATTTGGATAGATCGAGAGGGGATTTGAATGGCCTTTCAGATCTTGCGAAGGGCAAGTCTGGTAAAAAGGGAGTGCCTATATTATTGACAATCTTCTTATTTAAACAGCCTACATGCAACGGCCGGAAAACAATGCTCTACAATCATTCTCTCCTCATCTAAATTTGATCACTTCAGAAAGCAGACGAGAAGATCAGACTCTCTCTCTCTCTCTCTCTGAAAAACTCTTTGTTTTTTTCTGACAGACACTGAATATTCAGGCAAAGATAGAAAGCAGCTTGTCTTTCACTTTCAGTGCCTACATATCTAAAATCTAAGCCCATATATCTTTTATTCATAGAATCATATATACATCATGAGCAGCCTTAACAACTCATCACCCTCCTCCTCGTCAAAGTCCAAAAGAAAGCAGCAGCAACAACAACAACAACCAGCACTAGAAAACCAACAGCAACAAGGAGAAGCCAGGTTTCTTGGGGTAAGGAGGCGGCCATGGGGAAGATATGCAGCAGAAATAAGAGACCCTTCCACAAAAGAGAGGCACTGGCTCGGCACCTTCGACACTGCCGAGGAGGCTGCTTTGGCCTACGACCGTGCTGCGCGCTCCATGCGCGGTTCCAAGGCCCGCACAAACTTCGTTTACTCTGACATGCCGCACGGCTCCTCTGTCACCTCCATCATCTCGCCCGACGAAACACAGCACGACATCTCCGCCCTCTTCGCTCCACATCATCAACAGCAAAACGATACGAATACCCACCTCTTCTTCGGCCAGGACCCCTTCTTCGACATCTCTGCGTGTCCATTTTCCGGCGGAGACGACTGGGCTCATGAGGGGACGACTACTTGTGGATCTAAATATCAACCCATTACGGCTATCGTCGATGGTGGTCAATCACAGTCACAAGAACACTCACACCCTCACACGTACAAATCCCATGACAGTACTGAGCTCCCGCCTTTGCCTCCCGACGCATCCACTTTCTACGGGGCTGGAGTGATGGGCTCCAATATGGGCCAAGAACTTTGGAGTGACAGCAGTTTTCTAGGGTTTTCTGAGCAAACTACAAATGGGCTCGACCCAGCAGTTACTGCTCCATATTTGGGCTTTGATTCTAATGAGTTTGTGCAACACAGCCCACTCTTTGGGAGAATGCCACCGGTTCCGGACTCAGGTACCGATGGATTTGATTTGGGTTCTTCATCTGCCTACTACTATTAATCCCTCTCACCCTTTTTTTTTTTGTAATTTAATCTATATGTCAGTTCAATATTGGGGTGTGTTTTTCTTTTTTCGTTTTGTGATTGTGGCGGGGGAATGCAAAAGGCCCGCTGTTTTTTTTTTTTTTTTTCCTTTTTTAACTTCTTATCGCTTGGTTGTTTTCTTTTGGGGGCAAGTATAGCCTTATCCTTAAAAGTGAAATGTATGAGTTTGGTTAAGCTTATTGCAAGATTGACCTTATTGAAATGTGTAGTTTGGATGCCTAATGGTAAAGTATGGTAAGGTCTCCCAAGAAAGATATTGAATCCACAACAACTATCCCTCCCACTCACACCAAAAAATTACTTTCCTTGTGTCAATGACAAGGACATAAATCTCTTCTGATACTTAGTACAACTGTCCATGTAATGTTTGCTTTGTTTTTATTAACTTCATTCACATCACACCAACATACCTTCAGGCTGATGGTCTTTTCTTTCCGTCCCCTAAAAATGTTAAAAGTAAACAAGATTTATATCCCAAACATACTATCTGTCAAGATTTATGTCCCTAAAAGAGGCGATGATTCCATTGTTTTTTTAACCCAAAATTCCTTTTGGTTTTTTTGGTAGAGTCCCCAATATATTATACTAAATCTTTATCTAAAACCAAAATCTTGGCTTGTAGCCCAATATAACAGGAGGGTTTTTGGGAGGACTACCAGCCGGCAACCAACATAGTCGGTACAGAAATAAATCAACAACCGTTTTTGCACGAGTGGACCAAAAAGGGTAAAAAATCGGGAATCTGACCCTTTTTTGTCTGAAACCGGCCGCGGAAACGAGCTCTCGGTCACATGTTGGTCACCTGAATAACGAAGACATGGCTTCTTGAGGGAATGAATCCAAAAGGGGTGACTTTTACGACCACCAAACTCAAACTTAGTGGTGAGCTATCTGACGTAGGCGCTGACGCTTTTCTATTTTCAACTGATCTTGTCTGAAATTTCCAAGCAAATACCGAGAGGAGAGGATAGGAGAGGAGAGGAGAGGAAGCATTCCAAATTTCCAATCACCCAGGATCAGGACCTTCTTCTCACTAGTCAGTATTAAAAAAAAAAAAAAACTCTGCTTTCTCCTTTCGTGAGGGTGGGGTCTGCTGGAATCCAGAATTTTTAATATATGTTGACTACGAACAAGGCCTAGAATTGCTCCGAGGTTAATATCATTACCTTGTATCGTCGATTCATTGCTAACTTCGCATTCTCGAAATGTAAAGCGGATTTTGGAAGCCGACGCACTTAATTTGCAGTGTTGCACCCCGCTACAAAAATAAATAAATAAATAATAAACCTTCATAGTGGGAAAATAGCTTCATCTTCTTTTTTCTTTCTACGCGTAATCGGAAAATCAAAGAGGGCGACTGGTCGTGTTGGACTGTTGGAGTTATGAAAACTATTACTCCCCGAAAGCTTGACCTGATGACTTCCTCGGTTTCCTATGGAATTCTTCCCTCTCTTTGAATCCCCTCCTGTTTCTTGCCATCAAGAACTTTAGCCTCTTTCCAACCCTGCATGACACAACTGCTGTTAAAATTCTCCTTTTTCCGTCGATTGCTAACAATATAAACTCCAAAAAAAACCAGAGAGAGAGCAGTCACCATATCGGCTGGAGAGACAACCAAGAGGGATTTTTTGCAGTAATTCTCCACTAGTTAGGCAAGCTTACGAATCAGCTATACAGGTAACCTTCTCTTTTTCTCTCTGTTTTCCTGGTATTTTTTTTTAAGTTTTTTTTCTCCCTGCTGAAGATATAGTTGTGTAGACTCGACTCCAGTTTATTTAAGCAACTGTTGATAGGCAGCGTTGAACGGACGAGTGAAATTCTAAGCAAAATGGTTTTCTTGCAATCTTCTCTTAGAAGCGATCACTCAAAGGTAAGGCGACCCTTCCTGTAGGAATTTTGACTAATTTACTTCCCCAATTCCAGTTGAACGTGATCTCTTGCCAGATTTTCCTACAAATCCCAACATGTTAGCAATGACACCTTCATATAATACTTGAAATAATTTGCATCACAGAATGGTTAATTTGGCGTATTCGAATTTGGTATTGTGAATACCAAATCCTAATTTTTCTCTCTTTAATCTGAGGATATGCAGGACTGGATGCCATTCAAGTTGATAGGCAGTGTTGGCAGAATTGACTGACCCAATAGGGAGACCGAGAAAACTGAAACAGACCTTAAAATTTCAGCAGATTCCGACAATTCAATGAACTCTAATATAGGAATCGAGGATATATCTCTGGCAGTGCTGCAGGAACTATGTAACAAGGCAGTAAAGCAGGCAACGGAGCTTGTTCGTGAAACAAATGAAGTGGTGCTTAACAAGGATTGCTTTCAGGAATTATTGAGGACCATCTCTGAGCTTAAAAACCTGCTTGGTACATTGAATTTCAAGAAAATTGTTGATGCAACGGGTTCAGAATCCACAAAAGCTGCATTAGAGAACTTGAATAGTCACCTGAAGAAAGGTTGCAAGATCATTAAAGATTACAAATCCGGAAGCCATATCCATCTCATATTAAGGTCGCAGTCGATTCTCTCACAGATGCAGGATGTGGCCAAAGATATTGCCAGCACTATTTCCTCATTTCAGCTGATCAATCTTGCTATGGCAACCCGGATCGTGGGAAACCTGAGCAAAATGGAGTTCCGATCAGGAGGAGTTGCAACAAATGCAATTGCTTTAGAAATAGAGAATTTAATATCCCAGGAAAGTAAAAATCAGGAGCATGCTGTAAAGCTCCTGGAGAAGATTGCAGAAGCTGTTGGTGCTAATTTGAATGCATCCATGGTTCAAAATGAGCTGGAACTCCTGAAGCAGGAAAAAGAAGAGATGGAAACTCAAAAGAAGCAGGCAGAGGCACTTCAGTTGTCGCAGTTGATACAGTTCTTGTACAGTACAGAAATTGTTACGATACCAGGCGATGAGAGAATTGCCTCATACCACCAGCCTTACCTAATCGATTCATTTATCTGTCCATTGTGCAAGGAGATGATGACAGACCCAGTTGCAATCCCCTGCGGTCACAGTTTTGAGAGGAAAGCAATTCGGGAACACTTTGAAAGGGGGAAAAAAAGGTGCCCTACCTGCGAACAGGAGCTCCTATCATTGGACCTTACTCCAAACCTTTCCCTTCGAAACTCTATTGAAGAATGGAAGCAGCAAGACATGGACTTAAAATTCAAAGCTGCACTGGCTGGACTCACATCAAATGACCATTCTAGACAGAATAATGCCTTAGAAGATATGCAAGGTTTGCTGGAGAGGCCTTCGTATGCAGTAAAATTTGCGGAAGAAGGACTCATACCAAAGTTGGTGGAGATACTAAAAGACAATATACTAAACAGGGTGGCCACACTAAAATGCCTCTACTTCCTGGCTAAATACTGTGATAATCAAAGGGTAAGCAAATGCTGAGAATAGCATCAGCTTATCGTATTTCGATCTCACCTTCCACCAAGCTAAATTTAAGAGTGTCTTTTTTTTTTTTTTTTTGTTGTTGCTTGGAACTTGCAGGAATCCATTGTTACATCAGGAGCTGTACGCTGCATCGTGAAGCAGATATATAAAGATGGAACAGATCCTATGGCCATTGCAGTCTTGTTGGAGCTGTCAGAAAGAGAAACTCTTTCAGAAAAAATAGGAAGTACAAAAGACTGTATTCCTCTTCTTGTTTCGTTACTCCATAACGATAACCTCGATGCCTCGCAGAATGCCAACAAGGTGTTGCAGAAACTCTCCTCCAACACACATTTTGTTGTCAAGATGGCTGAAGCGGGACACTTCCAACCATTTGTGGATCGCTTTAACCAAGGTCAGATTATCGATCGTGTGATGCATATCCACTGGCAAACATATGCTAACATGGATGTCCTTGCAGGACCTCAAGAAACCAGAACATTGATGGCTGCAGCATTGATACAGATGCAACTCAAGGAGAGCAGTATTAAGGACTTACAAAACAAGCAATTCATACACAACCTAGTCCAGATGCTCTCTTCAAGCGCCCCAGCATGCAAAGTAGCTTGCCTCAGATCTATCAAAAAGCTCGTACAGCACCCCAAGATGGTAAAGAGACTTCTAAAAGATCCTGTTACAATACCCCATTTGCTTGGTCTCATTTCATTTGTCAGGTCTGACCCGCATGCGAAACAAGAAGCTGCTGAGATTCTTGCTCTACTAATTGGAGCCAGTCAGCACCTAGAACTCGATAAATATCGGGGTTTGCATGAGCTGCAATCAAAGCACAATGTCAGTCTCCTTCTGCAGGGTGTGGCCAACTCCGATCCTCAAACTAAGGTCCGGTTCTTACACCTGCTGGTTGAACTCTGCCATAAGTCCGAGACAGCTCAAAACCTAATTCGAGCAGATATGGATGCAGTTGGGCAACTCTTCTCTTTGCTTCACAGTGACCAGCCCGCAGTGAGACTCTGGGCAATGAAGCTCATATACCGCATTTCTAAAGATCATTCTGCTGGGGTTCCACTACCACCTTCCCCCGCAAAAGAAACAGCAATTGCGACCTTATCATGCATCCTCATCTCTTCACCAGATAATGAAGAAAGGTCCACTGCCGCTGGAATCATCAGCCAACTTCCCAGTGATGATCCTATAATTGATGAGATACTCCGCAAATCGGACACGTTAAAAGCCATTCACGAGGTGATTTGCAGTGCTGATGAAGAAAATAATGGAACCATGGCACCTGCTCGCCATGGCATAAATTTACTAGAAAATGTTCTTGCAGCACTTTTGCGATACACAGAACCTAGCAAGCCTGAACTTCAGAGGCAAGTGGGAAAACTTGAACTGTATCCTTCACTAGTTCGTGTTCTCTCGGGGGGCAGCTCACTAGCCAAGCAGCGGGCAGCCACTGCACTTGCCAAACTATCCCAATCCACCAGTCTGTTACTCTCTGATGCAACCATAACAGCAGAGCAAGCCAATCGCTCCATACCCCTGGTGCATGTGATCATGAAGTTCCTACCAAACAGGTCTTGGTGTTGCACAACCTCGCCAGGGAATGGAATTTCATGTTCTGTTCATGGTGTTGCTTGTTCAGATACATTCTGCCTCATCAAGGCAGATGCAGTGAAGCCACTGGTACGAACTTTGAGTGAGACCGAGTCCGGTGTAGCAGAAGCTGCTTTAATGGCACTCGAAACATTGCTGACAGAACATAGCACACTGTCTCGTGCTATTGCAGCCATTGTGGACAACCAAGGAGTAGTGGCCATTCTACAAGTCCTGGAGAAGGGTTCCTTGTCTGCCAAAGCTAAAGCCTTGGACCTCTTCCTGAAGATTCTAAGCCATACACAGATCACCGAGCCACTATTTCAGCGTTCTGAGGGGATCCTCATCCAGCTTCTTCAGGAGAATGATCTCAGGAAAAAAGTAGCTTTGGTGCTTAAGCAAATGAAGATTCTTCCAGAACAATCTTCTTACTTCTGAATTGCTTTGATTCTATAGTATGAAATTACAGTTAAGCATTAGAGATTCAACAGTAGAACACCACAACGGGTCTCATAGAGAGTGAGAAAGGAGCGTGAATGTGCCCAAGAACTTCAGCTAGGAAAATTTCAGTATTTTTCTTGGCAAGATAAGACTACCAGCATACTTACTATTGGTTCCAAAAAGACAAGATGTACTGCCAAAAGTAAGCAGAAAACTCCCATTCTATAAGCTCAGTGAGTTTTATTCACAAATTTGAAGACGGATATGGGAATCTCCAGGGAGAAAACAGCCATAATATTGCCAATTAGCATATTTCAGCAGTATTGCCCTCATGCAGAAGTCTCTTCCATCTCCAAAAGTGGGGTGGTGAAGTTTGAGTCTTTATTGATTGGGTGGTCTTAGAGATATTGGAGTTCCCTCAATCTCGATCCTGCTTCTCCCAGTCAACTTATTTAAATGAATTTTACCTTCCATTCATTCTCCACCTGCAGCGGCAGCTGAAATTAGATTCTGTGAACAAAGCCATTCAGTTCAGTCCAAAGTCAACCCCAAAGATAGACTGAGCAAAATAACAGCCTTGACATTATTTTGTATGATTTTCTTTTTTGTATGAAATGTTCAATATGCAAATATACATGAAAAGTCATCCACACATGGCCTCCATTGTTATCATGGTTCTATGGAATCGATAATATGGATACATGAAACTGAAAACCACTAAGTCTTAATAACTATAATGACAAGATTAAAACGTGATTGTATACCATACATATCAGTTACCATAGACGTTGGAACCAGACTTGGGGAGAAAAAAGAATAGGAGCTTAAAATTAGCTTTAGCTTTTCATCTACTTGGATGAAGCCTAAACACCTATGGCATGTTTGGATCGAAGATTTTTCTTATAAATTTCGGAAAGAGTTATGCGAAAGTGTTGAACACATATGTATAGGTTGAGAAAATCTCTTGAAATGTTTTTGTTCAAGTTTGAAAAGATGATGGATCCATTGGCATTACAATTATTTGTGAGAGGTTTTAAATCATGCACATGATTAAATGAAAAGTATTCTTAAAAGATAAATGAATATAGGTAAGGAGCAAAATGCAACAATCTATCGCTTGTTTAGATACAAAATGATAATTATTTCTAAGTCCTGAATCTCCTCCACCAAAATCACTCCTCTTCCCTTTTCTTTTATCACTGGCATTACTCCGAACTCGTATGCGTGTCCAAAAGGTGGAAAAACCAAAGCTACGCCTAATCCCAAATGTAACTACAATCTATCAGAGACTGGAGAAACTAAACTCTTCAGAGAAGTAATAAAGATCATCCTTGGGTACAATTTTAGAAGGAAATTCAAACCAAGTTGAGCTCAAATCATAAAAGGTCACATCTAAGCGAAAATGGAGAAGACTGAAAATCGTTTACGTGTGGCACGTTTACCCTCCTGCTGGTCCTCTCTCGGTATGGTAGCACATAGTGTCTGTCACACGGCAGTCTCCCCCAGTTGAATAGAATTCGTCCCAGTCTACGAACGAAGATCGAAGGTCAAGACTCAAATGATACATGAACGAGACAGCAGCATTAGAGGTCCAGAAAGAACAGAACAAGCATAATCGAAGCCCGAGAGAGTATCGGAAACCCAAAACCATCTTTAAACCAGCTTTGCAGCACATGCAGATCGAAATCGGGCATCCGATGGGGGGAGCTGAATCCAATAAGAAGATGGACGTGCAACGGACAACTACTTTTGGGCCTATGGCTCTCGTCCTCATTTGAAAAAGTTTGGTCCTCCAAAGCCCATAATACCTTGCTTCGCCACGTTGCATCACGCATACCATGAATGATTAAAAACATTCATGAATTAAAAAAAAAAAAAAAAAAGCATTCAGGAGTTTTAATGCGTGATCTTCTCATTTTACCACATATGCCATCTTATCAAAAATTCATACTTATATAATAATTTTAATTATATGACATCCGTGGCTGGATGAAATTACAAGCATTATCAATTTTATACTCTAATATTAGGATAGTACTAATATGCCCTTCAATCTTGACCATTGGGTGTGTCTCTTAATGCAAATTTTATTTTTTTCCAAACATTTTTAAAAAATAAAAAAATATCAATACACTTATAGTAAACTTTCTTAACCATTAAATTAAAAAACTTAAAAAATTGAATAAAATGTATAAACGATCAAATTGAAGAGAGGCGGCATAACATCATTTTTTCTAATAACATTTTAAGAGTAATGTTAAATACAATTATAGAATATATAAGTTTTGTTCTCTCTCTCTTTTTTTTTTTTTAAAAAAAATTCATATAAATTTAATATTTATTTACTTTCTTCAAATGGAGTGTATAGAATCTATACAAGGCCTTAAAACTTTAAATATCAATTCTTTTGTTCCAAACTTTTTAATATTTGTTTCCTAAATATGCTAATTGAGTTTGTGATGTATAAATAATAAGCAATTATCTCGGAATGGCTGGGGTTATATTCATTGGTAACCAAAACCCATGACCAATATAGAACAACCCCAAACTAGTGTGTTCTTAATTTATATTTTCCGTGGGGTACTTTATATATAGCTAATTGAGATTCCCTGCCCCATATTGGAAATACGCTAAAAGGGTAATAAGATATATATGGTCTACTTTGTATTTCCATGGAAAGAGTGGCGACCCAATATGTAAGCGATTCCAATGCATGGATAGTAAACAAAGGATTGGATCCTCCGCCCCTACTGTGCATGTAAGCCACGTGTTGCTCCACTCACATTCTGTGAGCACGCTGATCCTATGTTAGGAATACACGTGTTATCGGGCCACAACGTGGGCCACATAATTCTTGAAAGTTCTGAACTGTTCGTATTGGTCTATATAATGAAACCCCAGAAACAGCCTTAACAGTCAGCACAGATAGAGAGATAGAGATAAAGATAAAGATCTATCTTCCGTTTCTGAAAAAGATGGCTTTCAGGGCTACTGTAAGTGCTTCTTTACGCTAAACATATATGTTCCTTTCTTGTTCTTGATATGATCCGGACGTATAATTTCATCCGTTGTGGGTGCAGAACTATTGGAGATCAACGCTGATGCGATTGGGAGGAAACCGATCGTTTGCTTCCTCAACCACTCCCAGAATGAAACCGTTGGCGCCGACGGTGGATGCTGCTCACGGCGATACCCATAATTCGAGGTTCTTCATCATCATATACATGTGAAAAACATATGTAATATTGCTGATTTTCTCCGTCAGGTTGTGATAATGGTGATGATGTTGCAGGATGGCTATGAAGGGGGAGTTTGCGCCAGTGTATATAGTGCTGGGAATGGTGTTGGTTGCGGTGACTATAGGGACTCATACGGCCAAGCAGCAGCTCATGCATTCTCCGACGGTTTATGTCAACAAGAAGAGGAGAGAATCCTTGCCGGAGGTGGAGGATCCGGACCATGTTATTAGTTCTGCCGATAAGTTTGTGAACAAGTCTTTCCTCAGGAAGGTGGCTCACATCCAGGAACCTCACCGTACCCTCCCTGATCCTGTCCGCCCTGACCCCTTTACTCGGTGTGTGCTTAATTTCCCCGATAACGTTTGCTTATGAATCTCGACGTAATTAAACTTTTGGAGCTATTTTTCTGATGAAAAATCGTTGTTGGAAATTAGTGCAGGCCTCGAAATGCAGAGACCCTGAAATCGGTTGGAGTGGATCCTGCACGACACTGACTTTTCTAGAATCTGATATCTAGGATCAGAAGATGAAACAAGTATCCACGCTTTCAGATATAATCTTGTCAGGATTTGATGGTGTCGCATTTGTACATAGTTGTGTGCCTTCTTTTTTCTCCTTTGGTTCAGAAGCTTATTCTGAGTAGTACTGCCAAATGAGCCCTCCCTCGCTCGGACGAGAGGAAAGGTGGCTTCTCTTCTCTTGTTTTCCCTTTTGTGTGTTCGAATAAACAAAAGACACCATTGTATTTATAATTCAAGTGATTCGCAGCCTAGAAAGTATTCTGTTGAAGTACCACGCGATTTGGGATTTGAAATACCTTTCCAACGCAAAATGAAATATCTGGACCAAAAGACAGCTTGGGATCAGAAATCTTTAGTTGTTTTTGAACATTAATATCTCTCTCTCTTTTTTTTAATCAAATGCTTCGGTGGGATTTTGAACCCAAGAACTCTCATACAAGGGCTTATATGCACAGCTAAAACATTTAAATCTTGTTGAATATTGAGAGAAAATGAGATTTGAGGAGAGAAAAATTGTGTTGCCATTAAACTTTGGAAAGAAACCATAGCTTACTTTCTGTAATATATAGCTCAATTTATGTATTTTCTATTGCAGTCTTTATAGTCAAAAAAAAAAAGAAAAAAAAATAAAGTTATCACCACCATTCACAAGTAACCTAACATGCTTTATGCTTTATGTATATATTTAAAAGTGTCAAGATTTTTTTGGTGTTTGTGCAATAACTTTCCGTGCATGGTTATGTATGGTAAGTAACCTCAATTGTAAGTTGTCTAGTATCCCTTGATCCCAACTTTGGTAGTGTCTTCTCTATAATGAGATCTATTGTTTGCCTAGAAGATTTTTTTTTAGGTGCTAGTGCAATAGCTTTCCATGCATAGTTAAGTATGGTAAGTAACCTCCATTGCAAGTTGATCCCAACTTTGGTAGTGTCTTATCTACAACGAGATCTATTGTTTGCCTTGAAGATTTTTATGCATATTTCTTGAGACTCTCCCTCAAGATGGATATATATATATATATATATATATATATTGAGTATGCTCAGCTTAAATAGTAGCAAGTAAAAGAGAGGTTCTATTAGAACCTTAGTGAATATGTTTATCACTTGGAATTTTGAAGTCACATACACTAGTTAAATTACACTTGCCAGTATTTTCTCCTTAACAAAATGACAGTTTAATTCTACATGTTTAGTCCTCTCATGAAATATAAGGTTCTTAGTCAAGTGTATCGTAGATTGACTATAACAAAATAGTAGGGCAAGTTGAGAATGATTGATATTAAAATTTGCTAGGAGAACCTTCAACCAAATGATTTCATAACTGGTTTATGCCAATGTTCTATACTCTGTCGCGACAGATGATCTCGATACTACTAGTTGTTTTTTTTTTTTAACTTTCAACTGATTAAAGAATTACACATGAATATGCAAAAACCAGTTTTGGATATTTTGGTTTCAGGGCATGCAACCCAACCCAATTTGAGTCACTATATCTTAAGGTATATCTTAAGGTGCAAAGAAGACTTAGATGAAAATAGGATTCCTTGTCCTATCGAGCCTTTAAGGTACCTTAGTATTCTGTGAGCTGTGTGGAGATAAATTTGAGTGGGTTTGTCCATAAATTGGCTGAGAATGCTAACAGAATAAGTGATATCAGGCCTTAGAGTGCTCAAGTATATCAGCTTATCTATTAGTCTTCAGTTATATCCGAGATACATTCACCATAAGAATGTGATAATTTTAGATTTGATTCCATATGAGTGTTCACAGATTTACTCCCAAGCAAACATGCATATTTAATGATCTATAAGGTATATTTTCTTTGGCAAGCATGGATGTCATTCTTTGATCTTGCAACTTATAATCCCAAAAAGTATTTAAGTGCCCCCAAGTCTCAAATTTTAAATTGAGCATGAAGATATGTTTTAACTAAATTGATGGCAGTTAAGCTAGCACTTTCTAAGATGATATCATTTACATAAACTAGGAGAGTAACGAAACCATCCTCTTTATCTCTAGTAAACAATGAATAGTCTGACTTTGATTGAAGAAAACTAGCAGCAATAAGTGATGTAGTAAATTTTTTCATTTAATTGCCTTAAAACTTGCTTCAAACCATACAAAAATTTGTGAAGTTTACAAATCATTTTCTGTCCTTGAGACTCCCTGATGTAGGGGGATCCGAGACAGATGATGCTGAATTATCTGATTATACATTGATAGCGCTGAGATACCATGAATTGGCAGATCAGCGTAAAGGCCGGAAGTGATCGTGATCTCTTTCTAATTGGGTGAGTTTTGGGTGTGTTTAAGTCTTTTAGCTATAACTTTATCTACGGGTGTCAGAATCGCGCATAAAACCCCAATTCGGAAAGCTCTTTTCAACGTGCACGCTGTCCATATCAAGCACAGCTCCATGTGCCTTTTTTCGACCTCAAATTTCACTATTTTTCCTTCCGAAACATTATTTTTAGTTTTTTTAAACCCGATTTGGGCCGGATTTTTCGCAGATTGCTTATTTTATTTTTAATTTCAATTTGACGTGATTTTCGAAATTTTACCATTTTTGATAAAATTCGGATACAGATAATTTTTGGCTATACAGTTCGGCTTGTGGACTGATTTTCGACATTAATTGATTTAATAATATTCAGTTAAATCTCAGAGACGTATTCTCTGTATTTTGGGCAATTCTTTTGTATTCTTCTTTGTGAATTATCTGTTGAAACTAGTTTACAAAATAATCACTATTCTGTCTGGCGTCACTCCCCCTTAAGCTGATATCCAAAGGGAAGTTTCATATATATTTCTTCATCAGGATCATAATGTAAAAATACATATGGACATCTAATTGTTCCAAATGCCAATTGTGAGTTGTAGCTCAAGCAAGAAACATTCTAACAGTAGACCTCTTGGCCACAAGACTTAAAGTTTCTTGAAAATCGAATCCCTCTCTTTGACTATATCCTTTTGCAACTAGCCTTGTCCTGTGCTTGTCTACACTTCCATTTGACCTTAATTTGACTTTAAAAACATATTTGCATCCAATTGCTTTCTTGCCGAGGGGAAGAGAAGTCGTGGACCAAGTACCGTTGGTGGCAAGAGCTGTCAGTTCATTGTTGATGGCAGTTTTCCAATGGTCATGCACAACAGCTTCCTCAGATGTTTTGGGTTCGAATGTGAGGATAAGGGACAATGCATATTTCTGATGAGAGGAAAAAAGTCTAGAGTATGAAAAGCAATTGTGTAAGGGGTGTGTAGTGGAGAATGAGGGTGGAGTTTGACAAGAAGATACAAGCTAACAGTGATAGTCATGCAAGTATGAAGGTGGGTTCTTTGCTCTATCAAATCTCTTGAGTTGTAAAGGTGATGGATTTGGGATAGGTAATAATTGAATAGGGGTTTGAATTTTAGGGTTGTTTGAATTAAGAAGAGGAGGTGATGGGGTGTGATTTGGAGACGATTCTGAAGGTGGTGTAGAAAAGGGTTCTATGTGTGGCATGTTAGAGGTTGATTCTATGTTATGTGAGGGAGATTGGTCCTGCGATGATTCTAAGGGATAAGAGATAAGATCAAGGAAGATTGGAGGTAAAGTGAGTGATGATTCTATGTCATGTGTGGAGGTAGGTTTTGTCATTATTTTGACAAAAGGGAATTTTGATTCTAAGAATATGACATCTTGAGAGATAAAACTAGTGTGATTGGTGAGATCATACACTTTGTATCCTTTAGTCCCAACAGGATATCCAATGAACATACATTTCTTAGATCTAGGATTGAGTTTGGTTTTGTTTCTTTTAAGTGTGAAGACAAAATATTGGCAACCAAAAACTTTGAGATGTTCATAGGATGGTTGAGACTTGAACAACATCTCATATGGTGATTTGTTTCCAAGGATGGGAAAAGGAATTCTATTAATTAGATGTGAAGCTGTTAGGACAACATCACCCCAAAACTTGGTGGGAAGATTAGCTTGAAGGATGAGTGTTCTAGCCACATTCAATAGATGTTGTTGTTTTTCTTCTACCACTCCATTATGTTGGGGTGTGTAGACACAAGTTTTATGATGAATTATTCCATGAGTTTTGTAAAACTCAGGCATATTGAATTCAAGTCCATTATCATTTCGAATTTGCTTGATTTTAGTCTCAAACTGAGTGTTGACCATAATGATGAAGGATTGCAAAGTGACTGTGTTTCAGACTTAAATTTCATGAGATATAGTCATGTGGTTCTGCTATAGTCATCTATTATTGTTAAAAAATAGTGGTATCCATGCAAAGAGGGTTGAGAGTAAGGGTCCCAAATGTCAATATGAACAAGGTCAAAAACATAATTGAAAGAGGAAATACTTGATTTAAACTTGAGTCTTTTCTGTTTAGCTAAATAACAGATAGTACAATAATAATGGTCAGGTAAGGGATTGATTACATCTAGACAAGAAGAATGAATTAAGTTCATTCTTTAGCAGATAAATGACCAAGTCTAAAATTCCATGCATCAAAGTGTTGTCTGTTAAAAACATTACATTCATAACTCTTGGAGGAAAGGGAGAAAACTTGAGTGAGCTTGTGATGTTTGCTAGAACTGAGGAAACTTGTGAGCAAGTAATATAGGCCATGGTGGATTTTAGCTAGTTCAATCATTTTCTATGAAGCAAGGTCCTGTATAAAATATAAATTATTCATGAAAATGAGACAAAGAAGTGGATTGAGAATGAGTTTGCTCATGGATAAGAGGTTGAAAATGAAGGAGGAAAAGCACCCTTGTGAGAACAATAGAATAAAAAATATGCACAGTTCCTATGTGAGTTACTGCTAGTTGTGAGCCATTGGGGAGCTGGACAAAGGCATTGGTGTTAGAGGTTATTGAGGTGAGAAGATTTAGGGAGTAGACTATGTGGTCTATGGCCCCAATGTCAATTATCCATTGTGTGGGTATTGTGTTTGATGAGTGATGTTGTAGGAGAGATGAAAGATGTTATTCATGATGTTGTGAAAAAATTGAGTTTTGGGAAATAGCAAATAAGCACATGCCTACCATATTCAGTTGTGGGATAATGGGTGATGAGTTGGAAGAAATTGAATGAGATTTTGTGGAGGCATGGTTGGATTGTTGTGCTGGACGATTTACTAGTGCCATAAACTTTTGAATTTGAGATTGATTGAGAGATAGTTGAGGTGCTGTAGGGGCCTCACTTGCCTCGATGGGGGAGAGCACTTGATTTTCAAAGTATTGTCCTTGCTTAGACTTAGTGAATTTGAAGTTAAGAGGGAAACCAATCAACCTATAGCATTTTTCTCTAAGATGACCAGATTTTCCACAATGACTACATGTCATGTCTGATTTTTCTTTCTTCTTGAACAAATTATTTTGAGAAATTGCCAAGGTCGAGGATTCTGCAGCAGGGAGCATCATCACTCGAGTCTGTCTTTGTGTTTCCTCTTGTAGTATCAAGGAAAAAGTCTTGTCAAGTGATGGAATATTAACTCATTAGAATGAATTGTCCTTGGATGCTTTCATATGAGTCACTTAGTCCCATAAGGAACTTGAAAACATAATCAATCTACTGTGTTTCTCTAACTGTGGTGAGTGCTTTGCAAGTGCAGAGAACACAAGAGCAATATGGTGAAGGTCTGTAATTGTTGAGCTCTTCCCAAATCGCATTGAGATGAGTGAAGTGTTCACTTACAAACTGTGTGCCTTGCACAAGTGTGCCTAGCTGCTATTGTAATTGATAGATCCTCACAGAATCAGGTTGAGAGAAGCGAATATGGAGTTTATCCCATACTATTTTGGCTGAACTGATATAGAATATATTAGAGGCAATTTCTTTGGTGATGGAATTCAGGATCTAAGATAAAATGACGTTATTGCAACGCATCCATGGGATGTATAAGACATCATCATGAGGTGGAGTGGGGATGCTCCCATCAAGGAAACCAAGCTTGTTTTTTATGAAAATTACTCCACGAGTCTCCGTCTTCGATGGACCAAGTCATAGCCAAATGGTACACCCACAGCCGCCCATGGCTGATGAGGTAAATGAATCTGGCCGGGGGACTAGCCAATCATGTGGGGACAGCCAGGTTCTTCAAACTCCGGCCGTGGATAGCTAGATAACACCCACCAATTCCATTGCACAGATATAGATTCATTCTTCGTACCTGGTCCACGAGTCTTCTCTTGTAATTACCTCTGCCATGACAAGTAATTTGGTCTCAAGAGAAGTAGTGAGATGACTAAAGTGTTGGAGTTGTCACTGTGAAATATGTAATATGGATTGTTTGGGTTGTTTGAAGGTGAAGGATTATCTGCCATGGTGAAGAAACTGAAAAATGTTTAGTGAAAAAAAAGCTTTATGAAGGAAGGTAAGGATTTGCAGCAGGGTTGATGACTTGAAACTCAACGTGTCTCTGATGCCATGTTGAATATTGAGTGAAAATGATATTTGAATAGAGAAGGGTGAGAGAAAACTTAATTCTCATTAAACTTTGGAAAAGAAACCTTAACTTACTTTATGTACACAGCTCACTTTATGTACTGCCTAGTGCAGTCCTTACAGTTGAAAGGCAAAAAAATAAAGTTACAAGAGTTAATCACTATTTACAAGTAATCTAATATGCTTTATGTACATATTTGTGAGTGCCACACACAGGTTTTCTGGTGTCAGTGCAGTAGCTTTTCATGCATGGTTGTGTCTGGTAAGTGACCTCAATTGCAGGTTGTCTTGTGTCCCTTCTCGGCTCTAGTAGTGTTTTTTCTACAAGGAGATCTATTACTTGCTTTAAAGACTTTTGTGCATGTTTCTTGAGACATTTCAATATACACATCCACGGAATAATCAGAGATTGAGTTAAATTGTCATTTTTCAAAAACAGGTACAAAGTGTCGTACATCTAATGCCAAACTAGTTTACAATTAAAGGAATCGTCCCCCAGTTTTTACAATAAGTAATTCGTGCATGGAATGAAACCGATACCTAATCAAACAAATCATGTCGTATGGTGGGGTGACCAAATAAAAAAAAAAAAAAAAGTAGATACAAGAATACATTGTAGCATTACATGAGTTGGAATTTCATCATCGTATATCAATTTATGTTACTTACAATCATGTTGTGACAAGGGTTGATCCAGCTTTTCCTCTTCACACACATACTCTCATAATTTCTCCACCCAGTTGTCATCCTTTCTTCCTCACTCCAAGCCAACATGCCATTTCTGTGGTAAGGTGGACCACATTGCTTTAAAATATTATCACCACTTCAATCAAGCGTATTAAAGTGACCCTCCAAAATCTTATTGCACACTATACCGCATAGTCTTCTTCACTTGATATGGCCTCATATCCAAATGTTGCTGCAACCAATCATCTAACCTCAGACATATCCAATCTCAATTTGCATTTAGCTCCTTATAATGGTAATAATCATATACGTGTTGGTGATGACCCAGTATTACCGATTTCAAATATTGGTGATTCTGCCCTTTCTACCTCTTCTTGTTCTTTTCTTCACAAGAATTTACTACATGTTCCTAGCATTACTAAAAACTTAATATCTAATAGACAATTCTGTTTGAAAACTCTATCTTTTTAAGTTTCATAGTTCCTTTTTCATTGTGGACTCAAAGACGGGGATACCTATTCTCCATGGACCAATGCATGATGGTCTCTATTCCTTCCCATCGGCAGTTACCTCTTCTTCTCCTCAAGCTTTATTGGCTAGCCCACCTCCTCTTTTCAGTGGCACACAAGGCTTGAGCACCCTTCTCTTAAACTAATGCATCATATAATCAAAGTACACTCTCTTCATGTTTCCCACCATGGCTCCTATAAAGTCTATCCAATTTATTGTCAAGCTAAAAGCACTCGACTCCCTTTTCGGTCCTCTCATCACCACTCTACTAGGCCTCTTCGACTTGGACATCCTTCTCTTAAACTAGTGCATCGTATAATCAAATTACACTCTCTTCATGTTTCCCACCATGTCTCTTATAAAGTTTGTCCAATTTATTGTCAAGTCAAAAGCACTTGACTCCTTTTTCGGTCCTCTCATCACTACTCTATTGGGCCTCTTCAATTAGTTTACTTTAATGTATGGGGCCATGCCCTAGTTATTTCTAGAGAAAGATTCAAATATTATGTTTTTTTTAGATAACTTTACAAGATATATATGGTGGTATCCGATTTTTCACAAATATGATGTTCTATTTGTTATTCTCACATTTCAAAAACAGGTTGAATTATTTTTTAACTATAAAATATTTTTTCTTCAAAGTGACTTGAGTGGCGAATATCGCTCCCTTCATACTCTTTTTCAAAAACAAGAAATTTCTCCATAATAAACCCAGATTTTGTAGTAGGATTTTCGAGAACGTCAACAGGAAAGAACACCATCTGGGTAATAGTGGATAGACTGACCAAAAGTGCACATTTCCTGCCCATAGCAAACACTAATTCAATGGAAAAGTTGGCAAGAATTTATGTAAAGGAAATAGTCTGTTTGCATGGTGTACCCAAAACCATTGTTTCGGATCGAGATCCCACATTTACATCTCTCTTCTGGCAAAGTTTACAAAATATGATGGGATCTGACCTGAAGTTTAGCAGTGCCTATCACCCATAGACGGATGACCAGATGGAACAGACCATTCAAACCTTAGAAGACATTTTGCGAGCATGCGTATTAGACTCAATAGGTGATTGGGAAAGTCTTTTACCTCTAATCGAATTTGTCTATAACAACAGCTTTCAAGCTATCATTCAGATGGCACCATACGAAGCACTATATGGTAGGAAATGTAGGTCGCCTCTGTATTGGGACGAAGTCGGTGAAAGTAGGGTGTTAGGGCTCGAATATCTACAAGAGGTCAAAGCTCAAGTAGAGATGATACGGGATAGAATGAAAACTTCCCAAAGCAGACAAAAGAGATACGCGGATCGACGAAAAAGACCGTTGGATTTTTCAGTTGGTGATTGGGTATATATCAAGATTTCACCAATGAAAGGATTAGCTCGGTTCGGTAGAAAAAGGAAATTGAGTCCCCGTTATGTTGGACCTTATGAAATTGTTGAGAAAGTTGGAGCAGTAGCTTATCGATTGGACTTGCCTGTGAGTCTGCAAGGAGTCCACAATATATTCCATGTATCGTCCTTAAAGAAAATTTTTGGTGAAGGACCCGTGACAATAATGGACTCGAGCAATATTGAGTTACGCCCTAACCTGACTTATGAGGAATGGCCAACCCGGATTGACGACCAAAAAGAACAGGAATTGAGGAATCGAAAAATCTCTTTAGTAAAGGTGTTGTGGAACAACCCGCTTTTCAAGAAGCAACGTGGGAACGTGAGGACGATATGAGAGTTAAATACCCCCATCTATTTGTAAATTAGTGATGTGCTTGTTGTTTTCTTGTTTGAACTTAGTTATGATGTATGTAAATATCTTATATGTGGGTGTTTTAATTGTTTATTGTTTGCTAATGTTCAACTATTATAGTAACTTGTGGAACTTTAACCAGGACATGGCTCGAAATAGAAGAAACTCACGCATGTCGGTAGCCACAGTAGCCCAATTAAGAGAGAGAAGAGAAAACCGACAAAGGATATTACGTAGAGAGCATAAAAGGATGAGGGTACAAAGGCTAAAAATTTTAGATCATTTTGAAAGACACCGCACCCACCTTATGGATATAGATCGTGAGGGAGCGCCTGTCTTTCGTCGCGCTAAACCACATTAAGAGCGACAACCACCTAGAAAATGGATTAGAGCAGAAAGAAAACAATTAAAAAAATTGATTCGAGGTGGGATAAGCGAGCGTAATGGAGAGCCACTGGATTTTTTCGACACCTCAAATGATCGTATAAGACAGCGAGAAGAAGGAATACCCCGGATAGATACTGAGGAGGAAATTATGCATAAGTTGAACAAAATGAGGACGAACATGTACTACGACCCGGATGTAGATGCCATATTTTATTTTTCTCAAGATTCGGTGACAGAAGAGGAAGAGGTACCATCTTATTGTCGTCAGAGGAGTCCACCGCCACGAGTGTTAGAGGTATATTAATTTTATTAACATCTCTATATTATAAACTGATTTCGAGGACAAAATATTCTTTTTGGTGGGGGAGGATGTGACAACCCGAGACTTTCTTTTCGTATTATTTAATTGAATATTTATTTTGATTGGGTGGTTAATTAAGTAATTACATTAATTACATTATAAGGTGAGAAAAAGGGCATGGGCTTAAGATTAGGGCCTTGAAAGTTAGAATGAGCTATTGGGCCTAGGAAGGAATGGCAAGCCCACAAGCCCATGAGAATGACCCATGACCCACCGAGCCTACCCATGGAACACTTGTCACCCATAGGAAAACCCTAGTGAGTCAACTACAACTAGTAGGTAGGAATGAGAAATTATCATTAGGTAAGAGTCGACTAATAGGTGAATGGTAAGGTTGAGTGTAAAATCTTGTGATAGGATTTTCCCATCATTGGAATATTTTTGGAAAGTACTAAGGTATGACCTATTTTATTTTGTCTAGTACATGTAATGCTTAGTGTAGTGACACTTGTGCATTGGAGTGGAAAGTGGAAGACAATGGATGGGGAGGGCATTCGGTTAGGACTAGTTGCCAAAACCCTTTAGGGGTTTTTCCAATGCCATTCTCTCCAATGCAAGCTAATGATCACCCTAGAATCATGTAAGAGGGAAGTGACAAGGTGATGGACAAGTGAAGAGAGGTGTCATGAGGAAAAGGAAAAGAAAAATGAAGAAGTAAGGCAAGGTGGATCCGGATGGGGAGGTTGCCGTGTGCATCCTTTGGGATTTTCCTAGGATTATTTGCAAATCTAGAGAAAAGAGTGCCTTAGACTTGTGTAAGGGATAAAGTACATTATGTAAGGTGTGTAAGAGGTATGGTGGTGTAAGAAAATGAGTGGAAATTACTTGAAATGGAAGCAAACTAGGAATGGAGGGGGGGAGAGTTTCGGATGACATGTGGAACCAAGACATGGCCGGATCATGCAAGCTCTCTTTCCCAAAGGTATGGCCATGGAATCTTGTGGATTGACTTTAGAGTGGATGGTTGAGTGTGTCATAAGATTGAAATGACAAGAAAATAAGGCAAGAGAGGGGAGGAGGTTTTGGTGGAGACCTTGGGAGGCAAAGGGATCCGGTTCCTCACTTCCCCCATTTCCCATCATTTATTTTCTTTTCTCATGCAACCACCTTTGCCTAATCTTGTGTCTTTCAAATCAATGTATGGTTAAGTGTCCTTAACCCCTAGAGAGAAGTGCATGGCCGAATACCCTTGAGGAGACCACCCCTCACTTAGCTAACTCACAAGCACTCACAAGCTTCCTTTTCTCTCTACCTCTTGGCCAAACCCCATTTCTCCCTCAACTCTCAATTGTTTTACTTTCTTATAACTTCTAAAAATCACCATATCCTTATAAGAAAAGAGCTATAATAAATATTTTGAGGAGGAGTTGCTCTTGAAAAGATAAGTACATTCTTATCCTACCTTTAGTAATCTTAGTATACCTTTAAATGAATTTGGTTGTTTTGTTTGATTCTTTTGTATGTATGTAGAAAACGAAACATTTAGAGGAAAACTTGCCATGTTTAGTTTAGTAAGAATTCATGTTTAAGTTATGGTATTTTCCTAAGTTGAGAAGTTGAAATGATATGTGGTTTAGTTAGTTACTTAACATGAGGTGTAATGAAGGAAATGAACGCATGATTGAAGATTTACTAGCATAATGTTGGATGATAAATGTAGTGCTATTTATTTAGTAGCAAAAAAATCAATGTCTAAGTTTAAATATCTTGTTAAGATTAAAGATTATTTCATGTGTAGAATTTAAATATTTGATATGAAAGGAGAATATGTTATGATCAACAAGTTGAGTAAAGGTGAAAATATATTTGCTAGATTTTGACTTGGAGATGAAAATGTTGGAGTATGCATGCATATATTTTGGATTTAAGGACTTCCTTGGGTGGAAATTATTAATTTGATTATTGTGCTATATTGTGATGATATGCTTGAATATTTGGAGACATTAGATGTCTATGAATAAAATGGTTGCATTAGTATGTTTGATGGTTTTCACTTAAATTATTGGATGAGTCATCTTAGAAGAAAAAGTGAATAAAATAACAAATCAAAAAATCTAGAGTTTTCGGCCAAACCTTGTTTTTAGGGTTAGGAAAATATATTTAAGTGATTGGAGTTGAATTAGAGTGCTTGGAGAAAATTAGGAAACAAAAAGTTAGGAAAATATAAAGGGTGGGTCTCGGCCCAATCCTAGTGGGAAAGGGCCGAGCACCCCTAAGTGTCGTAGAGGCCCATTAAGTAATTTTGGGAAAGAAATGAGCAAGATTATGAGGTACGAAAATTTTTAAAGAGCTTAACGTAGAATAAGCATTATGTTCGTCACCTATTGTATATATTCCGTAACATGAGTCTCACGTCTTATGCATATAGCACAAAAATAATGTTTTAAACATGTTTTTTTTTTTTAAAGAAAAGAAATTAATTAAAGTTTTATAAGAACCCCAAAATCTAGGACGAGGTAGTGTCCCAGTGGAACTCCATGTTCACTCAGGAGTGATTAAAATTGAGTAAAAGCCCTTGGGTTGACAAAGAACCGTCGGCAGATCATGTATGGCTCCAAAGAGATGTCTGGAGTGTGGTCGCACCTAAAGCTAGTGGGTGCATACAGAACGGTGTTGGCTTCGGCCTCACCAATACAGAAAAGTTTGCAGTCGCTCAGTGAGTGATCAATCACCGAGTGATGAAGAACGCGAAAGGGCGCAAAACGTAGCTACTTAAGTTTGATACGGTCGCTGGATGCTACGGTAACTAGCAGGAACACACGGTGCATAGGGGAACCGTGAGGTGTCCAACAGAGGTCATGAAAAAAGATGGGCTTTCGGTCCATATATAAAATGATAAGTGACGTCTAAGATAAGAAAAATGAAAGTATTTGTGAAAAGAGGAATTTTGAAAGAAAACTCCATTGTTTTGTTTTCTGAGAGTACGAACAAGCATATGGAAAGAATACGAAAAGAAAAAAGAGAAATTTCAAGACATGAGCATGAGCATGAGCATGTAGATACCATAAAGTAATGAGTCTTATAATGCATAAAGTATGACTGATTGTTTGCTATTCATTTATCCGTATGCTTAAATTACTTTTGTTATGATATAAATGTGCTTACTGAGATTTCTCCCGAAATCTCACCTCTGTTTATCTCTCCACTATCACCATTTTGGAATGATAGAAGTAGTTACAGGTAATAATGATCCTGAAGAGTATGACCCTAGAGACGGTGCCTCGGATCCTTAAGGGCCCGACTGAGTCCATCACCTCCAAGCTAGTGACTCTAGACTACCTAAGCCGCTGGGCGGCGGAGTCACTACCTCTAGCTGCATATGTTTTGGGTAATATATGACCTACCGGATGTTGTATAGTTCTCGGCATAGACGATTCCCTCCACATGGGTCGCCTTTATGAGTCATCCTCCGGTATGAGTTGTGAGGTGGGATCGACCTTGGAGTTGGACCGCCTCCGTTACGACCCAAACTTCAAGGAGATTAAGAAGGAACCAATGGTTTAGGAGATGATGGATGGGGATCCTCTATGCAGCTTTTGTACTTAATTGCATATATTTTGATCTTTAGTTGTTTTGGAAGAATGAACACTTATGAAGGATCCTTATGTTTATATTAATGGTAATGTAATATTTTGGAATGTTATTGTATTAAGCCATGTGATACACACATAGAAAGGTCTGACATTTTTCCGCTGGGATAAAAAATAAAAAATAAAAAAAAATCCAGTATACGATAAGACGAGGGGTGAACTTCCCTGTGATGCTCATTTCTGACGTCACGGTTTGCGTACGATCCCAGGCACAAGCTGGGACGCCAACACTACCGCTCGAGTGAGGGTCGAGCGAGCACTAAAGATGCGTTTGATTGAACTCAATTCAAGCCACATCTCAACAAATCTTTACCTTGGCCTGAATTGTCACAATCCTCACAAAATCCATTCTTTACAAAAAACCCACAAATCCCTCATTCGTATCACAAAAGGGAATACCCAACCAAAATACGAAGTCTATCTTTGAAGAACTCAATTTCTACACAAAAGTCTTCAACACCATAGACGACGTGACCAAATCACCGGCTTGGTCCTGATGAAGAATCACATCTTCACACAAACAGCAATGTACGACAATACAGACTGCTTACTTGAACAACGGCTTATGAATACAAATGAAGATAACCAAATATTCTATGCCAAAGTAAGAACCCAACAAAGCCTACATGAGCATACACAAAAGGTGGTCAAACTGCCTCCTTTATCTACCAACTATAGACCTGCTCTCACTGTGCATTAATGCCAAAAAAAAAAAAATCATACTCAAACACAAAAGTATGATCTAGAGTACCACACGTACTCTGTTGTGAAGCTCTCTGTAACTCCACATTCTTGTTATAACTCTCTCTCTTTTTCTGTAAAATGAAAATGAGAAAAGGTTCATCAAATAGCAAGCTTTAGTTAACCATTTCACCGCAATCTGTAGACAAGCCTGGCAAACTTAAAGCAAAATGTGGACTCTGCAAGCCCACCTCATTCCATTCAACTACTCCAATTTTCTGGAGTAAAACAAAATTGTATAGTTTGAGCAACGTTCTACCTTCTTGCTATAGATTACTTGTCTTCTCAAGTATTTGAACACATTAACCACTTCACAAAAGAAATAGATAAACAAAACCAAACTCTTCTCAAATGGTCATAAAACAAATATGAGTATAACAAAACACAAATTTACACGAGATGTTTCCCAATCAGAAATAAACAATTGCAGGAAACCTGATTCTACACGTTTCTCAAGGATACAATGCAAACAAAAAATCAAGATTACTGTCTTTTAATTACACCAAGTAAAAACTGCCGACTCATAAATAACTATACATGCCTGGCACACTCACATGTACTACATGCAAGTGATATCTGAATCTGGAACATGTGAGGATACTCCACCTGTTACAATACTGCACTCAAGGAAGTAGATACTATCTGTCATCTTCTTCGCTGTTATCACCATTAGAGGAACTTTCTTCTTCCTGAATATTTTTCAATCTAGGACACTCACTCTTGTAATGACGACATTTATGGCAGTAGTAACACTTATCATTTTTCTTATTAGATCTGGAGCTACTAGAACCACCCATATTCTTCCATGAACATCTCTCCCCGGATCTATCACCAGATGAACATTTCACAAACAAACCATTTGCTTGATCGTCTATGCCTAATCCCTCAAATTTTGTTCTCAATTTCTTAAAATTCAAAGCAGACTTAACATCTACCAAGAAGATTGTATCTCTACCATACAACATTGATTTTACAAAATTATCAAACGAATAGGCAATGAACACAAAACAATTAAGACTTGATCTTCCTCATCAATCTTAATGTCTATATTCATCAGATCCATAATAATCTTATTAAACTCATCTAAATGTGCAAAAATATAAATACCTTCCATCATTTTGAGAGTGTATAACCGTTGTTTCAAATACAATCGGTTATTGAGAGATTTCTTCATGTATAAGCTCTTCAACTTATCCCACAGACCAACGTCGGTTTCCTCTTCAGCAACTTCCCTCAAAACTCCATTTGATAGTGACAATAGAATAGTACTATGAGCCATTTCTTCCTCATCCTTTGACGGTGCAGGAGACTCACCAGTCACCTCCTCTAGAACATTGAACAAACCACGTTGTCGCAACAACGCCTTCATCTTGGTGCGCTATAAACTGAAGCTATTATATCCGTCGAATTTCTTTACTTCAAATTTTATTGAGGCTATCCATTCAGATCTACACAGAGCTCAAGAACGCTCTGATACCAGTTTGTTGGGAATGGGCCGGTCAACAAACAGTAAATAGGAAGTAACGCAGCAGATGCAACCAGAGAAATGAAACAAAGAACACAGAACACTAATAGACACCAAGATTTGAAATGATTCAGCTTAATACAAGTTTATGTCCACTGTTGGGTTGGTTTCAATGAATCTACTATAACAACAAAGATGGAGTATAGAGATTAAATCACAAGAATCTTACACTAGAACACTCAGTTGCAAAGCTCTCTCTCACAAACTCAAATCTCACAAAATGCTCTTAGATGAAAATCTAACCAAAAATGAGACCTTCACAGTCTACGTTCAAATGAATGGCGTTCTGCTCTTATAGGCGATATCTCGCTCAAGTGAGACTACTTTCGCTCAAGCGAACATGCATGAGGCGGCGCCACCCCTAGTACCAAGAACATTAGCTCGAAGCGAAATTGTTAAGCGAACATCTAGGGTTGACTCTCGCTCGAGCTGGAAGTCAAGCGAGACTCGAGCGAATTCTCTATCAGTTGCCTCGCTCTAGCAGGATGTCGAGCGAGAGTAAAGCAAAATTTCGGGTTGAGGCTCGCTCGAGCCAAGGGTCGAGTGAGCACTGAAGATGCGCTTGATTGAACTCAATTCAAGTCACATCTCAACATAATATTATATTTCCTAGTATGCTTATATTTTTATTGTTGGGATTATAATTTTAAATGGCCTATGCTCATATGTTATTTTATGGTTTACAATATTGGTTTAGTGTAATACTGCATATAATCTCAAAGTGCATAAATATTGTGTAATCGTTTTGAAAAATAATAAGGTCTAATATTAAAAAATTAATTTTTTTATGTGGGTCCTCGTGTTTTACTCAATTTTTTTCAAAATTATTATACGACGCTTGCACAATTCATGATTGCAAATATCATTTATCTTGGTTTAATTATATATTAAAATTTTAAAAATATTGAGATATATTTTTCAATATTTTTCAAGATATTGTGGTTGATAATAAATATAATTTTTTTTAGTTTTCATGTAAAATTTTGTTAATGAAGTCAAATGAGTTATGTGTTTTAATTCAACCTATTTACATGAAACAAATAGGTTTGAATGATCAATCTTGCGGGTTATTATATTTTTAATTAATTATTAAATGGGTCAATAGAGGTAACATGACATGATCTGTTATCTAAATTGATTGGATTAGAATTTGGAATTATTTGACGTGTAGCTTAACAAATTGAGTTTGAACTTATTTATATAGTTAAATGTTCATGTAATTAAGCAATGAACAATATTTAAACAACAATATCTAGATAACACATATATAATTCACTATAACAATACTGATTTTTCTCATGAGTGAAGTTCGCGGAAAAAAGCATATACTTCATGAAAAAAAAATCCCACCAATTTGTGTAGTGGAATAAACTCATGGCATAAACTGGTAAAGAAAAACTATTATAGTTATGAGTGTACAAATACCGTGTAATTACTTTGAAAAAATAAAAAAAATTAAGATTACATAAAAAAATTAATTTTTTACAATAAATTTCACCCTTTTTCAAAATGAATGCAAAACACTTATGTACACGAATATATACAAAATTACTCTTATTATATCAATTAGAATGTTGAATTTCATAATAAGTTGACCAAATTCAAAGAAATGATTTGTATAAAGTCTAAAAGACAAATTCTGCATAGGCTCCTTACAAAAAAGATCTCAATTATATATTAAAAAAAGTGTAAAAAAAAACTCTTTAATTTCTATAGTAGAAATTCATTTTCTTACCAAAAGAGAAAAAAAAAACTTATTTATATTATAAAACTAAAATAATAACTATTATCGCAAGAGAAAATATTTAGAACTTTTATTACTCAAGAACTGAATTTTCTATTTTCTCTTTCTTTCTTCATATTTCTGTGTACATATAAACTGACTCAAACTCTCTATCGTGTGTGACCATAGATGGTTATTCACAATAATTTTGGGGGACAAATAAGAGAAAGGGGGGGCCTTATTCACGTGAATCAAAGGGGAGGGGGTCATCCATGCCCCTTCCCTCTATAATTGTAACACTTCCCCTTAAATGACCACCCATAAAGAATTTGTCTCGTTAAAACCCTGCCAAGGAAAAATATTGTAGGAAGAAAAATCAATAGCGAAGGAAAAAAAGTACAGTACTTTTATGTACCACCAAGTGCTTTAAGATTGCCTCATTAAACCTTGCAAAGAAAAACACAGTGGGATAAAATCTCAACGAAAGAAAAGGAGTACAATCAGCACAAGTTTTCAAGACATTTACTCCCCATAAAAAGTGCATGACGATAGATTTTTAAGTCTTCGCATTCCAATGTTCTGCACAATTTTCTTGAATGTCGTAATTGGTAATGCCTTTGTGAATAAATTTGCCAGATTATCACTTGATCCTATTTGTTTGACATCAATTTTATCTTTCTCTTGAAGTTCGTGAGTATAAAAAAATTTAGGTGAAATATGTTTGGTTCTGTCATCTTTGATATATTCTCCTCGAATTTGAGTGATACAAGCAGTATTATCTTTGTATAAAATTGTTGGGCTATCATTGATCATGAAAAGATCACATTTTTCTTGGATATGTTGAATTATTGATATCAGCCAAATACACTCCCGACTTGTTTCATGAATTGTAATAATCTCTAAGTGATTTGAAGATGTGACAAATAGTATCTGTTTGACAGATCTCCATAATATGTCAGTATCTCCATAAGTAAATAAATATCCAGTTTGAGATCTACCTCTGGATGGATCTGAAATATAACATCATCTACAATTCTACATACCCAATCAATTGTGGACTTGCTCTATTTTGATAGAATAATCTCATACCAACCGTACCATGAAGGTAACAAATGACATGTTTAATACCATTTCAATGCCTTCAAGTTGGTGCGAAACTATATCTTGCAAGCAGATTAACTGAGAATGTAATATTAGGCCGAGTGCAATTTGCAAGATACATAAAAACTCCAATTACACTAAGATATGGTACTTTAGAATCAATAATTTCTTCTTCGTCTTCACAAGGGTCGAATGGATCATGCTTCATATCAAGTGATCGAATAATTATTGGAGTACTCAGGGGATGTGTTTTGTCCATATAAAAATGCTTCAAGACTTTCTCTGTATAAATGGACTGATAAATAAAAATTTTATTTAGCAAGTGCTCGAGTTGTAGGCCGAGACAAAATTTTGTTTTGCTAAAATATTTTGTGATGTCCCGTATTTACGTTTTTTTATTTATTGAAGAATTATTTAAATTATTATAATTAATGATTCTATTGTTTTAAATTAAATGTGTTTTTTTTTATATATTTTATTTTAAGTTATGGAATTTAATTTGATGTGTTTTATTTATAATAATTAATGTTTTGTATTTAAATTACTCTTTAATTTAAATTAGGTTATTGTTGGGTTTTAAATATTTTATTTTATTGATATTGAATTGTAGTATTTTTAGTTAGTTTTTATTTAATTTATTGTATTCTATTTGTAGTTGAATTTTATTTCTTTTTTTTTTTTTCCTTTTCTTTTGTTTTTCTTTTTTCTTTTTCTTTTTCTTCCCTTGCTTTACCCCCAAGCCCGCTCGATCTCTCTTATCCCCCTCCCTTCCATGTGCCTCACCACCTCAGTCCCGCCGTACGCCGCTGTCCGGTGACACCGCCCATGCCGCTGGCACCATTTCCCTTCGGCGAGCTCCCCTACACCAATGGTGCATCTCCGGCAGCCCCCTATCCCTTGCGTGAGTCTCAAACCCGAAATGGGTTATCTTGGCTTTTCTTTTGTTTTCTGGCGTCACCACCGACCACCTTGGCTAGGGCTGTAAAAAGACCGGATCGAATCGGTGGACCGGACCAGACCGGACCGAACCTCATATATATCTATATATGTATATATAAAAATAGTATATAAATTATAATATTAATATAAATTAATATATTAATATATAATATATATTAACATATAATATATATTAATATATTAATATATAATATATACTCTTATAATATTAACATATTATTATTTATTGGTTGATTAGTTGTAGTATAAAAATATAAATTATAATATATTTATATAGAATATTGGTAATAACTTATAAGTAATAAGTGTATTATTATTATTTAATATATTATTATTAATTTATCAATATTTACTAACATATAAATATATAATATACTAATGTAATAGTGTTATTAGTTATAATTTACTAACATACTTAATATATAATATATACTAACATATTAATATATAATATATACTCTTATAATATTAACATATTATAATTTATAGTAGTTAAATTTGGGCCAAAAAAACATTTAATCATTGTAGAATTTTAGATTAAATTTAGCTCATTAAATTATATGGGGCACTCCTGGACCGGACCGAACAGCCCCTAGACCGAATTGGACCGGACCGGTATGGACCGAACTCCTGTTCGGTCCGGTCCAAGGTGAGAGAATTTTTGGACTGAATAGAATCGGTCCACAAATTTTTCAGACCAAACCGGACCGGACCGGACCATTTAAACCCCTAACCTTGGCCTCTAACCACCTCCACCAAGTTCCCGACCTACCGGTGAACCTCTAGTTAGCTTCAGCGACCTCCAACCCCACCTTTTCACCTCAAACCCAAAATGGGTCTTCAAACGAGTCTCTCTTTGCCGTGCCGCCTTCCGGACATCGTGGGTCTCACCTCCACCACCAAAACATTCCCCCATCTCAGCCGACCACCCCCTTAGCTCAGTTTTCTCATCCATGGCCCCAACTCCCGTGTACGAGCCTAAACCCGAAAATAGATTTTCACCCCTTTTGAGCTAAATCTGTCACCTTCTAGTGGTTGCACCGCCTCACCACCTCATTCATGAAATTCTCCACCCTCCAATGAGTATTCCACTAGGTTTTGGTGTCAAACTGAGTATTCTAGCCAAACGTACAAAATGACCCGCCATGAGTGCTGTGAATCGGCGCTTGTTCAAAGATCTATATTTTTACCCACTGTAAGTATTTTTCAAGTAATCTTTTGAGACTTAAATATATTCTTACATTAACAAATCTTGTGCTTGGTTGGTTGTACCAGACTGAGTCCGAGAAGTTCGGGGATCAGTTGGATTGCAGGATGGAGTTGTTTGTGTGTGTTGGTTGATGTTGGAATTTGTTGGTTGTTGGATATTTTGTGCATGGTTGTATGCATTGCATAATGCATGCATGTTCATGCGTGTAAAATAAAATTGGATTTTCACATATTTTATGCATGTTCATGTGTTTGAAATGAAAACTGGGTTTTCATATGTTAATGGTTTTCGAGTACATGTGTATCACGACCCCAAGTCGGGATGGGGCGCTATCCCGATGGAACTCTTCTAGTCACTCGAGAGTGGAATATACTGAATGACGTCCCATGGGTTGTCACCGGGTGACAACGAAATCGGACGGGATGATAATGCTTTAGTGCCAACTCTGTGACCCCTCTGCTGGTGGGGGCTAGAGGATGCTTGGTCATGGTACGTACTGGTCGCAGTTAGCTAGGTATCGCTCATTATGAAATCACATGCGTGGTCGTTACTTACGGTGTAGCGAAGAGAGTTAAGGTATGCAGATGGTCCCTAAGGGAGGCCATGGTGGATATGGTTAATAATATAAATTTTAGGCTTTTTTCTGGGAAAATTGTGTGTTTTTATATTTTTATTTGAGTATCATTTTTCAGAAAAAATGGTAATTATTTTAATGGATTTATGTATATTATTTTCTGGGAAAATAATGGATGTTTTATTGGAGTTTTATTTGAGCCAAACTGGGATTTTGGCGTGTGTTGGAAATTATTCTTTTATGGAAAAGATGATTTTAAGTTTCATACATAGTGTATCACGTTCATGTGTTTTGTTGTTGTATGACTTGTGGTTTTGTTTGGATTTTACTTACCTGCGATGCCATTTTTTGTATCGTAGATTTTGAATGCAGAGATCGATGAGACCGAGCCTAAGGAGACAGCTCCACCGTTGAAGTAATTGTGTTATAATTTGTTATCTTGGAAAATATTTTCCCCTTGTGATAAATATGTATTTTTATGTTTAGACTTTCGGATGACTGTATTAAATCTCTTGTTGAAGAATTTGTGTTAAATTGGTTTGTAAAATATTTCTGAAAATTCTGGTACTTAGTTATTGACTTTAGTTATCCGTTGATTTTATTTTACGCATGCCACGTGTACATACTTAGCAATTGTCGTTGGGGTGTGTGACCCGAGTTGTCAGCATCCCAACGCATCAATTCCTGTGCTTCCGTATGAGGGAGTTGGGGGTGTCACATCTTTCATTTCAAATTTATTCTTTAAATATATAGCGGTTCTTGAGATCTCTTCAGGAGTTCCCACAATATTTAAATCATCAACATAAACTGCAATAATGACAAATTCGGATTCTGATTTCTTAATAAAAACACATGGGCATATAAGATTATTCTCAAATATTTCTTTCAATAGATATTCGCTTAGGCGATTATACCACATGCATCCAGATTGCTTAACCCATATAAAGATCTTTGAAATTTGATAAAGTACATATTTCTAGATGTACTTGTAGATGCTTCATGCATTTTATATCTTTCAGGGATTCTCATATATATGTCATGGTCTAAGGATTCATATAAAAATGCAATGATCACATCCATCAACCGCATCTCTAATCTTCTTGTAACAAGTAGTCTAATCAAAAATCTAAATGTAATTGAATTCATAACGGGAGAATATGTTTCCTCATATCAATCACGGGTTTCTGCAGGAAATCTTGTGCGACAAGTCGTACTTTGTACCATCCAATTTCATTTTTATCATTTCATTTTCATACAAATACCCAATTATATCCAACAGGCATTACACCCTTTGGTGTTTGGACAACGGGTCCAAATACCTCTCGTTTTGCTAGCGAGTTTAATTCAACTTCAATAGTTACTTTCCATTTTGGTCAATCATTTCTACGTCGATATTCTTTGACGGTTCTTGACTCACTTTTTTCATTACTTCTAGTAATGTCAAGGGCCATTTTATATGAAAATATGTTGTCGACAACAATTTTATTTATATTCAGAATTTCTCAAATACTCATGAAATGTATTGAGATCTCATTATTTTCAAATACATATTCATATTCAGGAGAAAATATTTCATAAAACACCTTTTCAGGAGGTCCCTTTTCAGGAGATTTTGGAATAGAAGATTTGACCTCTTCAGGAGCATCAACTATACTTATAGCCTGTATTGTGGGTATGAGTTATTCAAGAGCATCAAATTCATTTTGTATCATTTTCCTTCGAGAAATTTTGTTTTTTGCACCAATAGGTCTTCCACGCTTCAGGCGTATATTAGACTCACCTATTACTGTTTTGACAATTTGTCTTTCAGGGATTTCAATCTTTGCTGAAGCATTAACAGTATAAATATATGATTTTACTACACTTTTAGTTTTAGTAAATACATTCGGTAATTGATTTGAAATACTTTACAAATGAATAATCCTCTAAACTTCTAGTTTACATTCATTTGTAGGAGGATCAAATTGAGATAGAGTTTTATTATCCTAAGTAATTTCTTATCGTGTTTCAGGCACCGACTTTTCATTACCCAGTAATGAAAAAGTGGATTTGTCAAAATGACAATTTTCAAAACGTGCTTTAAATATATCTCATGTAAGAGGCTCAATGTATCTAATAATAGATGGAGAATCAAAACCAACATATATCTCAAGTCTTCGTTGAGGGCCCATTTTTGTACATTGTGGAGGTGCAATTGGAGCATATACAGGACATCCAAAAGTACGAAAATGAGAAATATTTGGTTGTTGACCAAATGCAAGCTGTAATGGAGAATATTTATGATATGCAGATGATCTAATTTGAATTAATGATGTTGCATGAAGTATAGCATGTCCCCATGCAAAAACATGTAGTTTTGATTTCATAAGTAAAAGTCTAGCGATTAGCTGAAACCTTTTGATCAAAGATTCAGCTAAACCGTTTTGAGTGTGTGTATAAGCAATAGGATGTTTAATATCTATTCCTATTGACATGAAATAATTATCAAAAGTTTGAGACGAAAATTCACCTGCATTAATTGGATATTTAGAAAATTATACTCGTAGTTTGATTATCTGAGCAAGAAGTCTAGTAAACGCAACATTTTTAGTAGAAACCAGACAAACATGTGACCATCGAATTGATGCATCAATCAAAATCATAAAACATTTAAATGGTTCACTTGATGGATGAATGAACCCACATATATCTTCATGAATCCTTTGTAAAAAGGATGAAGATTCAACAACAACTTTTGAGAGAGATGGCCTAATAATCAACTTATCTTGGAAACATGCAGAGCACAGATATTCATTAGATAAAAGAATCTTTTGATTCTTTAAGGGATACCCATGCAAATTATCAATAATTACTCTCATCATTATTGATCCCGGATGTCCAAGGCGATCATGTCAAGTTATAAATACTTTGTAGTCAATGTACTTCTGGTGCACTACCACATATAATTCAATTGTTTTCATCTTTGTATAATACAATTCAAAAGAAAGAGCAGACAGTTTTTCTAATACGAGCTTCTGGCCCGACATTATTTTAGTAATAAGAATATGATCTTTACTGTCTTCATTGGTCGTTTCAATATGGTAATCATTACAACGTATATCTTTGAAACTCAATAAATTTCTTCTAGATTATGAAGAAAATAGAGTATCATCAATGCAAAACTTAGTATCATCAATGCAAAACTTAGTACCATTAGGCAACACAATATAAACTCTTCCGGAGCCCTTAATTGATTTGATAAACTTGATATGGTATGGATATAAGTTTTGCTTAGTGTTAGATTTTGAAAATATTTCTTATCTTTAAAAATTGTGTGAGTTGTAGCACTGTCAGCTAGACATGTATTTTTATCATTCAACCCAGAGATAAAAAGTTCATCCTTGTAATCCATGATTCTACAAAATATACAAAATTTTCATTACAAATAATAAAAAAAATAAATTAATTGGGAGGAACACTTCCATCTCTAATCAAGTGATCAATTCTACCATTAAAATTTTCAAAGAAATCAAAAATATCAAGATGAGTGATATCTATATTTAATGAATCATCTGATAGTTCTACTAAATTTATTTCAAATCTTTTATTCTTTTCTTTTATAGATGTTCAATATAAATCTACTAAGTGTCTGGCCATACGATAGATATGTGACCAATGTCAAGTCATACCACATCTATGACACACATTTTCACATCTTTTTGAAAAATTATTTTAGAAACTTTTACCCGTATCTAAGTTATACCACTTCTGGTAATACGATATATTATTATCTCTTCTAATGTTGTCACTTCTGGAACTAACATTTTTATAGTTTCTCCTACTACATCTACGCTACCGATTTCTTCGAAAATATACACCATTTGCTTATGGGAATAATGCAAGTTTAGTACCATTTACTTTAGGGAATGAAGTTGAACCAGTAGGGCATGACTGGTAGTTTCTTAATAAAAGCCCATTATTTTGCTCAACTATTAGAAGACATGATATAAGTTCAGAATATTTCTTAAACTTTCGTTTTCGATACTACTACTGGAGGAGCATATTCGAGGCATGAAAAGTAGTATACGTCTTCTCTAACATATTATCATTGGTGTTTTTTCACAGCATAATTTCAGTACTGAGCTAATTTTAAATAGTGCAGAATTATACCCACTAACACTTTTAAAATCTTGCAACTTCAAGTGCAACCATTTATAATGAGTTTTTAGGAGGATAACAGTCTTCTGGTGTTCATATCTCTCCCTTAAATTATTTCATAAAATAAATGGATCTTTTACTGTAAAATACTCAGTTTTTAATTTTTCGTAAAGATGATAGCGAAGTAAAATCATTACTTTAGCACAATCCTGTAGGGATGCTTGATTTTCTTCTTTTATTATTTCTCTCAGGTTCATTACATCAAGATGAATTTCAGTATCAATAATCCATGATAAATAATTTTTTCTAGATATGTCAAAAGCAACAAATTCTAATTTTATAATGTTTGATATTTTCTGCACATATAAATAATAAATATGTATATCTCAGAAATATATTTATAAAATCACGTAGATTTTAAATAATAATCAGTAATAAAATATTTCATATCTATATCAAAGACTGTAAATAATATATTGAAAAACTTACTTGAAAAAGATGACCACTAGCTTTAGTATCGGTAAAGTTTCGTACTGATAATGTGTTATAAAACTAAAATAATAAGTACTATTGTAAGAGAAAATATTTAGAACTTTTATTATTCAATAACTGAATTTTCTCTCTTCTCTTTCTTTCTTTTTTTCTTTTCTTTTTTCGTATTTCTATGTACATATAAACTAACTCAAACTCTCTAAGTTTGAGTCGTGTGTGACTGTAGATGGTCATTCACAATAATTTTGGGGGATATGGAAGAGAAATAGGGGGCCTCATTCACATGAATCAGGGAGGAGGGGGTTATTCATGCCTCCCTCTATAATTGTAACAATTTGAGATATTAATGTCAAATTAATTGTCCTATTTGTTCCACAAAATATAGATTAGGTTTGTCATAACCTGCCAACACATTGACGTAAAATATATATTATCTGCAAGATAGTTTATTGAATAGACAATTTAAGGGACAACAATAAGACTTCATGCTTGAAGCAGACAAGACTGTAGAACAAGCAGTTGAGACAGTAAAATCAAGCGTACCAACAATTCACATTAAGGAATCACTACGCAAACAACGTAGCCTAACAAATTCGTGGAACCGAATTCTTTCTTGTCCGATCCAGGGGATTGAAGAGGAGTTGCAACTTGTGCACAATGCCAAGGAAAATGGTATAATTTATCTCTTGGGAGAAGTAGAAGTGTTGGCAGAGCAGAATTCATCCTTGTTTAAGATGATTCTTGTCAACTTTGTGTATGACTTCTTGAGGAGCAAAAGCTTTAGACAAGGGAAGACAATAATGGAAATTCCACGTACGGGGCTTGTCAGGGTTAGAATGATATATGAGATATAAGGTTGGAAATCTTTATGAAACTGAATAAAACTGTTTGGTTTTTGGAGCCAGACAGTTTCCTTTGAACCTAGTTGAAGATAAACAAAGCGTGATTAATTTCACATGTGACCCTCTAGATATAGGATAATGGAAGATCAATGTTGGTTTTAACTACTCAAGTTCAATGAGAACATTCTGGGTGGTGTTTGAATTATACTATGATGATCAGTTTGTAATGTGTTAGAGATAAAGATTCCTCATAAAAAGTAGTAGTTAACCATCATCTTTGATATCTCGCAGGATATTCTATTTGTTGAGGTTAAAAATTACTAATAACAGATTCACCATTCAAGTGTGTCTGTTTGTTTTACCAGTATGATGACAATGCCAAACCCCTCATTAGGTAAGGACGCTTCAAGCACAATGAATTTGACATTGCTTTACATGTCAGTATCTAGGAGAATAAACATCTGGTTAGCAATAAACAATATTTTGTCCAACATATTGACATGACAACTCAATTATGGTGTAGATAACTTGGTCCCCAAACATCTTACCAGAATTTATGCACAATTTGTTAGAAGCCCAAAGTCGGTCGGGCTCAATGGACTTAATCTTTTAGCTTTAACCTGGTTCTAATACTAATTATAAGGATATCGAGAGTGAATGTAAAAAAATTCAGATAATAGATGAACAATGTAATAGAAATAAAAGAGAAATTAATGCAAGTGAGGTGTTTGTGAAATTAAAATATAGAAAAGATAGAAATGAGAATCACGCTGAAGGATTTGAGGTCTTTCCTCCTCCAATTAAAGTTTCAATTACAAGATGATTGTTCAGATTTTTTATGCTTCACTACTACCCTTTGATAACAGCCAACATTCCATGCAAAGGACTGCAAAAGAGGAAACCAGCAAGTCAGAAGATAATGCTACTGATATGGGAGTTAACACCATGTATCAAGACAATGATTCTGGAAATCCCAATGCGCAATTACATCATAAATTTGATTCTATGTAATCTGTTATATTACCTTGTATAGATAAATATAGGTCAGCCTTTCCTTGCATAGAAGATACAATGTATAGATGTTACAGACATGTTTGTATACATTCCTTCAATTATAAATACTAATGCTACTCCCACAACCAAGTGTGGTGAGATTTCTGCATCATTGATTTTTTGTTTTTCTTGTTGGTATCAGAGAAATCAAATTGTGAGGAGGGCCATTACCCATTTCCACAACCATATCTTCTCAATCCTTGAATGTTGGCAACTTTGTCACATTAAAGCTCAAAGCTGAAAAATTATCCCCTTTGGCATGAACAAGTTCTTGCCTTGGCCGAAAGCCAAGAATTGGTAGCCTATCTCACAGGAGCAGCTATTGCCCCACCCCTGCTACTGTACTTCCAATTGCAAAAGGATCCTGTGATGCACCTATTCCAAATCCTGATTTCATGAAATGGAAAACTGTTGATCAACTCCTTAGAGGTTAGATTATTGGCACATTATCAGAAGAAGCACTTGGAATTGTAATTGGCTTAGACACATCAACACAAGTCTGGGATGCGCTCAAAGAAGCTTGTGCTCAAGCCTCTCAGGAACGACACTTCTAGTTAACCCAGCAACTTACCTACATGAAGAAAACCACAAAAATTTCATTGAATGATTATCTACGAAAGTTTAAAGGTGTGTGTGATAATTTAGTTGCTATTGATTTTCTTGTTGCTGATAAAACCAAAGTTTTTTTTTTGTTTAATGGTCTGAGTGCTAGATATGAGCCATTTACAACCTCTATGTTGAAGCCACCCATGCCAAGCTATTCTGAAGTTGTTCCCTTGCTGCAAAGCTATGAGACTCATATGAGTCTCCACTCTCTTGATGCTGCAACCTACACTACCTTCTATGGATAGAAAGGCAACTTCAAGCCCAACAACAAAGGTCCTCGACCGTCGGGCACCTTTACCTCTAAAGGTAAAGGTTTCTCCCCTGCCAATCAAGCCACTGTGAAGACCACCACTTCAAGTCTCAGTCCTGTGCCATCATCACCCTCCTCCCCCTACATATAGAAGACGCCTCCTATTTGACAACTACTAGCAACAAAGGCCATGGGACTCCAACAAAAGGCCTAAGGCCAGTTATGAAACAAAGAGTAGTAAACTAGGTTAAAGCTTAAAGATTAAGCCCATTGAGCCGGCCCGCTTACTTTGGGTTGCTAACACAATTACTCATGGGAAAACCCAATATCATCTTGTTAAATCTGACAAGCTTTCAATATATATCACAGCCAAAGAGTTATAAGTTGTAATAATATTAATAATAATAAAGTAATTTTTTTCATTTTCCTTTCGTTGAAGAGCTGATCAATTTCTGGTTTAAAAACATCAAATTGCACAGCTCGATTCAACTTCTGAAAATGGGCAACTTAAGCCAAAAAGAAGGCGGCATTCTAAATGTTCTCTTCTGCAAAAAAAAAAAATGGAGTTGACATATTTATTCTGGAACGGGATGCGCTAGAAGTGGTTAACTTACTCAAAAACTCTAAGCAGGACTGGAGCTATATATGGTGGATTATGGTTGATGACACTAAGTAGGTTTTCAATTCCTTTGCAGTGTGGTCTGCAGCTCTCATACTTGTAGAGAACACAAGCAAGCGGCACATGATGGTCTAGCAAAGTCTGCTCTATCTTGCGTTGAGGACTTGTATGAATTGGCGTTTATTCCAGATTGTATTGTTCATTTTGTTAGTAAGGATATGATCATCTGATGTGATGTAATCCATATTTTGAGCAATAAAACTGTTTCGTTTAAAAAAAAAAAATTTAAGATTCTAGTAGGTTTGTAATATTGGGTGCATGATATCCAGTGCTAAGAGTACTCCATCGTCTAACACTAATAATGTTTTTTTCCTTGTATCTTTTAGATTTGGACTTTTAAGAATTTGGTCGAGATTTTTTGTAATCATCAATCTCTTTTCTTAAAAGGTACTCTTTCACAATAAATGGAAGTATATTAATAAAATTAAAAATATCGTTATTTTTTATATTAAAAAATAATATATAAATGAGGACAATCAATAAATTAAGATACCGGCTTTTTTTTCTAAAAATAATTAATAAATAAATCACTACAAACGATTCAAGTGGGCGGGATGCAAGGCATATAACAACCCTTGATGCTTATATTAGGTAGTCCGGATCCTACTGAGTTTATAAGAGAAATGCTACTCTTATATAAGGGAATCTTGATAGTTTTTTTTTTTTTTTTTAATTTAGACATTCAATAAGTATTTTTTTAATGACATTGTGAATTTTAATAAATAAATGCATATAAAAGTTTTAAAAAAAAAAGAAAAAAAGAAAAAAGTAATGACGTCTCTCTCATCCAAATCCCATATGTGACTGTAGAACTACTCAATTTATAATGCCCAGCTTGTAAGATATTATACGTTAAGGCTTAAAGTCAATAACAAATTGATAATAAATTAAATAATCAAGCATAGATAAATATCAATCTTTTAAGGATAAGGTAAACCATTACTCCCATGACTTTAGATCACTAAAAACCTCTTTTCTATTCCTTTTTCCCATTACTTGTAGCCGCAAAATCTCCAAATAATTGAGGAATTTCAACTCTCCTGTCCATTAATAGCCAAGTGTTTTCTTTAATATATAAATGACAAAGACTAATTGGCCGCTCGAAGTTTCAATTAAGTTTGGTAAATTATTTGAGAAATACTTTAGATACAGAATTTTTTTATAAGATTTATAAATTTGATATAATGCATTAGATTATAAAATTATTTTATATTGTAAAATAAATCTCATGACGTATTATGTAAATTAATAACTATCTATTTATGAGTCTACTTTTATAAAAAAAAAATTGTGACTGTAGTATTTCTAAAATTATTAACTATTCTATAGCTTTCAAGTATATATATGTCTATTAATGGTTGTGTCTAATGGTTTTTGTTTTAACGAGCTATATAATCATTACAAGAAATTTCTTATTTGCTATTATTTATTAGCAGCAAATATATAGTCTTTTTAGTCGCAAATATGTGGTCACAAATATCCATTTTTTTTGTAGTAGCGAATATAAATTATTAACTATTCTATAGCGCCTTTCAACTATATATATCTTTCCATTAATGGCGGTGGTCTAATTGTTATTGTTTTAAGTCATTATTGATTCGAACTTCTGATCTTCAACGCTATACAATATTAGGCGCCATTATTATGGGTAATAATTATGAAAAAAAATAATTAAAACGACTCTCTTTGTTGGCCTTAAGGTCAACTGTTCAAAATATAAAATAAACAAACAAATAAATAAGGATTTACTTTAAATCAAGCAATGAACAATTAAACATCAATATCTAGATAGCAACGTATATATTTAGGGAGTTCCAACTGACCAACCATGATCTTGGCTTTGCTAATATATTATATTGATTAGATGTTGAATTTCATAATGAGAAAAATGAATTATACAAGCTCTAATAGATAAGTTCCGCATAGGCCCTTTGTAACAAAGTAGATCCTAATATTACAAAAAAAATAAAAGAATTAAAATTATTCTTTCTTTTTAATGGAATCCATTTTTTATAAGAAATTTAAATAAAAATTATTTATTTAAGACTTGTATACAACATGGTGAGGGATACAAAGAAAAGCAATTAGTAAAAAAGAATAGGGGACCAAAACTGGTTGGTGAGGGGACTAGGAGAAGTATTATTCCATTCATTTGATATAACATGTATAAGTAAGTAAATAGTTCTCGCAAATGATATTCAAACATTTTTCTAGTAGCTAGAGATCCATTACAAGAAAAATAAATTTTTATAGTCAATTAATTGTGAAGTAAAGACAATTAGTGATCAAGTTTGGCTACAAATTATAATTTTATTAGAATTAATTAACTGTAAGTAAGCAGTTTTTTTGTAGTGATGATAATTTTTGAGATAGAAAATTAATCAATTAAATAGAATAATGCTATATATAATTTTAGAATATACAATTTATTTTTAACATTTGGATATGGAATTTTGAATTCCAAATCTCCATTTTGGAGATTAGGAGTTATGCCAAGAATATAAAAATATTGTATGGTCATTTCAAAAAAAAAAATGAAATCTTTTGTTAAAAAAATTGTGGATTTTAAATTTATTTTCTTTTTAAAGAAAATACACGAAACTTGCATACTATAAAATCACAAATATCATTTATCCATTAAATATGTTGCCCAGATGACTAACACAAGAGGGGGAGTGAATTGAGTTGTATTTAAAAAAATAACAATTATAAATCAAATATATAATATAAAATATAAACAAAATATGAAACAACAATAAATATAAAGAGTAAGGGTAAGAGAGAAGCAAACTCAGTATGTTAACGAGGTTCGGCCCCACTGCCTACGTCCTCGCCTCAAGCTACCTCTTGAGGATCCCCAAATCCACTATTCAATCTCCTTTAGGTGGAGATAGAAACCTATTACACCTTTGAGCAGCACCGCTCCAAAGAATCCGTGTAGAACACCCTCTACACTTCTAATTACCTTACACTTGGTGATTTAACTATTCCCCGTGTAGAACACCTTCTACACTTCCAATCACCTCGTACTTGGTGATTTAACTATTCCCTGTGTAGAACACCTTCTACACACACAAGGGTTATACACACCCTTTTCCAAATACAAGAGTTGATAGTAGGTAGACTATCAAAATACACTCCTCAATGAGTGAGATAGAAACAATACAGCGCAACCTATATCTCTCTTAACAAGAATAAGAATTAAGGCTCAAAACTTTAGAAAAAAGAGAATGAGAGTTTTGAAGAAATGATGCAAAACTTAGCAATAGATGTGTAAGCTCTTGTTGTATATTTTGTAAAACTCAAGTGAGCTATTTATAGGCAAATGAGTTTTCAATTTCAAATTTGAAAAGATTTCCATGTCAAAAATATCATCATTCACTTTTCAAAAATTTTAAATCTAATCTTTTTACTTTTTGCATATGACAAAAGGAACACACTTTACTTTTCAAAAATTTCAAACATAATCTTTTACTTTTTTCATATGACAAAAAGAGTACACTTTACTTTTCAAAAGTTTCAAACAAAGATATCTACTTTTTGCATAAGTCAAGAAAAGTATCCATCACTTTTAAAAATATTCAAATAAAACATGCACATGTGAAAGATGACAATCAATCATCTTAATATTTTCAAAATTCAAACTCTTAATCATGTCATGCACATGTGAAAGATGACAATCAAGCATCTTAATATTTTCAAAATTCAAATCTTTAATCATGTCGTGCACATGTGAAAGATGACAATCAATTATCTTTCAAAATTTTCAAAGTTCAAACATTTAATCATGTCATGCACATGTGAAAGATAACAATCAATCATCTTTCAAAATTTTCAAATTTAATTTTCAAAATATTCATGCACATGTGGAAAATATATTTTAATGCTTTATGATAAAATTTTAATTTTGAGCCTTAATTCTAATTTTGAATTTTTAAGAGATTTACAACATTACTCTATGATTTTAATGTGAACTTGTTCCCTTCTTGCTCATGCTTGCTTCCTTGATGTGCTTGATTTTATTGTGTGGACAACTTGAACTTAATACTCCTTTATTCTTTGAATTCATTTGTTATCATCAAAATCCATGTGTAAATTTACACGAAACTTGAAACCTTGGGTTCAACAATCTCCCCCTTTTTGATGATGACAAATACTTGATAGAATCTGAAACCTGTATTAATACTTAAACTCCCCCTGAGAATGAGCGTTAGTTTTTTAAACAAAAATATAAATATAATTCCAAGCATATATAACAAATTTAGCAACTTAAAAAATGTTAATGTTCTAGTCTAAAACTTCTCCCCCTTTTGGCATCATTAAAAAAGAATCATAATTAGCTCAATAAGATATATTCCTACAATAACCAATAGACAAATAAAACGCTGCGTTAGTAGAGACTGTAGAAGTTAGAACCACCCGTGTTCGACAAAACCTGCAAACGTTGAAGTCGAATTTTATCATCTCGGTGCGGAAGAAGATTTAAATTCGCTTGATATTATTGACGAATTAGATGCTCCAGAGATTTGAAGTTGAATAATTAAAATTATTCGTGTCCGACAAAAACAGCAAAAGCTGCAGGCCTAGCTCTGGCAATGCGGTGCGGAGCCATGCATGTCCGAAAAAACCTGCAAATGTTGGAAGTCTAACTCTGGCAATTCGATGCGGAGCCATGCGTGTCTGACAAAACCTGCAAAGGTTGGAGGCCTAGCTCTAGCAGTCGGTGCGAAAGCAGATTTAAATCTATATGATATTGTTGAAAAATTAAATATTATCGAGATTTGAAAGTTGAAAGTTGTTGTTTAAAAGACCATTTTCACCTGTCGGATACTCAAATAAATTTTCATCCCATTCATTGATCTAGTTTCTGTTTATTCAAAACGATAGAATGGTGGAAAAAATTTCGTCTGATAATCTTCCGGATTTGAATCAGGAACCGTCTCAACTAGTCATTTTATCTCATGAGGTTGTCAACACCATGATAGAAGCAGAGATGCATTTTTCAAATAGAACTGATTCTGAGGTTGTTGCAGCATCAAGAACTCTCAGTGCTCAATATGCTGCCTCTGTTACGACCATGTCTCGGAGATTACTAGCGAGGGCAAATGAGGTTGATCGACTTAACAATCAAATATATGTTCTGCATCAAAAACTTGCAAATAAAGGCAGAAAGACTAAGAGGTTAAAGCAAGAAAATAAAGATTTGGCGGAATTAGCTCGTATTTTGAAACTTCAAATAGAGGAATCGGAACGAGTAAGAGTTCAAGTACAGAGTCAACATCAGCAGATAATGACAGCGTTTCACGAGAAACAGGGACAATTATAATTAATCTCGCTAGCTTAGTTCGGTAACTTTTGACAATATGCATCCGGCATATCTTGTATTTCTTTTGACTAAATAATATTTGAAGAGACAATAGTTTGTCTTATTCTTTATGCTATCTCTATAAAATCAGTTTTAAAGTTCATCCGATTTGCATCGAATCTCTATAATTCATCTGTATTCCTTCAATATTCTCGCTTTAAGTTTTCAATTCTTTTCTCAATGGCTCATTCTTCTAACATTCCTCTAGATCCATCTATGAGGTATTCTATACCTCAATCTCATATCCTTTCTGCAGCTACCATTGGCGCCAGGTTGCAGCAAGAGAATAATAGTTTGGCTAATAAGTCAGACTCCGATGCTATCTACGACTTGGTGAGTCTCGGGACTCGCTACTCATCTTTTATTATTGCTTTTTCCCAGCGGCTACAAGTCAAAAACCATGAAGTTGAAAAGCTTAAAGAACAAATTGTTGTACTTCAACGAATTGTTCAAGAGTCTCACATAAGGGAAGGAATCCTTCGACAGAAGAATAAACAATTGAAATCTCTATTGGATTCTTCATTCCGCTTGCTAGTTCCCATGGATAGAGATGACATGATATTGTATGAAGAGAATGAGCGTCTCAAACATGAGGCTAAAAACCTCAAGTTTATGTAAAAGTATTTTAAAAATATCTCTCTATTTTTATGAACTCTAATCTATCTTTTAAGAGATATTCATAACATGCATCATACCTATTTCTCTTCTAATCATACATAATCTATCTTCTGGTAAAGGTTTTGTGAATATATCAGCTAACTGATCGTGTGTGTTTGTGAACTCTAGTACTATATCGTCTTTCTACACATGATCTCGAAAAAAATGATATCTTATTTCAATATGCTTAATTCTAGAATGTTGTATTGGGGTTTTTTTTTTGAAAGATTTATAGCACTTGTATTATCACATTTGATTGGAATGTGATTATACATAAGTTTAAAATCCTCAAGTTGTTGTTTCATACAAAGAAATTGAGTATAACAACTACCCGCAGCAACATATTCTGCCTTAGCAGATAGTGCAACAGAATTTTTTTTTTTTTACTAAACCAGGAAATTAATGCACGACCTAAAAAATGACATTTTCTACTAAAACTTTTTCGATCATCTTTGCAACTAGTATAATCTGTACTTGAATAACTAATAAGATCGAAAGAAGTGTGTTTAGGATACCATAACTCTAAGTCAATGGTACTGGCAAAATATCTAAAAATCCGCTTGACTGCAATCAAATGAGATTGTTTTGGAAATGATTGAAAACGTGCACATAAACATACACTGAACATAATATCAGGTCTACTAGTTATCAAATATAACAAACTACCAATCATACCTCGATATACTTTTGAGTCAACTGGCTTACCGCTTTCATCTTTATCAAGTTTAGTGGTTGGACTCATTGATGTTCCAATTACTTGATTTGCAATCCGAGAAAAAAATTAAGTTCTCCCATCATGCTCATTTCAAATTCTTCCTGCATATTTTTAGCAAAATCTTGACACATATTTTCATTAGTAGCACCAAATATTATATCATCAACATAAATCTGAATCAAAAGAATATCATCATTTTCGTATTTAATGAAAATAGTTGTATCAATTTTTCTTCTTCAAAAGCCTTTTTCAATCAAGAAACCACTAAGTCTCTCGTACCACGCTCTAGGAGCTTGTTTGAGTCCATATAGTGCTTTTGTGAGTTTGAAAACATGATTTGGAGAAATATGATTTTCAAAACCTGGAGGTTGCTCAACATATACCTCTTCATTTATAAAACCGTTTAAGAAAGCAATTTTAACATCCATTTGAAAAAATTTGAAATATTTATAACAAGCATATGCAAGTAGCATTCAAATAGCTTCTAATCTTGCGACTGGTGCATATGTCTCATCATAATCGATTCCTTCTTCTTGATTGAAACCTTGGACTACAAGTCGAGCCTTATTTCTAGTAATGACTTCGGACTCATCTTTCTTGTTTCTAAAAATCCATTTTGTTCTAATAATAGTATGCTTTTTGGGTTTAGGAACAAGTGTTCAAACATCATTTCTTTCAAATTGATTAAGCTCTTCTTACATAGCTAGAATATAAGATTCATCAAGAAGTGCTTCATCAATATTTTTAGGTTCAATCTGAGATAGAAAAGCAGTATGATTGCAAGTATTTCTAAGAGATGATCAAGTACTTACACCTCGTGAAGGTTCCCCTAGAATTTATTCCGCTGGATGATCTTTCACATGTTTCCACTATTTGGTTGCATCTTGTACTAAGTCTTGATGATCTTTCCTTCTATTTCCATGATCTTTCATTTTGAATTGTCTCCAAATATCACACATCCTTTTTCTTTAGAAGTGAAGTCAATGAATTTAGTTTTGTCTTCTGTCACGTATCTTGAGCATCCGTTGTCTAAAAATCATTTATTTTTACCTATAGAATACTTCATGCATACCTACAAAAACAATTAAAAACAATTCCAGGTACCCAAGTTCTTTGGGTCCTTTATTTATTAGTATTAAAAGAAACAAGATATTTAGGTACCCATATGGCCCTAATAGTCATTGTATGTTTTCTTCTAATAGGACAAGCAAGATAATTATGACCATTTCTATTACAAAAATTACAAATAGCATGTGACATATATGAAGAACTTAAGTGATTATATTAGTATCCTTTTTTAACAAAATTATTTTTATGAAAAAAAATTTGAATATTGGACTTTGATGTAGAAGGATTATCAAAGAAATTTTTATAAGATTTGTATTTTTGTTTTGGTTTATATCCCAAACCTGCCTTATCAAAAACACATCTTTGACTACCAAGAAGTTTTTCAAAATTTCTTTTTCCATTCGTAAAGTTTTTAATAATATTTTCTAAATCAGTTTTCTTTTTCTTCAGCTCAAGATTTTCATCTTTCAAAACAATATTTTCTTTTCTTAAAATATCAATTTCATTTGTTAAAGAAGAATTTTTCTTTTTCAAAACAGTATACTTGATACTCAATTTTTCAAATTCTTCATATATTTCTTCTAAAACATTTTGCAATTCTTCATATGAAGGATCTTCAATATTATCAAGATTTGTTACCTCAATGTCATCTTTAGCCATAAGACAAAAATTTGCTTATTCTCCATTGCTTGCTTCACTATCTGAGCTACTTGAATCATCATCCCATGTAGATTTCATTGCTTTTTTGCCTGAATTTTTTTTGGAAAACTTTTTGAAAGATTTCCTTGGAGGAGTTTTATTTTTCTTTAAGAACCTCTGAATTCTTCTTGTTATCATCGCAACTTCTTCATCTTTGTTGTCATTTTCCTCATCTTCATCACTTTCACTTTCATGTATAACAGTTTTAAGTGTCAAGCTCTTCTTTGGCTTTCCTTCTTCTTCTCCTCTTTTCAATGTGTACTCATGGGTGATAAGTGACCCGATGAGTTCATTCACTTCGAGTTTCTTGAGATCTCTAACTTCAAGAATCGCTGTCACTTTTGAATCCCAACGTTTTGGTAGAGAGTTGAGAATTTTTCTTACTATCTCCACTTTGGAATAAACTTTGCCAAGAGCTGTCAAGCTGTTTATGATGTTAGTAAAACGAGTGTGCATACTAGAAATAGATTCATCATCATTCATCTTAAACATTTCATATTCATGAGTAAGAATATAAATTTTTGATTTCTTGACTTGAGAAGTTCCTTCATAAGTAACTTCCAAGTTATCCCAAATTTCCTTTGCTGTAGCACAAGTCATTACTCTATTAAATTCATTACCATTGAGAGCATTATATAATAAATTCATAGCAGTTAAATTCAAAGTATAAAGTCTATCGTCTTCACGATCAAACTCTTCTTCTTCCTTTTTGACCTTTATTCTATCAACTACTTTTGTTGGGATATAAGGTCCATTTATAATACATTTCCAGATTTCTCGACCTTGAGCCTGAAGGAATATTCTCATTCTAACTTTCCAGAATGAGTAATTGTCTCCGCAAAAGAGTGGAGGTCGACTGCTAGATTGACCTTCACCAAATGAATCTGCAATATTAGCCATAAGATCTTAACTCAAAAGATAGTTAATCTTATAATAGAGCTCTAGCTCTGATACCAATTATTACCGATCATAGGCTGCACCTATGTCACCTAACAACTGTACCTACCAGACTAGCCGGCCACCGTCTCTACCGGTGCACCGTCACCCATGGTCGGAGAGTCTTGCTTCGGTGACACAGTCACAAGCGAGAGTTCCCATGAGTGATCTGCCTGTATGAACAGTACAGGTCAACTAGCTCTGATACCAATTGTTGCCCAGATAACTAACACAAGAGGGGGGTGAATTGAGTTGTATTTAAAAAAATAACAATTATAAATCAAATATATAATATAAAATATAAACAAAATATGAAACAACAATAAATATAAAGAGTAAGGGTAAGAGAGAAGCAAACTCAGTATGTTAACGAGGTTCGGCCCCACTGCCTACGTCCTCGCCTCAAGCTACCTCTTGAGGATCCCCAAATCCACTATTCAATCTCTTTTAGGTGGAGATAGAAACCTATTACACCTTTGAGCAGCACCGCTCCAAAGAATCCGTGTAGAACACCCTCTACACTTCCAATTACCTTACACTTGGTGATTTAACTATTCCCCGTATAGAACACCTTCTACACTTCCAATCACCTCATACTTGGTGATTTAACTATTCCCTGTGTAGAACACCTTCTACACACACAAGAGTTATACACACCCTTTTACAAATACAAGAGTTGATAGTAAGTAGACTATCAAAGTACACTCCTCAATGAGTGAGATAGAAACAATACAGCGCAATCTATATCTCTCTCAACAAGAATAAGAATTAAGGCTCAAAATTTTAGAAAAGAGAGAATGAGAGTTTTGAAGAAATGATGCAAAACTTAGCAATAGATGTGTAAGCTCTTGTTGTATATTTTGTAAAACTCAAGTGAGCTATTTATAGGCAAATGAGTTTTCAATTTCAAATTTGAAAAGATTTCCATGTCAAAAATATCATCATTCACTTTTCAAAAATTTTAAATCTAATTTTTTTACTTTTTGCATATGACAAAAGGAGCACACTTTACTTTTCAAAAATTTCAAACATAATCTTTTACTTTTTGCATATGACAAAAAGAGTACACTTTACTTTTCAAAAGTTTCAAACAAAGATATCTACCTTTTGCATAAGTCAAGAAAAGTATCCATCACTTTTGAAAATATTCAAATAAAACATGCACATGTGAAAGATGACAATCAATCATCTTAATATTTTCAAAATTCAAACCTTTAATCATGTCATGCACATGTGAAAGATGACAATCAAGCATCTTAATAATTTCAAAATTCAAACCTTTAATCATGTCGTGCACATGTGAAAGATGACAATCAATTATCTTTCAAAATTTTCAAAGTTCAAACATTTAATCATGTCATGCACATGTGAAAGATGACAATCAATCATCTTTCAAAATTTTCAAATTTAATTTTCAAAATATTCATGCACATGTGGAAAATATATTTTAATGCTTTATGATAAAATTTTAAATTTGAGCCTTAATTCTAATTTTGAATTTTTAAGAGATTTACAACATTACTCTATGATTTTAATGTGAACTTGTTCCCTTCTTGCTCATGCTTGCTTCCTTGATGTGCTTGATTCTATTGTGTGGACAACTTGAGCTTGATACTCTTTTATTCTTTGAATTCATTTGTTATCATCAAAATTCATGTGTAAATTTACACGAAACTTGAAACCTTGGATTCAACAAAATAATTTTTTAATTATTCTACAGACCATTAGGTCCATTACTCTAATGATATTAATGCTCATTCCTATAGTTAAAAACTAATAAAAGAAAGACAATAATTTAGTCAGTTGAAGTCGCCGTACCTTAATCTCCTATAGAAACTAATGGAAATAACAAAAAGAGAAAAAAGATTTGACTTTGATTAAAGATTAATTTAGTGGGAAAAAACAAATAAAAAAGAATATGAGAACAGGTGGGTGCTGTCTCTAGAGCCGTACTTTTTTAGAATTCAGTAGTGGAGAAAGACTTTCTAAATTAAGAAATATTTTCGAATTTAGGTCTAATTTATTTTAAAAAATCAGATAAAATAAAATAAAATAAAATAAAAATTAAAAAAATAAAATATTGTTAAAATATATATTTTTAATATTAATTTTATTTTAAAATTTTAAAAAATTATTTTAAAATTTAAATTGATTTAATTATTTATTTTATTTTTTATAAAAATTTTAAAAAATATAATAATAAATTTGAAATAAATTGAGAAGTGATAAATTAAAAAAACAAGTCAGTCCTTGGTGCTTATAAAACGTAGAAGCCGCAATGCAGAAAACAAGGAAATCCATTTTTCGAGAAATAAAAAACTAGGAGACTGGAGAGGATGGCAGAGAACGTGATGGAGATGGCCGAAGTGGTGGAAACAACAGATGTGGAAAGGAACCTGAAGGAGCGAAAGGTGTCATGGGCAAAGCTGCGCCGTTTAGACTCTTTCAATTTGGAGGCTGGACGGGTTTCCACTTCTCAAGGCCATATATCCAACGTCTCTCATCTCCCTGATCTGTTGCCTCTCAGCTTTCTTTAAGATTTTATTGCTGTATATACGTACGAAAATACTAATTACTTGACTACTTTTTTCAGGTAAATTGGAAGACAACCTTGGTATTAGCATTTCAGAGCCTAGGGGTAGTATATGGGGACATCGGAACGTCTCCACTCTACGTATATTCCAGCACTTTCACCCGTGAGATTGGCAACAAAGATGACATTCTTGGGGTGCTGTCTCTTATCATTTACACCATAGTACTCCTACCTATGCTTAAGTACGTTTTCATTGTTCTTCGGGCCAACGACAATGGCGACGGTAAGAAATTAAACTAAGGACGTTCCTCCATTAATGACATCTGCAAAAGAAGTTTTTATATATGCTAGTACTAGTTAAACGAACAGAAGCTGTTGCATTCATTTGTAGGTGGGACGTTTGCGCTGTATTCCTTGATGTGCAGGTATGCAAGGGTAAGCTTGATTCCAAATCATCAGCCAGAGGATATGGAGCTGTCCAATTACAGCCTTGAAACGCCTTCCAGCCAATTGAAACGGGCTCAAAAGATTAAAGGGATGCTCGAGAATAGTAAAACTGCCAAGCTTGTGCTCTTCCTCGTCACCATCATGGGAACTTCCATGGTAATCGGAGACGGGGTGCTTACTCCTTCCATTTCTGGTTAGTACCCTCACAAAAGTCTCAAACTTGCTGAGCAAATATGAGCTAAGACCAATAAGATCTGACAATTAATGTGTTTTGGATGCAGTCCTTTCTGCGGTTAGCGGGATCAAGTCTCTTGGCCAAGGTACTCCTTCAATACCCAAATGATCATTTATTGGCCAAGTTAGATGATCATCTAACATATATAGAGAGATAAATTCAACGTATTACAGAAGTTAATATCATGACATGACGTTCATGTTAACAATTATTGATCATATTCCAGATGCTGTGGTGGGAGTTTCGGTAGCAATCTTGATAGTTGTCTTCTCTATTCAGCGATATGGCACTGATAAAGTGGGCACCTCATTTGCACCCATCATCTTATTGTGGTTTGTCCTGATCGGAGGCATTGGTGTTTACAACCTATTCAGATTTAACATTGGTGTATTACGTGCTTTCAATCCAGTGTATATTATAGGATACTTTAAACGAAATGATAAGGAAGCATGGATTTCTCTTGGTGGAATTATTCTGTGCATTACAGGTACTGAGGCCATGTTTGCTGATCTGGGCCACTTCAGCGTCCGTGCAATTCAAGTAAGTACATCTAAATAAATATGCTTTTTTATGTATCCAATTTTTCGGTCAAAAAAAAAATTATGATTTAAAATTAAATTTTATCTCAAATTTATTATTATATTTTTTTAAAATTTTTATATAAAAATAAATAAATAATTCAACTTTTTCAAATTTTAAAATAAAATTTATATTAAAAATATATATTATATTAATATATTATTCTATTTTTAATTTTCATCTCATCTTACCTCTTCTAAAAAACAAATCAAGCCTAAATTGCTCTACTATTATATTGCAGATGAGTTTCACTTGCATTACATTTCCTGCAATAGTGGCTTCGTACATTGGGCAAGCAGCATACTTAACCAAATTCCCCAAAAATGTGTCAGATACTTTCTACGATTCTGTACCAGGTAACTTGTCTTTCAAACAGGATGGAAGAGGGAGGCCGGCATCAGTAATATTTCGTATTAAGGTTTGGAAATAATTAATCAGTGTTTTCTTTCACGGTTGTTTGCAGACCCAATATATTGGCCAACTTTCGTCATCGCTGTAGCCGCAACCATTATAGCGAGCCAAGCTATGATATCTGGAGCATTTTCGATTATCACTCAGTCGCTGAGTCTAGGTTGTTTCCCAAGGGTTAAGGTTGTTCATACCTCTGCTAAGTACGAGGGTCAGGTTTACATTCCTGAGATCAACTACATGCTCATGATAGCTTGTGTTCTTGTCACCGTGACCTTCAAGAGCACACAGAATATCGGCCATGCTTATGGTAAGCTCAAGAAGTTGTGAAAGTTCATAACTTTTCGACTAACTCCTAATGGCAGATATCTAGTATGAACAGATATTTTTCAAATTGCTTTTCATTCTAAATTTTCTCATCTCAAGTCACACGAACATTTATGTCACAATATTTTAAGTAATCTTCCATTTAAATGATACTCATCATGAAGTTGCTTAAAATGTGGTACATCACTTAGTGTGTCAAAGAAGATCATGACAAAACCCAGAATGAAGAGTAGCAATTGGCAAACAAATTTTTGAGAAATATTCAAATGAACCCCGATCATGAAATCCTAGAACTTTTTATATTTAAATTTTAATTTAAATATGCAACATTTATTATTCTTCTCAAGTGAAGACAAAAACAATGACAAGTAGTACATGATTTATGCAGGAATTGCGGTGGTAAGCGTAATGGTGATCACAACATGTATGGTTGCTCTAGTAATGCTAGTTATATGGAAGACAAGCATATGGTGGATTGCTCTCTTCTTTCTGGTGTTTGCTTCCATTGAAATTGTGTACCTATCATCTGTCCTATACAAATTCTCACAAGGTGGCTTCCTCCCATTGGTCTTCGCTTTGTTTCTGATGACAATCATGGGGATTTGGCATTATGTACACAGGAAAAGATACATGTTTGAACTCAGCAACAAGGTTTCTAGTGATTACATTCAAGGATTGGCCAATACCCCAAACATAAACAGAGTGCCAGGAGTTGGGCTTCTCTACTCTGAGCTTGTACAGGGAATTCCTCCAATATTTCCTCATTTTATCAAAAACATACCATCCATCCATTCAGTGCTGGTATTCGTCTCGTTTAAGCCCATCATGATCAGCAAAGTTGCACCAGAAGAGTGGTTTCTGTTCCGACATGTTGAGCCCAGAGACTATAGGATGTTCCGCTGTATTGTCAGATATGGTTATAATGATGTGATAAAGCAAGCCGATGAGTTTGAGAACCAACTACTTGAAGAGTTGAAGGAATTCATCCGCCATGAACACTTCATTCTTGAAGAAGACAAGACTGAAGAAGAAGCAGTTGAGACAGTAAACATCCAGCATTCGAGTATATTAGTGAAAGGTAGAAAATCAAGCGCATCAACAATTCACATTGAGGAATCACTACCCCAACAACAACATAGCTCAGCACGGGGTCCATCAGGTTCCATCCGCTCATTCAATACTAGGGCTAGCTCAACAAATTCCTCGAACCGAATTGTGTCATGTCCGATCCAGGGGATTGAAGAGGAGCTGCAATTTGTGCAGGATGCCAAGGAAAATGGTGTGGTTTATCTCTTGGGAGAAGCAGAAGTGTTGGCAGAGCAGAAATCATCCTTGTTTAAGAAGATTATGGTCAACTTTGTGTATAACTTCTTGAGGAAAAACTTTAGACAAGGGGAGACAGTAATGGCAATTCCACATGCGAGGCTTGTCAGGGTTGGAATGACATATGAGATATAAGGCTGGAAATCTCTATGAATATGAATAAAACAACATGGTTTTTTGACCAGACAGTTTACTTTAATTGAACCTAGCATGAAGATAAAGAAAGCGTTATTAATTTCACATATGTCGACCCTCTAGATCATATAGGATAATGGAAGATCAATGTTGGTTTTTTTTCAATTCTCTAGCTTCAGTGAGAACATTCTGGGTGGTGTTTGAATTATACTAATCTGCTGAGTTTGTATTAGGTAATGTGTAAGAGATTCCTCATAAATTAATAAAAGTAGTTCACCAGACGTACGTCGCCTTTCATGGCTCGCAGGATATACTGTTTGTTGAGGTTAAAAACCAATAGTAGATTCATCATTCAAGTGTGTCTGTATGTTTCACGAGCAAGACTAGGTAAGGAAGCTTGAAACTAGGCATATATATTTCTCGTGAAAAATTCAAAGAAATCCAATTTTTGACTTTATAAAGAATTAAATTTCTATTGGGTGATGCTACATCGACAGTTTCCACTGCTAAGGTAAATTTTGTTTTTTTTGTTTTTAATTTTTTTTAATTCTTAAAACATTTTTAAAAAATCATAAAACTATTAAACAAAATACTTTCTTAATTATTAAATAAAAAAAAACTAATCGATAAGTATTTTGTATGTGACTTTTCTGATCTGTAGGAGTACTATATCATCATTTCCCTTTTCTAATAATAAACTAATGATTTTTTTATTTGCATTGAGAATATTTTATTAGTATATAACACTACACTTAGGCCCCGCTTAGATTCGAAGATGAGATGAGTTGAGATGAGATGAGTTATGAATAGTAGTGAGATGAGTGAGTTGAGATGAGTTTTTGTGTGTTTGGTTTGAAAGTGAGATGAGATGAGTTTAGGTTGTTAGAAAATTAATATAAGTGGGTCCCATAACTTTTTTTATTTATGAATTTGTATATAAATAAATAATAATCATTTTATCCAATTACACAATAATAATTATCAATTTATAAATTTTTTGACTTCGTAAAATTATATAAAAAAAAATCAAATTAAATTATATTTTAGTTAGACCATGTTAAAATTTGATAAATTATTTTATGTAATTCTATGTTAATATTTGTATTATTATAAGAATTACGTTTTGGTCAATAAAAACACACTTCCGTATCCATAAGTCATCAAATTTTGACAGTAAAGAAACTTATAATTTCTACAACGTTGAAAATGTACATGCCAAATTCAATAAGTTCGAATAATCAAACAACACTCTTATAAAACAGTTTATATATTTCACTTATATTACATGTCATGATGTCTAATTGTCCATTGTCCATTCGAAGACAATCCAAAAGTTTGAATGACCACAGAGAAGATTAGCATGGTCCCTGTGCAAAGATGACAAGCACAAATTAAGAAATGTCTAATACTTCATTCACAAACTGCACCTGGCCGCCCACATATTTCTGGCAATATCATCCCTAAATGCAACCATATATTGTGCTGATTCCAACGTCATGTTAGGATGACGTGCTGCATTTGCATCTTCACTAACTGCACGGCCATTCGGATCAAGTTTCTTGTTGGCCCATTCCTCAAATATAAAGTCGTCTGGTGTCGTCATTGTAATAAAATTATGTAATGTACAACATGCGGTAATCAGTTAGCCTTGTTTCGTAATTGAATATGCAGGCATATTTCTTAAAATTCGAAAACGTGATTTTAAGACCCCAAACGCACGTTCTATGACATTACGGATTGATGAATGACGGTAATTAAAATAATCTTTGTAGCCCCTAAATCCCCGCTGACCAGCATAGTCACTTCTATGATATCTTTCTCTTGGATATGGGGGCATAAATCCTCGAGTACATGGATATGCTGAATCGACTAGATAGTAATGACCTGCTAAATGAATTAACACCACAATGGTTAGTCGTAGATAACTAATCATAGAGATTGAACAAAATACATATTAGTTTCAACACATTTTTTAATTAGCATAAAAATATAAAGATTAATTTTTTACCGTCCAAAGGCCATGGAAAGTGGTTATCGACTTGACGCAAGGTGTCAAGGAATATGCGTGCATCATGGGCACTTCCCTCCCAACTAGTGTACACAAATGTGAATTTCATATCCAAATCACATACGCTCAACACGTTTTGGGCAATTTGGCCATGGCGGTTGCGAAATGCCTCGCGTACCTCACTAGGTACGATGGCATTGATCATGGTTTCATCGCACCAATGCATCCCTCCAAAACAATGTTACCCACAATATTAAACAGTTTAGATTGAAATAAATAATTTAATCAAACTTTCAACATATTTAATTATTTGGATTTATTATGTACGAAAAATCGAAACATACCTGAAACCAAGGATAATTTTTCGGATTGGCCTCGATTGTTGGGTGTGGCCCGGCTGTGTGTGTTGGGTTAATAAGATGTGTTCCAAGTGTACAAAGCGCCCGCCTTACTCTCTTTACTTGTCGATTAACGGTTTCTGTTGAACGTTGAAACCGTTGAGCCACGATGCGTTGTTCTTCTCCAAGGCCCACGACTGAAACGAATATGCCTACTTGTTCCTCGACTGTTACCCCTTTTCTAGTATCCTTCAAAAAGTGATTGTTTCGTAAATTTGAACATAATGCACAAAAATGCTCAACCTCCATTCGGAATAACTCTCGACAATTTGTCGGATTTCCTAGCAAAACTTCAACGGTATATTGATTTCCGCGCAATCCAATATTATCTAATGGCTGGCCTTGCCCATCTGGCAACATCCCAAGCCACTTCGTGATGAGTAAGGCGTCTTTCATAAACTCTTTACTACTATCAGTTTCACCCCCATCATTTTCACCCCTATCAGAAAATTGGTTCACATACTCATCATTGTTCACACCATTCGACGAGGTTCCTGCTTCCCAATTTGCACCATCCATGTTAATGTCAAAATGTATGTCTTCTATATCATTAACAAGTGTTGAGTGCAAATTGCTTTCTCACTACATAAAAAAAAACATGTAGATCATAAATACATATCCTTAATAATCAATCAAGTCTGGAAAATATCTGATATTCAACTCATATCACAAATAGAATAACAGTCGTAGCAGTCGTCTAGCATTCAGTAACTAAACATGCCAAAAAAAAAAATTGTCTCGAAAATAAACAACGACCAACGTGACATAAATAAATTATACAACAATTTAAATATGTTGTCAGGTGCATCAACAGTTTCGAGCCCACAACTCTCGCCCGGCAGGATCCATCATCAGGAAGGCTTGCTGCACTGTAGGGTCACATAACTCTTTTACAGCACGATACCACATTGGCCCTTCAAGTTTCGGGGACATTTCGTTCAAAAATGTCATGCACTCTTGTAGTGGATTGTACCCTGCATTGCTGCCCAGGCTTGGGTCTGATCCTTTGCTTCGCTTCTCGCTCCCACTATCGACCCTCTCCCCCCATCGCTTACGACGTGCGGACATAGTTGCTGAAATTTCCTCACATGTCGTTATGATTGCTTCTTTCTGGCTCATCTTCCCTTTGCGCCTATTTGATGATGAAGGTGTAGACCCTTTCCCCAAGCCCACATCATCAGTAGGGTGATGGGGTCTATGTCGATTGTCATCTGTGGGACCACGTCGAGCTCGCATCTCAGAATCAAGCCACTGCTCCTCATCACTATCTAGTGGTGCTTGCGTCGAGGCGTATTGCAGGGTCCCATATGCAATTGATGCACCGAATATAGTGCATAAGTCCTCGTACCTAGGTAGGCCAGATGTACGAAACCTCCCCCATTTTGGTTTAACCTGTTTTCAACGTAGAAAACGCACGTCAGTTAGCTAAGTGTAGACACTTGCTTGAAAATGAAGCATAATTGAATAAATTCACCAATATATCATACCTTTATGGCATTTTCCCATGCCTCGTCGCTCGCATCTACCGTATTGGTGACCCTATCCCAACCCATCCCAGTCTGACCCATCAGATCGAGAAATAGACGTAGTTGACTCTTCAACCTTGTGATTTTACCACCTACCTGATGAGCATCAAACACCCTCACATTGAGAGCGGTAAGCCGCTCAGCATAAGCAGTATGCTGAGCACCCGTGATCTTGCCAGGCTTTAATCTACCGTGTATGGAATTGTCATATAGCATGTCAATAAATACCTCCTCCATATCATTGCCCCATACGTCACGGTCACGTCGCATGTTTTCCAAATCATCCATCACAAATAGCTGTGAGAGGATAATATGGCAATACATGTAATTGTGCGAAGTATGCAAAATTAATAATTGTCCATGTGCAAAAATGGTATATACGAGGGCAAATTTTTGTCATCGGGGCATGTAGTGTAAATTATAGAAAATGAAAAAGAGCCTATCGTTTCGAATATAACCAAACAACCTCCACACATATAGGCTACACAAAGAAACAATTAATATATACAAAACACATAGCAAGACTATAAATTTAATACAAGGGCGTATATAATGTAATGGTTATGGAGTTAAAGGGCGCATACCTGTTGAAAGGCCGGATGTCTACGTGAGGAACGCAAGTAGTACCGCTATCAAATGAGAAGAGACTATGCAGTATTAGGCTTCAAATGTCCAACAAAGCATAAGATAAAAATTATGCGTCTTTATGGAAATCAATAATGATATAGTTGGATAAAATTTGTTTGATTTTGTTATGTGTGTAAAATCTGTGTATTAATTATGAGACTAACGTTTTTTGTATTGTACTTTTGGGTTTGTGTTTTTGTCGAAACCTTTTGAAGATGGTATGATTTAATCACGTTTTAGTGTTGTATTTTGAGTTAGAAATCCGAAGACATATGCTGTCATTTCTGTTGTAAAAGTAGCTAACTCAATGTTACCCGCAAATGTATGGAAAGATTGAACGTTGAAAATATTTCCAGCTTAGTCTCCAATCTATCTTATGTTGTTTGGCTCATTCTTTGACCGTATTGGACAATAATTCATGAACTTAACACATAATGAGACACTCATACCATGATGCATTTGTAAGTTAGGACACTACAAGAATTGTGAGTCACTTTAAATAGAAGCTAGTTTCTTTAGATGATCCACATCACACCAGTTGTACTGCCAAATTCAAGTAATTTAAGTTACTTGAACCTATCAAACATCACATGACTAAAATAAATGGCTATTTGCAAGGTAGGCAAATGCAAGCATGTTATCAAATACTGCAAGTCAGATGGTATGATTGTAAATCACTAAAACCGCTTCAAGTTGATGACTCAATGTTGGGAATCTTAATGGATGGCATGATATGTAACATGAAATTTGTTCCATCCGGTGTTCCCAGAATTATACAATTGTGCAGTGATGTATATATTATATAGGATTATTTAATTAGAATAACTTAATATAGTATAATAATTATACTATATTAAGTGTTCCCAGAACATGTTCTGACATTAAGTATATTAAAATTGCTGCTAGCATAAAGAATAGATAGCAAATTATTTAATTAGGCTATTAGTGACTATCTAGTGGTGCTTGAATTTTCGCGTACTGATAATTATGAAAGAACATCTTAAGACCCCAGCCCATGCATAGTCATACATCAAAACAGTTTATAAGCAGCCCATATAAACCTCCCATTTTAGAACATCAAACCAGCCCAAAGCAGCCCATAACCAGCCCAAAACATGTAATCTTCCCAAAAAAGAAAAAATAAGCAAGTAGAACAATGAGAAATGAAGCAAACAACCCCAACCATATATCTTAGAGTTAGACAATAATCAATTTGAAGTTAAAGCAATGAATACCAACAATTTGAACAATGAGAAATGGGGGCATAAAAGTAGCCTCGTATTTGACAGTAAAGAATAAAAAACTGGCCAGCTAGGATACATGACCAATAAAAAAAAAATTGCAACTAGAACAATGAGAAATTAATAAAATTTGAACACGGATTGCATTCATACCCACAAACTGGCCAGCCAGGATACATGAGCAATAATATCTAATATTCAACACTAATAGTACCAATGTTCAATCCCAAACACTGGCCAGCCAGGATACATGAGCAATAAAAAAAAATGCAACTAGAACAATGACTAATGAATAACCGTTGACAGGCCGATTGCATTCATACCCACAAACTGGGCAGCCAGGATACATGAGCAATAGTACCAATGTTGATGTCTAATAGTACCAATATTCAATTCCAAAAACTAGCCAGCAACTAAACATGAGCAATAAAAAAAAATTGCAACTAGAACAGATTCCATCAATCATAAAAGTTTAACACCAATTGCATTCAGTTCCATCAATCGCAATGTATATAAATTCAACAAACCATGGTGCTTTTTAACTATAAGACACAACTTGAGCAAAGTTTGACTTTGCTTCCCCCATCATTTTCTGTTTTACCATTTGAGAACCCAAAAATACCAAAACTTCAACCAATCAACTCATTTCTAATGATATCAGCTCTATTCCAGAACAACAAGCACCACTCACAAACAAAAACGTGATTTTTTGATATACAAAACAAGTTAGACCAAAAGATATTTCATATTGATATGCATATAAATAAACCTGTCTTAACCAAAGTAACCGAAACATATGAGGAGTTTTTTTGCCTTCTTAACCTACAACGTAAACTCAACCTCCCTTCTGGTACTAATTCTCCTCTGCACCCATGAAATGAAATATGCAACAAATGTACATGGCTCGGATTTAACACCCTCGCAGCCAATAATTATGCAGGAAAACCCGTAGCTACATCCCCAAATTAGGAAAAAGTTGCGTGATGATTCACAACCAAAAATGGCAGTTCAAAAAACCCCTTATGCAGACATGATAACAAATTTGTATAAGTCTAGCTACACACACAATTAGCTTCACAATAGTGAAATTAAATTCACATACTTGGAAAGATCGTGTCCGTGGAGCCGTGGTGGTGGTTGAATGAGACCGCCGGACTATATGGATAGCTTTGGGAAGCAACGGGCAGTGTTTGCAACAAGGTGGATTCCTGGGTTTGCACTGCCTCGGCATGGTGAAGAAATAGTGGAAATTTCTCCACTATTTCTCGAACTGATTGATCGCACTCCCGAGGATGGGTCAAGGGGGCAGGGGAATCTCTGCCTTCTGAGATGGGGTCAGGGTACTTAAAGTTAAACAATACTCAAAAATGTGCTAGGGGAAGAGATTTACCTTCTGAGATGGGATCACAGTACGCCGAAATGCCTCTCCTCGAGTTCCAGGTCCCTTCGGTATTTTTGTTCTTCACGGGATGCCTTTGAATGACTCCAAAACGGTGCAGAGAGGCATTGAAACGGTGGAAATGTGGAGCTTTTAAGAATCTGCAGAAACGGAAGAATGGTTTGCTGCGACGGGGTCTTCCACACCGAGAGAATCCGTTTTCGAAAGTGTGCAAAACCAAGGGCGTATGACTCAGCTGAAGTTATGCAGTAAATGAGATGCTGCTGGTTTCCTATAAGGGTATTTGACCGTAAAGTAAAAAATGGTAATAAATATATTAAAAACCGTATTTGACCGTAAACTCAGCTTAGAGTAGCCTCGTTTGGATTCGAAATGAGCTAACCGTACCAACTCATTTCTAATGACTTGGACTCAGTTTCGAATCCAAGTGGGGCCTTAGAATATTGGTTATGTTATAATTGTATAAAAGTTATATTCTTGTCTTATTTTAATTTTATAGAGTACGCAGAGAAATGCTACATATTAATGTTAGATATAGGGTTTGTAAGCTCTGCATATTCTTTTTTAAAAATGTAGAATCCATCATTAAAAAATAATTTTTTTATATGAATTCCAGATTTATTAAGAATGATAATTGTTGATAGCCATATTATTTTTTACAGTGGCTCTAGAGCCGCAGATTGGGATCTCAACTAGATCCTAACAGTGCATTTTTTCATGTATTTTTCTAATATTTCTAAATATTTTTAATTTCTTTTATTAAAAAATTATAATTATTAAATAAAAAAATATTCAAATTTTCCCGCCAAAAATATATTCGTGGCTTTTGTTTTAGGGCAGTGCTACAATGTCGTACTACTTGACCTTATCGCACAACCAAAATCTTCTTTTCATTTTTTTACATTTTTTTATCATTTAATATATATATATATATATCAATATATTAATAATTACTTCTTTAACTATTAAATAAAAAAAAATTAAAATGCATAAGGTATAAAAATTAGTAGGCAAATTAACATTTTTCTTTATTTTATTACACACCTTTGTTTTTCTTTATTTTAAAACTCCAAGTATTTAATATAGAGTTTTCCAACAGAGCATTTATTATTTAAGAATATTCTTTTATATACAAGAGATGGCTTAAATAAATTAATCAATTTATTTAAATAAATTGGTCTGTTTAAAGAATAATTGATCAATTTATTTAAATTATCTCGTGTATACAATAAATATTATCAAATAGTGATTGCTCCTAAGAATTGTTTTTTAATATATTGCAGTTTGCAGAATGGTAGCATGCAGAATTTCAACTACTGAGATTCCGCGACGTAATTGAATGTTTCAAACCATAGCGACCTTAATTTGGTGGTTTAGATGGCATTATTGGTTCTCCTAATTAACGTTATTGTAATGAATTTAGTGGAGGGACGGCAGCCGCCCCCTGTCCCACCACTAAATAATGTGAATGACCCCACCACTATTATATTAAATTTGCATAGTAACTTGTATAGTGACTTGCATAGTAACTTGCATAGTAATTTCAAAGCCTATAAATAGGGGTTTCAGTTGTAATGAAATTCATAAGAAAATATAGAGAGAAAGAAAGCTTGAGTTCTTAAGAGTTTCAGAGAGAGTTTCTTATTTCTCTTTTACAATAGTAGTTCCTTTCTTTAAGTTTCATAACACGTTATCAGTACGACGGTTCTGCCAATTCTGAAGCTAGTGGCCTTATTCCTCTGTAAGTTTTTCAATATATTATTTGAAATCATTGATATATTTTATTGATGATTATCTGTGTAAATTTATAAATATATTTTCTGAGATACGCATATTTATTATTTATATGTGTAGAAAATGGCAAATCTTACAAAATTGGAATTTGTTGCTCTTGATATATCTGGGAAAAATTATTTATCCTGGATACTTGATGCTGAAATACATCTTGATGCAATGAACCTGGGAGAAACTATTAAAGAAGGAAATCAAGCATCCCTGCAGGAACGTGCTAAAGCAATGATTTTCCTTCGCCACCATCTTCATGAAGAATTGAAAACTGAATATCTCACGGTAAAAGATCCCTATATTTTGTGGAACAGTTTAAGGGAGAGGTATGAACACCAGAAGACTGTTATCCTCCCAAGAGCTCGCTCTGAATGGATGCACCTGAGGTTGCAAGATTATAAAAGTGTTAGTGAGTATAATTCCGCACTTTTTAAAATAAGCTCAGTATTAAAATTATGCGGTGAGAAAATCACCGATGAAGATATGCTAGAGAAGACTTTTACTACATTTCATGCCTCGAATGTGCTCCTGCAGCAGCAGTATCGAGAGAGAAAGTTCAAGAAATATTCTGAACTTATATCATGTCTTCTAGTAGCTGAGCAAAATAATGAGCTCTTATTAGAAAGCCACCAGTCACGCCCTACTGGCTCAATATCATTCCCTGAAGTGAATGGTAATAGGTTTGCATCATTCCCAGAAGTGAATGGTGCATCCTTTAGAAGAAATCGGGGGCGTGGACGTGGACGTGGTAGAAGAAATTATAGAAATGTTGGTCATAGAAATGACAACATTAAAAGGGATATACCATATCACCAGAAGTGGTACAATTCAGAAAGGGGTAAAAATCCCCAGAATAATTCTTCAAAGAAAAGTGAAGAGGTGTGCCATAGATGTGGAATGATTGGACATTGGTCACGTACCTGTCGTACGGCCAGGCACTTAGCTGATTTATATCAAGCTTCTGTTAAAGGAAAGAATAAAGTGCATGAAACAAATTTAGTAGAACCATCAGATGATTTATTAGATTCAGTAAATGTAGACGTTACTCATCTTGATGTATCTGATTTCTTTAATCATCCTGATGGTAGTATTGAACACTTAATTGGAGATGGAAGTGTTCCACTCAATTAATGTATTTTCTTTCTATCTGTAATAAAAGTTTTTATATATTTTGTAGAACCATGGATCACATTGATGAGCATTTTATCTCTGAGTTGAATGATAAAGATATATGTCTGGCTGATAGTGCTACAACTCACACAATTCTCAAAGAAAAGAAATATTTTCAAAATCTAACACTGAGTAAAGCCTATGTCCATACCATATCAGGTTCATCGGATTTAATTGAGGGCTCCGGAAGAGCTTATATTGTGTTGCCTAATGGCACCAAATTTTGTATTGATGATGCTCTATTCTCTTCACAATCCAGAAGAAATTTATTAAGTTTCAAAGATATACGTCGTAATGATTACCATATTGAAACGACCAATGAAGGCAGTAAAGAGCATCTTCTTATTACTAAAACAATATCGGGCCAGAAGCTCGTTTTAGAAAAACTGCCTGCTCTATGTTCTGGATTGTATTATACAAAAATGAGAACAATTGAATCATATGTGGTAATGCACCAGAAGTGCATTGACCCTAAAGTATTTATGAATTGGCATGATCGCCTTGGACATCCGGGTTCTATAATGATGAGACGAATTATTGAAAATTCGCATGGGCATCCCTTAAAGAATCAAAAGATATTTCTACCCAATGAATCTCCGTGCTCTGCATGTTCTCAAGGTAAGTTAATTATTAGACCATCTCCCTCAAAAATCATTGTTGAATCTCCATCCTTTTTACAAAGGATTCACGGAGATATATGTGGGCCTATTCATCCATCAAGTGGACCATTTAAATATTTTATGGTTCTAATTGATGCATCTAGTCGATGGTCACATGTTTGTCTTCTTTCCACTAGAAATGTTGCATTTGCTAGACTTCTTGCTCAGATAATTAAACTACGAGCACAATTTCCTGAGTATCCAATTAAGACCATTCGATTGGATAATGCAGGTGAATTTTCATCTCAAGTTTTTGATGATTATTGCATGTCAATAGGAATAGATGTTGAACATCCTGTTGCCCATACACACACACAAAACGGTTTAGCTGAGTCTTTGATCAAAAGGCTTCAACTAATCGCTAGACCTTTACTTATGAAATCAAGACTACCTATTTCTGTTTGGGGACATGCTATACTTCATGCAGCATCTCTAATTCGCATTAGACCATCTGCATATCATAAATATTCTCCATTACAGCTTGCATATGGTCAACAACCAAATATTTCTCATCTTCGTACTTTTGGATGTGCTGTATATGTTCCAATTGCACCTCCACAACGTACAAAAATGGGCCCTCAACGTAGACTTGGGATATATGTTGGTTTTGATTCTCCATCCATTATTAGATACCTTGAACCCCTTACAGGGGATATGTTTAAAGCACGTTTTGAGGATTGTCATTTTGACGAATCAAATTTTCCGTTAATGGGTAAAGAAAAGTCGGTGCCTGAAGCACGACAAGATATTACTTGGGATAATAAGACCCTGTCTCATTTTGATCCTCCTACAAATGAATGTAAACGGGAAGTTCAAAGGATTATTCATTTGCAAAATATTGCAAATCAGTTACCGGATGTATTTACTGACACTAAAGGTGTAGTAAAATCTTATATTCCTGCTGTTAATACTCCAGCAAGGATTGAAGTCCCTGAAGGACAAATTGTCAAAGCAGCAATAGGTGAATCTAAAATACGCCTGAAGCGTGGAAGACCTATTGGTGCAAAAGATAAAATTCCCAGAAGGAAAAGAATACAAAATGAATTTGGTGTTCCTGAAGAACACGTACCCACAATACAGGCCACAAATATAATTGATGCTCCTAAAGAGCTTAAATCTTCTATTCCAGAACCTCCTGAAGAGGAAAATCTTGAAGAGTATAAATCTCCTAAAAATGGACCTTCTGAAGAGGTGTGTCATGAAATGTTTTCCCCTGAAGAGGAACAGGTACCTGAAAATAATGAGATCTCAATACATTTCATGAAAACTGGAGAAATTCTGGATAGAAATAAAACTGTTGTCGACAACATATTTTCATATAAAATGGCCCTTGACATTACCAGAAGTAATGAAGAAAGTGAGCCAAAAAGCGTCGAAGAATGTCGACGTAGAAATGATTGGCCAAAATGGAAAACAGCTATTGAAGCTGAATTAAATTCGCTAGCGAAACGAGAAGTATTTGGACCTGTTGTCCAAACACCAAAGGGTGTAATGCCTGTTGGATATAAGTGGGTATTTGTACGAAAACGTAATGAGAAAAATGAAATTGTGCGATACAAAGCACGGCTTGTTGCACAAGGTTTCCTGCAGAAACCCGGGATTGATTATGAAGAAACATACTCTCCTGTTATGGATGCAATCACATTTAGATTTTTGATTAGTCTGGTTGTTACAAAAGGATTAGAAATGCGGTTGATGGATGTGGTCACTGCATATTTATATGGATCCTTAGACCATGACATATATATGAAAATCCCTGAAGGATATAAGATGCCTGAAGCATCTACAAGTACATCTAGAAATATGTACTCAATCAGACTACAAAGATCTTTATATGGGTTGAAGCAATCCGGACGCATGTGGTATAATCGCTTAAGCGAATATCTATTGAAAGAAGGATTTGAGAATAATCTTATATGCCCATGTGTTTTTATTAAGAAATCAGAATCCGGATTTGTTATTATTGCGGTTTATGTTGATGATTTAAATATTGTGGGAACTCCTGAAGAGATCTCAAAAACCGCTATATATTTAAAGAATGAATTTGAAATGAAAGATCTTGGCAAAACAAAACTTTGTCTCGGCCTGCAGCTTGAGCACTTGCCAAATGGAATTTTTATTCATCAGTCCATGTATACTGAGAAAGTCCTAAAGCATTTTTATATGGACAAATCTCATCCTCTGAGTACTCCAATGATTGTTCGAACACTTGATGTGAAGAAAGATCCATTCCGTCCTTGTGATGACGATGAAGAAATTCTTGGTCCTGAAGTACCATATCTCAGTGCAATTGGAGCTTTGATGTATCTTGCAAATTGCACTCGACCAGATATTACATTCTCAGTTAATCTGCTTGCAAGATATAGTTCTGCACCAACTCGAAGGCATTGGAATGGCATTAAACATGTCCTTCGTTACCTTCATGGTACGGTTGATATGGGATTATTTTATCAACGTGGTTCAAGTCCAGAATTGATTGGGTATGCAGATGCGGGTTATCTTTCAGATCCACACAGAGGTAGATCTCAAACTGGATATTTATTTACTTATGGAGATACTGCCATATCATGGAGATCTGTTAAGCAGACACTATCTGCTACCTCTTCAAATCACTCAGAGATCATTGCTATTCATGAAGCAAGTCGAGAGTGTATTTGGTTGAGATCAGTTATTCAACATATCCAGGAAAAGTGTGGACTTCCTATGATGGATAATAGCCCAACAATCTTATATGAAGATAATACTGCTTGTATCACTCAAATCAGAGGAGGATATATCAAAGGTGACAGAACCAAACATATTTCACCGAAATTCTTTTATACTCATGAACTTCAAGAAAAAGGTGAAATTGATGTCAAGCAGATACGATCTAGTGATAATCTGGCAGATTTATTCACAAAGGCGTTACCAACTTCCACATTCAAGAAGATTGTGCATAACATTGGAATGCGAAGACTCAAAGATCTTTTGTCATGCACTTTTCAGGGGGAGTAAATGTGCTGATTGTACTCTTTTTCCTTCGCTGAGGTTTTGTCCCACTGGGTTTTCCTCTGCAAGGTTTTAATGAGGCAATCTTAAAGCACTTGTGGATACATAAAGAGACTGTACTCTTTTTCCTTCGCCATTGGTTTTTCTTCCCACTGGGTTTTTACTTGGCAAGGTTTTAACGAGGCAGATTCCTTATGAGTGGTCATTCAAGGGGGAGTGCAATGAATTTAGTGGAGGGACGGCAGCCGCCCCCTGTCCCACCACTAAATAATGTGAATGACCCCACCACTATTATATTAAATTTGCATAGTAACTTGCATAGTGACTTGCATAGTAACTTGCATAGTAATTTCAAAGCCTATAAATAGGGGCTTCAGTTGTAATGAAATTCATAAGAAAATATAGAGAGAAAGAAAGCTTGAGTTCTTAAGAGTTTCAGAGAGAGTTTCTTATTTCTCTTTTACAATAGTAGTTCCTTTCTTTAAGTTTCATAACAGTTATTGTATTAATGATTATAGTGGCAATTATTAGAGGTATGCCGTACTATATTAATGGTTTTTCTATTGATTAGATGGCTTTCATGCATTTTCGTCATAATTAATCAAATGGATAAAGTATTGCAATAATTGGGGATAAAATACTCCACATGATTCGATTCAGACGTTGAAAAATACATTTGATAAAGAATTAGAAATGAATATATAATTGTTGGACGGTTGTTTAAGGTTCCGTTTGAGTTTTGAGATGAGTTGAAATGAGTTTAATTTATTTTTTAATATTATTATTATTTTAAAATTTAAAAAATATGTATTGAAATTTAAAAAAGATGTATAAGAATTTGTATTTTATATAAAAAATTATAAAAATATAATAATAAAATGAAGATAAATTGAACTAAGTTACGAATACAAACGGGACAAATCAAAATCGATTCGATTAAATTCGAAATTGACTCAAATTATATGCTAAATGGACTGTTTGTAAACATAAAATTAGATTCAATAAATTTTAAACGATATAATTAACTTGTATAAAGTTCGATCGATTCGATTAATACTCTTAAACAAATTTGTATTGAGCTCAAATAACTCGATTAATATTTGTGAACAAATTTATATAAAGTTCGATTCGACTCGTGAACTTGGCTTGTATATATTTTACATATATCATACAACATATATGTCTTATAACGGCATACATAATTATGTATATAGACTTATAATCTATTGCATATACTATATATAAATTTATAAATTATTATATTATCTTCTTATCTTATAGAACTATAAGTTGTAATGATTCATGAATGCATGAGTCCAATTAATGTTGTTAAATATACAACATTATATATTTACAAATTGCACCATATAAAATATATAATCCTAAGTCCATATTATATATATATATATATTCATAAAATCATATTAATATATGTATGTTAGAAAGATGATATATTAATATTAGTGGTGTTAAGAAGATGGTGCCACGTTGGTATTAGAATTAATTTACATTCATAATTTCATATATCAATAGTCTAATACTATTAGTCTAATAATTTCATATATGGTAGTGTATTAGCATAACATTAACCTATATTAATATATGAAAGAAAGATGGTGGTCTACTAATATGTAGTATTATAATTTAAAGAGTCATATATTATAAGTATAGACTATAGTATATAAATTTATAGTATAATTATAATATCATATGATGAGTAATAAATTATATATTATAAGAAAAATAGGTTTTTGTGACCATTTAATTACAATCAAATGACTATTTATATTTAATTTTGACTATAAATAATCATTTGGTTGTAATTAAATGATCACAAATAAACAATTTTCTTATAGTGATATATATATATATAATGTTGGATAAATTATTTTTTAATTTTATGTATTTTTTTCAATTTTTCTCTCTCATATTTTTTAAAATTTAATAAAATATATTAACTTAAACTATTTCACTATTATTTATAAATTGATTTATTGTTATTTGCAATCACATTAAAATATTCTTAGCACTAACCGATATTTGGAATGTCGAAATCAGAAGAACTCTAAAATTAATCTAAATAATGACACTGCTTTTTAATTTTTAAATTAATCTATTTTGTTGGAATTTGAAAAAATGTTTTAGATTTGGGGTTGCATTTATGCAAAGGAGATCCTAGGGTTCGGTCCACCGAACCCCTCATGTTTTGTAGCTCCTGCCGTTCCCGATAGTGGTGGGCGACACCGCCCAGCTCATCGGGATCGAAGATAAGGTTCGAAACGGGTTTAAGGCCGTCAGGGGCACACCGAAGGTCGCTGGGGCTTGCCGTCGCAAGGGTGGGGTCGCCGGCTCCCTCCGGTCCCGATGGGCTGGACGTTGTCGCCCACCGCCGCCTACGCGGGCTGGGTGAGGTCGAAATTACTATAAAAATCCATCTTCATTTTATTTTTTATTATGTTTTTTATTATATATTTTTTTTATTTTTTTTATTTTTTTAAATTATATTATTTTTATTGTATTTTTATTATATTTTTAAATATTTTTTATTGTATTTTATTGTGTTTTTGTAAAGAATTAAAGGGAAGGGAAAGGGGTTGTAAAGGTGCTGGGGTGCAGCCCGACCGCACCCCAGCGTCTTCCTTATGCAAAACAAAACGAATGATAATACATAGAGTAGGGATATCGGTATAACGGATTTTATATTTTTTTTACAATTTATAGTGTTATAATTGTTTTTTTATTTTTCATCATTCTTTTAGTATTTTTAATCATTAAGAAAAAATAAAAATATATATAAAATTTTATTAATATTTACATTCTTAATCATTAAATAAAATTATAAATTATAAATTAAATATAAAAAAATTATAAAATAATATTAAATCTATCATTTTTATAATATTATATATATATATATAATAGAATAGGAAGGGGATTATGAGATTTTATGGTACAAATGATGACGTGGATTCGTAATATTTAAGGATCTACTAGCTAATCCATCTGTCAGAACCTTCGACCCAAAAGATAAGTTAATAGTACATAATTAACAGACTTGTAAGGAAAGGGAAATATTTTCCTGTACAAATTAAGGTACGTAACTGTGATATACATATTTTTTAAATAGAGTATATTATTAAGAATTTTTTTTTATAGAAATTCTATATTTAATTATTTTCTTAGAGGGGGTGCACCGTGCATGAGACTTAATTACATTTTTTAAAATTACAAATATCAGTTTTTATATAAATATTTTGAAATTTATATTTATTACTTATTTATTATTGGCTGAAGTATTTATACAAAGAGTAATAAATATTATAAGACTTATTTTCTTTATTTATTTCTAATTGAGATGGTCAAAGACTCAAATTGGAGCTAGACAAAGGATCAGATTTTTTTTTATATATAATGTTACAGACAAGTTTTAAATGCATAACTTTTTATGCAAAATTTTTTTTATATAAAAAATAAAATTTCCACACTTTTTCAGATTTTTTTCATAAAATTAGATGCTCGTGAATCTCGTACATTTTCAACCTGAGGTCATGAATCCATTTAAAATAAGAACAGTGATATATACATAAAATAATTACATAACATATTTTATATAAATATTAAATTAGAGATAATTCTATAAAACACTTTATATAAATACAACATTTTACTAAATTATCTCTTATTTAACAGTTATTATAAAATATATTACGTATATATCATTTTTTTTAAAATAAAATCTTATATAATCTTTGGTACAACGCTTCTACAGTTGTACTATCGCCAAATGAGAATTATATTGAGAATAACAACAATCTTATTATCGCGAGCAAACTGGCATGGACAACGCGATAAGAGGAATGAATGATGATCATAAAGAAGGAAAATATTTTAGTTATAAAAAAAATTATATAAAAAAATGATAAATTAATAGAGTTTGACGTGATATATCAAATTATAAAATAAATGTAATAAATATTATGAAATCATATTAATTTATAATTTTTTTTTAGTGTAATTTTTTTAAACTTGTAGCAGTGGATCGTAGTTGATAATCATATTAGTTTTTATCACATCTTTCCAAAGAGGAGATGAAAAAATTGTCAGAATAATTAATGCCGTAAATGAAAGTTTTAGGTGATGCATCCACGTGACCTCATGTTAATCTCCATGTATTAATATTACAGTTTGCATAGTAATAGCATGCAGAAGCGTTAAAAAATGCTGAGATTCCGCATAATTGAATGTTTCAATACGTAACCTTAATTTAGTGATTTATTTTAAGTCATTATTGGTTCTGATTTCTCCTAATTAATGTTATTGTATTGATTATGATTGCAATTATATATTTGAGGTAGATTAATGGGTTTTTTATTTAGATCGCTTTCATGCATTTTCATCCTAATCAAATGGGGAACTACAATAATTGGATATAACTACTCCACATTCAGACGTTGAGACATGCATTAAAATTTGATGATCGGCTGGTATTTATCTTATGAAATTGATAGTTAGAGGTTATTTATAATTTTCACACACTATTCTTTTTCACGTCGCAATTCTTCCTGCAATGTTCAATTCTTTCACCCATTATTTTATAACCTTGCGCAAACTGCTTATTTGCTTCGCTCCTTGATGTGTCGGTAGTTCGAATGGCTTAATCCTTAATAGCCAGAGTGGCTTAAAAGCTCCAATCATGCAAAGAGAAGAGGTTTTTTTCCCCTTCTTCTTGAAACAGATAGAGAATTAGAAATGAATATATAATTGAGTCTTTTTTTTTTAGAGAAAAACCATTCCAACTTCCGTTGATAAAATAAGAGGAAATACAAGATTTAACAACTGGTTGAGAAACCAGTTCAATCTAATCCTTAGCTTGGGTTACAAGCTTTTTTTGCTAGACAATGAGTAACATGGTTATCAATTCTTCGAACAAATGTAACCTGCCAATGTTCTAAACTAAACAACATGATCCTAGTGTCATTGAGAATCAGACTAACATTGTCCCATCTATCTTTATTCTGGTTCAGGGCTCTAATAATTTGTTGATTATCGCCCTCAAAAATCACTTGATTAAGCTCTATTTCCTTGGCCCATATCACTGCTTCCATAGCTCCTTTAACTTTTGCAAGGAGGGGGTCCATGAAATCAGCTGTAGTAAGCTTCTTTCTATACATTTTTGAACCTGAGTGGTCATGAGCAACTAGGCCAACTCCTATTCTGTTTAGGGAGTAGTTGAGAGTAGTATCCCAATTTATTTTTATGAATCCTTGTGGAAGAGGAATCCAAATTTGCTGGAGGTTTTGTATCCCTTTATTCAATGGATGCTTGTACTTTTGAGCTTCTTGATAATCCTGCAAAGAAATACTTGCTTTTGAGGCTACTCGAGTAGGATGAGTAAATATATTTTCAAAAATCAATTTGTTTCTTCTATGCCAAATCTCTTGGGTTGTAGTTGTGAAAATTTCCATCAAATTTTGATCACAGGAACTTGACAGGTTCTCAACTAGATCTCTAAATGGACCTTCCATACCATTTCTTTTTTGGAGACCTCTTGGACCTTGACACCAAACATTTTATGTTGAGCTAAAATTCCACAATGCAGGAACTATTGTTTCATTTTCTCTATTGCAAATGGGGCACAAAGGGGTTTGCACTATTTTCCTCTTATAATGGTTAGACATAGTAGGCAAATAGTCTAGACAAGCTCTCCAAATAAACACTTTGGTGGCATTTGGGATAATCAATTTCCAGCAGTAGGTCCACTTGTTATTTCTCTAGATAGAAGAGGAGGGAGGGTTGGCCCTTTTCAAGTTCCATTAATTCCTTTTGCTTGTGATAATTACTCCTAACAATGAACATGTCATTGTTTGTGCCTAATCACATTAGTCTATCTCTAGCTCCATACTTGCTTAGTGGGATTTTTTAACTAGTTCTACTTCCTCCTTCTCAAAAACAACTTCCACTAGTTTAGTTTTCCACTCTTTTAATTCCATGTCTATCAATTCCGTAACTAGAGCATTTTCTTGCAAGGTTTGGATGGGAGATTGGACTTCATAAGTAGACGGTTTGGGGAGTCACCTATTTTCCCATAATTTGATATTCTGGTTATTTTCAATTTTCTAAGAAGAGCCTTTTTCTATCAAAATTTTGGCTAAGCACAAGTTTCTCCATATTAAAAAAGGCATTGCCCCTGCTTTTGCTTTGAATAAGTCTTATTAAGAGTAATACCTGGTTTTTAAAACTCGAGCAACTAATGAATCCGGTGCTTGGGATATTCTCCACACCTATCTTGCCGACAAAGTAAGATTAAAACTATCAAATTCCCTAAACCCCAAGCCTCCTACTTCTTTGGATTTTCCCATATGACTCCAAGCAACCCAATGTATTATGTTATCCTTGTTCATATGGCTCCACCAATACTTTCTCATAAGTCTATTTATCTCGTTGATGAGGACTTTTGATAGTTTGAACACTCACAAAAAATAGGTTGGAATTGCTTGTGTATCACAGCTTTTAAGAGGACATTTTTTTCCTGTTTGCGATAGAAATTTTGTTTTCCAATTACTTAACCTCTCTCTTATTATGTCCACAATACTTTGGAAAGCCACCTTTTTAGATCTACCTGCTAAGGTCGGGAGTCTCAAGTAATTCTCATAAGAGGAAGTGGGCTTTGGCTCCAGCCAAACGAAGGATATACTCCTTTGTTTCTCTTCTTGTATTTGCACTAAAGAAAATAGAAGATTTTGATTTGTTCAAATTTCGGCCTGAAGCAATCTCATAGGCATATATAATTAAGACTTGTGAGACATATATATTATCTAGAGGGTGAGATAAAACGTATGGCCGAAATTCATTTGGAAACATAATTGGTTGATATAAACAACTCCACATTAAAATTTGAAAAATGCATTACAATTTGATAGAGAATTAGAGATGCATATGTAAATGAGACTAGTGAGTGATATTAGAGCACTCTTAAGGGATAATGTAAAAGCTATCTATTTATAAAATTTGAAGTTTCTAATTTTTAATGCATGTCCAACTGATACCATATTGGATTCGATATTTTGAAGTTTGCTATAGTTTTAACCTCACTTACCACTATATGTAGCGTTATACTATTCACGAATGTAAGTATTTTTAATTCATTTATATGTCTTTGAGGATCAAGTTGTTCATCCCAAGTGAAAGCTATGCTCGCCGTTCGGTTTTTTCATCCCAAGTAGTCGCTGCCTGCCAACAATAGCTACATTGTTCCCTCACTGATACCCCTTCACGCCAACGATCGACTTCTGATAGACTCAGCTTCAGCAACTCTTCCTCCTTCTCCCACGTGAGCTCCAAATTCAAAATGGGTATACAGGGCTTCTCCTTTTAGCCCAACCACCGTCGACAACCACTGGCCATGCTACTACACCAGCAACCACTGCCCCTATGCCAGCGAGCACCCCCAACCACTAAACCTAGCCTCCCTCCTCCCCTCTTGCCTAGAGGCTTCAAACCCAAGCACCGGTTTCGGCATTTCACAACCCACGGGATTCCATTTTGACCAAAACAAAATAAAATATTTAGATGATATAAAGAAAAAAAATAAATTAACTAATGAATGATATATTATAAAAATAAATATACAAAAAAAAATATAAAAAAAAACATATTTTAATAGTGTATTTTAAATAATAAAGTAAAGTAACCATTGTGAGTGGCATGGAGGGTGAGATAAAACTTACCGAATAAATTCATTTGGAAACATAATTATTTTTAAATATTTTTGTATAAAAATTAATATTTATAATTAATCATAAAATGCACAAATATCATGTATTTATTTTTAAAAAATGAAATAATAATATACTAAAGTATATTTCTTAATATTCAAACGAATCAAACCAACCAATATTCGGCATGCCATCGTATATTGGAATGAGAACAACTCTGAAATTAGTCTGAAAAATGCTGCAACTGCTTTTTAATTATTAAATTAATTATTTTAATTTGTTGGAAAAATATTTTAGATTTGGGGTTGCAGTATGTAAAACAAAACGAATGCTAATATAATGGAATAGAAGTGGACTATGAGATTTTATAATACAATTGATGAAGTAGATTCGTAATTAAGGATAAACGAAAAAAAAAATCTAGCTAATCCTGTGTAAGAACCTTGATCCCAAAATTCGCGGGAATGTTGTACGTTTTGAACCAGTGAATCTCATTACTTTTGTTTTGAAAAATGATAATATATTTTATAGTATTTTAGATAACAATGTTGTAAAAGAATAAATTATTTTATAAATTATTTTATAAAATTAATATCACTTTATAAAAATATTCTTATTTTATAATATGTATTATATAAAATATTATAAAATATATTGTGTATATTATTTTTCGAAGAATAATAAGATTCACATGTTCAAAATATCCGAGATTTCCGCAAATCTAAAGATGGATAATAGAACATTATTATTTGGATTGAATAAAAATTAAATCTAATAAAAATTTGGACATTCAAAGTCATTTTAAGTCTACATTAGATTTCCACAAACCAAATTTTTCAACTTTTTTGAATCGTAAAGCTATACCAAATGCCAAAATTGACTGGTTAGCTAGAATAATCAAATTTGGCCAGTTACTAAAATAAAAGTTAGTTATATTATTTTATTATTATAATTTGAAAAAATAGTCATTTTAACGTGAGACTTATGTAAGAGCATTCTCAATAGATTGGTTAAAAGCTATCTTTAAAAAAGTGACAATTCTTAGATAAAATTTTAGTTTTACTATTTACAAAATTACTTTTATTTCCTTTCCCCACAAATTTTATTATCATATTTGATTAATTATAACCAAAATTTTTTAATATTTGTGTAAAATTATACTTTTTGAATGATAGTTTTTAGCCAATTTAATGAGAATATTCTAAATGAAATGACTAAAAGTCAAAATTTGAGTTATATTGAATAAAATTGTACTACAGCAATGATCAATCCAATAAGAGTGCTTTAAAAGAGGAAAAAGTTTTTTCAAGTGACAAAAACTAATTAAAGTAAAATAAAAAATACTTTGATTATAAAGTGATTGCATAAAAATAAATTTATATGATTTGATATCATGGTCGACTCAAAAGGATAGACAATAAGGCCACCGCCTAAGACCTTCAAATTTGAGTAGGCCCCACCCTATAAAGAAAAAAAATGTCATAGAAAATATTACGTAGTATAAAATCTAGGAAACATTTTATTTAAAATAAAACCAATATTAAATTATAGAATTTGATTAAAAAACAAGTAAATATAAAAGTTTTACTAAAAAATATTTTATTTAAAGTGTACAAAATTTTTAAATAATAGTAAAATTGGAATATAACAAAATAATATGTACTTTAATGTAACAAAATTTTAATATATTATGTATCTTAAAATTTTCAATAGAGTTTTATTATTTAATATTTAAATATTAGTATTATTTTTAAATTAAAGCCTTATGTATTTGATGCTCACCTAAGCCCACAAAAATATTGAGTCGGCCGTCTCTTTGACGTGATATATTAAATCATAAAATTATTTTTATAAAATAGATCTAATAAATTGAATTATTTTATATAATATTTTTGTGTCTGACTCAAGTAAAATTATTCCTCAAATATAAGAATTGATGCCGTGCAACGAGATGCCACTCATACGCACGTTAGAATTAAAATTATGAAATTTTGGGATGAAGAGTCAAGACAAGGCAGATGATCCAAGTGAAGACAAGGCTTCATTCTGACTTTGATCGGCAATCATGAGGACTTTCTGCAAAATGCAATAAACTCTTGAATGGCAAAAGAAAAAAACAAAAAAATAATACCAAACATATCTGATATAATAAACCCAAGCATGTTTTGACTTCAGTGCCTATAAATTAAGACTCGCGAAAGCAATGGCAAAAACCCATCACTGGAATTGTAGAAGCACAAAGAAGCACCAAACGATGGGCGCAGATCAGAAAGAGGTGGAGGAGACGAGAGAAACAGAAACAAACGAAGAACTAGAAACAACAGATCATGTGGGGAACATGAAAGAACGAAAGATATCGTGGGCAAAGCTGCGCCGGCTGGACTCCTTGAATATAGAGGCTGGAAGGGTTTCATCTTCTCAAAGCCATGCCTCCAAGGTCTCTTTTCATCTTCTCAGTCATCAAGTTCTTGAGAGTAATTCTCTTTTTTTTTTTTTGTTTTTCAACTTCTGTTTGATGGGTTTGGTGTGAATTAAGCAGGTTAGTTGGAAGAGAACGTTGAGTTTTGCATTTCAGAGCATAGGGGTGATATATGGGGACATAGGGACGTCTCCACTTTACGTGTACAAAAGCACTTTTAGCGATGGTATTATTCACCACCAAGACGACATTTTTGGTGTCTTGTCCCTTATCATCTACACCATAGCGTTCGTAGCCATGCTCAAGTATGTCTTTATTGTGTTGTGGGCCAATGACAATGGGGATGGTAAGAAAAGAAACCAGTACTTCAGCTTCCTTAATTCCCGCTTTTAAAAAATTAAGTGCAGTTTATATATATATATTATATATATATATATATATAAATATTTCTGATCTTCTGACTCATCGAAAAGGTGTTGATTTATAGGTGGGACGTTTGCACTGTATTCCTTGTTTTGCCGGTATGCAAAGGTGAGCTTGATTCCAAATCAAGAGCCAGAGGACAGGGAGCTATCCAACTTCAGTCTTGAAACCCCATCCAACCAGTCGAGACGGGCTTCGAAGATCAAGGAAAAGCTTGAGAGCAGCAAAACTGCAAAAATTCTGCTTTTCCTTGTCACCATCATGGGAACTTCTATGGTAATTGGAGATGGGATTCTTACTCCATCCATTTCAGGTCAGTTTTTTGACAGAAAAATCTCGGACTTGATGAAGACATGTTGTCTGTAAGTACATTAAACACATGGGTTTTTTGCTTGCATGCAGTTCTATCTGCGGTGGATGGGATAAAGTCGCTAGGGAGAGGTACTAGTATGTTATTATATGTCAATCATTCTTTCATAAGCTGCGAACTTGAAAGTTGTTTAGATTATAATCTCTGACATATTAATTAAACATATATGATTCAACCCAGATGCTGTTGTGGGGATTTCAGTGGCAATCTTGATAGTTCTGTTTTCTGTTCAACGATTCGGAACAGATAAAGTGGGGTTTACGTTTGCCCCAATCATCTTCTTGTGGTTTTTGTTCATCAGTGGCATTGGTCTTTACAACTTATTCAAATATGATATTGGAGTTTTACGTGCTTTCAATCCAGCATACACATTTGATTACCTCAAAAGAAATGGCAAACGAGGATGGATTTCCCTTGGTGGAGTTTTTCTGTGCATTACAGGTAAGTGATACAGTACTAGCTAGTCGTTTTTTTTAGGAGTGCTGCAATAATATTCACAAAAATAATTATATAAAAATAATCATATATAAATTGACGTGGGTTGATCTGATTCATTATTTTTATTTTATAATATAAATAAGTTTATAATCTGATTTATCATATCAAGACAACAATATTTTTATATAATCTATTTATAATCAGAGTACTTCTTTTTTTAATGTTGTTTATATTAATTTCTACCGTCTGGCTTGGGTTCTCCATCTGACTAGTGACATAAATCAGGAACCGAGGCCATGTTTGCAGATCTGGGCCACTTCAATGTTCAAGCAGTTCAAGTAAGCCAGATTCAATATAATAGCCTTTTATGTTCTTTTTCTGTTCTGTTCGGGGGACGCACCTTGAATATATGATTTTTTTTCCTTTAAAAGAATAAAAATTTTATTACACAACCAACAGTACTAACTACCTTCAAAACATAAAAGTGATGACACTTTTTTTTTATTATTAAATGATTTTTTTTATTAAATGATAAACTGCACAGGCACACGTTAAATTGCAGTAAATGGCTAAAAACTTAAAACACAATTAAAATCAAAATTTGTACAAATTATGGAATCTTATAATTTTTCACCATGATATTATTGCAGATCAGTTTCTCTTTCATTACGTTTCCTGCATTAATAACTGCATATAGTGGGCAAGCAGCATACCTCAGGAAATTCCCGGAGAACGTGGAAAATACTTTCTACGACTCCATACCAGGTTTAGTAGTACTGTTTTTTTCTCGCAGCATATATGTGTAGATCCAATCTTAGAAAATCTTTTTTGGGTTATTACATCTGTGTTTTCTGAGCAATATTCAGCTGATGTAAGTTAATTGGTTCTCGATCCAGACCCAATATACTGGCCAACCTTCGTTGTTGCTGTAGCTGCTGCCATTATAGCCAGCCAAGCTATGATATCTGGGACATTTGCAATTCTCTCTCAATCTCAAAATCTAGGTTGTTTTCCTAGAATTAAGGTTGTTCATACCTCTGCGAAGTATGAAGGCCAGGTTTACATCCCCGAGGCCAACTACTGTCTCATGATTGCTTGTGTTATTGTCACCGTGGCTTTCAGGACTACTGACAAGATCGGCAATGCATATGGTAAGATTAACATTCTTTAAGGAAGCTGGCCGGGACGGAATTTAAAAGTAATATATATATTCTAACGACAAAGGAAATCCCATAAATTCATGATCTGATTTGACGTATTCATCAAATTATAAAATTATTTTATTGTGAAATAGATGTAACTGTTCAGATGATAATACTCAATTAAAAATATTTTGTGTAATTTTTTTGTAAATATAATAATACTCAATTAAAGATGATACCTTTTGTAATTATAATGAATGCAGGAATTGCTGTGGTTACTGTAATGGTGATCACAACCGGTATGCTTACTCTAATAATGCTTGTTATCTGGAAGACGAGTATATGGAAGATTGCTCTCTTCTTTGTGGTGTTCTTTTCAATAGAGGGGGTTTATCTATCATCTGTCATGTATAAATTTACGCAAGGTGGGTTCCTTCCATTGGTCCTTGCGCTTTTCCTAATGTCAATCATGGCGATTTGGCATTATGTACACAAAGAAAGATACATGTTTGAGCTGAAGAACAAGGTTTCTAGTGAATTCATCAAAGAATTGGCTGTCAACCCAAATATAAATCGGGTGCCAGGAATGGGATTCCTGTACTCCGAGCTTGTACAGGGTATTCCTCCAATATTTCCCCACTTCATCTCTAATATACCGTCTGTCCATTCTGTTCTGGTGTGTGTCTCAATTAAGTCCCTCCCGATTAGCAAAGTAGTAATGGAGGAGAGATTTCTGTTCCGACAAGTTGAGCCGAGGGAATATCGGATGTTCCGCTGTGTGGTGAGGTATGGCTATAATGATGCGATCGAGGAAGCTGGGGAGTTTGAGAGGCAGCTTGTGGAACAGTTGAAAGAATTCATCCGCCACGAACACTTCATGCTTGAGGAAGGAACCACTGAACAAATTGCTGAACCAGTCAACCTCCAGCATTCTTCTCTATTGGTGAAAGATGAAAAAGCAAGAGGATCAGCTGTTTACAATGAGGAATCAACACAACTTTCTAATCCATCTGGGGTTTCATCTGGGTCTAACCAGATTGTCTCTGTTCCAATCCAGGGAGTTGAAGAGGAGATGCAGTTTGTCCAAAATGCGTTGGAGAATGGTGTGGTTTACCTCCTTGGAGAAGCAGAAGTTGTGGCTGAAAAAAAATCATCCTTCTTGAAGAAGATAGTCGTCGATTATGCCTATAGTTTCTTGAGAAAAAATTTTAGACAGGGGGAGAAAGTTCTGGCTATTCCCCACACTAGGCTCGTAAGGGTTGGAATGACATATGAGATCTGAGATTCAGAATCTTTGTAATATCAAATAAACATGATGTACGTGTATAGCTTGACCTGATAGCCTGCTTCTACAATCTCAATATGACAACATGTAAAACATCTGTAAAATTCTCAAGTTTTAATGGAGAATGTTTATTGCCACACCAACTCAAATGACTAAGTTTTATGAATGAAGCATCCAAATTTACTTGGCCATTGCAGCCGAGAACAACTCCAATGGCCAAATAAATTTGCATTTCGAGGTAGGCTAAGTGCAAGACCAAAACCAGTTTTCCATGAATCCAAAAAGAAAAGAAATTTTGGGATAATTGATATAATCGGACTGATTCTTTGATCGTGTTGAGCAATATTAATGGTGGGATTAGACCTTTTTCTATCAGAAATGAATCTTAAAAGGAGCAAATCCAGCTCCTGTCGGCTGTGAGAAAAGATTGTGTCCCTATTGTATTCATGGGATCATTCTGGTTGCTATTCTCATGTAGAAAAGTATTTACTATTTGAATGGAAAAACAAAATGACCTGGAGAATCTTATTATGGTATATGCTGCTGATCAGTATATTTTTCATTATTCCATGATGAAATTCGAGTGGATTTTTTTGTCTTTAAGATCTGGGAAGCATTCAAGAGCAATAAGTTTCAGGCTCTGAGAAACACAGTCTATCCTTATGTGCCAAACTAAACTGTTTAAGTACTTCAAATAGACAATCATAACTCACCAAAGAAACTATTGGAAGTGGCATGAAGAAACAGGCCGCCATTTTTACCTTTTCATTTTAGTTCCATATTAACATGATGTAAATGAACTCGTTCTGATTAATCAAACTAAATGACAAACAGGAAAGACAAGCACAAATATGCCAAAGGGTGATCGGTATCACAGGTGGATCATGGAAGCAGGTAGGAATGACAATCTAAAAATAATTAAATTAGAAGGCTAATGTTGTCTCTTTCTATGGATCTCTCCACCATATCGAAAAAGAAAAGGAATCTTCCAGGGAATCCAGGCAAGCAAATATTCTGCATATCTTTTTCTCTCTATAGTGTCCATTCATCTAAAAATTTGTACATAATATGTACATGATAAGAACTAGAATTAGGAGCAGCACATCTGTCTAACAGATGGATTGCACCAAACTACACTTTGTGATCAACTGACTTTGTTATATAGATATATGATTACCTAGCTAGAAACCAATTTACCAGAGATACTATCTGGAAAAAGTTATGTTGTGAATTGTCAATCATCAAATATAAGTTATTAATCTATATGACCATCAACCTATAAATGTTGGACAGATTGTGTTATTTCTCACCCTATCTAAGATGTAAAGAGAGAATATTACATGCCATGGGCAATTTTCCCAAGTTATCATTAGGTCAAAGTCTCCAAGTCTTTGGAAGAGAAGATTGATGGACTGGTTTTTTCTTGTGTGCAGACCCAGATGCTGAGGTTGTGGCTTTGTCTCCAAGAACACTAATGGCAACAAATAGGTACATTTGTGAGGTATGCCACAAGGGGTTTCAAAGAGATCAGAACCTTCAGCTGCACAGAAGAGGACACAACTTGCCATGGAAGCTGAAGCAAAAGACAAACATACAGGTTAAGAAAAGGGTGTATGTCTGTCCAGAGCCTAACTGTGTGCATCATCACCCAAGCCGAGCTTTAGGTGACTTAACAGGCATTAAGAAACACTTCTGTAGAAAGCATGGAGAAAAGAAATGGAAGTGTGACAGATGCTCCAAACGTTATGCTGTTCAATCAGACTGGAAGGCTCACACAAAGATCTGTGGAACCCGAGAATATCGTTGTGATTGTGGCACAATCTTCTCAAGGTCAAACTATACTTTACAATAAAAGTAACTGAACCATATAAGCTACATCAGTTTGTGGAATTAGTTTTGTGTAATCCATTTGGGCTAAAGTATGTTTCTTTATTATTAGTTAAATCTTGCTTTTGTAAAGGAAGGACAGCTTTGTCACACATAGAGCCTTCTGCGATGCATTGACAGAGGAGAACAACAGGATGAACCAGAACTTTGCAGCCAATGAAGGAATGTTGCAGAGCCATGCACAGGAGCTTTTCATTTCATCAATGGCCGGCTCCTATTCCTGCTCAGATACAAACACAACGATGAACTTGTCAATATCTAATGAGAATGTTGACAATTCACTGAAGCCATTATCCTCTGGCTCAGCTGGAGTCATGATATCCAGCAATTTAGATCCAACTTTCGATCCAAGAACAACCCAGACATGTTTTAGCTCTGAAGGTGGATCAAATGCCTATCCGATGACAATTGGTTCGTGTTACACATCGGCGACAGCCTTGTTACAGAAGGCTGCGGAAATGGGTGCTAAACCCAGTGATAATTCATTTGCCCCAATAATCCACAAAGGATTTAATGGATACCCTATTGGCAGCTTGAACTCATCAGGATCTGTCCATGTGGGTTCTTCTGGAGGCATTATGGGGCCAACCACCAATGTTTCTATTGAGGGAGATCGAGAACTATATGATAAAACCTTAGAACTCGGGGATCATGAACCAAATTATACTATCTCTCACTCTCAAACTGGATTGTTTCGCTCTCCTCTTACTGTGCACATGGAAAATGGACATGGACCCAGATATTCTGGTAATCTACTACGACATGTTTACATTGGAGATGGAGAAAAAATTACTGTTGATTTCTTAGGGGTGGAATCAGCTGGGAATTCAAGCACTGGGAAGAAAAGAAATTATGAGGGTAATGTAATTGGGTTGGAACATTCAAATGCACAGCAAAGCTTGCAAAATCTGCACTCGGAATGGTGAAAAACTCATCCGACTTCAGGTTAACGTGAATTACATGCTATCTTTGGTGCTCCGATGTCCGCTGAAGGCAATTCGCAAAAGCCTTCTGGTTTTTGATCATTTTGTAGCAATTAAAGGGAGAAAAAAAAAACTTAATTTATGTACCTTCTCGATCTGATTGTCACCAGTAACTAATGTTTGTAATGACGAAGTCTACGCCTCCAAGAACTCGTAAGATACGAAAGCAAAAGAGGAGAAAGGCATTGAAATTTGAAACCCTGCCGGCCCCAATAAACAGTTCCATCATTCATCATATAAACAATCATTTTCATAGTCAATAATCAGTTAAAACTATCGATAAGAGAAAATTAGAGCTTATATTGCTTTTGGGTTTACTTCATCACAGATGATGACTCCAACAAAGTAAACATTTAACAACACCCAACCAAACTCCCATAGAAAAACAGCTACATCGTAGAAAAAGGGTCACCCCAAGTATCCACAAAAGCAGTTTGATGTACATGTGCCTTTCCCAATGTTAACCGAACTAGTGTTTTTCTTCCCGTGGAAAAAGAGAAAAGTACATGGCAAGATATCCTTCTCCAAGTTCAGTTTGTCTTGGCTCAAGATTAGAATACTATCCTCACCTCAATGGGGTTAAGTGTCAAAAGCTAGCTGTAGTGTCTTCCGTGAGTTTTATGTTTGTCTGTCAAACTCTATGTTCTATTATAAAGTCGGCAACCAACATCCGGATATCAGGTGAGATCTACCAGTTCGGTCTGTGATCCCAGTTTGTATGTCTTGGCTGGGTTCCACTCCTCTCCAATCCACCAACACTCTCAATCTGACTCTGTATTTCTTCAAAATCTTCAGCAGCAACAGCTTGTCGTTTTCCAGACATTATGTCGAAGCTTCTCTTTGGCATTTCTGGGCTCATGGCATGACCCGGTGGCATTGAAGTGGTGAAGGATGTAGATGAATCCCCCTTGACCTTTGCCCTGAAGTTGTTGTTAGAACTGGGAATTTTAGAAAAGAAGATCTCCAGAATATTGCCAGAGCACCCACGATTATAAGGATTCTTCTTCCCATCACACCGATACCGGAAATTTTCATATGTTGTCTGCAGAAATGCAATACAAGGCTTAACAAGACAAAAATAACCAATGGGAAGACAAACAATGATAGTGGTAAATGGGAGATAGGAACCTGATTGGTGAAAATTAAATAGGTATGAAATGCGGTAAGACCTCCAACAAACCAAACAACTATGAACGTATATAAAATCAGAATTCCTGAAACAGGGGACTTGAGAAAAGCCCTCCAGAGATTACAATGGTATGCACCCATTATTTTCCCAAGATTGACCCAGCAAAAGGCAAAAACATAGACGCAAAGCATGGTTGTGGAGGACACAAACATGAAGAAGAATCTGTAGTTCCTCTGTAAAAGAAATAAAAAACATGTCAACCTTGTTAGGACAATGAAGGATAAGAATGCAACCAGCAGAGTATAATGGGGGACCCATATTTAGAAAGTTCAGCGAAGAACCGGACATAGTGAATAACATATGCCACGAAATCTGAGAATGACAACAAGCACAGCATAAAGAAAATTCATCTCTGAACCTCAGCTGAGAAAATAACTCTACATGCATGGATGTATATTTGTGCATGCGTAACGATACAGATGCATCTGTCAATGAATGTTATACATTAATATTATATACATATATGGGTAGCTGCCAAATAGAGTCCAAATGATGATGTAACAACTCCAGTTAAGGATTCATGGGCATCATAAAGCTCAGAACTAAAAATCCTTTCAATGCCGAAATCATTTTCCTCCACTGCAATAACTAGGATGATCAGATAACTCATCCAAACAGCAAACTCTGAGAGCAAGTTCAAGGAACTAACTTCCAATTAGAAAGTAAAGAATCACCCAATCATACCGAAGACTGAAAAGATTCCAATTCAGATCAGAGTATCCAGATATTTGTTATTTAAAAAAAAAAGTCACTTAAAACCCTGGAAATTAATTTAGAAATCTGGTAAGGAGTTATACAAGAGGCATCTTCTACCAGAGGGGCAAACTCCATACCAACCACCAGCATAAGTGGGAGATTTTCAGAGAAACCATCTTCCAGGTTATTACAATTTTCCACAACATAGAGATTCACCCAAAAAATACAACTACTGGAATACACAGAGCCAAATGTTATTCAGAAGTAGAAAGATATGACATGAATCTAATTATTATAATTAATTCATGTGAATGATTAGATCAAGAATCATGCAATCACATTAATACATTTTCAAGAATGACAACAATCTGCTTTATTGAATGTAAGTTTTTAATAAGCATCCAAATAAAGATCCATATAATCTTAACCTCTACTTCCCCAGTTGACTTATGTGCCATGATTCCAACGGTTTCACTTCGGCCAAAATGAGAGCCATAGATCCTATGACCTATGGGTAACCCCAAGGATGGCAGGTATCCTGTAACTTTGAATTACATGTAACCGAACTTGAATGGGAAACATATTCCCGTGCTTATTAATATTCAACTATCTCCATCAACCTTTTACACCAAAATTATAATGGATGCCAATGGTTATTATCTAAAGACAAAAGTGAGAGACAAAAATGGAAACACACAGGGGAGCTGAAGAGGAAATACACCAGCTGTAGGAGGTAATAAAGTTCAAAGAGTCAGAAGATTAAAAAATTTATGGACATGCGTGGACACACTTAGCTACTAGAACACAATCGTTATATTCAATGCGAACCTACTCATCCAGGAAAAAGTTATTAAAAATGAATTGCACACTCTGAATGTAGAGACATTTGGTTTTACTACAAATTATGAAATTTAAAGGTGTACAACTATTCAATGTGAACCTACGTCCCATTAAATTTACATAATCTTCTAAAACCCCATTTTTATCTCAATATAATTCAATGCTGAGTTATTATTTTCTTTCAAGAAAGAAGCTTCTAAGATAAGAGCAAGGACTTGTGATTCTAAAGCGACAGCTTCATATACCATAGGACATGAAAGTAACTCAAGGCAGGCAGAGATTCTGGTGGGCATCCAACAAATAAGCATCCATCACACACCGTTAGAAATTTGGTAAAAAAACTGGCATTTTTACTATCTTATAATCAAGTCCCCAATGGTGTTCAAGTTGCTACAAGAATGTATAGGTACCCAAGTTTTACTCAATGACAACAAATGCATGAGGAGATTTTTAGAATGAGCATACCTTCCCAATACACTGTCCTACCCAGGGGCAATGGTGATCAAAACGCTCGACACAGTTATTGCAAATAGAACAATGCGAGCATCGTGGTGGGCGATACAGCATACATGTTTGACAATATTTGACTTTAACTACCTTGTCGTTGACCATAACATCTTTTGTAGGTGGTAAACTTGGAGCGCTACTTTGCCTTCCATCAGCAGAGGTACCTGAGCGATTGTCCTCATCTTCAGGATCTGGCGGATGTGGATTTCGAGGAATGATGCCAGGATCTCTTCCAGAAGTTAGGAAGAGAAGAATTATCACCTGCAATAATTGGCAACTCAACAACTTTAATTATCCAATTGTTGACCAAAGTTGATAGTGCAATAATATTCAAGACACCAAAAATGACAAACAAAGATTTTTTTTTTTTTTTATCATTGTTCAACTTAATTAAAGAGTTTTAGAAAATGATATAGAAACACTTTGATTTTCATATATTCTACGGTTACCTTGTGCTCCATTTGGATTTCATACTGACATAACCTTACATGGTTACAGAAGAACAGAAAAGAAAAAAAAAATAAAATCAGCCAAGTATTTTGCAGTCAATTAATTTGGTTAAACAGGGATCTTAATTATCTTCTGAATTGAAATATAGATTAGAAGAGAAATGGGTTTTTTCTCTTTTTTCCGATCTCCTTGGTTACCCAGCAACCGGAAGAACCTTTATGAAATAGAAACTACATAGAATTGAGTGTTACCCAACAGAGAATGCAAAAAGGTTTGTTTTCTAAATGCAGTTGCATAATTATACCCAGATTCTTGGATATGCCTATTCGTCGTCCGCCCATATTTGTATAAGTATCAGCAACAATATAAATAGAATAAGTATCAGTAGCGATATGAAGAAGTACTCACATATAGAGTGAAGACAGCGGATATAATTATTATAAGATTGCCGAAAGGGTGCTGGAATTCATTAATGAGGCTCCGAGATACAAAGGCGCAAAACACGATTACTGGGGTCACAATCAGAAAAAGCGTCAGGAATATGGACCTCGCGTCTGGGCCAAATATAAGTCTACCTCCCAGGCAGAATCTCTGCGAGAAAATACAATTTTCGAATAATTATAGCCAGTTGCTTTGGCAATACAAAGAAACAAATTAGATTATGTTAATGTAAATAAGACAGGGAGATAAATGAAAGGCTCACATTGTTTCCTTTCCAAACTTGATAAACACGCAACGAGGGAGGATTGGGATCCTCGACAATACGTCTGTTGGAGCCGGAGAGCGGCGGAGGCAGCGGATTCGCATGCGTGTTTCCTTGCATCATTGCCGTTACCCACGCAGCACCGGAATCCTACTCGATTTTTTAGTGTCACCTGCGCATTTCTTCAATGTTGAAGATGTACGTACCCCCCCACCCCACTCACTCGATCTGCATACGAAAGCCCGCACGTTCGTTGATTAATTTTCATTATGAATTGTGGTAAAAAACGAAGACATGAAAAATTAAATAAGAAGGAAAATATTCAAAAAAACTGATAATGATCTTCTAAATTAGACCCGTATTTTCTTCTGCAGATTCTCTTCTGGAAAAGTTACGGATCGAGGGTCGGAAGGTGGCTTCCAGAGCAGGAAAGTCTGTGTCCGAGAGGAGAGATTACAGAGAATGCAGCATGAGTGCCGAGAGAGGAGGACGCAACCGCAACAGGCCCCGTAGTCAGGCGACTTTCCGCCGGACAACTCGGAATGCCGGTTTTTCACGATTATGTCGCCAGCTCGCTGTTTTTTTTCTTTTCTTTTTCTTCTTTTGTCTCCTTTCCTTTTTTAATCAGAAAAATAATGCCATGGATTAGCTAATTTTAAAAAATAAAAATACATATTTATACATTTATTAAAAAAATATTATCATATTTTATCAAAATAAAAATATATATATTTACTTTTTAAAAAGTAAATAATAAATTTTAAAATACTTTTATTCTAAAGAAAATTTTAAATTTATTATTATTTTTAAAGAGTAAAAAAATTTTATTTTTATTTTTATGTTTAACTAAATATAATAATAAAAAATTTAATATATATAAATATATATTTTCTAAAAAAAAAAATTAACCAATCTATTACTAACGTTGTTAATGATGGCGGTGTTCGCCGGAGAGCGCTTTCTCTCTCTCCCTCTCCTCATCCCTTTTGACAACGCTCGTTTAAACGGCACATTAGACTCTACTCTTCAGCGTTTTTTTTTTTTTTTTTTTTGCCGTAAGTGGTGCTTCCGACTGAATTTTGATCTGTTAAACGGTTGTTATTAGCTGCAGCTTTTTCGTCAATTTTCCCCGTTGCGAGAACTGAAGACGACCTATCTTATCATATATACTTATTTATTTTAAATCTTGTTGTCACAAAAGTTGTATTAATATTTTGATGCGAGTTATTTTATTTTTAAATATATCATTTACATCATTTAAATAATAAAATTTAATTATTAAAATTTAAAATTCATCTTCTTAATTAAATAGATTTTTTTACTATACTTATATGAGATTTATTTTTTTAAATAAGAAAATTTTCATTTATCATCCCTACATCGTATACAAATATATAACTTGTCTTGTTTAGTTAAATACACATATTTATACATCAATATATATGTATTTAAAAAAAATTAAAATTTCATATTAGTATGCAGAATTATAATTATAATTTTTTAAATGAATTTGTTTTAAATGGATGGTAATTTTCTAAACCAATTTATAAAAATAATATTATTTTATAAAATACTCGTTATTTAAAATATAGATGTAAAGAGTTATAAAAATAAATTGTCCGATATCATCGCTGGAAAAATGAATATTTATAAATATATATATATATATTTGTGTATAATTTAATATTTATAAATATTTATATAACTTTAATTAAGCATGGAATATTTTAATGTAAGTTAAAAATATATATTTTAATTGGTGATATGTACGGGAAAGGAAAAGAGAGAGTCAGCTGCGTGCAAAAAGAGGTCAAAAGCAATTCATGATAGCGAAGCAAATGCAAATCCCAATCGAGAATCCTTGATTACGACAATGACACCTCACACATTTCTTCTTTCCACGCTTACATTTTTCTTTTTATCCCCTAACAGGGATTAACTTTGACTCGTGTTAAATTTATTGCTTATTTGTAATAAAACACTTTTTTTTTTTTACATTAAACCCTTTTTTATGGGCCAAGCCTTGGATGGACTAGTCTAATTGGATATATTGATAAATTTTCTTAGGACTTTGGACCCAAAGAGATGAGGGCATTTCGGTTCAATTAGAACATAAAAGCCCCGGCCCAATCAAATGCTATGTCCATGTAATTAATGGACAACAAGGAATAGAAGACTGAAGCAAGCAAGCTTTATTATTTTCTCTTGGTGTAGCTAGTTGCATATTCGAGCCCGTTTGATGCAAAATTTCATGCTACCGCTGATCCCTTTGCCTTTTTTTTTTTTTTTAAGAAAAACTGTATGATGTCATCATTTATTTATCATCAAAATTTACATTTATAATCAGATACATTTTGAGATATCTTCATATATCAAATAGGGTATTATAAACTAAAATAATGTATTTAAAACTCTATCATTTTATTATTTCATTTTTAATTAGTTTGGTCTTTATTATTGTTAATATTCTCTAGATATAAACGTTCAAAAGACTACACTCTCTACTTAAATAAAGGCTCAATCTTACTCTTCATACAAAGAAATGACTCAATTTTTATACACAAACGTTTAAGATACGAACTCTTTTTTTATTTTAATTAACAATAAAAAAATAAAAATAGAGAGTAGTAAGATAGATGAGAAAAAATACATACTATAATTTGAATCAATTTTGTGAGATTTTGAAATTTCTGAGAACCCATGAAGATAACTTATTTATCTCTTTTTAATCACAAAAGTTAAATCTAAAACTTTTAGTGGTGGCAAGTCTATACTTTGACGTATGTGCCAATAAGAACCGTTTGAAACAGTGGGCGAGGCATGAAAATCAAGCATATTAATTTTGCAAAATCACAATTTTCTTCCAAACGATTTAAGATCTATGAATATGCTTAAACTGCATATCTCTGTAAAGTTGTTGAAAAATTATAAATCTTTTTTTTCGACCTTGAAATAAGTATAATAAAATGAAATAAAAGAGATCTTGATAGACAAAATGAGTGAGTGAATGGGAGGAAGGAAGATGAAAAAGTCAGATGCCTTTTTTTCCTAAAATGAAAACAAGATCTTAATCTCTTAATTTTTTAAGAGAGAGAATAGGAAGGAAATTAAAGAACTTTTTTAACCAACACTTTTTATCTTTTGAAAAATCATACTCATTATTTTTTCATCATTTATTCATTATTTCACGATATGTCATTCAATAATAAATTCATACATAAAAGAATATAATTAATTTTTAATTATTTAATATCACATTATAAAATAATAAAAAAATAAAAAATATATATATATAAGAATAGCATTATTATTTTCCTTTGCCCTTTTAAGTTATGAGAAATATTTGGCTCATAAAAATGTAATAAATCTATAAAAGCAAGGTAATGAAGGGATCTTTTTTTGATAGTATTTTTATTGGATTATTTAAAATTATTTTTTAAAAAATATAAATTTATACATTTAAAAAAAATTGATCATATTTGATCAAAAGTAAAAAAATACAAATAGAAAAATAGAATAAAAATATTTTTTGTAAATAGTGAAGTTAAAGTTTTGTTCAATTTGATTTTTGTTAGACAAAATTTTAGTTTTACTATTTATAAAAAGTATTTTCATTTTTTTTTTATTTTTATCTTTTTATTTTTGATTAGATATAATTAAATTTTTTTAATAAATGTATAAATTTATATTTTTTTAAAAATAATTTAAAATAATGTAATAAGAATGCTACGAAGCATTCATACGTACACGGTACATATATAAAGTTGCCAGGTTTCGTACCATGTGTCCTCTCTCAGTCCATCATTTGCGGCGCCCATAGCATCTCTTCCGTAATCGTTGTTTTCCTCGTCTGGCTTCTCTCCGGTTTGCTTCTTTTTCACTTCTTAAAGTCTACTTTCACTAATCTGCGCTCTCTCTCATTCACTGATAATCGTTTATCTTTGAGCCACTTCTTCGATAAATTAGAGGATTTGGAAAGGGGTTCTAATCATCTCTCTATTTCTACTTCTTAGGATTATAAAATACCGAACTTTTGTGTATCATTTTCCAAATTGTTTATTCATGTTGATAGCTCTTTATCGATCTCTCTGAATCTGAAATAAGTAACAGTGAAGCATGTAGAAGTGGGGAATTGTTGATGTATTCTGCACTTATTGGATTGGCGGCTTTATAAGCTCTCGTGTTATTAGAGATGTGTTGATTAGTTTCATGAATAGGCAGAAAGAACAAGAAGTTAGGGTTCATTTCGATTTTTCCGTTGAAGTAAGTGTCCGCATTTTTGTTCATAATGTGAAATACACCCTGTCGAATGTGGATATCGCTAAATGACAACCAAAATCAGGAGTACTTTTGGTCTGGCTTCTGGAAATTGTTTAATTGTTAGATTTTTTCAAGTTATACCCGTTTTTTATAAGTATATCTTATGTTTTCAAAATTATATGCGCATTTTATAAGTACCAAATAGGAAAAAGAGAAGAAAGAGTGTATATTTATTATTATTATTATAATAATAATGCTTGCACATGGTTTCACTGAAATAGCACCTGAGTGGCTATATGTCAAATACAATAAACTGAACTAAATGAAGTTCTGTTTATTGTTGGGAAATTTTTTGAGATGGGAAAGAGAATCTGAAAATAAATTAAGACTTTGAGGCATATAGAGTTATTGTCTTTAAGACGATGTTTGCCCTCACTCACTAAAAGTTTGTTAAGGGTTTCTAGCAAATCGTCTTCAGAATATAACAAAACTTTTAAACTTCTAAATAGTAATTCTGGAAAGTTCCTTGAGTTTCTATTGAGAATAATAGAAACAAGAAGATGAAAGAAATTTTTAGTAATTTTACAGACCTGTCACCATACTATTTATAAAGCCTGAAAATGCATATGTGAAAAATCATGACATTGGTAGTTTACCGTTTCTCGCTCGAGTGAGAGTCGAGCGAGATCACTGCCTGATTCATCGCTCGAGCTACATGTCAAGCAATGATAGGACGAGATTATTGCCTGGTATCTCGCTCGAGCGACACGTTGAGCGAGTGTCAAGCGAGTATTGATATTACACAACTCTTCGGTTGAGATGCATCTCTTCTTTAAACATTATACAATTTCGGATCCCAACAGTATCACGCTCGAGCGATACGTCGAGCGAAATTCGAACGAGATCACTACTTGGTCTTTCGCTCGAGCGGCACGTCGAACGAGAGTTAAGTGAGATCTCGGCCTTGACTTCACTCAAGCGACATGTCAAGCAACTATCAAGCGAGATCTCAGCCTGCACATAACTATCAACTATTTTTCATAATCTTTTTTCTTTCAACTTTTAAATATATATTACAACCTATTCCAACAATCTTCCACTAGGTTGTGATATGTATTTAAAGTTTTGTTTCATTATTGACATTATCATGCATAAAAGAATGTATATTTCGACTTAGTGTAATAAGTTCAAAGTTCTAAAAAGTAATTGGTGGGTTAGGCTTAAACCAAAACTCTTTAGTTCAAAACCGGAATCAACACACACATAAAAATATACTATTCACAATAGAGTTTCTTAAGTTTTAGCACTATTATGGCATTGTGCTACATCTTGGTTTAATGAACATTTACAAGATATAAACTTAGGTCTCTTGTTAGAAACGGCACCACTTCTATGTTCATATAGGCGAAGTTCCTCTAGTCCCTATTATCAAGACACTTCTGAATCTAAATTTCGTTAAGAGTAAAACTCATCCTCTTTTAAATCTAACAGTCAGCATTTTTCCATCCTGAATGAGACTTTGTTATTGTAGTGCTTTACTAATCACAAATCAGTAACTCGTTATTACCTATTGAACTCTTTTAGTTAAATCTTAAGAGTTGAGTTACCATTACTAGTGATTCTCTTGAAAGGGTTTCGGTCTCATTCCAATGGATATGATCCTTACCAATTCTCGCAATTAACCTTTGGTAAAAAGATCTGTCAATTTACAACTTGACCTCACATAAACAATCGTTATGATTCCATCAACTACTAATTGTCTAACATGATCATGTCTTAGACTTATGTGTCTAGATTTTTTATTGTACACTTTATTGTACGCTATAGACATAGTAGTTTTACTATAGCAATGCAGAGAAATAGCAGGCATAGGTTGTGGCCACAACTCTTCCAATAACATATTCTTTAGACATTCCACTTCTTTGTCTGCTACTGCTAAAACTATAAACTCTGATTCCATTGTGGAATGAGAGATACATGTCTGTTTCTTTGATGCCCAATAAACAGAACCCCCACCAAGGGTAAATATCCAACATGTTGTGGATTTATTATCATTTATACTAGTGATCCAACTAGCATCTGAGTATCCTTCAAGTACCGCTGAAAACTTTGAATAAAAGAGTTTTAAACCAATCGTTTTCTTTAAATATCTAAAAACTCTACTACTTGCTTTCCAGTGGTCTACACTAGGACAACTAGTGTATCTTAAAAGTTTGCACACAGCAAAAGCAATATCAGGTCTAGTACAATGCATAGCATACATCATGCTACCAATTGCACTAGCATACTCTAGTTGTGCTACTGCTCTAGTTATACATCATGAAAATTTTTCCTTCTTTTATTTCTAAATGTTTAATTTAAAAAGTACTTTCTCAATATAGCGAGATTGATATACTGCATAACCGTTACTATGTTTCTTCACTTTGATGCCCAAAATTGTATTTGCTTAATTGAGATCTTTCATTTTGAATTTTGAAGTCAAATACTTATTGGTTTCACAAATGTCTTTCATATTAGTATAAAAAATTAGCATGTCATAACATAAAGACAAGCAATAACACCATAATTTTCAGTAAATTTTGAGTAAATACACTTGTCAGCACTATTGTGTTTGAAACTATCAGCCAAAATAACAAAATCAAACTTTTCATGCCATTGTTTTGGTGCTTGTTTTAATCCATATAATGACTTGACTAATTTACATATTTTTTTTTATTTCCTGGTAGAACAAACCCCTCAGGTTGTTTCATGTAAATTTCCTCATCAAGTTTACCATTTAAGAATATAATTCTTACATTCATTTGATGCACAAGTAAATCATATATTAATGCAAGAGCAATAAGTACATGAATCGATGTGATCCTTGTCACTGGAGCATAGGTATCAAAATAGTCTATCCCTTGCTTTTGACTAAAACCTTTTGCTACCAATCTAGCCTTGAAGGTATGAATTGAACCATCAGTATTATACTTCTTTCTTAACACCCATTTGCAATCAATAGTCTTAGAATTTGGAGGTAAGTCCACTAATATCCAAATATTATTAGATAATATTGAGTCTATCTCATTATTTGTTGCTTCATTCCATAAGGTTACATCTCTAGTAGACAAAGTTTCTGTAAAACTTTTTGGATCATCCTTCATATTTAGAACAATGGGTATTTTATTAAGGATTGTGTTTAAGTTTCCTTCTACAAAGAAGACTAAAGTAAGAGTTGATACAAAATCAGGACCAAAATTCCTTTTTTTTTTCTAACTCTCTGGCTTTTCCTTTGCTCTATTGGCAAATTTATAGACTTTCTCTTATTTTTATTAAGAGAGTTATTTAATTCGGAATTAGAACCTTGTATTTGACTTGGTTCTGAAATATATTTAGAATCACTATTAAATTTATTTTCAATAAATTCAACATCTCTTGATTCCACTATGATATTAAAACTCAAGTCTAATAATCGAAAAGTTTTGGAATTTTCAGCATACCCAACAAACACACTTTTTACAGCTCTTGGTTCTAATTTAGTCTTCTTTGGATCTGAAACTCTGTAAAATGCCAAACACTTCCACACTTTAAGATAATTTAGATTTAATTTTCTTTCATTTCAGAGTTCATAAGGTGACATATAATTTCTTGGATGGTATTCTATTATGCACATGACATACTGTAAGTAATGTCTCTCTCTACAAATTAAAAGGCAATTTTACACTTATAATCATAGCATTGACCATATCTACAAGTGACATTTTTTTCTCTCAGCCAAACCATTTTGTTGTTGTATGTAAAGTGAGGCCATTTGATGTATAATCTCATGCTCTTCACGGAAATCAAAAAATTCATGTGAGAAATATTCTCCACCTCTATCAGTTTTAAGAATTTTAATCTTCTTTTCATTTTGATTTTCTATTTCTGATTTATATCGAACAAACATATTATAAGCCTCATATTTACTTCTCAACAAATACACAGCAGTATATCTAGAATAGTCATCTATAAAGGTTATAAAACATCTTCTTCCTCCTCTAGTCAAAATACTATTTAATTCACAAATATCAGAATGTATAAGTTCTAAAACTTGTGAATTTCTATTAGCGGTAGGAAATGGATTCTTAATCATTTTTGCTTGAATACAAATTTCATATTTAGAATCAACAACATTCTCATAAGAAATTAAATCATATTTATTCATGTGTTTAATATACTTAAAATTTAAATGTGCTAATCGACCATACCATAAAGTAAAAGACTTAACTAAATAAGCAGAATGTGCAATATCTTTATCAATAATAATACGCAGTTTGAACATCCCATTACAGGAATACCCTTTGCCTACAAACACATCATTCTTAGATAAAATTAATTTATCAGACTCAAGTACAGTCTTAATGCCTTTTTTACATAATAAATTTGCAGATAATAGAGTTTTCTTAATTTCTGAACATGAAAAACATTAGTTAAAACTAATTTCTTCCAGAAGTAAGTTATCTCTACATCTCCTCTTCCATGGACTTGGACCGCGTTGTGATTTTCAACAAGAACTTGTTGACCATTACTAGTCTTGACATGGTTCTTGAATTGTGCTTTATCATTATACACATGCACTGTAGCACCAGAGTCAAACTACCAATATGAGGAGTTTGCAGTAGAAGCGAGATGCACTTCAGTTATCATGTCAATCTGCATTTCTTCCACCATTGCAATTATTTCTTCAACTGCATTTGCAACATTTGAACTGTTGCCATCTTATTTCTTCTTATTTTTTAAAAATCTACATTCACGAATGTAACGGCTTTTCTTTCCACAATTAAAATATTGCCTATTTTTCTTATCTTTATTGGTTGAGAAATTTTTCTTGAAGGTATTTCCCTTCTTAGGCTTAAGAAAATTTATTTTTTCTGTCATTTCCCTTTTGAATATTATTAACGTTCACTTTAAAACCAAAATGGCTATCATCATGAATTCTACTCTCCTCTTCAATTCGTAGATGTTTTTTAATTTGTTCTAAAGTGAGTTCTTCTGCCATATGCAGAAGTTTCTTCTTGTAGTTATTCCAACTTGGTGAGAGTTTTGCAATTATCACTCCCACTTGGAATGACTCATGAATAGTATTATCAGATAATTAAAGAATAGCTGTAAATTAGGTGTAAATAGTTGACTAAACTAAGTAGATAATTACGGCATCTATAGAGATGCAATTAAGGCACCAAAAAGCACCAAAAACTTGATTTAAGGAGCTGAAAATATTTGACTAATGTAATGTATAGATTTTCTATATAATTGAAGGAAAATACAAGGAAAATACATTCAGACCAAATTTGTCATGGTATCATAACTCTCCCTGATTGCTGTAGCCTTAGTCTGAATCTCTAGAGGTCTTTGTGTGTACAACGTGAAGAATTTTCTTTTCTTCTTTGCTTCGGCAAGTTCCAACTTGCAATTGGTGTATCTGTTGATTTGGTGGTAGCCCATTTTGTGGGTTTTCTGTTCTGGGGGAGTCGACCTCATCTCTAGAGGTGTTCGACTATCTCTGTGGTGAACCCAACATGAATCTCTATTTGGGTGAGTTTCGGGTCGTCGGACTCTTTGTGGTCAACAGAGCTCTCATCTATGATCATCAGAGCTTTCTGTAGTGGTGCTCAGTTGTTTGGGTTAGTCGGCAACCTCTATGGTCGTCGGAGCCCTCGTCTGTGATCATCAGAGCTTTCTGTGGTTTTGGTTAGTCGGGAACCTCAGTGTTGCCTCCTAGTAATTTTCGGCACTTGGTTTTCAATCTCCTAGCACTCGGCTTCTCAGGTGTTCTTCGACTTCTTGGTCCTCTCTATTGCTGCACTTGTCTCGGCATCATCAGAGCTCTCGCAGGAGACCCAAAGTTGGTCTCGTAGAAGAGGTTAGAGTGGGTAGGACTCAAAATCCAGACTTGAAGAGGTTAGAGTGGGTGAAGTTAATTTTTTGATATTTGTCGTGGGTGCTACTTTCTGATACCTGGATCATCAGAATTAATATTTTAGTTTTTTAGCTGTCAGCATTTAAAAAAAAAAATTAGTGGGTTTAGTCATGTCTATTGAAAATTCCATTATTCGATTTAATGGAAAAAATTTTCCTGCATGGGAATTTCAATTTAAAATGTTCTTAAAAGGAAAATAATTAGCAGATCATATTAATAGTTATGATAAAATTCCTACTAATAAAAATGAACTTGCCCAATGGAAAGTCAACGATGCTAAGGTGGTTTCTTGGTTGTTGGGAATACTTGAACCACATCTTGTCACAAATTTTCGCTGCTTTACTACAGCTCAAGCTATGTAGGACTACTTGCACCGTATTTATCATCAAGATAATAGCGCTCGGAACTTTCAATTGAAGTTAGAAATCAGTACTTTCAGTCAAGGTAACTTGACTATTGAGCAGTTTTATTCCACTTTTATTAGTCTTTGGAGCGAATATTCTTCTATTATTTATACCAAAGTACCATCTGCAACACTTGCGGCTCTTCAAATGGTTGACACTGAGAGTCAACGCGATCAATTTTTGATGAAGTTTTGATTTAAGTTTGGACCTGTTCGAGCCGGTTTATTGAATCGCAATCCAGTTCCTTCTTTGGATATTTGTTTGGGAGAATTATTGCAGGAGGAACAACGATTATCTACTCAAATAGGTATGACTTCTGGTAGGATCTCTTCTGAAACTGTTAATGTTGCTTATGTTGCGCAAAGGAGAGGACGGAATAAGTTGCAGTGTTATCACTGCAAAGAATTTGGCCACATTACTCGAAATTGTTCCAACAAAATATGTAACTACTATAAGAAAGAAGGTCACTTTATCAAGGATTGTCAGATGCGGCCTTAAAATTGCCAATCCCAAACATTCCGAGCTGAAGTTCAGTCATCTTCTTCTGCACCTCCCACTGTGAACTCTGATTCTTCTGTTTTCACACCAGCAATGGTTCAATAGATGATTGTGTCTACTTTTACTGCTTTATGCCTACAAGGTACAGGTAATAGTTCAACTTCTTCTTGGATTGTTAATTCGGATGCCTCTAATCATATGACTACTACTAAGACGAGTCTTCATGATGTTCGTAAGTATGAGGGCAAGCAAAATATTCAAATTGCTGATAGTAGTACTATTCCCATCACTGCTGTTGGTAATTTGGGTCTCTTCCGCAATGTCTTTATCTCTCCTGAATTATCTACTAATTTGATCTCTGTTGGACAATTGGTTGATAATAACTATGATGTTCACTTTTCTCGTGGTGGTTGTCTTGTGCAGGATCAAGTGTCAGGGACGGTGATTGCGAAGAGGCCTAAAGTGGGACGTCTGTTTCCTTTACAATTTTCCTTTCCAAATGTTATTTATCTTGCTTGTACGGCTACAGCTAATAATAGTGAAATATGGCATAAGAAATTAGGCCATCCTAATTCTAATGTCTTAACTCATCTTTTAAAAAATGGTTTATCAGGTAATAAAAATTTGTTTTCCTCTTCCAATCTCTCTTTTGATTGTGCTACTTGTCATCTTGGTAAAAGTAAAATTTTACCTTTTTCCCACATGTGGTAGTCGTGCAACTACCTGTTTTGAGCTTATACATACTGATGTTTGGGGTGTGAGTCCTATTATTTCTCATAGTCAATATCGTTATTTCGTGACATTTATAGATGATTATAGTCGATTTACCTGAATATATTTTCTTCGCTCTAAAGTTGATGTGTTTTCTGTCTTTTAAAAATTTGTTGCACTTGTTGAGACACAGTTCAGTACTTGTATCAAAATCTTATGCTCCGACTCAGAGGAGGAGAACATGTCTCAATCCTTTCATCTTTATCTCCAACAAAAGGGAATTATTTCCCAGCGTTCTTACCCGTATTCCCCTCAACAAAATAGAGTCGCTGAGTGTAAAAATCGTCATCTCTTATATGTTACTCGTACTCTTTTAATTGATTCCTCCATGCCTTCTTGTTTTTGGGTAGAAGCTGTATCTACTTTTGTATATTTGATCAATCGTTTGCCTACTGTTACTCTAAATTATGATTCTCCTTATTTTCGATTATTTGGCATACCTCCTGAGTATTACTCTCTTCATATTTTTGGATGTGTTTATTTTGTTCATCTCCCTTCCATTGATCGTCACAAGCTTGTTGCTCAGTCTGTTATATTTGCATTTATGGGTTATAGTCCTGCTCAGAAAGGATTTGTTTGTTATGATGTTTATGCAAACAAAATCTGGATATTTCGAAATGGGATTTTCTTTGAAAATCAATATTTCTTTCAGTCTCAGGTTATTTCTGAACCTCCAATTACTCTTCTTCCAGTTTTTGATGCTATGTCTTCTTCTATTGAGCAGTTTAAACCAGGACTAGTGTATTATCGACGTCATCCAACTTCTCTAATGCTCATTCCAGACACTGATCCGCCACCTGATCTTGTAGCTCCTCTACCTCGGCGCTCCACCCGGGATAGACAGATACCTGATAGGTATGGTTTTTCTCATACCTCGTTTACTGTAACTCTCAATGCTATTCCTATTTCTCACTCTTATGCTCACTCAACTTCTCAAACCTGTTGGCAGCAGGCCATGATAGAAGAGATTCAGGTTCTTCAAGACAATTATACTTGGGATATTGTAACTCGTCCATCTGATATGAAACCAATTGGCTGTAAATGGGTGTACTCAGTTAAGTTTTGATATGATGGCTCACTCGATAGATATAAGACTCGACTTGTGGCTCTTAGGAATCGTTAAGAGTAGGGCATTGATTATGAAGAAACATTTGCCCATGTTGCCAAAATAACTACTATTCGAACTATTTAGGCACTTGCTGCCTCACAAGAGTAGTCTCTCAGGCAAATGGATGTAAATAATATTTTTTTACATGAAGATCTCAAGGAAGAAATCTATTTGTTTCCACCTCCCGGCATGTTTATTACACGTTCCTTAGAGGTTTGTCGACTATGCTGGTCTTTGTACGGATTGAAACAAGCTCCACGTGCATGGTTTGATAAATTTTGCTTTACTTTGCTACCTTTCAATTTACTCAGAGTCAGTTTGATTCCTCTCTTTTCCTTCGCAAAACTTATACAGGAATTGTGTTGCTTTTAGTATATGTTGATGACATTGTGATTACTGGCTCTGATATTGAATTAATTCAGCAATTACAACTGCATCTCAAGGCATCTTTTTATATGAAAGATTTTGGTCCTTTGCAGTATTTTCTTGGTCTTGAAGTTCAATTTATTCCATCTGGTATATTGTTACATCAGCACAAATACACACAGGAAGTGATCCATCTTTATATCGGCAATTAGTTGGAAGCTTAAACTACTTGACAATTACTCGACCTGACATTTCTTTTGCAGTGTAGCAAGTCAATCAATTTATGCAAACCCCTCGACATCTTCATCTAGCTGCTGTCCGCCGCATTGTCCGATATCTCAAAGGCACTTCTACACGCAGATTGTTCTTTCCTAAGGAAATCTCCTTCAGTTGGTGGGATATAGCGATGCTGATTTGGCAGGTTGTGCCGATACTCGTCGTTCTAATACTAGTTGGTACATGTTCTTAGGAAATGTACTCATTTCTTGGAAAAGTAAGAAACAAGACAGAGTTTCCAAGTCTTTCATTGAGCCTGAATATCGTGCTGTGTCTTCCGCTTGTTTAGAAATCACGTGGCTTCGTGGATTATTGGACGAACTTGGTTTTTCTCAACTTCATTCCACTCATTTTCATGTAGACAATACAAGTGCTATTCAGATTGCTACTAATCTCGTTTTTCATGAACGTACGAAACATATTGTAATTGACTGTCATTCCATACGAGAAGCCTTCGACAAACATATCATTACTCTTCCTCAGATTTCCACTGAGCATCAAACTGCAGACATATTCACTAAAGTGTTTTCTCGACATTGGCATCAGTTATTAGTTGACAAATTGATACTTCTTGATCCACAAGTATCAATTTGAGGGGGGATGTTATCAGATAATTAAAGAATAGCTGTAAATTAAGTGTAAATAGTTGACTAAACTAACTAGATAATTACGACATTTATAGGGATGCAATTAAGGCACCGAAAACTTGATTTAAGGAGCTGTAAATATTTGATTAATGTAATGTATAGATTTTCTATATAATTGAAAGGAAATACAAGGAAAAGGCATTTAGACCAAATTTGTCAAATAATTATAGACAGATCACGGAGTTTGTTGACCAAAACTTGCAACTCATACACTTGGTCTAATACAGACAGATTTTCTACCATTTTAAACTCAAAAGTATTTCAAAATAAGAAATTTATCAATACCCAATTTTTCTGTCTTATACTTTGCTATAAGGACATTCCAGATTCCCATGGGAGATTTCATAGCAGTAAACAAATCATACAAACGATCAGAAAGAGTGTTAAGAATGTGACCTATACAGACCAGTTCATCCTCTTCGCTTTTCTTCCTCGACGCCTTGACAGTCTCCGAATCTTCAGGAGTTGGCGCAGGAATTGATTTCAAATTTGGATCCAGAACATAAAAAATCTTCAATGCAATAAGGAGAAACTTCATTATGTGTTGCCAGTATGTGAAATTGGTTCTAGCAAATCGGTCCAATTTCACAAAATCTTAATTCATTACTTTGAAAGTAGTGGATTCAGACTCTCCTTCCATTTCAAATATCGTCTTAAGATTGTTGGAAAATTTTTTGAGATGGGAAAGAGAATCTGAAAATAAATCAAGGCTTTGAGACATATAAAATTACTGTCTTTAAGACGATATTTGCCCTCACTCACTAAGAGTTTGTTAAGGGTTTCTAGCAAATCGTCTTCAGGATACAATAAAGCCTTTGAACTTTCCAAATAGCAATTCTGGAGAGTTCCTAAAGTTTCTATTGAGAATGACAGAAACAGGAGGATGAAAGAAATTTTTCGTGACTTTACAAACCTGTCACCATACTATTTATAAAGCCTGAAAAGGCATCTTTGAAAAATCACGATATTGGCAGTTTACCATTTCTCGCTCGAGCGAGAGTTGAGCGAGATCATTATCTAACCCCCCGCTCGAGCTACACTTCAAGCAATGATCGAGTGAGATCACTGCCTAGTATCTCGCTCGAGCGAGTGTCGAGCGAGTAACGATATTACACAACACTTCAGTTGAGATGCGTATTTTCTTCAAACTTTGTACAATTTTGGATCCCAATAGTATCACGATCGAGCAATACGCAAGCGACTACCTGGTCTCTCACTCGAGCGGCACGTCGAACGAGAGTTAAGCGAGATTTCAACCTTGACTTCGCTCGAGCGACATGTCAAGCGACTGTCGATCGAGATCTCGGCCTGCACACAACTATCAACCATTTTTCACAAGCTTTCTTCCTTCAACTTTTAAATATATATTACAACCTATTCCAACAATTGCAAAACCATAACATTTAAATTTACTTGCTAGAATTGTCAATCTATAGGTATTCAGCATTCTGATTATTGTATTGGGGAAAGCTACGTATGTAATCACGCCCCTTGAAGCCATTCTCTTGATCTCATTTTCCTGTATCAACAATTTGGCCATCGTCTCTTGGATTCTGGTTGTTAAAATTTCCATCTAGAAAAGGAAGAAAAAAGAAGCTATGATTTCATTTGTTTGTGGCGCATGTGTTAGGTTTTGTTTTAATTAGTTAGATGTCTATTATCTAGAGAAATTGCAGTGGTTAGGCACGCCTAATTTAATTAACATGTCTGTTTTTGCTCGTTTCAGGGAGATTACCCAAAAAAGTCCAAGACTGACAGATGGCTCATGTGCTGGTGGGCTTTCCATAACTGAGGGTCATTTTTCTTTCTCCCCAGAATTTCACAAGTAAAACTGCTTGTTACCTGGCCAAAGTCTGTTAGTTTTTAATCACATAGGCATTGACAGAAATTGTGATTCCTTTAGAAATTAAAACTTTTACGTCTGTAGTAGATAAAAATCATTAATAAGAGCTTCCTGGGAAAGAATACAGCAAAGGTGATTCGAGATACAGAGGCAATGGATGCAGGAATTGTTACTGCAGAAGAGCTGACTATTGTTTTGAGGGTTCAGCTAGCCTTTTAGCAGCATATGGTCTTTTTTTTATCATGCAAAGAAAGAAAAAAGATTCAAAATTTCGAGGATTCTGGAAAATAATTTTTACATGATAGTTTCAGTAAGTATACAAAGGTTCATTGGTCATCTTTAGAGTTTGTCCTTTCTCATATATATAAAGAGTAGGTGATATTTAATCCGTGTCCCTCTTCCCATTTCCAGATTTATCTTTAAATAATCTCTTGTACTTTAAATTCCTGACTTGTTAAAGATAAAAATATGGTTATCTGATTCAAACAAACTCATGGATTAATTAATGAAAATGGGAGAAATGGAGCTTGATTTTTCTCTTTGGTATTTCTAAATTTAGGTATTATATGTAAAATTATCTATTCACCTAAAATTCTCCACATTCATTGTTCGCTTAACTGGCATTTCTCTGGGCCAACTGTTTGGAACTGCTGTATAGTTCATAACTTCTTAATTGGAAGGTGATAACTTTTCTTCAAACTCCTGGGTTTAGATACCCACACTCATTGCCATCCGCTGTTGGATGAAGATCTGTGCTGCATTCAAGGTCCATGGCCAGGATAAGAAAAAAGTCTACTGAGGTTGACTTCTATAATCTATTCAGGACTTCGGTTGTTTCAGAACTCAGTGCAAGATCTGTAGATCATATTTCTTTTTTCTTTTTTTTTTTTTTTTCTAAATCTCAATTACTGCAATTATACTCACTACAAGAAAACATCTCTTTTACGACGATTTTAATTTCGTCGCAAAAGAAATCGTAGCAAATGGACCTTAATTGCGTTATTTTTTATTTTGTTGCTAAATCCCAGCATAAACTTCAGAGTGCCCAAGGAAGAATGTACGATTTAATTAGTTATGGCGACTTCATACTTATTTGTGACAAGTCATTTTGTCGCAATAAATATCACTACATGATGCAGCACTAGTTTAGGTACAGTTTGGATTTGTAGACGATACGAGCTCGTCTCAACTCATCTCAAACTCATTATTACGTTTTTTTAAATTCTCATACAAAGCACAAATCCCAAGATAGTTTTTTCAAATTCCAATATACATTTTTCAAATCCTAATTCAAGTTTTTCAAATCTCAAAACAATAATAATAGTAAAAAATAAACTAAATTCATCACATCTCCCAATCCAAACCGGACTTAAGTGTTTATGTGTGTTTTGAGTATTGTACGACGAAATGAAACTCGCTGCAATAAGTTCAAAATTTCCCCTTACTTTTCTTCTCCCTCATCCTGTGTTTGTATCCGCACTTCATCTCTCTCTCTCTCTCTCTCTCTCTCTCTCTCTCACATTGTGATTGTGCACCCCTTTCCACGCTGTGTCGCTACCATGTCGTCATCATCGTCATCTCGCTTATAAGCAGGTGAGTCTCTCTCATGCTTTCTCTCTCCGCTTGTCTCTCACTTTTTTGTACTCTCTCTCTCTCTCTCTCTCTCTCTCTCTCTCTCTTTCTCTCCCTCCGTTCATCGCTTTTTCTCTCTTTATCCATTAATTGCTCTTTCTCTCTCTATCTGTCCCTCTCTCTCTCTCTTACTTATCTTTTTAAGTTTGTTTTCGTAAACTCATGTGTTTATTGGTATGATTTTATACAATCGAAGTGTTTATCGTTATAATGACGGCTTCGATTTTAGCATGTTTGGGAGATTTTTTCTATTAGGTATTTATGAAAATAGATGATTAGGGTTGGTGCTAGTGGATTGTAGTGTTCTATTAAAAATTGTAGTGTTTTCCTTATAAGTCCTTAATAATATTAATGATTCTTTTATGAAAATGAAGCTTGCCTTACTTTTAGGCCCTGATTGCTTTCAGAAATGAAATGAGATGAGATAAAAGTTAAAAAAGAATAAAATATTATTCTAATATTAGTTTTATTTTAGGATTTGAAAAAGTGGTTTTGGAATTTGAAAATTTTTGATTTTTAATTATATTTTGTATGGAAATTTGAAAAAATTTAATGATGAGTTTGATTAGAGTTCGGAGTTTTTGATTTTGTCTCTCAAAGCAAACCAAGCCTTAGTACTTTTCCATTGATACATATAATTAATATTCATGGGATTGTTCTATTTATGCCTCTACCTACAAAAACAGTTTTCAACTAGGATGCAATGTAAGAGAATTGGCAAAAGAAGTTCATTGCGAGTTGAGGAAATGCTAAAAACAAGTTAAGAGGCACGTAAGTTTGACTGAATGACATCTCAAAGTACAATTGGTAGTCCAAATTATTGTCAAGGACTTGATGATTTGGAGAAATCAAACTTTATAGGAAATAATCAAAGGATTCAACATAATTTACTTTATGGTGAAATGTTGTATCCAAATTGCTTTATAAAAAATAAATTATGTTAAATCCTTTGGTTATTTCCTTGCACATTCTTGTATGTGATGCCCTTCGAATTTTTTGTTTGTAATGTAGTATTCACTTTTTGGTTATTATTGACAATTGGAGCAATGATAGGTGCACTAGTGAGTGGCAAAATGGCAGGTTACATAGGCAGATGTGGTGTAAGTGTTTCCATCACCTTGGAATTAAATCAATTCATTTTATAAGCTTTCAAATTCCAATCATATCACCAGATTTTCTATCGTTTTGCTGTTTTGCAAGGTCGACAATGGGCCTTTCGGAGATACTCTGCCTGGCAAGGTGGCTAATCAATTTATTCTCTAAGGTTTTGAATCCTGTCCTCCCCCTCCCCATCAACTCTCTTTTGGTTATCTCCAATTCATGAAACTCCATATGGTCACGGAGCAGAATGATTAATGCTAACATGGGTGTCCTAATGTAAAGAAATGTAGATTGGTAGTCTTGGACTAAGTTCTGTGAATGAAAAGTAACTCTCTCTCTCTCTCTCTCTCTGCTTCCAATTTCCAAACATTTATGTTCAACATGCTTGAAATTCAATAAATTTTACCTTGGAAAGATCTTTTTACCAAGATATTAAAATAATCATGGCAGCATCAGAATTATTCATCTTTGCATTTCCTCTTACATAACTGAATATTTGATGGTCATTAAGTGGTTAGAAATAATCACACGATGAAGTTGTTTTAGAAATCACTTTGTACCAAGCAGATGTAATAGCTCAGGTTTGCTTCATAATGCTAGATATATGGTTGTTGTTGCAAGGTCAATTGGTGCCTCGACCTTGGGAGACTGTTGGTTGGTTGCGGGATGGGACTTCTCTCTTATGTGGTAAGTCTATGGATTGCAATCCTTAGAAATATCATCAATGTGCATGATAAAGTTAAGTGCATTCTGGTTTTCAATTACATAACTGTATATATAGCAGAAATAACACCTAAGAATTCCTTAGAGGGTAGTTCATGGATTTTATTCTTGGCTTTGGTTTCAGGGATTCAATTGAAACTTCATTCGAGTATTTTTTGACTTCTCTACTTGATAGACAAAATAACAAATTGTCTTATTTCTTGAATGATGTAATTTATAGTTTTTTGTGAGTGCCCATCCGTCAAAATGGTCTATTGGTTGTTTTGATGAGCAAGTCCCATAGTGTGGTGATCTGAACCCAGCTTGAATGGGTGGAGTTTTCTTTTTCTTTTTGTTGAATGATTAAGCTACATCCAGGATTGGATGTCCTGAGGAAAAACTCATTAAATTGCAAGCCCAATGCCAGGTGGTGTAAGGAACCTCTGTATATATGTTTTGGCATTTGTAGCAAATCATTGTGACACTAATTGATTACTTTTTAGTTTTTCCCAAATGCACATTTGTTTGTTTTTTCTTTTTAGTTCTGCACTACATTTTATAAATATAATATGATTTTATAAACTACTTATACAAGACAATCTTCAATTTTGTGACAAAAGGGCTTGTTGGTTTATTGAAGTTGAAAAATGGCATCAATGGCACTACTTTCCGTTCTCTTTTTCTTTTCTTTTTTCAATCTCTGTGGGTCTTAAATATGCACATAGGCGATCCAAATGCATCTTCTATCCAGACTAAGATTACAGCCCTATTTGTATTCAAAGATAAGATGAGATGAATTCTAAAAATTGAATAAAATATTATTAAAATATTATTTTTTTAATATTATTAAAATATTATTTTTTAATATTATTATTGTTTTGAAAATTGAAAAAGTTGAATTAGGATTTGAAAAAGTTGATTTGTTTATTATTTTTGTGTGGAGATATGAAAAAATTGTAATGATAAAATTGAGATGAGTTGTAATGGGGCCTAAGGTTAATATCTTTTTTATTTAGAAAACAGATTATATACGAATTTCTATGTATAGCTATTTATTAGGATTTTGTTGTTAGGGTAACCCTAGGCTGTGCAATGTGGTGGTATATATATGATGTTTATACTTTGTTGTCGTATGGATTGTTTTCATTAGTAAAACCCAACGAGAGATATTATATTAATATATACATATTATATGTGTGTGTACTTGGTCAGACCATTTTAGAGTAATGTAAGCTTTGATTTAAGAGGATTTTATCATTCTCAAGGTTTCCAGAGATACATCATTGGTATAGAAGGGAAACTGCAACAACACGTCTTGTAGTGTGGTTGGTTGGCAGGGGCTAGTTGTTGGTGTTGTAGATCTGTTAGAGAACTTCAGCATTTTGAAGTGACCTCAGTTTTGAGTGGTCTGCAATGTGATTAGCCTTGGTGAGGATTAGTCGGAAGTAGTTGTATGAAATTAGAGGTCAACTTGTATCATAAGGTACTTGTGGTCTGGGTGGGAGGCATATCCCTTGGACCTGAGATTTTGGCATGCTCACTAATTCATGAGCTTGTGGGAATTGAGTTCTTTTTTCTTTTTCTTTTTTTTATTAGTAAGAGATAAATTTTATTGATATAAATGAAATCAGCCAAGCCCGTGTACACATGAAGCATTCAAGAGAACACCTAAATACATTCTAGGATCCAGAAATCAAAACCAGAAAGTCAGTGAACATTCACAGGAATTGACTTCATAGTTGCAATGTTATGTCATTTTTACCTCTGCATCACGGTTAATTTATAAAATGTTAAATTAGTGCATATTCTACTTGCTTTTTTTTTGTCTTAGGGAAAACTCTCACTAATATCATTTTCACGAGCAACTTCAATGCATTTTCTTTACTTGATTGTGGCAATTTGGGTTTTTAGGCGAATATCTAGCGCTGCAAAAAAGTCTTATTTCTTGTAGTGCTGGTGCTTTAGAAACATCAACTTGAGGATTGCAGTCACAAAAAGTAAGTTGAAATTTATCAATGGATGCACTACAACTGATTTATGTGAAGTTACAAGTTGACTCATTGGTTGTAGCTCAGGATACCTCTTGCTGTGTACATAGGGTGTTGTAAATGGCATGTTTCACCTGGTCATTGTAGCTTTCTTAGAAATGCTTGGTTTTTTGTATTTAGAAGTTTATAAGTAGTTAGTCACTCACGATCATTTATTGGCAATCTGTAATTACAAAACTTAATTTTTCAGTTTTGTTTTCTGCACCAGGCTATTAAAAACTTAAAACCAACTACTACAGTCTACAGTCCACCGCATTTGTGATCTAATTATGGGTTCCTCCCCTTTCTCTTTTTCTGCAAGACCAAGAGCTGTGCTAAAAAAGGTAATGCTATATTTCATCCTATTTTTTTAATCTCTAATTACACTTGCTAATTTGATATATTTTTAGTAATTATTTATATAAGTGATTGACACAATCTGGTTTGTTTTTAGAAATGAGATGAGATGAGATAAAAATTAAAAAAAAATTAAATATTACTGTAATATATTTTTTTAATATTAATTTTATTTTAGGATTTGAAAATAGTGTTTTAGAATTTGTAAAAATTAAATTTTTTATTATATTTTATATGAAAATTTAAAAAAGTATAATAATAAGTTTGAAATGTGTTTTAGAATTTTGATTTTATCTCAATAAACAAACGAGGCCAAATCACTTAAGCTTGGTTTGGATGCCCAAACTATCTCATCTTATTTGTACTTTATCTTTCATCTGCCTATCCAAATGCTAGAAAATAAATCTTATCTCATCTCTGATTTTTTAACCATATGCTATAGTAACACTAAAGTAATGCTACATTAATGCTAACTACCATATTGTTAATATATATAATTATCGATTAGAATCTTTATTTTATTATTATATATAATTAGAAAAATATATTTTGGTTTTTATAGTATAATAAGTAGGCCATAATATAAAAATATATTTTGGGAAGTCAAAATATTGAGTTTTTAAATTAATAATAGATATTACTTATTTTTAATATATTCATAATATTTTTCACCCAATAATTAAAAATACTTTTCAATAATTTGTGGATCTTCATCTACCACTTTATTAAATCTTCAAAAAGTTAATACCATATGGTCTTATTTCATTATTTAAACATAGTTTTTTTACCAACTATATTATTTCATCTTAATTCAAAATTTTTGTTATTATTCAAAAAAATCTTTTTTTATCTTATTTCAACTGCATAACTAAACTAGACATTAAATACCATTGGTCCATGCTCCATGCGTTAGAATTATGTGCAAAATCTTCCTTTTACTTTATCAAAGAGTCCAAAACGTCTAGAAACCACCCCATATTGAGGAAGCTGGTCCACAAGTTTAAACACAACCGAACAATAAGAGCAAGGTCAAGAACCATCTCCTAATTTACGACGTTGTCTCTCCATTTCGTCCATAGACCCACCAATATTCCCAGTGTGGCAGTGACTGATATGGTGCTGCCGAAAAGAAAGTAAAAAAGAAGGAAATGAAAAATTAATAATAAAAAAAGACAGCTTCGTACGATTTGGGCGTTTTGAGAGACCAGTGTGAAAACAGAACATTATCCTTTGACGAAAGATTCCAAGTGATTTGTCGTTTTGGTAGTCTCGAGTAGGCAGTGACGTAGTCAATGGTTCGTGTTTGATTTTAATTTCCCCCAGAGAACTTTACGTGTGCTGTACTCTATTTATTCTAAAGCAGGTTACTGGTTACATTCGTTTGTTTTTAGCATCTTCATCGTTGTTTGCGATGCGATGCCCAATCCAAAAGGAAACTTTTTTTTTTTATTGTCTTTCTCCTCTGGTGAAAATTAGTCTGACTGAGAGAAACCACCCACATATATCATGGATTTTGGCTCAATAGAGTTGAAGGTTTTATCGGCTAGAGATCTCAAACGCTTCAATTTCTTCCGAAAGTTATCTTGTTACGCTGTCGTCTCCATTGTCTGTGATGAATCGAAGAAAAAACAGGATCAAAAATATCTGCAGCGTCAAAAAACGCTGCTCAATGATGAATCCAAGAAGAAGAAGCAAGAGCGGCAAAATCTGCAGCGTAAAAAATCGTTTGTCAATGATGAATCGAAGAAGGTAGAGCGAAAACATCTTCAGCGTCAAGAAACGCCGGCGGACAGAGTGGGGGATGGGAATCCTGAGTGGAATCACGAGATGCACTTTGATCTTAAAGAAATCTCGGTTCTTGATGATGACTGCAAACAGAATCTTTTTCTCAAGTTCGATCTTCGCTGTGCAAATATCGTTCTGGGAAAGAAAACCATCGGCGAAGTGCAGGTTCCGATATTTAAGGACTTGATTGACGATGAGCTCAACGGAACTGTGAGGATTATGAGTTATCAGGTTCGAACAAGTGAAGGTAAGCCTAATGGTGTGCTGAATTTCTCTTGTAAGGTGAAGAACAGCAAAACGAAACAAAAGAGGGTCCAAACTGAGAGCCCAGAAGTGGACTCCTCGTCTGGAATTCATTTCTCGGATGCGAAAAAAGTTCATTACCCAACTCTGGAAATCGAAAATCAGCAGTCCCGGGATATATGCTATCCTTCACTGGATGATGTTCGCTCTTTTTCGCCCAGAATGACCATCCCTTCTCCCAAGAAGCACCACTGGATGCCAGGACCCTACATTCTAACGCCGTTACCCCCTGCCTGGGCCTGGGAGCAATTGGGCTATAATCCTTTGCCGTCGATGCAAAATCCGGGGACATATTGGAACAAGCCGGAGCCGGAGCCGGAGCCGGAGCCGGAGCCGGAGCCGGAGCCGGAGCCGGAGCGGATCAACAGATATCCGCCTGGATTGTGGGGGTACTCTGGGGTTGGACAATTGGGGACAATTGAAGGTGTTGCATCTAAAATGGGTTCTGAGATTAAAAGCCAGACGGGCACGTGATTAGCTGTGCAATTTCGATGATGGTTCTAGGTATAGCTGGTCTGTTTTGATGCTACGACGTAGATTTACCCAGTTCGTAATTGTACTAGGTTGATGTCAGTGTAATCCCGTCTGTTGTCGGTACTCTTTTTTTGTGTATTTGCCTCAAAATTTTAAGGACGGGAGTTGCAATGAATGATTAGTTTCTCTTCTTGTTTCCCTGCTTTGTGAACAAGCCATACCCTTTTTGTTGCATAGTCGAAAAGAAAAATAAAATTAAATAAGAAAATAAGAAATGATGTTGGTGATCGGAATTTGTGTTCTCTGACAATGGAAAAAGGTTTTGAAGCAAGGAAGAAATATGAAAATTGTTCTTCCATTTGCGTCCATACAGAAAAGGCATGGAAGTAAAAGCCAGGTCAAAACTCTGAAGAGACTTTTCCAGGCAGGAATTCAAGGATGCAGGTATGATCAAGAATCGGGGGTCCTAAAGTTGGAGATTGTTGAAAACTTGGGCGTTCCTCTTTTGTTCTCTTCTTACATTATTCCAATTTTAAAAATGTTAGAAATAATTGTTATAGACAAACATCAAATAAATACTAACTAATAATTTATAGTACTTAATATTTATTGTGTATTGCATAATATATGTGTATTGAATAATAGAAAAATGGATTCAAAGTTGAAGAACATAAAAATGATATATTTTGTTTATCATATTATATCAATTGGCATTTATCTAGTATTTGTTTTTAGTATTGCTCTTTCAACTTAGTTTCATTTGGATTAAGAGATAAGATAAGATAAGTTGAAATGAGTTATGAAAGTTGAATAAAATATTATCGAAATATTATTTTTTAATATTATTATTATTTTAGAATTTGAAAATATTGAATTAAAATTTAAAAAAAATTAAATTATTTATTACATTTTGTTTGAAAATTTTAAAAAATATAATGATAAATTTAAAATGAAATAAGATCTCAACTTCAAATCCAAATCGTGCCTAAGGTTTGTTAGAAAATTCAAAACAAACTTCCCAAGACATTATGCACCACTGTTGGAAGTTTGGAACGTAGGGTATGTAGAAAAATAATTTTATTTTATCATTTTCGCATGACACACACTATAGTTATTTTGTTTTATTTATTTTATAATAAATATGTGATAAATATGTAAAATATAATAAACAAACGGTAAGTCTTGTTTGGTTATAGAAATTATTTTATTTTGTTTAATTATTATAATTTTTAAAATTTTTTATTTAAAATATAATAAATAATTTATTTTTTAAAAAATTAATATTAAATTAATATTAAAAAATTTGTAATATTATATTTAATATTTCCCTAGTTTTCGTACCCCACAATGACTTTGAATGACAGTGAATGATGCCAGGACAGCTCTAAAGGACCCAGTCCCTTGAAATGATTGGATCCTCGTTAGTTATCTAGACTCCTTTTCATAGACCAAAGACCATTCAATGCTCAAACAGCCCACATCCTACCCACCCACCCACCCAAAAATAAACAGAAAATGAAAAAATAAAAAATAAAAACATGGTAAAAATGCTCGAATAATGTATGGAAGGACGTGACTTGTACGGAGCATTAGGAATTTAGGACCCTCTTAGTGTTTTTTTTTTAATTTTTATACCAAATAGAAACTACATTCCATTAAATTTTCAATAGTTATTACACCATGAACTCAATGTTTCAAGATTCATGTAAATATACACATGAATTTTGATGATAACAAATGAATTCAAAGAATAAAAAAGTCTCAAGCTCAAGTTGTCCACACAATAGAATCAAGCACATCCAAAAAGCAAGTATGAGCAAGAAGAAAACAAATTCACATTAAAATCATAGAATAATTTTGTAAAATCTCTTAAAAATTCAAAATTAGAATTAAAGCTCAAAATTAATATTTTATCATAAAGCATTAAAATATATTTTCCACATGTGCATGAATATTTTGAAAATTAAATTTGAAAATTTGGAAAGATGATTGATTGTCATCTTTCACATGTGCATGACATGATTAAAGATTTGAATTTTGAAAATTTTGAAAGATGATTGATTGTCATCTTTCACACGTGCATGACATGATTAAAGGTTTGAATTTTGAAAATATTAAGATGATTGATTGTCATCTTTCACATATGCATGACATGATTAAATGTTTGAATTTTGAAAATATTAAGATGATTGATTATCATCTTTCACATGTGCATGTTTTATTTAAATATTTTTAAAAGTGATTGATGCTTTTCTTGACTTATGCAAAAGGTAGATGTTTTTGTTTGAAATTTTTGAAAAGTAAAGTGTGCTTCTTTTGTCACATGCAAAAAGTAAAAATATTAGATTTAAAATTTTTGAAAAGTGAATGATGATATTTTTGATATGGGAATCTTTTCAAATTTGAAATTGAAAACTCATTTGCCTATAAATAGCTCACTTGAATTTTGCAAAATTCACAACAAGAGCTTACACATCTATTGTTAAGTTTTGCATCATTTCTTCAAAACTCTCATTCTCTCATTTCTAAAGTTTTGAGTCTTAATTCTTGTTCTTGTTGAGAGAGATATAGGTTGCGCTGTATTATTTCTATCTCACTCATTGAGGAGTGTACTTTGATAGTCTACCTACTATCAACTCTTGTATTTGTAAAAGGGTGTGTATAATCCTTGTGTGTGTAGAAGGTATTCTACATGGGGAATAGTTAAATCACCAAGTGTGAGGTGATTGGAAGTGTAGAAGGTGTTCTACACGGGGAATAGTTAAATCACCAAGTGTGAGGTGATTGGAAGTGTAGAGGGTGTTCTACACGGATTCTTTGGAGCGGTGCTGCTCAAAGGTGTAATAGGTTTCTATCTCCACCTAAAGGAGATTGAATAGTAGATTTGGGGATTCTCAAGAGGTAGCTTGAGGCGAGGACGTAGGCAGTGGGGCCGAACCTCGTTAACATACTGAGTTTACTTCTCTCTTACTCTTACTATTTATATTTATTGTTGTTTCATATTTTGTTTATATTTTATATTATATATTTGATTTATAATTGTTATTTTTTTAAATACAACTCAATTCACCCCCCCTCTTGTATTAGTCATCTGGGCAACAATTGGTATCAGAGCTAGAGCTCTATTATAAGATTAACTATCTTTTGAGTTAAGATCTTATGGCTAACATTGTAGCTTCATTTGGTGAAAGTCAATCTAGCATTCGACCTCCACTCTTTTGCGGAGACAATTACTCATTCTGGAAAGTTAGAATGAGAATATTCCTTCAAACTCAAGGTCGAGAAATTTGGAAATGTATTGTAAATGGACCTTATATTCCAACAAAAGTGGTTGATGGAGTAAAGGTCAAAAAGGAAGAAGAAGAGTTTAATCGTGAAGACGATAGACTTTACATTTTGAATTTAACTGCTATGAATTTATTATATAATGCTCTCAATGGTAATGAATTTAATAGAGTAATGACTTGTGCTACAGCAAAGGAAATTTGGGATAACTTGGAAGTTACTTATGAAGGAACTTCTCAAGTCAAGGAATCAAAAATTTATATTCTTACTCATGAATATGAAATGTTTAAGATGAATGATGATGAATCTATTTCTAGTATGTACACTCGTTTTACTAACATCATAAACAGTTTGACAGCTCTTGACAAAATTTATTCCAAAGTGGAGATACTAAGAAAAATTCTCAACTCTCTACCAAAACGTTGGGAATTAAAAGTGACAGCGATTCTTGAAGCTAGAGACCTCAAGAAGCTCGAAGTGAATGAACTCATCGGGTCACTTATCAACCATGAGTACACATTGAAAAGAGGAGAAGAAGAAGGAAAGTCAAAGAAAAGCTTGGCACTTAAAACTGTTCCACATGAAAGTGAAAGTGATGAAGATGAGGAAAATGACGACAAAGATGAAGAAGTTGCGATGATAATAAGAAGAATTCAGAGGTTCTTAAAGAAAAATAAAACTCCTCCAAGGAAATCCTTCAATAAGTTTTCCAAGAAAGATTCAAGTAAAAATGACACTTTAGTTTGTTATAAATGCAATAAACCTGGTCATATCAAGTCAGATTGTCCTCTGCTAAAGAAAGATCGAAACAAAGGCAAAAAAACAATGAAAGCTACGTGGGATGATGGTTCAAGTAACTCAAATAGTGAAGCAAGTAATGGAGAATCAGCAAATTTTTGTCTTATGGCTAAAGATGACATTGAGGTGTGCATGAAGTCTTCCACGATAAAAAATAAATGGTTTTTAGATAGTGGATGTTCAAGACACATGACGGGAGACAAGACTAAGTTCTTTGATCTTAGATCTAAAAAAGAAGGACACGTGACATTTGGAAACAACTCGAAAGGGAAGATCGTGGGAATAGGTAAAATTGGTAATGAGTCTTCTCTCATAATTGAAGATGTTCTACTTGTTGAAGGTCTAAAACATAATCTTTTGAGCATAAGTCAATTATGTGATAAATGATTTACAGTTACTTTCAAAATGGATAAGTGCATTATTTTGAATGATCATAATTGTAATATTTGTTTTATTGCTTTTAGAAACAACAATGTTTATACAATTGATTTTGAAGAAATTACCTCACAAGATGCCATTTGTTTTTCAGCTCAAAATAAAACTAATTGGTTATGGCATAGAAGACTAGGTCATGCCAACATGGAACTTATTTCCAAACTTTCAAAAAATGATCTTGTGAGAGGTTTACCAAAGGCAAATTTTCTTAAAGACAAAATTTGTGATGCATGTCAATTTGGTAAACAAACAAAAATTTCTTTTAAAACCAAGAAACATATTTTTACTACTAGACCACTGCAATTGATACACATGGATCTTTTTGGACCAAATAGAGTTGCAAGTTTAAGAGGAAAATATTATGCATTTGTTATTGTTGATGATTTCTCTAGATATACTTGGGTCATCTTTCTTACTCATAAAGATGAGGCACATAATGTTTTTACCAAGTTATGCAAGAGAATTCAAAATGAAAAGGGTTATACTATTTCAAGTATCCGAAGTGATAGGGGAAAAGAGTTTGTTAATAAAAATATTGAAACATTTTGTGATGAAAATGGTTTTGTGCATAATTTTTCTGCTCCTCTAACTCCTCAACAAAATGGGGTAGTAGAAAGGAAAAATAGATCTTTTCAAGAGATGGCAAGAACAATACTCAATGAGAATAACTTGCCTAGTTATTTTTGGGCTGAAACGGTAAATACTGCATGTTATGTTATAAATAGAGTTATGCTAAGGTCTAAATTAGATAAAACCCCCTATGAGTTTTGGAATAAGAAAAAGCCCAACATTGGTTACTTTCATGTATTTGGATGCAAATGTTTTATTTTAAATGACAGGGATAATTTAGGCAAGTTTGATGCAAAATCTGATGAAAGTATCTTTTTCGGGTATTCTACTAATAGTAAAGCTTATAGAGTATTCAATAAAAAGACTTTGACTGTACAAGAATCTATGCATGTAGTATTTGATGAATCTAATTCTCTACTCTCCAAGAAATCTATTGATGAAGAAACGGGAGGTATAAATAATACGGAAAGTCTCAATCTCAACAAAGAGAACACAATAGAGGAAGTCCAGCATGAAGATATCAGGAAAGATCATCAAAATTTAATACAAGATGCAACCAAACAGTGAAAATTTGTGAAAGATCATCCAGTGGAACAAATTCTGGGGGAACCTTCACGAGGTGTAAGCACTCGATCATCTCTTAGAAATATTTGCAATCATACTGCTTTTCTATCTCAGATTGAACCTAAAAATATTGATGAAGCACTTCTTGATAAATCTTGGATTCTAGCTATGCAAGAAGAGCTTAATCAATTTGAAAGAAATGATGTTTGGACACTTGTTCCTAGACCCAAAAATCATACTATTATTGGAACAAAATGGATTTTTAGAAACAAGAAAGATGAGTCTGGAGTCATTACTCGAAATAAGGCTCGACTTGTAGCCCAAGGTTTCAATCAAGAAGAAGGAATCGATTATGATGAGACATATGCACCAGTCGCAAGATTAGAAGCTATTCGAATGCTACTTGCATATGCTTGTTATAAAGATTTCAAACTTTTTCAAATGGATGTTAAAAGTGCTTTCTTAAACGGTTTTATAAATGAAGAGATATATGTTGAGCAACCTCCAGGTTTTGAAAATCATATTTCTCCAAATCATGTTTTTAAACTCACAAAAGCACTATATAGACTCAAACAAGCTCCTAGAGCGTGGTACGAGAGACTTAGTAGTTTCTTGATTGAAAAAGGCTTTTCAAAAGGAAAGATTGATACAACTCTGTTGAACCCAAGGTTTCAAGTCTCGTATTTACGTATAAATTTTGATGATAACAAATAATATTGAAAACTCAAGCTCAAGTTGTCTATGCATGAAGGGAGCTAAACACATCAAGAAATCAAGCATGAGCAAGAAAGATATCAAGTCTACAAATGAAGCTCATAGATTATTTTTGTACATCTCTTGATAAAATTAGAAATTGGATTAAGGCTCCAAATTACTTTTTTTTCCTCATAAAACATCAAATTACTTTTTCCACATATGCAAGACATTTTTAAATGTCTTAGTTTTGAAAATTATGTTTTTCACATGTGCATAACACCATCAAACAAAATAATTTCGAAAATTATATTTTTTTATAAAAACTTGATTTTATAAGATGATTGATTATCATATTTGACATGTGCATATTTTGTTTGAAAGTCTTGAAGGGAGGTGGTGTGTTTTTTTGACTAATGCAAAAGGTAGATGATTTTGTTTGAGAATCTTAAAGGGTGGTTGTGTGTTTTTTTGACATATGCAAAAAGAAGATGATTTGATTTGAAAAATAAATCATGCTCATTTTGTCTTGTATGAAAAGCAAAAGATTAGATTTGATTTCTTTGAAAAATGAATGGAGTTGTTTTTGACAAATGCAAAAAGGAAATGTTTTTATTTGAATTTTTTGAAAAGTGAATAGTGCTCTTATTTGACATGGGAATCTTTTCAAATTTGAAATTGAAAAATCATTTGCCTATAAATAGCTCACTTGAGTTTTGCAAAATTCACAACAAGAGCTTACACATCTATTGCTAAATTTTGCATCATTCTTTTAAAGCTCTCATTCTCTTATTTCTAAAGTTTTGAGTCTTAATTCTTGTTCTTGTTGAGAGAGATATAGGTTGCGCTATATTGTTTCTATCTCACTCATTGAGGAGTGTACTTTGATAGTCTACCTACTATCAACTCTTGTATTTGTAAAAGGGTGTGTATAACCCTTATGTGTGTAGAAGGTGTTCTACACAGGGAATAGTTAAATCACCAAGTGAGAGGTGATTGAAAGTAAGAGGGTGCGTATAACCCTTGTGTGTGTAGAAGGTGTTCTACACAGGGAATAGTTAAATCACCAAGTGTGAGGTGATTGGAAGTGTAGAGGGTGTTCTACACGGATTTTTTGGAGCGGTGCTGCTCAAAGGTGTAATAGGTTTCTATCTCTACCTAAAGGAGATTGAATAGTGGATTTGGGAATCCTCAAGAGGTAGCTTGAGGCGAGGACGTAGGCAGTAGGGCTGAACCTCGTAAAAATACTGAGTTTGCTTTCTCTTACCCTACTCTTTATATTTCCTACTGCTTTATATTTTGGTTATATTTTATATTGTATATTTAGTTTATAAGTATTAATTTTTTAATATAACCCAATTCACCCCCCCTCTTGTGTTAGTCATCTGGGCAACAAACTCTTTTCATTAAATACGAAAATGATAATATTCTTTTGATTCAAATTTATGTTGATGATATAATATTCGGTGCTACTAATGAAAATATGTGCCAAGTTTTTGCTAAGACTATGCAGGAAGAATTTGAAATGAGCATGATGGGAGAGCTTACATTCTTTCTCGGATTGCAAATTAAGCAAGCAAAAAGTGGGACATTCATCAATCAATCGAAATATATTAAGGAATTGCTGAAGAAATTTGGGATGGAAGGTGCTAAGGAAACTGGAACACCAATGAGCCCATCCACTAAACTTGATAAAGATGAAACCGGTAAACCAGTTGACTCGAAGGTATATCGAGGTATGATTGGTAACTTATTATATTTGACAGCCAGTAGACCAGATATTATGTTTAGTGTGTACTTATGTGCACGCTTTCAATCATCTCCAAAGAATCACATTTAATTGCAGTTAAGCGCATTCTTAGATATCTTAGTGGTACAATTAACTTAGGGTTATGGTACCCTAAGCACACATCTTTCGATCTAATCAGCTACACAAATGCAGATTGTGCTGGCTGTAAAATAGATCGAAAAAGTACTAGTAGAGCATGTCATTTTTTAGGTCCTGCACTAGTTTCCTGGTTTAGTAAAAAATAAAATTCTGTTGCACTATCTACTGCTGAGGCAGAATATGTTGCTGCGGGTAGTTGTTGTGCTCAAGTTCTTTACATGAAGCAACAACTTGAGGATTTTAAACTTATGTACAATCACATTCCAATCAAATGTGATAATACAAGTGCTATAAATCTTTCAAAGAATCCAATACAACATTCTCGGACCAAACATATTGAAATTAGATATCATTTTCTTAGAGATCATGTGCAAAAGGGCGATATTGTATTAGAATTTACTAGTACACATGATCAATTGGCAGACATTTTCACAAAACCCCTACCAGAAGATAAACTATGCATGATTAGAAGAGAAATAGGAATGATGCATGCCATGGATATCTGCTAGATGCTTTTATTTCATTATCTTAAATGACCTACAAAAACTTAAGACGTTTAGCCTCATCATTCAAATGCATTTGTTCCTCATAAATCATCATGCCATCCTTGTCTAAAGGATTAGACAATCGAAATGAAGAGGTAAGCAAGGATTTCAAATCCTTATTCTGTTGCTTTAACTCTACTATTTTTTTGTTTGACTCATAAACAAGTCGTTGAAGTATAGATACAGTCTCGTTAAGCTTCTCAATTTCGCGAGTTTTGGACTGCAACCGAACAGAAAACGCGACGATAGATGATGAGTATCGAGTTCCGAGACCCACAAGCTCGTAAATGGCGTCATGATCTGATTTATTAGCTAAATCAGTCTCTTGTTACTTCATGGCACCCACGACAGATGCAGAAATAGATTGGGACTGAGGTGAAGGATACCTCAAATCTTGATCAAGAGAAGCACTGAAGGGAATTCTACGAGCCATTGAAAAATTGTAGAATGAGAATGCAAGTAAATTGTAAAGATGAGAAGAAAGCTTGATGCGAAATAGATAAAGCTAAGGATTGCTCTTATAGAAACGGAAATAAGAACAAGACAAACTTATAAATCATGATGATATCTCAATTTTCAGCAACATCAAGCGGATCAAATCTCTGCACCGAATTGCCAGAGCTACGCCTCCAGCCTTTGCAGGTTTTGTCGGGCACGGGTGGTTTCAATTATTCAGCTCTTTACAAAATTTCCTTCCGCACCGAATTACCGAAACTAGGCCTCCAGCCTTTGCAGGTTTTGTCGAACACGTGTGGCTACGCACCGAATTCTCTACAGTCTCTACTAACGCAGCGTTTTATTTGTCTATTGGTTATTGTAGGAATATATTTTATTGAGCTAATTATGATTCCTTTTTAATGATACCAAAAGGGGGAGAAGTTTTAGACTAGAATATTAACATTGTTTAATTTGATAAACTTGTTATATATGCTTGGAATTATATTTATATTTTTGCTTGAAAAACTAACGCACATTCTCAAGGGGAGCTTAAGTATTCATACAGGTTTCAAGTTCTATCAAGTATTTGTCATCATCAAAAAGGGAGAGATTGTTGAACTCAAGATTTCAAGGTTCATGTAACTATACACATGGATTTTGATGATAACAAATGAATTCAAAAAATAAAGAAGTCTCAAGTTCAAGTTGTCTACACAATAGAATCAAGCACATCAAGGAAGCAAGCATGAGCAAGAAGAGAACAAATTCACATTAAAATCATAGAGTAATTTTGTAAAATCTCTTAAAAATTCAAAATTAGAATTAAGGCTCAAAATTAATATTTTATCATAAAACATTAAAATATATTTTTCCACATGTGCATGAATATTTTGAAAATTAAATTTGAAAATTTGGAAAGATGATTGATTGTCATCTTTCACATGTGCATGACATGATTAAATATTTTAATTTTGAAAATTTTGAAAGATGATTGATTGTCATCTTTCACACGTGCATGACATGATTAAAGGTTTGAATTTTGAAAATATTAAGATGATTGATTGTCATCTTTCACATGTGCATGACATGATTAAAGGTTTGAATTTTGAAAATATTAAAATGATTGATTATCATCTTTCACATGTGCATGTTTTATTTAAATATTTTCAAAAGTGATTGATGCTTTTCTTGACTTATGCAAAAGGTAGATGTTTTTGTTTGAAATTTTTGAAAAGTAAAGTGTGCTCCTTTTGTCATATGCAAAAAGTAAAAATATCAGATTTGAAATTTTTGAAAAGTGAATGATGATGTTTTTGACATGGGAATCTTTTCAAATTTGAAATTGAAAACTCATTTGCCTATAAATAGCTCACTTGAGTTTTGCAAAATTCACAATAAGAGCTTACACATCTATTGTTAAGTTTTGCATCATTTCTTCAAAGCTCTCATTCTCTTATTTCTAAAGTTTTGAGTCTTAATTCTTGTTCTTGTTGAGAGAGATATAGGTTGCGCTATATTGTTTCTATCTCACTCATTGAGGAGTGTACTTTGATAGTCTACCTACTATCAACTCTTGTATTTGTAAAAGGGTGTGTATAACCCTTGTGTGTGTAGAAGGTGTTCTACACGGGGAATAGTTAAATCACCAAGTGTGAGGTGATTGGAAGTGTAGAAGGTGTTCTACACGGGGAATAGTTAAATCACCAAGTGTGAGGTGATTGGAAGTGTAGAGAGTGTTCTACACGGATTCTTTGGAGCGGTGCTGCTCAAAGGTGTAATAGATTTTCTATTTCCACCTAAAGGAGATTGAATAGTGGATTTGGGGATTCTCAAGAGGTAGCTTGAGGCGAGGATGTAAGCAGTGGGGCTGAACCTCGTTAACATACTGAGTTTGCTTCTCTCTTACTCTTACTATTTATATTTATTGTTGTTTCATATTTTGTTTATATTTTATATTATATATTTGATTTATAATTGTTATTTTTTTAAATACAACTCAATTCACCCCCCTTCTTGTGTTAGTCATCTGGGTAACACACCATAACATCAAACTAGATGGCTTGGGATACACACTCAGGGAATGAATCCCACCAAACTACTATATCTTCAAACTGTCATGATTGTCTTGCCAAGACATGAGCAACTATATTAGTCAAATGAATGACTGTTATATGTTATTAAAACCTTTGAAAATCTTTGTAGCAACTTTTGAATTTCAAAAACCAAGTTTCTCCAAATGGACATTGAAGCTTGATCCTTCATGATTTCTTGAACAACTAATAAAGCATCACTATCAACTTGGAGATCTCTTATATTTAGTGGCATTATATTTAGTGGCAAACATACATGTAATCCTCTCAAAATGATTAGGAGTTCAACCTCCATAAGATTTGAACTTGAAAATTCTAGTTTACAAATAGTGAATAAGACCTTGCCAAACTCATTCTTGAATACCATCCCAACCCCTAACTTGGCTCAATCCGAGAATAAGGCTCCAAATGTTAAACTACTAGAACAGAAGTCTTTGGATGGACACAAAATTAATGGCGTGTGATTTGTTTGACAGATTCAAGACTTTTCAAGTGTGCTTTATTTCAGTTTCTTCCGTCAGCTAGACTGTTTGTGATGCTAAGAAGTTCCTCCTTCCTAGTTACAAGAGATTTTAAAATCATTTCATATTTCATATTTCGTTTTTATTTTTTGTTTTTTGATATGTCTTAGATGTTTAAAATATTTTAAAACTTTATAAATAGTAATAAAATATTTTATTGATTTATAATAAATAAGAAAGAAAAAATCATATAAAACTATTGTTTAAAGTAAATATTATAATAGAATGATAAAATTAAAAGTTGATTGAATATAATTTTTTAATATAAGTTTTATTACAAAATTGATAGAAAAAAAAAGCATTGATTTTTGTGTTTGAGTAATAATTAAGTAATGATTAGAAAACATTTTTAAAATTTCAAAATATTTTATGTTTGAAGGATGTTTAGAAATGAAGTTTTGAAGAATTTTTTAAATTTTTTTGAGAATGTTTGGTGTTGCCCAAACATGATGAATTAAAACAAGATGTTTTTAACGTTTTATAGTTGGTTTTATTATTATATTAAATATTTATTTTTATAGACTTCTAAATTTTAATATGCGAAATTTCCTAAACATGATGTCTAACATTATATAAATGTATGGGCGATAGTGTATCTAAAAGAAATATTAGACACGATAAAACGAGAATTAAAAAAGGTATTAAATAAAACAAAGTAGAAAACGTTAATGAATGAAAGAACAAATAATAGGGGTTAAACCGAGTAAAAATTATAGTGAATTTATGATGATCGAGAGTTGGCAGGTAAAAGAGTGAATTCCCAACAAGATAGAAAAACAAAAGAGCATATATCTATCCAAAAATTCTATAGACAGTTGCCTAAAACAAACACGAGACAAACGCTGATGATGTGACAAAAATTAAAACACACTGTTTAGACTATTTCTCCTTATTTCTTCTTCTCCTCCTCCTTTCTTCTCTGTTTTCTTAATTCTATTTGTTTGTTCTCTCACTCTTTCGTCTACACTTTGTCTCCTCCTTTCTTTTACTCTTGACAATCATTACTTCTCTCAACAAAAGAACAAAATCGCCAGTTCTCCATTTATTTTTATTTATCGGTTTTGTATAAAAATCGTCAATTCTCTCAACGAGAATCCTACGAATATGAAGCTTCATTTTCATATCTGAGATTTTTTTTTTTTACTCTTTCACTTGACTCTGTAGTGCCTTCGTCATTCATTTCATTCTTCATATCCGTTGCCAACACTAATTGAATGGAGTTTCGGATCAGAGCAAGTCGAACAGGAATGAAAGAGGTACCGAAACCCAAAAAACCAAAACTGAAAAACGAGCTCTGCAAAGCATTAGATATTTGTTTTTAACCCAAAGAAGAAAAATATGCTAGATTGGGTTGGTGAAAAAGTGAAATCGGCATAAGTACTTCAAATAATTAGTGTGACAAGGGAAAGTGTTTTTTAAATCAGACAAAGAAAAGTGTTGGAAAGAGGGAGAATCTATGCATATAATCGTTTCCATTTTTATAATTCACGAGCATATAATTCGTGCAATGCATAGACTTATATTTAAGCTGAAATTACAACTATATATTTTAATATACATAATTAATTTCTTAACTATTACTACAAAATATATATATTTATTATATTACAACGTCACAATATGTATAACTGAACATAATGACAATACGTGAATATTAATATGCTTCATAAAACACAATACATAAACTTTATCCATGATCTATTTAAAACATACAATAAATCTAACTAATCACATAACATTACTAATTACACTAATACAATAACTATGGTCTTTCTCAAATTTTATAAGTAAAGAAATCATAACACTTCACAAATAACATAATTAACATCTTCATCACAGCGATACATTTAATCACAACACCTAACACGATTCCACAACTACAACATCACAAACCACATCCACTTCTCCTTCGGCTACTAATGAAATGTATCATCATATGTCAATTTTTTTTTTTTTTGATTTTTCTCCTCTTGGATGATGAAACTTGACAGTGATCATCTTCCTTTATATTTGTGTTGATGTCGAGATCAATGTCAACATTAGTTTCCTATAATATAAATATTATTGTCAACTATTGTCTATATAAAAAACATTATAATAATTATATTTGTAACAAATGATAGTATAGTAGTATAGCATTCAATGCCTTGAACGAAGTGATTGAGCAATGAGACTAATACGATTATAAAAATATAGAATATGATAGAAATTAAAATTAAATACCAAATCATGCAATTCTTTTTTTACCTTCTTAATTGTCATTGATTTTATACATTCGGGATCAAATATGCGCTGAACTGTGTAGTTTTCCCGTCCATATTTTAAGTTGTACTCATCAAGTCGCAATAAGAATATGTATTCTTTGCCAACAAATTGTTGTAAATCATTTGGGAACCCATCATTATTATGATCCTACACAAATACAGAAATATGTTATACTAAGTTTTAGCGATTATGTAATATAATTATCAACTTTTCTATACTAATACTAATTTTGTAAATATTATTTCTACTATTTTGTTACCTGGTCTTCTTTTTTCATAAGTTCTTTTGCAGTTTTATTTAAGATTTTCTCAACCTCCTTGTCAAATAGCACTGAAGATGCTGACCCTGAGTCATCTACCAACTTCATATTTATTCGATAACTTAAAAATGTAAAACTCGTTAAATGAACTGCACATTTAATAAAAAAAAATAGATATTTTTGTGTGTTTGTGCAAATGAATATATATATATATATAAGAAGCTTGTTTTGTAATATTACCTTGGTACAATCAGTTTTGGTTCCGCCTTACATCTTTCACACCATGACAATCCTTCAATGAACTTAACTTTGGTTTTGCATTGGATGCAAGAATTATAATACCACCCATACTTGGTGTCTATTTTTCCAACTTTGTATAAACATGTCACCAATAACTCCTGCAATATTTAATTCTTTCGTTATCACACAAAATGTACAATATTAAATAATTGTATATTATATTAAATTCAAACTATAAAATCAAAACCTTTATATTTGCTGTCCATTCCAATTCTTTAATTTCAACAATTTTTTTCCTATTGTGGAATGGTAGTTCTGTATTAGATATGACTAGGTGCTCTAATTTGATGATTATGACTTTCCTTTGTGATACATCTTGCAACCTAATTAATCAAAAAATGTATTAGATATAAATAATATGATGATTTAATTTTTAGAGAATATAAAGTAGAAGATTTTAATTTTACTCTTGCCAAATTCTTGAGACGTCCAAAATCTTAGGATTTACGTACAACTTTGTAACATTGGTTGATGATAGATTAAACTCGCCTGCGAAAAATTATTTCAAGTACATATGCAGCAGTAATATTATTTTTTATAATTATATTTTATCACACTATTGTAAAATGTGTATGTTACCTCTAAATGTCTTTACTATTGTCGAAGTAACTATCACCACAGTCAATCGTGAATTATTCTTAAAAAAATTATCATCAATTTGCAGTGCAGTAGACCCCCACAAAGTTGCCTGTATATTTTTATTCCTAAAATTCAACACGCACAAATAAGTCATTTTATATGTAATATTCTTAATTGATAAATTAATTAATTTTGAGTTATCATTTTTAAATAAGTTATACGTATTCTTCTAATAGAAGTTGAATCGTCCGTAGCATCACAGGCTGACCCTTAGAAGTTCTTTCCTCTATACCTCCAATAGATTCTAATCTTCCAATTACATCTGATAATGATCTGTAGTCAGAAAATTATAATAATATTTTGTTACCTCAAAAATAATATTAATACCTAACTTTAATATATGAAATGGTAAACTTTCGTTAGGTAGAAAATAGAATACGTATCGGTCAAATATGTTGGATCATTGCAACGTCTCTCTACAGTTGCGTAATTTGCAAATTCGAACTTCAACTTAGGCATTGATTCACTCAGTCTATCAAGTTTAACGACTGAAGTCGTCGATGTGAACATAATCTTACATCTTGTACCAACAAGAAAATATTTTCCTTTGCATTCTTCAACCACGAAATTCTTTATTGCATAAATACAACCTTCTATCAACAACGGGCGGAAGCGTTGGACCAAATTTTTCCTTATGGTTGAGTGAATTAAAGTCCCCTTTAAAAAAATAAAAAAAAATATTAGTTAAGCTTGAATAGTGTGTAATTAAAAGTAAAAATTTACTTGACAAAATATTTAAAATCAACTTACTTCGATATCTGTTATAATCAAATCAAGGCTAAGAAGCTCATGTTGATTTCCAATAATGGTTGCATCCCATATACGTAATATTCTGACTTTGATATTCCACTCTTCCTTGTCAGGTGATAATTTATTGAGAGGCGTGCATTCCATTCTTATCTCTTATTCGTACCTATATAAATTTTTAAGTCAAACATATTAGAAGTAATCCAAGCTATCATTTATTACAATTTAAAAACATATATAAAGATAAATTTGGAAAAAAATATAACTACAAAAAGAATAAATTTAAATACCTTTAGGTAAATCGTTGAAGATCTCATTATATACAATATTTTTTGTACAGAAATGACCATCAACAGTTTTATTTGTGATGAGAACTTTTAAACCATCTCTTCTCCTTACTCTAGATACAGCCACGTATAACTGACCATGATAGAAAACTGAGTTTTGAAGAAAAAGTCCGACATGTTCCAATTTTTGTCCTTGACTTGTATTGATCGTCATTGCAAAGCATACAAATATTGGAAATTGCCTTCTCTTCAATATAAAAGGCAATTTTGGATCGGAATGAGATAAAATTATGCGAGGAATAAATACTCTCTCCAACGTGCGTTCCAGTCATAATTTTTGCCTCAACAACCCATTTTGATAACTGAGTAACTATGAGTCGTGTCCCATTGCAAAGACCATTAGACTGATTCAAATTCCGAAGTAGCATTATTGGTACCCCAACTTTCAATCTCAATTTATGGTTCGGAATACCTAAAAATTTTAAAGAATTTAAAAATTCTATTGGAAACATTGATTGTTGTTCTGTAATATTGCCTTCGGATTTACATATCGAATCAGCACTATAAAACACTTGTTCATCCAGATTGATGAGCTGGTCTATCATGTAGTCATTGATATTCTGGACAACATCATTTGTAGGTGCTTGAATTGCTCTTTCGCCCAAGTATTTAGAATTATTACATTCATCTTTCAAATTAGGATAGGTAGCATTTACGATATCTGCAATAGGATCATCATTAGATTGAACAATTAAATCATGTGGTATCTCAATCATTCCTTCACTTTCAATACAACTCAAGTCACCATCGCCCATTCTTAAGATCCAATTTGCAAAATCTCTTGTAGCAATATCTCCCGTGTTTTGTTCAAGTCTCATATGTTGAGTCATTGTAAAAACAACACAATGCCTTCATAATGAAGATCTGTTAATAGTGGTCTCAACTATTTGCTCTCTTTGACCTTTGGATACAACTGGTAATATTTGACGAAAATCACCGCCCAGAACAACTATCTTCCCTCCAAGTGGCTTTTCTGCACTATTTGCATCAGTGAATCGTAAAATATTTCTTAACGAATGATCGACAGCTTCAAAACAATTTCGGTGAGCCATAGGTGCCTCATCCTAAATTATGAGACTTGTTTTTACCATTAACTCTTCAAGTTGAGAGCCCTGTTTAACTGAGCAAGTTGAATTATTTGACAAATTAATTGGTATTTAAAATCTTGAATGAGCTGTTCGACCACCAGGCAATAATAGAGCTGCAATTCCAGATGAAGCAACTGCAAGCACCATTTTCCCTTTAGAACGTAATCGAAATATCAATATTTTCCAAAGATAAGTTTTTCCTGTACCACCATGTCCATATACAAAGAAGAAACCGTCATTGTTACCATTCACTGATTCAATGATAGAGTCATATATTCTCCTCTGCTCAACATTAAGATTATCAAATAACTGCTTATGCTCCTCCTTTAACCCTACTCTATTATAGTCCAACTCTTCTTGTAGTAATCTGTTATTGCTTTCCCCAAGTAATAATACATCTGGATACGGCATATTTTCGAAATCTCTTAACGATCTCCCACTTCTTAACAACAATTGTTCAATTTCATAGAGCACATAATTTTTTATCTGTATCACTGTAAGACGTAAATTATCACAGCGAAACACCCTTTTTTGATGATGAAGAATGTCTTCAGATAATAACTCCCAATTATCAATCCATAATTTATAAGGATCTGCGACCTCACAAAAGATTAATATTGTGACAAACAATTCACGTAGTTGCTTCCTAGATGCCCATTGTGAAGCATAATTTAAAGCTTCATGCCACTCCTTATCATCATCAAATAAACCAAGGGCATAACATGTCGACTTGTAAGATGGATACAATACGTTATCTATTGTTTTTATTTTTTCAAAAGATCGATGTCCTTGGACTATATTAAGAAGCATATGTAAATAAAATCGTTCACCACTACCAGGATGTGCGTAATATATTCGACCTACGCATCGTCCTTTCTTTCTCATATTCCATTCCTTGTCTCTGTTATTCCAAACCCATTTACATGGAAAATTCGAATATGTTAGATTTCTTACTTCCTCATACATAGCATTTGTCTTCATCCATTCAGTAAATTTTGTCTTTAAAATATCTGGTCGACTGAGTAGATTATCCAAGTAATCGGAATCTTCAAATATGATTGACTGCTCATTTTCAAGATGGAAACTTAATCTCTCAACAGCTGGCTCACGATAATGAATGTCAAACTCAAATATTCTCCAACTTGCTTCCATTGCGAATACTTATTTGCAATCAAGATACGTCTTAATCTCATCAATATTAGTAACATGTTGTGATCCTGTAGAATCATCTATATAAAGATTTTCTTCCATAATTAAAGGCACACAGTCAGGTCCTTTATTGATGTATTTGAATAAATACTTTATAGATCTTGAACGATTGCACCATTCAACATTTATATGTGCTTGATATTTCACCAACAGATCAACGTTGTAAGGCACTATAAATTTGTTGTCCAACTTAAGACCATTTTTTTCGATATACATATGAGGATCATCTCTTTTCCTATATACTGCAAATCCATCTTCATCAATTGACGTCTCCCTACAAAATCTTTTCGGAAAACTTTTGCTACACTTGCTATTAATCATACAACTTGCTTTTGGATTTAAAATTCCACATGGACCATGAACCATATACTTCTTTACTGTATCGTATGCAATTTTATCTAGGTTAACATCTGGGATCTCTGCGGATATTATTCTATCTATTTGTGATGGAGTTGGATGCTTGTCATCGTAATGCAAAAATAGTAGAATATATGCATGCGATAGTCCTCTCTTTTGATACTCAATAGTATAAATAGCTAAAAATAAAAAAATATAAATATAATTAGATATGCACATACTTCTATAATTTAGGATAGTAATGAATATATAGATGATAAAGAAAATATTACCAGCAAGCACCCTCCCGAAGTGTTGCCCATGTTTTAAGTCACGTAGAAGTTGATCGAGTTTAATTTTAAAAACCCTTGTGGCTATGTCTGGGCGATCCTCTGCTCTTTTTCCAGGATTCTTAGATAGAAAACTTTCAATCTCTGTCCATTTTGCGTTGTATGTAAATGTTATAAATAAATCAGGATAACCTACCCACCTACAAATGGACATTGCATCTTGATAATTCTCAATCATATACCTTGGACTTCCTGTGAAACTCAAAGGTAATACAATTCTCTTTCCAGTAGATGCGGGGGTTGTATCTCCTCTAAAAACTGCATCTCTCAATCCACTATATAACTCAACTCTTAATTTACTTTGGTTTCTTCTTACCCACATTAGTCGGGTCTCTTTAATACATGTGTATGCATCAACCACAAATTGTTGAAATAAACGACCGCCATATATTAATCTATGTCCTTCTCGTTCACGTTCTTGCAATCTGTATGCATAATATTATCTCATGGTAATGAAATCTTTTTTTGTTGATGTACTCTACCATTAATTCTACGTAAAATACCAAGTCTGAATCCATCTTCCCCGTATGGAAAAAGAAGAGGATACTGTAATGCCATATACGATGGATGCAACTCATTAATCATTTTCAATCCACCTTCTTTATGTTCAACAACAATATCTCGATGAGCATCCTCAATACCGATATCACCAATAACAATTGCAGCAATCTCAGAACAGCTGGGTAAATTATGTTCCCTTCCATCAGTTGTTCTTAAACTAATAAGACGTAGTTTCATTTGATGAATATTGTCGTCTGAAAAACGGTCTTTTACCATACGAAATACTTTCACCAATTCATTTGTCTGATTAAGCATTTGTACCAATGCAGTAAGAATTGAAGACTCAATATTCTTGTTAGAGTGGTTGTGATTCAGTGCACTCATTCGATTCTGTACCTCATTATCAGTGCCATAAAAGTATAATTGTGCATATCGAGGATTAGAACCATCAATTGGATGTAGGGTTCTAATTTTATGATAATTTTGTCCATTAATTTGAAAAATGTATGGACCACCTCCATCATTGATTTTCTTGTCTACATTTCCACCCATTGAAGTCATAGCAAGAACGGCATTATAACTTCGTATTTGTGCCTTGAAGCTTTTAGAATGTGGTCCACCCATAGGACTTATCAGTTCTTCCAATAGAGCAGGTGGCTTCTGAAGTAGAGGTAACATAACTTTACCTTCCACACAATAAAGAGAAAATCTCGGTTGAGTTGGCATCCTTGATTTTATAGTTCTCTCTTCATACCATAAAATTGCTCCACAATAATCACATTCATAAGATGGAGGACCAAAATTCCAAGGTTCTGTGAATTTTCCTATAATGTAAAAAACAATATAAACAATAATCATTACTATTAATCCTATGTTTAAAAAATGACTACTATACATTAATTATGCAATTGAGTTGTTTACTTGGAGGTTCGGCAGTTCTTCTATCACTGCTCTGTTCACCACCAACACACATCATTGCTCCACTTCCAATATCGTCCATTACCAATCGTCTTTTATGTCGTCCAACTACGTCTTCATTTATATCGTTTCTACTTTGTTCGTCATCATGATACATATTTGCTCCACTCCTTTTATCATTAATGATCATTCGTCTTTTACTACGTGTAAGTCTAGTATTTTCCATTTTTAAATTATTCTGAACGAAAAAAATTGAAACACAGTAAAAAATTGAACATGAATACATCCTTTAAAGAATAATAATTGAACTTAATATAAGTGAATTAATTAAATGAGGAATATATGCATGAGAATGATCGCAATAAAACATATCATAAATACATTGAGAACGTACCTGCTAGTCTGTTGAAAGTTTCAAGTGTACTTAAAGTGATGCTTAACAAATATGTGATTGCTCCTCTAAAAATAAGTAGAATGATTGTCAACCCACTTATAATGTCAAATTATTTTTTCTTCTCTTACCTAATTAGTTGACAAATGAAAATATTATCTCAAAAACTCTAACTTAGTAGCAAAGATATATGATGTTTATGACTAAAATCCATTTCGTTTTGCAAATCATCTAATATCAACAGAGTAATTAAAAAAAATTGCAAATCACCAATAAGGCATTTTTGCAGATTTACCAGTTTCTTAATGATGAAAGTTGAGAGATTCAATGTGCAGCAAATAATTAATTGCATGCTTCAAGAAAAAATAGTAATGAATTTTCTCACCCATGAAACCCCAAAAGTAATTTTGCAACTTTTCCTCGATAAGAGTTGACCTCAATTATTTTTTTTGAGACAACTGCCACTCCGCTACAGAGTACTAATAGTAAGAATTATACATGACTGGAAATGAGTAATCCTAATATTTTATTTTTTCCATTTCTCAAAATAAAATATTGTGTTACAAAAAATTAAGCGCTATTTAATACACCAAGTATATATATATATATATGTTTGCTAATGAAAATTTAAATCACAGACAATACAGTAAGTAAAAACAAAAGTTTATATGCATTCTTCCATTAGGTTTTATCTTTTTTGTTTTTTTTATATATTTAGAAATTATTGCCATCAGTTTCCCTTTCTAGTGATCATCATTATGAAACTGAATCTCAAAGCTTTCATCATTATGAAACTGGTTTCTATGCTTGGCTTGGACATCACTACTTTTTTACATCCAATCCATGTTAGGAATTGAAATTATTATCTCAACCCAATACTTGAAGTAAAAAAAAAAAAAAACCCATCTACTAAAACAACCAAGTGTGCCACTAAATCCAGAAAAAGATCTTATAATTATGGCTATGTTTTCAATTATAATTTTTTCAATTTTAGCTATGTTTGAAAAACTTTATCTGATAATTAGATAAAAGGCTTGATATAATATGGTTGGTTGATAATAAATATACACTTGGTAATCATCTTGATAAAATGCTTAATTAATAATAATAAACTTGGTTGATAAATAATAAATATACATCAATCATCTTTATAAAATGCATAAATATTAAATGATAAATTCTACATTTATTCTCAGTCGCAAGTGGATATACGGGCCAAAAAGTGTTAAAATGCTTAAATATACATCATCTTGATAAATAATAAATTATAAAGCATTACCAAAGGATTAAAATTACAAGGCCTGCGCCTTCTTCTAAAGTCAAAAACACCTAATCTTTGGCTAAGTTTTCAATCCCACCATAATATTGAATTTCACAATATTGAAATTCATAGGGGTAAAAACCACAAAATCTTTACTTTTTTTGTCTTATCAAGATTCTCTCATATCTATTTATATATATATATATATACATTTCTATAAGCTTACCAATATAAGATTCAGTTTTTCTTTCTCCATACAGATAAATATAATCATTAAGAGCATATTCTACATTGCCATAATGATAAGAATAAGATTAAAATAACTGGACCTTTTTATCTTTCCCTCCAACTCCACTTTGTTTACCCCACTAAAATGCAAGGTCCTTCGTGTCTACTTCTACCAAGTTTTCATATCACGTCTCTTTCCAAACAGATAAAAAATAAGAACCTGAGATAGCAAAAATATTCAATTTTTTTAATACATTTCAATATGAGAATACATCTGGAGATAGATAAACAAACTCATAAATAAACCCATGGCCAAATGATATATAAAAGAAATGAATAAAATGATATATAACAATAGTTTTTTTTTTTTTTAGGATTGCCTTATATGATAAATTATTATTACCAAATATCTAACAAATTAGAATCGTAAAGCAAGTCCAATCTGCAAGTTTAGTATTTCTTAAAAAAAATCTTGAGCAGACTATTCAACAAATCATGTAATGGTTTATACTATTATGTACTTAGCAACCTAATTCCCACCTGTATTTTGCATTGCAGTAGCATTCTGATGTGTTTCTACCTATATAACAAAAAATTATCTTCTACATTCCAAGATTTGAGCACTCTTATTTAGTTTATTTGGTGTTATATGGCATTAACTACAAAAGGAAAACTATAAAAATATCAGATCAAGTTTATTTATTGAGAATTGATAATAAATTATGGCATGCTATAATATATATCAGTTTACATATCATCAATTATGCTAAAAAAAATATTAGTCAACATTCCAGGAGTTGAGCACTCTTATTTAGTTAATTTGGTGTTATCTGGCATTAACTACAAAAGGAATTGAATTACACATCCATTTTCATTACTCCTGCATATGTCATAAGCATCTCTTTAAAATGTATGATTTGGGATCTCATTTATTTTCACACATTCCAAACTGCAACCAAACTAAAAATAAAATATGCACATATCATTTTTAATTTTGACTTTAACTCTACTAAAATATGAAGCATAATCAAAACGTTTTATTTCTTACGGAATTTACATTTATATTTGATGTTGTTTCCTTATTTTATAATCTCAAAAGATTAGATTTTATAATCTAATAGAACAATGGTATTAATGGCCTCGTGTATATTTAAAGTAACGTAAAGCCTCAAAAACACATTCATATATATTCAAAAAAAAATTATATATCCAAATTTGGAAATAAAATAAGATTAAAACAATTGTAGACTCACAATTGTAAGCATTAAGACTTGATTCATATCATTACCATACTTATTGCATTAGTGTTATGATTTCATTAGTGTTTTAAAAAATTTGAGAAAGACCATACTTATTGCATTAGTGTAATTAGTAATGTTATGTGATTAGTCAGGTTTATTGTATATTTTAAATAGATCATGGATAAAGTTTATGTATTGTGTTTTATGAAGCATATTAATATTCACGTATTGTCATTATGTTCGGTTATACATATTGTGACGTTATAATATAATAAATATATATATTTTAGTAATAGTTAAGAAATTGATTATGTATATTAAAATATATAGTTGTAATTTCAGCTCAACTATAAGTTCGCGCATTGTGCGGGTTAACTGCTCGTTAAAATTAAAAAAAAAATGATAATTACAATCATGAATGCTTAAAAAGAGAAGCAATGTATTTAGTTTATTGAAAATTTGATAATAAATTATGGCATGTTGTAATATATATCAGTTTACATATCATTAATTATGCTTAAAAAAATATTAGTCAACATTCCAGGAGTTAAGCACTCTTATTTAATTTATTAGGTGTTATCTGGCATTAACTACAAAAGGAAGCGATTACACATCCCTTTTCATTACTCCTGCGCATGTCATAAGCATCTCTTTAAAATGTATTTGTGGGATCCCATTTATTTTCACACATTCCAAACTACAGCCAAACTGAAAATAAAATATGCTCATATCATTTTTAATTTCGACTTTAACTCCACTAAAATATGAAGCATAGTCTGAACTTTTTCTTTCTTATGGAATTTACATTTATATTTGATGCTGTTTCCTTATTTTATAATCTCAAAATATTAAATTTTATAATCTAATAGAATAGGGGTATTAATGGCCTTATCTTGTATATTGAAAGTAACGTAAAGTCCCAAAAACACTTCCAAAAAAATAATTCTATATCCAGATTTGGAAATAAAATAAAATTAAAACAATAGTAGACTCACAATTATAAGCATTATGACTTCATCCATATCATTACAAAAATTCAATCCAATTATCAGATGAAGTTATTTTATAATCTGAAAAGTTTAAATTTTATAATTTAACTAAACATGAATATTAATGGCCTCATCTTGTATATTCAAAGTAACGTAAAGTCCCAAAAACACATCTAAAAAAATATTTCTATATCTTGATTTGGACATAAAAAAAAATAGTAGACTCACAATTGTAGGCATTAAGACTTCATCCATATCATTACAAAAATTATATCCAATTATCAGATCAAGTTATTTTATAATCTGAAAAGATTAAGTTTTATAATCTAATAGAACATTGGTATTAATGGTCTCATCGTGTATAGTGAAAGTAACGTAAAGTCCCAAAAACATATCCAAAAAAATAATTTTATATCCAGATTTAGAAATAAAATAAAATTAAAACAATAATATACTCACAATTATAAGCATGAAGACTTGATTCATATCATTACAAAAATTTTATCTAATTATCAGATTAAGTTTTTCAAACATAGCCATAGTTGAAAAACTATAAAAATGACTGTAATATAGAAAGAGAATATGGGTAATATGTTCTATTAATAACTTGATCTAATACTTACAATTGTAATGACTGAAGTTGTTGTGTATGTAATATGTTCTATTAGGCCATTAAGTTGTTTTAGTAGATAGGGTTGTTTTGTTTTTTACTTGAAGTATCGAGTTGAGATAATCATTTCAAGTATCAGATCAAGTTATTTTATAATCTTAAAAGATTAAATTTTACAATCTAATAGAACAGGGGTAATGTAAAGTCCCAAAAACACATCCAAAAAAAGAATTATATATCCAGATTTGGAAATAAAATAAAATTAAAAAAATAGTAGACTCACAATTGTAAGCATTAAGACTTCATCCATATCATTACAAAAATTCTATCCAATTATCAGATCAAGTTATTTTATAATCTGAAAAGATTAAATTTTATAATCTAATAGAACAGAGGTATTAATGGCCTCATCTTATATATCCAATCTTATATATCCAAAGTAACGTAAAGCCTCAAAACACATCCAAAAAAGATTTCTATATCCAGATTTGGAAATAAAATAAAATAAAAGCATTAGTAGACTCACAATTGTAAGCATTAAGACTTCATACATATGATTACAAAAATTCTATCCAATTATCAGATCAAGTTATTTTATAATTTGAGAAGATTAAATTTTATAATCTAATAGAATAGGGGTATTAATGGCCTCTTCTTGTATATTCAAAATAATGTAAAGTCTCAAAAACACATCTAAAAAAGAATTCTATATCCAGATTTGGAAATAAAATAAAATTAAAACAATAGTAGACTTACAATTGTAAGCATTAAGACTTCATCCATATTATTACAAAAATTTTATCCAATTATCAGATCAAGTTTTTCAAACATAGCCATAATTGAAAAACTATAAAAATGGTTGTAATATAGAAGAGAACAGGGGTAATATATTCCATTAATAACTTGATATGATACTTACAATTGTAATGACTCAAGTTGTTGTGTATGTAATATGTTTTATTAGGCCATTAAGTTGTTTTAGTAGGAAGGGTTGTTTTGTTTTTTACTTCAAGTATCAGGTTGAGATAATCATTTCGAGTATCATATCAAGTTATTTTATAATCTCAAAAGATTAAATTTTACAATCTAATAGAACATGGGTAACGTAAAGTCCCAAAAACACATAAAAAAAATTATATATCTAGATTTGGAAATAAAATAAAATTAAAACAATAGTAGACTCACAATTCTAAGCATTAAGACTTCATTCATATCATTACAAAAATTCTATCAAATTATCAGATCAAGTTATTTTATAATCTGAAAACATTAAATTTTATAATCTAATAGAAGATGGGTATTGATGGCCTCATCTTGTATATTGAAAGTAACGTAAAATCCCAAAAACACATCCAAAAAAAGAATTATATATCCAGATTTGGAAATAAAATAAAATTAAAAAAATAGTAGACTCACAATTATAAGCATTAAGATTTCATCCACATCATTACAAAAATTCTATCCAATTATCAGATCAAGTTATTTTATAATCTGAAAAGATTAAATTTTATAATCTAATAGAACTGGGGTATTAATGGACTCATCTTGTATATTCAAAGTAACGTAAAGTCCCAAAAACACATCCAAAAAAAGAATTCTATATCCATATTTGGAAATAAAATAAAATTAAAATAATAGTAGACTCACAATTGTAAGCATTAAGACTTCATCTATATCATTACAAAAATTATATCCAATTATCAGATCAAGTTTTTCAAACATAGTCATAATTGAAAAAACTATAAAAATGATTGTAATATAGAAAGAGAACAGGGGTAATATGTTCCATTAATAACTTGATCTGATGCTTACAATCGTAATAACTTCTCGTGTATGTAATATGTTCTATTAGGCCATTAAATTGTTTTAGTAGATAGGGTTGTTTTGTTTTTTACTTGAAGTATCGGGTTGAGATAATAATTTCAAGTATCAAATCAAGTTATTTTATAATCTCAAAAGATTAAATTTTACAATCTAATAGAATAGGGGTATTAATGACCTCATCTTGTATATTCAAAATAACGTAAAGTCACAAAAACTTATACTTGAATTCAAAAAAAGATTTCTATATCCAAATTTGGAAATAAAATAAAATAAAAACAATAATAGACTCACAATTTTAAACATTAAGACTTCATCTATATCATTATAAAAATTCTATCCAATTATCAGATCAAGTTTTTCAAACATAGCCATAATTGAGAAACTATAAAAATGACTGTAATATAGAAAGAGAATAGGGGTAATATGTTCCATTAATAACTTGATCTAAACTTACAATTGTAATAATTGAAGTTATCGTATATGTAATATGTTCTATTAGGCCATTAAGTTGTTTTCGTAGATGGGGTTATTTTGTTTTTTACTTCAAGTATCGGGTTGAGATAATCATTTCAAGTATCAGATAAAGTTATTTTATAATCTCAAAAGATTAAATTTTACAATCTAATAGAACAGGGGTATTAATGGCCTCATCTTGTATATTCAAAGTAACGTAAAGTCCCAAAAACACATCCAAAAAAATAATTCTTTATCCTAATTTGGAAATAAAAATAAAAATAAAAACAATAGTATACTCACAATTGTAAGCATTAAGACTTCATCCATATTATTACAAAAATTCTATCCAATTATCAGATCAAGTTTTTTAAACATAGCCATAATTGAAAAACTATAAAAATGGTTGTAATATAGAAAGAGAAGCAATGTATTTATATTCAAAATTGATAATAAATTATGACATGCTGTAATATATCAGCAACCATATCATCAATTATGCTAAAAAAAATATTAATGCAGATGATGAATGGAGTATATTATCAAATCAAGATTTTCAACACAGCCAGAAAATTGAAATGGCTGCTTTTTCATATTTTCATTAGCACAATTAATCAAACTGAAGCATTAGCAGAATCTCAAAAATACATTTATACAAATATGCTCCTCCGATAAAAGGGAGAGAAAATTATCATCTACAACCAAGCAAACGAAAAAATAATTCATTTTGTAAAACAGTAAATCACTAACCGGTGCTTCGTGCAACTGAGTGAGAGTCTCCAAAGAAAAAAAATTCCCACGGATTAACTGTTTGTTGCATAAATGAAAAAGTTTTAGATCAAACATAAATGAAATAGCATTTTAAGGAAAATACTAAATTAATTGGCCGTTCCTTACCAGTGTTAGAAGGATTCAAAAACTAAATTGACTGTTAGCAAGTACGAACGATGGTTTAAAGAAAGTGAGAGTGAGAGAGAGAGCGAGCGGAGAAGAAAGTGAGAAAAGAAACTACTTTCTCAAAATTAATACGGTTAGAGCGGTTTTTATTTTTAAATTGCTACCGCTTCACACGCACCATATAAAATACAGATCTGAGAGTGTTTCGAAATTTCTTCTAAAAATGTTCCTATAAAAAAAAATTAAAAACCTTATCGTCCAGTCGGTTATTTTATCAAACACTTGGATGGCGTTGGTTGGTTCCCATTGGAACACTGCTTCAAAGGAAAATACGACGTTATGTCTTCCAACTTCATGGGGTAAACTTCCAAAACTCTTCACAACATCTCCAATTCCTTCACCGGAAGAAGAGAAAAATAAATAAATGCAGTGTGATTACCTTAACAAATTCAGTCACTGACAGGAAACACGAACAAACCCACTCGGCAAATTTCCCGTGCCCAGCTCTTTTTCTTTCCAAACCCAATCAGTGACAGAAAGGGGAAAACCCAGTCGGCAAAATCCTTCAAAACTGTTGGGTCTAACGATGGGTTGCTGGGTTGCGAAAATGTGTGTGCAAAGATGAGTTTCTTGTGGGAATCTCGAAAGTGTAAGTGCAGAGAAGAGTTTCAAAACTTACTTCTTACATAACTCCGGCTGAGAGGTTTTAACTATGGTTTAATTGGGTCTAATAAAGTGGAAATGATAGCATGTTAAATCACTAACGTGTCTCAATCGATAGCGCGTAACTCGATAGCGTGCAGCCATAGTTATGGTAATAGACGTAACTGTGATAAGAGCAACTTCTTTTTTTTTTTTAATGATAAGATCAATTTATTCTTTTTTATATTTTACTGGCTCTAATGACGGGATTCAACTTATTCTACTTTATATTTTACTGGTTCAACTTATTGTCTTTTATATTTTAGTATACACTTTTTATATTTTACTGGATTAACTTATTATCTCAAGCAGAAGCGTGTAAATGAATAAAGTAACAATGGTAAATTAATTAAGCGGGTTTTACGGTTTAACCAACTTCTGTAATTTTTAATTAACGGACTTCTGACTTTTACGGTTTGTTTGACACATAAGCTTAAGTGATTCCGCTTTTATATATATAAATAGATATCTCCTTCTAACACACTATTTAACCTTTTTTTTCTTTATATAAGTTATCTCACGTCCTCATCTATTTGCATCCCGTTTGTGCACAGCATTTGTCCGTAGCAATGCTCATATCTATCATGGCTTTCTTTGAGAATATCTTCTAAACGGATCAATTGGTGGTGTAGGGGGGTTATCACCCCCAATGATGTTATGACACATAGGCCACCTATAGAAGTTATCGTGGGCACGCGAAATATCCACCCAGTGTAGACCAATTCCCTTTCACCCACTCCAAAACCCTTTCTCCTCACCCTTTCTCCCATCTCAAACCATTTCATCATTGTTGCCCTTTTCACAAACCCACCTCCAAAATCTCTCTTCTTTCATTCTCATTAATTCCCTCACTGGACAAAAAATACCAAAAATTATTGCAAAATTTAAAAAAAATAATAAATCACAAAAAAATTTCAAGTCTCACCAATCAAGATATTTGAATTCTCTACAATCTCACTGTGAGTTCTTATAGAGTTTAGCTATCTTTTTTGTTAAACAAAATTTTTACCATTTTTGTTTTTTCTTGGTTACATTTAGGTACCCCCTGCTTGGTTTCCTAGAAAAAAAAAATGAAATTGAATTGAATGTTTGAATCTTACCAAAAAGAGTTACAAGCTTGGGGGAAAGATTTCAAAGTCGTCATTTCCTACATGAATCAGAAACTTGATTAAATTGTGCTTGCTCAGATGTGGTGGACCAAAGGTTTGATGGGTGAAGGAGGGATTTAGGGAGAAAATGAGATGGTCTTTTAAGTTTCAGCTCTATTGTGATGACCCGATATTTTCACTATTTAGATTTCCTGTCAAAAATGACCATATTGAATTCTTTAGAAATATTTTAATTATTTCTTAGAATTTTTTGGATATATATTTACTATTTATCTTCGAGTCTTCTCTTGTATTAAGTGTTGAATATTTTAGCCCACAAGAGTAGGAAGAATTTTATTTTTGAGAACAAATGAGATAAGCACAAGAGATTATATAAGCAAACTTAGATTTTTTTTTTCTTAGTGAAAGACGTGTGACTAAACCTATGCTTAATTTTATCATTTTTGTCATGTAAGATTTCATCTTTATGGAGTGAAGACACTTGGCAAGTAAAGGAGTGAGGAGTAAGCAAATCTTGGAATGTCCTTAGCAAGTTTTGGCTATGAGGAATTAGAAGACAATCCAATTAGCTAAAGGAGTTAAAAACGGATACTTGGCTCCAGCTAAACTACCTTAGAACTAAGGGTTTGGTGAACATAACATTTGTCATTTTTCAAAAAATGGCCAACGACTTTGAAGGGGGGATAGCCGAATATTTTCTTTCTCCATCTACTTATTTGTTTCAAGTTGGATTAGGAAGAAATGATCTTGTCATATAGGCATAATTTCTTTAAACGCTAGGATGATATTTGTCAAAATAGGAAAGCTTGGTTTGTAAATCCAAAGAGATTATGCATGAGAATTAGAGTAGGTAAGTTGGTCAAAAGGAAGTCGAGTGACACAAGTAAGGAATATTCTCTTAAAATTTTTGGGCTATTGGATGAATCTTAGTAGAAAAACCAACTTTTACCAATTACTTTAGGTTGTCTATGCAAATATCACTTTCTTAAGAGATAAATAAACAAATTATACGTGGTGATAGGGTGCACATAGAAGTGTTAAGTGCAAACATAAATAATTGAGTGTTTCTCAATAATTTTGATGTCTCTCGGTAATTTGGGCATAACTCTCTTATCCAATCTCCAATTGAGATGATTCAAGATTCTATAGAACATCAAAATAAATATCTACAATTTTTATGTTTTGAGTTTTACGAGATACTGACTAGATCAAGAACGAAATCAAGCTTGAAACTAACGCACCTGAAATTGATCCAAATGGTGATTTCAGATTTGACATGTACCTAGTCTTTTGTCTTCTTTTCTTATAAGAACATACCTTTTGAGGGATGATGACATGTGGAAGTAGGGAGAAGAGGGTGTAGCCGAAACTTACTTTTGCCCCATCTTAGATATGTGCAAAAGAAGAAGAAATTATACATACCTACTTTTGTTTTCTTCTTCCATGTGTCAACTTTGGTATAAGATAAATTCTAAGTCATTTCAAGTATCAACCAAGTCTACAAGGGAATGAAATGAGAACACTAGGGCCTAATAGGACATGTGGCATGACATAGCTTGGCATGATTTGAGAACTTGCTAGATTTCTTTCAAAAGGGCCGATCAAAATAAAAAAACACATTGGCACACACTTACCCATTTTCTCTCCAAAAAAAAATATTCTCAGCCAAGAACCCTCCCCATCTCTCCATACCATTTGTTCCTTCTTCTCAACTTCTAAAATACATTCCCTAGCATATTTGAGTAGATTCTTTTCAAGGATTTGATAGAAGACTTCTCGATTCTTTGGGCCGCCTCTTAGAAATCTTGTAAGTATTCCTTTAATCAAACTTAATGTTCTTTGTATAGATATGTCATTGGTTATTCTATTTGATTATTTAGCACACTTAATGAATGGATAAGCTTTGTTTCTCTAAGTTTGATTAAGATTGCATTCTAGATTTTAATTTAAGATATGTTTGATAGAATTTGATAATTATGTGAAGAATAAACAATACTACTATGCCTTGGTGATTTTGGCTAGGGTTAGATTTAACCATGCATGATTTGGGGTGATAGAAATATCATCTTTGAGAATTGACATAATTCGACTATAGTGGTTTTGGAAGTAAATAAATAAATATTTTAGAAGATCAACTTATGAGTATGGATATGATGGTAGTTTGAGTTCATGAGTGATTGAGAGTTAAATACTAATTTAAGATTTAATCTTAGTGTGGGAATTGACAAATAAGTTGTGAGACTAAGGAACCCTTAGAGTTCGGTCAAGTTTCTTGGTGGTTGAATGATTGATTTAATTATTTTTTTAAAAATAGATGAATTGATAAAAGAAAAGACAAGAAGAAAATTTAAACTTTGAGAACCATGTAGTGTTTTTGCCTTAACCTTTTTAGGTTATGTTTATTTTAAGTTATTCTTTTGGTTATTGAATAAATATGGGTTTCTTAAAAATGATTAGGTTAAGAATTGTATAAATTAGGGCTTAGAACCCTCACATGTGTTTCGACTATATCCTGGTAGAATAGAGATATTTTGGTTGTTACCCTTTTTGGATTAAATAAACCTAAGGTTCCCGAAATATGACTAAGTTTGCATGGTGTGACATGATCAAGATAAGTTTTGAAAATGCATGTCTCATACGTTTCATGAATTACATGCTTTTCATGAAAGTCACATGTCACATGCATGCTCATTAGTCATTGGAGTGATAAGTTCCATATCTTCTGGGTCATCGTGTTTTTTTAAAAGAAAATAAGATAAGAAATATTTTATAAGAACTTCAAAATCAGAGATGGGGTATTTTCCCAATGGAACTCTTCTAGCCATTTTAAAGTATTTAAGAATGGAGTAATAACCTCCAGGTTGACGAAAAACAGTTGACCGGCCACGAATGATTTCTTTTTAAAAGTTCGCGGAGTGTGATCGCACCTAATATTGGTGGGTGCCAAGGACGGCAGATATGTAATGACCTACCGTCATTATTATGATTATGATTTTAACGTATTCATCTCAGTATGATGCAGTAACCAGTAAGGAACACACAGTGCATAGGAGAGCCGTGATGTATCCAATATGACAAGTATGACAAGAAATACTAGCCTAAAAAAGATATGAACAAGAAGAATGACACGTAAAGTTATGAATAATAAGAAAAGACGTGAATGATTTTCTGAAAAGTTTCAAATTCATGATAAGTTTTAAATACGTGTCAACGAGAATCAAAGCAACATGAAAGTATTTTTTTATGAAAAAAAAGAAAGTCTTTTATGAAGAGACGTGATGCATAAGTCATGCATAAGTTAAGCATAATTCATGCATAAATATCATGCATAAATTATGTCTCACATTTCATGGTCATGGTATATGTGCTTGCGTATCCGTATATACTAACAATGCTTGTATTGTAAGTTTTCTGAGTACTTATTGAGATTTCTTGAAATCTCACTTTTTTATTTTATCTATCATTCCTTAAGAGTCCTTCAGAATGTTCCTCTTATAATAAGATGAACTATTATCTATTAAGTGAAATTAAGAAGAAATTCCACAAATGAAAAAAAGAAAAGAAAATAGTAGTTATATTTTTGTATCGGGGAGAATTCAATAATGATATATAAGTTGTAAAGTTAAGGGTTTATAAATTTGCTTACCATGTGATATTCACAAAGATTAAGATTTTTTACTAATTCTTTAAAATTTACCTTATTCCGCTATGATATTTTTTATGTACTGTTAGTAAGTTAAGAGCATTCATATATTTCTGACGTGAGCGAAAGGGTATGTAAGTTTGTGTTATGTATTTCGATATTTCAATTTATGTTAAATTCCAAACCTAAATTAGGAACGTCACATTTATTTTCACTAATAATCATATATAATGCTCCTTATTTCTCTATTATATAACTTTCTGACGTAGCGCATTTTTATTGGAGGGTGATAAGCCCTTTGTACCACCTTGCCTACTCTCAAAGAGGAAGTAATATGTATATTTGCCACATTTGGAATGTTAATTGACCATATTTCTTTTTGCCACTAATGTAATTTACTTTGTAAGGGCCACCCACCCCAGCCTGGCCAATAACAAATAAACACGTGGGCGATCTAAGTTTATTGTTTTGCACTCGCATGTATGAGAAATTTCATTCTCTCCCTCTCCCATCTTCCCTCTCCTTTCTTTCCGTCCCATCTCATGCGACGATTCATGCTGACAGACCAATGCCAACTACAACTATAAGCTTTGTCTTCCCCATCTAATTTGAAATCAGTCAACAAATCTTCTTCATTGTTGTCATCCTTCAGTGTCTTCTTCGTGTACACCAACTTCATAAATTCCAGTTGGTCACTGAGATGAGGCAAAAATTTTGAAAACCAATTATTTTTTCTCTCAAATTCCGTTGCATGAAACCCATTCAAACAACCAAAGGCGAAGTTTCTTATTAAAAATCTCAATTAAAAAAAAAAGAAAATGTAAATTTCAAATTCCACAACTTTCTCAACAACCAAACAGAAAAAATTAAAAGTTACAAAAAAAAAAAGAGTTAAGTGTCCTTATCGGTGGAAGATGATGCTGAGAGATCCTAGAAGCGCCACAATTATCGTCACCACCACAACAGGAAATGCAAAGAGGAAACCAAATGTGAGGGTGATGATATCAATTGCGCTTCACCTTCTCCTCCTCCAATGGCTATTAGTAACATTCGCCCCAATGAAGATGTGGAAGAGGGTGAGATTCTTGAAGAGGAGGGTGTTGGGATCGACGGAAACTCACAAATAATATGGAGACCAGAATTTAAGGTGGTTCGGTCAATTTAACCTTCGTCCACACACACAGAGATGAGAATTTGTATTAAACAACAAACTAACTATTTACAATGGTTTCTCTCAACTCTCACAACTTCTAATCTCTCTAACAGAACTCACCTCAGACTCTTTTTTCTCATTACAATCTTACATGTATTTATAGGAGAAAAAAATAATGTGAACATGTAAATGACGGCGGAATTCCGACGGCCTACATTCTTGAATTTCCAGTTGGCGTCTACCTTCCAGCTGCTACTGACGGTGCCTAACTTCATCTTCCATAAGCCTCCAGCTCATTTGCGTGTTGATTTCCAACAATCTCCTCCTCAACACCAAACGGAGGATATCCTGACACATTTTAGTTCAAGGTACTTAACCTGGCTATGTCTCTACATAACTCAAGTTTTTCGTATGTGATTACCTTCGTTAGCATGTCCGCTGGATTCTCTTTTGTATGGATCTTTACAAGTTTCAACAACTGTTGTTCCATTACTTCATGTATCCAGTGATAACGAATATCTATATGCTTTGTCCGGGAGTGATACATCAAGTTTCTACTCAGATCAAAAGCACTTTGACTATCACAATAGATTCTGTACTCTTTTTGACTGACTCTCATTTCTTGGAGGAACCGCTTTAGCCACAACATTTCTTTTCCTACTTCTGCTATAGCAATGTATTCTGCTTCTGTTGTAGATAAAGCCACACATTTCTACAATTTGGACTACCATGATACAACTCCACCTGTAAATGTGTAAATATATCCTGATGTAGATTTTCTCCCATCAAGATCACCTGCCATATCAGCATCTGTATAGCCATCCAAGACTTGGTTAGCTCCCCCGTAGCACAAGCACAACTTTAATGTACCTTTAAGGTACCTGAGAATCCACTGTACTGCTTTCCAGCGTTCTTTCCCTGGATTTGAAAGAAAACGGCTCACAACTCCAACAGCGTGAGCAATGTCAAGTCTAGTACAAACCATGGCGTACATTAAACTTCCTATTGCTGAGGAATAGGATATTGTAGCCATTTCTTGAACCTTTTCCGGTGATGAGGGACACGAGCTCTTGCTCAATTTGAAGTGATTAGCTAGTGGCATACTGACTGGCTTTGCTTTCTCCATGTTGAACATTTGTAATATTTGTTCAACATACTTTTCTTGTGACAGCCATAGCTTTTTTTTCTTCCTGTCATGAGTGATCCTCATACCCAAAATCTGCTGGACAGGTCCTAAGTCTTTCATATCAAAGACTTTGGAGAGATCCGTCTTTAGCTTCCTGATAATGAATGGCTCTTTTCCAATAATCAGCATGTCGTCAACATAGAGCAATAACATCACGAAGTCGCCTTCTGAAAGTCTCCGGATGTAAACGCACTGATCTGTATCAGTTTTCTTGTAGTTATGACTCATCATGAATGAGTCAAACTTCTTATACCACTGTCTGGGAGCCTACTTCAAACCATAAAGGCTATTTTCCAACTTGCAGACCAAATGTTCCTTTCCAGGAACATGGAAGCCTTCTGGCTGCTCCATGTAAATCTCCTCATCAAGGTTGCCGTGAAGAAATGTTGTATTCACATCCATCTGTTCAAGCTCCAAGTCAAGACTTGCCACCAATCCGAGTACCACTCGAATTGAAATCATCTTCACAACAGGTGAAAATACCTCATCAAAGTCGATTCCTTTCTTCTGCTGGAATCCTTTGACGACTAAGCGAGCTTTGTGCTTCACCTACTTGCCATTATTTTTGAGCTTGAACACCCATTTGTTTCGCAGTGCACTCTTATCGTTTGGAAGTTCCATCAGCTTATAAGTCTGATTCTTTTCTAACGAGTTCATCTCATCCTGCATAGCCTGCATCCATTTCTTGCTATCTGGATGAGATATTGCCTTCTGGAAGTTTTCTGGCTCCCCCTCATCTGTAAGAATAATATAATCTGATTTCAGATATCTTCGAGATGGAATCAACAATCGCCCTCTAGAGGATCTATCCTGCTGAGGTTGATCACCTGACAACTGTGGAAACTCTGCAGTTTCTGATGGAGGGGGCAACTACTCTCCCTGCTCAGCACTGGTTTCTCCGTTGTCAGTATCCTCTTTTTCTTCTGGGGAAACTTCCTGTCTATCTTTAGTGTTTGAGATAGACTGAAGTGGTAGTGAACTCAGAGCTAGTTCTGGAGCACTTGGAGTTGTTTGTTCTGATCCAAACATCTGGTCTTCATGGAACACAACGTCCCTGCTTCTAATGACCTTCTTCGCATTTGGATCCCATAATCTGTATCCAAATTCTTCATCTCCATAGCCGATGAAAAAATACGGAGTAGACTTTTCATCAAGTTTCTGTATTTTCTCCTTGGATACATGTGCAAATGCTTTGCACACATATACTCTTAGATGAGAGTATGAAATCTTGCGGCCTGACCACACCATCTCTCGGACTTCGAACTACAGTGGAACTGACAGTGTTCTATTGATCAGGTAACAGGCTGCTCTTACTGCTTCACCCCAGAATGGCTTAGGCAACTTTGCCATACTCAGCATGCATCTGGTTCGCTCCACAATGGTCCGGTTCATCCGTTTGGCTACACCATTGTGTTGTGGGGTGTAGGGGACAGTCTTCTCGTGTCTGATGCCATGTCTAGAGTAGTATTCTCTGAACTCTCGAGAAGTGTATTCACCTCCATTGTCTGTTTGGAGGCATTTCAGCTTCTTGCCTGTTTCTCTTTCTACCATGGCATGGAAGTTTTTGAATTGCTCAAAAACTTTATCTTTCCCTTTTAGGAAATACACCCACACTTTTCGTGAAGCATCATCAATAAAAGTAACAAAATATTTGTTTCCTCTAAGTAATTCAACTTTAAAAGGACCGCAAACATCAGAGTGTACCAAGCTCAATAACCCTGATCTTTTTCCAGCAGATGTCTGGAATGAAACTCTATGCTGTTTACCAAATAAACAGTATTCACAAGAATTGAGAGTAATACCTTTGTTTACTGCGATCAATGCTTTCTTTGCAAGCATAAACACCCATTTTTCTCCCATGTAGCCAAGTCTCCGATGCCACAAGTTTAATGATGTATCGTTTTCAGTTACATTGAGACTGTTTGCACATATCTTAGCACTTGATTTGTGCAAAGTGCCACAGATATGTCCTCGTGCAACGACCATTGATCATTTCTTCAATTTCCAAGCATTGTTGCTGAAGATGCTCTCGTAACCCTGTTGATCAAGGGTTCTTATAGATATCAGGTTGAGTCGGAGATCGGGTACGTGCCAAACGTCATTTAGCATCATAGAACAGCCAACACTGATTTTTATCTTGACATCTCCAATGCCCACGATCTTTGATAAACTTAAATTTCCCATCCCGACTGTATCGAAGTCTCCTGCCTTGTAAGTACTGAAGAAATCCTTACAAGGAGTGGCATGATAGGATGCTGCTATATCCATTACCCACTCTGTTTCCTTTCTTGAAACGTGCAAGTAAGATTTTTCACCAGCGGAAAGGAGTACACAATCTCCAAAAAGCGTCATTGCGGCTTCGCCTTCTTCGTGCTTTGACTGACTGTTTGGCTGATTCTGCTCCTTCTGTAGCTTTTGGCATTCTCTTTTAAAGTGGCCTTCAATACCACAGTAAAAGCATTTTCCCTTCTTTCACTGTTTACCGTGACTTTAGGATCTCCCTTTGCTTTGACTTCCGTTCTTTTCTCGACTTCTACCTCTACTATTTCTCTGATGCCTTCCTTCTGTTACAAAGGCATCTGTTTGGTCTCCTCCAATCTCTTTTCGCTTAACCTCTTCATTAAACAAGGTGTCTATCACCATTGACATGGTGAGCTTTCCATCTGGAGCTGAATTACTAAGTGAGACCACTAGCATTTCCCAGCTATCTTGTAGGGAACTGAGAAGTAGTAGAGACTGCACTTCGTCTCCAAGCTTAAAGTCTACGGATGCAAGTTGATTTATAAGATTCTGAAACTCGTTGGTGTGTGCGGCTACTGAGATGCCGCTTTTGAGTTTCAAGTTGACAAGGAGTCTCATTAATAATGCCTTATTCCGAGTAGTTTTTGGCTGGTACATGTTTTCCAGCTTTTTCCATAGCTGATAGGCATCTGTTTCCTGTGTAACATGGTGAAAAACACTATGATCAATCCACTGCCAGATCTGACCAATAGTTTTCTTATTCAACCTATGCTAGCCTTTTTTCCGCTACATCATCTGGCTTTACGCTTTTCTCTTCAATTGGATTGAAGAGATCTTTACAATTCAGGAGATCTTCCATTCGAGGTCTCCGTAGTGTGTAATTTGTAGATGTTAGCTTGATCATTGCACCTGCTCCTGAATCCTCCATCAGTTCAGCTTTAATCTATAATTTGAGTGACCTTTTCTCAATGTTCAGAGTTGAATATTAACAAACGAAGCTCACCGTTGCGTTCAGAATGGTGGAAAATCTTGAAAACGACTCTTGTCTCGTTCCAAAATGATCAAAATTGCTCCGGAAACCTGAAAAATAAGAAAAACAGAATATTCCTTTTGAAACGGAATATTCCTTGGCGCTACAGGAATATTCTCTGAAGTCACCGGAATATGCCCTCAGTCAACCGGCATACGCTTTCCATCCACCGGAATATTCCCTCCCTTACCGGAATATTCTTTCACCGGAATATTCCAATATGTCAACAGAATATTCTTAGTCACCGAAATATTCTTGCCGGCGACAGAATATGCTGACGGAATATTTCTTGTTCGATGGGTCGCTGGAGCAGGTCGCAAACCGGGTCAAACAGGTACGGGTCAGATCACCTAGATTTAACGGGTCGGAGGTCTTCTTCCTCTTGGGGCGTGCATGGGGCGCGTGAGGGGTGTGGACGGCGCGTGGCCAGAGCTTGGTCGGGCGTCTCCCGGTATCCGTTCAAGACGAAATTTTCACCAGAATTTTCGTCTTGACCTGAGGAATCTGATGGTATCCTTCAAACTTGATTTCGATCAAGTTTCAAAATGGTTCTTTCAAGAAAATTCACAAATCCGACCTCCTATCGGCTCTGATACCACTTGTTGGGATCGACGGAAGCTCACAAATAATAAGGAGACCAGAATTTAAGGTGGTTCGACCAATTTAGCTTACGTCCACATACACAAAGATGAGAATTTGTATTAAACAACAAACCAACTATTTACAATGGTTTCTCTCAACTCTCACAACTTCTAATCTCTCCAACGGACCTCACCTCAGACTCTTTTTTCTCATTACAATCTTACATGTATTTATAGGAGAAAGAAAATATGTTAAATGACGGTGAAATTCGGCAGCCTACATTCTTGAATTTTCAGTCGGCGCCTACCTTCCAGCTGCTACTGACGGTGCCTAACTTCATCTTCCAGAAGCCTCCAGCTTATTTGCGTGTTAATTTCCAACAGAGGGTTTCGATTTCGGTTTCGATTGTGGTGAGCAGAAGATTGCAGAGAGGAAATATGAGTCTTTTTGAAGATTCTCGAAATTCTGAGTCAGTTGAAGGGTGAGATTTTTTAGGGCTTCCGTCAGCGTGGATGAGTGCAGATGGGCTTGAGAGGGAGAGAAAGGAAATGGCTTTAGGGGTCTGTAGATTAAAAGCATTCGCCATGCACTTCAACTCCATAACTCTCAATTTCCCACAAATTACTTTGATGCTCTGTTCTTAAAAATCTCTAAAGATCTTAACTTTAACCTCTTTCAATGTCACTCTGAGCCTTGTGACAAAGGGCTTCAAGGGTTTGTTGGTGTGGATTATTGCAGACGAAAGGGAGAGAAAGGAGAGGGCTAGGCAGGAGAGGAAGAGTGAATATGAGGAAGAGGGAGAGAATGAAGTTTCTCATACATGCAGGTACAAAGCAAGAAACCTTAGATCGTCTACATGTTTACTCGTTATTGGCCGGCGATAAAATATTTTTCACATCCCAAGCTTTTCTCATAAGATAATGGAAGGTATTAGTTGCTAAAAAGCTTTAAATTCTTTTTATATTCTACTTATATGTATTTAAAAAATTGGTTAATTAATTAAAAATTTGTTAAATACAAAAAAAATTATAAATTGATATAATTTAATATGATAAGTTATATTTATTTTATAATAAAAAAAATTTATAACTAATATACCATATCAAGTTACGTAATAAACCAACTTACAAAATAAAAATAAAAATTTAAATGGTAAACCAAATATTTTAAATTAATTAAACTAATATGTTATTAAGTGAACAAAAGCAAGACGCTAAAATAAAGAAGCAAAAAGAAGGAGAAGTAAAAGCAAGACGCACAAGCCGTATTGCTTTTGTGGATGGCAACTGAAAAGTCTGTATATTTGGTGGGTTTTCCTCAAGAAAAGAAAGAAAAGTTGTGCCTAAATATTCTTTGTCGGTTCTTGGGCGAAAGGGCCAATTAAGTGCATTTTCATTCTTGTCAAAACTGGCATGGGGAGCACGTTCCCCCCGCAAGTTCTTTTTCAGTTAGGGGCATGCACTTTCAGAACCATCTTCGAAGGTTTCGTGCATGGCTGCTGCATCATGTGAGTAATACTATAGGAATACGTTCTAGTGTATTTTTTTTATATATATAGAATCGATGATATGGTAATAATATTATGTCAGTTAAAATATTAAAAAGTATATATTAAAAAAATGATAAAAAATATAAATAGTTAAATTAAATTATACATAAAAATAATATTTATATACGTTATATATGTAAAAGGTACATAAATAATATATAAATAAAAAATTTTAAAACCAGAAGCATTTGTTTTTTCTTTCTTTCCTCTATTTTCAATCTTTTTTCTTGGAGTGTTGATACACATACCATCTTTTTATAATTAATTTATAACTTATTAGTGTATTTGAGTTTTTTTTTTCATCATTTTTTTAAGTATTTTTTTAATATTCTTAATTATTAAGAAAAAAAAAAGTATACAATTTGAATTATATTCACATCCTTAATTACTAAATAAAATTAAAAATTATAAAAAATAATTGAATACAAAAAATAATAAAATAATCCAATGATCTACACCTATCTAGATGGAAACGAAATCAATATCGACCCTACATCTTTCTAGTCGGAACACGGATATATTGCAGCCCCACCATCATCAAACAGCTAATCACCTGCAACACGTTTGTCCCATTGCAGCCATTAGGCCCATTAAAATGGATGGAAAATAAGTGTACTATACAATCTGACGGTCAAATATTACTTTTAAGGATTTAAATTATCAAGTTGTTATAGTTCAATATTAAACAGTTTATTAATTTTAATATCGATGCCACTTTTCGGTGGAGATATTTATGAATTTATGAGCAATAATCTAATTCGAAACAATCAGTTCAAAAATTAATGTTAAATTTAATTATAAAATATGTGAATTTCATATACCTCTTTTCAAAAAGATAGAGCTCACTATTTAAAAAATGGTTTTTTTTTTAAAAAAATTAATCTATTTAAAATATATATATAAAAATATCGTAAATATCATTTCTCATTTTTAAAAATATCTAATAAAAATTATTAAATCTCACTACAGTACAAAAACCACGTATTTAATGAGATAAAGAATCATTTCCATGCTTTTCCCACCACTTTTAAATAAATGCCCTTGAAGTTGCTTTTTTTTATTATTTTATTTAAAGAATGCCCTTGAACTTTCACCGTCTAAAGTCTTTTGAGCTCCTTTTATTTTTTGTCTTTTTTTACTTTTGGTTTAAAAACTAGAGAAAAACAGATGTTGCCCACTGGCCACTGCATGCCATTACTCAAATTGGCCAATGGGCACTATATTCTAATAATTTATCTAAATGGTTGTAATCTTAGCTTTGCATTAATATATATGTTCATTTTCTGAGGGAAAAAAATAAAGTGAAAAACCTTGTGCTTCCTTTAGAGAGACTGTACGCAGGTGTTGTCCAATAGGATTATAGCACGTGGATTTGTGGATTTGTCCGTTAGGAGCTCTGATAAAGAAGTTTATAAACAAACTTATGGCACTTTTTAAGAAAAAAAACATTATTTAAAATGAGAGAATATCTCATATAAAATTTAAAATAATTTTCTCAATGTAAGATTCTTATAAGAAATATATTTTAGACAAGTGATACCTTTAATTAGAGTTATCAGAAGGCAATGAACTACTGCCACGTAAGAGAATGAGATGAAAAAATTGTTGATCGCAAAGCATGTAATTTCTCCTTGCAAACCCTTCTTTTCCCTCTCCCCCAACTCTCAACCCATTCCCCCCCTCCCCCTCCTTCTCTCTCTCACATTCTCAGAAAACCCTAATCCGAAGCCAATGGTGGATGCAACAATAATTTTGATTTCATTTTCGTTCAAGAAAAAAATCCTAAGCTAAAGCCATTTTTGCAATTTCTCCAAGAAAAAAAAAACATTCGAATTTCTATTTTTGCATGAACAAAATCCTTTTATTTCCATTTTTGCGATTTCATTTAGGAAAAAGATCTTGCGATTTTGTTTTTAAGTTTTTTAAGTTTTGCAATTTTCATTTTTGAAGATGAGATCATGGAACTTTCTTCCATTTTGCAATTTCGTTATCACGAAATCATTTTTGTGATTTCGTAATTTCATTTTCACCAATCGTTTTCACAATTTCATTTTTATTTTTTATGATTTCATTTTCATTTTTTATTTCTATTTACACGATTTTGGTTTAAGAACTCTCTCTCTCTCTTAATTTTATTTTTATTTTTTATTTTCAGTTTTGCAATTTTTAAAGATGAACAATCAAATCCAACAACAATTTTGATATTGGGACATTTATATCGGTAAAAATCCATTTTAGAAATAGGAAAATTGATAGATTTCTACGAAGAAAGGAAGCTTCAACCGAGGTAAAGAAAATGATTCTTGGAGGAAAAGAAATGAGATTATTCTGTGAAACGAAGATTACTGTATGCTCCTGCTTTTTTTTTTTTTCCAACGTGTCTCTGTCCTATTGGCTTTCCATAACTCTCAATTAAAGATGTCACCAATTCAGATTTTCTATTCTATTAACTTTATGAAGTACTCTCGTTTCTCGATTTTTTTTATAAACAACGTAAGTGCACGTACCCCCAGTTTCCCCCATGACAGAAAGCCGCAAAGCAGCTTTTTGGATGCTATTTAAACCCCATCAAAGCCTTCGGCATTCCTTCGTACTAATTAACGCTTCTTTTGCAACCCTTTCTAGCTAGCGGCCATTAAAATCTTGAGCTTGAGCTTCCGAAAAATTCTTCCTTTTTGTTCAAACGCTTTCTTCTTAGATCTATCGTAGTTTTCCTTTACATTTCCTGGGTTTGTTTTCTTTTGAAATTCTTAAATAATATTGAAAATGAAGAACATGAAGGCTCCTCTCTTCCTCAAACAGATTATCTCTGTGTTGAGTTCTATAGCTAAAGCCAAGTCAATGGCCATCAAGACCAAACCCAGCGCAGCCAAAGCTCGGTTCCTAATGTTCTCCTTATTCATGAAGAACAAGAAGCTTTTATTGGATTCTGTTTCCCACAAGATCCATAGACTTCTTGGACAGCATCATGAAGAGGAATTAAGCCAATACGATACAGATGAGCAGAGCAAGCCCATAGTTCCGTACAATGCCATGGCAAGCGAGTCGACTCACACACATCTGGTGGAGAGGGTGGAAGAAGATAGCGGCAACGATGATAAGTATCAGTATGAAGATCCAAGGCGCTCGTTATATGATGGAAAGGATCTGGAATCTGATCCGGATGACGAGGGTGGGGGGTACTCCATCATTGATATGGTGAGGAATTCCAAAGAGGAAGGGGAGAATTTCAGCCTGGAAGATGAGATTGATGATGTTGCAGACTTGTTCATCAAGAGGTTCCATAAACAGATGCGATTGCAAAAGCTGGCATCATTCAAGAGGCTTCAGGCGATGATGGAGAGAGGTCTTTAATCAATATACTGCATGCATGCGTGCTTGTACGAGGAGGATCATGAACGGGAAATATTGGGAAACCATATGTATTAATATTAATTTGTATAATGTTTTGTTAGGAGCTTATAATTTTGCTCATCCTTTAATGTACCTAGCTAGCTAGCTAGCTGTTTGTCTGACAGATTAAATAAGGTCGAATTACCTGGCCCAAGAAGAAATGGAAATAGATCACAGCGATCTGCACTTCACCACTGCTTTATCTGTTATATTATAATTTCGATCCGGCCCATTGCTTTTTTTTTTTTTGACTTTTATCAATTTTTAATGATAAAAAAAAAGATAAGACTAATGTGGATGTTTAGAGCACTAGCAATAGATCCATATAATTTATTTTTTAAAAGTATAAATTTGTACACATAAAAAAAATTTCGTCATATTTAATCAAAAATGAGAAGAAAAAAAAAAAATATATATAATAAATATATTTTTTGTTTAGCTTTTAAATAGTGATATATCAAAAGTGAAATTTTTTTAATATGTATGCAAATTTATACTTAAAAAAAAATTGATAATCTATTATTAGTGCTCTTAAAGCACTTAGCCTATAATTTGCATGTAACTCTACACGTGTAATTAAAACATTCTCAATGGCTTATATATAATACAAAAAATTTAAATTATTTAGAGAATCTTGCATAAAATAAATTTCATCCGATTATGTAAAAGAATACGTAAAATACAAATTGCTATAATAATCCGCTATATGTAGCAATTGAACACTTTTTAATTATTCTTCATCCTTCAAATAATTTATTATTATTATTTATACTTCATTTACTCTCTCATTTCTATTTACATTTCAATATAAATTCTTCTTATTATTAATCAATTAAAACACCTCTATTTTATTTTTTTTTTATAGAAATATCTTGAAAATATTATTTATACAAGTTTTTGATATTTTAATTTATTTTGTAATTTTTATTTAACTTATATATTTTTATGTTGTGTGTAGGACTGAATTATATTACATTGTATATAATAATATAATACAAAATATAAAAGAGAAATGATAGATGTAGCCATGGAGTTGCAAGTGGTGTGCAGTCGCTTTGAAAAAAACTAAATAAATATGGGATCCACGTAAAAAAAGTTAACTTTTTTTCTAAAATGACTGTGTGCCGTTTGCAACTCCACGACTATATGTAGCATTACCCATATTTTTATATTACAAATTACAAACTTATTGGTATAAAGAAAATGTTTAAAAAGAATAAAAAGAATACTATTTAATTGATATAAAAAAAAAATAGATAACTTGATGTTTGATATATTGTAAAAGCCAATATATAAAAATAAAAAAGTAAACTGGGGCCTGGGCAGCTCATTTCACGTTTTTATTCATTTCCACCCACGGAAGGGGCAAAAACAGTGGAGACTCGAGAGACTTGTTAAAAGCCACAAGTCGCCGCCGTCTAGACGACGCACAAGTCTCCCCTCCAAACTCATCTAATCTGCAGTAATACTTCCGCATAAGGTCTTTTGGGTTTTGGAATAGGGTTGCAGTTTTTTATGATGATCGAATTGAGGCGGAAAATCCCTCAGCTGCCTGCTGCTTTGCAGTGCGTAGCGTTGTTGCTGATTACTTCCTTCGCCTTTCAGATCTGCGTTTCTGCTTCCGATGTGGTACCTTTTTCATTACTTTACATCCCCCCAACACTATAACAGTTTGAGATCTCTTAGACTCTTTAGCCTAGCTTTGAATTGAACAGTAATGGAGTATTTGGTTATGAACAGATCTTTTACGAGCCATTCGACGAATCATTTGAGGGCCGCTGGGTTGCTTCTCAGAAGGATGACTATAAAGGTGCCCACCCCTCCGTTTACTGTTTCTAGTTCTTCCTAAATTAATTCCTTTTTCCTTTTAAAATTCTCTGTCTTCATTGTCTTAATCTATTAATTGAGGTGATATTTCGTGGGTATCGGTGCCAAACCACAAAGCAAAATACTTCGATCGTTACTCACGTTGCTTTTCGTTTTGTTTTCTTCTCGAATCCCTGCATTTGCTATGTTGTGATTAATATGCGCGACGTCTTTTTTCTGTTTTCTCGAATGTTTAAAGTTTTGTGCTTTTGTTATTTGTTTTTGTTTTGAGTTCCTTTCTGTGGCCTGTGTCTGGGAAGTTTCAGTTATAGATATTGCTTTCTTTTTATATCAGTAAACAAAAATTTATTGATTATAAGAATAGGCAAGAGCCCAATTATATGGGACATCTACTAGAGCATTATGCGTGCTACTTTAGTGATACAAGGAATTCATGAAAATTTGGGCCTTTGAAACCAATTACAATTGACCAGTGAAGTAAAGTATTCAAAAAAGAAATTTCTAAGCTACCACTCTCAATTTTCAAGTCTTCTTTCATACCCCTCCCTCCAAATACACCACCATAGACATATTGGGACCATATTCCATATTGTTCGCTTCAGGATCAGTTTGATTGCTGACGATTCTTGTTGAGAGACCCTGATAATTTTTTCTGCATCCCTCTTGATGCTTGTCGTGGTTTTCTATGTAAATGCAAATGGTGTTGCATGTATTCATAGGCTTTATATCTGGTCAATTCTCTGAAACATAACCAGTCATGCCACAGCAAACCCCTCCCCCCCCCCCCCCCCCAAAAAAAAGAAGATATATATATATATTTGTTGTAAATCTCTTGATGTTTGCTGTGGTTTTACGAATCAATTCGGTTGCGAATTGTGACTTCATTATGAATATACAATTTTCACCAATTTAAAAAATATTATGACTATACACCTTTTGATCTAGGTGTCTGGAAGCATTCAAAAAGTGAGGGACATGATGATTATGGCCTTCTGGTTAGCGAGAAGGCAAACAAGTATGCAATAGTAAAAGAGCTAGACCAGGTTTTGAGTCTCAAAGATGGAACTGTTGTCCTACAGTTTGAGGTCCGGCTCCAAGATGGGCTAGAATGTGGTGGTGCGTACTTGAAGTACCTTCGACCCCAAGAGGCAGGATGGCAACCCAAGGAATTCGATAACTCCTCTCCATACTCCATAATGTTTGGACCTGACAAATGTGGCTCGACAAACAAGGTGCACTTCATCCTTAAGCACAAGAATCCCAAGAGTGGGGATTATGTCGAGCACCACCTAAAGTATCCCCCTTCTGTGCCTTCAGACAAACTGTCCCACGTCTACAGTGCAATATTGAGACCGGATAATGAAGTTAGTATTCTAATAGATGGGGAGGAAAAGAAGAAGGCAAATTTCCTCTCTGCTGATGATTTTGAGCCAGCGCTAATTCCAGCCAAGACAATTCCAGACCCAGATGATAAGAAACCGGAGGACTGGGATGAGCGGGCTAAAATTCCAGATCCAGAAGCTGTGAAGCCAGATGATTGGGATGAGGATGCACCCATGGAAATCGAAGATGAGGAGGCTGTGAAACCTGAAGGATGGCTGGATGATGAGCCGGAGGAGATCGACAATCCTGATGCTGCAAAGCCAGAAGATTGGGATGACGAGGAAGATGGTGAATGGGAGGCGCCAAAAATTGATAACCCAAAGTGTGAGGTTGCGCCTGGGTGTGGTGTGTGGAAAAGGCCAATGAAGAGGAATCCAGCTTATAAAGGGAAATGGCATGCTCCTCTAATTGACAACCCTAATTATAAGGGCATATGGAAACCTCAAGATATCCCAAACCCAGATTACTTTGAGCTCGAGAAACCTGATTTTGAGCCCATTGCTGCAATTGGCATTGAGATCTGGACAATGCAGGATGGCATTTTGTTTGACAATATTCTCATTGCTGGTGATGAGAAGGCTGCAGAATCATACAGGCTAACAGCATGGAAGCCAAAGTTTGAAGCTGAGAAAGAGAAACAAAAGGCTGAGGAAGCAGCTGCCGGTCTTTCGGATGGCCTCTCTGACTTCCAGGTATTCTCCTATGCTCCTCTATGTTTGACTTTGCATTTTGATGATTTGTTGAATTTCATGCCTTGACGAATTTCTTGGATCATTACTTGCAGAAAAAGGTTTTTGACTTTCTTTACAAGATAGGGGACATTCCTTTCTTGGATGCATACAAACCTAAGATCATTGTAAGTTAAGGAAGTTACATTGTTTGTAGATTGTCATCAAATAGCTTGTCTTAGCTTAGCTTGGGAAGTTCTCTAACAGGGATTTTATGCTTTTATCTGGCAGGATCTAATTGAGAAGGGAGAAAAGCAACCCAATATAGTCATTGGTATTATTGTTGCAATTGTGTTGGTTATTTTGACAGTCTTCTTCAGACTCTTTTTTGGCGGCAAAAAGCCAGTGGTAGGGTCTTATGAATTACATCATGCTTGCATCTCTCTGAATGGGAATTTACATGGCTATCTGTTTCCCTTTAACCTGCAGGTCAATGTCAGTGAAACAAGCACAGATGCATCTGCAGGGACTTCCACCAATCAAGAAAGCATTGGGGAGAAGAAAGGTGAGGATGAGAATGAGGATGATGCTGATGCTGATGCTGCTGCTGCTCCGCGTAGGAGGCCTGGTACCAGACGGGACCAGTGAACCCGGCACATTAGAGTTGCCTTCTGTTGTTTACATTCACAATTTTTGAGGACATGGGAACTGAGTGAATGGATTCTCCTCAAGTGAACTTTCCTGAATTCTCTTTTATTGTTGTGTTAGAGCACTTCGCATTGATATAGATTGGCTAAACTCTAGTCGTTTTGATTTTTTGTTTCTGTTGATTAATTTACCTTTTTTGTTGAGGAAAAAACAAAAAACGAAGTCAATTGTTGCCATTTGGTTGCATCAATAACCCCTCCCCCCTCCATTCCCCCCCACCCCCCCCCCCCCCCCCCCAAATTTGGAAGCGAAATCTTAAGTATGTGGTTGGTATTTAGTCCTGTTTGAGCTATCAAAATGCTTAATATGCTAAGAATTAGCCACACTTTGAGAGTTTGACTGGCTTTATTTTGGTTCTGTTCATCTATTTTGATCACTGTTTCGGAATGGCATTTTGTGTTGTACTTTCTGCTTCAGAGGCTTTTCTATTTGTTTTTCACCCCACCAAGGGTGGATATCTAAAATAAATAATAATAAATTAATAATAGTCTGCATTGCACTGTGCACGTATTTAAACCTTACCGACAGCCGGTAATGAAACGTTTATTGAATAATCGATTTTCTTATTATGGCTATATTAATAATCCTGGCAAATTTACCCACCAAATAAAAGAGAACAAACCTGCACCTACAAATTTTTATAAAAAAAAAAAAAAAAAAAAATTTTAAATAACACAACGTTTTGATAATTGGAAGAAAACTGGACACAAGTCGCTCGTTTAAGGGGGTACAAACACAATTATTATGGAACTGGATTCCAAAATCATGCCATTCCATTAAAAATAGTCCCAATGTTATTTTCTTATAACTTACAAGAACCTGCCCATTTAATTGATCTTGAGATTGAGGCGCTAAGAGATGACCCACTTTGAAGATTTGGCCTTCCATGGACACTGTAATGTTGAATTGATTCTAGTCCTTGAGCTGATTGCAATCCTTGAATTCGACCAAGGAAGAGTTATCATATACAGTTCAGTCAAATCTTGATGACCATTAGACGAGAAATGAGAAGATAACTAATTAAGATGGGGTTTGGATCAACAACGGATCAGTTACTCATTACAACATATCTTATCTGTTAATCTCTTCATTACTTTGATTTTAATTGAAGAGTGAACTGTTTGTTTTCTTCATCTACTTGTCTAAAAACATTTTCTTTTTATAAGAGATTTGTTAAAAATCAACACATGCAAATGAAGAAGCTGGAGGCTTATGGAAGACGGCACCGTCAGTAGCAGCTGGAAGGTAGGCGCCACCGGAAAATTCAAGAAAGTCGGCCGCCGAAGTTCCACCGTCTTTTACACGTTCATACTATTTCTTTCTTCTATAAATACATATAAGATTGTAATGAGAAAGAGAGTCGGAGGTGAGGTCCGTTTGAGAGATTAGAAGAGAGAAACCATTGTAAATAATTGGTTTATTGTTTAATACAAATTCTCTTCTTTGTGTGTGTGGATGTAGGCTAAATTGGCCGAACCACGTTAAACTCTGGTCTCCATATTATTTGTGAGTTTCCGCCGATCACAACAAGTGGTATCAGAGCCGGTAGGAGGCTGGATTTGTGAATTTTCGTAAAAGACCCATTTTTAAACTTGATCGGAATCAAGTTTGGAGGATACCATCAGATTCCTCAGGTCAAGACGAAAATTTTGGTGAAAATTTCGTCTCAAACGGACACCGGACGAAGCTACACGCTCCACACGCGCCGACTCGGCGACCGCCACGCGCCGGCCACGGGACCCATGCGCCACACGCACGCGCAGTGAAGAAGACAAGCTCCGACCCGTTAAATCCGGGTGATCCGACCCGAACCGGTTTGACCCGGTTTCCGACCCGCTACAATAACCCGACGGATAAAGAATATTCCGTCGGTATATTCCGTCGCCGGAAGAATATTTCGTCACCGGAAAGAATATTCCGTCGCCGGTAAGAATATTCTGGTGCAAGAATATTCCGGTGACTGAGAGAATATTCCGGTAACTAGAGGGAATATTCCGGTGACCGGAGGGAATATTCCGGCAGACAAAGGAATATTCCGTTTTTCTTATTTTTCAGGTTTTCGGCGCAATTTTGATCGTTTTGGAACGAGACAAGAGTCGTTTCCAAGGTTTTCCACCATTCCGGACGCAACGGTGAGCTCCGTTTGTTTAGATTCAACTTCGAACGTTGAGAAACGGTCACTCAAATCAAAGATTAAAGCCGAACTGATGGAGGACTCGGGAGCAAGTGCGATGATCAAGCTACCATCTACAAATTACGCACTATGGAGACCTCGAATGGAAGATCTCCTGAATTGTAAAGATCTCTTCGATCCAATTGAAGAGAAAAGCGTAAAACCAGATGATGTAGCGAAAAAAGACTGGCATAAGTTGAATAAGAAAACTATTGGTCAGATCCGGCAGTGGATTGACCATAGTGTTTTTCATCATGTTGCACAGGAAATGGATGCCTATCAGCTATGGAAAAAGCTGGAAAGCATGTACCAGGCAAAAACTGCTCGGAACAAGGCATTACTAATGAGACGCTTTGTCAACTTGAAACTCAAAAGCGGCATCTCAGTGGCCGCACACACCAACGAGTTTCAGAATCTTGTAAATCAACTTGCATCCGTAGATTTTAAGCTCGGAGATGAAGAGCAGTCTCTACTACTTCTCAGTTCCCTACCAGATATCTGGGAAATGCTAGTGGTCTCACTTAGTAATTCAGCTCCAGATGGAAAACTCGCCATGTCAATGGTGATAGACGCCTTGTTTAATGAAGAGGCTAGAAGAAAGGAGATTGGAGGAGACGAGACAGATGCCTTTGTAACAGAAGGAAGGCATCAGAGAAATAGTAGAGGTAGAAGTCGAGAAAGGAACAGAAGTCAAAGTAAAGGGAGATCCCAAAATCGTGGTAAACAGCGAAAGAAGGGAAAATGTTTTTATTGTGGTATTGAAGGCCACTTTAAAAGAGAATGCCGAAAGCTGCAGAAGGAGCAAAATCAGCCAAGCAATCAGTCAAAGCACGAAGAAGGCGAAGCTGCAGTGACGCTTTCTGGAGATTGTGTGTGTACTCCTTTCCGCTGGTGAAGAATCTTGCTTGCACGTTTCAAGCGAGGCAGCCGAGTGGGTAATAGATACAGCAGCATCCTATCATGCCACTTCTTGTAAGGATTTCTTCAGTACTTACAAGGCAGGAGACTTCGGTACAGTCAAGATGGGAAATTCGAGTTTCTCAAAGATCGTGGGCATTGGAGATGTCAGGATAAAAACCAGTGTTGGCTGTATTATGGTGCTAAATGACGTTCGACACGTACCCGATCTTCGACTCAACCTAATTTCTATAAGAACCCTTGATCAACAGGGTTACGAGAGTATCTTCAGCAACAATGCTTGGAAATTGAAGAAAGGAGTAATGGTCGTTGCACGGGGACATGTCTGTGACACTTTGTACAAATCAAGTGCTAAGATATGTGCAAACAGTCTCAATGTAGCTGAAGATGATACATCACCAAACTTGTGGCATCGGAGACTTGGCCACATGGGAGAAAAAGGGGTGTTTATGCTTGCAAAGAAAGCATTGATTACAGTAAACAAAGGTATTGCCCTTAATCCTTGTGAATACTGTTTATTTGGTAAACAGTATAGAGTTTCATTCCAGACATCTGCTGGAAAAAGATCAGAGTTATTGAGCTTGGTACACTCTGATGTTTGCGGTCCTTTTGAAGTTGAATCACTTGGAGGTAACAAATATTTTGTTACTTTTATTGATGATGCTTCACGAAAAGTGTGGGTGTATTTCCTAAAAAGGAAAGATCAAGTTTTTGAGCAATTCAAAAACTTTCATGCCATGGTAGAAAGAGAAACTGGCAAGAAGCTGAAATGCCTCCGGACAGACAATGGAGGTGAATATACTTCTCGAGAGTTCATAGAATATTGCTCTAGACATGGTATCAGACACGAGAAGAGTGTCCCCTACACCCCACAACACAATGGTGTAGCAGAACGGATGAACCGGACCATTGTGGAACGAACCAGATGCATGCTGAGTATGGCAAAATTGCCTAAGCCATTCTGGGGTGAAGCAGTAAAAGTAGCCTGTTACTTGATCAACAGAACACCGTCAGTTCCACTGTAGTTTGAAGTCCCAGAGATGGTGTGGTCAGGCCGCAAGATTTCATACTCTCATCTAAGAGTATTTAGGTGCAAAGCATTTGCACATGTATCCAAGGAGAAAAGACAGAAACTTGATGAAAATTCTACTCCATATTTTTTCATCGGCTATGGAGATGAAGAGTTTGGATACAGAGTATGGGATCCAAAAGCGAAGAAGGTCATCAGAAGCAGGGACGTAGTGTTCCATGAAGACCAGATGTTTGGATCAGAACAAACAACTCCAAGTGCTCCAAAACCAGCTCCGAGTTCACTACCACTTCAGTCTGTTTCAAACACTGAAGATAGACAGGAAGTTTCCCCAGAAGAAGAAGAGGATACTGACAACGGAGAAACCACCACTGAGCAGGGAGAGCAGTTGCTTTCTCCATCAGAAACTGCAGAGTTTCCACAGTTGTCAGGTGATCAACCTCAGCAGGACAGATCCTCTAGAGGACGATTGTTGATTCTGTCACGAAAATATCCGGAATCAGATTATATTCTTCTTACAGATCAGGGGGAGCCAGAAAACTTCCAGGAGGCAATATCTCATCCAGATAGCAACAAATGGATGCAGGCTATGCAGGATGAGATGAACTCGTTACAGAAGAATCAGACTTATGAGCTGATGGAACTTCCAAACGATAAGTGAGCACTGAGAAACAAATGGGTGTTCAAGCTGAAAAATGATGGCAAGCAGGTGAAGCACAAAGCTCGCTTGGTCGTCAAAGGATTCCAGCAGAAGAAAGGAATCGACTTTGATGAGGTATTTTCACCTATTGTGAAGATGACTTCAATTCGAGTGGTACTCGGATTGGTGGCAAGTCTTGACTTGGAGCTTGAACAGATGGATGTGAAGACAGCATTTCTTCACGGCAACCTTGATGAGGAAATTTACATGGAGCAGCCAAAAGGCTTCCAAGTTCTTGGAAAGGAACATTTAGTCTACAAGTTGGAAAAGAGCTTTTACAGTTTGAAGCAGGCTCCCAGACAGTGGTATAAGAAGTTTGACTCATTCATGATGAGTCATGACTACAAGAAAACTGCTGCAGATCAGTGCGTTTACATCCGAAGATTTTCAGAAGGTGACTTCGTGATGTTACTGCTCTATGTTGACGACATGCTGGTTATTGGAAAAGATCCATCCATTATCAGGAAGCTAAAGAAGAATCTCTCCAAAGTCTTTGAGATGAAAGACTTAGGACCTGCCCAGCAGATTTTGGGCATGAGGATCACTCGTGACAGGAAGAAAAAGAAGCTATGGCTGTCACAGGAAAAGTATGTTGAACAAATATTAAGAAGGTTCAACATGGAGAAAGCAAAACCAGTCAGTACTCCACTGGCTAATCATTTCAAATTGAGCAAAAGCTCATGTCCCTCATCACCATAAAAGGTTCAAGAAATGGCTACAGTACCGTACTCCTCAGCAGTAGGAAGTTTAATGTACGCTATGGTTTGTACCAAACCTGACATCGCTCACGCTGTTGGAGTTGTGAGCCGTTTTCTTTCAAATCCAGGGAAAGACACTGGAAAGCAGTACAGTGGATTCTCAGGTACCTTAAAGGTACATCAAAGTTGTGCTTGTGCTACGGGAGAGCTAACCCAGTCTTGGATGGCTATACAGATGCTGATATGGCAGGTGATCTTGATGGTAGAAAATCTACATCAGGATATATTTACACATTTGCAGGTGGAGCTGTATCATGGCAGTCTAAATTGTAGAAATGTGTGGCTTTATCTACAACAGAAGCAGAATACATTGCTATAGCAGAAGCAGGAAAGGAAATGCTGTGGCTAAAGCGGTTCCTCCAAGAAATGGGAGTCAGTCAAAAAGAGTACAGAATCTATTGTGATAGTCAAAGTGCTCTTGATCTGAGTAAAAACTCGATGTACCACTCCCGAACAAAGCACATCGATATTCGGTATCACTGGATACGTGAAGTAATGGAGCAACAGCTGTTGAAACTTGTAAAGATCCATACAAAGGAGAATCCAGCGGACATGCTAACGAAGGTAGTCACATACGAAAAACTTGAGTTATGTAGAAACATAGCCAGGTTAAGTACCTTGAACTAAAATGTGCCAGGATATCCTCCATTTGGTGTTGAGGGGGAGATTGTTAGAAATCAACACATGCAAATGAAGAAGCTGGAGGCTTCTGGAAGACGGCACCGTCAGTAGCAGCTGGAAGGTAGGCGCCGCCGGAAAATTCAAGAAAGTCGGCCGTCGGAGTTCCACCGTCTTTTACACGTTCACACTATTTCTTTCTTCTATAAATACATATAAGATTGTAATGAGAAAGAGAGTCGGAGGTGAGGTCCGTTTGAGAGATTAGAAGAGAGAAACCATTGTAAATAATTGGTTTATTGTTTAATACAAATTCTCTTCTTTGTGTGTGTGGATGTAGGCTAAATTGGCCGAACCACGTTAAATTCTGGTCTCCATATTATTTGTGAGCTTCCGCCGATCACAACAAGATTCTGCTCTCAGAGACTGCATTCAATTGGTATATGTCAGTTTGCCAGCTGGAAATCATAAATTTGTTGGTGAATTCAATCAAAATGAGCAAAAAATAAAAAGCAAAGATTGAACGGACTATTCTCCTATACTAATTTTATTTGATTTTCGTGTTTTCACGCATAATAGGGTACTACTTAATGTAGTAGGTCACATTGAAAAACCCCATATCTTCCATTTTATGTAAGGATAATGATAAAGTTGTTATAAACGAACGTCGGCAGTCGCCCCCTGTCCCACTACTAAATTATGTGAATGACCCCACCACTATTATTTTAAATCTGCATAGTGACTTGCATAGTGACTTGCATAGTAACTTCAACGCCTATAAATATGGGCTTCAGTTGTAATGAAATTCATAAGAAAATATAGAGAGAGAAAGAAAGTTTCAGTTCTTAAGAGTTTCTTTTTTCTTGCAATAGTAGTAGTTTTATTTTTAGTTTTATAACACGTTATCAGCACGAGGTTCTACCGATACTGAAGCTAGTGGTCTTCTACTTTAAGTAAGTTTTTCAATATATTATTTGCAGTTCTTGAGATAAATATTAAAGGTAATATTTCTGAATATCACTTGATAAAATTTTATTTTTATTCTCATGATAATGTGAATATATTTCTTAAATTCACAGATTTATTTTTGTAATATAATGTCAAATATTGAGATTTATTACTATTGACATTTCTGAAAAATGTTATTTATCCAGATCCTTAATGAGATCTATTTGGATATGATGATAAACTTGAAAGATACAATCATAGAAGAAAACCATGTGTCCCTGAAGGACCGTGCTGTGTATCTCATGATGAAAAATCATCTTACTGTGTGAAATGAATTAAGAGAGTGATATAAGCACCAGAAGATGTAATCCTCTCAAAAGATCATTATGATTTATTGCACCTGAAGTTGCAAGATTTTAAGAGTGGTATTGAATATTCTGCACTCTTTAAAATCAACTCAATATTAAAATTATACAGTGAAAATATCACTGATGATGATATATAAAAGAAGACATTATTTTTCATACCTCGAATGTGCTCCTGCAGTAGCAATATCGAGAGTGAAAGTTCAAAAAATATTCTGAACTTTTGTTTTGTCTTCCAGTGATTGAGCTAAATAATGAGTTTTTGTTACACCAGTTACGTCCTATTAAAGATATCGAATTTACACAATTCTCAGAAGTGAACGGGAACTAAGGGCGTAGACGTGGTAGAAAAATTATAGAAGTGTTGGTCCCAAAAGCGACAACACTAAAAATGATAAAAACATATCGTATTACCAGAAGTGATCAAACTCAGAAAAGGGTAAAGGCTCTCAGAATAATTCTTCATAAAAAGATGAAGATATTTGTCATAGATATAATATGACTAAACAGTAGTCACGTACCTATTGTACGGCCAAGCACTTGATTTATTTATACTAAGTTTTTATATATAAGCTTATTAATATTTCATCATGTTTTGAAATAATGAAATATCGGTGCCTGAAGCACGACAAGAAATTACTTGGGATAATAAAGCCCTGTTTAAATTTGATCCTCTTACAAATAAATGTGAACTAGAAGTTCAGAGGATTATTTATCTGCAAAGTGTTGTAAATCAATTACATGATGTATTTACTGACATTAAATGTGTTGTAAAATCATGTATTATTGCTGATAATGCTTAAGCAAGAATTGAAGTCCCTAAAGGACGAGTTGTTAAAACAGCAATAAATGAGTCTAGGATACACCTGAAGCGTTGAAAACCTATTGGTGCACAAGAAAAATAAAAATCGGTGCTCATGAAGAGACCGTATTTTCTGTATAAAATATAATCCTCCTGAAAAGGAAACCTCCTGAAGAGGTAACTCCTGAAGAGAAAACTCCTGAAGAGTATAACTCCTGAAGAGAAAACTCCTGAAGAGTATAAACCTCCTGAAGAGGAACCTCTTTTAGAGGTGTTTCATGAAATGTTTTCCCCTGGAGAGGAACAAAGAGATCTCAATACATTTCATGAGTACTGGAAAATTTATGGATAGAAATAAAACTGTTGTCGACAATATATATGATAACACTTGATATTACCAGAAGTAATGAAAAAAGTAAGCCAAAAATCGTCGAAGAATGTCGACGTAGAAATGATTGGCTAAAATGGAAAGCAGTTATTAAAACTGAATTAAACTCGCTAGTGAAGCGAGATGCATTTGGACCTGTTGTCCAAACACCAAAGTGTGTAATATTTGTCAGATATAAGTGAGTATTTATACGAAAGCGTAATGCGAAATGAAATTATGCGGTATAATTTGTCGCACAAAGTTTCCAGTAGAAACCTGAGCAATTATGAGGAAACATATTTTCTTGGTATGAATGCAATCACATTCATATTTTTAATTGATTTGGTTATTACAAAAGGATTAGATATGCAGTTAATGAATGTAGTCACTGCATATTTATAAGCATCATTAGATTATTACGATACTTGAAGCATCTAATCCAAGTACATTTAGGAGTATGTACTTTATAAAACTTCAAAGATCTTTAAATGGGTTAAAGCAATCCGGACACATGTTGTATAATTGAATCAACGAGTATCTATTGAAAGAAGGATTTAAGAATAATCCTATATATTCATGTGTTTTATCAGAATCTGGATTCGTCATTATTGCAGTTTACGTTGATAATTTACCTTGTTAGAACTCTTGAAAAGATTACAAGGGTTGCTATAAATTCAATGAATGCATTTGAAAAGGAAAGATCTTATTATTCAATTCATAGATGAGTTACAAGAATTTGAGACTTCTAGCCTCATCTCTCAAATGCATTTGCTTTTCATAAAGCAACATATCATCCTTATCTAAAGGATTAGGCAGTCGTAATGAAGAGGCAAATAAGGATTTTAAATCCTTATTCTCCTGCTTTAAGTCTACAATTTTTTTGTCAGATTCTTGAACGAGTCGTTGAAGTACAGAAACCTTCTCGTTAAGCTCCTCAATCTCACGATTTTTGGATTGTAATCGGTTGGAAAATCCAACAATAAAGGAGGAGTATCGGGTGCCGAGAGTCACTAGCTCATAAACAGATTCACGATCTGACTTATTAGCCAGATCATTTGCTTGCTGCAACATTGCACCTGCGGAAGATGCAGGAACAACTTGTAATTGAGGTGAAGGATACCTCATATGTTGATCGTGAGAAATAGTAAAAGGAAATTGATGAGCCATTGGAAATTTGTAGAATAAGAATACAAATACAGATGAATTATAGATATATCTCTACTCCTATCATGGTGTTTACAGTCTCAGGAGAAAATATAAGTGGTTGAGGTATAAAAGGTTCATGGTTTAAATCTGGGACATTAGAATTTCTATCAGACATAATATCGTTTTGGATGAACAACAACTGAATCTATGAGAAATGTGAAATCTTTTTACTGGAGTAAACCAATGGTAAAATTGGTTATATTTAAACAACAACCCGAAACTTTCAAATCTCTTCAAGATCTCGTTTGTCCACAATGTCAAGCGGATTTGATTTTCCGCCGAACCGATAATATTAAATCTCAAATCTTTTACAGCTTTTATCATACATAGATGGTTTCCAATGTTATTTCCGCCGTATATAAACAAGTTCTCCCTAATAACGCCGAATGAGGGGGAGAAAATTTTAGATGAAAATATTATCATACTCTCTCTAATGCATTATTTAGTTGGAGATCGTGTTTGAATTCTTAACTTGTTATATATACTGAAATCATATTTGCTTATTACTTGAAACACTAACGCATATTATCAGGGGGAGTTTAAGTATTATTGCAGGTATCAGATTTCTATTAAATTTGTCAACCAGATATTATTTTTCATCTTCAAATCACTCAGAGATTATTGCAATTCATGAAACAAGTCGAGAGTATATTTGGCTGAGATCAATGACTCAACGTATTCAAGAAAAGTGTGGTATTTTGATAGCTCAACAATTTTATACGAAGATAATGCTACTTGTATCACTCAAATCAAAGGAGGATATATCAAATATAAGATTAAGTGATAATCTGGCAGATTTATTCACGAAGACATCACCAACTGCGACATTCAAGAAAATTGTGCAGAATATTAAAATGTGAAGACTCAAAAAAAAAACTATTGTCATACACTTTCCAGGGGGAGTAAAAGTCCTGAAGACTTGTGCTGGTTGTACTCTTTTTCCTTCGCTAAGGTTTTATCCCATTGGGTTTTCCTTTGCAAGGTTTTAATGAGACAATCTTAAAGCACTTGTGGATACATAAAGAGACTGTACTCTTTTTCCTTCGCCATTGGTTTTTCTTCCCACTGGGTTTTTCCTTGGCAAGGTTTTAACGAGACAGATTCTTTATGGGTGGTCATTCAAGGGGGAGTGTTATAAACGAACGTCGGTAGCCGCCCCCTGTCCCACCACTAAATTATGTGAATGACCCCACCACTATTATTTTAAATCTGCATAGTAACTTGCATAGTGACTTGCATAGTAACTTCAACGCCTATAAATATGGGCTTCAGTTGTAATGAAATTCATAAGAAAATATAGAGAGAGAAAGAAAGTTTCAGTTCTTAAGAGTTTCGTTTTTTTGCAATAGTAGTAGTTTTATTTTTAGTTTTATAACAAAAGTTTATTATTCTCTTCTCACTTTTTACTTTTCATAGTGTATTTAAAATTTTTATTTCTTATTATTTTATTTTTTAACATCTTTAATTATACAAAAATAAAAAAAAAAGATTTTTTACTAATAATTACTTCTTTAATCATTAAATAAGAAAAAAAATTAAAAAAATAGTATGAATAATAAGCCTATCATTATTATTTATATTAAATTATAAGTTATTTGTAAAATAGTTATAAGTGAATTTTTTTGAATTTTTCTATCAATTTTTAAACTTTAATAAGATATTTTAGTGCGAATCATTTTCCTACAATTTCCCTTCATAAAGAAAGCAGAACCCCACTCTTCCTAAAATTGACACTGGGCAGCTCGTTTCATTTCCACCCACCGACGGAGCGAAAAAAGTCGAGAGAGACTCGAGAGACTTCCACAAGTCGTCGACGTCTCGAAGACGTACAAGTCACCCCACCAAACTCTCAATCTAATCTGCAGTAAATTGTAATACTTCCGCATAAGGTTTTTATTTTATTTTATTTTATTTTTGGGTTTCGGCATAGGGTTGCAGTTTTTGATGATGATCGAATTGAGGCGGAAAATCCCTCAGCTGCCTGCTGCTGCGCAGTGCATAGCGTTGTTGCTGATTACTTCCTTCGCCTTTCAGATCTGCGTTTCTGCTTCCGATGTGGTACCTTTTTCATTACATTACCCTCCCCTACTCTACAACAGTTTGAGATCTCTTATACTCTTTAATTTAGCTTTGAATTGAACAATAATGGAGTGTTTGGTTATGAACAGATCTTTTACGAGTCATTCGACGAATCATTTGAGGGCCGCTGGGTTGCTTCTCAGAAGGATGACTATAAAGGTGCTCACCCCTCCGTATACTGTTTCCTGTTTCTAGCTCTTCCTAAATTAGATCCTTTTTCCTTTTAAAATTCTGTCTTCGTAGTCTTAATCTATTAATAGAGGTGATATTTCGTGGGTATCGGTGCCAAACCACAAAGCAAAATACTTCGATCGTTACTCACGTTGCTTTTCGTTTTGTTTTCTTCTCGAATCCTTGCATCTGCTATGTTGTGATTAATATGCGCGACTTCTTTTTTTTCTGTTTTCTCGAATGTCTAAAAGTTTTGTGCTTTTGTTATGTGTTTTTGTTTTGAGTTCCTTTCTGTGGCCTGTGGCTGGGAAGTTTCAGTTATAGATATTGCTTTTTTTTTTTTATCAGTAAACAAAAATTTATTGATTATAGGAATAGGCAAGAGCCCAATTATATGGGACATCTACTAGAGCATTATGCGTGCTACTTTAGTGATACAAGGAATTCATGAAAATTTGGGCCTTTGAAACCAATTACAATCGACCAGTGAAGTAAAGTATTCAAAAAAGAAATTTCTAAGCTACCGCTCTCAATTTTCAAGTCTTCTTTCATACCCCTCCCTTCAAATACACCACCATAGACATATTGGGACCATATTCCATATTGTTCTGCAGGATCAGTTTGATTGCTCACGAATCTTGTTGAGAGACCCTGATATTTTTTTCTGCATCCCTCTTGATGCTTGTCGTGGTTTTCTATGTAAATGCAAATGGTGTTGCATGCATTCATAGGCTTTATATCTGGTCATCTGAAACATAACCAGTCATGCCACAGCAGCTCCCCCCCCCCCCCCCCCCAAAAAAAATAAAATAAAATAAAATAAATAAATAAATAAAAAATAAAATTATTTGTTGTACATCTCTTGATGTTTGTTGTGGTTTCATGAGTCAATTCGGTTGCAAATTGTGACTTCATTATGAATATACAATTTTCACCAATAAACAAAAATATTATGAATATACACCTTTTGATCTAGGTGTCTGGAAGCATTCAAAAAGTGAGGGACATGATGATTATGGCCTTCTGGTTAGCGAGAAGGCAAACAAGTATGCAATAGTAAAAGAGCTAGACCAGGTTTTGAGTCTCAAAGATGGAACTGTTGTCCTACAGTTTGAGGTCCGGCTCCAAGATGGGCTAGAATGTGGTGGTGCGTACTTGAAGTACCTTCGACCCCAAGAGGCAGGATGGCAACCCAAGGAATTCGATAACTCCTCTCCATACTCCATAATGTTTGGACCTGACAAATGTGGCTCGACAAACAAGGTGCACTTCATCCTTAAGCACAAGAATCCCAAGAGTGGGGATCATGTTGAGCACCACCTAAAGTATTCCCCTTCTGTGCCTTCAGACAAACTGTCCCACGTCTACACTGCAATATTGAGACCGGATAATGAAGTTAGTATTCTAATAGATGGGGAGGAAAAAAAGAAGGCAAATTTCCTCTCTGGTGATGATTTTGAGCCACCGCTAATTCCGGCCAAGACAATTCCAGACCCAGATGATAAGAAACCGGAGGACTGGGATGAGCGGGCTAAAATTCCAGATCCAGAAGCTGTGAAGCCAGATGATTGGGATGAGGATGCACCCATGGAAATTGAAGATGAGGAGGCTGTAAAACCTGAAGGGTGGCTGGATGATGAGCCGGAGGAGATCGACGATCCTGATGCTGCAAAGCCAGAAGATTGGGATGATGAGGAAGATGGTGAATGGGAGGCACCAAAAACTGATAACCCAAAGTGTGGGGTTGCACCTGGGTGTGGTGTGTGGAAGAGGCCAATGAAGAGGAATCCAGCTTATAAAGGGAAATGGCATGCTCCTCTAATTGAGAACCCTAATTATAAGGGCATATGGAAACCTCAAGAAATCCCAAACCCAGATTATTTTGAGCTCGAGAAACCTGATTTTGAGCCCATTGCTGCCATTGGCATTGAGATCTGGACAATGCAGGATGGCATTTTGTTTGACAATATTCTCATCGCGGGTGATGAGAAGGCTGCAGAATCATACAGGCTAACAGCATGGAAGCCAAAGTTTGAAGCTGAGAAAGAGAAACAAAAGGCTGAGGAAGCTGCTGCCGGTCTTTCGGATGGCCTCTCTGACTTCCATGTATACTCCTATTTCTCCTATATGTTTGATTTTGCATTTTGACAATTTTTTTATATTTCATGACTTAACAAATATCTCGGATCATGACTTGCAGAAAATTGTTTTTGACCTTCTTTACAAGATTGGGGACGTTCCTTTCTTGGATGCATACAAGCCCAAGATCATTGTAAGCTAAGAAGTTATCATCATTTGTACAATGTAATCTAGTAGCTTGTCTTAGCTTAGCTTGGGACTCTGGGAGGTTCTCTAACGGGTATTCTATGCTTTTTTTTCCCCCTCTGGCAGGATCTCATTGAAAAGGGAGAAAAGCAACCCAATATAACCATCGGTATTCTTGTTTCAATTGTGGTGGTTATTTTGACAGTTTTCTTCAGAATCATTTTTGGCAGCAAGAAACCTGCGGTACGTTATTTTGCAGTACATCATACTTGCCCTTCTCTGAACGGGTATTTATTTATATGGGTTTTCTGTTTCCCTTTAACTTGCAGGTTAATGTCAGCGAAACAAACACAAATGCCTCTGCGGGGACTTCGAACAATCAAGAAAGCAGTGGGGAGAAAGAGCATGAGCATGAGGATGAGAAGGATGATGATGCCGCTGCTGCTGCTCCTCGTAGGAGGTCTGGTACCAGACGGGATCAGTGAACTAGGCAACATGAGCATTGCCATCTGTTGTTACTTCTACAATTTTGAGGACATGGGAACTGAGGGACTCGTTATTTCCTGAATTCTCATTTCTTTTTCTGTTAAAGAGCACTTGCATCGTAGACGGGTTAAACTTTAGTAGTTTTGGTGGTTGTTTCTGTTGGTTAGTTTTGCCTTCTTATTTCCCATATCCTCCCCCACCCCCCCTTCTCTCTCTCCCCCAATATCCTCCTCTCTCCAAATCCTCCTTATTTTTTGAAGTTGAATCTCAACCATGTGATGTGGGATGTGGTTGGTAACTTGGTATTAACTCCTGTATGAACTATCATAATGGTAAAATATGTTGCGAACCAGCTACGCTTAATCGGTTAGCTTTGTTATGGGCATGTTTTTGGTCGCAGGTACTTCTGGACACACAAGTCCATATTAGTTCTGTCCATCTGTTCTGATGAGTTTTGCGGAATGGCATTTTATTTTTGGGGGGCTGTCCATTAGGTGATGTTATGAATCATCCATAAATCCAAAACAAGGGTCATAATTCTCTTCTCACATCCCCAATTTGTTTTTTGTGTTTTGTATTTTTAATTTTTCAAAAGAAAGAAACTTAGGAAGGAAATTACTCCAAACTAGCCTATTAAATTCTTATTTCACATTTTTTAAAAGAGCATTTATGATGTTAGACCAATAGAGATTTGTTTTTATATTAAAAGAGAATGATTAGATAGCGGACATCAAGAAAATAGATTGATCGCAAAATCAATGTGCACATTTAGGGGTGTAATGGAAAAATAATGATTTAGTAATAACTTTAATCCAATTGAAAAATGATTTTCTTCTTTAAAAAATAATGAAAAATGACTTTTTTTTGGTGGGGATGGGGAGGGGTTCAAACACGTCGCTCATTTAACGGGTATCAATAAGATGGAACTCGATCCAGATCCAGATCCAAATCCAACTGGAGATTTGCCACTAGAAAATACCTAATGCAACAGTTCAGAACGTGACAAAGTAACAAACTCTAATTTCCATCCGCCGGAGGGCAAAAGGCACGGGAGAGACTTTGTTAAAAGCCACACAAGTCGCCGCCGTCTCGACTACGCATAAGGCCTTTTTGTTTTTTTGGGCTTTTGTTTAGGTTTACGGTTTCGTATTATGATGGATTTGAGGCGAAAAATCCCTCTGTTACCTGCTGTTGAGCTGTGCATAGCGGTGTTACTCATTGCTACCTTCGCGTTTCAGATCTGCGCTTCTGCTTCCGATGTGGTAACCTTTTTGTTGCATTACCCTCTCCTTCACTAGAACAGTTTTCAGATCTCTTCTTCTCTTTGATTTAGCTTTAAATCGAACAATAAGTGTTTGGTAATGAACAGATCTACTACGAGCCATTCGACGAATCATTCGAGGGCCGCTGGGTTGTGTCTCAGAAGGATGACTATGAAGGTGCCCACTCCCTTTTTTGTCTCTTTCTAAAGGAGATCCTTTCTTCCTTTTTCCTCATTTTAATCTGTTAATTGAGGTGGTATTTCGTGGGTATCGGTGCCACCACATAGCAAAATACTTGGATCGTTACTCTACCTTGCTTTTCGTTTTGTTTTCATCTTAATCATTGCTTTTCGTTTTCCCTTTGGTGGCCTTTGTCTGTAGAAGTTTCAGTTGTAGATATTGCTCGCTATGGGATCAGTTTGACTGTTGATTATTCTTGTTGAGAGCCCCCGATATGTTCTTCTGGATCCATCTTGATGATTGTGGCGGTTTTATTGATGGTGGTGGTGGTGTAACCTGTAAATGCAAATGGTGTCCTATGATATTTGATGTTATAGCATACTTAATTGTCTGAACGTAACACCCCACCCACACAACCCCCCCCCCCCCCCCCCCCCAAAAAAAAAAAACAAAAAAAAAACCACCCAATTACAAAGACAAAAAATCTGTCGTGCATCCCTCCTAATGGTTGTTATGGTTTTATTTATCAACTTTGTAAATTGTGATTTAATACGCTTTTCAATTTAGGTGCCTGGAAGCATTCAAAAAGTGAGGGACATGATGATTATGGCCTTCTGGTTAGTGAAAAGGCAAGGAAGTATGCAATAGTAAAAGAGCTAGACCAGGTTTTGAGTCTCAAAGATGGAACCATCGTCCTACAGTTTGAGGTCCGGCTTCAAGAGGGGCTAGAATGTGGTGGTGCGTACTTGAAGTACCTTCGACCCCAAGAGGCAGGATGGCAACCCAAGGAGTTCGATAACTCCTCTCCATACTCTATAATGTTTGGACCTGACAAATGTGGCTCAACAAACAAGGTGCACTTCATCCTCAAGCACAAGAACCCCAAGAGTGGGGATTACGTCGAGCACCATCTAAAGTACCCTCCTTCTGTGCCCTCAGACAAACTGTCCCACGTCTACAGTGCAATATTGAGACCGGATAATGAAGTTAGTATTTTAATAGATGGAGAGGAGAAGAAGAAGGCAAATTTCCTCTCTGGTGATGATTTTGAGCCGCCACTAATTCCGGCCAAGACAATTCCTGACCCAGATGATAAGAAGCCGGAGGACTGGGATGAGCGGGCTAAAATTCCAGATCCAGAAGCAGTGAAGCCAGATGATTGGGATGAGGATGCACCCATGGAAATCGAAGATGAGGAGGCTGTGAAACCTGAAGGATGGCTGGACGATGAGCCAGAGGAGATTGACGATCCTGATGCTACAAAGCCAGAAGATTGGGATGATGAGGAAGATGGTGAATGGGAGGCACCAAAAACTGATAATCCAAAGTGTGGGGTTGCACCTGGGTGTGGTGTGTGGAAGAGGCCAATGAAGAGGAATCCAGCTTATAAAGGGAAATGGCATGCTCCTCTAATTGACAACCCTAATTATAAAGGCATATGGAAACCTCAAGAAATCCCAAACCCAGATTACTTTGAGCTCGAGAAACCTGATTTTGAGCCCATTGCTGCCATTGGCATTGAGATCTGGACAATGCAGGATGGCATTTTGTTTGACAATATCCTCATTGCGGGTGATGAGAAGTCTGCAGAATCGTACAGGCTAACAGCATGGAAGCCAAAGTTTGAAGTTGAGAAAGAGAAACAAAAGGCTGAGGAAGCTGCTGCCGGTCTTTCGGATGGCCTCTCTGACTTCCATGTATGCTTCTATTTCTCCTCTATTTGACTTTGCATTTTGATGATTTTTTTTAATAGTTTATGCCTTGACGAATTTCTTGGATCATTACATGCAGAAAATGGTTTTTGACCTTCTTTACAAGATTGGGGATATTCCTTTCTTGGATGCATACAAACCCAAGATCATCGTAAGTTAACGAAGTTGTCATCGTTTGTACTATGTCATCTACTTATCAAAAAAAGTTTGTACTATGTCATCTAATAGCTTGTCTTTGCTTTCCTTGGGAGTTTCTTTAATGGGGGTTATATGTTTATTTTTGGCAGGATCTTATTGAAAAGGGAGAAAAGCAACCCAATATCACCATCGGTGTTATTGTTTCAGTTGTGATTGTTATTTTGACAGTTCTCTTCAGAATCCTCTTTGGCGGCAAAAAGAAAAAGCCAGTGGTACGTGATTATGCATTATATCCTACTTGCATCTCTCTGAATAGGTACTTATATGGGTTTTCTTTTTGCCTTACAGGTCAACGCCAGTAAAACAAGCACTGATGCATCGGCAGAGACTTCCAAAAATCAAGAAAACCGTGGAGAGAAGGAAAATGAGGATGAGAAGGAAGATGATGATGCTGCTGCTGCTCCGCCTCGAAGGAGGACCGGTACCAGACGGGATCAGTGAACTAGGGCCTAGGCATATAAGAATTGCCTTGGGTCGTTACATCTTCAATTTTGAGGTCCGGGGAGCTGAGTGACTTGATTTTTTTTTTAGTTTTAGAGCACTTGCATCGTTATAGATGGGTTAAACTCTAGTAGTTTTATTGTTGTTCCTGTCCATTTCGTTCCATTAATTCCCAAATTGAGGACATGGTAGTTGCGTGACTGGATATTTTCTGATTTTCTTTTCTTGTTCCTGTCCAGTAGTTTTGTTTGTTGTTCGATGTGGCTTACTTATTTTTCTGTTTTGTTATTTCAGTCAGTTGCCATTTGATTTTATTATGCCCCCTGGCATTAGCTCCTGTTTTCATTAAGAATGCTGAATTTGTATTGGCATGCTGATTATAACTTATCTGCGCATATTTTTCGAGAGCAGAAATCGACATTCTTGTTCTTTTTTGTTCTTTGTCAATTTGTTGCATCTGAGGCGTAATATTCAAGTTTGTCAACAAAATTGGAAGAATCTGTTTTACACGTGAGTAAACTAAATTCTGTAATTCAAAGATGCATCTAGGACCTAGGCTCATGGAAAAAAGATGTCCATGGAATTCTTCAAGGACAGATCAGAAGCCACTACCCCGCAGTGGGGTTCAAGGGAACTAACCTATTGCAGCGACGGATTGATTCATGTCATCTGGTAAAATCAGGCCCTTAAGTACCTAATTCTCGTAGAGCTCCTCAGTCTCTCCTATTGGCTTTGCCTCAACATCGAGTTGCATTTAATATGGGAATTTATATAATGCAATCCCATGGATATCTCAACTATCTCGGCAAATTCCTTGATCCAAACTACCTTAATCAAGATCCGAGTAGCTGAATCACCACACATCAGATGAATATATACATAAACATATGCATATACATACATACATACATACATACATATATATATATATATATAACATGTCACCAAAAATCTCCACATGAACAAAATCCTTCCCTAAAATGGTGGAAACAATTTAGGTCCTTGAGTATGATTTCTCGTCCAACTATCTTGGATATCATCTTTGCAGAATCATGGCAATTCCGACACACACGGAGGTTTTTACTTACACGAATTATTGTACCAGGTTGTGTGCTGATGAGCCCAAAAGATACTGCCAACATTTCACTATGCCCAATTTGAATGCACTCCCGTTCTTCCTCCACATCATGGAAGCTAAAATCTGGATTAGGTTTATATCCTTCATCTTCCATTTTCTTTACTAAATGCTGTAATTCCGAATATATTCTCTCTGATCTTGGGTGGGATACATCCCCCGTCCCAAAGACGTGAACTTTATTATGGAACTCTATCCAACTATAAGCTTTCTTTGGCTTCAAACCCATGTCTCTTATTGTTTGCCTCAAGTTATCAACCATGTCCCATCTTCCGCTGTTAGCATACCAGTTAGAGAGCAACACATAGTTGTCTGCATTTAGCGGTTCCAACTCGCAGAGTTGCTCGATGACACGCTTACCCGGTACTGGTTGTTGGTGATTTCTCAATCCATCTAGTAGTGCTCTCAGCACTTCGACATGCCTTTCAAGCTTATGTTCCTCAATAAAGATCCTTGCCTCATCAAAGAGTCCGGCACGAGCTAGAAGAGCAACCATTAAAGAAGAGTTTTTGGCTTTAGCAGCCTTAATGCAACTGAAGTAAAACTTTCCTTGTTCAACCATGGATGCAGTCAGACAAGCATGGAGGATGGCCGCGTATGTGACTTCATCTGTTTGTATGCTCGAGGTAGTCTCTATCATGCGGAACAAATGAACTCCGCGTTGTCCTTGTCCGTGTAAACTATATCCCAATATCATCACGGTCCATGAAACCACATCTTTACACTTCATCCCTCTGAAAATCCTTGAAGCATAGTCAATGAATCCTGATTTCACATACATATCCATAACAGCATTCTGGACCACGAGATTCAAGTCAATACCGTTTCTAAGCAGATAGCCATGAATTTCTCTGCCATGCTTGTGTGCAGTCATCCTTGCACAGGCTGGAAGTATGCTAGAAAATGTGAAAGGATCAGGTTTAAAACCATCCATAATCATCTGCCGAAACAACTTAAGACCGTCATTGAATCCTCCCTTCTTGACACACCCATTAATAATTGCTGTCCATGAAATGACATCTTTTGATGGCATTTGATCAAAAATTTCCCGAGCAGCTTTCAGATTTCCACAATCGATATACATTTTCAAGAGGGCATTGCTGACCACCATATTAAACTCTAATCCACAAGTCCTAGCAATCTGGTGGAGCTTCCTGCCTTGCTGCAGCGATTGTAACATGCCACAGGCACCAACTGCGGTTGCCAATGCCACTGAATCTATCTCAGCCCCCGACTCAACCATTTGATTAAACATATCAATAGCCAAACCAGGTTTGTTTTCCATGATGTACAACCTGGCTAGTACAGTCCAAGAAACAGAATTCCTCTGTGGGGACTTGTCAAAAAGCCACCTGGCAGTATCAACGCTATCAAGAGAGCCATACATTTGGATCAAAGCACTAACCACATAGTGGTCGGAAGAGAACCCAAGCTTGAAAGCGTGCCCATGAAGCTGTTTGCCGATAAATATATCACCACGACGGCGAGAAGCAGTCAAGACGCGAGGGAGAGTGCGCCTGTCAGGACGAACAGTACCCCGAAGCAGCAACTGTCGGTATGTTGAAATAACAAGGTCGAGATCTCCACTAGTAAGGTGAGTTTGTATAATACTGTTCCAAGTAAACGTGTCTTTGTCTGAAACAGGCATTTCGTCGAACACCCGGTGGTCCAACGGAAATCCATCGGACAATTTGGGGTTATTACGAACATTACGGGAATGCTGGCATTGGGTAACGTTAAGTGGGTGATTATGGTACATGAAATAACAACGCTGAAACTGGGTGTGTGGGAACGGAAAGACGTACATTTTCAGCTCTCGGTGTGTGTGATATCGTTTTGACTTTTCGCTGCTTATCTGAAGATGGACGCGGAGGAGGACATTAGTGAAAGGCGTGGGCACATGAATAGCATATTGATGGCATTACACGCAGTTAACACTCCCGCATCGCCGTTTGAGCTTTCGACACAGCAGCATCTATGCCTGTCAATGCCAACCAGTCCTTTGCTTTGGACTCAAATCATCGTCCCACGGCCCAAAATTACGTATTTTGAAATTTTATTTTATTTTACTCTCTATCCATACATCACATATTTGAAAAAAAATATTAAAATAGATGTAATTTCCTTAATATATCCAATGCCTAGACCCATATGCTACAATTATTATTATTATATATAATATTATTTTAAATTAAATATATTTCTATAAAATCATGTTAATGAAGTGTCTCTCAATTAAAACATACAATATAAAAATTGGGAAAAAATGATATGCATGTTGTAATAATGGAGGGGGGGCAATGAATGACCCCCCTCCTAACATTCATGTGATCCATCCTCTATATCGTTATTTTTTCTCAATGTGCACGATAATTTATACAGTAATTTATGCTTATAAATATGAACATTTTCGATCTGTTATATACACAAGTATCAGAAGTAAGAAGAGAAGAATAAAAAAGAAAGAAAGATGATAGAAAAAAAGAAAGAAATGAAGAGAGAAAATTCAGTTATTAAGAAATAAAGAATCTAAATATTTTCTCTTACAATAAATTCTTTTGCAATAGTAGTTTATTCTAGTTTTATAACATGTTATCAGTACGATTGTTCCACCAATTCTGAAACTAGTAATCTTATTCCTCAAGTAAGTTTTTCAATATATTATTTGTAGTTTTTGATATAAATATGAAATATTTTATTGATTAAATCATGTGATTTTATAAACATATTTCTGAGATGCACATATTTATTTCATTATTTATATATGTAGAAAATGATCAATCTTACAAAATTGGAATTTGTTGCCTTGACATATCTGGAAAAAAATTATTTATCCTAAATTCTTGATGATGAAATTCATCTAGATGCCATGAACCTGGAAGAAACAATTAAAAAAAGAAATCAAGCGTCTCTGTAGAACCATGCTAAAGCAATAAATTTCTTACGCTATCATTTTCATGAAGAATTAAAAACTAAGTACCTTACAATAAAAAATTCCTTTATTTTGTAGAATAATTTAAGAGAGGGGTATGAATACCAGAAGACTGTTATCCTCTCAAAAGCTCGTTATGAATGGTTGCACATGAGGTTGCAAGATTTTAAAAGTATTAGTGAATATAATCCCGCACTTTTTAAAATAAGTTTAGTACCAAAATTATGCGGTGAGAAAATCACCGATAATGATATGCTAAAGAAGACTTATACTACTTTTTATGTCTCAAATGTGCTCCTGCAGCTGTAATATCGAGAGAAAAGTTCAAGAAATATTCTGAACTTATATCATGTCTTCTAGTAGCTAAGCAAAACAATGAATTTTTATTAAAAAATAATCAGTAATGCCTTACTGGCTCAACATCATTTCCTGAAATGAATGGTAATAGGGTTGCATCATTCCCAGAAGCGAATGATGCATCCTTTTGAAAAAATTGGAGACAGTGGACGTAGTAGGAGAAATTATAAAAATATTGGTCCCAAAAGTGACAATATTAAAATGGATACTAATAATAATATACCATATCACCAGAAGTGGTACAACTCAGAAATGGATAAAAGCTCCAAGAATACTTCTTTAAAGAGATGTGAAGATGTGTGTCATAGATGTGGTATGACTGAACATTGGTCACGTATCTGTCGTACTGCCAAACACTTAGTAGATTTATATCAAGCATATATAAAAGGAAATAATAAAATGGTTGAAACAAATTCAGTAGAACCATCAGATGATTCATTAAAAATAGATATCACTCATCTTAATGTTTCTAATTTTTTTGAAAATCCTGATGGTAGAATTGATCACTTGATTGGAGATAAAATTATTCCTTCCAATTAATATATTTTCTTTATTATTTGTAATGAAAATTTTGTATATCTTGTAAAATCATAGATCACATGGATGAATTTTTTTTTATCTCTAAGTTGAATGATAAAGATGTATGTCTGCCTGACAATGCTACAACTCACACAATTCTCAAAAATAAGAAATATTTTTAAAACCTAATACTAAGCAAAACCTATGTCCATATCATATCAAGTTCATCAAATCTTATTTGAGGGCTCCAGAAAAGCTTATATTGTGTTGCCTAATGGCACCAAATTTTGTATTGATGATAGTCTATTTCCGTCAAAATCTAGAAAAAATTTATTAAGTTTCAAAGATATATGTCATAATGATTATCATATTGAAACGACTAATGAAGATAGTAAAAAGTATTTTTTTATTACTAAAATAGTATCAGATTAGAAACTCGTATTAGAAAAACTGTCTGCTCTCTATTTTGGATTGTATTATACAAAAATGAGAACAATTGAATCATATGTGGTAGTGCACCAAAAGTGTATTGATCCCAAAGTATTTATGACTTGACATGATCGCCTTAGACATCCAAGATCAATAATAATGAGACGAATCATTGATAATTCACATGGACATCCCTTAAAAAACTAAAAGATTTTTTTACCTAATAAATATCCGTGCTCTGTATGTTTCCAAGGTAAGTTGATTATCAGACAATCTCTCTAAAAAATTATTGTTGAATCCACATTATTTTTACAAAGGATTCATTGAGATATATATGGGCATATTCATCCATCAAGTAAACCATTTATATATTTTATGGTTTTAATTGATGCATCAAGTCGCTGGTCACATATTTGTCTACTTTCCACTAGAAATGTTGCATTTACTAGACTTTTTGCTAAGATAATCAAACTACGAGCACAATTTTCTGAGTATCCAATTAAAACTATTTGATTGGATAATGCAGGCGAATTTTCGTCTCAACCTTTTGATAACTATTGCATGTCAATAGAAATAGATGTTGAACATCCTGTTACTAATATACAAATTCAAAATGGTCTAACTGAATCTTTGATCAAAAGACTTCACCTGATTGCTAAAATTTTACTTATGAAATCAAAATTACCTGTTTCTGCTTAGGGACATGCTATACTTCATGTAGCATTATTAATTCATATTAAACCACCTGCATATCATAAATATTCTCTATTACAGTTTACATCTGGTCAACAACTAAATATTTCTCATTTTCGTACTTTTAGATGTGCTGTATATGTTCCAATTACACCTCCACAACGTACAAAAATGGGCTTTCAACGTAGATTTGGGATATATGTTGGTTTTAATTCTCCATCTATTATTAGATATATTGAACCACTTACAGGAGATATTTTTAAAGCACGTTTTGAGAATTACCACTTTGATGAATTCACTTTTCCATTACTGGGTAACAAAAAATCTGTGCCTAAAGTACGACAAGAAATTATTTAGAATAATAAAATCCTGTCTCAATTTGATCCTCCTAGAAATGAATGTTAACTAGAAATTTAAAAGATTATTCATTTGCAAAATGTTGCAAATCAATTACCGGATATATTTACCGACACTAAAGGTGTAGTAAAATATTATATTCCTGCTGTTAATGTTCCAGTAATAATTAAAATTTCTGAATGACAAGTTGTCAAAACAGCAATGAATGAGTATAAAATACACCTAAAGCGTGGAAAACCTGTTAGTACAAAAGACAAAATTCTACGAAGAAAAAAGATACAAAATGAATTTAGTGTTCCTGAAAAACCAATACCCACAATACAGGCTAAAAATATAATTGATACTCCTGAAGAGGTCAAATTTTTTATTTCAAGATCTCCTGAAAATGGACTTCTTGAAGAGGTATTTCATAAAATATTTTCTCTCGAAGAGGAACAAGTACCTGAAAATAATGAGATCTCAATACATTTCATGAGTACTGGAGAAATTCTGGATAGAAATAAAACTGTTGTCGACAACATATTTTCTTATAAGATGGTCATTGACATTACCAAAAGTAATGAAGAAAGTGAGTCAAGAACCGTCAAAAAATAAAAATGATTGGCCAAAATGGAAAGCAGCTATTGAAACTGAATTAAATGCGCTATCAAAGTGAGAAATATTTGGACCTGTTGTCCAAACACCAAAGGGTATATAATACATGTTAGATATAAGTGAGTATTTGTACGAAAACATAATGAGAAAAATGAAATTGTGCGATATAAAGTACAACTTGTCGCACAAAATTTCCTACAGAAACCCAAGATTGATTATGAAGAAACATATTCTCCCGTTATGGATGCAATCACATTTAGATTTTTAATTAGTTTAGTTGTTACAAAAGGATTAGAAATATGGTTAATGGATGTAGTCACTACATATTTATATAGATCTTTAAACCATGACATATATATGAAAATCCCTGAATGATATAAAATGCCTGAAACATCTACAAGTACACCTATAAATATGTACTCTATCAAACTTCAAAGATTTTTATATGGATTAAAACAATCCGGACACACGTGGTATAATCGCTTAAACGAATATCTATTGAAAGAAATATTTGAAAATAATCCTATACGGACCTGTGTAGTCCATTGGGGGGGCTAGTGCCCCCCAAAACTTTTTAAAATTTGAGTTTAGTATATAGATTATTTAGATTATTACAAGACAACCTCCAATCTTGACATTTCAGTCCCCCAAGTCTGCCATCATAAGTCTGAAAGGCATAAAAAGTTTAGAGAGAAGCCGTCACAGTGTCACCACTCACCAACTTACCTGGAAATTATAAGTTGAAACCAATAGTCCATGCCGTTAACCAGTTGCAACACATGAGACAGAGACTGAGAGACATCACTGTGACACTTTACAGCATGCTACACTATGACACTCTACAGCAAACTATGCAAAACCAGACGGCAGACTACAGAATCGGCACTCAGCTTTAACCTTTTGTACTATAACTACCGTTGCAACTTGCGTGTAGCTTGATTCTTGGTCAGTGACTCGGTTGTTTCAGTTTGTTGCCATATTCTTATAGTCTATCATTTGATATTGGGTTAAGGTTTTAACTTTTATCTTTTTCCTTCCAAACTTCCAGTGCATTCTGCTGATTCTGTGTTCTGAAACTTCATTCAACTCAGATTTCATTCATTTTCAACCTCAGCTTCTGTAAGACTGTAACATTCTTGCCCAGTTGCGTAACTAAGTTACGGTAACTTACTGGACCTTTAGCCTTTTAAGCTTTACGATTTCGTCACTTTAAATTATTACCATTAGAAGGAATCATTGTCGTTGAAAAGTCAGTTTGATATTTGATAACATCCATAAGTTTTTCTTGGAAGAATTGATTATTGCGTTTAACTATTTTCAATAAAGCACTTAAGCTTCTTTTAAGATTTACGATTTCATTTAGGCTTTTCATTGTTCTAAACAATTTTCCTTCAGGCATTACGATTTCGTCACTTTAGAAGTTTATTAGGAAGCTTCATTGCCGTTGAAAAGTCAATTTGATAACATCCATGAGTTTTTCAACAAGGATTTGATTATTGCGTTTAACTGATTTTCAACAAAGCACTTACAGTTATGCTTCTGGAATCGTAATCCCACTCAGTCACTCACGTTTGTTGCTGAATCCATCAGCTCTCTTGCGAGTTGCGAGACATCGGAGGCCTGGATGGCAGGATGTGAGTTGTGGCTTTAATCTTTCAGGTTCTACGGTTCTTTGTTCCTCTTTATATACAAAATTAATATAAATTTGTCATTTGTGTAACTGTAGTATGTAATCTATGTTGCTTACTTGATTATAAATTTATATATTATTTATATATCTATAAATAATAGATTTAGCCTAGCAAATTTATATATATAGAAAAATATATATAATATAGATTTGTGCTGTTGTGCATATAAATTTTAGATTTAACCTATCAAATTAATATATATTATTATGTACTTCGCAAATTCATTATTGATTTATAAGTTTTTCTTAGAGTTTAGAAAAATATGAATAAACCAAGAAAAATTGATTTTTTTTAAATGAGTTTCTTGCAAATTATTTGCTAGTTTATATTGAAAAAGAAATTGCCAAAAATTTCACTTCAGAGATGATAATGGAAGAATTTTATTCTATGAAAGATCGTCGTCGAACTTAATTTGAAGAGAAAATTCTAAGTTAATCGCCCCCCCATTCATCAAATCCTGGTTCTGCCCCTGTATATGCCTATATATTTTTATTAAGAAATTAGAATCCAGATTTGTCATTATTACAGTTTATGTTGATGATTTAAATATTTTAGAAATTCCTGAAGAGATCTCAAGAACCGCTACATATTTAAATAATGAATTTGAAATGAAAAATTTTAGCAAAACAAAACATTGTATTGGCCTGTAGCTTGAGCACTTACCAAATAGAATTTTTATTCATCAGTTCATGTATACGGAGAAAGTTCTGAAGTACTTTTATATGGACAAAACTCATCCCCTGAGTACTCCAATGATTGTTCGATCACTTGATATGAAGAATGATCCATTTCGTCCTTGTGAAAACGACGAAAAAATTCTTGATTCTGAAATACCATATCTCAATACAATTTGAACTTTGATGTATCTTGCAAGTTACAATCGGCTTGATATTACATTCTCAATTAATTTGTTTGCAATATATAGTTATGTACCAACTCAAAGACATTATAATGGTATTAAATATGTCCTTCGTTATCTTCATAGTATAGTTGATATGAGATTATTTTATCAACATGGATCAAGTCCACAATTGATTGGGTATGCAGATGAAGGTTATCTTTTAGATCCACAAAGAGGTAGATCTCAAACTGAATATTTATTTACTTATGGAAATACTACTATATCATGGAGATCTATCAAACAGACACTATCTGTCACATATTCAAATCACTTAGAGATCATTGCAATTCATGAAACAAGTCGAGAGTGTATTTAGCTGAGATCAATAATTCAACATATCCAAAAAAAAAGTTTGGTCTTCCAATGATTAATGATAGCCCAACAATTTTATATGAAAATAATACTACTTGTATCACTCAAATAAGAGGAGGATATATCAAAAGTGACAGAACCAAATATATTTCACATAAATTCTTTTATACTCACGAACTTCAAGAGAAATGTGAAATTGATATTAAACAGATACGATCAAGTGATAATCTGACAAATTTATTCACAAAGGTATTACCAACTGCGACATTCAAGAAAATTGTGCAGAATATTGGAATGCAAAAATTTAAAGATCTATCGTCATGTACTTTTCAGGTTGAGTAAATGTCCTAAAAACTTGTGTTGATTGTACTCTTTTTTTTTTGTTGAAATTTTGTCTCACTGGATTTTTCTTTATAAGGTTTTAATGAGACAATCTTAAAACACTTGAAGGTACATAAGAATAGTGTACTATTTTCCCTTCATCATTGATTTTTTCTCACTGGATTTTTCCTTAACAAGGTTTTAACGAGATTTTTTATAAGTGGTCATTCAAAGGAGAGCGTTGTAATAATGGAAGGGAGGGGGCAATGAATGACCCCCCTCCCAATACCCATGTGATCCATCCTCCACACCGTTGTTTTTTCTCAATGTGCACAGTAATTTACATAATAATTTATGCTTATAAATACAAACATTTTCGATTTGTTATGTCACAAGTATCAGAAGTAAGAAGAAAAGAAAAGAAAGAAAGAGGAGAAAAAGAAAGAAAGAAATAAATAAATAAAATTCAGTTCTTGAAAAATAAAGAGTTCTAAATATTTTCTCTTACAATAAATTATCTTACAATAGTAATTTATTCTAGTTTTATAACAATATATATAATTTTTCATTTAGTTTTCCTTTTGCATTTTTATCAACGCATACATTTTAATATAGAAAGCTTAGTAATTTGGGGGTGGTCCTTCAACACAAACAAGTAGCTTATTTTTCTTTTCCAGATGTTATAACGTTTGTTCTGAGGTGTTTTTCCCTTCTTGTAGTACTTTGAATTTTAGTTAATTTAATATTGCTCAACAAAAAACATAAAATAAGTATGGGGATTTGAAATCGGTTTAAGTACTAAAGGTTTTTTTTTTGGGCTTATTCGCACAATTATTTGGACTTTCAAGTTGTGTAACTATGAGATGCAGAGATAAGTTTGGTGCATGGTGATCTTTCTTTAATAATGATAGTCAAATCTGTTTCTTAATTTCCACAGATGGCTCCATGTCTTCTTCTTTGGGAACTGTGGTTGGCCTGAAGTCTTGCACGACATGATGATATTGTTACTAGCTTTGCGGGATGGCCTAATGCTATGTTACTAGCTTCATATTCATGGCCTCATGGTTGAGACTGGTTCTTTATTTGGTTGGTATTGAATTATGGAGAAACCATGCCCATAACGTGTTCGACAATATGCATGAATAACCTCAGCTTTGTATTCCTCTGTTTCTTCATGTGATTACAATCATTTACGATGAGTATTTATACAAACAAATGTACAACATACTAAACCAATGAGTTCATGACATTTGTCCTTTCTTTGTTTTGGTTTTATTTACTGGTGCAATGCTGCCATCTGACATGTGGTTGGCCTTGCCGCACTGCTTTTGTGCAGGCAGTGGCGGAATCAATAATTTTTTTTTAATTTTTGGATCAATTTTTTTATTACACAAAATATTTATGTAAAATATAAAAAATATTATAAAAATATAAAGCATATATAAAATTAAATGTTGATCATTTGTCAAATAACATAAAAGCACACTTATTGTTCATTTTATAGAGTAATATTTATTTATTATTATTTTTGGAAATATAAAATATTTAAAAATTATTTTTTTCGTAAAAATTATCAAATGATATTTTAAAATATCATTTTTCATTCTATTCTAAATTAGTTGATTAAATTTAATTTAAAATTTATATATTTTGGTGTCATATTAAGTATAGAATACTACAAATGAGATTTTAAATAAATTTTTTCTTGTCCAATGATGTTTAGAGGATAAATTATATCTACTATTTTTTCATATAAATCATCAATTTTAAATGATTTTTCTAATATTTTCACTTTAGGTTTTATATTAAGAAACTTAATAGTGTATAATATAAAATTGAGGTAAATGTTAATAATTTATTGTCTAATTATAATTTTAGTGTGGCCACATCCTATAAATAAATAATATATTAAAATTATACAATATCTAAGGGCATAAGGAAAAAAAAAATCAGAGAGAGATATTTTTATGTATATTGAAATTCTATAAAATTTTAAAAAATATATAGAAAAAAGGAAATTATAAATCTTTTTGGAAGGCCAATTTCTATTTATATAAAATTATGAATAAAATTTAGCTATTTTTAGTTTTGAAAAAAAAAATTGAGTGCTAAACAACAATAATTACCATATTGAGTTACGGAGAAACCATGCCTATCACGTGTTCGAAAATATGCATGAATAACCTCATCTTTGTATTCCTCTGTTTTTCTATGTGATTATAATCATTTACAATGAGTATTTATATAAACAAATGTACAACCAACTAAACCAATGAGTTTATGACATATTTCCCTTCTTTGTTTCGGTTTTATTCACTGGTGGAATGCTTCCACCTGACATGGTTGGCCTTGCCGCATTGCTCTTGTGCAGGTGCTGCTGTTGTGCTATGTCGGGGGTGCAAGTAGTGCTCTGCTTTTCTGGGTTTGTAGTTAAATCTTAACTTAAAATTTCATTTTTGTAAATTTTAGCTAGTCACTTTTTACTATATCAAATAATAGGCTTAACAAATCAATAGTTATTTTATTAAAATATTAATTTCTAAAAATAATTTAGAAACTATCAAAAGAGAAAGGGGAGAGAGAATTAAATTAATTTAATCTTAAAAATAATTTAGCTTTCTATTTCCTCTAGTTAAATTTGAAGAGCAAGGAGAGAAAAAATTAAGTTTATTTTAGTTTTAGAAGACTTGTTAAAGCATGTTTTTAATATTTTTTAAATAAAATTTAGTTAAAGATGTTCTTTAATTAATAGGTTGTGAATGCTCTTAGAAGAGCACTCTTTCCTTGCTGCATTGTGTTGGTGTTGAATCTAAGGTTTTAACTCAGTCAACCAAAGAACTTCAACAACGCCAAGATTTGTTCAAGAAATCAACAAGAAAACAAGAAAGAAACAGAAAAACAGAACAGAAATGAAAAATAGAAAGAACACACTGTTTAACGTGGTTCGATCCTTTCGGATCTACATCCACAGGGGGAACTGGCCAGAGATCGTCTTATTGATGATTTGAGAAGCTGTAAGGTACGGGTTACATGCTCCAGGTCACGGTAGTGACCTCAACTCTCTCTCAATCTCTCACGGATTACAGAGCTTTACATTAACCCTCAGAGCCTCTCAGTGTTTGAAAACGGAAACCCTATAAAATGTATCGAGATCTATCTGACTACTATTCATCGCTAGCTATTTATACCCGAGCGTAATCACATACCCTAATTACATAGGATTACAACACGTGGCCATTAAAATGACCATAAGATCATGCGGGTCTAAACCTATAAAATGAAGACACGTAGAGGCCACTTCGTTGACCATTGTACAGATTGTTAATAACAGAATTAAAACTGAAATAACTAAGTACAAATTGTTGACATCCTCTTCTCACAAACTCCACCTTGGCATCAATTTGACTTCAAGGTTCCCCATCCCCATCTCTGACCAGTTCCCACCTTTTATTTCCCCAGGTACCCTTCCTTCAGTTGGATCAAATCTAGGCAATGCTTGAATTTGGATCTCAGTAATGACTTGGTCATCATGTCTGCTGGGTTGTCCTCAGTTGGCACCTTTTCCACTTTCACTTCTCCACCTTCACTTCTCCACCTGCAACCACATCCCTTACAAAATGCAGTTTAATGTCAATATGTTTAGACCTTTCATGAAAGACTTGATTTTTTGTAAGATGGATTGTACTTTGATTATCACAATAAATGGTGATATTACCCTCAAACAATCCTAACTCATTTGATATCCCTTTCATCCACAAGGCTTCCTTTATAGCCTCTGTCATGGCTATGTATTCAGCTTCAGTTGTGGACAAAGTCACAACTGACTGCAGGTTGGATTTCCAACTCACTGCACTTCCAAAAGCTGTAAACACATAGCCTGTGAGAGACTTTCTGGTGTCTAAGTTTCCAGCAAAGTCAGAGTCAACAAAACCACAGATTTCTTGACCTCTCAACACATTTCCACCAAAATTTAACCCTAGACTTACAGACCCAACTAAGTACTGAAATACCCACTTCAGTGCTTGCTAGTGGGATTTACCAGGATTTCCCATGAACCTACTAACTAAACTGACAGCATAGGTTAGATCAGGTCTTGAACAGACCATGGCATACATGATGCTTCCTACCATACTTTCATATGGTAATTTCTCCATGAATACTCTTTCATTTTCAGTTTTGGGGGACTGATCTAATGAGAGCTTAAAATGCTGACCAATGGGAGTACTCACAGATTTAGCCAAATCCATGCCAAATCTTTTTAGTACTCTTAATAGGTATGTCCTTTGTGATAAGTGGAGTAGCTTATTTTTCCTATCTCTAATTATCTCCATACCTAAAATTTTCTTAGCAGGTCCAAGGTCTTTCATTTCAAAAACAGATTTTAAATTTTCTTTTACATGCTCAATCACCTCTTTACTTTTACCAGCAATAAGCATATCATCAACATATAACAGAAGATAGACAGTATCACCATCAGAGGTTTTGAAGTATACACAGCTATCATAGTTACATCTTTTAAAACCATTTCCAATCATGTGTGTGTCAAATCTTTTATATCATTGTCTTGGGGATTGTTTTAATCCATATAATGATTTTTTTAACAGGCACACATGATTTCTATCGGATTCACTTTCAAAGCCTTCAGGGGGCTGCATGTATAGGGTTTCTTCCAACTCACCATGCAAAAAGGCAGTCTTAACATCCAACTGTTCCAAAATTAAATCATGATAGGCAGTATATGCTAGCAAAAACCTGATATAGTTGTGTTTTACAATAGGGGAGAAAATCTCATTGAAGTCTATACCCTCCCTTTGTGTAAAACCTTTTGCCACTAACCTAGCCTTGTACCTGGGTTTTTCTACCCCTGCTATACCTTCCTTTTTCTTGAATATCCATTTAGATCCTATGATTTTAACCTTGTCTGGTTTTAACACCATTTCCCAAGTTTTGTTCTTATATAAAGATTCCATCTCTTCTTGGATTGCAAGAAGCCAATTACTGGACTCCTTACTGTTCATGGCATCTTCATAAGACCTTGGGTCCAGATCTTCAATGTCCTGGGCTACAGTCAGGGCAAAAGCAGTTAATTCAGCCTGCCCAAACCTCTGGGGGGGTTTGATGACCCTCCTAGCCCTATCTCTTACAAGATTGTATGAGTCAATTGAATCATTTTGGTTATTGTCTGGACTGGTTTTAGCACTGCCTAGAGATTTAGGGTCTGTTTCAATAGGCAGTGTATGAAGATGCTCCACCTCAAGCTGGACACTGTCTGGGACAGTATCCTTCTGAGATTCATTAGAGCCAGTGGGAGCTCTGGCCATTTGTGACTCATTAAAGGTCACATCACTGCTAATAAGACACTTTTGTTTACCTGATTCTTCTATCCAAAGTTTATAGCCTTTTACACCCTCAGGATATCCAACAAAAAATGCATTTCACTGCCCTTGGTTCCAGTTTATCAGTCTTGGTGTGTGCATAAGTAACACACCCAAATACTTTCAGATTAGTGTAATCTGAGGGTTTTCCAGTCCATAATTCCTGGGGAGTTTTAAAATCAATTGCAGATGAGGGGGTTCTATTTATCAAGTACACTGCTGTACTTACAGCCTCTGCCCAAAAGGTTTTTGGTAGTTTGGCATTAGACAACATGCACCTAACTCTCTCAAGAATGGTCCTGTTCATTCTCTCAGCTAGGCCATTCTGTTGGGGTGTTTCCCTCACTGTCCTATGTCTTGCTATACCCTCCCTTTGGCAGTAGGTATTAAATTCATTTGATAAATACTCAAGCTCATTATCTGTCCTAAGCTTCTTTACCTTCCTTCCCAGTTGATTTTCAACCAAAACTTTCCATTCCTTAAATTTGTCAAAGGTTTCACTTTTCTGTTTAAGGATATAGACCCATACTTTCCTTGAATAATCATCAATTATGGATAGGAAGTAATTCCCTCCACCATGGGAACTTACCCTTGCAGGTCCCCATAAATCAGAGTGGATATAATCCAAACTCTGCATTGTCTGATACACTCTAGTTTTAAAACTTATTCTGGTGGATTTTCCTAGAATATAATCCTCACAGAAGGGAAGGTCCCCTAGGTTTTTGTCACCAAGTAACCCCTGCTTGTGGAGTTCCTTTAAACCCTTAAGGCTGACATGGCCTAGTCTCCTGTGCCAGAGCACAGTATCACACTCCCTTTCACTCTGTACAGTAGATGCATGTCCAATAATAGTCTGACCTAGGAGAGTATAAAGACCATTCTTTATCTCTCCTTTCATGACTACTATGGAACCCTTGGTAACCTTTAAGGTTCCAGACTCAGACTTAAAGGAACACCCAGATTTGTCAAGCATTCCTAAAGAGATTAAATTCCTCTTTAATTCAGGTATGTATCAAACATCCTTTAGTATCCTTTCCATACCATCATGCAGTTTTAATCTAATTGTTCCAATACCAAGAACCTTACAAGATTTGTTATTACCAAGCATAACATGTCCACCATTTAACTCAGAGAAAGTTTCAAACCAAGGCTTACATGGACACATATGAAAAGAACACCCAGAATCAAGAATCCATTCCTTTTCAGATTCTACTTCTGAGATACAAAGTACCTCAGCACTCTCATAGCCATCTGATGCAACAGAGGCATTTCCTTCAACTTTTGTTTTAATCCCTTCTATAATTTTTTTCTCAGGGCAATCTTTCTTGAAGTGTCCCTCCTTGTGATAGAGGAAGCACTTCAACTGTTTTCCCTTTGGTTTACTCTTAGGTTTATACTTCTTTCCCTTTTGTCCAGGTTTTTCTAGTTTTACTCTAGCCAATAAGCCCTCACCAGCTTCACCTTTGGGCTCTGTGATGTTCTGAAGTTCCCTAGCATGTAAGATGGACTGTACCTCATCTAGTGACAGACTCTCTCTACCATACATGATGGTTTCCTTGAGATTAGTGTATGAACTATCCAGTGAACTTAACAGTAATATGGCCTGATCCTCATCCTCTATGACTATGTCTATGTTGGCCAGATCTAGGATGATTTTGTTAAACTCATCCAAATGATCTTCAATAGACACACCAGGGGACATTTTGAAAGTGTAAAGCTTAGTCTTCTTATGAAGACGATTAGCTAGGGATTTGGTCATGTATAGAGACTCTAACTTTAACCAGATCCCTACTGCAGACTCCTCATTGGCTACCTCCCGTAATACCTTATCTCCTAGGGAAAGAATGAGGGCACTATGTGCCTTCTGTAAGATCTCAAGTCTTATAGTCTCAGACGACGAGCAGCTAGGTTTTTCTTCTGATGACCCTTTAGGCACTTTCTTGTCTCCAAGAAGTGCATCCTGGAGACCATGGTACACTAAGAGAGCCCTCATCTTAATCCTCCAGAGGCCAAAATCATTCTTTCCCGTAAATTTCTCTATCTCAAACTTAGCCGACCCCATCTCTAACCTACGCTCTGATACCACTTGTTGAATCTAAGGTTTTAACTCAGTCAACCAAAGAACTTCAACAACGCCAAGATTTGTTCAAGAAATCAACAAGAAAACAAGAAAGAAACAGAAAAACAGAACAGAAATGAAAAATAGAAAGAACACACTGTTTAACGTGGTTCGATCCTTTCGGATCTACATCCACAGGGGGAACTGGCCAGAGATCGTCTTATTGATGATTTGAGAAGCTGCAAGGTACGAGTTACATGCTCCAAGTCACGGTAGTGACCTCAACTCTCTCTCAATCTCTCACGGATTACAGAACTTTACATTAACCCTCAGAGCCTCTCAGTGTTTGAAAACGGAAACCCTAGAAAATGTATCAAGATCTATCTGACTACTATTCATCGCTAGCTATTTATACCCGAGCGTAATCACATACCCTAATTACATAGGATTACAACACGTGACCATTAAAATGACCATAAGATCATGCGGGTCTAAACCTATAAAGTGAAGACACGTAGAGGCCACTTCGTTGACCATTATACAGATTGTTAACAACAGAATTAAAACTGAAATAACTAAGTACAAATTGTTGACATCCTCTTCTCACAGTTGGTGTAGCCGAGCATTCTTTATCCTCAACGGTTAGTAGGTTCTAGCAAGGAGAACAAATGTTTTGGTAATATTCTGAGCTCTGGCACCGCGTTTTCACTTTCCACAAATTTAATATCCTTTGAAATATGTCATGTTCTTGGAGAGATGAATGGTGTAGTGAATATAGGAGTGTAATCGGTCTTATTATTTTGAACAAATTTTATAATCGAATCTGTATACAATGGCTTTGATATTTGAAGAACCGGTACTGCACTGGTTATATCCGTAGTTTCGATTTTATCGATTTTAGTTTAATTTAGTCTAGTATTTTCAATTTTTCTAGTGATATAGTATTTAGTTTTATGTGTTATTAATGATATGATAGTGATAATATATTAATGTCTAACCTATTTATATATTTAATTGTATATGTTAGTGATAATATGATATGGTTACATATATAGCCTATACACTTTTTTCAACCCTTAAGCGAATGCATGTGCAGACTTAGGGATGGTTTGAATTAGGAGATGAGTTGAGATAAGTTTTAAAAGTTGAATAAAATATTATTTTTTTAATATTATTATTATTTTAAAATTTGAAAAATTGTATTGAAATTTGAAAAGATTGCATTAGAATTTATGTTTTATATAAAAAATTAAAAATAATATAATAATAAATTTGAAATGAGTTGAGTTGAGATAATCCCAACTTTCAATCTAAATCGGGTCTGCTAGATTTAATGTATCCTTTTCCTCAGCTATACAACTCTCAATGGCCAAACTACAGGGCTCTAGTTTTCTTGGTTGATTCTTAGAGTAGTTTTGAAAATTAAGGTATAATTTGAATAATGAATAAAGATGAGATGAGTTGAAATAATTTTGAAAGTTAAATAAAATATTATTAAAATAATTTTTTTTAATATTATTATTATTTTAAAATTTTAAGAAATTAAATTATTTATTGTATTATATATAAAAAAAAATTTAAAAATTATAATAATAAGATGCGATGAATTAAGAATAAATCCCAATCTAAGCCGGACGAATCATTTTATTATTTTATTGTTATGAGTACACGGGCGGATCTACCCAAAATTTGATTTTGAAAGTCTAACCTTCCTCTCGAAATTTATACAGACAAAAAAAATCATGATCTCGAAATAAATGTGAAACACTTTGATTTTCTAACAAAATTTGGTCCGATGAGGACTTTATGAGCCCTTTGAAAATAATTGAATTGTCAATTCAGAGTAATACATATGAGACCAGAAAAGTATGCACTATTATGATGCATTCAATTTGCAAAGAGTAGTCTAGGTGCATGGTCATTGGTCAACGTACATCAATTTTGCAAAGACTAGTTCTTGGCTTACATACCGGAAATCCCGAATTAGATCTGCTTAATCTAATTTATTCTTCTGTTTATTTATTTATTTTTTCATCTATTTTTTTAATATTTTTAAATATTTTTTAAAAAAATCAAAAAATTATAATATTATTAAAACATATATTCTTAACTAGTAAGTTAAAAAAATAATAAATAAATAATTTACAGTCAGAATTTCCAATCAAAAGTTCCGTACGTGAGAATGGTATTTCTCTTTTACAAATTTCTATTTGTTAGATAGAAATGCTAAATTACTCGACAAAAATTTTGATATAAAAAAATTATAAATCTTGCAAAGTATTTTTTAATAATATTATAATTTATTTTTAATTTTAAATATATATTTAAAAATATTAAAATAAATACAAGACAAACTCGTGCTACAACCCCAACTCATTCCTCAAAAGGAACAGACACGAACCGTCAGCGTTCAATTTCGAGTAGCGGCCATGCCTTGGGACGTTCATGAACGAACACATCTATTAATTTAGGATATAAATCCTTTTAAATAATTTCATAAAACATTTATGAAACACGTACGCAGTTAGGTAAAACTCTCAATTCTTTCTCTTATTTAAAATTTCAAAATTATTATATTCTTATTATAAAAAGAAACTAAACAATAATCAATACTTAATTAAAACAACTGAGACAATATCACACTTCTAAGAGCTTTGGTCCATTATGTGGGCACCGGATTGGCTTCATTCCCAACTTCTCCTTCCTCCTTTAATTAATGATCTCTTTCTTTCTCTACCATTTCTTCTGATCTTTTGGTTCACCAAGAAAATACTTTCTTTCTCTTTCTCATTTGGATTTTTATTTCTCATCGTTACAAGAAAATTAGTTTGTTGTGACCAATTATTTACAACTTATCTCGATTAAAAATAATCATTTTATTAAAATTAATTGATTATAAATAAAGAATTTTCTTATAACACACTGTTAAATAAGATAAGTTTGTAGAGGGATGATTTTGTGATTAATATCTTATACATATTATATAACATGAGTTGACAAGTCACATACGGCTCCACCAAAATCATGGCAATGAGAAAACTTGCTCAATTTTATAAACTAGTTAATTAAGTATATATTTAAAATTACGGAGAGAAATTTTATTTTTAGTTTAAAATTTATTTTTTAAAATTTAATGTAATAAATTTTATTATTAAAAATTTATTTACTGTTTGAAATTCATATATCTAAAAAGTTTTTTGAGTTAGTTACGATTTTTTTCTATTTTTTTTTATAAAAACTCTAATTTGTTGTTTTTTAAAAAAATTGACTTTTAAATTTTTTAATCGATTAAAATATTTTTTATAAAATTATCAAATATGCAGTTTTTCCTTTAAAAATATTTTTAATTATTTAAAAGTATTTTTTAAATCTTGAAATTCCACTTCAAACAGGTTCTAAATAATTTGAAAAAGGTTTATATTAAGATTAAAAACTTTGTTGAATATTACAACGAGACGACATGCGACTTTTATCATAATTTTTTTGCTTAATTTTGAAAAAGAGAGAATGTAGTGGAAAAGTAATTTCCACAAGTACTTTAGCTACGTTTAGATATCGTATAGATCATGATCTGAGTCTGGAGATCCGAATCTTAAATAACGAGTGGAATCATGCATGTACCCATATACACATGACAATTAATTGATAACGAGAAGTGAAATAATTAGCTTAAATTGGCAAAAGGAAAATGATATTTTATTTTCTTATTATTTTAATAAATCAATTGACATCTCATATATTTTAATTTTTTTTAATTTTTTAATTTTACTTAATGATTAAGAAAATAATTATTAGTATATTGATATTTTTTTATATTTTTCTAAAATATTTTAAAGTGATAAAAAAACGATGCTAAAAAATAGAAATTTTTTTTTGTTATTTTTCTTTTCATATTTTTTTAATATTTTTAATATTTTTAAAAAAGACTAAAAAAATATGATAATTACTTCTTTAATCATTAAGTAAAATTAAACATTAAAAATTAAAAAATTAAAAAATATCAAATATCAAATATCAAATTAAAATATTAAAATAAAAAGATATAATAGCATTATCCTTACCAAAATAGTCCGAAGTCTTTGAGAAATAAAGTATATGGGCGTCACCGTCATTCTAGAAGCCATTAATCAATTATTGACGTCACTAAGCAGAAAAATCAAGTAATTGATGTTATAATATGACTAATGATCCTAATTTATATATATATATATATGAGTAATCTTATTTATTATTATTTTATGATGTGATATTAGATATTTTTTTATAAATATTTTATATGATGTGATCGAGAGTAGATAATTGAATATTATTTATTATATTTATTTTTTAATATTATATTATAGTGATAAGAAGATAATAAAAAAAAGATGAATAATTTTATATAAAAAGAGAGAGAGAATATTCAAGATTTTGAAGACAATTAATCACGACCTAACCTTTTACGAAAATGACAGGTGAAGTTAATATATTGGGCAAGCCGTATCCGACTGACCATATGATATATATATATATATATATATCAGAGGAGGGTGAGGGGCAGCCTGATGAAGCTAAGAATTAGGCGGCCGCCAGTTGCAAGGTTTGGTGCAAGTACTACAGACGGCCGTGACAGATTTGGTATGAATTCCCTTTCGTTGAATGTTCATCATCATGAGGAGGAACGCATACGCATACGCATACGCATACGCATACGCATGCACGCACGGACGCATTATAGGAGTAGTTAGGGGGTTTGAATATGTAGTTGAGAAGGATATTGGTACTGTTGTTTGACTGTTACTTTGTCATTTTGTCCTCCACAACCTCACACCTGATCTCTTGCTGTGCCTAGTACCTACTCCTGCTTCCCCCATCACCCCGCCCTACAGTCCCACTCTATTTGCCAACCCTAGACTACTCCCAATATTTCTGGTAAAACAAATGCATCCCCACCCCCCATTATCTTCTTAAGTTTGGCAGCACTAGGGTTAAAAATTCAGACAAACATCTTTTTTTTTTTTTTTTTTTAAATCTAGTTCTAGATTATATGAAAGGAAAAAGAAATAGATACTGAAAACAAATAAATATTTCCTACCCTTTTCTAGTAGGAGGGAGTTGCACATAATTAATGGCGATTTTTCGACAATCTGAAAGTGGGATTATAGTTCCATGACGGCCATTGTCTTCAAGATCCTTTGGCCAAATATGACAACTGATCTTATAATATAAACTCAGACAGAAAATCTGGACTACATTGTCTAATTATATGTCGTAGCAAAATGCCACCCTATCTCAAAAGGAGTAGTACATAATATTCATCTTTTATTTACTTTGCGTGTATGCACTGTAATTTATGTAATAGAGATTTTGTTGGACTCTCTCATCCTCGCTTCTTGTTATGGCTGTATTATAAGGGGTTTTATTACTACAAAGCATTCATTATTTGAGGATATGTATTACTCAATTTATCTTTATGTAAATTAGTCTATTTAAGAAAAAATTAGTCAATTTATATAAACTACCTCTTGCATTGCATTATGCAATGGACACTTTCAAATAGTAATTACTATTTTTTCATTCCCGGACACCCACGGATATAAAAAAAAAAAAAAAAGTAATTACCATTTTTTCATTTCCATATATCGGCTTATCAAATTACTTGGAGAGCAATGTATATTCATGGAGTAAAACTCTTTTAATATCAGGAATAGGACTTTAAAATGTGCCTAGAGATGGTAGTTTTTTTTTATGCTTGAAAAACAGTCTCATTGGATTGGTTATTCCTAAAGTATAGTTTTAACTATTGTAACTCTCGTTTTATCTTTTAGTCATTCTATTTATATAAGTTTCTATATTAGAATAGTTATTTTTTCAAAATATAACAATAAAATAATATAACTAACTTTTGACTTTAACTATTCACATTAAATTTTTACATTGGATTATCTATTTGTGAATATACATAATAATGAGCAATTAATAATTAATTTTTTTAATTATTTACGATTATTAAATTAATTAAATTTATTATATTTGACTATTCTATCTATTATATGTTAATTAAAAATCATATTTTAATTAAATTATGAGCTTAAAAAATAATTAGTAATCATATTATATTTAAATTAAATTACTAATTGATATTTAAAAAATATTATTTCTACTTATTCCTTATCCAACTATATTTTTTTACTAATAACTATATTTTTACTTGATTTTCTCTATCTAAGAACTATAAGAAAAGAGAATAAAGTAACAAAAAGAAAGAATAAAATAAAAATTTAGTCATTATATATGATTGACTATATTTAACATTTAGTTTGAGTTTACTATTCGTAAAAGTCAAATTATTTGACTTTTGAACAATCCAATATAAGCCTAAAATGAGATTTAATGTTCAAATTCTCTTTAGGACCACTGTTTTTCCGTTTAAGAGAAAGAAGCTCTTTACCTTCAGAGAAGGGACCTTAGCGAAAAAGATTGAGGGCGTGAGTTGCAGCTCCCCCACCCCTTCCCATGCAAACCCCCACCATTCTCAACTGCCCATCCCCTCACCTCCACCTTCTTCCCTGTCGTCAGTGTTAATTTTGCGTTGGCATTTTTTCTTTTGTTTTATCTATTTTCGGCATCCAACCATGGTGGATGGTCCACGACTTTCGATATGTGCCCCATCGAGGGGCTTTACTGCCGCCGATCCTTCTACCAGTCAAAGCTCTATTCAGAAGAGACGGCGAGTGTCCGGCACGCACCTATTGCCGATCTCGCGTGACTTTCCCCACGCTATAAATGGAGAAGCTTACTGCAGCCACACGTGGTGGCTTTAGGCTTGGGGTCCTTGACAGTGACGGGATCGGTGGTCCGAACCTCCCTAGGCAACGCGTGACTCCCACGAGCCTCCTCCACCATGTTGTTGTGCCTCTTTTGTCCCGAGCCCATTTCCTGTTGATTTGGGTTATGGATTTTGTGTTGCTATTTTATTTTTATTTCCTGCTTTATCGTTCCGTTTGTAATAATAAATAGGAACATGTATATTCTTTGTTCGGCTTCCCGCTCCTCCTTTGGAGGATGTGGGTTATCTCTCCTCATTCTCTTTTAGAGAATGTAAGTGGTGATCTCCTCTCCCTCTTCGGAGGGTGAATATTTGAATTATTTATGTGTCTTCTCAGACAAATCACACTTTAGTGTTCGTTTATCTCGTGAGAGTGAAATTTAGACAAAGTCCATCATTGTTGTGTATGGAAATTCTACAAATTAGTGTATTAGTTAGATTTGTAATACGAGTTTTTCTATATTTATTAATCTCAACATAAATTTCGTTTATTGAAATGAATTACAATACTTTTTCTTAAAAAAAAAATTTCAAATTCAAAGAGAATTTGACTTTTTACCAATCTAAGAATTCAATAGAGTAGTTAAATTTTTTTTTTAAAATTGTATTTTTTGCACAACTTCTCAAAAAATTATGTCATATTTAATCCATAGCTACTAAAAGAATTGTTGAAAAATGTCAAAAAGTACACTTTAATTATAAAAGTGAATAATAAAATTAAATATTTTTTTCACATTAGCTATTGATCAAATATGACATAATTTTTTGGGAAGTTGTACAAAAAATTACAATTTTAAGGCTTTGTTTGAATTCAGAGATGAGATGAGTTGAGATGATTTAGTTTATTTTTTAATATTATTATTATTTTAAAATTTGAAAAGGTTTATTGAAATTTAAAAAATGTGTATTAGAATTTGAAAAATGTGTATTGATATTTAAAAAAGATATATAAAAATTTGTGTTTTATATGAAAAAATTATAAAAATGTAATGATAAAATAAAAATGAGCTCAACTCACTTCTGAATCTAAACAAAATCTTAAAGAAAAATTTTAACTACTCTATTAAGAGTTCTAATAATAATGAATGAAGATCATGATATATATAGGTGATGCTATTCACCCGTTTGGCTTTCAGATTTTTTTATTTTTTATTTTATATATTTTTTATATGATTTTTTTAATATCTTAAAATATTTTTTAAAAATATGAAAAAAATATATAATATTTTTTAAAAACACTTATTTAAAAATTATATAAAAAAAACCTTAAAAAATATAAATAAATCCAACGGAAAAAAGGGGATGAATTTCAACGGGAAATATAGCATTTTCCGATATATATATATAAACTCGTCCAGCCTTACAAAGGACCAAATCAAACCTAAAGCTTCTGACTAGCTATAACGATGAGTGAATTAACAATCGAATCCTTCATTCAGGTCTCATCAAGAACAACAAGATGTTTCTTCCAAACTGCGTTCTTGGATCATCGGAAGAACAATTGATGGTCCTCAAAATATTTAATATTTAAGGGAAAATAGAAGTGCAATGAAAAAGAAACTGCAACTCAAGAGCATTCAAATGAGTTTCTCGCATCTATCTAGCTAATCGTGGTCAAATTTTACAAGATATTCATGTTTCCCATCTATATAAAAACCGGTGAGAGAGAGAGAGAGAGAGAGATCGATCTCAGAAGGGCCGTTGTATAAAAATATCATTTTCTCGATTTAATCTTGATCTTGGCTTTTGAAGGAGGCTTCGTACAAGTTACATGAAGGTGGTGTTCTGATCTGACAGTCTTTTGAGGTCCTTTGGATTGAGATTTCTTCCTTCTCTTCATCCCAAATGAAGAGAGTTTTCTCTTCTCTTTCTCCCTTATCGGTTCAAGCTTCGGCTCCCATCGACGTGACCCAACAAGCTGTTCGTACTCCTTCCGCAACTGAGGCGTAGTGCATACTATACTCTTAGATTTACTTGAGCTCTCGTGATTCTTTTCATCCTCTCCGTTACTCCCTTCTTCCAACAACTGCGATATGAACTCATCCGAGACGCGTATCCTTAGACACCCAGATGGAGTTTTCTGCAAATCAAAAGGTTGACAAGTGGCTGCTTTCTTTACAAACGCATTTCTCGTGTCTTTCAACACCGGCGAAGACGACGACGACGACGACGAAGAAGAAAGCAGCGGGGATGATGATTCCGGCAGAGAGGAGGCAAATGAGGCTATGGTCACGAATGACAGGACAGACTGAAAGAAATGCTTGGGAAGTAGAAAATACTTGTGGCCAAGCTGAAGTTGGTCGTCCTCGGAAAGAGCTGGAATCTTCTGGCCAATGTAAAACGAATCGGCGCGGCAAACCAGATGCTTTGGGAACTCCACCATGAGCTCCGAGACGTGGATAGGACGGCGATAGATCTTGACGACGCCGTCAGATTTGATCAGCTTAATGTCACGGGCTTGAGGTTCTTTTAGATCGTGATCCGGGCGGAAGTGCACGCAGGAGGCATGCCTTCCCATTAAGTGTAAACACCATGGAATCATCTGATGATTGAAGTATTTGGCGATACCCATTATAAATTTATAAGCTCATAATCCAAAGAAACAAACACACGAAAAGCTAGCCTCCTCGCAAGTTAATAGCTTCGCAGCAAAAGCTAGGTTTTGGTTTTGGCCATTGTTGATCAGTGAAAGACTTTGCAGAAAGTGAAACTCTGCAGAAAGTGCAGAAGCCAAAAAAGGGTTTCCGTGTCGATCTCTGTGAGGGAGATAAGATTTTGATTGGAAGAAGATGATCAATAAGAAGGAGCAGGTGCGTTTGGGTGATTACATATATATATATATAACTATATATAAGGGATTGTATGAGCATAGATATTGCGAGAGAGAGAGAGTAGATACATAGGAGAGCTTGGATTTTAGCTAAGAGAAGACTGAAGAGAGGAGAGGAGAGGAGAGGAGAGGCGTGAGACACGGGCAAAGCTTTTGGCACGTAACTCACAGCACTCTGCATTTATGCTTTGGTTTTTGTATATTTAGAAAGTTTGACACAATGTTTGACTCAGATTTCTCTCTCATCCTTTTTCCTTCTTCTCCGACGCCAATTGAGGCAGGCCAGAATAGAATTTTGATTCTTGAATCAGATCCCTCTCGCTTTTTTGTTGTCGTTTCGTTTCTTTTTGATCCATTGTTGGAGTTGGCGTCATTGACTCATTTATTTATTTAAATATATATGTCTATATAATAATTATAATTATATTGTACGTATATAGCATAGACATGTTGAAATTGAATACATTATGTGGAATTAAATAATTACTTTATCCAAATTAAACGACAAAATAAAATCGTCGTTCAACCTTGAGACTTGTGAGAAAGTATATCAACGTAGAGGCATACTCTTGCTATAACAAATTGGTATATCTGTATTTGATTTGTTTATTTATTTATTTATTAATTAATTAATTAATACGAGTTAAAAACGGATTTTTATGCTTAGTATACAAACAAAAGAATCTCTCTTTTTTCTCATACTCTTGAGTCTTGGCCCCTTCATGTGCTGCATGGTCTATGGACATGGTGACAACACCATTCCATTCCCAATGAATGCAACCCCCAACCTCTCCCTCTTCGTCTTTTCATTTTCTTTTTCTAATGGCTATTAGGAAATTAAGAAAAAGAAAATGATGATTATTGTGAATTTTATTCGTTGTATTATTTAAAAAATTATATATTTTTTGTTTTAAAAATATAATAATACTTATGATTAAAGTGTTGAACATGTCAATGATTTTTGTCATGACTAAGTTGATGGGTTAATTCCCAATTTTGCCACCATACCATCCTATTTTAGTAAGTTAAAATTAAAATAATTAAAAATAAAGAATCTAGGACCTTTCCGTATCAACCACACTACACAGAATTAAGTTTGCGTACGACAAGCATTTGTGTCCGTCTGTAGGCACTTAAATTTAAATCGTTAGCATCCCAAAAAACTTGTTAATCAATATTTTCTCTTTATATATATATATATTCCCTCTGTTAAAGAATCAGATGTGCTTTCATGTCTCACTAAAAATTAAAAAATCGTAGCAGTACATTAAAATGTTATTATAATATATAGATCAGGAAGAAAAACTTAGAAAGTGAGACGTGAAGTATATATTTCATATAATTTGGCGCAAAAAATGTTGATTTTTAATTAAAATTAAGCTAAACAAGCCCGAAACCTCTATATTAAATTATATAATTATATTTATAAACTAGTGAAAAAGAAAATGAGACAAGAATTAATATAAGAAAAGGAGAAAACTTATACTTTTATAATAATGATGTGGCGGCTTGGATTATTTCTAAAAAAATTAGAAAAATTATGGGGAGGATCCACACTCAGGATATTCCTCCTTATATAAACAGTAAATGATACTATTCATATACTGTTCATGTAAGAGGGAGTATCCTATAAATACTCCCTAGGACATCTCAAAAAATTATCATAAATTTTTAGTTTCTTTAATATGTTATAAAGCAAAATTAGTCAAAGTAGGCGTCTTGACGTCTCGTATTCTCCGGATGCCAAAAATGAAAAATAATAAATAAAAAAATAAAAGAAAATTGGTCATGGCGTAGCCCAGCGGCCACCGTAGTGGTACAATTCAGGCATATCGCTCTCAAGCAAAGCAAGTGTCTGATGTCTCTATCCAAAAAAAATGTCTGACTGGGGAGCGCACGTGCTTAGCTCTAGCAAGAAATAATGTGGTGGCACTAATCATCAGAACGACTGTCGGCGTTGAAAATTCAATTTGGGCACGAGTCTTCTTCTTCTCCTTTCTCTTTTTTTTTTTTTTAAAAATTATTATCGCTGGTTATCACTTATTCCCCCCTTTGATAACCATCAATAAGTTCTCAATTTTTTTAAGTCTTCCTTTTTTATATATATATTTTTTCTTCCAATATTACTTGACAAACAAGAATAAATAAAAAAATAAAAAAATAAAAAGAAAAATACTTTTTGTTCAGAATTGTCAAAATAGTTGTCGAATGAGATGCTGAATAGATGGCCTAATAAGCGCAAACGTGGGATTCATGCTTATTTGTAGGACAAATCAAAAGCGAGAGAGACATTTGGTCTGAAATTTCTTAGATTAGTCTTAAAGTCATTATTCTTGTTGAGATCATAAAAATTGGCCAAATTGGCCAACAGGTCGGTGTGAGAGAAATAATTATTTCCAACTTACTGGTACGAGTTGAGTTTCATTTGAGGTCGTTTGGGATTCCCGATGAGGTCCCGGCATGACTGTACGTACATAATAACAGACGAAATAAAGAGAGATGTACGCACAATTTTACGTAGTTCGGCGAATGCCTACGTCTACGAGTATTTGGGGATGAGAATCCACTATAATGGAAATTTTTACAGTCTCTCATAGCTCACTGTGCAGGAAAAAATATAGATGAATATTTAGATAAATTCGCCGTACCGCTCTTGAAAAAATGTTGAGAAGCTGAGGTTGAAGAAGAAGAGATCGCCTAAAAATGTTCCAGCCGGCAGGCCAACGAGAGAGCTTCCTTTCATCTATTCGAGTCCTTTTATAGCTAAGTTTTGGTCTAAATGATCAGATATTTTCCTTGCGTGTGTCGGTAGAACTCCACACTTTCATTTCACCGCCTGCTTTGCATTTAATTCCTGCATCCTGCCCCAACATCTATCAGTTCATCTTTCAGTCCCATCATCCGTCCTTTTGTTCCCTTTGTCATAAATGCTCGGTAGGTGCATTTAATTTCTTTCCTTTCAGTACCCCGCAAATTCTTATCAAAGATACTTTGATGGGATTTTTTTTTTGTAGTTTTGTATCCTGAATCCCGAGAAAATACTGATAGTGTAAAATGTAGCTGTGGAGCTAGGTCAAGGGGAGATCTTAGTAATCTTCGCGTGAGGTGTCATCGTGTGAGATCTAGCCGGAGTGCATCGCCTAGGACCTCGCGGGATTTTTCATCATGCGAGACCCGGTGGGAGTGCATCACCTAGGACTTCGTGGGATTTGATTGACTTCGCGTAGGTGGGTAGGCCGACCCCGCGGAATTCTGTCACTTCGTGTGGGTGGATAGACTGACCCCGCAGGATTCTGTTACTTTGCGCAGGTGGGTTTTTGGGTAGGTTGTGGATGGCCAGACAACCCCGCGGGCCTTCAAGTAGGATGTGGTTGATCCGACAATTCCGCGAGTCTTTGAGCGAGATGTGGGTGATTTGACAATTTCGCGAGTTGTCGATGAGATTTTGCTATGGTAAGGCGCAAAGCCTATTCCGTGGCTGTAGGAATCATTACATGGGACTCGGCGGGAGGTGTCATCGCGTGAGATATAGCGGGAGTGCATCGCCTAGGACCCCGCGGGAGGTGTCGTTGCGTGAGACCTGGCGTAAGTGCATCGGCTAGGACCCCGCGGGAGGTGTCGTCGCGTAAGACCTGGCGGGAGTGCATCGCCTAGGACTTCGCGGGATTTTTCTTCGTATGAGACCCAGCGAGAGTACATCACCTAGGACTCCGCCGGATTTTTTATCGCGTGAGACCCGGCGGGAGTACATCGCCTGGGACTCCGAGGGATTTCTCATCGTGTGAGACCCAACGGGAGTACATCGCCTGGGACTCTGAGAGATTCTGTTACTTCGCGTAGGTGGATAAACCGATCCTGCTGGAGGTGATAATGTGCCGACATCTCATGCTGCAGGCAATAACTTTATTAGTACAAAGATAAATTCACATATTGTAACAGAAACAAACTGATGTATTTTTGTCTATGGAAAAAATTTTCGAGTGTCGAATGTCGAGTGATGAATTTCTAAATGTCAACTTCCGAGCGAGGAGCCATGAGATCCTAAGCATTGACTCTCGAGTGTCGTGTTCCGAGTATTGAGGCATGGGTGGTGGTTGCTTGATTCTTGCAACAAGAAGAGAAAGATAGCTCTTATAGAGCATGAGTATTTTGAGCTTGTGAGTTTTCCATGAGCGAGATGAACCCTGAGTTTACAAACAAATGAAAACTCAAGCTGCTTAGTATAGTTCTTGATAACTTTCTAAGGCTGCTATGCCTACGAAGAGGGCATGATTGGTCCCGAGCGGGTGACAAAATTCCATGTCCTGAGGAATGGATCCACGTAAATGGGTCCGGGAGAGTCCCCAAAGCACAAATACATAAATCCTGGGTGTGATACCATGGGCTCACGGGTGAAGTGAGTTTCTGGATGTGTGTAAGGTGTTTGGCCTAAATATATATGAGTGACGTGAGTTTCGAGTAAGAGGATGTGTGATAAGTCTCGAGAGAGATGGAGGAAGCTCGGTGGACCCCTAAGTTGATGGAGCTCGTGAAGTTGAGTCGTGCATATGATCCCTTATGGCAGGAGTGTCGTGGAGGGTCTCAGGTGTGTTCGTGAGGCGTTTCCTAAGTGGCGCAATGGGTGAGTTATGGGTATGTTATGCGACTGGATGAGGTGAGGGGTGTGTGAGCCCGCGTGATGGTGAGTTGGGTCAGAATCCGAGATAGTGTTTGTGATAGTTAGGTTCCCGAGCTTACGAGTTTTGAGTAGGTGAGGATATGCGAGCCTGTGCGGGGACTTGGTGAGCAACGCATGTGAGGAGTCGGGATCGAATGAGTGTTCTATATACAAGATGTGTTACCGTGAAATTGCACTAGTGTAATTACCGTTCATTAGCATAGTCTCTATCATGCATGCACTTTGTGAAGTGCCAGGGACATGCAGGTACACTGTGTACTTTAGGGTGGTAAAGTAGTCCGAGTGGTAGGCGATCGAGTCGATGAAATCTCGAGCTGTAGGAGCTCGAGTTGGGGAAGTTTGGATTGGTGCCCCAAGCCAGTGGAAGACCGAGCTGGGGAGTTACCGAGCTAGAGTGGCTTGAACTGGGGGTGTCCTAGTAGGCGGTGTTTGTTCATGATTTCAGAGCTGAGTTGTCCATGCAAGTTGGTGAGACGGACTATCGGGTTAGTGTGGTTTCCAAGTGTTTGATATCTCGATCTTGAGTTATGGGACACTGTGTTATGATAATCCTAGTCCCGAGTTTTTTTTTTTTCAAGTGATGGTCTGAATATGGACGGAGGTCAACTCGACAGTGGGAGCTCCAAGCGAGTGATCTGTTCCCAGGCTGATGATCGTTATCCCGAATGTGTTTCCCGAGCAATGGAGATCTAAGAGATGTTTTTTGATTGATGGAGATCCGAGAGAAAACCAGGTCTAGTGGGTGGTTGGGCTGGTTGGCGTGAGGTGTCCGTGTGTCCTTGAGCTGAACCTCCTATGTGGAATACCGTGCGCTAAGCGAGCTCAGGAAAATTCGAGCTAAGAGTTTTCCGAGCGAGGTGGTGAGCTACCAAGCTCTGAGGGATGCTCGGGAAAGTCCGCACGGGGTGGTTGGGCTGCTGAGCACCGAGGCAAGCTCGGGAAAGTTCGAGCGGGGTGGTTGGGCTGCTGAGCACCGAGGCAAGTTCGGGAAAGTCCAAGCGGGGTGGTTGGGTTGCTGAGCACCGAGGTAAGCTCGGGAAAGTCCGAACGGGGTGGTTGGGCTGCTGAGCACCGAGGTAAGCTCGGGAAAGTCCGAGCGGGGTGGTTGGGCTGCTGAGCACCGAGGTAAGCTCGGGAAAGTCCGAGCGGGGTGGTTGGGCTGCTGAGCACCGAGGCAAGTTCGGGAAAGTCCGAGCGGGGTGGTTGGGCTGCTGAGCACCGAGGCAAGTTCGGGATAGTCCGAGCGGGGTGGTTGGGCTGCTGAGCATCGAGGCAAGCTCGAGAAAGTCCCGAGCAGGGTGGTTGGGCTGCTGAGCACCGAGGCAAGTTCGGGATAGTCCGAGCGGGGTGGTTGGGCTGCTGAGCATCGAGGCAAGCTCGAGAAAGTCCCGAGCGGGGTGGTTGGGCTGCTGAGCACCGAGGCAAGCTCGAGAAAGCCCGAGCGGGGTGGTTGGGCTGCTGAGCACCGAGGTAAGCTCGAGATAGTCCGAGCGAGGTGGTTGGGAGGTGGCCCGACCACCCTGAAAGTTGCCGGTGGGCCGACCACTTCTCAAGAAGGTCAGACAAAGCTGGCGACTACCCTAGAGTCGCCGATGGGCCAGCCCTGTTCCACCAGGAGTGGGCTTCCCGATTTCAACGTATGAGAGGTGTGAGGGTGGCCCAAGGTTTTCCGGCGAGGTGATCAGCCAGGGACGGTGCCGTTTGTCCCAGACGAGGCCGGCGACTTAGCCAGGGGAGGCGGGGTTCCAGCCATGTCGTGGTTGTCCTAGGCCACATGCCCTCATTGTTTGGGTGATACGGGTCCGAGCGGGGTGTCTCCGGCGAGTGGGTGGCCGGCGCCCACGCTTCCGGAGACAGAAACTGCTGGTGGTCAGTGGGTGACCGCCGTCGGCGCCGTGAGCTCTGGGCTCACTCTGCCGTGCATGCCCGTATGTGCATGCATGGCACGACCCGATCACTGTGCATGTGCTCGGACGTGTACAGTGTACGTGCATGTGCTCGGTATGCACAGTGAACGTGCATGTATGTTTATGCTCTTAAGTGAACTGGGCATTTTCAGTATGCAGTGCACTGTGCCTCCTAAATGTGTTGGAGCATGCATTTACTCTCGTGACCACCCGAGTCGTGAATAAATAAATGGATGGTCCAGGATAAGAGCTTGATAGACCAAGCTCGATACCGACCGAGCTAGTACTGGCATTTATTAATTTATTCGCCGAGTCAATTATAGAAATAAAAAATAAAAATGAGAAGGAGGTGATCAAGCACACTTATCTGAAAAAAAAAAAAATCTTTGTTGAGTCAGTCGGTCGGATACTTTTATTCAGTGGGTTAGAAAGTCATCATTTTCTCACTACCGATATTCGAATCCCACAGACGGCGCCACTGTTGAGGCCATAAAAATTGACCAACAGGTCGGTGTGAGAGAAAGAATTATTTTCAACCCACTAGTGCGAGTTGAGCTTCATTTAAGGTCGTTTGGGGCTCCTGGTGAGGTTCCGGCGTGACTGTACGTACGTAATAACAGACGAAATAAAGAGAGATGGACGCACAATTTTACGTGATTCGGTAAATACCTACGTCCACGGGTATTTGGAGATGAGAATCCACTATAATGGAGATTTTTATAGTCTCTCATAACTCACTGTGTAGGAAAAAATATAGATGAATATTTAGATAAATTCGTCGTGCCGCTCTCTAAAAAATATGGAGAAGCTGAGGTTGAAGAATAAGAGATCGCCTAAAAATGTTCCAACCGGCGGGCCAGCGAGAGAGCTTCCTTTCATCTATTTGAGTCCTTTTATAGCTAAGTTTTAGTCTAAATGATCAGATATTTCCCTTGCATGTGTCGGTAGAACTCCACACTTTCATTTCACCGCCTGCTTTGCATTTAATTCCTGCATCCTGCCCCAATGTCTATAAGCTCATCTTTTAGTCCCATCATCCGTCCTTTTGTTCCCTTTGTCATAAATGCTTGGTAGGTGCATTTAATTTCCTTCCTTTCAATTCTTTTAACTACAAATGATATATTATTTTAATCAATAATCACACATATTATAATATGATATATTATCAATTATTATATTATGAAAACTGTCAGAGACATAAAATAATCTTATAAACTGACTTAACACAATACCAATGTGTCATTTTAATCCTTTTTTTTTAACTTTCTCATTCCACTCCTCCCCTTCTCTCTCGTGCCCCTCTCCTCATTCCCAATCCCTCTTCCAAATCCTTCGTGAGTCTAGCGTTTCCGTACTCTTCATCTCACCCAATCATATTCCTCGTCTTGTCATTGTTGCCCCTCACTGACAAGTACACGAACTCTCTCTGCTTATCTCCTGGTTAAGGGAGTAAAAGAAAAAAGATTGATATGTCACGATAATTTTTGTGATCTCTTTGCATCTCTAGTATTTTTCCTATATTATTAATTATATAAACCTTCATGACTTTAAGTTACAACACAGATTGAATAAAAAATGATTTTGATTAAGATAGAGCAACAATGTTATTCATAGCATGTTTGGTTATATTTAAAAAAACTTATGATAGTGATATTATATAGGGTGATGCTGGGGTGTGATCGGGCTACACCTCAGCGTCTTTGCAGCCTTCATAATCTCTTACAAAAATATAAAAAAATATATAAAAAAAATTAGAAAACACAATAAAAAATATAATAAAATAATAAGATGAACAAAACATAATAAAAAAAAATAAAATAAAGATGAATTTTTAAGATAATTCGGCCTCATCCAGCCACTGCCGCCGCCGGAGACGGTGGGTGACACCACCCACCCTATCGGGATCGGAGGGAGCCGGCGACTTCACCCCTACGATGACGAGAAATTGAGTTTACAAATATAACCAGACATTAAAAGCGGTGAAAAAAGAAAGTAGCACCTGTTACAAAGGTAACATATGTCTTAATTACCCCATTAGGACGACATCTGTTATATATATGTACTCATTCGTGGATATATAGCATAGCAAAACAAATATAAAAGTGTTATGAATTATTGGGGGTAACTTCCGCTCCCCTTAATTATTTTGTGAATGATTTTACCACCATTATTTTTAACCTTGTATAGTAACTTGTATAGTAATTTCAACGCCTATAAATATGAGTTTCATTCATTTTGAAATTTATAAGAAAATTTTATAAGAAGAATAAAGTTTCAGTTCTTAAGAGTTTCTTTTATATTTCTTTTGCAATAATAGTAGTTTCCTTTTAAGTTTTATAATACGTTATCAGCATGAGATTCTATCGATACTGAAGCTAGTGGTATTCTACTTCAAGTAAATATTTCAATATATTATTTGCTGTCCTCGAGATAAATATTAAGGTAATATTGTTGAATATTACTTGATAAAATTCTACTTTTATTCTCATGATTATGTGAATATATTTCTTAAATCCATAGATTTATTTTTGTGATTTATATATATAATGTCAAACATTGAGATTTATTACTATTAATATTTTTGGAAAAAATTATTTATCTAGGATCTTTAATGAGATCTATTTGGATATGATGAAATTAGAAGATACAATAAAAAAAGAAAATCATATGTTCCTGCAGGACCGTACTGTGTATCTCGTGGTGAAAAATCCTCTTACTGTGTGAAATGATTTAAGGGAGAGATATGAGTATCATAATATGTAATCCTCCCAAAAGTTTATTATGACTTATTGCACCTAAAATTGTAAGATTTTAAGAGTAGTATTGAATATTCTGCACTCTTTAAAATCAACTTAATATTAAAATTATGCAGTGAGAAGGTCACTGATGATTATATATTAAAGAAAACATATGCTATTTTTCATATCTCGAATATGCTCCTGCAGTAGCAGTATCGAGAGTGAAGGTTTAACAAATATTCTGAATTTTTATTTTAATTTTTCAGTGATTGAGCTAAATAATGAGTTTTTGTTAATAAATCACCAGTTACGTCTTATTAATGATATTGAATTTACACAATTTCCAGAAGTGAACGGTGCATTCTTTCAAAAGAACCAACGGCATAGATGTAATTGAAAAAACTATAGAAGTGTTAGTCCCAAAAGCGACAACACTAAAAATGATAAAAGTATATTGTATCACTAGAAGTGATCCAACTCAGAGAAGGGTAAATGCATTCAGAATAATTCTTTATAAAAATATAAAGATGTTTATCATAGATGTGGTATGACTGAACAGTAGTCACGTACCTGTTGTACGGCCAATCACTTGATTTACTTATATTAAGCTTTTATACATTATAGTAAAACTTTCTCATGTTTTGAAATAACAAAAAGTCGGTACCTAAAGTACAACAAGAAATTACTTGGGATAATAAAACTATGTCTAAATTTGATCATCTTTCAAATAAATGTGAATCAGAAATTCAAAGGATTACTTATTTGTAAAGTGTTACAAATCAATTACTGAATGTGTTTACTGACACTAAAAGTGTTATAAAATCATATATTACTGCTGTTAATGTTTAAGTAAGAATTGAAATCCCTGAATGACAAGTCGTTAAAATAGCAATAGATAAGTTGAAGACACACTTGAAGTGTTGAAAACTTATTGGTGCAAAAGAAAAGAAATCGGTGCTTCTGTAGAGACTGTACCCACAAAACAAGTAATAAGATTTATCCAAACTTTTTGTACAGAAAAAGAAACTTGTGAAAAGAAAACCTCTTGAAGTGTATAACTCTTCATATAACTCTTGTAGATAAAACTTATGAAGAGTACAAACCTTTTGAGGAGGTGTTTCATAAAATGTTTTCCCTTGAAGAGGAACAATGAGATCTTAATATATTTCATGAGTATTGAAAAAATTATGGATAGAAATAAAACTGTTGTCGATAACATATATGATGGCCCTTGACATTATCAGAAGTAACGAAGAAAGTGAGTCAAAAATCGTCGAAAAATGTTGACGTAGAAATGATTGGCCAAAATGAAAAGCAACTATTGAAACTGAATTAAATTTGCTAGCAAATCGAGAAGTATTTTGACCTGTTGTCTAAACAGCAAAGGGTGTAATGCCTATGAGATATAAGTGAATATTTATACGAAAGTGTAATGAAAAATAAAATTGTGCGGTACAATTTGTCGCACAAGATTTCCTGCAGAAACCCGATATTAGTTATGAGAAAACATATTTCTTTACTATGAATACATTCACATTCAAATTTTTTATTGGTTTGATTATTACAAAAAGATTAAATATGCAGTTGATGGATGTGATCACTGCATATTTATAAGGATCATTAGATCATTACATATATAAAAATATACAATACTTGAAACATCTAATCCAAGTATATTTAGGAGTATGTACTTTATAAAACTTCAAAGATCTTTATATGAGTTAAAGCAATCCGAACACATGTGATATAATTGAATCAGTGAGTATCTATTGAAAGAAGGATTTGAGAATAATCTTATATGCCCATGTATTTTTATCAGAATCTGGATTTTTCATTATTACAATTTACGTTGATGATTTACCTTGTTAGAACTTCTAAAAAAATCATAAGGACTGCTATAAATTTAAAGAATGCATTTGAAAATGAAATATTTTATTATTCAAATGCTAGATGAGTTACAAAAATTTGAAACTTCTAGCCTCATCTCTCAAATGCATTTGCTCTTTATAAAGCGACATGTCATCCTTATCTAAAGGATTAGGCAGTCAAAATGAAGAGGCAAGTAAGGATTTTAAATTTTTATTCTCTTGTTTTAAGTCTGCTATTTTTCTATCAGACTCTTGAACGAGTCATTGAAATACGGAAACATTCTCGTTAAACTCCTCAGTCTCACGATTTTTGAATTGTAATCAGTTGGAAAATCCAACAATAGAGGAGGAGTATTGAGTGCCGAGAGTTAATAGCTTATAAACGGCTTCACGATCTGACCTATTAGCGAGATCATTCGCTTGCTGCAACATGGTACCTGTGGAAGATTCATAAACAACTTATAACTGAGGTGAAAGATATCTCATAGATTGATCGTGAGAAATATTGAAAGGAAATTGATGAACCATTAAAAATTTGTAAAATAAGAATGCAAATATAGATGAATTATAGATATGAGAAGAAAATTTAATGCGTACTAAATGAAAGTAAAGACGGTTCTTATAGAAATAGAAATAAGAACAAGACAAACCATCATCTCTTCAAATCTTATTTAGTCAAGATTACAAGATATGATGGATGCATAATTTCAAAATGTAACACCCGATTTCGATTCAGACTCAAGCCCAAGCCCGAATCGAATTACCCAGCCCTTAAGACCCAAAACGGCGCCGTTTCATGACAGGTATGTATAACTCTCTCGTTATTTTCCTTTTCTTTCTTTTCTTTGCTTTCTCTTTCCCCTGCCCTAACAATTTACCCTTTGTTTCGCTGCCTCCTTTCTCGCGCCAACCTCCACGTTTTCGGCAGTTTCTTGTTCCAGATGAAATTTATCTCTCTCTCTCTCTCTCCCCCTTCGACATCTATTTTTCTATTTTGGTCTTCTTCTTCGCTGTTCTCCCTCCGATTCGTTCATCTACAGAGCTCACCGGTAAGCTTTCTAAACCTCTCATTTTCGTTCGGTTTCTACGTCTTTTTATGGATGCGATTTTGGACTTCTTTTTATATAATCATTGATGATCTTGTGTGTTAATCTCGGTGGGTGTAATCGGGCATAGCAGATTTTGGAATCCAGATTCTTAGTCTCTTCCTCTTCGAGTCGTTCTCCTTTCCTTTCAGGTAAGATTCATGGATTTCGAATAGATGCTCGTGTGATCGCAAGAGAGTGTTAGATGACTCTTTGGGGGTAGTTGATGGGGCTGTTATATATGAAAATATCTTGGATCTTTTGAGAAAATTCTTACAAGTTTTTAATGGAGTTGCTTGAATTTTATCTCTTGGATGTTCTAAGTTTATGAGTGGTTGAAGGGAAGACTTTTCGGACGGCTGATGGGGGCTACTAAGGGGTTTCTTTCAATGTAGCTTGGGGTCATTGGAGATGACTATAGTAATGGTTTTACATGCACCTTGGGGAAATCTTCCAGATTTTGGTGGCTGGTTGCTTAGTATTTGTCTACTAGAGATTATAAATATAGGCAGGTAGCGTAGTTTAGCTTATAATTTTTTTTTTCAGATTAAAGCCATTTGGGGTGGTCATTAACATCGGGGAATTTTTTTTTTTTTTTTATAAATAGGTGACGAGACTTCTATAGGTTGGACTCAAAACTTTGATTATACGCTTCAGAAGTCAGGTAAGCGGGGTTTCTATACTTGGCTTTATATCAAATGTAGATTGAGGTTAACTTTCTGAAAATTTATACATGTTTCGTTATTAAATGAGAACTTGAGAAAAGCCAACCTCAGTCATTTTTTTTTTGCATTACTCATGAAACTTATATGAAAGAGAGAAAAATATTTCTATCATGCATTGTGCAGACATGAATTTAGTTTTTGTAATGTTGTTTCTGAAATGTGAAAAAGAGCGATATTGATTATCTGAAATATTTGTGCATTGATTTATAAAGATGCTCTGATCTCTGTTTTGTTTGGTGAGAATGTTTCTGAAAATGTTTTGGAACTCTATAATATTTTGATGTGGCTCTGAAAACTTTTTGTATGGTATACTGGTTTGTAGCTGACTATGTCTCTGCGTTGCTCTGCTCTGTTATGTCTCTGCTCTGTTTGGATTGGTAACAACTTCTCTGTCTCTGAGTGCACACACTTTGTAAATAAAGTGATTTATTGTGGGCTTTCCTGTATGCATACTCGAGACTCCGAGAACGAATAAGGAAAAGTTTCAACCTCTGTCTCTGCCTATTTTGGCCACCAAGTTAGCACAATCCTACCACGAGGGTTAAATATGGTTTTTGTTTTGTGTGATACTCTGTTTGATATGGTGATGATGCTCAGTTTTGTTATACCAAATTACTATTTTTTATATGATTTTAAAAATTATCGCTCTGTTACGTTTGAAAATATATTTTATTTTGTATATGAAACTAAAAATTGTTTTGCTCTGCATGTTGATCAATTGGAAAATGCTCATGTTCACATTCTGGTATATGTTTTTCGCTTACTGAGTTGTGGATAAACTCACCCCTTATTTCAAATACATTTCAGATGCTGTGGATGTTCCAGCAGAAGATCAAGAATAGAGGTTGTGAGTGAGACTAAGCCGTTAGAGTCACCTTGTAGTTGGAAAGAGAATTTATTTGCTTCTAGATGCTATATTTCTAGTTTATTGGATTTAGAATATTATTTATTCTTTATGTTAATTTTGTTTGGGGAGATTTTGGACCTTTGTTTTCAGTTATAACCTTTTTTCCCTTATTACTGCCTTGGTGGATAATTATTTTACGTATGGATTTGGAATTGGAAAATTTATTTATGTTATTCATGGACTTTAGAAAATCTTTGGAGTGGAATTGGAGACAGGTTTAATTTGGACTAGCAATAATGGTTCTTTTTGAGTGTGGAAATTATTATCATATGAAAGACTTTGGAGACATTTTGTTTGTAGATGAAAACAGGTTATATTAAACAGGTTTGACTCCCCAACCCCTGCGAGTACGGGGTGTTACACAAAAGTCAGCGAGATTAATTGCAGCTATTCTGATTTTCTTGTAAATGCTGAATCTCTGTCGTTAGCTAATGTTGTTGACTTATATTTGAGATCTCTCTCATTCTAACTCATCCATTCGTGTTTTCAGATCATGAGAATACCAGTTTACAAATTTTTTTAGCTCCTTATTTTCTTATCTTAAATTTCTTTCTATCTTTAGTTGCAACTTTTGATGCAACTCAAATATTTGATTTTTAAGATGATCAACCTTATCCGTTTTCGCCAGTAGCCTCTGAGACATAGTTGTAAGAGAGGCTACATATTGAGTACTGAGGGTTTTTGATGCTGCAACAATTTCAGGATCAGTTTTACTAGAAATATATATCTTTACTCTTATCATGGTGTTTATAGTCCCAGGAGAAAATATAAGTGGTTGAGGTATAAAATGTTCATGGTTCAAATCTGGGACATTAACAAAAGAATTTCTATCAGACATAATATCATTCTAGATAAACAACAACTGAATTTATGAAAAATGTGAGATCTTTTTACTGGAGTAAACTAATGGTAAAATTGGTTATATGTAAATAACAACCTGAAATCTTCAAATCTTTTCAAGATTTCGTTTGTCAACAATGTTAAGCGGATTTGATTTTCTGCTGAACTGATAATATTATACTCTAAATTTTTACAGTTTTTATTATATATGGATGGTTTCCAATGCTATTTTCGCCTTATATAAATAAGTTCTCTCTAATAACGCCGAATGAGGGGGAGAAAATTTTAGATGAAAATATTATCATGTTCTTGTGTTGACTGTATTCTTTTTCCTTCACTAAGGTTTTGTCCCACTGGGTTTTCTTTTGAAAGGTATTAATAAAACAATCTTAAAGCACTTGGCAGTCCATAAAAATACTGTACTCTTTTTTCTTCGCCATTGGTTTTTCTTCCCATTGGATTTTTCCTTGGCAAGGTTTTAACGAGACAGATTCTTTATGGGTGGTCATTCAAGGGGGAGTGTTATGAATTATTAGGGGTGGCCTCCGCCCCCTTAATTATTTTATGAATGACTCCACTAACATTATTTTAAACCTTGTACAGTAACTTGCATAATAATTTCAACGTCTATAAATATGAGTTTCATTCGTTCTGAAATTCATAAGAAAAATTTATAAAAAGAAAAAAATTTTAGTTATTAAGAGTTTCTTTTATATTTCTCTTGTAATAGTAGTAATTTCCTTTTTAGTTTTATAAAAAAAAAAAATTAGATTTAAGTATTGAGAGAGAGAGAAGAAAAAAAATTTCAAAAATAGGGATAAAAATGGGAAATTTGAAAATAAAAAGTCTAGAAGGCCTCTCGAGAAGAAGAATATGAAGATAAAATAGACAATGAACTCGATCAGTCAAACATAAATAGTGAAAAGAGCTGAAAATTCAATCAGACAAAGCAGGGTCCATATTGGAAATTAGTTAGAAATGGAGATGGAAAATAGGAACAAAATTCGATGACAGGTCCTTGCTTAAGAAATGCAAGCTCTGGAATAAAATTGTCTAGAACAATCGAACTGAGAGAATATAGCCGACGTTAAAATTTTAACGGAAAATTAATGTATCAGAAAAAATTTCGTTTCTTTCACACTTACTATATATAAGATAAAAACAAACAAAACACGAATATATTGACTAGACTTGATTTAGATTTTTTAAAGGTTTTAAATAAATATTGATAAATAATTGACTCAATTCGAACTCGTATTGGATCATGAAACTCGACTCGACTTGATAAGTTGCTCTCAATGTGAATTAGAATTTTTTAAATCCTACTCTGACTTCAGTCGGATTTATTACAGCTCTTATATATAAATAATAAAAAACACCATCCTTTATTAATATTCTTATTTGATCTTCAAATTTTACATAAACACTCTATTTAAAATAAAATTGTGAAAAATGTCGTAAAAAAAAATGTATAGGCATCATTTCTCATATTGTATAACAATATTAATTCAAAAATCATAATACTAAGATTTGAGAAATTAAATAAAGGAAAAGGTGAAGTGATGGACATATCACATACAATAATTCAAAAAGAAAAGACTCTGTTTTCCATTGCAACACATGCAAGAGACTAACACATAAGTTAGAATATTAATAAGCACTCTGAGACAGAAGATAATGCTAACTAAAATAACAAGCTGTAATTTATTGTTAGATTTAAAAAAAAAAATGCTTAGAGGATTCAACAAACAAAAAGGGGAGATATGAGAGATTTTAGACATGCATGAAATTGGATGAAACCAAACACCAAAAAATGAAAAAAAAAAATAAATCTCATTGAGAGGAACTTCAACCAAAAAAGAAAAGGAAAAAAATGAAAACAAAATAATCCAAAAAATGAAAACACATTATAAAAAAAAAAAAGAAAAAAGAAGAAAAGAAAAAATGAGTTTCACTGAGAGGACCTTCAGTAAAAAAAAAAAAAGGGAAAAAAGAAAAAAAGAAGAAGAAGAAGAAAGACCAAATGATACAAGAAATCCATCAACCTCAACCACTACAACATTCAAGCTTTCCTATCATTCAAACCATGCCTATTAGAAATCCAAAACATATTGCAATAAAATGTCATGCAAATAAAATGACATTTTATTGCAATAAAATGTCATGCAAACAAGCAAGAACTTGACAAGAGGAACCTAGAAAGAACAAAATAAAGCAAAGAAACAAAAAAAGAATCCATGAGAATTTCATGAGAAAAAAGAAAATAAAGAAAGAACTAAAAAAGGAAACCATAAATGTAATTTTTTTTAAAATTTTGAAAAAATATAACATAAAAATAAAATCTCTCTTAAAAATAAAGTGCAAGTGTACACTCTTTCAACATTAGTTTTGGGTCCAAATGTTCTGGAAATCACAAGTGGATAATAAAGGGCAAGACGGCCCTACCTGATAGAAAGTTAGAAACGGACCCTCGCAGAAAAGGCCACAGAAAATAACAGCCCAAACAGCGGCACGTCGAGTTCGAATCCGAGTCCCTCCCCTGAGTTCACGGGATGGCTCCGCATACGAGCTTTTTGTTTTGTTAATACTTGATCGAAATTTGGGGAAAGGTGGAAGAAAGAGGAAGAAATGGCTGGCGATGGAAGTAGCAGGAGATGGTGGAAAGTAGCGGTGCTTGTGGCGGTTGTGGGGATTGTGAGAGAGCTGAGTAAGCGGTACGAGTGGGACAAAGACGGGGCGATGAAGGTGTTGCGCGATTGGTCGGATCGATTGGGGGTGTGGGCCATCCCTGCTTACGTTGGGCTCCACACCCTTACCCTGGCGCTCTGCTTGCCCTACGCCGTCTTCTTCGAGGCCGCTGCCGCTCTCATCTTCGGGTTCTTCCCAGCTGTTCTCTGCGTCTTCTCCGCAAAGGTGCTGGGCGCTTCTCTCTCCTTCGGGATCGGCAGGTCAGTCTTTCATTTCAGGATCATTTGATATTGTTGTTTATTCTCACTACTGTCGCTGTTTAGCTTTGAATTCATATTACAATTAAGCTCAGGGGATCAATTTAAGGTTTATGGAAATCTTGATAGGTGGATTAAAAAAAAAAAAAGATGTGACTCTTGGTTGAATCAACTGGGAGTTGGTTTTTGAGCTATGCAAATCCCCCTTCTTCCTTTAATGTGTTCTCCCTATTTACTTTTTGTGGCTTTGAACATAAAAGGGATTTGGATGGGGTTCCCCGTTGCTAATCAATAAAACTTGCTCAAGGATCAGACCTGGACATACAAATATGATAACGTTGTTCGCCTGTTTGTCTCAAAGGCACGTTCTAGGTAATGCCTTCCGTGTGTGGAAATGAATTCCGTACTACTTGTCCGTTTGTACCATTGAGGTGCATAAGTACGTGTTACTTTCAATACCCTCTCTTTAGATTTGGTAGTTGGTTAGCGTTCTGTTCAGCTATTGCAAATGCCAATGTAACTCCTGTCCCCTTTGTGTGAGGAGACTTTGAGTTCCAACTCTGCTCTGGCGTACTCTTAAAAAGCTGCTCCTTTTCAAGTTCCTATTTGGACAATTTTAATCTGGAAGTTCTTCTCGATTAAATTCTCAATGTCTTATTTGCAACATCTTCACACCTAACCACATTGATTAAGTGGCTGTAGAAGCCTTAAATCAACTATGAGCGTGGGTTTAATGTATGATTAATATAAGAACAAGCATGTAAGTCATATGTTCTGCATTTGAGAGAACATGCAACATTTCACCTCCCTGTTGACCAATGCCTGTTTTCACTTAGTGGTATAAGAATGCTTTAGCAGGTTGTGAATTGGTTACTTTGATTCAATTGTTCCACTCCTCTGGTAGAACCTGTCTTTTATTGTAGGTGCACAACAGTGTATAAAAAATTTAGGTTCGCAGAGCATTTTCAATGACCTTTTCATTTACACCTGAGTAGGATGAATTGGAAGACCTATCTAAGGGATGTCTCCCTCCAAAATGAGAGGAAATATTTAAAGGTGTCCGTTTGTCATATTTGATTGATCATTTTGAAGCAAAAAATATCTTTTTTGTTTGGGGGGGCGGGGGGGAGGGGGTTAGGGAGTCTGGGACTCGCATTAAGCTAGAATTGAAATAGATGTTTTAAGGATGCAACATGATTTGTGTCACGGCATGTTGGGGAATTGACATATAGCATGCTTGAACAATGAGATTTTGGAAGTGAGAATGTCAAGAGGGATGAATTGCTAGAAAGATTGAGAAAAGTAAAAGATGGACATGTTTGAAGTGAGAATGTTAAGATGAGAATTTAACAACTTTTTTTATTTGGGAGGGAGGATGAGGGGGGTTATTGATTCAATTAAGAGTATAAAGAGAGTTTCATAACGTTGCTACATAATTAAAGATAAGCCATCCTAGTTTAGAAGTTATCTGCTAGTGACTACATCCTCAAAACTGTAGTCCTTTCTTGGGAATTCCATGAGCAAACGTAAGGGAGGTTTGACATCACTTAAGGTCTTCATGATGCATTGAAGTTTTGTGGCTGACTAATGTGATTGAATTTATTTTCTGCTATTTTGCTGGTTTGATATAAAAAAAACTGTTCATGACTGCCCCAATGCAGTAGTTCCGTAAGGTGCATTTCCGCTTCTCCAGTCTCCTATATATAAAGTTTCTTTATTAAATTGCGAATCCCCCCCGCCCCGACCCCCGCATGCTCTCTCTCTCTCTCTCATATATGTGTGCAAACACAGTTCTCATTAAATTCTTTGAAAGGTATAATGACAATGCGGGTTATTACAGATTAGTGTTCAGGAGTTCAAGTTCAGCAATGGAGTGGGCCCAGAGAAACAAATACTTCAATGTCCTTTCCAGAGGAGTTGAGCGTGATGGTTGGAGATTTGTCCTGCTTGCCCGCTTCTCACCCATACCCTCCTATGTCATAAATTATGCCCTAGCTGCTACTAAAGTTGGGTTTGTTTTGGATTTTCTACTGCCGACAGTTATCGGATGCCTGCCAATGATCTTGCAGAACACATCCATTGGCAGCCTTGCTGGTGCTGCTGTTGCTTCATCATCTGGTTCACAGAAATCTCAGGTTTGGTCGTACCTTTTCCCTGCACTTGGGATTCTATCAAGCTTTGTTATTTCCTTGAGAATCAAAAAGTACTCTACAGATATCTCAGTGGCCGAAGTCCTCCCCCATGAGCATGTTCGTGACGGTAAAAACGATGCTGACTCATCCCAAACCTTCAAGGAACTCAGGAAGCAAGTGCCTGTAACTAAATCATAACAGTTTTATTAAACCTGAGTTGTTATTCAATTATCGTTCTTTTGTTCCATCAACTTATGATTTGCCCTTGGATGATGTGCTTTTAACATAGTCCCTGACATTCTTGATTGTCTTGTCTTTATTCAACTCCCAGAATTACAAGCCATTAATGGGTTTGTTTTAATACCGTTTGTCACAATTTTTGGAACCGGTGATCATATCTATGCTATGTACCCCAATAGAACCATGTCATAATTATCCTTGGATTATCTGAATTATTACTTAACTGAGTTAAATTTACGACACTGCGAATTTAGAAGTTAACAAAATACAATACTTTCAAAATTTGGTGTCACATCTACTCTTCAGGATCAAACTGTAATATCCTATAACTGCAAGTTTCTGTTTCAAGTTTTCAACTATCTCATTCCAAGGCAAAGTAGTCAATATAGTTTGAAAGGCCATAAACTTTGGTACATTGAGGAATTGTTCTCCCAAACCCTCTTTGCCCTTCTGATGCAGCGGGATCCGAGACAGATGATGCTGAGCTGTCTAATTGCACGTTGATGGCGCTGAAATACCATGAATTGGCAGATCAACGTAAAGGCCGGAAGTGATCGTGATCTCTTTCTAATTGGGAGAGTTTTAGGTGCGTTTCAGTCTTTTGGCCATAACTTTGGCTACAGGTGTCAGAATCGCGCATAAGACCCTAATTCGGAAAGCTCTTTTCGACGCGCACACCGTCCACATTGAGCATGGCTCCATGTGTCTTTTTTTCGACCTCAAATTTCGCTGTTTTCCCTCCCGAGTTGTCATTTTTAATTATTTTTTACTATTTTTGGTAATATTTCGTATGTTTGTTAGGAAGTCATTTTAAATCCGATTTGTTCCGGATTTTTCGCAGATTGCTTATTTTAATTTAAATTTGAACTTTACGTTATTTTCGGGATTTTGCCATTTTTGGTAAAATTCGGTTACAGATGAATTTTAGCTATTTAGTCCGGCTTGTGGACTGATTTTCGACATTCTTTCATTTGATAATATTCAGTTTTTCCTCAGAGACGTATTCTCTGTATTTTGGGCGAAATTCTCGTGTTCTTCCCTGTGAATTCATCTGTTGAAACTAGCCTGCAGAATAATCGCTATTCTGTCCGGCGTCACCTTCTCTGCATTATTCTCAGAAAGATTTAAGAAAGATACGATTATGATGGATTCAAGTATTCGAGCATCTTTGACATTGAGTTTGCCTAACTTAACTCCAAAAGAGTGTAAGAATTGGCTTCAATCTCTTTGCCTTCAAACGGGGCAAAAGGAAACGTCCAACGCGTCAACGACGATCTTTTCCGGATCCAGCAAGAAAACGAAGCCCATATACTTCTTTTCCCCCGTTTCTCTAACTAAGCAAGTAAAAGAGATTTAACAATTTTCTACATATATTTTACTGTTGGGTCCATGTCCATGTGCATTATTCGAAACGCTCTGAAATTAACGGGTAGGCCAACCACCATTATCATTGATAAAAGCCATTAAGATCAGATCAAAGCTGCAACTTAATGACTTTCTATTTTGTATTTTATTTATATATATATATGTGGAGATTTATTGGGAAAAAAGTCTTCACAGAGAGTGATATTTTCTTTTTTAAAATACATGAGAATATTTTTCGTCTTCGATTAGGTACCCATATCGCAAGTTGACAACTACATACCAAACAAAAATCAAATATAATGTAGGTACTTGTCCCCTCACTTAACTTTGATTTAATTAGTTTATGGGTTTCAAATTCAATTGCCGACTTTAGGCTCGGTTTGATTGTTAAACTCAACTAAGTTTAATTTAGTTTAGTCTATTTGTAAATTAATTCTAATATTCAAATATACAACTTACATTACTAAATTCATTTTTATTCAAAATCTCTTTATATGTGAGAATTACAATCTGTATTAATTTAAGACTATTTTACACATGAAACTTATAATATTTTTCAACTTCTCATAAATATATCTAAACTTATCTTAACATCCAAACACATTTAAACTCATTTTACGTAAATCCTACAAAATTACCATATTAGTGTGTAAAATTTATTTTGTGGTCAAAATATTTCTTAAATTTATTATATTATCTCAACTAATTACTATTTATTATAAATTTAATTTAATTCAACTCAACCCAATTTAATTTAATTCAACTTCTAAACCCAACTTTTAATGTTGTTTTTGGAGTCATAAATATTTGGTCCATTTCCTTCCAAAAAAAAAAAAGAGGTTGGATAGTCCGGTCTGCCTTTACGGCTTTACCAACGAATTACTCCCTATATTTTAACCCCAAAATAATGACCAACATTCCCATCAAAGAATAATTATAGTAATTATAGTAATATAATTTTGTACATTTTAATATACTCATTTTATATATGTTTATCAATAATACGAACCTATTGATCCAGTCATTGTCGTTGAATAAAGGTGGCGTTGTTTGAATGGCAATCTATTTTCACTTTTGTTTTTTTGAAGGCTTGAATACAAATAGTACCAAGCGTGACTTCGACCTGATAAAAGATACCCCACTTAGGCCCCGCTTGGATTCAGAGGTGAGCTCAGCTCATCTCAACTCATCTCAACTCATCTTCATTTTATTATTATATTTTTATAATTTTTTATATAAAACATAAATTCATATACACCTTTTTCAATTCCCAATACACATTTTTCAATTTCCAATACACCTTTTTCAATTCCTAATATACCTTTTTCAAATCTCAAAATAATAATAATATTAAAAAATAAACTAAACTCATCTAAACTCATCTAAACTCATCTCATCTCTAAATCCAAGCAGGGCCTTAATCAATTGTGTTTAAGAAAGAAATAATGATATATATACATCTCATTTATCATTAATTTATTAATTTTTTTAATTTTTTATTTAATAATTAAGAAAATAATTATTATTGAAATTATATTTTTTAATATTTTTTTAATGATTAAGAATGTTAAACAAATATTTAAAAGAAAAAAAATATACTTTAAATAGTAAAATAATGATAAATGAAATATAAGTATATTATTACTCTTGAGAAAGATAGAGAAGTAGAGAAACAAACTGAACTTATGTATATGTGCATGTTTCATCCGCAAAAGCATTTTATAAAAAAAAAAAAATCATAAATTAATTTGATTTAATGTTATATGTCAGATTATTATTACAGTAAAAATAAGCTAATGTATCGTATCAAATTATATAAAATTATAAATTTGATTTTACAATATATTTTATAAATCTAGTGCTTCTCGAATAAAGTACATTAATTGACCCTTCTTGGCCGGAGGAAAACCGAACCAAAGAAGAAGAGTAGATATCCATTAATATTAATTTGTTTTTCGAGCGTTAACCTTTCTGATTCAATTGCGCAATTCGTCATCGATTCATCTTGCTTTCACACGGGAATATGAATATATTAGAATAAAGAACTTTTAGGTGAGTAATCATTTTGGATAATGGGCAACTTGCTTTCACATGGGTAAAGTCATGTATCATGCTTACATCACAATATCACTTTGATTTTGCAAATGGGAAATTCAATTATCGACCTTCTAATGAGTGGCTTTCTAACTAGTTTTGGTTAATAAAGTATCAAACTTTTGATCTCTTTCTTTGTCTTTTTATTAAATGTTAAGATATAAAATAATAATTTTACATAATATTAAAATAAAAATATTAAGTTTGAAGTCTAACTCTACAGTACTTTATCTCATTTATTAAATATTTTATTTATTAAACTTACTAATTAAGAGAAGTTGACCCATAAATAAAATGAAGTATTAAAATATAAAATAATAAAAATTATTTTTTTTATCAGTTTAAAATTTTAAAATAAGTGATAATTTCACACTAAAAAACAAAAAACGAAACATATTTTTATTGAATGTTGTATAATAATGATTATTACTCTACTCTACTCTACTCTTAGCCTAAGTCGAAGATGGATGAAAAAATCCCTTCTTTTCTCAGAATACTTACTAAAATGACTTCTTTTTTTATTCTAAAAAAATACACCGACTTGCCTATAAAAAAAAAAAAGAGAAAAAAAAATTACACCTACTTTCTATAATGATACATTGGAATTTACCTTAATGGCGACGTCAATAATAAAAGACTAGTATACAAGTCAAAAATCATGGAATAGAAATGGTAAAAAAAAAACAAATTCTCTACACGGAATTAGGTGGGCGCTGATGGCGCCCGCCGGCCACGAAGCAACACTTTTATTGGTCGCAGCGGTTGGTCCTTCATCTTAGCCTACACCTTACCAGGCGTGGATCTTACGTATATATTTTTGTATTGTAGAGCAAGGCCATCAAGATCACCGACCTGCCCTGTACAAAAACTAAGACATCGTCAATAGTAGCTTAGCATCTTTCTTCTTTTAAAAATTCTCTTTGTGAAATTCAAATTTGGTGGAGGTCTTGTGGGAGAAGTCTAAAGCCAGTTGCCTCAATTCCTTTGTTAGTGCCGGTGCCCCACAGTAGAATACTCCTGCACAAATTCGGGACCAGAAATACCAAAACATAAGGACTTTCATCATTTTATCATTATATATATATATTGATTAAAATCTAGTCATTATCTCTCTCTCTCTCTTTTTTTTTTATCATTTTCTAATTATCTTAAAATATGAAATTAGATGTGTATAAATGAAATATTATTAAATAAATTTCAATTATCTAATTAGTTTACATAATGTGATAATGAAAATATGATATAAAATAAGATGACGAATAATATTATTCATATGAAAAATATTTTAGTCACAAAAAAATTTTACAAGAGAAAATTTATATGCCGATATAATTTGATGAAGGATAACAAATTATAAAATCATTTTTAATGTAAAATAAATCTAATACATGTAAAGTTATATCCGTTTACGAATTTATTGTATATATATATATATGTTAATGTTTTTCAACGCGTGGTTAGTAAAGTACTAAAGAAAGAAGACGTTTGAAGCTAGCTTAAGCAAGGCCATTGAAAGTGGAGTGGGTTAGGTGAGTACTAACCAACTCGAGTATCGGGGTGCTGGAGAGCAATCCTTTTGTAGACCTGTCGCCAATTGGGCTTGGCGAAGTGGGATTTGACCCTGGTCCCAGACACCACGTCCACCCCATTCTTAGCGTGGTGCAGCGACTGAAGCATAGTTATCAATGCTGACCTGGCATCACCTTCTTCATAGACACTTGTACAATAATTGTGCAGTTCTATCATTCCCTTCTCGTCCATCTCCGCCACCTCATCCATTATCCCTTTGAACCATTCGAAAGACCCCTGTTCCCTCGTCACCCAATAGTAGTATGCTTTCCTCGTCCTGAATCCTCTGTTACTCTTGTTCTTGCTGTTGTGGCTCGATACATTATTATTATTATTATTATTGTTATTGCCTTTTCCACTTTCTAAAGCCCCCTCCGTTGTGCTGTCTTCCTCATCCTTTGTTTTGATGTTTCCAATGATGTCTTTGACAATGCTGATCATGGGTGTGGCCCCTATCCCCAGCCCCACCAGCAATACCACATCGTATTTCTTGTAGTCTTGTGCTGGTGCTCCATATGGACCGTCTATCAGTATTTTTGGAAAGCTGTTAAACAAACAAATTAAAGCCAGATTAGATCATCTAATTCAATCATTAATGGTATCACTAGCAATAAAATATACCATATATTATATATAGTTGGAGACCTATCTTGTGTGAAACCAATAAATGAAGAAACAATGATTTAGAGCGCGTTTGTCGGCTGAGAAACGTTCCCCATCTCAAGGAAACGCCATTCTTTCGAATTGTTTAGGACAATGATGAATCATGGTTGGCGTCATTAACACTTCAATTATATTAAATCTAGGTGCGACCTCAACGAACCAACGTGGGAAAGGTCGACATTAATGAGCAGTGGCTGAGTGTCTATCATTTTCTTTTTTCCTAGATTAGAAGATTCTTTCGGAATACTTTTTCAAAAATGTTATTTTGCATATACTTCGTACATAAATATAATTTTTACGTATCTTTTAATTTAATAATTTATATTTTTTTATTTCACTTTTATCATATATTTTTTATTTTTTTAATATTTTAACTAACGTGACATTGTGACATTATTATCACGTAACTAATTCTATAAATGATACGCTAGATAATCTAGCCCTAGTATTACTCATATTTTTCACAGCTAAAAATCAATTGGTCGTCTTACCTGGGGTTGTCTTTTCCTTGCATGAAATCAGCTCTGAGCAGTCCGCTCTTCCCAGCGGTTGGAGGCTGACAAACCTAAACCAATACAAACGAACGTTCAATCTTAATCCTAAAGCAGAAATGGAAAAGGCAGTTTAATTCGAAAGCAAATTACAGACAAATAAACAACAAAAACATAGTGAAAAACAAACCTCAGAGAAAACAGTTTTGAGCTGTCGCGTCCAATCACCAAGTGTTCTAATGTGAACACTCAGATAATCATCTGCTGGTGCTGAAGTAATGGAAAATGGGTGCCTGTTGATCAAAACCCAACATCAATTGAAATAATTACTATGATTTTGGTCAATTCTTGTAGGCACTAACTAATTACCATAGTGTGCATCAGCTTGTATAATAATATCTTTTACGTACCATTCAAAGGGAGAGACCGCATGACAGTTGACAAACATATACTGCCCACTCTTGTATCTAAAGCCCTGAGGCTTTGACATGTGCAATGTCAAGACATTTCCCGGATAAACAGCAACCTTCAAGTTTCACAAAAAATAATCATTTAATCAGTTTTATCCATCCAGCAATTGAGAATGGTTTTTTTTTTTTTTTTTTAAATTTGGAGTGAGATAATTAAATGCACCATTTAATTACCTTAATAATCTTAACTGGCTTGATGCTGGATCTAAAAGCTCTAATTAACCTTTCACATGCATAAAGTGACACAGGTACTGCCAAATACATCCATGTCTGTCAACAAGAAAATAGAAGCCAAAATGTCAAAACACAACCGACAAAAGAGAAAAAGTGGGTGGGTGGAGGTGGGGAAGGTTAATTAGATTCAAGATCTTAAGGAGAAGAAGATAGGCACTAACCGTTTTCAGATACCATTCTTTGGTGAGGTAGAGTTTAATGCCATGGACGATGAGAAGAGCATAGACGATGACAAAAAGGTGATGGGAATACCAGAAGGCATTGAAACCAGTAAACTTCTTGAGGGGCTTTGGGAGATTGACCCTGTTTCGTCTAAACCAAGGTGTAGCTAAAGTGAAAGCTATGGCCATCAAAACCACCATGATTATTCCTGACCAACCTTCGACTCCCTTCACAAACCACCAGTAGTTAGATGGCTGTTCTTCTCCAAAATATTTCTCCATAGGCTCGTATTCCTCCTCTGTTGCGTGAAGAAGTCGTGGGAAATCACATGTTAAATGAGAAATGGCGTGCAGTCCAACCCCGACAGAAATCCCGACTGCTATTACCTGAATTTTGGATAACAACAGATGGATTAAATGACTGTAAAAGAATGTGAATAAAAATCATACTATTATAGTACTTTACCTTATGGAAGTTGAGGTTGTCGTCGAACGGAACAACGGTCCCTAATTTAGTTTTGTTTCTGAGCCAAGTAATGGTGTTCCGACAAACTGGCAGTAATATGAGAGCCATGTTGAATTTCAGGGTCTCTGCCCCACCTTTGGCAACGCAAACACAGTATCCCATCACATGGAAAACAGCCTTGTTTCGATACTGCACAAACTTGTAGGCAAACAGACCCAGCATGATGCCAAGCCAAAGCATCATTACCCAGACCCTTTGCCAGTTATCCAGTAGGAAGTACTTCATCTTCTGGTACAATCTTCTTACTGGGTTGTTCTCCATTGTAGGCTTCAGCTTCTGGCTTAACATTTGACTCAGGATCCGGCTGTCACTTATTCTGACAGATTGGTTTGGAGCTTGTAATAGCAGCGTTTCGAGGTTGTATACCTGGTTTTTGCCCATCGAGAAGTAAGCAGGGATTAAGTCATTGTAAAATGGGAACCCATATATGATTAAAATTAAAGTAGCTTTTTTCTTACAAATATGTACCATGATATATCCGGCATTTTCTGGGTCTAGCTCTTCCATAATTAGTGCTGCATACTCCTTTGCTTGTTTCTGAATATTGGAGAGTTTGTTTGCAGAAGCACTCAAGCTGATGATCTGGAAAGGGATTTTTTTTTTTCAGATTTATAATATTCAATTTCTAGAAATGATGATCAGATTTATAGTCCGCATCTTATACCTCTGTGACTTCTTCTTCTGTGATTCTTCCGTCAGCGTCTTTATCCACCCTGAATGATCACACATTTAGAATTAGTTACTTACAAGTTAGAATAGATTAACGGAAGAAGTCAATAAGTAGAATGATTGGAACTGGGAAAAAGTCATGACAGACGAGTAATACAAGTACGAAGGCTCATTCTTTAAAATAAATTAAACAAGAAAAAAAGAATGATTTTTTATTTACATGTCAAAGAAAGTTTGGAGCCTGCTGTCGAAGCTTTCATCGGATATTTGCTCCCAGAAACCTCTGAGCTGTTGCTTGTTAATTGAATCACCACTTATGTTATGCCTCCGGGCAAGTGCTCCGAAAAGCTCACCGGCGAATTCCTTTGACTCCTTGTTCATTCCTGTCACGAATATAACACAATTGAAAAGAATATAAATAAACATGCAGAACCAATTATTAGCTATGGAATAATATTAAACGTTTGTGTTATTCTTTAGTCAGATTGTTGGGATTTGGGGAATTACACTACCTATGCATTCGCCGAACAATGAAGGGGGAAGAAGTCCGTTAGTAGAAGTCGTCAGCTCGTCGAATCGCTTCTCTATGGCCGGCCATCCAGCTCCGGCGCTGCCGCTCTTGGCGGCTGCGATAAACTTTAGGCCCTTCAACGCATGTGCAGCGGCCGACTTGGTCCGGTCGAAACGTCGAGCAGACGGTCTTCTGGAAAGGGAAGCAAAACGTTTGAGCTCCTGCGAGACCTGCCTGATATGGGCCGAAGTGCTCCGCAGCATGGAGGATCCCAAGGAAGAAGAAGACTTCTTCTCGAGCGTCCTCTTGGCCAGCAAAGCCAGCTCAGGATCTTCCGTCGCCGTCTGAACGCTGTGAACCGCCACTGAGTCGTCACGGATATCCAGAGTGATCTCAACGTAGCCATCATCCACATCGCCGGCGCCGCCATTACTGGTGCTAGTTAGGCTGTGCTCAGGCGGCAAATTGAACCTGGCACTCTTCCTGCTCTTGTTTCCGTTGAACTGATGATGAGGTGGCGGAGCTGCACCGGCGAGAGGACCGCTAAATGCTTTCCTCCTATCGTTCCCTGCGATCTCTATGCCGTCGGAGCTCCTCTCCCAAGCTCCTCTTCCGTCGCGAGTTCCCATTTTTTTAATGCGAATTCTGCACCTTAAACAAACGCTTTAATTTTTTGATCCGAACACAAAAAAAGACGTATATATAATTTGCGACTTGGGAAGGTTTCAGAAAAGTCAGAGATTTGAATGATTTGAGAACTGGAAAAGTAGTATGACAGATTGACAATCGAAGAAGATGTATATTCTAAAGCATTTTTGCCTAAATATTCTCAAACAGGGAGAGCCAATTAATCAGCCCAGCCTAATATTTTATATATAAACGTTGCACACGAGTCGTGAACGTAACAGGAAATCTAGATGTTCAGACTTCAGAACGCCACCCCCAACAAGATATGTTGGCATCCATGTATGATCAGGATAACGGTCAAACGGTTTGCCTCTTGATTCATTCGGGCAGCGATCCGACCTTTACAAGACCCCTCAATCGAGACCCAATCCTATTTCGCAATTAAATGGTCGTTGAATATATTTGTTCAAACAAATGCACTAATTACTTCATAATTATATCTTCCTTCTAATTAATTAACCAGTTTTTTCGTTTATGGAACACGACATGATACGTCACTAGGCATGGTAATTTGGATTGAAATTAACCAGTTTTTTCGTTTATGGAACACGACATGATAACGTCTCTAGGCATGGTAATTTGGATTGAAAGGTAAGATGAGTTTTAAAAATTAAATAAAATATTATTTTAAAATTTAAAAAGATTAAATTAAATTTAAAAAAGTTAAATTGAGATTTGTATTTTATATAAATAATTTTAAAAAAATATAATAATGAGTTTAAAATAAACTCAACTCATCTTTCAATCCAAACTAACTTAGTAAACAATGCAATTTTTGTTCCATCCATTATAAAAAAGAATAATTAATTTATCATTTAATAGAAATTAGAGAAATATTTTAATTATAAAAAAAATTCTATAAAAATAAATCTATAAACTAACCTGCATGATTTGGTATATTATTTTATATTATAAAATTAATTGTATAGTAAAATAATATCATATAAAGTCATATCAATTATTAATTATGTATTTAATTACTTATATAATATATCATGATAAATAGCATATAAATACTCACGTCAATTAAAAACCCATAGCTTGGATTCTTATCTGTAATATCATTATTTAAAGAACAAAAAAAAAGTGTTCTAGTAGTTATAAAAAAGTTCTGCCTTTTAAGAAGATTGATTTATAGACATGGTCTAAACATTTACTGCGTGCTACTACTTAAGCAGTTATATTAATAACAATAAATATTATCATAATATAAATATATATATATATATATATGACTATGATCTAATTAATAAAAAATTCCCTTGCCTGCCTATTAAGAAGGAAATGCTAGCTTGCTGTTTCTTCAATTTTTTTTAAAGGTTTTCTTGACCGTTATTCCTAATTAGTCTGGTTTGCTTTCTCAAATAATTTCATCTCATTATTATTATTTTTTTAAAATTTTTTACAAAAGAAGATAAATAATTCAACTTTTTCAAATTCTAAAATACATTTTTTTAAATCTTAAAATAAAACTAATATTAAAAAAAATATATTATAACAATATTTTATTCAACTTTTAATTTTTAGCTCATCTTATTTTATCTAATTAATCGATAAGAAACATGATCTTGTCCATGTATAACTCATTTGTTTTACAAAACTTTTCAATTCATCATTCATCTTAATTAATTATTCTAATTTTTTTAAACTTTTATATAAAATAAAATAAATAATTTAATTTTTATTAAAATTTAAATTAAAAATAATATTAAAAAATATTTTTAATAATATTTTATTTTATTTTTAATTTTTATCCTAATTAATCTCATTTCACCTATCAAAACAAAAGTGACCGGCAACCATGATCTCGAGCAGCAAGACTAGAAAAACACTGAAATCTTTCGAGAAATTAACAAAAATAATACAAAATCAGAAGCTGGGCTGACGAGCTGAGTCCTTACTGCATTAGATTTTGATCCTGACTTCACGACCTGGTCCTTGTTTTCCGCTAATGTAGGCGGTCATTTCGTTTCATTTCATATATATATATATATATATATATATATATTATATATATATATATATATTTTATATACATTTAGTGTTTTTTTTTCTTGGGTGGTTGAATTATATGCTTTTGAAGGGGAAGCTCATGATGCGACCTTACCTGCCTCCCTAACACACGAGAATTAAAGCTAGCACTAAAAAAAAAAAACTGGCCTTTTGTAAGTAAATTTCAACTAAATGATTATTTATAATTAAAATTAATTATAAATAATATTTTGTTCATTATTTATTAATCATAACAACTCACATTTTTTGTGATATATAAAATCATCTGCAATATTTAAGAAAGCTTTAATTTAATCCATTTGCAAAATCAAAGTGAGGTTGAATTCCTTCAAGGATTTTTTATTTTGTTAGTTTTATTTTTTGGAGTTCTATTGAGGATCGTTGGTACCACAATGCTAGACTCTTTGGCCAAACAAAATTCTCGCGGGTTCTTTGATCCATCATTTCAGCGGCCCACGGGCACATTTTTCTTCCTGCCTTAAAAATTTGTGGTCTACATGTCAAGCGATACTGTAATAAAAAGAATTTAATTTGAATGCTGTAAATAAGATATTTCACACTCTTTCATTTAACACTTTATCGGTGAATTAAAAAAAAAAAAACACTCACACTACGACTATAAAATGTGGCGCGATCCAGCCATCAAATATCCAGCCAACTCAAGGAAATTCTTCAATCATTTTCGCAAGGTCAAGATGACTATTCTTAAGATTATGAGTGCTATTCGCCTCTCATGAAGAAATTTATTGGCGTAACTTATCTCATAAAATTAATTTAATAAGAGAAGATTGTTCATTTATTATAAATATGCGAAGATCATGGTCGTGAATATCTTGACTAGAACCAACTTGAGTGACCAATAATCATAGACATGCAAGAAGAAAGCTAGAAGAATGTGAGAAGAACGACAAGGAGATGAGGAGAGAAAGAGAACAATTGAGGTCTACGAGAGACAGAGTGGGAAAAAAAGGATGAAGGCCACTAAGCAGCAGAATGGCTTGAGAGTATGAGAGAACTAATAAAAATGAGTTTAAGTTAGGATTTCTCACTTTTATAATATGGGGCTAGTGAGCAGGTTATATATGTGCAGGTGGGTACCGTTTTTGTCCTCATTTTCATTTCTATTGATAGTATGCTTGATAACTTATAGGTATGGGTGGATGGGCTGACCTGACTAAATATGGGGACAACATAGGGTTACAAATCAATAGAATAGTTTGTAAATAACTTGAACTCAGTTCATATATATTTAATTTGAATTCAGTTCATTTAATAAATGAGATGTTCGTAAACACTAATATAGATTTGAATATTAAACGAGTAAAATTCATATAAACTTAGATTGACTTAGTTTAGACTTGTGAACAAAACTCCTATAAGCTCGATTTAATTCGTTTAAACTCGTTTTGAAGCACGTAATATGTTTTTATAAATATGTGTTATATATATTACACGTTAGTTATATTTTATATACTTAATTATATATTATTAATTTATTTATAGTTAACCTTATTTAGTAAAGATATGTTATGTTCCCAAAATGTGTATATGATAATTTGTATAATAATATATCATACAACTACAAATATTGATTTATTATATTATCTATATGTATTAAATAGTTTAGTTTATTACATTTATCTTGTGTATTATTCTTTTAATTTATAACTATAAATTATTTTTATAAAAAAAATTATACCATAAAAACTTTGAATCAAAATTATTTGACTAAATGGTTAAAAAGTTTGAGTTATTTTTTTTGTAAAATTTAATTTTTTATTTATTTATCAAAAGATAATATTAAAAATAAGAAATAAGAAATCGAATTTGAACTCAAGTACTGGCTCAAGCTCAAGTCATTTGTTTATTTTTAGTCTAACTCGAGTCTAATACGAATAACATTAATAATTAATAAATCGAGTTTGAATAAAAATATTAAAACTTTATTCGAATTCGAATAAGCAAACATATTAATTAAGCTCGAATAGTCTTGTTCGAAATCAATATTTTCTTGCAGCACTAGGACAACCCCTATGCCTACTTAGGATGGCCGACCATCGCGCGTGAGATTGGTGGGAATAACTTTTTAGATATTTAATTTAACTTTCGACATAATGAATATCATAACTTTAAAAAACTCACAATTAATAAGCAATTTTGTTAATCTCTCATTAAAAAACTAACTGCAACCCCACGTATTAGCACATCAAAGATGCACATGTGCAATCTCGCTCTATTTAATTTTCTATTAAGAGGTTGACAAAAGTATCTAATTATGATTTTTTTAAAAATTCAGATATGAGTTTTGCGAATATTGAAAATATAGGTCTTAATTTGCAAAACGTGAAAGCGAAAATACTCACTTTACAATGAACGTCCTTTTTTGTTATTAGAATATTTTCATAGAACGACTAAATGCATTCCATTCGTTAGAAAAAAACAAAACAATGAGAGAGATTGATACGTCAACCTCCCATCTCATCAAATGATATAAGATCATGACGGTAAAATGCTCTCTTATAACATATTTAATTGGTAAATTGCACCAATATACAAGTAATTAACCAAGGATTAGCAATAAATAAAACTCCTGATCTCATGTACTACTTGGTAGGACAACGAAATTTACTTTCAAATATATATATATATATATAGTTGGATAAACTAAAGGATTGCAGTCCTCTTCGTTACATGACGTTGGAAGACAAAGACAAACCAATCTAGCAGCAAAAAAAGAACAAAGAAATAGACGTTAATCCTGATCATTAAAAAACAAAAACAAAAACAAAAAAACAGGGTCAACTGAGGAAAATTACGTGGGCAAAACCAGATTGTTATCCTTTTTTCAGGGTTGGTATAATTAGATTGTTGATCCATGACTTGGTTAGTTGTTATCCATGTCTCAATTAATGCATGATCAGCAACAGCAAGCACAAAAACATTGATCAATATTGGTGAGATCAACGGGTTGACTGCGTTTATTTTCTAGCAATGCCCAAAAGTGGAGGTGGGGGGTTGAATTTTGGAACGCGGATTCATCGTATAACCATGACCTCTTTCACCAAAAGACACGGTCAAACTGAATTTTTTAATTATAAGTTGGACCAAAAACAGTAATATTTTACTAATATTCTTCCTTTGACCAACACCTAGCTGGCTTACGTTTACGAGTCTAGTCCTAATACCAACGAGTGCTTGGAACTTCCGAGAAGGTGACATTGTATTGTACCCTTTTTGACACTTCCACTTCCAATCTTAATGCCATTCATATTGTTTTTCGTTCTACACAGGAAATTTTACATGTCTGTCTGTCTGTCTGTGTTCTTCGGGCAATCCTTCGAGAAGAAAACGAAGAGTACTCCACGTGATGACTCTTATTACTGGTCTGATAGATATATAGTCACATCGTTCCAACAATGACAATGAACATGCATGGAGTAATTATTGGAAAAAAAACATCGCTTTTCTGAGATTCCATGCATGGTCGAGAGTTTACTCATACGTACGGTATATATCGATATGTTCGCGCGACGTGCACGAACAAATTAACGTTCGTCTCAGTACTGTTTTGGGTCGTGGATAATTAGGGTTTTACGACTAGAGGTCGATCGAGAGATTCATTCCTTGGCTTTTTGGAGGAGTTGGAATTTAGGGGGACATCTTTTGATTTTTTTGGCTCCGCCACGTCAGTTTCGCTATCTAGTTTGGTTAGAATTTCAAGGCTCAGCCATCTGTGCAATGACCTAGCTAGCATTCATTCCCTTTTCCCAAATTAGTTCACGATTCGATTCGTTCATGTATGACTTGTTGATCATTGTCGGCGCTTTGTGGGAAAGCAAATGTCGATCCTAGAAATTCATTCGAGAGAAAACTGTTGAGAAGGTAATTTTACAGAAAGAAAATGATTTTGATGATATAAACGGGTCAAAAATTGTTGGGGGGATATGTCATGGGAAACGCTATAATCATTAAAATAAATCTACATATATACTTTTACATGATATAACTTAATTATAAATTTATTTTTATAAAATATTTTTATGATTAAAGTATTTTTCTATATCCTGATGATTCAATTCGTTCAACCCCCCACATAACATCCACTTTTCTTGAAAGCCAAAAAAAAACATAACAAAAACTTCCAAACTAATTAAGCCATGCATTGATTAAAAAGTGGTACAATATCCTAAGTTAAACAGCTTCTGTGGACGTACTGTGGATTGTGGAGCGACTATAATTTTATTTTGGAATTGCTCTACATTGGTTGTGGAAGGGACTAATGATGGTTAGTTTATAAGTGTGAGAGAAAACCTTACCTCTTAAACTAATTTTTGAGATTAAGAGAGGTCCATGACTACCCAACACTAATATTAGAATCCAAGTTTATCAATAGTCCCCAGGAAAAATAGATTGTCGTTATTTCAACTTAGGGCCTAATGTGCGAGGGGTAGATTATTAGAGTTATCCCATATCAATTGTGGAATGAACTAATGGTCAGTTTATAAATATGAGGGAAAGTCACACTTTTTAAACTAACTTTTGAGATTGAATGATATCCAAAACCACTCAACATTTTATTAATTAGTAAGAATTAAATTTCCTTTGTAACGTATTTAAAGAGTCTTTGCGCAATTTATTTATAGAACCAACCCCTCACCTCTTTCAATAATGAGAATAAGCTTTATTTAGCCTAGCTAATAATATGCGACCCCGATATATGTGGTATTTGGTATTTGGAAAAAGAATATATGGTATTTAATATTTAGAAGATTATTGGGAGGAAATTTTCATATTTCTTTCAGGCATGCAAGTTAGATTTAAACATGTTTATCGAGAAAGTAATGCTAGTGCTGATTATCATGCGAGATTGGTTTCTGATAGGTGCCCTGGACTGTGGATGAATGTCACAAAAGTTCCTCATATGTTTAAGGGTAAACTGCGCTTGAATCGTTTGGGCTTTCCAACCTTACGGTGTTAATGTTGCGGTTTGGTTTTTCAGGTTCTTTTGTTTCGTTCTTCTTCTATGAGAATCATGTTTAACGTCTTGTGATTTTTTGGTTATTTTAGGCCGGTAAGATTTTATTGGTTTTATAGTCTTTTGTGTATTTATTCCAGATATGTTTGGTTTTATAGGGATTTTGGTTAGTGCGTTGGTGTTATTTTATAGGGATTTTGCTAGGTGATGCAAAGAATGATTTTATGAATTATTATTTGTAAATTCCTTGCATCTATGAAGTAATTACGATATTCTTCTATTAAAAGTGATGGTTCATTAATAAATTTTGGGTAGGACTACTATTGCATGAGTGGCTTCCGGTTCTTTAATAATAACAAAAAAAAGACAAGAAAAACAACCCGATATATGTGAAACAATGACATGTTTACAGACTTGCTAACTTCAATAATCCTCTCCCAAATCTCAACTATAGACTAATCGGATCTGAGAAAGCAATGGGCTTCTAAAACGCACGTTTGAGAAAGGGACACATGAATATAGTAGAAAACATGGCAGCATACTAGGAGTTTGAGATTTTATGAGAATGTCTGAAGAAAAACCCATTACCCACACGCAGTTGCTTTTTTGGGGGTTGGAGTTGGCTTTATATTCATGAAATTCGGGCCTTTATTATCCTAGAATTATGCCTACACGCTGGCACTTAGAAAAAGCCCAGAATCTGTGTTATGATAAATACCCATATTTTCCATTAAAAAGAAACTAGTAATGTTAAATACAATCCTGTTCATGTAAATACTTGACATTATTTTAAAAAATAGTATAATCTATTACTATTTTTTTTATATAAATATTATATTTATTCACTTTAAAAAAAAAAAAATATGTAACATTTGCACTGCAAATATCATTTATCATTGCATATATTACTCGAGAAAACCCATTACCCATGTTTATCCCTACTAATGGTTTACGTGTCATTGTTAATTTTTTAGCATTTTTTTATTAAAAAAAATATAGATTAGAAATAATGTCTTGATAAGAAAAACTTAAGAAAATTACTACTTATCAATCTTAGACCATATAATTTATTATTTTTATCATTCTATTTAAACATTCTAATTAATGTTATAAAAATAATAAATTATATATTACTATGTAGTATAAAGCATGATAAATAAATTTTTTCAAATTGGCTTTCGAATATCGTCGACTATCCACTTGACGACAAGGATATATATATATATATATATATATGTGTGTGTGTGTGTAACTTCTATAATATAAATATCAATGCGGATGAACAATTATATGAACAGTAGATTTTAGCGTTTTCCACTTTCCATCTTACCCCTTATTTATTTCTTTATTTACATTGGTTCACTTTTGATGTCATCTGCTTTGGTCGCTTGTTATTTACAAAGAATTAGGATGGTAAAAAGATGGACCAAATTGATTGTCTCAGAGTGGGATCAGACCAACCGAAAAATTTCGGTCCAGTCCCAGTTTAGAGAGTTCATCCTCCTGGACCGGACCAGACCGAATCTTTAGAGTTTTTTTTTTTAATTTTTATTTTTAAATATATGTATATATAAATAATAATATATAAATTTTAATATTAATATTAATATATATTAACATATTAATATACAATATATACTCTTATAATATTAACATATTATGATTTATAGTAGACTAGTAGTTGACTAGTTATAATATAAAAATATAAATTATAATATATCTAGATAAAGTATTAGTAATAATTTATAAGTAATAAATATATTATTATTATTTAATATATTATTACTAATTTATCACTATTTATTAACATATAAATATATAATATACTAATGTAAATTGTAATAGTGTTACTACTAATTAGTTATAATTTATTAACATATACTAATATAATAGTATTATTAGACTATTAGATTATTAGACTATTAGTTATAGTTTACTAACATACTTAATATTTAATATAGACTAACATATTAATATATAATATATACTCTTATAATATTAACATATAAATAATAAGTGTATTATTATTATTTAATATATTAATACTAATTTATCACTATTTACTAACATATAAATATATAATATACTAATGTAAATTATAATAGTATTATTACTTATTAGTTATAGTTTATTAACATATACTAATGTAATAGTATTATTAGACTATTAGATTATTAGACTATTAGTTATAGTTTACTAACATACTTAATATTTAATATTAATTAACATATTAATATATAATATATACTCTTATAATATTAACATATAAATAATAAGTGTATTATTATTATTTAATATATTATTACTAATTTATCACTATTTACTAACATATAAATATATAATATACTAATGTAAATTATAATAGTGTTATTACTTATTAGTTATAGTTTATTAACATATACTAATGTAATAGTATTATTAGACTATTAGACTATTAGTTATAATATACTAACATACTTAATATATAATATATACTAACATATTAATATATAATATATATTTTTATAATATTAACATATTATAATTTATAATAGTTAAATTTGGGTCAAAAAAATATTTGATCATTGTAGAATTTTAGATTAAATTTAGCCTATTAAATCATATGGGGCACCCTAAATCGGACCGAACTGCCCCTGGATCAAATTGGACCGGATCGGTATGGATTGACCTCCTGTTCGATCTGGTCCAGAGTGAAAGAATTATTAGACTAAATATAATCGATTTACAAATTTTTCAGATGAGACCGGACCATTTATACTCTTACAAAGAAGGTGTCTACATTAGTTCACTTTTTCAACCGACTTCGTCTCATTTGAAATATATATTTCGTGTTTTTTCTTTTTCTACTATTCTTTGTGTGATTTTTGTTGTAGACAAATATATTTAACAATTTTTATTAGATAGTTGAAGGTTAATATATTTAAAAGAAAATGTTGATGAGATGGTTGCTTTGTGTTGTGCATTTCTGCGAGAGAACGTCAACACAGTCTGAAGATAAACGCTGAAGGAAACCAACTTTTTCATTCTCTAGACCGAATAGAAATCGTTGGGTAAATATTTCTCCATGCATAGATCTTTTGTTCTCTTTTGGATTTCCTTCTTTCTCATGTATTTCTTTTCTCTGTTTGACTGTATTCTTCGTTGTCGTTGGTTCTGTGTTTTTTTCCCTTGCATGCCGAACAAGAAGTGCGAGTTCCTCTTTCATTCTATCTTTTATTTGATTTTTTTCCTGCTGGATTTTCTCCGTTGTAGTCTTTGCTCTGCGTGTTTGATTATTTTCTTTGTTATTGTTACTTGTCTTCGATTATTGTTTGTTATAACTGCAGGGGCGGAACCAGAATTTTATATTTGGGGGGGCGATCGATAAAGTGTACGATGCATGTAAATTTTAGAATGATGGTCATCAGTGATAGAAGTATTATGATCTGTTGTTATCGAGCTTTCTAAACATATATTAGTTTTCGAATTATCTACGTCTTAAAAAAAAAATCAATTGTACTTAAGTACTTGCTCATATTTTTCTATGATTTAAGAAAAATTTATAGATCAAGAATAAATTTGAGAAATTTCTAATAAGTAATAATGTAACGCTATTAAATTTTTAACAAATTATATCTCACAATCATACAAGTTAGAGTAAAATTAAATAAGTGAGTATAATCAATTAATTTTACAATCATATAAATTTATAATCAATTTTTTTACTAAAATTAAATTGTTAGAATAACTGCAAGATTACATGAGTTAAAATTTAGATTTAAATGAAAATAAAAGTTAAAATATAAATAGATGTATATGAAGATTTAGAGAAATAATTTTAGTAAAAATTTGAGGGGGGGCGATTTATTTATTTTTTTTTAAAATTTAAGAGAACATTTTAATTATATATATAAATTATATATATTTATATTAAAGTTAATTTTTTTAAAAAAGTTTGGGGGGGGCGGTAGCCCCCCCAAGGTCATACATGGGTCCGCCCCCTAGTTATAAGGGTATTCTCGCTAGTAAATTTTTTCTCTTTGTTTGGTCGTATTTTCAATTTCGTTATTTTTTTTTTCTCGTTAGTTTTAGGGTTTGTTTGGCTGGATTTTTGTCTCAGATTTCATTTGCTTGTGTTTTGTTTTTCGATTTTGGGTTGGTTTTTTGCTCTGCGCTTTTTTCTTTCCAATTTCGTTCTGTTCAATTCGTGTTGGTTCGGTTCAATTTGTTTGTGTCAATGGATGTAAGAATATTTGAAAGAGTGCGTGTGAAGTTTTTTGGGGGACGAAAGTGGAAAGAGATGCCAATGAAGGTGCACAATAGTAAGGGTTTAGGATTTGCAGGGGAGAGATTGGTTTGAAGACAAACACGAAGAGGTTAGATGGGGGGCGAGGGTTTCATTCCAAAACACACCGTTTCAGAGTTGTGGTAAAGTGGTGCGTTTTGAAATTAGGCTTTGGGCTTTTTCCTTTCTGTAGCGAGCTGGGCTTCAAGGAAAATATTAAATTAAAATAAATATGATTATAAATTAAAATAATAATTTATAATTAACTATAATAATAAATTATAATAAAATAAAATAAAATATAGATTTATTAGTAACGAAATTATAATTATCTTAATTAAATTAAATTAAATATTAAATTAACAAAAATTAAAGTAATATATTGAAATAAAATTTATTAAATTATAGGTTAAAGTAAAATATTGAAATAAAATAAATAAAATAATAAAATCAAATTTAATTAAATCAAATAATCGAAATATTTTTCTAAATTTATTTTAAATTATAAATATTATTCTAAATATTAATCTATAATATTAAATAAATTAATAATTTAAAAATAAATTAATTAATATATTAAAATAGATATATGTAATGAAATTAAATAGGAAATAAATAAATTTACATAAATTAATAATAAAAAATTTAATATTTTGTAAGAATTTTAAAAAAAAAATAAATATAGGTTAAAGTAAAATACAAATTAATGAAGTAAAATAATAAAATAAAATTCGTTTATATCAAATAATCTCAATATTTTTATAAACAATAATATAACTTATGAATGTTAATATTAATTATAAACAATAATATTAAAATTAATCTATAATATTAAGGAAAATAATGAAATAAAATAATATATTAAAGTAAAATTTGTTAAAAAATTATTGAAGTAAAATAAATCAAATAATCAAAATATTTTTATAAATATTAATATAAGTTATAAATATTATTCTAAATATGAATCTATAATATTAAATAAAATATTAAAATAAAAATAAAATAATATATTAAAATAAATATATGTAATGAAATTAAATAGGAAATATATAAAATTACATAAAAAAATAATAAAAAAATCAATATATTGAAATAAAATTTATTAAAATAATTAGAGGTTAAAGTAAAATACAAATTAATGAAGTAAAGTAATAGAATTTAATTTAATTTAATCTAAATATTTTTATAATTATTAATATAACTTATAAATATTAATATTAATTATAATTAATAATATAAATATTAAATTAATAAAATAAGAGTTTTGTATTGTGTAAAATTAAAAAATAAATTACACAAAATATAGCATTAAATGACAATATAATTTTAAAATGCACATTAAAATTTTAAAATAACAAAAACTAAAATAATACGCAAGTTTGAGTTTTGTATATTAAAATATTAAGTCAAGATGATTATAATAAAAAATTGAAATTAAATCAAAGAAATTTAAAAAAATAAAATAGAATCAGATAAATTACATTAAAAATAAATAAATAAAATTAAAATACTATCAACTAAAATAAATTAAAATAATAAATAACATAATATCAATCGAAATGATTATACTAAACATTTAGGATTTTCTATTCTCTAAAATTGAAATAAAATACAGACAAGTTAGAGTTTTGTATGCTAAAATAATACAAAAGTTAAACTTTTGTATAGTAAAATAATAATTAAGAAAAAATATTTAGAAAACCAAAAAAAATAAAATAAAACGAATCGTTAAAATAGTAGAAATGATAAAAATAATATCTAAAATATAAAACACTTAGAATTTTGTATTATGTTAAATTAAAATTCAAAATAACAAATACACAAAACGTAGCATTAAAATAATGAAATAATTAGAGTTTTGCATTCTGTCAAATTAAAAAAAAAAAAAAAAAATTACATGCGTCGGAAATACTTTGATAACATGATTATAAATCAAAATATTAATTATAACAAATAGCTTAATTCCTGTATTATCATTATTAGGTAATAGATTTGTTTTAATGAGGTCTCATTCATTTTCTTAAATATTTGCATATCAACATATATTTGTTCTATATTTTTTTGTTTTTACTAAATTTTTTAACTTCTTTTTTTTTCAAAGTACTGTTTGTTTTCCACCTTTAATCCATTGTTTTAATGATTGATCCTAACTAAAAATGGAATTAACAATTACTGCATTCTTTCTAGCCAACTAATTATGAATAAAATTTTAATTTCACAAATCTCTATTTGGCCTTTGTATTTGCTTTCATCATTTGTTGTAATTATGTTTTATTCTCTTGAATGTTTATTATAACTAGCATCTCTTCAAAATCTTACAAATGTATTCTCCTTTTTGTTTAATTTTTATGTTTTATATCTATTATGTCAACCCAACTATGCAATTAGCATTTAAATTTTTCCTTCTCACAACTTTCACCAAGTAGTTTATGGCATCTGGGAGTAAAAACTTACTGCAACCACTACACTTCTTCAAAATAATACTTGAATCTACTTTGGTTGACAAGAAATTGGTAAATAAGGCATATATGCATTAATTATTTTTGATTAATTAATTCAATAACTTGTATTCTATTTATTCATTTTTTTTTTATGTTTAAACAAATATTTCCTAAAATGTGTTCTTTTTATATGAATGCAACCAATCTTATTTCAATTACCGTCATATTTTTGTAAAAACATACATTTACAATGTCATTATGAAACTGTAACTTTATTTAATCTTTGCAAAACATTCTTCCAAAATTTATAAGACTGTTTGGTTCTGAACTTGAAAGTATTATTACACTCATTTCTCGTAATGGTCATATTTCACAAGTGAGTTTATAGAGAGCTGACCAAAAGATATCATTTGCTGGAGGCTGACATGATTTTGTGCAAAATCATGCCATAGATGTGGGGTACTTTTTGGTCTTCAGATATGAAGACAATTCTATCTTCCATATTCTAATATTTGACAATGCTACTGAAATTGAATATCTGGCATAAAATATTACTAACGAAATAGCCAAGCTTGTTTGTATATCAAATGATGAAGAATAATTAAATAAAGACAATACATCAGCTCCTCAAACTTCTGAGTAGCAAAGACTTAGTATTATTAACAGAAGAGAGAAAATGATTGAAGCAACCTACACATTAGAACTTACAAATCTTTCATTTACGCATTATTTGCGGCAACATAATATAAAAAAATGTTTTATAGTAAGTCTAAACTTATAGTCAGTTCAAGTTAATATTTAAATTCAATTACTTTCAAAAAATATGCTAATTATTTAAAATTTTTGTTTGTTGTATAGTATGTGCCTGTTGAATTTGCTACTAAATACTTATAAAAAAGTCAAATTGTCAAACTTGAAATTTCTAATAATAGAAAACAATGGCAAGCCGTTTGCTTTTTCAGTAGCAACGACTGTTCATCAATGAAAATGACGAAGGGATGGAGTATGTTTGTAAGATAAAGCAATCTGGAAGAAGGAGATGCCTTGGTCTTTGAGTTGATCAAGAAAAAGCATGTTGTGCTTAAGGTCTATATATTTCACACAACTGACTATGCATGAAATACTTTTTTAGTAAATTCTTTGCTTTCAATTTCAAGTAACTTTCTTTTAATAACTTTCTTTTTAATCTAGACAAATATCAATTCTAAGTATATTTTTATGTTGCAAAAAAATATGAATGTCCTATTTTGGCCCAAACTGAATGTCAATATGATCATTTTGCTGTGTTTTCTTCTATTTCAAAAATTACATGTTATGAAATTTGGTTTACCCTGACATGACAGCTCTATATTTTAGTTTATATAGGTTGCAATCATATGTCTTCTGTTGAGGTTGGTTTATTCATTTCCATCTTACTGATTTAAAAAACAACTTAGCAATAATAAATTACAATACTAGAGTAAAAGAAACTAAAAAATAAACTAAACTAAACTAAACTAAACTAAGCTGAAATAAAATCATAAAATAAAATAAATTGTAACTAAGCTAAACTAAAATAAAATTATAGTCGTAACAAATCTGAAAAAGAGAGTTAATAAATAAAATCATTAGCAATCAAATTGATTATTATTATTATTATTAGATCATACAAAAATATTATAGCATATTATTTTTTTCTGTGGCTATAAAAATATTACTTAATATGACTTACTAAATGGATTGATGTGATTCAGTAATTATGACGAGAAATTCAGTAATTCTCAATCATATGAGAATCGGCTTTCAATTCAGCTACATGTGATGCTGCTTTATTTTGTTTTTATTTTTTAGACATTTTTGTGATTTCAAATTGATTAATCTTTGCTTTGGTAGACTGAAGTATGTTTTAAAAATTTTAGAAAAGTTGTTGGGCATATTACCAAAACTACTTGTTAAAAGATTTGAAAAATAAAGTCTACAAACATTATACTTTTACTTTGGTGTTGATGATATATTCTCAACTTTGTTGGCATAGAAATATTTGATGTGTCACAAAATTCTTATTTGTTGCAAGTAATGTAGCTATCCTAAAAGGCATAAAAGATTCTTAAGGAATAAAAAATTTAAAAATATCAATTTAAACGTTGTACAATATTTTATTCCCTTTATTTATGGTTTCTCTCAATATTTTCCTCTATTTCTATATTTTGTACAAATATGTAATTATTTATACATTTCTTTTTCTTTTGGCATTTGTTAATGATTTATTCTCAATCATTAATCAAGATGTATAACTTTTGAAGAAAAAAAAATAACATCATTAGCTATGCATAAGAATGCTTATTTTCAGGATAATGTTTTTAATATTGCTTTTATTTTCTTTGATTTCATTGAAGCTGAATTTATTTTTGCTTCTCTTAGGTGCATATTTCAATTTTTAAATTTCTATTAATGGATTGAGTTGTAGTCTTTTTTTTTTTTTTTTGGTTCTTCAACGTCATAATTTACCTAGCCATTTACAAAACACGAATAAATATGTTTGAATATATAAAAGTTGATATAAAAATATTTTTTAAGTATTGAAGAACCTCAACTTAAAGGAACAACAAACTCTATATATAAAACTTGGCAAGATCTTGCAAGAAAAGCTTGTAGAAAAGTTTTGGATATACATGATTGGTGTCTTATTTGCTGTCATTTTTTTTCGATGGATGTTACATGTTGTTGACATCAAGACGAAACAAAAAAGATTATATTTCTATATGATGTCATGCTCTTTTTTTGTTTTTTTATATGGTGTCATACTTTTGCTTGTATACTCTTTAAATTTCTTATCTGAACTCTTTGTTAGGCTTCTATGATTGATTGTATGTAACAAAATACTCCAATTATTTTTTTAAAGCTTATGTTACTATGATTGATTGTATGTGACTCTAGACTATAATTTATATTTGTGCTATTTGATCATTCTTTTGTATAATATTTTTCAATCATTCTTCATTTTATATTATTTTGATGTTGAAAATTTTGACATTGAAAATTTTGGTTGAAGTATCGTATCATCTTGAAGAATGGTTGGACCTCACTTTTAGAAATGTGCTAGTTTTCATTCAGAAGATGCTAAAATGTAATATTTGATCTACTATTTTAGACTGTCAAAATTGCTTCAGGATTGTTCGTCTATAAGAAGCTAACTCATTTGGACTTAAAAAAACGTGCATCGTACATTGCAGTCCAACTAGTATATATGCATGTGTGTGTGTATGCAGAGATTGGATATCCCTTTACCTAGATATGTGGTGATTGGATATCCCTCCCTCGCACCATTAAAAAAAAAAAAGAAGATAGTATAGTATATAAATATATATAATTTACATATATAATTAAAATTGTTCTCCACTTTAATAAAAAAACAAATTGCTCTCCTACTACTCAGGCATCTAAAATTTTTATTAAAATTATCCTTCTAAATTCTAATACTCACCTAACTCCTCTCTTAACTTTTCATTTTATGGCTGACACCCAGATTATCTCCCTACTCTAACTTGATATGTAAACATATCTAGATTTTCAAAATATGTCAACATTATTGAAACTATGCAGAGAGCTAGCCATTTTAGAAAAATTAAAGATTTATTATTTGATTAACAAATTAATTCATCTAGTAATAACTCTTCATGTTTCTACTATTACTACTAAGTGGGCATTTTCTACTATAAAATTTATAAAAATTAAATTGCGTACTCGAATAAAAAATGAGTTTCTTGTAAATCATTTGCTAGTTTATATTAAGAAAAAAATTGTCAAGAATTTCACTTCAGATATGATATTAAATTAATTTTATTTCACGAAAGATTATCGTCGAATTTAATTTAAAAGAAAAATTCTAAGTTGATATTTGCTTTATATTTTTCTTTTTGTAATAGTTTCTAGTAAACTACAGAAATTCTAAGGAAGATTTTATAAAATGATTTATAGATACATATTTTTTTATACATAATTTTATAACATATGTTATTATTTTTATATGCATAAATCACGTGTAAAAAATACATATTATTTATATTCACATATACAATATACTTTGTCAACCGCCCCAAATATCAGATCTTACTTCCGCCCTCAATCCAGATCTTAATGAACAGCATAAACTCACCCAACATAATTAATTGAAGTTACAGTCAGACAGATGAAACAAATTTCATCCATATGATTGGAATAATTATAAGAATTGGCAATATAACTATTATATTCTTTAAGTCGGTGTGTCGGTATGTGAAGTATATATTCGCATAATTCAAATTTTAAATTTTATTTTTTAAATGTCAAGATTTACATTATAAGATTCAAATTTTAAATTTTATTTTTAAAATTAAATTATACCATGTACGCAATTTTATTATCGGTTTGAAAATATAGTTTTTCTTAACCATATCACAGATTAGTTTTCAATCCACCTAACATATTATTGATTAGATTATGATTTGAAGAAGAGTAATTATATTCATCATTCTAATTCTTATCATCTTTTCATCATCTTATAATATGACAGATAATTAGAGATTATTTTATATATTTCATTTAATTCCATATCATAGGAGAATAAGAAAACAGATGATGAATAAGTTTTTATTTTATTTTTTAAATGGGAAGTAGAAAAAGGGTAATTGTGTACATTTATTAGAGATGAAGGAAAAATATTGACAATTTTCAAATTATAAAATAAACATCAGAGAGAGTTCTAAAAGAGGTTAAAAATTAATAATAGAAACAACATATGGTCTAGAAGGAAAACATAAGTACTATGATGTGAAAGAAAAGGTAAAAGAAAAATATCACGAAGTTGTATTTTTAATAAAAACATGCATATATATATATATATATGTACTAATACATGCATATGGAAGTTGAATGGCTCTAAGATAAGATTTACTCTATTATCTAAGATTTACTCTAAGATAAGATTTAATTCGAAATGTTCTCTTTTGGAAGTAGTATTACATTATTTGAGATGACATTCTTCGTTTTTAACAAATTCTATCATTTTCTCTTCAACGTTCTTACAAGGAAAGTAAGTTTGTACTTTGTAGCTTAAAGCATTGGCTGATGGTATTTTTGTTACATCTTTGTTGGTCTCTCTCATCTTACTAAAAAGGCCTTGGGGGTCATTATAGATGAGTTTACTTGGGTTTAGGCACTGACTTCTAAAGTTGATGTCTTTATAAATTTTGTTTTCCTGCTTATCTTGGTTAAATCGATTGTTTTAATTGGTACATGTAGTTTGCTAAATGGTTATAGAAAGTTTGTTTTCCGGCTCATAATCACATAAAAACAATCCTCCACTAATAGGGCACCACATCAGACATTGGGCATAACTTACAATAGACACATTCGTAGAGAATCGAAAATTAGGCCAAGCTTTTCGTTGCTCTCAGTACCTGTGTTTGTTCATCTCAGTCTCCCCTTTTTTGACGCCTCTCCTCTCACGGCAGAGAAATCTCATGAGCTTGATCACTCTCTTTCTATTTTAATTTTTTTTTATTCCTTTGGGGGTGGTTTTGCTTTGGAGTTTGTCGAGGGAAATTTTCTTTCTTTTTTCCGAGAAACAAACACAAAGAATAAGAGTATAATTAATTTCAGAGCACTCGAGAAAAAAGCTTGAGAAATGACACTTTCTTTTCTTCCCTTGATCAAGAGCCGTCGGCGATGTTAATGCACCACTGTTGTTGACATAAATTATCTCGTAGATTGTTATTGGGTTGAAACTTGAACCCCAGTATATTTCTGAGCATTTTTTCATTTTTGGTTTGCAACCCAGTGTTCTTTGTCGGTTGTTTTATTTTATTTCTGTTTCTTTTTTCTTTCTCCATTTCTTTGTGGAAAACAACGTTTACATGTGAAAAAAACTATAACTTGATTGCGAAGACAAAAATAGAAGAAGGAGATGAAAGGCTCACCATTTCTATTATGCCGAGAGGCAAATCCCTAGAGAGTGTTGGAGGTCAGGGTTGAGAGGGTTAGCGTCAAGAGAGGCTGGTCGTTTTTCACCACCATTATTGCGAGAAAGGGTGGCCTTCACAGAAGAGGGGCCGAAAGTGGGTCAGTTTTATCTAGGATTAGATCAAACCAGGGGGGAAGGGAGGCAAGAAAGTGTCGAGAATGAGAACCCAAGCATTAATCTCTTCATCGTATGCATCACGAAATTAAACAGAAATTGATGTGCAGTGTACGTGACATCACCCTATTGGTGAGCTGTTTTTAAGTATTTATGAACCCGACCGACTCTAAAATATTATTTTTGTACTCTTCGATTTTATTTAAAATTTATCTTAATTTATTTTTATTTTATTATTATATTTTTATAATTCTTTATACAAAATATAAATTTTTATACACATTTTTTAAATTTCAATATATATATTTTAAATTCTAATACATAATTTTTAAATTTTTAAATAATAATAATATTAAAAAATAAATTTAATTTATCTTATTTTGGAATCCAAATAGACAATCTTTTGTTTTTTTGTTTTTATTTTAATCGTGGGTTTCTTTCTCTCTTTTTTTTTTTTTTAAACATATAAATAAATAACATGCATATAAGTTCATTTCTTGTTTTTGTTTTCCTCAGATATGGCCGAGGAAGAAACGTTAATATACACATTTCAAGGCCTAATTCTGAACGGTGCTTACGAGTGGAATAACCAGAGTGTGACCTCACGAGAGATGGCCAATTCACTAAAAACCAGACATGTATGTTTGGATTTTGGGAATGCCCAAAACCGAAGCAGACCTTGCTTGATTTGGGCTTTATGTGTACTGTACAAGTGTACATCTACTCCAGATGTAGGCCGTAGAGCATTCAAAGCCTGTCATTAATCGACTGCATGCAATGGATTTGGATTGATTTTCAGATTTGAAACCCTCTGACCCCAGACTGCCTTCCAATCACTCACACAGCTAAGCAGCAGCAGGTGCATCAGCATGTAAGCTATAACCCCAATCCTGCTATGAAAATGATCGTTTTGGGACACATTCACAAATTTGACAGCTATTATCAAATAAATGTCTCTTCTATTCTCATAACTTATTTTAATTTCTTTTATTTAATCTTTTTTAATTTTTTTAATTTTTAATTTTTTTTTTACATAATAATATTTTATTTAATTTTTAATTATAATTATAATTATAATTCATCTCATCTTAATTTATATCATTTATAAAAGAAGAATGAGGGGATCACGCACACTCAGCGCATCCCCCTCATATGAACAGTGTCATGAACAGTGCATGGCACTGTTCATGTGAGGGGGATACGCTGAGTGCTGCGTATCCCCCAGCATTACTCTTTATAAAAATATACGAGATCAAAATCTCACGAGGCCCCTTGAAAGATTTTGGAAGTTGGGAGAACTAAGATAATCTTTAGCCTAATCTTATGCACAAATTATCTGTTGAAACCTGTCATGACATTAATGCCACATGGTTTTGCTGGTTCAGAAGCTGGTGGGAGGGCAAGACTTTCCCCATAATTTGCAAATAATGGGCTTTAACCCTTAGACATCTTTGGTGGGCAGTCTTGTATATGTCCTCCTAACTAATATGCTTGAAAAGATGGCTTCAATTTTAGAAATGGATTTATAATTCATTTAAAAAATAAATAAAATAATTAGTGTCATTAAAGAGAGTCGGCTAGCAGGGAACAGTGAAAAAAATTAATAAATGAAAATTGACAAAAACAAGAGAAGGAGAGAAAGAGGGCTTTTAATAAGAAGAAGAGGAGGAAGAGAAAATGAGAAATAAATGGTTGGTGAAGAATAAAATCTGCCAAGAATCTGGAGCTGATGCCTGATCAGTAGAGAAATCGGCAGGTTGGATAGAGCTGGAAGTCGAACACAGGACACGAGGCCAGTTCAGAAGCTGTAACCAACTAACCTACCTTCTCTTATAGCTAGCAATGCAAACCCTCTTAATGACCATATTCCATCTCAATTATTCACCAGAAATGATATTAGAAATCCTAGGATGCTTAAAAAAAAGTGAATAAATGTGGATTTTCTATTTTTAAAAAAATTATTAATTTTTTAATAATAATTTTATTTATTTTTAAAATATTTATGCATTATACGAATATATATAATATTATTAATTATTGACATTTACCAGATTGAATGAGTAATGCTAAGCAGCATCCAACACTCATTGCACACATTCATATGAACAGTGTATATGAACAGTATATATATACTATTTATATGAATGTGTAATGAGTGTTGGATGCTCCCAATATTTCGTTCAAGGGGCATGTGCAGAGATTTATACTGTTGGTGCACTTTGCAGACCAACCACATGTTTAATGTTCTGTGGACCCCACCCTCCCCCCTTCTATTTTGAAACCCTCATTCTTTGTAGATAAACTTTTTGGTCTCTATTGACTATTGGTCTATACAATCAACCCCTGCACATCCATCCACGTATATTTTCTACAATATTTTCGTACATTATCCTATATATATATATGCAGAAAAGATATAAGTAAGTTAATTTGTTTAAAAACTGAACGTACATCTCAAACTGAACAGACTTAAATGTTTGTTTTTTGATCCATGAACATGAACTCTCCCTCATAAATGGCTATTTCCAACGAAATTTATGGGTAATGTAAAGAGTTGGCCGGTGGGTAGTTGTACATCTCCATGGCTTTTCACTTTATTTTGGGACTGAGAACTAAAAAATAAATTATACCCATCTTGGACTGATTGCAATCGAGTCTTTGTAGTTTGTACTCAAACAAAAGAACTAATTGTTGTACCATTTTGATCGGTTCGTATGGAATGGATGAGCAGTGATGTAGAAAGGCCTGTTTCTTGAATGTGGGGAAGATGCCTTTCTTGGCCATACCCGTGAGCTGCGCTGAAAGAGAAAAACAGAGACACAAACACGTACATAAAATGTCAAAAGGTAAAGAAAGAGCAGTCAGCAGATCTTTAAAGTTGAAACGGGTGGGGCACCGGGCATAAGCAAGTAAACAACGGGGACCCGGGAGAGTTCTCAGTGCTAGTGGATGATGGCCGACGCTCTCATGTGACCATGACATCAATTGAGAGAGATGCACTGCACCCTCCTCCATTTGTCTAAATTTTTACGTGCTTTAAAGATAAAAAGAGTTTGTAAGACTAGAACATCTCAGCTCAGATTAACATAATGAAAAAGGAAAAGAAAAGAAAGAAACTAGAAAGCCTGCACCAGTCACCACCGCCATTGATATAACCTCTATCAACACCATTATTATTATGATTATTATTATTATAGTTAAGGATTATTTCATTGTTGATATGTTGGAGCACTAGTAATAAATTTATTTAAATTTTTATTTAAAAGTAGTATATTTTTGATGAATTATTATTTAAAAATTAAATAAAAAATATTTTTATTTTATTTTATTTATTTTTTCTTATATTTAATTAAATATGATAATTTTTTTAATATATATATAAATTTATACTTAAAAAAAAAAAATAATGAATCAATTGGTAATGCTCTTGGTAAACGTTGTCCAAGAGGACCCATCAAACACAGTATATCAGATAAAATCGAGAGCCTACAAAAAGGACCTCCCTCCTCCACTTTTCCTCATCACATCCTCGACCTCTCTCTCTAGCTGGGTAATGCTTAGAAGAAGGATACACGGTCTCATTTGTTCATTCGCTTATTTAGTTTGTACAGACATTTTTTTTTCTTAAATGAAGTAAGCTTAGTTTCGTTTGTTTTTTTGTTTGTAGAAAAATGGGTTCTTATGTGTGGACTCTGTTACTGGGTTTCTTATTTATTGTCCCCGGAACCATGGGAGCTCCTCCGAGGAAGCCTGTTGATGTGCCATTTGGGAGAAACTACGTGCCCACATGGGCTTTTGATCACATTAAGTACTTCAATGGAGGCTCTGAGATTCAGCTCCATCTCGACAAATACACAGGTAATAAGAGGAGATAGAGAATTAGTAGACTAATGCCATCTGCTAATAGAATAAATGCTTGTACATGTCTCATCTTAAGCTCTATCACTCATATTTTCTTCCAAACACATGTTTGATTCTTAAAAGGTACTGGTTTCCAATCCAAGGGTTCTTACTTGTTCGGCCACTTCAGTATGCAAATCAAGTTGGTTCCTGGGGATTCTGCCGGAACAGTTACTGCCTTCTATGTGAGTGATTCTCATCTCATTTGTTTCTCATCTTTCAATTCATTTCGGTCATAGTGTTATCGTCTCAATTGTCTGGGGATGTTTATCCGATAGAAAGACCAAAAAAGAAAAAAAAAATCAGTGGTCGCAAAAACAGAGTAGTTGTGGCCAACGACCCCAGTTTAGTTGGGATTTTACTTGAGTCCGCTTGATTTTCAAAAGGCGGAGACGACCCCAGTTTAGGTAGGATTTTACTTGAGTCCGTTTTTTCAAAAAGCCGAGACTTTTACGTTCCTTTGGGCTTTTCTTCTTTAAATCCTGTTTTGTTACAGTACTGATCATAATCTTTATGCTACAGCTATCATCTCAAAACTCGGAGCATGATGAAATAGACTTCGAGTTCTTAGGGAACAGGACGGGGCAGCCTTACATTTTACAGACAAATGTCTTCACAGGAGGGAAGGGCGACAGAGAACAGAGGATTTATCTTTGGTTTGACCCAACCCAAGCTTACCACTACTACTCCGTTCTCTGGAATATGTATCAGATTGTGTAAGTTCCCTCTTTTTATTTCTTTCTTCCTTTTCTGGGGGAAAATCTTTTTCTTCTTCCTCTCCTTCTGCATTTGTTTTGGAAAATACCTAATCTGATTTTTAGTTAGTTTATATTGGACTGAACAACCCCAAAATTTCCAAATTGTCAATCTCAAACTACTGCCACTTTCTTGGGAATTTAGTTCTTGTTTGACATAACAGATGATTATTTCTGCTTGCGCTCTTTAGAGTGTAAATTTCCTTAACATACCTGGCTCTACATGAGTGGGGTGCTTTCCAGTTTAGTTGTTGATATTAATGACTTCATCTAAAATGCTACAAGCAGTCTAGCAGATTCTTATTACCCAAAATTCTTAGTTAACCTATAATTATTTTCATCCCTATAGGCTATAGCCGATGATCAACAAATTATCAGATCAAATTTATGATGACCCTCTAGCCTTGACTAGAGATTCTTTCTTTTTCTGAATCCAGTCTCACATATTCTTTGAAAACTCTAAACCGAGGATAAATAGATGATATATTGTAATTCATATCCATCAACATCCAATAGTTGGCCACAATCATGGGATATGTTAAATTGGATTTTCCGACCAAACAGGAACATAAATCAAACAAAGCAACGACTAATGAAGTCGGTGTGTCCCATTAGTGACAATCAACTCTGGTCACCAGGAACAAGGATTGGTTCCATCATGGGGCCTTACTGTGCAAACCGTAGATGCCGACAGAAGACTTTCGAAATCAATGATGAAAATCGGGAGAGATTCAGTCACTTTTAACCTTTTTTCAAAAGTAGAAAGACTGATTTGTCTGCATGTGGATGTTGGGACATGGAAGAGATAATGCTCTACTTTTTCAATGTGTCAGGTTTTTTGTGGACGACGTACCCATAAGGGTATTCAAGAACTGCAAAGATTTGGGACTGAGATTCCCATTCAACCAACCCATGAAGATCTACTCCAGCCTCTGGAACGCCGATGACTGGGCAACAAGAGGCGGTCTCGAGAAGACAGACTGGTCCAAGGCACCCTTCATCGCCACCTACAAGAGCTTCCATATCGACGGCTGCGAGGCGTCGGTGCAGGCTAAGTTCTGCGCCACTCAGGGCAAAAGATGGTGGGATCAGAAGGAGTTCCAAGACCTTGACGCTTATCAATACAGACGCCTGCAGTGGGTCCGTACCAAATACACCATTTACAACTACTGCACAGACAGAGTTAGATACCCTTCTATCTCACCAGAGTGCAAGCGAGACAGAGATATATGATTGATTCCTGAAGCCTGATATTACTGCTACTACTGCCATTTGTTTTATTTACCATATTAAATCATGGCGGGGGGGATATGTTCTCTTTTATTATTCGTTATTTTCCACGATTGGGTTTCTGATATTTTTAAATGGGTGTTTGTGTAATCTGTACTGTAAACTACTGTCTTAAGATTTATGTTATCGAGCTTGCATGTGGACTAAAATCCCAGTGAGTTTTGTCGTCTATATATATATATATATATATATATATTTTATGGTGAAATACTTCGATGAAGATTTCCATGTAAAAGTATTCACATGCTTGGCCATTTAGGTTTTTTAATGCTTTAGCGTGATACAAATATAGATGCACGAGAAAGTGGTCCATGCAGTTTGCATGTGCATTAAAAGGGACACCTTAAAACGTTTTGTTTCCCTGAGTCTTGTTTTTCCATCATCTTTCAAGCTCGAGATGAATAAACATGGTAGAATCCAGAACTCGAAACCTAACGGGTTATCTATATTAAATTAAGGGGATTTGTCTGAAAAAGAGGAGAAGAAGACGACATGCATATATAGTTTCACAGATTTCAGTGTTAGCATCAGAAACTTGCTTTCATGGGCTTTACAGAGTTTAATAGCAATTCTATTGAAATTTCCGAAGGGGGATGAAAGCTATATCTGTTTAAAGGCTTTAAAAGCACAATAGACCAATGAAAAATGCTTACTATATGTAATATGTCCCATAGTCTTGACACCTCATATATTTTTATTTATTTTTTTAATTCTTTTTTTTATTTAGTAGTTAAAGAAGTGATTATTAGTGTATTAATATTATTTATTTATTTTTTAAAAAATTCTAAAATGATAAAAAAAAAGACTAAAAAATAAGAAAAAAGATTTAAAATAAAAAGTTTTAAACCAAGGATGAGATGGAGCGTGCTCATAAATCATTGCATGACTTTATCACACAAAGTCACAAAGTCTTTGTGTGATAAAGTTGAGCTATTAGAGGCCCAATCGAATCCAACTAATCGGACAGGCTTTGCAGAAGCCTTTACCAAGCGTCCACATCATATAAGGCCTCCAAAATTAGAAAATTGATGTTTTCTTCTCATTTTTTAGTTACTACCAAATCTTTTTTATAATTCTAATAACAACAACAACAATGATAAAAATAATAATATTTTCCTCATAGTAGATTTATTTGGTTTCCGTTTAGATTTAAATTTCCCTTTGAGATCGTCACAGTATCAGGCTTTATTGCTACAACTATTTCAACTTTATTCAATCTATCTGCAGATTGTAGCATATCAGTTTTTTTTTTTAAAATAAAAACTATCAATAAAATTAGGATATTCTCTTCTTTCTTAAAAAATATCAAAACGTTAGGCCTTCAACAAATTGTCCAAATGAGCTTATTGTTTGTTCTGATCTTATAGTTGGAGTTTGAATAATTACTTTAAGGGTGATTTAGATTTTTAGACTTAACTCATCTCAAATTTATCATTACATTTTTTTAAATTCTCATATAAAACACAAATTTTAATATAGCTTTTTTAAATTTTAATACACGAATTAACCCCCATCATAACGAAATTCATTTGATTGATACATAGACTTACCAATTCAACACAGATCTAAGATATTTCCTCGAATCATTGATAAAAAGATTTTTTTTATTTGTTCCCTGAACTTAAACTTAATTATTCGAGAAAAACAATTTTCAATAACTTGTTGATCCCTATCCCTCCTCCCAAATTTTCAGATTTATCTTTTTTTATTTATTTTATTCTTTGATAGAATTCTATTTCTAATTCATTAAAAATATTTGATAATATTTAAATATAATTAAATATAATATTTAAAATGAAATAGAATCTATTTAATGAAAATAATATTAAAAAAAAATGGAAGGGTGATTAGAATGAATGATTTTTTAAATTTCAATTCAATTTTTTTCAAATTTCAAAATAATAATAATATTAAAAAATAAATTAAATTTATCTCAACTCATCTCGTTTTCCTAGCCAAACCAGGCTAAGAGAATTTGTTCTCCTTTTCATATTTTGGTGTCTTACGGAATCAATAGAGTTGGTGCAAATTTTCTGGCATTATAGATGAAGCAAACAAGTTTTTGAACAAAGCTTTCCTCCGAGCATTTGTGTTCATATAAACAAATTTCAAAGCAAGATTATAATGCTAATATCGAATAATGGGATTGCTTGTTTTGAATAAAAATAATACTCATCCAAAACAAAAAAACAAAAAGGGTCGATCACAACTGATTACATATCTTCAAAATCAGAAATTTACAAGAAAACCGGGAGAGAAGTTCATAAACAGCAGGAAAATGGAGGTCACTTCCAGTTGTTGGCAACAATATCAGCAAGATCAACTACCCTCTGGGAATAACCCCATTCATTGTCATACCAAGCAATCACCTTAACCATGTCATCTCCCATAACCATAGTCAGTGAAGAGTCAACAGTTGATGACACGTCACTGCACCTAAAGTCAACTGAGACAAGAGGCTCATCACACACAGATAGGATACCCTTGAGTTGATTTTCAGCAGTATCCCTAAAAGCTGCATTTACCTCCTCTGCAAATGTCTTCTTTGACACTTGAACAACAAGGTCCACGACTGAGACATTAGGTGTGGGCACACGAAGAGCAATGCCATTCAGTTTCCCTTTGAGGCTAGGAAGAACAAGGGCCACAGCTTTTGCAGCACCTGTGGAAGTTGGAACTATGTTGAGCGCCGCAGCTCGTGCTCGGCGAAGGTCACGGTGGCTTGCATCAAGTAGCCTCTGGTCTCCGGTGTAGGAGTGGGTGGTCGTCATGGTACCCTTAATGATGCCTAACATATGATAATACATGTATCAGCATAATGGATATAGTCATAAAAATAAGGCGAGAGAACATGCAGAGAAAGGACAAGTATACTAGTGATAAGAAAGTTACCGAATTTCTCGTCGATGACCTTGACAAAGGGGGCAAGGCAATTAGTGGTACAAGAGGCATTGCTGATGATGGGCTCGTCTGGGTTGTAAGCATCAGCATTAACGCCGACCACGTATGTTGGTATATCGCCTTTCCCAGGAGCAGTGATGAGCACCTTCTTCGCCCCTGCCTGTATGTGCTTTCCCGCACCATCCCTGTCCACAAACACTCCTGTCCCTTCTATCACCAGGTCTATCTCCATTTCCCTGCATAAACCACCCTCTTTGGTTACTACTCCATTTACGTACCACTCCTCCCTACCCAGAATAGAATAGAGGAAAATCTTTTGTTTTTGAGCCATTTTCAGAAGCAAAAAATAAAAATAAAAAAGAACCTACTTCCAGGGAAGGTTGACGGGGTTGCGGTTAGAGACAACTTTGATGACCTTCCCATCAACTGAAATGGCAGCATCGCCTACAGGCTTCACGTCAGCATCGAAGATGCCGAGGGTGGAGTCGTATTTGAGAAGATGGGAAGCCTGCTTGACACCGCCGGTGTCGTTTATGGCAATGACGTCCAGAGGGGAGTCCTTCCTGCCATGCCAACACCTCAAGAAGTTCCTTCCGATTCTCCCAAACCCATTGATCGCTACCTTCAGTTTGGCCTCCACCACACCCTTTCTGTAACCACCGTTCCTGCCGACCTGCAACATTGCCCAATACAACGTTGAGAAAATCCGATTCTTGACTACTAGCTAGATCGCCTAGAGTTAATTAAATTCAAGGCATTTATACTCCTAAATGTACTATGAAATCCTGAAATCCAAAATGGCACCCAAATTTCTTTTACAAAGGTTTCTTATGTCGCCTAACCCATTTATCTGAAACGACATTTTCAGTTGCCTACGATAATGATCCAGAGCCAGAGCCAACGATAATGATCAATCAAATTATTCATATTCAAACCACATCAATCACACTCTGCAGAAAGCAGATTGATCACCCAAATCGATCCTTGTCCTGGTTGTCCAAATTATCATACTAGTGGAGACAATTGGTCGTAAAAGTTAGTATTTGTCATGATTCAATCGAAGACAAATCCATGCAAGCATCATGAAGTGTGAGCTAAATCAAACATGTTTCCTATCGAGTCTTGAGTTTTGAGATTGGGTTATGATTTATTGACTTAAACAGTAATTAGTAAGAAGTTGAATTCAAACTCACAGCAGAGGTCTGAAAGTCAATAACAGAGAGCAAGTCTTCGGAAGTTTTCCGAGCAAAGGGAAGAGAAGCTACTGAACTGCGAAGGCCAGAGAACTCGGAGAACCCCTGAGCCGAGACCTGAACACAGAAACTAATGTATCACGAATTAAGAAAATAAAAGAAAGGAAGCTAAATGTAGAAGAGAGGAATGGGTATTTGAAGAAGAGACCTTGAGAGATGGCTTTGGCACAGAGAGAGTTGCAGAAGCCATGGTTGTTTAGTTTACAACCTCAGCAACAGTTGCAGCAGCCGCAGCAGCTCAAGTGGCCAATGTAAGTTGGAAAAAGGGAGGTGGAGGGTAGATAATAATATGGAGAGGATGAGATTCTTGATAGCCTCTCGTTCAACTTATGGCTGTGGTTCCGTAGCATGTTATTTCTCTTCCACATCGTCCATAATCCTGCGTTCTTATCTCTCTTTTACTAATGCCATTGATTTTCTGGTTTCCGGGCCGAAATTGGAGCCCAGTTTAGGTAACAGAGTAATTGGGCTTTGTGCTATGAACTGAACCCCGATCATAAACAGACTAAACTGTTGTATTTGGGAGAGGAAAAAAACAAACCATATTCATGGACGTAAATTAATCAGGCGAAAAATAAAAAAGCTTCATCCCTAAACGAAAAAGGTTACATTCGTCTCCGTGCATGGGCCAGCACCAGCAATTCAGCAATGAAATAAAGGAAAAAATGTTATGAAACTTAAATAAAGGAACTACTATTGCAAAAGAGAAATAAGAAATTCTCTCTGAAAGTCTTAAGAACTAAAACTTTCTTTCTCTCTCTATTTTTTCTTATGAATTTCATTACAACTGAAACCCCTATTTATAGGCTTTGAAATTACTATGCAAGTTACTATACAAGTCACTATGCAGAATTTAAAATAATAGTGGTGGGGTCATTCACATAATTTAGTGGTGGGACAGGGGCGGCTGATAAATTTCGTTCATTCATTTCACTCCCCCTTGAATGACTGCCAATAAGATATCTACCTCGTTAAAACCTTGCCAAGTAAAAACCCAGTGGAAGAAAAATCAATGGCGAAGGAAAAAGAGTACAGTCTTCTTATGTATCCACAAGTGCTTTAAGATTGTCTCATTAAAACCTTGCAGAGGAAAACCCAGTGGGACAAAACCTCAGCGAAGGAAAAAGAGTACAATCAGCACATTTACTCCTCCTGAAAAGTGCATGACAAAAGATCTTTGAGTTTTCGCATTCCAATGTTATGCACAATCTTCTTGAATGTGGAAGTTGGTAATGCCTTTGTGAATAAATCTGCCAGATTATCACTAGATCGTATCTGCTTGACATCAATTTCACATTTTTCTTGAAGTTCATGAGTATAAAAGAATTTCGGTGAAATATGTTTGGTTCTGTCACCTTTGATATATTCACCTCTGATTTGAGTGATACAAGCAGTATTATCTTCATATAAGATTGTTAGGCTATTATTGATCATGGGAAGTCCACACTTTTCTTGGATATGTTGAATAACTGATCTCAACCAAATACACTCTCGACTTGCTTCATGAATAGCAATGATTTCTGAGTGATTTGAAGAAGTAGCAGATAGTGTCTGCTTAACAGATCTCCATAAGATCTTAACTCAAAAGATAGTTAATTTTATAATAGAGCTCTAGCTCTGATACCAATTGTTGCCCAGATGACTAACACAAGAGGGGGGGTGAATTGAGTTGTATTTAAAAAAATAACAATTATAAATCAAATATATAATATAAAATATAAACAAAATATGAAACAATAATAAATATAAAGAGTAAAGGTAAGAGAGAAGCAAACTCAGTATGTTAACGAGGTTCGGCCCCACTGCCTACGTCCTCGCCTCAAACTACCTCTTGAGGATTCCCAAATCCACTATTCAATCTCTTTTAGGTGGAGATAGAAACCTATTACACCTTTGAGCAGCACCGCTCCAAATAATCCGTGTAGAACACCCTCTACACTTCCAATCACCTTACACTTGGTGATTTAACTATTTCTCGTGTAGAACACCTTCTACACTTCCAATCACCTCACACTTGGTGATTTAACTATTCCCCGTGTAGAACACCTTCTACACACACAAGGGTTATACACACCCTTTTACAAATACAAGAGTTGATAGTAGGTAGACTATCAAAGTACACTCCTCAATGGGTGAGATAGAAACAATACAGCGCAACCTATATCTCTCTCAACAAGAACAAGAATTAAAACTCAAAACTTTAGAAAAGAGAGAATGAGAGCTTTGAAGAAATGATGCAAAACTTAGCAATAGATGTGTAAACTCTTGTTGTGAATTTTGCAAAACTCAAGTGAGCTATTTATAGGCAAATGATTTTTCAATTTCAAATTTGAAAAGATTCCCATATCAAAAACATCATCATTTACTTTTCAAAAATTTCAAATCTAATATTTTTACTTTTTGCATGTGACAAAAGGAGCACACTTTACTTTTCAAAAATTTCAAACATAATCTTTTACTTTTTGCATATGACAAAAGGAGCACATTTTACTTTTCAAAATTTTCAAATAAAGACATCTACCTTTTGCATAAGTCAAGAAAATCATCCACCACTTTTGAAAATATTCAAATAAAACATGCACATGTGAAAGATGACAATCAATCATCTTAATATTTTCAAAATTCAAACCTTTAATCATGTCATGCACATGTGAAAGATGACAATCAATCATCTTTCAAAATTTTTAAATTTAATTTTCAAAATATTCATGCATATGTGGAAAATGTATTTTAATGCTTTATGATAAAATATTAATTTTGAGCCTTAATCCTAATTTTGAATTTTTAAGAGATTTACAACATTATTCTATGATTTTAATGTGAACTTGTTCCCTTCTTGCTCATGTTTGCTTCCTTGATGTGCTTGATTATATTGTGTGGACAACTTGAGCTTGAGACTCCTTTATTCTTTGGATTCATTTGTTATCATCAAAATCCATTTGTAGATTTACATGAAACTTGAAACCTTGGGTTCAACATCATCACAAGGACGGAATGGATCTTTCTTCACATCAAGTGTTCGAACAATCATTGGAGTACTCAGAGGATGAGATTTGTCTATATAAAAATGCTTTAGGACTTTCTCAGTATACATGGACTGATGAATAAAAATTCCATTTGGCAAGTGCTCAAACTGCAGGCCGAGACAAAGTTTTGTTTTGCCAAGATTTTTCATTTCAAATTCATTCTTTAAATATATAGCGGTTTTTGAGATCTCTTCAGGAGTTCCCACAATATTTAAATCATCAACATAAACCGCAATAATGACAAATCCGGATTCTGATTTCTTAATAAAAACACATGGGCATATAAGATTATTCTCAAATCTTTCTTTCAATAGATATTCGCTTAAGCGATTATACCACATGCGTCCGGATTGCTTCAACCCATATAAAGATCTTTGTAGTCTGATTGAGTACATATTTCTAGTTGTACTTGTAGATGCTTGAGGCATCTTATATCCTTCAGGGATTTTCATATATATGTCATGGTCTAAGGATCCATATAAATATGCAGTGACCACATCCATCAACCGCATTTCTAATCCTTTTGTAACAACCAGACTAATCAAAAATCTAAATGTGATTGCATCCATAACGGGAGAGTATGTTTCTTCATAATCAATCCCGGGTTTCTGCAGGAAACCTTGTGCAACAAGTCATGCTTGGTATCGCACAATTTCATTTTTCTCATTACGTTTTCATACAAATACCCACTTATATCCAACAGGCATCACACCCTTTGGTGTTTGGACAACAGGTCCAAATACTTCTCGTTTTGCTAGCGAATTTAATTCAGTTTCAATAGCTGTTTTCCATTTTGGCCAATCATTTCTACGTCGACATTTTTCGACGCTTTTTGGCTCACTTTCTTCATTACTTCTAGTAATGTCAAGGGCCATTTTATATGAAAATATGTTGTCGACAACAGTTTTATTTATATCCAGAATTTCTCCAGTTTTCATGAAATGTATTGAGATCTCATTATTTTCAGGTACCTGTTCCTCTTCAGGGGAAAACATTTCATGACACACCTCTTCAGGAGGTCCCTTTTTAGGAGATTTATACTCTTCAAGAGTTTCCTCTTCAGGAGGTTCTGGAATAGAAGATTTAAGCTCTTTAGGAGCACCAATTATATTTGTGGCTTGTATTGTGGGTACGTGTTCTTCAGGAACACCAAATTCATTTTGTATACTTTTCCTTCTGGGAATTTTGTCTTTTGCACCAATAGGTCTTCCACGCTTCAGGCGTATTTTAGATTCACCTATTGCTGTTTTGACAATTTGTCCTTCAGGGACTTCAATCCTTGCTGGAGTATTAACAGCAGGAATATAAGATTTTACTACACCCTTTAGTGTCAGTAAATACATCCGGTAACTAATTTGCAACATTTTACAAATGAATAATCCTTTGAACTTCCCGTTTACATTCATTTGTAGGAGGATCAAAATGAGATAGAGTCTTATTATCCCAAGTAATATCTTGTCGTGCTTCAGGCACCGACTTTTCTTTACCCATTAACGAAAAATTTGATTCGTCAAAATGACAATTCTCAAAACGTGCTTTAAACATATCCCCTGTAAGGGGTTCAAGGTATCTAATAATGGATGGAGAATCAAAATCAACATATATCCCAAGTCTACGTTGACCATTTTTGTACGTTGTGGAGGTGCAATTGGAACATATACAGCACATCCAAAAGTACGAAGATGAGAAATATTTGGTTGTTGACCAAATGCAAGCTGTAATGGAGAATATTTATGATATGCAGATGGTCTAATGCGAATTAGAGATGCTGCATGAAGTATAGCATGTCCCCAAACAGAAATAGGTAGTCTTGATTTCATAAGTAAAGGTCTAGCGATTAGTTGAAGCCTTTTGATCAAAGACTCAGCTAAACCGTTTTGTGTGTGTGTATGGGCAACAGGATGTTCAACATCTATTCCTATTGACATGTAATAATCATCAAAAACTTGAGATGAAAATTCACCTGCATTATCCAATCGAATGATCTTAATTGGATACTCAGGAAATTGTGCTCGTAGTTTAATTATCTGAGCAAGAAGTCTAGCAAATGCAACATTTCTAGTGGAAAGAAGACAAACATGTGACCATCGACTAGATGCATCAATTAGAACCATAAAATATCTAAATGGTCCACTTGATGGATGAATAGGCCCATATATATCTCCGTGAATCCTTTGTAAAAAGGATGGAGATTCAACAATGACTTTTGAGGGAGATGGTCTAATAATTAACTTACCTTGAGAACATGCAGAGCACGGAGATTCATTGGGTAGAAATATCTTTTGATTCTTTAAGGGATGCTCATACAAATTTTCAATAATTCGTCTCATCATTATAGAACCCGGATGTCCAAGGCGATCATGCCAAGTCATAAATACTTTAGGGTCAATGCACTTCTGGTGCATTACCACATATGCTTCAATTGTTCTCATTTTTGTATAATACAATCCAGAACATAGAGCAGACAGTTTTTCTAATACGAGCTTCTGGCCCGATACTGTTTTAGTAATAAGAAGATGCTCTTTACTGCCTTCATTGGTCGTTTCAATATGGTAATCATTACGACGTATATCTTTGAAACTCAATAAATTTCTTCTGGATTGTGAAGAGAATAGAGCATCATCAATACAAAATTTGGTGCCATTAGGCAACACAATATAAGCTCTTCCGGAGCCCTCAATTAAATCCGATGAACCTGATATGGTATGGACATAGGTTTTACTTAGTGTTAGATTTTGAAAATATTTCTTTTCTTTGAAAATTGTGTGAGTTGTAGCACTGTCAGCCAGACATATATCTTTATCATTCAACTCAGAGATAAAAAACTCATCAATGTGATCCATGATTCTACAAAATATACAAAACTTTTATTACTGATAGAAAGAAAATACATTAATTAAGTGGAACACTTCCATCTCCAATTAAGTGTTCAATACTACCATCAGGATGATTAAAGAAATCAGATACATCAAGATGAGTAACGTCTACATCTACTGAATCTAATAAATCATCTGATGGTTCTACTAAATTTGTTTCATGCACTTTATTCTTTCCTTTAATAGAAGCTTGATATAAATCAGCTAAGTGCCTGGCCGTACGACAGGTACGTGACCAATGTCCAGTCATTCCACATCTATGGCACACCTCTTCACTTTTCTTTGAAGAATTATTCTGAGGATTTTTTACCCCTTTCTGAATTGTACCACTTCTAGTGATATGGTATATTATAATTCCTTTTAATGTTGTCATTCCTGGGACCAACATTTCTATAATTTTTCCTACCACGTCCACGCCTCCGATTTCTTCTAAAGGATGCACCATTCACTTCTGGGAATGATGCAAATCTGTTACCATTCACTTTAGGAAATGATATTGAGCCAGTAGGGCGTGACTGGTGGATTTCTAATAAGAGCTCATTATTCTGCTCAGTTACTAGAAGACATGATATAAGTTCAGAATATTTCTTGAACTTTCTCTCTCGATACTGCTGCTGCATGAGCACATTCGAGACATGAAATGTAGTAAAAGTCTTCTCTAGCATATCTTCATCGGTGATTTTCTCACCACATAATTTTAATACTGAGCTTATTTTAAAAAGTGCAGAATTATACTCACTAACACTTTTAAAATCTTGCAACCTCAGGTGCATCCATTGAGAACGAGCTCTTGGGAGGATGACAGTCTTCTGGTGTTCATACCTCTCCCTTAAATTGTTCCACAAAATATAGGGATCTTTTACTGTGAGATATTCAGTTTTCAATTCTTCATGAAGATGGTGGCGAAGGAAAATCATTGCTTTAGCACGTTCCTGCAGGGATGCTTGATTTCCTTCTTTAATAGTTTCTCCCAGATTCATTGCATCAAGATGTATTTCAGCATCAAGTATCCAGGATAAATAATTTTTCCCAGATATATCAAGAGCAACAAATTCCAATTTTGTAAGATTTGCCATTTTAGAGGAATAAGGCCACTAGCTTCAGAATTGGCAGAACCGTCGTGCTGATAACGTGTTATGAAACTTAAAGAAAAGAACTATTATTGCAAAAGAGAAATAAGAAATTCTCTCTGAAACTCTTAAGAACTAAAACTTTCTTTCTCTCTCTATTTTTTCTTATGAATTTCATTACAACTGAAACCCCTATTTATAAGCTTTGAAATTACTATGCAAGTTACTATGCAAGTCACTATACGGAATTTAAAATAATAGTGGTGGGGTCATTCACATAATTTAGTGGTGGGACAGGGGCGGCTGATAAATTTCGTTCGTTCATTTTAAAAAAAATGTATATTGCAGATTTCTTTAATTATTATTATTATTATTATTATTATTTTTTTTTTTTTTTTATGTTGATAATGGTTGGTGAGATGGTCATCCTACAATCATCTGCTCTTCCAAGTACCGAAAGATATAATATGTGTCCGTAGTATTAAACACTCAGGTCAACATTATTTATTTATTTATTTTTCAAGTAGATAAGATGTTTGGGACAGGTAAAATTGCAGATAAACTTTTCAATATAACGTCTCAACTCATTTCACTCAAATTTTTTTTCTAAATATCATTTAAACAATTAATCATTATAATTTTTCAAACTTTTAGAAAAAAAATAATTTAATATTTTTAAATATTAAAATAAAATTAATATTAAAAATATATTCTAAAATTATTTTAATATTAAAATATTTTTTATGCAACTTTTTCTTTTTCCTTTTTTAAAATCCAAAAATATTTAACTCAAATTATATCACTACTATTCACAAACCATCTTACTACTTGTAAGAGGGTTTTCTCTCTCATCAGCCTATATAGCAAGCCCACGAGGAATCAGTGGAGAAGTGAGTCTGTGAATCCAATCAAACCAAGCTCAATAACCCTTATTTAAAATGCGTTAATGGGCCTCTACAGAGTCTCAACCTAAGGACAAAATTCACCCACGAAACAATACACATTGGAAAGTAGACGGTAGGGGTAGATGGAACTCGTCACGCTGACATCTTCATAATGATACTCTATTCTTGAGAACTTGTGCTTGCATGTGGGTGAGAAAAATGAAGAATCATCGATTCCTGACAAAACTTAACAAATAACGTCTACAAGGTAAAGTGAGTCAGGAATTTACACCACATTAATGGCGTCATTCACCTAACTCTACATTGTATTAATAATATCGCCTCAGAAGCCACACCTCATTAAAAAATTTTGATTAAGTGAATAGTTGAAGTGACATGAACTCCTTAAAATCTAGTATAAGTTGGTCCTAAAAGTTTAGTATAAAAGCCAACCTCCATGTACGAAGAACATTCTCTGATTCTTCTAAGCTTGTGCACAAACTACTGAGAAAATATGTTGATTTTAACATTAGGACTCCCTGACCTCTCCCAAGGCCCCTCACTCTCTATTTTTTTTGAAGTGTTCATGTAAAATACTTGATATTTGAGTTGTTGGAACCCATCTCAAAGGCATACGAAACACAACGTTAACACTACTAGTCATAAATTTCTCATTTCATCTCATTCCTCAAGCATCTAATACAAGTGAGAATCAATTAATTGCAAATTAAAAAAAAATCAATTAATTGAGAGAAAAGTAAAATACATGCTTGAGATACATATTTCAGATAATTAATTAATCAAATATGCAAAGCAAGAGCGTATATTGGCTTAGCCAAATGTAAATGCAAACTAAAATGTGGCAAACAATCCCTTCAAATGGTCTACATTAAAAGAGGTAAAAGGTAAATATTTTACTTTCTAGCTACAGTTAAACTCTGTATATTTGTTTGGTTAAAATGGAGAAATTGAGTTAGTAGAGAGGGTGCACTTCAGTAACATGATGCAGATTGCAGAAGCACCCTTTAAAGAGAATATATATGCATGGAGGAACGAAAAAAGCATTCGTCTAGAGTTTATTATTAGAGAATATATAATGAGGTTATTATTATTTTTGGAGCCCACTTTGTCAATGTTCTTGAGCTATCGTGTAAATGTGGCAAAGCAAGAAGCCTTTCTTTTGGTTTCCACTTTCCTCCTCTTCCTGTTGAAGATCAAGCAACTTTTGTCAACTCGTGTTTCACGACTAATTCAGGTGTGAGCTATTTTTATATATATGCAGACTGTTAATCTAGAAACAGGGATAGAACATCACAAACAGCTTCCCATTTGATTAAGGACAAAAGCTGCCTTTCACTCAATACAAGAAAGGAATGTTGGAAGTGCAGCATATATATATATATATATATATCCAATGAGTAGAGCAGAAAGGTCTCTCCACTTGGCCCACCTAGAGTATTTTAGCTTTAGGAATACAATAATGGGTGGTCATTACGTGAGAATCAACCAATTGCCTCGTGAGTAAAGCGCCCGTCCAAGAAAATTAACTCGGATAGTTGAGAATGGTATCTGCATGTTTCTGATGCTCAAGGATCATGTATATATGAATGAAACCTGAAGTTGATACTAAAACAGGAGAGGGGAATTAGGTGCTTGTTTTGATCGTCATCATTCCCGTTATTACTGCAGACATTCTGGACACTACTAATGGCAGATCCGAAGTGGGTCCTAAATATTAGGGAGGAGACAAAGCAGTGGAAAAAGCATTCAATCTATCAAGTACCTGCATGGGTTAAAGATCTAAACAAAAATGCCTACATGCCGCAGACAGTCTCCTTTAATGGTCCTTACCATCACGGGGAAGAACGTTTACAACTGCTGGAGGAGCATTAGAAAAGGGCATTCTTCCGTTTCTTCGGGAGATGTGGAAAACCTGCTCAATTGTTCCTCGACACTTTAACTAAGGAGGTCGTGCAGGATTTGAAAGACTCGTACGAGCCGCTCGATCCCAAATGGGAAAACGGCACACAAGGTTTCTTAGAAATGATGACTCGCGACGGATGCTTTCTGCTGGAAATCGTGCTTGCCAGTACTGCGATTCAATTGGAGGACGATGGTTCCAAGGATCCCATATTCAGCAAACACGGGAAACTATATATCATGCCCCTTATCTGCCGCGACATGCTGATGCTTGAAAATCAGATCCCAATGAAGGTTCTTGAACTACTTCTTGAACTGCTGCCAGAAGCTGATCTAGTGCTGCCTGAAGCTGATCTAGTCAAGGTGAAATCTCTTTTCTGATCTGTCTACTTGACAATATATTAAAATGTTGTGAGTTTGCTTAATGCTATTTAAAAAAAAAAAAATCTTTTAGACGACACTTGTGTGACTTCAAGTGAAATCGTCGAACGGTCATTAATTAGTGCTGATGCGACGACGTTCCTGAATTAACAAAGAAACCATAACTCTTGAGCAGAAAAAAGAAGGTGCCAATGAACTCATAGTCAAGTCTTGGTTCCCCAACGCCCATTACTCAGAGATGGGTAACTGCCTACACGTATTGGATGTTTATAGGAAGAGACTGCTTCAACAAAAGGAAAACCAAAACAATAAAGGGAAGGAACCACGCGGAAAGGGAAAGGACAAGTCAAGTGATGACGATGACGAAATCATAAGATCTGCAACAGAGCTTAATGAAGCCGGAATCCGGTTCAAGGCAGTCAAAAAAGCAAACCTCAAAGACATCACTTTCTCGGCCAGCGGGGTACTTGAGCTTCCACGTATCGTCGTGGACGATGCCACGGAGTCGATATTCCTCAACTTAATAGCTTTGAGCGTTTCCATGTCGGGGCCGGCAACGAGATTACCTCCTATATCTTTTTCATGGACAATCTCATCGACAATGATATTGACGTTGCCCTCCTGCATTCGGGCGGCATCATACAGATTGCCATTGGAAGTGACAAAGCTGTCGCCAAGCTCTTCAACTCTCTGTCAAAGGATATAACGCTCGAACCAGATAGTAGCCTCAGTGCAGAACGTAAAATGGTCAGTAGGTACTGCAAGAAGAGCTTGAATAAGTGGCGGGCCAATCTCTTTCATACCTATTTCACAAATCCATGGGCTATTATCTCCTTTATTGCTGCCATCTTCCTGTTTGTGCTCACCATAGTACAGACCGTATACTCAGTACTAGGTGTCCAATCCCAATGATTCTCCACTGCCTTCTCATCACTATAAACCTCATCTTCCTGAACTCAAAACGCCTAGCCCCTGTTTCTGTGGTTTTACCTTGAGTCTGCTTTTGAAAATGTTCTCCTTTCCAGAAGAACTTTGATTGATCTTGTTTTATTGAATGGTTTCAGCCGTGGGTTTGACAATGGATTTGCTTTTTTTTTTTATTTGTGATAATGGGGCTGTTTGATAATCTTCTCTTCCTCGATGTCATCTGAATAAAATGCCATACACTGATACAGTATACTTATGTGCTTTCTTACGATAGACATACTTCTTAAACATTCATAAGAGCTTACCATTATATAATGTTTTGAGTCCTAATGGTGGGAAAAAGACATCTTTTGAATAAGGTACCACGAAAAGTTCCAATGACCTTTCCTTGTTTAAAGCATTAACTACATATTACAAAATTATTAAAAAAAAAAAAAAAACTCAACCTACATATCTATACAGAAGCTACGTTGGACTTTGTTGTTCACATTAGAGAAGATAAAGTTTGCCTCCATTTCTATAAAGACCTAATTCCAAAATTCTGATCTGGACTAACAGCAACCACCCAAAACAAATAAGATGAATTGGAATGATGCAACCCCAAGACCTCGAAAGTCGAAACTGAAAGTGCGGCAGCGGAGAAAGTGTAAGACGTTAACCCTTTTATCTTCCTATTCCAATTAACCTAAGCTGCCGGTGCCGAAAAGGTTATCAGAACACAATTTAATCAGTCGCAGATACATGTAAGACTCAACAAAAGGGAGTAGAGGAGGTTACAATATTATTCCAACTCCAAGGACGACTCCAATAAAATCCCTGTAGGAAAACTGGGAGGACATTGCAGGCTGCAAGGATATAAAGCATCAGCGCATGCATTCCCATCCACTCCATCACAAAGGTGGGCCTTCTACAGCCACACACATCAACCTGTGGAAAACTTCATGGTCATCATCTTCTCTAGCAAATTAGACAAATTATTCTGCCATTTATTGTGTGGAAATAAGTTCAATAACATTTATATGGAGATCAATGATGAGCAAAAATGATGAGTGAGTAAAGTAAAAGTACTATGTTAAACGGGATCGATCATATAAGATGACTAGACATCCTACCATGAAGTAAATTCCAGCGAAGAGAATGCCAGCAACACCAACAGCGAAACACATGTAACTGAATGTGTAGGGAGCCTTGTTAAAATGCATCCCTGCAACAATATTAGAGACACTACTTCAGCTCTGGATTCCTTGGGCAATCAGTGAATGATCAAATAGAGATAATGGAGGCTTAATTGTTGAAGATGATGAAGGCTAAGTACTTCAAGATGGAAAGACAAAACAAAATGTCTAAGTGTCAACTGTCCAAATTAATTCCCATTGATTCCCTGCTTGATTCTAGTTTATTTCCTTTTTAATGTAATACATTTTTTCTTTATTCTTGTAATCCCACGAATTGGGGATGCACTTGTATATATAGTGCTAATGTAAAGATACATTCAGTGAATACAAATACACATTCTCCTCCATTTCTTTTATCTTTGCATGGTATCTAACTCTAACAAGGCCAAACATCAGTTTTATTGTGAATCAATTATGCCAATTTATACACAATATTCCAACTTTTGTTCAGTATAGAGCAGCCAGCTAAAAGGGTATTAAGATACCTAAAAGGCTCACTCAATCATGGTTTACTATTCACCAAAGTATCACTCACTTTGAATGCTCACAGTGACTCAGATTGGGTAGGGAATCCCGATGATAGGAGGCAAACCACTGAGTATGCTATTTATCTAGGTTCATGTTTGATTAGTTGGAGTGCTAAGAAGCAAATTGCAGTGTTCAAATCAAGCACAGAGGCAGAGTATAGGGCTCTTGCACAAACCACAACTTGAGCTCTATTGGATCAGAATGCTACTTAAAGAACTCATAGTTTCCTTCAATACAGCACCTATTCTCTGGTGCGATAATATAGGTGCATTGTCATTGACAACAAATCCTGTTTTGCATGCAAGAGCTAATCACATAGAGGTGGATTATCATTTCATTCAAGAGAAGGTTATCAATGGGGATACCTCTGTCAAGTATCTACCCACTTCAAATCAGGTAGCTGATGTTTTTACAAAAGGACTCACATCAGCAAGATTTTTGCTGCCAAGAGACAAGCTTCAAGTGACTACTTCACTAATCAGTTTGAAGGGGGATGTTAGAGACACTACTTCAGCTCCAGCTTTGTTGAACTCAATGATTCAAGTTTCATATAAATCTACACATGGATTTTGATGATAACAAATGAATTCAAAGAATAAAGGAGTTTCAGACTCAAGTTGTCCACACAATAGAATCAAGCACATCAAGAAAACAAGCATGAGTAAGAAGGGAATAAGTTGACATTAAAATCATAGAGTAATTTTGTAAATCTCTTAAAAATTCAAAATTAGGATTAAGGCTCAAAATTAATATTTTATCATAAAGCATTAAAATATATTTTCCACATGTGCATCAATATTTTGAAAATTAAATTTGAAAATTTTGAAAGATGATTGATTGTCATCTTTCACATGTGCATGACATGATTAAAGGTTTGAACTTTGAAAATATTAAGATGATTGATTGTCATCTTTCACATGTGCATATTTTATTTGAATATTTTCAAAAGTGGTGGATGCTTTTCTTGACTTATGCAAAAGGTAGATGTCTTTGTTTAAAAATTTTGAAAAGTAAAATGTGCTCCTTTTGTCATATGCAAAAAGTAAAAGATTAGATTTGAAATTTTTGAAAAATAAAGTGTGTGCTCCTTTTGTCACATGCAAAAAGTAAAAATATTAGATTTGAAATTTTTGAAAAGTAAATGATGATGTTTTTGATATGGGAATCTTTTCAAATTTGAAATTGAAAAATCATTTGCCTATAAATAGCTCACTTGAGTTTTGCAAAATACATAACAAGAGCTTACACATCTATTGCTAAGTTTTGCATCATTTCTTCAAAACTCTCATTCTCTCTTTTTTAAAGTTTTGAGCCTTAATTCTTGTTCTTGTTGAGAGAGATATAGGTTGCGCTGTATTGTTTCTATCTCACTCATTGAGGAGTGTACTTTGATAGTCTACCTACTATCAATTCTTGTATTTGTAAAAAGGGTGTGTATAACCCTTGTGTGTGTAGAAGATGTTCTACACGGGGAATAGTTAAATCACCAAGTGTAAGGTGATTGGAAGTGTAGAAGGTGTTCTACACGTGGAATAGTTAAATCACCAAGTGTGAGGTGATTGGAAGTGTAGAGGGTGTTCTACACGGATTATTTGGAGCGGTGCTGCTCAAATGTGTAATAGGTTTCTATCTCCACCTAAAGGAGATTGAATAGTGGATTTGGGGATCCTCAAGAGGTAGCTTGAGGCGAGGACGTAGGCAGTGGGGCCGAACCTCGTTAACATACTGAGTTTGTTTCTCTCTTACCCTTACTCTTTATATTTATTATTGTTTCATATTTTATTTATATTTTATATTATATATTTGATTTATAATTGTTATTTTTTTAAATACAACTCAATTCACCCCCCTTCTTGTATTAGTCATCTGGGCAACAAGCTTCCTTGGCAATCAGTGAAGGATCAAATAGAGATGATGGAGGCTTAATTGTTGGAGAGATAAAGGCTTGAGTACTTCAAAATGGAAAGACAACAAAATGTCTACGTGTCAACTGTCCAAATTAATTCTCATTAATTCCGTGCTTGATTCTAGTTTATTTCCTTTTCAATGTAATACAATCTTTCTTTATTCTTGTAATCCCACAAATTGGGGATGCACTTGTATATTTATACAGTGCTGCTGTAAATATACATTCAGTGAATGCTGATATAAATTTTCCTCCATTTCCTTTATCTTTGCAAACAATAGGACCATCTATTGGAATAGATTGCAGGTAGAGTAACTACTAACAACTACCATAGGCCCGTATATACCTTCTTAATAAAAATGTACAAAGACTAGTTACCACATAAGTTCAGGTTAAGCCCCAAGACAACAAGACATGATGATGTAACCATCCAGTGAAAGATCCTATCTTTATTGGGTCATGATTCATTGACTCATACAGTAAGTAAGAAGTTCAATTCAAACTCACAGCAAAGGTCTGAAAGGCAATAACAGAGAGCAAGCCTTCAGAGGTTTTCTGAGCAAAAGGAAGAGAAGCTACTAAGTGCAAAGGCCAGAGAATTTGAAAAACCCCTGAGCCGAGACCTGAACACAGAAACTATTGTATCACAAGTTAAGAAAATAAAAGAAAGGAAGCTAAATGTAGAAGAGAGGAACGGGTATTTGAAAAAGAGACCTTGAGAGATGGCTTTGGCACAGAGAGAGTTGCAGAAGCCATGCTTGTTTAGTTTACAAGCTTCAGCAACAGTTGCAGCAGCTGTAGGCTGTAGCAACTCAAGTGCCAATGTGAGTTGGAAAAAGGGAGGTAGAGGGTAGATAATATTATAGGAGTAATGCTAGCTAACATTCACTATTTGAGACTATTTATTGCACTCATGACTATTTACTCAAAGATAAATTAGTCAATTTATTTAAATCACATCATGAGTATAATAGATACTCTCAAATCTCAAATAACGGATGTTCCTAAAATTTTCTCATATTATGGAGAGGATGAAATTCTTGATTCACAATGCTGGGCTGCAATCCTGTGTGCTACAGCCCAACAACACATACTCAAATTTTTTTTTTTTTAAATAGGGGTGCAGCCCCTATGTGGCATTGGACTATAGCACACAGGGCTGCAGCCAATATTTCTTTGATTCTTGATAGCCTCTCGTTCAACTTATGGTTGTAGTTCCATGGCATGTTATTTCTTTCCTACGTTGTCTATGAACCAATTTTTATCTCTCTTTTACCAATGCCATTGATTTTTTGGGTTCTGGGCCGAAATTGGAGCCCAGTTTAGGTAAATGGAGTAACTGGGTTTTGTGCCATGAGTTGAACCCCGATCATAAACAGACTAAACAGTTATAATTGGAAAAAAAAGACAGGAGATGCAAATTAAAGCAACTATACGAGGTTTGAAAAAGGCTATTCATGGACGTAGCATTACTTGGCAGACAAATCCTATTCATAGATGTAAATTATTCCAGGAAAAAAAAAAGAGTGATGCTAGAGTGAAGCCACACTCATAGCACTCACTCTCACATGCCACTGTTCATGACATGTGAGAGTGAGTGTCATGAGTGTGGCTTCACTCAATAATTTTCCAAAAAAAAAAAGCTTAATCCCTACACGAAGAAGGTTAGTAGTTACATTCTTCTCTGCATATTTGATATTATTATATAATAATATTATATATTAACTTAGATCCTGACATAATAAAATTTGATTTTGAAAAGATTTCAATTTTAAAATTTTCTTATAAACGAAATCTTGATGTACCAACGATACGAAGGTGTGCTCCACCTTACAAATAGAATTTATCTCCATTTTAAATCTTTTAATAAAGATCTAGATATTGATTGAATATTACAAATATATTGAGGGCTCAATCAGGGAAGCCTTACATCCATGTCCGTACATGTCCCTTGAGGCCTTGTGGGCTCGCAGGCTTGGTATCCCAGTCCAACTCCAAAGGTCCAAAATTGTGGGTGGCTACGTGGTCGGGTCCTTCCGGAGCTGTAGCCGCAAAAAGAGCGAACAGGGACCAGCACTGGTCGTCTTCATGTGTGGTCCAGCACCCAGCAATTCAGGAATGAAATAAATGCATTGGTGATAATGGTTGGTGAGATACTCATCCTACAATCATCTGATCTTACGAGTAAATATATGATATGTGTCATTTCGTCCTCAGATCAACATCATTTATTTCTTTTTCAATTAAAAAATATTTGGGAGAGGGTAAAATTGGAGACAAACTTTTTAGTAAATATTTTGAAATAATTCTTATCTCATCTCATTCTATTTCATTTTCTTCTTGAACATCACTAAAATAACAAATCATTATCACTTCTCTAAATTTTTAAATAAAAAATAATTTAATTTTTTCAGATTTCAAAACAAAATTAATATTAAAAATTATATTCTAACAATATTTTAATTTTATAATATTTTAATTTAACTTTTTTTCTCTTTCTTTTTTCAAAATCTAAAAAAATACTTAATTCAAACTATCTCATTATCAATCACAAAATATCTTACTATTTGTAAGGAGGATTTTCCTTCTCCTTCATATTAGCCCGTATAGAAAATCTATGATGAACCATTGGAAAAATAAGTCAATGAGACTGGTCAAGCCTAGCCAAGCCCGTCGACCCTCTTTTATAAGAAGTCAGTGGGCCTCTTAAATGTACTCAACCCATGAGCAAAACGCATCCATAAAAGCAACCCATGCGTGGGGAAAGTAAATGAATGGTAAGGATCAATGGGACTCACTACCCTGACATCTCCAAATAATAATTTATCCTCTAAAACCTACTCAAAATATGGAGACCTTTGATCTCCCAACAGCAGACATGAAGGACTTAATAAGAAACATCTGTAAGGTAAAGTGAGTTGGAGAGCATAGCCGCATTAATGGCATTACTCCCCCAACTCTACGTTGTATTAATGATGCCATCAGAAGTCACGCCGCATTAAAAAATTATGACTAAGCAAACATTTAAAGTGACATAGACTCCCCGAAGCTAGGTATAAGTTTTCACCACCCAGAATCTAATATAAAAGTTAATCTACATGTACGAGAAATGCTCTATGATTCCTCTAAGTTTACGCACAAATTACTAAAGAGATAATTTTAACGTTAGATACCTTTTTACCTCTACCAAGATCCCCCACTTTCCATGATTTCTTAAGTATACAAGTGAAAGACTCAAGAACCAAGTTGTTGGAATCCAATATAAAGGCATACGAAACATGGTGTTAATACTATTATTCACAAAATTATCATCTTATCTCATTTTTCAAGCATCTAGTACAAAGAAAAATGCTACTATATGATTTCACTTTATCCTCTCATTTTGACCGCTCATATATTTTATTCTTTTTTTTTAATAATTAAGGAAGTGACTATTAGTGGAATGACTTTTTTTTTAAATATTTAAACATGTTTACGAAATGTTTAAAATAGAAAATAAAGAAATAAAAAAGTACAAATTGCACTAGGGTCATACCAAGTGAGTAAATTGAGGAAGAGTAGTAGCACTACTCTTAATACAAATGGGCTGAGCTGCGTGAGAATCAATTAATTACAAATTAAAAAAACAATTAATTGAAAGAAAATTAAGATGCATGCTTGTAATACATATTTTTTGTATTCACTTGATTAATTAAAAATGCAAAGTGAAAGTATTCACATTGGCCGCTTATCCAAATGTAAATGTAAACTAAAATTTGGCGAACAATCTCTTTAAATGGCCTACATTAAAAGAGGTAAAAGACAAATATATTGTACTTTCTAACTCCATTAACTCTCTATATTTGTTTGGTTAAAATGGAGAGGTTAGAGCTCGTAGATACATAGAGTGAACTGCATAACATGATGCAGAAGGCACCCTTTAAGATAATATACTATATGGAGGAACGAAAAAAGCATTCGTCTCACTACAACATACAGGAGCATTCCCCACAAAAAAAAAAAAACTAGCCTTTTGCCACAAAATTGCTTTAGAAGGTAAAATTTTGTAGAAAATACTTGTTTTGTGACAAAAAATAGTGTTCTTGCCACAAAATATTATTGCGGCAAATAAACTTTCTAATTTATTAAATTTATATTTTGTGGTGAAGAAAAGATTTGTGAGAAATTCTTTTTTGCAAGAAATAAAGGTTTTTTTGCAATCATTTATTGTTGTCACAGCTAAACTTATAAAAAAATATAAATATTAATTTTTGAAGTGAGGCATACTTTTGTATTTTTTTAATTTTTTTTACAGGTGCACGTTTCCCCTACAAGAATATATTTGCAAAAAAGCCATTCTAGGGCCTTTTTAATTTAGCCGCAGTAAATTTTTCCGCAAATAGTAATTGATTACGGTATTTTCGATTTTACCCAACACGAAGTCAATTATGTTGTAGTGTCTAGAGTTTATTATTAATTATGTTCTTGAGCTGTCGTGTACTAAATTTGGCGATTGCCCTTTCTTTTGGTTCCCTCCTCTTCTTGTTGAAGATCATGCAACTTTTGTCTAGTACTCGTGTTTCATGACTAATTCAGGTGTGAGCTACTTTTATATATATAAATGCAGATTGTTATTCTAGAAACAAGGGTAGAACATCACAGCTTCGCATCTGATTAAAGACAAAAGCTGCCTTTCACTCATTACAAGAAAGGAATGACGTTGCAAGTGCAGCTTATTATATCCACTGAGTAGTGCAGCAAGGTCCTTCCACTTGGCCCCCAAATTAGTGTTTTCAGCTTTAGGAACTGGAATACCCATTAATATGGGTGCTTATTATGACGTGAGAATCAATCAATTGCCTTATGAGTAAAGCGGGCGTCCAAGCTGAAAACTTGGCTACTTGAGAATGGTATCTGCAGGTTTCTTATGCTCAAGGATGTATATATAAATGAAACCAGAAGTTGATCCTCAAACAGGAGAGGCCGGGAAGGTGCTTAATTGTTTTGATCATCATCATTCCCGTTATTACTGCAGACATTCTGGACAGCACTAATGGAAGATCCGAATTGGGTCGTAAATATTAAGGAGGAGACAAAGCAGTGGAAAAAGCATTCAATATATCAAGTACCTGAATGGGTTAAAGATCTAAACAAAAATGCCTACACGCCGCAGACAGTCTCCTTCGGTCCTTACCATCACGGGGAAGCACGTTTACAACTGATGGAGGAGCATAAGCGAAGGGCATTCTTCCGTTTCTTCGGGAGATGTGGAAAACCTCCACAATCGTTCCTCGACACTTTAACTGAGGATGTCGTGCGGGATTTGAAAGACTCGTACGAGCCGCTCGATCCCAAATGGGAAAACGACACACACAGATTCTTAAAAATGATGACTCTCGACGGATGCTTTATGCTGGAAATCTTGCTTGCCAGTAATGATGCGAATCAATTGGAGGACGGTGATTCAAAGGATCCGATATTCAGCAAACACGGGCAACTGTATATCATGCCCTTTATCAGGCGCGACATGATGATGCTTGAAAATCAGATCCCAATGCAGGTTCTTGAACTACTTGTTGAACTACTGCCTGAAGTTGTTGAGAAAGGATCCAGCGTTAATAATGCTCCAGTCAAGGTAGAATCCCTCTTCTCAGTTCTCTGTCTACGTGACAAAATCTTGCAATGCTTGCTGTGAATTTGCTTAATTCTATTTTTATGTTTTTTTTTATTAAAAAAATTCTTTTACACGTACGACACTTGTGTGACTTCAAGTGAAATCATCGAACTGTCATAATTAATTAGTGCTAATTTGACGACGTTCCTGAATTAACAAAGAAACCATTACGCTCTTGCGCAGAAAAAAGTAGGTGCCAATGAACTCATACTCAAGGCTTGGTTCCCCAACGTCCATTACTCAAAGATGGGTCACTGCCTGCACGTATTGGATGTATATAGGAAGATCCTGCTTCAACAAAAGGGAAACCGTAAAAAACATGAGCAGAAACCACTCCGAAAGGAAAAGCCAAGTGGTGACCAGATCATAAGATCTGCAACAGAGCTTAATGAAGCCGGAATCCGGTTCAAGGCAAACAAAAATGCGAGCCTCACAAACATCACTTTCTCCGGCGGGGTGCTTAGGCTTCCACTCATCGTCGTAGACGATGCCACCGAGTCGATATTCCTCAACTTAATAGCCTTTGAGCGTTTCCATGTCGGTGCCGGCAACGAGATTACCTCCTATATCTTTTTCATGGACAATATCATCGACAATGCGATGGACGTTGCCCTCCTGCATGCGAGCGGCATCATACAGAATGCCATTGGAAGTGACAAAGCTGTAGCCAAGCTCTTCAACTCTCTCTCTAAGGATATAACGCTCGACCCAGATAGTAGCCTCGATGTAGTGCATAAAAGTGTCAGTGAGTACTGCAAGAAGCGCTTGAATAGGTGGCGGGCCAATCTCTTTCATACCTATTTCACAAATCCCTGGGCTATTATCTCCTTTATTGCGGCCGTCTTCCTGTTTGGGCTCACCATAGTACAGACCGTATACTCAGTACTAGGTGCCAATTGATACTCCCCCGGCCCCTCCCTTGCCCTCTCCTTACTATAAACCTCCTCTTCCTGACCTCAAAACGCCTTGCCGTTTACATCAGTTGCATACGCAAAGGAGTGGATCTTATTCCTAGCCCATGTTTCTCATGTGGTTTTACAATGAGTTTGCTTTGGATTTTGGAAAATGTTCTCTTTCCAATAATAACTTTGAGTGATCTCGTTTATTGATAAATGCTTTCAGCTGTGGGTTTGACAATAGATTTGCTTTTTGTTATTTTGTCTTTTTACTAGTGATAACGGGGCTGTTTGATATCTTCTCTTCCTTGATGTTATCTGAATAAAATGCCATACTTCATGTTCCCAATAATGTAATCCCAGCTTTCTTACGATGGACATTCTTTACCATTCTTACGTGCTTACCATCATAAAATGTTGAGTCCTAGTGGTGGGAAAAAGACATCTTTGAATAAGAAACCAAGAAAAGTACCAATGAGCTTTCCCTGTTTAAAGCGCTACCTACATATTACAAATTATAAAAAGAACCAGGCCTAACATTCAAAGCTTTAGAGCCCGTTGTATTGCTTTTCTAGTTGTAACAGACGACAAATTTTGTGGAGGGCAAAATCATTTTGTTAGGCTTAGAGATCAATCCTTTATTTTTATTTTTTTTCATCCCTAGCTACAAGAAAAAGGATGGGAAGGGAGAAAAGTATATGTGATCCCCAACCACCTTTATTAGAACACCACAAGACATTAAAAGGAATGCAGGCACAAGGTTAAGACATGAGAATAGGTACAGGCATAGGATGGCAGGAATTAAAGCAGGTGCAAGATGAAAGGCTTGGAAGAAAGGATGTTCGGCATGGGAGAAGAGTCTTACACATGAAATCTAAAGATCTATAAAAAGACCTCTAGATGACTAGAATAGCAATCTATCTCTTTTCCCCCGAGCTCTTTCCTCTTCTTCAATTTCTTCTCCCTCTTTGGAAGCACTTGGGATCTCCAACCAGTAGAATTTTATTCACAAATATTTATATTTTTTCTTGTATAGTGAGATGCGAGAGACTGTAAAATATTTATTATAGTAGATTTTTCTTTCCAAACACTCATGGACGTATATTTTATGCCGAATTATGTAAATTTTGTATCAATTTCTATTTATTTTATCTATTATCAATGCACACGTCATTATTGTACAGCCACACTGGAATACAATCGGGGGCCTCAAATGATACTGAACGAAATTCAAATTGTCTCAGTGGGTCGGAAAATGACTTTTTCTTTTGTCCCGACCTGTTAACCAATTTTTATAATGTCCACAAAGGGTTATATTCTTCTATCAGTATAGAGTAATATTTGATATAGGCTTAGACCATTCGCATAATGAAATTTAAATCTGCAAGAGATTTGATTATTCTTATCGATCGAGTTTTGATATGTTAGCAATGTGGAGGATGTGATCACTTGCAAATAAAAATTTTCTCCAATTTTAATTTTATGATTTTATGATGAAGATCAAGATATTGATACAAATATATTGAGGACTCAATTCGGGAGCCTTTCTTCTATGTCCGTACACGTCCCTTAAGGCCTTGTGGGCTTTTTAGGCTTGTGTTCTAGTCCAACTCCAAAGGCCCAAAATTGTGAGTGGTTACGTGTTTGGAGCCTTCTGGAGCCATAGGTCGCAAAAAGAGTGAACCGGGACTAGAGCCTATTTGGGGTTCAAAGTCTAAAAAATACTTTAACTGCTTAATTTTTTTTTTTAAATAACATATTTAATAAATTTATAAAAAGTAATTTAATCATTTAAAAAAATTAAAAGTATACTCTTTTAAAAATAGTCAAATTGAAATTTTTATCAAAAAATTCTGACAGATAACTATACATATTAAAAAAATTATTGTAACTAATTTTAAAAATGCTTTAAATAAATTTTAATCAAATAATAAATAATTTTTAAAATATAGAACTTATTATTTAAGTTATAAGCTATAACTCTTAAAGTTATAAGTTAGATTTTTCATTGCAATCCCAAACCCGACATAAGAGCCTGTTTGTCCCAAACAAACGTGGGAGACAGTCCCAAACAAACGCGGGAGACAATCCTTGTACAAATGGATGATGTAATCTGACTTCAGCTTATATATAAAAAAAAAAATACTAGAAAGCAGACAAAAAATGAAAACAATAACACACAAGTCCATCTTCCGAGAAAAAAAAAATCCATCTTTTACTCTATCGTTGTCTTCAATCAACCCAATAAGAATTCTAATTTTACCAACCCAACAACAGATATCACTCTTGCACGAGTCTCTCAAACAAAAAATACTTTATTTTCTAACAAAAATCTGAATCGTCTTCTTCCCAATCGATTTCCAAAGTATCATAAGGGCTTTACTCTTTAGCTGGAGCTACCAAGGATCGGTTTTTGAAAAGAAAAAGAAAACGATTTTTCATATATATTTTTTTAAAGCTTAAACCAAATCCAATAGTGGGAGAGTTGCTCCTTCCACATAAATGCTCTTCATTTTTTATTGGGAAAATGAGTCCTGATTCATTTTTATAAGTCTCTACCCTTCCCAGAGTGAATGGGCAGTAGCAAAAAATTCAAAAAAAAAAAGAAGAAGATGGAGAAGCAGTAATTATCGCGGGGATCGAGGAGACGAAGATCAAGAAAAATAGAAAAACAAACTGTGGGGGCAAAATGGGGATGCTCACCAATGGGTATCATCTTATTCTCCTTCATCCATTCAGCATCTTCGGGATCTGGGTTACATTCCTACCTCAGCAAGTTTTGGAGCTGTTCGAGAGCGTCCTTGTGATGCAGAAGGAGGAGTTCAGCATATGCTTCTGTATGAGGCCATGTTCAAGAATGGGCTTCGCCTTTCATTTAACAGACCAGTGCGTGAAGTTCTTCACTACCTGGACTTGGCTCCGACCCAGTCATTACCTAATGCTTGCCCAATACTATTAGCTTCCTACATAGAATTTCGTTCGTCACTGCTAGAGGCAGGGAAGTTATACCCTGACCTAACAGCTCGAGAGTTTCTCTCTCTCTACCGTTCAATTAGAAAATCTTCTCTAAGTTTGGTTGGTTTTCAGTCTCGGGACAGCGAGACAAAATTATGCACTCTTGAGAGTCGATACTCCAACGTCAAAAATTATCACAAGAAGATATTCTATGTAAAGGGCGATAGATGGCAATTCCCCGAGAACGAGACTAGAGGGGAATTCCCTATTCAGGTGAATTGGAGCGAGTTGCCTCCTGCCTCCCTCCTGGAAATAGATCTAAACCAAAGGGAGCATGCTCGGGCGGAGATTATTATAAGGTGGGCGCAACGCCACTTTCATCGGTTGGAATCTGACTTCATTCTGACCGACCACAACATTAACACCTATCTGGTCGAGCCAAGGCGAGGTTATGCGGAGTTCCAAGATTTTTCTAGCATACCAGTCGCTGAAACGCCTGACCGCCCTGTTGCAGCTCGTAAACGTGATGCCCCTCCTCCAAACCAAGAAAAGCGTGCAAAGTCTCAACGCGAAGGAGACGGGCGAGCTACTGTGGAGACACCTGAGCCTTTTGTTCTCACTTTTGCTCAGGAAAAGTGAATTAAAGCTCGCCATGATATAAGGATTACTCGTCCTTCACTTGAGGAGGGTCGAGCTCAATCCTCTCAAGTTCAGCCCTCTCCACAATCCTCTCCAGTACAGCCCCCTCAATCCTCTCCAATACATCCTCCTCAATCCTCGTCTGTACTTGTGGCGCCTGCTAGTGAAGGGAGCAGCCAGCATACAAGGTTCAATCCACTGGAAGGGCAGGGGGCCAGAACGCCAGAGCCATTGGCTGTGTGTCTTCCTTCAGATCGCCAACCCCATCTGAATGACAGGCCTTTGCCTTCAACCTCCGGGCAGGATATAGATGAGATCGAGCTGGCCTTTTTGGCTGCCTTATCGAATCCTCCCTCGTACGCTGCAGGGACTCCTTATTTTCAGGCGTCCATGTTATCATCTGCACAAGCTCCTGCTCGGGAGGATGTCCCCAGATCAGCACACCCTTCTGCGTTTAGAGAGGGTTGCTCTGAAATGGGTGAGAGAGATGAACCTCCCACTCTAGGGATTGGCGAGCGAGAGGTGGTTGTACTCGAGCACATGGAGACAGACCATCGTTTAGCATCGAGGCTCTCTGTTCCATACTCGACTAACGGCGAAATCAATGAGAATATTGGGCGAGAGTCTCTTTGGTCTCCTGATGATGATGCCAGATCAACAATGGGGTTTTCTCTCGATCGAGCTATACAACACTCCACTCATCCTTCACCTCTAACCACTTCCATTCCTGATTGTACAGAGCAGACGGGAATTGTGGTCAACCTACTCCAGTCCCTTTTGGCACAGATACTCATTCAAGATTCTGTTTTAATTTTGACTTCTTTCGTTTCTCTAACTGTTTGTTATTGTTCAGGCCTCTGACCAAATTATTGGGTCAGTCGGCTCCTAGGTGACGAGGCTATTAAACGGGAGTGCACAACGAGCTCGGGAACAGCTTCTAGAAGCCGAGGAGAAATATCAAGAGCTTGGCGCTTCAGTTTGCCAGCTTACAGAAGATAGAGATCTTCTGAAAAGCCACCGTTATGGAGTTAGAAGAGGAGCGAGATTACTATACGGAAACTCACGAAGCCATGCTAGAAGAAGTGGCGACATTAAAAGAGAAGAACCGGTTCCTATAGGCGAGTAGGGATGACCTCTTTCGGGGTCAAGAGTCTATTAGGCAGACGCTCTTCATAAAAAAGAATGAACTTTCCCTCGCCAATCAAGAAATGAAATACTTGAAGTCAATACTTGACTATCCTTGAGCATTCGTGCGCCACTCGAGAAGAGGAGTTGGAGACCCTTCGAGCCAAGGTCGATACAACTGAGCTCGAATGTGACACTCTCTCTCGGGAGTTAGGCGAGGCGAATGCTGAGCTTGAAATTCTTAGGCATCAAGCGACTTAGCATCATTCCCTCTGCATAGCTGCCTGGAGTCAAGGTTATGTACAAGGTTTGAGGCGGCTAAGGGAAGAATTCGTTCGGAACCCGTCCTTCAACATGGCTAGCATGGATCCCCAACAGCTTGCTCCTGACCCCATAGCGAAGGCAGAGGTTGCTAAGATCGGTACACCAGAGTGCCGCATACGTTTGCCTCCTTGATAGTCTACCATTGTATATGTATTAATATATATATATATATATATTATGTTGTATAGATTTGTATGGATTTCAAATGTATTTGTGGCTATTAGTCAATATACCATTCTTTCCATTATATGCTTACCTTCTTGTTGTGTGGTGGATCAACTCGCCAGTTCTTATACAATGTGTATAAACATAAAGATTGATGTAAATCTACATATATGGACCGCCTTTCAGATATCCATGCACTATATTCTCGTAATCAAATTGAAAACATTGTAATCTAAATTATTAAACAACTGGATATGATCATTTGATGGTGACGGCGCCATTGTACTATCTCGCAAATCTTTATCAATGAAACTAAACAATCTATTGATAAAGATTTAGAAGAAAACACGAGAGCCCATGCTATTGTCTGGACGCTAGAAAGATGAAGGCGAGCATAGTGTTCCAATCGAGTGATTAGGGCGAGTACAATGTTAATAATTTAGGCGAGAAAGATTTAAACAAGCATGTACCTTATTTAGCGACCTGTGGGTGTGGTGATCCGTGGGAGAATCACGGGCAAGATCACCTTGTCTCGACATTGAAAAAATGACTAGCCGAATTCCTTTTTCCTCGGCTATTGAATCGCGGGGCGAGGCGTAGAGCTCAGGCGACCCTGCGATTCGTAAGGTACCGGCGTGATGGAGAAGGCAAAGGAACAGGTTCCTACCCTTCAGCAAACGAACTGAGGGGCGAGGCTTAGAGCCCAGGCAACCCTGCGACTCGTAAGGCACCGACGTGATGGCGAAGTCGAAGGAACAGGTTCCTTCCTTTCGGCAAGCGAACTGAGGGGCGAGACTTAGAGCACAGGTGACCCCGCAATTTGTAATGCGCCGGCGTGATGGCGAAGTCGAAGGAACAGGTTCATTCCCTTTGGCGAGAAAACCGAGGGGCGAGGCTTAAAGTCCAGGCGACCCCGCGACTCGTAAGGTGCTGGCGTGATAGCAAAGGTAAAGGAACAAGTTTCTTCCCTTTGGCAAGCGAACCGAGGGGCGAGACTTAGAGCCCAGGCGACCCTGCACTTCGTAAGGCGTCGGCGTGATGGCGAAGGTGAAGGAACAGGTTCTTTCCTTTTGGCAAGCGAACCGAGGGGCGAGACTTAGAGCCCAGGCGACCCCGCGATTTGTAAGGCACCGACGTGATGGCGAAAGTGAAGGAACATGTTCCTTCCCTTTGGCGAGCGAACCGAGGGGCAAGACTTAGAGCCCAGGCGACCCCGCGACTCGTAAGGCGCCGACGTGATGGCAAAGGCGAAGGAACAGGTTCCTTTCTTTTCTCGAGCGAACCGAGGGAGGAGGTTTAGAACCCAGACGACCTCGCGATTCATAAGGCGCTGATAATTGAACATATTTGTCGTAAGAGTAGTAATTCACAACTTTCATATCATATAGTTCCAGTGAAGAAAAACTGAACTATATATAATATTTTTTCAAATGTTCCGCATTCCATGGGTGAGAGAGAACATTGCCTTCACTGTCTGTAAGCTCGTATGATCCTGGTCGAGTACTCCTGGTGACAATGTAGGGTCCCTCCCACTTAGGTCCTAGCTTACGTTCTTCAGTGGTGGTTACTCTTGTGCGCTTCAAAACCAGGTCCCCAGGTTTAAAAGATCTTGGGTTGACTCGCCTGTGGAACAACTTTTCAGCCATGCGTTTATGGTGTTCCACTCTTATGGCCGCCTCTGCTCGCTTTTCTTCAAGGAGATCCAATTGTTGTAGCAGCTTTATTTCATTGTCTTCTGAATGAAAATTTTTTACTCTTGAAGTAGGGACTCTTATCTCTGCCGGAATGACAGCCTCGTTGCCATATGTAAGAGCAAAAAGGGTATCTCCTGTAGGGGTTCGAACAGTAGTATGGTAGGACCATAATACTCCAGAGAATTCGTTTGTCCATGCTCCCTTACCGCTTCCTAGCTTCTTTTTAAGGACAGACAGAATAGTCTTGTTAATTGCCTCTGCTTGGCCATTTGCTTGTGGATGCCCGGGCGATGAACACCGTACTTCAATCTTCAACTCGGCACACCACTATCGATAGTGCGAAGAGTCGAATTGACCTCCATTGTCGAATAAGAAACTTTGTGGTATGTCAAACTGGCACACAATAAACTTCCAGAGGAACTTGGTAATGGCTTGAGTAGTTATTGTAGACAAGGCTTCCGCCTCTACCCACTTTGTGAAATAATCAACTGCTACCATAATGAATTTAACTCCTCCACGTCCCATAGGAAGGGGACCTATGAGATCTAATTCCCACTGCGCAAAAGGCCAGGCTGCCACTATGGATGACAAATCTGTAGGCGGGAGTGCAAAATATTGGCATGTATTGACATTGCGGATATTTTTGGGTAAACTCTTTCGAATCTCTGAGAAGGTTTGGCCAGTAATACCCCGTTTGACCTATCTTGTTTGCCAGAACTCTTCCTCCAAAATGACTCCCGCAAATACCTTCATGGATCTCTGCTAATACATACTGAGACTCCTCGGTCGACAAAAATCTGAGCAGTGGTTCTGAGAATCCCTTTCTATATAATATCCCTTCTAAGATAGTGAACTTGGCGGCCCGATTTTTAATTTTTCTCCCTTCATTTGCGTTAGTGGGTAGCTTATTATCTTGCAGAAAATCTATTATATCCTTAGCCCATCCAGGTTGACCTGTCTCTGCTTGGAATATTTCTTTTCCAATAGAAGGGATATCCGCTTGCTTTACTTCAGTGTTTTCTAGAAAAGGGACATCCATTTGTCCGAAGGTAATTCTAGTTAGGTGGTCAGCTTGGCAATTATTGGCTCTTGGGATTTGCTGAATAGAAGAATACTGAAAATAATCTCTGGCTTCACAAACTAATTGAAAATATTTCTTTAGTCGTTCCCCTTTAGCAGCAAAGGTACCGGTTACCTAGTGAACTACCACTTGCGAGTCGGCATGCACTTTCACTTCTTTGGCTCCCAAAAGGCAAGTCACAGTCAAGCCGATTAAGAGTGCCTCATACTCTGCTTCATTGTTGGTAACCTTAAAAGTAATTTTAACAGCGTAATTGTATTCTCTACCACCGCTAGAGATAATGTGGATACCTGCTCTTGCTCCTGCTTTACATGTTGACCCGTCCACATATACCATCCAAGACTTGTTGGGGGGTGTCTAGGCAATTTCTTCTGAAAAGCCAATGAGCTCGACTATAAAATCAGCAAGTACTTGCCCTTTGATCTCCTTTCTAGGGGCATACTGGATGTCAAATTCTCTAAGTTCTATAGCCGACTTTGCTAACCTCCCTAAAGTATCTGGTCGTTGTAGAACAGCTTTCAAATTTGATTCGTCAGTACTCGTACGGTGTGAATTTGGAGGTACGGTCTGAGTCGTCTAGTAGCTACCACTAGGGCCTAGAGCCATAATTTCCAACTTAGGGTACCTGGCCTCTGCCCCCCGAAATGCTTAACTTACATAATATACCGATTTTTGCCCTATCGTTGTATCTCTTACTAGGACAGCGGAGGTTGCATTGGGCGAGATTGCTAAATACGCAGTCAACATTTCGCCGAGTTTGGTCTGGCTAAGCAATGGCGGGTGAGTTAAATACTCTTTTAGCTCATCAAGGGCTTTGTCACAAGAAGATTTCCACTCTTATGCTTTCTTCAACACTTGAAAAAAGGGTAAACATCTGTCGGTGGATCGAGCTATGAAGCGATTCAAGGTGGCCACTCGGCCCGCCAACTGCTGCACCTCGTGATGATTCCGGGGTGCTACCATATGAGATATGGCCTTTACCTTTTCAGGGTTGGTCTCGATTCCCCTTTCGGATACCATAAAGCCTAAGAATTTTCCTGAGCCCACTCCAAAAGAACACTTATTTGGATTAAGCTTCATTTTTTATTGACGCAAGACTTCAAAAGCCTCCCGCAAGTTATCCACATGTTGTCCAGGCGTTTTACTCTTGACCAGCAGATCATCGACGTATACTTCAACAATCCTCCCTATCTGCTGTTTAAGCATACGGTTGACCAAGCGTTGATATGTAGCTCCTGCATTTTTCAACCTAAAGGGCATCACCCTGTAGCAATATAATCCCCGGTCTGTAATGAAAGCTGTTTTTTCCTCATCGTCTGCATTCATTCTAATCTGATTATACCCCAAGTACGCGTCCATGAAACTAAGTAATGGGTGACCAACCATTGAATCTACGATTAGATCAATGCGAGGAAGTGGGAAGCTATCCTTCGGACATGCCTTATTAAGATCGGTGAAATCCACGCACATCCTCCATTTGCCGCTCGCATTTTTCACCAACACTATATTAGACAGCCATTCTGGATATTGGGCTTCTCTGATAAACCCCGCTACTAGGAGGCGGTCTACTTCCTCGGCTATGGCAGCATATTTCTCGGCACAAAAGTTACGTCTTTTTTGCTTAACTTTCCGAGTTTCCTGATTGACACACAAATGATGTTCAATGACGCTATTATCTATACCTGGCATATCTTGATGAGTTCAGGCGAAGATGTCTTGATGTTCAGCCAAGAGTTGTTTGAGTTCCTGTATTAGGCTAGATTCTAGATTGGAACCTATCTGACCTTCTGCTCGAGTTTCACCTGGTCGAAGGCGATCAGCTCCAATGACTATCCCAGTTCGGCCTGCTTGATGGTTTGTTCATCTCGAAAGTCTTCATCCCATCGTGTCAGAGGTGGTGGAGGTGGCAACTCAGCTGCCACTTCACTATGTCTCGAATCTTCCTTGGTGATACCAATCACCACTTGGATTAGGGGTTTTAACTCACGAGAATAACATTCGCGGGTCAAGGATTGCTCACCTTTGACTTCTCTTATACCATTTTGAGTTGGGAACTTCATTTTCAGATGGTACGTAGAAGTCACAACTTTTAGGCTACTTAAAGCAGGACGCCCCAGTATGGCATTATACGAAAAAGGGGCTTTGACCACTAAAAAATCAACCATGACTATTGAAGTTTTAGGTGCCTCGCTGGCCATAACAGAAAGAGTTATGACTCTTTCGGGTTGTATAATCTCGTCGGAGAATCCCCTAAGGGATGTTAGGGCTCATCGCAACCTGTCTCGCCCGACCTTCATTTTGTCAAATGCGTCCCAATAAATAATATCTGCCGAGCTTTTATCATCAACAAGGATTCTTTTGGTTATAAAATTGGCGACTAGCATGGTAACTACCAAAGCGTCATCGTGAGGCTGTATCACTCTTTCATCCTGTCTGTCAAAGATGATTGGGACATCTTCAAAAGGTCGTTTGTCTTGAGTCAACTTTGACGTGGCGAATACTTTTGCATAGCGCGATTCTCTGGCATACACCTTCCTTGAAGCTGAGGTTTCCCCTCCTTTTGGTACTCCTCGAGCAATAATTCGTATTTCACCTAAGGGTCCCCCCCTTTGAGACAAGTATTTGACGCTTCTTTCTCTACGAGGGATCGGACTATGCTTACTGTTAGGATACCCCCCTTCTTTTGTGACTCTTCCCTTTCCTCTTCATTTCTTCTCTTTAAGGTTCGACAGTCTCGGGTATTGTGCCCAGTAGATTTATGATACTCGCAGTACATATTTCCCGGTCGATGATGGTTCTGATGGTGGTACTGCCTTTACTCAGGTTCTCTATCTACCGTCAAATTGTTGTGAAGGCGTTGTCTATATTGTGTACTCCCTTGAGACTGCGGGCCTCCTTGTGTGTTTCATCTCTTCGAGTCGGTGATACCTCTTTTCCTCGCTAATAAGTTGGCTTCGGTTTGATTAGTACGCTCTATTTCTTTCCGCCTCGGTCCTATAAGCGCTTGCAGAGTGTCTTTAGGATTTATATAGCCGTCTGCCTTATTCATAAATTCAGCCAAGGTGGCAAGGGTTCGTCTAGCTATCTCTACCAAGAAATGACTTGCAGGCCATATTCTACTTAGGAGAGTAGCCTGAGTGATCTTCTCATCCTGATCCCCTATCGTCATCAACTCCTTGTTGAATCGGGAAAGATAGTTTTTGAGGCTTTCCTGACTATTCTGTTTAACTGTGAGGAGATACGTAGCTGGTCGTTTCCTCTTTCGACTTCCTAAGAACTGGGTGATAAAAAGGCGAGCAAGACAGTCAAAGTTATCTATTGTGCCAGTAGGGACCGTTCCAAACCAGGTTGGAGCTACTCCTTTCAGGGTAAGTAGGAACGCTCGGCACGCTACCTCATTAGGATAACCATGCAAACTCATGTGCGTCCTAAACGTCTCTATATGTTTATAGGGATCAGCACCCCCATCGTACAGTTCCATTTGAGGTGCTCAAAATTTTTAGGAGGTAATGGCACTGCCATGACACTTGCACTGTAAGGAGTGCCGAGGTGGTTGCGTAATTGCCCAGTAAGAGAAGAGGCTTCTATACGCCTAGCTATATCTACATACTTGTCTTCCAGTTCTTTGAGTTCCAGCTGCATTTTACGCCTCTCTTCATCTACTTCTTCATGATTAGGTTCATTGACTCAGTGAGATTCCGCGCATCTACTAACGGAAGGTTCCTTACAAGCAGTCAATTCTTCATTATTCTTTTGCAGCTTCTCATTCTCTCTAGTGAGCTCCCTAATCGTTGATTCCAAGGCGGCTAGCCATTCTTCCATCGGGATGTATTTTGAGTTGTAGTTATTACCTCGTAATCGCAACGGGATCAGTTTGCAGAGAACACCAAATAGTAATCCCACAGACGACGCCAATGTTGATGTGTATTCTGCACTCCTGAGTAGCGTCTTAATTTCCAGATAACTAATCTGCGAAAGAAAAGATGGAGGGTTGGGTTTCTTCAACCCTTAGAACTCTCCGATGCCTTTGTTAGAGAGAATTTAGATAGATCAAAGATAAAAATGAGAGAAAGTCTGTGATAGTTGTTCGTACCTCTTTAAGTGATATGTTCTTTCCTTTATATGGGCTGAAATATCGATCGGCCACACGTGTAATCATCCAGGATTATTGGGGAGTAGATTATTCCCCTCTACATCCTTTGTTCTCCGGGATCATTTATTGATTTTGTTTCTTCTCAATAATATCTCCTTTAATATGATTACATTGGGGCAATCAGTAGGTATTTCGGATATTTATAACAGTCCGCATTTGATGTGATATGTTGCTCTGCCAGATATTAAATATTCATAAGGCTCCTGATCATTATACTGTCAATGTGTCAGGGGTAAGTCTAATGAATCTACCAAACTTATCGTATTTATCTAACAAGAATTAACTTAGGATAAATACAGTTTGAGTAAGGAGGAATCAGAATCCAACTTTCCGTTTTATTTAATTTATAATTCCTTCTAAAGTACGAAAGAGAAACAGTAGGCGGGCGCCAAGACATCGAGCGCCAAGACATCGGGCGTCCATCACCTTTTCCCTTAACGTAATTGTCCCCTCACAACATTCGTCTCCTTGTATGGGCCAGCACCAGCAATTCAGCAATGAAATAAAGAAAAAAAAATGTATATTGCAATTTTCTTTAATTCTTATTATTTTTTTATTTTTATCTTGATAATGGTGGGTGAGATGGTCATCCTACAATCATCTGATCTTACAAGTACCAAAAGATATAATATGTGTACCTAGTATTAAAGACTCATGTTAACATTATTTATTTATTTTTCAATTGGAAAAGATATTTGGGACAGGTAAAATTGCAGATAAACTTTTGAATATAACATCTCAACTCATTTCACTCAATTTTTTTTTTCTAAATATCATTTAAACAATTAATCATTATAATTTTTTCAAATTTTTAGACAAAAAATAATTTAATATTTTCAAATATTAAAATAAAATTAATATTAAAAATATATTCTAAAATTATTTTAGTATTAAAATATTTTTTATGCAACTTTTTCTTTTTCCTTTTTTAAAATCCAAAAATATTTAATTCAAATTATATCACTACTATTCACAAACTATCTTACTACCTGTAAGGGGGTTATCTCTCCCATCAGCCTGTATAGCAAGTCCACAAGGAATCAGTGGAAAAGTAAGTCCGTGAATCCAGCCAAACCAAGTTCAATGACCCTTATTTAAAATGAGTTAATGGGCCTCTTCAGAGTCTCGACCTATGGACAAAATTCACCCACAAAACAATACACATTGGAAAGTAGACGGTAGGAGTAGTTGGGACTCGTCACGCTGACATCTCCCTAATGACACTCTATTCTCGAGAACTTGTGCATCCATGTGGGTGAGAAAAATGAAGAATCATCGATTTCTGACAAACAAGCATGGAAGGACTTAACAAATAACGTCCACAAGGTAAAGTGAGTCAGGAATTTACACCACATTAATGGTGTCAATCTCCTAACTCTACACTGTATTAATAGTACCGCCTCATAAGCCACACCTCATTAAAAAATTTTGATTAAGTGAATAGTTGAAGTGACATGAACTCCTCGAAAATCTAGTATGAGTTGTTCCCAAAAATCTAGTATAAAAGCCAACCTCCATGTACGAGAAAAACACTCTCTGATTCTTCTAAGCTTGTGCACAAACTACTAAGAAAATATGTTGATTTTAACATTAGGGACTCCCTGACCTCTCCTAAGGTCCCTCACTCAGTATTTTTCTTTAAGTGTTCATGGAAAATACTTGATATTTGAGTTGTTGGAACCCATCTCAAAGGCATACGAAACACAACGTTAACACTACTAGTCATAAAATTCTCATTTCATCTCATTCCTCAAGCATCTAATACAAGTGAGAATCAATTAATTGCAAATAAAAAAAATCAATTAATTGAGAGAAAATTAAAATGCATGCTTGAGATACATATTTCAGATAATTAATTAATTAAATATGCAAAGCAAGAGCATATTTGGCTTAGCCAAATGTAAATGCAAACTAAAATGTGGCAAACAATCCCTTAAAATGGTCTACATTAAAAGAGGTAAAAGGTAAATCTTTTACTTTCTAGCTACAGTTAAACTCTCTATATTTGTTTGGTTAAAATGGAGAAATTGAGTTAGTAGATAGGGTGCACTTCAGTAACATGATGCAGATTGCAGAAGCACCCTTTAAAGAGAATATATATGCATGGAGGAACGAAAAAAGCATACGTCTAGAGTTTATTTTTAGAGAATATATAATGAGTGTTATGAATTAAGAGTCGGCAGCCGCCCCTAAAAATTATGTGAATAACCCCACCACTATTATTTTAAAATCTGCATAGTGACTTGCATAGTAACTTACATAGTAATTTTAACGCCTATAAATATGGGTTTCAGTTGTAATGAAATTCATAAGAAAATATAGAGAATGAAGAAAGTTTCAGAGAGTTTCTTTTATATTTCTCTTGCAATAGTAATAGTTTTCTTTTTAGTTTTATAACACGTTATCAACACAAGATTCTACCGATACTGAAGTTAGTGGTCTTCTACTTCAAGTAAGTTTTTCAATATATTATTTGTAATCCTTGAGATAAATATTAAAGGTAATATTACTGAATATTACTTGATAAAATTTTATTTTTATTCTCATGATAATATGAATATATTTCTTAAATTCACAAATTTATTTTTGTAATATAATGTCAAATATTGATATTTATTACTATTGACATTTCTGAAAAATGTTATTTATTTAGGATCCTTGATGAGATCTATTTGGATATAATGATGAACTTGAAAGATACAATTATAGAAGGAAACTATGTGTCCCTGAAGGACTGTGTTGTGTATCTCATGATGAAAAATCATCTTACTGTGTGAAATAAATTAAGAGAGTGATATAAGCACCAGAATATGTAATTCTCTCAAAAGATCATTATGATTTATTGCACCTAAAATTGTAAAATTTTAAAAGTGGTATTAAATATTCTGCACTCTTTAAAATCAGCTCAATATTAAAATTATACAGTGAAAATGTCACTGATGATGATATATAAAAGAAGACATTATTTTTCATACTTCGAATGTGCTCCTGCAGTAGCAATATCGAGAGTGAAAGTTCAACAAATATTCTGAACTTTTGTTTTATCTTCCAGTGATTGAGTTAAATAATGAGTTTTTGTTACACCAGTTACGTCCTATTAATAATATCGAATTTACATAATTCCCAGAAATGAACGGGAACTAAGGGCGTAGACGTGGTAGAAAAATTATAGAAGTGTTGGTCCTAAAAGCGACAACACTAAAGATGATAAAAATATATCATATCACCAGAAGTGATCCAACTCAGAGAAGGGTAAAGGCCCTCAGAATAATTCTTCATAAAAAGATGAAGATGTTTGTCATAGATGTGGTATGACTAAACAGTAGTCACGTACTTGTTGTACGGCCCAACACTTGATTTACTTATACTAAACTTTTATATATGAGCTTATTAATATTTCATCATGTTTTAAAATAATGAAATATCGGTACCCGAAGCACGACAAGAAATTACTTGGGATAATAAAGCCCTGTTTAAATTTGATCCTCTTACAAATAAATGTGAACCAGAAATTCAGAGGATTATCTATCTGCAAAGTGTTGCAAATCAATTACATGATATATTTACTGTCACTAAATGTGTTGTAAAATCATATATTACTGCTGTTAATGCTTAAGTAATAATTGAAGTCCCTGAAGGACGAGTTGTTAAAACAGCAATAAATGAGTCTAAGATACACCTGAAGCGTTGAAAACCTATTAGTGCACAAGAAAAATAAAAAGCGGTGCTCATGAAGAGACCGTATTTTCTGTATAAAATATAATCCTCCTGAAGAGAAAATCTCCTGAAAATGTAACTTCTAAAGAGTGTAACTCCTGAAGAGTATAAACCTCCTGAAGATGAACCTCCTGTAGAGGTGTTTCATGAAATGTTTTCTCCTGGAGAGGAACAATGAGATCTCAATACATTTAATAAGTACTGGAAAATTTATGGATAGAAATAAAACTGTTGTCGACAATATATATGATAACACTTGATATTACCAGTAGTAATGACGAAAGTGAGCCAAAAATCGTCGAAAAATGTCGACATAGAAATGATTGGCCAAAATGAAAAACAATTATTAAAACTAAATTAAACTCGCTAGTGAAGCGAGATGCATTTGAACCTATTGTCCAAACACCAAAGGGTGTAATATTTGTCAGATATAAATGAGTATTTATACGAAAGTGTAATGCGAAATGAAATTGTGCGGTATAATTTGTCGCACAAGGTTTCCTGTAGAAGCCCGAGCAATTATGAGGAAACATATTTCCTTGGTATGAATGCAATCACATTCATATTTTTAATTGATTTGGTTATTACAAAAGGATTAGATATGTAGTTAATGAATGTGGTCACTGCATATTTATAAGGATCATTAGATTATTACATATATAATGATTTACGATATTTGAAACATCTAATCCAAGTACATTTAGGAGTATGTACTTTATAAAGTTTCAAAGATCTTTATATGGGTTAAAACAATCCGAACGCATGTGGTATAATTGAATCAACAAGTATCTATTGAAAGAAGGATTTAAGAATAATCCTATATGTCCATGTGTTTTATCAAAATTCAGATTTGCCATTATTGCAGTTTACATTGATGATTTATCTTATTAGAACTCTTGAAAATATTACAAGGGTTGCTATAAATTCAAGGAATGCATTTGAAAATGAAAGATCTTATTATTCAATTCATAGATGAGTTACAAGAATTTGAGACTTCTAGCCTCATCTCTCAAATACATTTGCTTTTCATAAAGCAACATACCATCCTTATCTAAAGGATTAGGCAATCGAAATGAAGAGGCAAGTAAGGATTTTAAATCCTTATTTTCTTGCTTTAAGTCTGCAATTTTTCTGTCAGACTCTTGAACGAGTCGTTGAAGTACGGAAACTTTTTCATTAAGTTCCTCAATCTCACGATTTTTGGATTGTAATCAGTTGAAAAATCCAACAATAGAGGAGGAGTATCGAGTGCCGAGAGTCACCAGCTCATAAACAGGTTCACGATCTGACTTATTAGCCAGATCATTTGCTTGCTGCAACATTGCACCTGCGGAAGATGCAGGATCAACTTGTAATTGAGGTGAAGGATACCTCATATGTTGATCGTGAGAAATAGTAAAAGGAAATTGATGAGCCATTGAAAATTTATAGAATAAGAATACAAATACAGATGAATTATAGATATGAGAAGAAGATTTGATGCGTACTAAATGAAACTAAAGACGGTTCTTATAGAAATGGAATTAAGAACAAGATAAACCATCATATCTTCAAATCTCACTTTACAAGATATGCTGGATGCATAATTTCAAAAGCCAGCGAGATTAAATACTGCTATCCCTATTTTCTTGTAAACGCGAAACCTCTGTCGTTAGCTGCTGTTGTTGACTTTGTATCTGAGCTCTTTCTCGTTCCAGCTCTTCTACTCGTATTTTCAGGTCACGAGAATATCAGTCTACAAGTTTCTTCAGCTCCTTGTTTTCTTGTCTTAAATATTTATTTTTACTATCTATAGTTGCAAGCGTTTGATGCAATTCAGATATTTGAGTTTTAAGATGATCAACCTCACTCGTTCTCGCCAGTAACCTCTGAGACATGGTTGTAAGAGATGCAGCATATTGAGCACTGAGGGTTCTTGATGCTGCAACAATTTCAGGATCAGATTTACTAGAAAGATATATCTCTGCTCCTATCTTGGTGTTTACAGCCTCAGGAGAAAATATAAGTGGTTGAGGTATAAAAGGTTCGTGGTTTAAATCTGGGACATTAGAATTTCTATCAGACATAATATCGTTCTGGATGAACAACAACTGAATCTATGAGGAATGCGAGATCTTTTTGCTGGAATAAACCAATGGTAAAATTGGTTATATTTAAACAACAACCCGAAACCTTCAAATCTCTTCAAGATCTCGTTTGTCCACAATGTCAAGCGGATTTGATTTTCCGCCGAATCGATAATATTAAACCTCAAAACTTTTACAGCTTTTATCATACATAGATGGTTTCCAATGTTATTTCCGTCGTATATAAACAAATTCTCCCTAATAACACCGAATGAGGGGGAGAAAATTTTAGATGAAAATATTATCATACTCTCTCTAATGCATTATTTAGTTGGAGATCGTGTTTGAATTCTTAACTTGTTATATATACTGAAATTATATTTGCTTATTACTTGAAACACTAACGCATATTATCAGGGGGAGTTTAAGTATTACTGCAGGTATCAGATTTCTATTAAGTCTGTCAACCAGATATTATTTTTCATCTTCAAATCACTCAGAAATTATTACAATTCATGAAACAAGTCGAGAGTATATTTGGCCGAGATCAATGACTCAACGTATCCAAGAAAAGTGTGGTATTTCATAATCAATGATAGCTCAACAATTTTATACGAAGATAATGCTACTTGTATCATTCAAATCAAAGAAGGATATATCAAAGATACAATCAAGTGATAATCTGGCAGATTTATTCACGAAGACATCACCAACTGCGACATTCAAGAAAATTATGCAGACTATTAAAATGTGAAAATTCAAAAATCTATCGTCATGCACTTTCCAGGGGGAGTAAAAGTCCTGAAGACTTGTGTTGATTGTACTCTTTTTCCTTCGCTAAGGATTTATCCCATTGGGTTTTCTTTTGCAAGGTTTTAATGAGGCAATCTTAAAGCACTTCTGGATACATAAGAAGACTGTACTCTTTTTCCTTCGCCATTGGTTTTTCTTCCCACTGGATTTTTCCTTGGCAAGGTTTTAACGAAGCAGATTTTTTATTGGTGGTTATTCAAAGGGGAGTGTTATAAATTAAGAGTCGGCAGCCGCCCCTAAAAATTATGTGAATGACCCTACTACTATTATTTTAAAATCTGTATAGTGACTTGCATAGTAACTTGCATAGTAACTTACATAGTAATTTCAACGCCTATAAATATAGGTTTCAGTTGTAATGAAATTCATAAGAAAATATAGAAAATGAAGAAAATTTCAGAGAATTTTTTTTATATTTCTCTTGCAATAGTAGTAGTTTTCTTTTTAGTTTTATAACAATAAGGTTATTATCATTTTTGGAGCCCACTTTGTCGATGTTCTTGAGCTATCGTGTAAATGTGGCAAAGCAAGTAGCCTTCCTTTTGGTTTCCACTTTCCTCCTCTTCCTGTTGAAGATCAAGCAACTTTTGTCAACTCGTGTTTCACGACTAATTCAGGTGTGAGCTATTTTTATATATATGCGGATTGTTAATCTAGAAACAGGGGTAAAACATGATCACAAACAGCTTCCCATTTGATTAAGGACAAAAGCTGCCTTTCACTCAATACAAGAAAGGAATGTTGGAAGTGCAGCATATATATATCCAATGAGAAGAGCAAAAAGGTCTCTCCACTTGGCCCACCTAGTGTTTTTTAGCTTTAGGAATACAATAACGGGTGGTTATTACGTGAGAATCAACCAATTGCCTCGTGAGTAAAGCGCGCGTCCAAGAAAATTAACTTGGATAGTTGAGAATGGTATCTGCATGTTTCTGATGCTCAAGGATCATGTATATATGAATGAAACCAGAAGTTGATACTAAAACAGGAGAGGGGAATTAGGTGCTTGTTTTGATCATCATCATTCCCGTTATTACTGCAGACATTCTGGACACTACTAATGGCAGATCCGAAGTGGGTCCTAAATATTAGGGAGGAGACAAAGCAGTGGAAAAAGCATTCAATCTATCAAGTACCTGCATGGGTTAAAGATCTAAACAAAAATGCCTACATGCCGCAGACAGTCTCCTTTGGTCCTTACCATCACGGGGAAGAATGTTTACAACTGATGGAGGAGCATAAGAAAAGGGCATTCTTCCGTTTCTTCGGGAGATGTGGAAAACCTGCTCAATCGTTCCTCGACACTTTAACTAAGGAGGTCGTGCAGGATTTGAAAGACTCGTACGAGCCGCTCGATCCCAAATGGGAAAACGACACACAAGGTTTCTTAGAAATGATGACTCTCGACGGATGCTTTCTGCTGGAAATCCTGCTTGCCAGTACTGCGATTCAATTGGAGGACGATGGTTCCAAGGATCCCATATTCAGCAAACACGGGAAACTATATATCATGCCCCTTATCTGCCGCGACATGCTGATGCTTGAAAATCAGATCCCAATGAAGGTTCTTGAACTACTTCTTGAACTGCTGCCTGAAGCTGATGATCTAGTCAATGTGAAATCTCTTTTCTGATCTGTCTACTTGACAATATCTTACAATGTTGTGAGTTTGCTTAATGCTATTTTTTTTTTTTAAAAAAAAAAATCTATTAGACAACACTTGTGTGACTTCAATTGAAATCGTCGAACGGTCATTAATTAGTGCTGACGTGACGATGTTCCTGAATTAACAAAGAAACCATAACTCTTGAGCAGAAAAAAGAAGGTGCCGATGAACTCGTAGGCGCGCTTTGCTCCGCCAACGCCCATTACTCAGAGATGGGTAACCGCCAAGAAACCATAACTCTTGAGCAGAAAAAAGAAGGTGCCAATGAACTCATAGTCAAGTGTTGGTTCCCCAACGCCCATTACTCAGAGATGGGTAACTGCCTACACGTATTGGATGTTTATAGGAAGAGACTGCTTCAACAAAAGGAAAACCAAAACAATAAAGGGAAGGAACCACACGGAAAGCGAAAGGACAAGTCAAGTGATGACGATGACGAAATCATAAGATCTGCAACAGAGCTTAATGAAGCCGGAATCCGGTTCAAGGCAGTCAAAAAAGCAAGCCTCAAAGACATCACTTTCTCGGCCAGCGGGGTACTTGAGCTTCCACGCATTGTCGTGGACGATGCCACGGAGTCGATATTCCTCAACTTAATAGCCTTTGAGCGTTTCCATGTCGGGGCCGGCAACGAGATTACCTCCTATATCTTTTTCATGGACAATCTCATCGACAATGATATTGACGTTGCCCTCCTGCATTCGAGCGGCATCATACAGAATGCCATTGGAAGTGACAAAGCTGTCGCCAAGCTCTTCAACTCTCTGTCTAAGGATATAACGCTCGACGCAGATAGTAGCCTCAGTGTAGAACGTAAAAAGGTCAGTAGGTACTGCAAGAAGAGCTTGAATAAGTGGCGGGCCAATCTCTTTCATACCTATTTCACAAATCCATGGGCTATTATCTCCTTTATTGCTGCCATCTTCCTATTTGTGCTCACCATAGTACAGACCGTATACTCAGTACTAGGTGTCCAATCCCAATGATTCTCCACCGCCTTCTCATCACTATAAATCTCCTCTTCCTGACCTCAAAACGCCTAGCCCCTGTTTATGTGGTTTTACCTTGAGTCTGCTTTTGAAAATGTTCTCCTTTCCAGAAGAACTTTGATTGATCTTGTTTTATTAAATGGTTTCCGCCGTGGGTTTGACAATGGATTTGCTTTTTTTTTTTTATTAGTGATAATGGGGCTGTTTGATAATCTTCTCTTCCTCGATGTCATCTGAATAAAATGCCATACGCTGATACAGTATACTTATGTGCTTTCTTACGATAGAGATATTTCTTAAACATTCATAAGAGCTTACCATTATAAAATGTTTTGAGTCCTAATGGTGGGAAAAAGACATCTTTTGAATAAGGTACCACGAAAAGTTCCAATGACCTTTCCCTGTTTAAAGCATTAACTACATATTACAAAATTATTTTTTTTTTTTAAAAATTCTACCTACGTATCTATACAGAAGCTACGTTGGACTTTGTTGTTCACATCAGAGAAGAGAAAGTTTGCCTCCATTTCTATAAAGACCTGATTCTAAAATTCTGATCTGGACTAACAGCAACCACCCAAAACAAATAAGATGAATTTGAATGATGCAGCCCCAAGACCTCGAAAGTCGAAACTGAAAGTGCAGCAGCGGAGAAAGTGTAACACGTTAACCCTTTTATCTTCCTATTCCAGTTAACCTAAGCTGCCGGTGCCGAAAAGGTTATCGGAACACAATTTAATCAGTCGCAGATACATGTAAGATTCAACAAAAGGGAGTAGAGGAGATTACAATATTATTCCAACTCCAAGGACGACTCCAATAAAATCCCTGTAGGAAAACTGGCAGGACAATGAGGACAATGTAGGCTGCAAGGATATAAAGCGTCAGCGCATGCATTCCCATCCACTCCATCACAAAGGTGGGCCTTCTACAGCCACACACATCAACCTGTGGAAAACTTCATGGTCATCATCTTCTCTAGCAAATTAGACAAATTATTCTGCCATTTATTGTGTGGAAATAAGTTCAATAACATTTATATGGAGATCAATGATGAGCAATAATGATGAGTGAGTAAAGTAAAAGTACTAAGTTAAACGGGATCGATCATATAAGATGACTAGACATCCTACCATGAAGTAAATTCCAGACAAGAGAATGCCAGCAACCAACAGCGAAACACATGTTGAATGTGTAGGGAGCCTTGTTAAAATGCATCCCTACAACAATATTAGTGAAAGGATAGTTGGCAACAAACCACAATCCGAAAAAGTTGAGCCTAAGGCCCATGATCTAGGCCCAGATGACACGTGTCCGAATTCAACTAGAAATACCGGAATCAGAGACAATCCGAGTCACTGGCTATCCCGAATAAAGAAGAAGAAGATAAATCGGCTTCGAGTATACACTAATGTCAGGAACAACAGTTCATTTATTAGCATATCTTGCGGATCCATCTCACATCATGATCATTCCCGTATTTATGAGCAAACAGACAATTGTCGATCTGCAGATTTCCCCTCTTAAATGCGCAAATGCTATAAACACGCATCATTAATTACTAGATTGAATGAGAATAGGGCAGCATTTAATGTCCCTCTTCACAAAAATCTGATCGAGCATTAATTAAGGAAATATCCAATTAATGCGATAAATATCCAATTAATGCGATGAGACAGACAGGATCAAATAGGTTTTTCTTCTCAAGGATGACGATCGAGTGATGTCCCGATTAATAAATCTTTTATTGTAAAACTGCCTCTCAGGAAAGACACCTATAAATAAGACTGAACTAAAACCGAAACGGGGTACATTCTGACAATTCCCTCAACAAATTTCTCTTATCATATTCTCTTTAACTAACTTGATCATCGGAGCGGTCCCGGACCCCGATCATCCTTGTTTTTATTTTTGCAGGTTCCAGTCGATTGAAAATTGATAAATCAGACTGCAAAATACGTTCTTAACAATTAGAGACACTACTTTAACTCTGGATTCCTTGGGCAATCAGTGAATGATCAAATAGAGATAATGGAGGCATAATTGTTGAAGATGATGAAGGCTAAGTACTTCAAGATGGAAAGACAAAACAAAATGTCTAAGTGTCAACTGTCCAAATTAATTCCCATTGGTTCCCTGCTTGCTTCTAGTTTATTTCCTTTTTAATGTAATACCTTTTTTCGTGGGGATGCACTTGTATATATAGTGCTAATGTAAAGATACATTCAGTAAATACAAATACACATTCTCCTCCATTACTTTTATCTTTGCATGGTATCTAACTCTAACAAGGCCAAACATCAGTTTTATTGTGAATCAATTATGCCAATTTATGCACAATATTCCAACTTTTGTTCACTAGAGAGTAGCTAAAAGTGTATTAAGATACCTAAAAGGCTCACTCAATCATAGGTTGCTATTCACCAAAGTATCACTCACTTTGAATGCTCACAGTGACTCGGATTGAGTAGGAATCCCGATGATAGGAGGCCAACCACTGAGTATGCTATTTATCTAGGTTCATGTCTGATTAGTTGGAGTGCTAAGAAAAAAATTGTAGTGTTCAAATCAAGCACAGAGGCAGAGTATAGGGCTCTTGCACAAACCACAACTTGAGCTCTATTGGATCAGGATTCTACTTACAGAACTCAAAGCTTCCTTCAATACAACACCTATTCTCTGGTGCGATAATATAGGTGCATTGTCATTGGCAACAAATCCTGTTTTTCATGCAAGAACTAATCACATAGAGGTAGATTATCATTTCATTCAAGAGAAGGTTATCAATGGGGATACCTCCGTCAAGTATCTACCCACTTCAAATCAGGTAGCTGATGTTTTTACAAAAGGACTCACAACAGCAAGAATTTTGCTGCCAAGAGACAAGTTTCAAGTGACTACTTCACTAATCAGCTTGAAGGGGGATGTTAGAGACACTACTTCAGCTCCAGATTCCTTGGCAATCAGTGAAGGATCAAATAGAGATGATGGAGGCTTAATTGTTGGAGCGATAAAGGCTTGAGTACTATCAAATGGAAAGACAACAAAATGTCTATGTGTAAGCTGTCCAAATTAATTCTCATTAATTCTGTGCTTGATTCTAGTTTATTTCCTTTTCAATGTAATACAATCTTTCTTTATTTTTGTAATCCCACAAATTGGGGATGCACTTGTATATTTATACAGTGCTGCTGTAAAGATACATTCAGTGAATGCTGATACACATTTTCTTCCATTTCTTTTATCTTTGCAAACAAAAGAACTATCTATTCACCATGAGATATACAGCACAGTCCTGCAGGGACACAAGATTTTCTTTTTTGATTGTATCTCCCAAGTTTATCATATCCAAATGGATCTCATCAAAGATCCTGAAAAAATAATTTTTTTTTTCAGAAATATCAATAGTAATAAATCTCAATATTTGACATTATATATATGAATTACAAATATAAATATGTGGATTTAATAAATATATTCACATAATCATGAGAATAAAAGTAGAATTTTGTCAAGTAATATTCGGCAATATTACATTTAATATTTATATCGAGAACTGCAAATAATATATTGAAAAACTTACTTGAAGTAGAAGACACTAACTTCAGTATTGTTAGAACCTCGAGCTGATAATATGTTATAAAAACTAAAAGGAAACTAATATTGCAAAAGAATTATAAAAGAAATTATTTAGCACTCTTTCTTTATTCCTCTTTCATTTCTTTCTTACTCATTTTTGTGTATGTACATAATACATTCTCAATTCTCTTTATATAGAGAATTGAGGACGGAGAGGATAAGGGAGATGAATTATTCATACAGCATAAGTGGGGAACAAGAAAAAAGAGAAAGAAAAATGAGAAAGAAAACAAAATAGAGTGGGGGGAGGAATGCATGAGAGGTCATTCATTGCCCCTTTGCATTATTTGATTACAATATGTTACAAATTTTGTTGTTGCTGTTGATAATGGTTGGTGAGATGGACATCCTACAATCATCTGCTGTAATTAAAGATATACTATTAGGGGCAGAACTACCCATTGGCTAGAGGAGGCAGTAAAAAATTATACATACTATATAGATATATATATATATATATAGCTTTTTTCACATAATTAAAATTTCTACATCAATTTATCAAAAAATAAAAGATTTTCCCCCCCACTCCTTGGATCTCTTAAAATTTTACTAAAATTATTTTTTCAAATTTTAATACTTGCCTAATCTCACTCTAAATTTTTACTTCACTGACAGTTGACATCCAAATTATCTCCCCCACTCTAGTTTGATGTGCTGACGCAACTAAATATTTAATATATGTTTAGATTATCTAAACTATGTAAATGACTAAAAATTTCAAAAAAATCAAATATTTATTATTTGATTGATATTTGACAGGTTAATTCATCTAATATTAACTCTTTATGTTTTATTGCTACTATTGAGCGAATATTTTCTAGTATGAAATTTATAAAAATTAGACTGCGTACTCAAATGAAAGATGAATTTTTTACAGAGTATTTGCTAATTTATATTAAGAAAAAAAATTGTCAATAATTTTATTTAAAAAATAATAATAAATAAATTTTATTCCAAAAAAAATCATACAGAATGCCATTGGAGGTGACGATGCGGTCGGCGAGCTCTTCATCTCTCTCGCTAAGAATATAATGCTCGACCCAGAAAGTAGCCTCGCTGTAGATCGTAAAAAGATCAGTAAGTACTGCAAGAAGCCCTTGAATAAGTGGAAAAAGTGGTGGGCCGATCTCATTCATACATATTTCAGCAATCCCTGGACTCTTATCTACCTTACTGCTGCCATCTCTCTGTTTTTGCTCACCGTAGTACAGACCGTATACACAATACTAGGTGTCATCAAATGATTCTTCACCGCCTTCTCATTACTATAAACCTCCTCTTCCTAAACTCAAAACGCCTCGCCATTGACATCGGTTGCCATACGCAAAGGAGTGGATCCCATTCCTGGCCCCTGTTTCTGTGGTTTTACCTCGAGTTTGCTTTGGATTTTGTAAAATGTTCTCTTTTTCATAATAACTTTGAGTGATCTTCTTAAATTGAATGGTTTCAGCTGTGAGTTTGACAATAGATTTGCTTTTTGTTTATTTTTTATTTTTACTTGTGATAATGGGGCTGTTTGATAATCTTCTCTTTCTCGATGTTATCTGAATAAAATGCCATGCATATGTTCCCAATAATGTAACTAAATATTACAAATTATATATAAGGCTCTAACTACATATTACAAATTATAAAAAGAACAAAGAAAGAAAAAAGCACTCCCTACATATTTATACAGAAGCTACATTGGAGTTTGTTGTTCACATTAGAGAAGATAAAGTTTGCCTCCATTTCTATGAGGACCTGATTCCAAAATTCTCTGGACTAACAGCAACCACCCAAAATCAATAAGATAAAAGTTGAATGATGCAGCCGGCCCCCAAGACCTTGAAACTGAAAGTGCAGCAGCGGATAAAGTGTTACCCCTTAACTCTTTCATCTTCCTATTCCAATTAACCTAAGCTGCCGGCGATGAAAAGTTAATTAGAACACAATTTAAAGAGTCACAGATGCATGTAAGACTCAACAATAGGGAGTAGAGGAGAGATTACAATATTATTCTGAGGACTCCTCCAATAAAATCCCTGTAGGAAAACTGGCAGGACATTGCAGGCTGCAAGTATATAAAGCATCAGCGCATGCATGCCCATCCACTCCATCACAAAGGTGGGCCATCTACAGCCACACACATCAACCTGTGGAAAAACTTCATCATCATCATCTTCTCTAGCAAATTAGACAAATTATTCTGCCATTTATAGCGTGGAAATTAATAACATTTATATGCAGATCAATGATGATTAAGTGAGCAAAGTAAAAGTACTTCGTTAAACGGGATCAATCATATAAGATGACTAGACATCCTACCATGAAGTAAATTCCAGCAAAGAGAAAGCCAGCTACACCAGCAGTGAAACACATGTAACTGAATGTGTAGAGAGCCTTGTTAAAATGCATCCCTGCAACGACATTGGAGCATCTATTGGAGTAGATTGCAAGTAGGGGAACTAACCACTGCCATATATTCCTTCTTAATAAAAATGTGCAACGACTAGTTACCACATAAGTTCAGGCCAAGCCCCAAGACAACAAGACATGATGATGTAACCATCCAGTGGAAGATCCTATCTTTATGGTCCTGAATATGGGGGAGAAAAACTTGTGAAAAAAAATATAAACCTTTGGTAAGGGAAGGAAAGCAAACTCTTGACATTGTCACCTTATAATGGACAATAATGTGCCCATAATGCAAACCAACGAAACAGGAAACAATCGCCATCACTGAACTACAAATAAAGAGGGCAGTCAATCAAAAAGAACAAAATTGAAACACGAGATACAAGATTAACAATAAATTATACAATCAATCTCATATTTTCTCACAGACTAGGATTATGTGTTTGAGTCTGTGAGAAATAAGGTCATCCAATGGCCATGTTTACAATGGGGGGAAAAAGCTGTGAACAGACCTTAGAAGTCCTTCAGGATCAAAAGGGGCTTGGCACCATGATGGAGCATCAGAAGGCAATGGGCCATTACTTGGGGAGTTGATACTGCATTGCTGTGAACAAAGGAACAAAGAAAATATGAGACCTAAAAAGCAACCAAAAAGCAATTATACTTAACTACAAAATAGGATACCTGTCTTCGTGCATAGACTGGTCGTTTATATAAATGTTGTATACCCAATATCTTGCGGTCGATCATTCCAACAGCATTACAAGCTGGCCCAGTGTCACCACGCACTCCGCATTTCACCTTCCATAGAGAACCATTCAGTCACCAGTTTTTAAATGGAAAACCATAATTCAGAACTCTTTAACTATACATATAAAATAATTAGCAGGGAAGAAATAGAGATCAAATCTCACTGAAAACAATTTTGGTGGGAGAGAGGAGGTTTCAATTGGAATTCGATACTCCCAATTGGGCACATACAAGCCATATAACAAGGAAAGGTACAGAGTGCTAAGCATCAAAACCAAAGCCCTGAGAAAGAGAGAGAAGTAGCGTGTTAAGGGCAACAAATAACTAAGCACTATGATAGTGCAGATGAAAATATAAAACAAACAAAAAAGCCAATCTCTGAGATAAGGGAGAAATGCAACATTGGCAAACACATTTGTTCAAGGGCTTTGCAATAACCTCACTTCCATCTTAATAATAATGACCAACCTTTCCCCATGCATCACCATATCAGAGCTAGTTAAAGCTTTGGAAATCATGGTCAACAAAGTCCTAATCAGACTATTTTCCCTTCAAAGAGTGAGTTCTTTCAGGGAGGATACACTTTCCACCCTACGATTAACATGCCTTTTATGCTTTGCACCCTAAACTTCCAAAATAACACATTATTCCCTCAAACCATCAAAAAGTTGTGATGTACACCCTCCATTAAGTTTTCATCTGACAAGATTGAATAACTTCACCTATTTTTACATATTTTCTTTTACCTTAACAGACATAATTGGACGAGGGTGCTATTTGTCAATTTTGGACGTTTAAAGATAGAATGTATCAGATTGGTACTTGAATGGTACAATGTATGTTACTTGGTGGGCAGAAAGTGAACTTTCTTTTTATTCTCCCTAAAATAATTTAAGGCCCTTCCTCTTAACAGCTTTTTTATAAAACAAATCAAAGACATCATGATGATCTACTGAATTAAAAAAATTTCAGAAACATGATCACAATTTATCTTCTTGTATAAATTAAATCCACCTAGCTCTACAGAGAAATAGGTTCATGGAAACAAGAAATCCAGAAGTCTGCATATAAAAAAATAAAAATTAACAAGAAATACTGCATAATAAATAAAACTTACCACTGGAATAGATATTGCCTAACCAGAGATGGCACCAAATTAACATTACCATCACCCTTCAGCCAAATCTCACACAATGCTGCCAGCAGATATGCTATTGCAATTCTCTGGTGGAGGGAGGGAAGGAAAAAATTATGTTATTTTAAAGATGATGAATGCACTGCACATAATAAACATTTCAACGGGAGAAACCTAGCCACAATGCACACACACAAAAAGATGCATACCTGTAGGATACCCATCCATCTCATATGTTCAATATCGACCCCATAAGTTAAATCATTAAGGCCATGGAAGAAGCCACCTGGATGGGACAGAGAAAAGACATTCAGTAAAAACCAATGAATATACATTTCTGATGAAACACGCCAAAAGATTATTGAACTTAGAATACTTAGGTTATGCAACACGCTCAATTTTATTATTAGTATCATTGCTGCTACTACAACTAGAGCAGTTTGCTTTCATCTTCAAGGTAGCTTAAAAGAAACCCAGGTACAGAGAAGGATAAACCTAAAGATCTAGTAAATCACCTTGAAGAAACAGGCCTAGCATTAAAAGCTTTAGAGCCCGTAGTATTGCTTTTCTAGTTGCAGCAGCTCTGCATGACAATTTCTGTGGAGGGCAAAATCCTTTGTTAGGCTCAGAGATCAATTGTGGTAAAATACCATCCATTTAATACGATTATTTATACAATATATTGAGAATATCTAAGTAAACTTCTCTGCATTGAACAGGAATACAAGAAAATACTCAAATTATAATAAGAGAAATGAAAGAAACGCTTCATATTGACCTCATTGAATATTAAATAACTACTGGGATGTCAAGGATAAAAGGAAGGCATTCCCAGAGCAAGAGATACCTTGTAGGTAAGTGCAAGTGAGATACCAACAATAAAGAGGAAAAATGGCATGACAAAATCCGCAAGTGTTAAACCATCCCAAGGCGAATGATTAATTGCAGGTAGGACTCCACCAGCATCATCCACGAAAATCATTAGCTGCATCAAGAATGAGAGCATTTTAAAAAGAGAACTAATGTAGAGAGTATAGACAAGATAAAACTTAATTTTCTCTAGGCAACGAGGATGGAAGGATCCCAACCCCAGATCAGATTTCATTCATAAGATACTGGGGCCAGTGCCAGTTGGGCCAAAGGCCATTGGCAAATGGAAACTTTGTTTAGCATGTACATGGAAGATATACATCCTTCTCAGTACATAAAAAAACCGGTCTTATATCTTGCTATAAGACATAATTTGGACATAACGAAGAAAATTGGTGCAAATTTCAAAGAGTTAATAAATTTTGCCCTTTCAGTCTACACAAAACCAAGTTCAGGAATAAAAAAGTCCACACAAGCATCATGCTGTAGAACACACTGCAAGTTTTCCATTTTGTCAAGAGCTAAGCAAGCATTACTGGACACGATCATTAACCAAATGACAAACCAATTACAGTTGGTTTTTTATTTGTCTAAAACACACACTAGTTAATTTAGGGCAGACTAAATCAACAAATATATAAGTCTTTTATACGCATTCCCTTATTTTCTCTTCCTTCAAGGCCTCGATGATATTTAAAGGTATAGAACGTTAGCTGTTTTACCCTATGGCCATGGGCATCATTGGGAGGGAGCATGGTATGAACAATGAAGTCTTCACGTACTAGGTTAAAACTCATGGTGGTGTTTACTACCCGGCATATCTTAACCAGGCCAAAGCTTTACACGGCCATGACTAACTAACGAAAAAAGGACAGTGGTGATTAATTCCTAAGTGCTAGGACTGGGGTTGTTGATTTCTTTAGCGTAAAGATTCATAAAGGAAGAACGTTGAGTTTCCCTATCAAGTCGTCGAAAAAGCATCAAAAGCTCTCGACCTTTGACTCTTTCAAGGGCCAATGACTTTTTTTTTTAATATAAAAACAACGAATATTATGAGTCCTACGCATCTCTAACTCACTTACTACCATAAATACAAAACAAACAGAGAAATATACCTTACGAAAACAAGTTTACAAACATATATAGAATTCATTATGTGATATAGCAAACTCAAACGCAGCTGAAAGGTGCGTGTTTATTGGAACGTACAAAGCTAAAATTGCAATTGTTTCGTGGGAGTGTATATATATATATATATAATATATGTGGTGAAAAAGTCTTCATCTTTGGTTGCGAACTTTCTTTAGAAACTAGACAGAAGTCTTCTTTCCTCATATTATTTTGGCTCTCCCAATATCTACGGCAAAATAAAGAAAACAGAAAGGAGCGGAAGGAAGGAAGGAGATAAATGAGATTTATCCAGATGAATGGAGCAGAAAATACTTCAAAATTTTGTCCTTTTATGTATTGCAAACAATAATTGATTATTAGTTCGTAGTGAATTAAAACACAAGTCGAACCATCGAATTCTTCCTCGGACTTCAGAGAATTGGAGCCATAGGAAGACGACGTCGTCTGAACTCTGATCCTCGACTCCTCTGCGTCTGAAGTTTGAACTCCCAAAAACCGTACGTACATGAAGAAAAATAGGAGAAACAGACGAGAAAGATTACCGCAACAGTAACGCCACGAAAAACGTCCAACGAAACAAGACGTTGTTGCTGGTGACGCTTTTGTTTGGAACTTTCCTCTTCGATCTTATTAGAAGCACGACCGGCATTGGGAATGGCGGTGCCGGATCTTGCATGAACAGCCATTTCAACATCATCTTCACCTTCAACCGAATGTCTCACTCCACGCTCCTTCTCCTCCTCCTGCTCCTTCTCAACATCATCGTGCCCTCTAATAGGCTCGTACACCCCCATTTCTCTCTCTCTCTCTCTCTCTCTCTGTTTATCTCTGTTCCACAGATTTATATCCCGACACTTTTGTTCGCTCAGATGTCAAAAGCAAACTCCCATCAATATAATGCGAGAAACAACCTGACTGGAAAGCGAGATTATTGTATTTTTTTTGGTTTCTTCTGAACTAAAAGAATAAACTTTCCGAAAGAAGATGGATTACCTTCCCCTTTCCGTTACCCGCTTCTTCAAACGACGCTTTCGATTTTTTCCTTCTTTTTTATGTATGTTTGATTCTCGAGAAAAGAAGACCAAGTCTCAACTGGAAGACCCTCCTCCAGTCCTCCTCTTCCCACTCTCCTTTTCTTGTTTCTTTCTACCTTCTTCCTTCCCTAGCCACCCATGGTGTTTTGCATATTTATAGGAAGAAGAGCTTGGTGATTAAAAAGATGAAATAAAATCAAATGAATATAATTATCGGTATCGAATGGCGTCGATGGGATATCGGAATAAAATCAATTGGATATAATCTATTTTGTAAAATATTCTTTCGGAATGCTTTTATCTCCGCCTCTGAATCTATTCAAAATATTTACAAAAAATATAATTAAAAATATTTAATACTTTATCAAAATTATATCTATTTTTAATGATTGGTGTGAAGTAAAAGTATCTAATAATTAATTCAATATTTGCATGACAGTATTTTTTTTTTTTTAATATTTACCCAAATGTTAGATTTCATTTAGGAAAATTAACGATTGGTGTTATTTCATTTTCTGCCTTTTTATTCCTTCAATTTATAATAATGATTCATGATGATGAAAATAGTAATAACAATAATACGTAAGCTACCTTTGTATTTAAAAGTGAGTTGACTCATTTTTATTTTATTATTATATTTTTATAATTTTTTTATATAAAATATAAATTTTTATATATCTTTTTTAAATTCTAACAAACTCTAATATATTTTTTTAAAATTTTAAAATAATAATAATAATAAAATATAAATTAAACTCATTTTAATTCTATCTTTAAATTCAAACGATACCTTCAATACAAATATTCAAGCTGAAGTCCCTTTAAGGTTAATGGAACGGTTACAAAGTTTTTGAAATAGAAAAAGGAAAAGGTACCAAATAAGCATGCAAGACGCCGCAGGATGTTGTTAAGATATGCACCATATAATAAGGGAGATTGGGAGAGCACTCATTTGCCATACGTCAGTTTTTGAGCACTTTCTTCTTAATTACTCGATTATTTATCGCCTAACTGTTTGTTATATCTTAAAATTAAATTTACTAATTAACATGATTTAATATCACACATCAAATTGTATAATTATTTATATTGTAATTTTATATAATTTATTTGTATAAATTGTAAATCTTATCTTAAAATAAATGGAAAAACTGATATGGCAGAAGAATTTAAAACTACAAAAATAAACGAGATAAAACTTACCCGAAAGTTGGCATGCCATGAATCATGCCCTCTTTTTCATGAAAAGGCAACTAAAAAGTAGAACGGCATGTCATTGCACACACAAAAAAATAAATAAAAAAGTAGAACTGCATGCACTGTTGGAAAGTGTTCCAAGTATTGTCATCAAACATGTTTGTATGTTTGGAGTTTGGAGTTTGTCGTTTTGATTATTAAAAATGTTGTTTGTATTTAGTTTGGGTACCTTTTGTATATATATTGTAAAAAAATATTTTTTTACATATTCTCTAATCTAATTATTTGTATTTTTTATTTTTTTTACTATATATATATATTTTTAATATTTCCACTGACATAACATGACATTAGTATCACATTATTAATTTTGTAAAAAGTACACAAAACTAAATATTTGTAGCATTACTCTTAATTATATTGCTTTTACAATACATGCTTAGAATTAAAGAGTAATGCTACATGGGGGGAAATAACAATAAATTCAATGACCATTTTTTTAATTCAAATTCAGTAACCATTTGAGATAAAGGCTATTGACAATTCAGAAATCCATTGTTAGCAAGCATAGGCATGAGGTGCTTTTCATGCTGCTAAATTTGCAAATGAATTGGACTTGGAAGCAGCTATTCTAGAGAGAGATTCATTACAAGTTGTTAAAGGGATCAATGATGTAAATGGGAGAGAAAGGGTATGCCGATGACAGATACTAGACAATGGCTCACTAGGCTTTCTCAATGGCATGTGTTAATGAGATAATACAAAAAAAATAAATAAATAAATATGCTGTATAAATCATACAACATTTATTGCTCATTGTAAATTGCCTGATCTTAAGATTGAAGGAAGGCATATATACTTCTAGTAAAATGCTTGAGCCACCGAGGGCTGGTCTTGAGATATTTTTTCCATTTTTTTATCTAATACTTAAGAAGATATTTTACATAATATTCTGATTTTAATAAAATATCTAAAAACAAAGATATTTTGACTTTCTTTGAATTATGAATTGAGATTAAATAAATTGATAACAGTTTTAAAAGTTGAATAAAATATTATTATTATTATTTTAAAATTTAAAAATTTTGAATTGAAATTTAAAAAAATTATATTAAAATTTAAAAGAATTATATTGAAATTTATATTTTATATAAAAATTTAAAAAATTATAATAATAAATTAAAATAAATTTGATTTATCGAAATCTTTGAATCTAAATGAAGCTCGTATATAAAAAAATAAAAATAAAAATAAAAATTACACTTTTCGAAATACGTTGTCGAAAGAATGTGTCGGTGACCGACGGTGAGATACGTACTTTAAACGTTTTCTTCTTATGTTCCATTCCTGTTTCTTATTAAAAATGATATTGGAACATCCTTTTATTGAAATTTGGTTTTTTTTTTTTTTTTAATGAACAAAAAACAGTTAGATTCTTATTTATAATTTGGAAACGAAAAAGACAAAAATAAATCTCAACCTCTTTAACTTAGCGAAAAGTTTAAGGACACATGTCGAGGAGAAATAGCAATGGAGTGCCGTAGACATTATTAATTGTGACCCTAGAATTTATACCTGCCATTGCCAATGACAACCTACCAAATCTTTCTGCAACAGGAAATGCATAATTTAATGATTTTAGGAACGGGTCAATATATTTTGTGGCGTTAAGATCATTAAATATATTATATTTTAATTTTAAAAAAATAATAATAATATTTAAATAATAAATAATAAAATTTTATTTAAAGATTTTAAGATGCCAATATTATATATTTCTTTATAATTTAACTACTTATTTTTATTTTAAGTAATATATATTTCTTTTAATATTAAAATTTGAAAATAAATAAGACTATCAACATTAAAATATACATTATTTTGTTACTTTTATACTAATTTTATTATTGTTTAAAAATTTTGTACATTTTAAATAAAACATTTTTAAATAATTTTATTTATTTTCATTGATCACAATTTTCATCTTTTAAGCAAAATGGTAGGCCTACTCATACCAGATAGCCTTAGGCAGCGACCTAATTGGCTATCTTTTGAGCCAACCCTGATCCACATTTCTAAACTAAATTAAACAAAATCCACACAACACGAGAGTGGGGGTTAAATGGTTTGTACGGAATTGAGTTAAATTATAATAATAATATTTTATAAATTTAATAAAATAAATTTAATTTTTTAAGTTAAAATGTATAAAATATGATGAGATAGATTTGTTTAATAAAGAAATTAAAATTTTGAAAAATTAATAATTCTCGTAAACAATAATTCAAAATAAATTGAATTGAATTCATCTTTTAAACACAGTCAATTGATTAAGATTCAGTATGAATTTAAATATAAAATAAGATGAGTTGAAATGAGTTTTGAAAGTTGAATAAAATATTATTATTTTAATATTTTAAAAAAATAAATTAAATTTAAAAGAAGATGAATAATTTATTATATTTTATATAAAAATTTAAAAAAATATAATTATAAGTTTGAAATAAAATAATATAAATTGATACAAATTAAATAAATTCTGAAATACAAACCAGAACTAAAAAACCCAACATGTCATTTAATTGGCAGAGAAAAAGAAAAAAAAAAGTTACAAATTAAGTACTGTTTTAGGTGATATTGTGCATGATGAAAGGTAGATAATTTGAAGAGATAGCCTATTTAACTTAAAAAGAAAAAGCATATATGTGTTGAAGATGGTAGAAAAGACAAGCTGAGAGCTATCTGGACAGTAAGCTCCAGCAGAGAAGCATTTATTCTTGAGCAGCAATGACAATAGTCAATAGATTTTGAAGTTGCTTTCCGTAAAGCAAAGCGGCAATCGATTACCTAGCCATAGGTACAACAATCCCCACGTTGCTTCACAATACACAAAGCAAAGTAAGGCTCGTTAGGATTTGTAGATGTTTGGAGCTATTTAATTTATTTTAAGTTTATTATTAGAATTTTTAAAATTTTTATATAAAATATAGTTTTTTAAATTTTAATAAAAAATTTTAAATTTTTGTTCAATTTTTTAAAATTTTAAAATAATAATAATAATAATAATTTATTTAATTTTTAAAATTTATTATAATTTATATGAACTCAACTTCAGATCCGAAGCTAAATGTTGAATCCATTGCTGACGACGATTCACTGATTTATGCGTACGCGTCAACTGATATGTTAAAAGATATGATAATGCTGATCGTAAAGTCAAGAATAGGTGGATGGACAAGACTTCACTCCACCTCTGACCAATAAAGTTGTCCCTCACAACTTAGATTGACAACTCACAATATATACTTTTAAGAATATTTGAAGAAAAAGCAGACTCTGGTGCAATCTAGTTAAAAGGAGATAATCATACGCTTTGTTCTTTTTGGTGATCTTCTTATTTTATTTTATTTTATTTTATTTTATTTTATAATTTTTAAAAAATTTTAATATTAAAATTTTAAAATTTATAATAAAAATTATAATATAATAATTCTTTATTTAATTTTTTATTTTTAATTTCAATTCATCTCAATCTTTATCTCTAAAAATAAATTATGCTTGCTTTTAATTTATTTATTTTTAGATGATTAAAGTGTCAAGTTATTTAAAACATATTGCGTTTAAAACAAGTTATTTAAATTATTATTGGATTAAAAGTTTCACCTAAATTCGGGTTACTATTTGGAATGTAATGGAGATTTTGAAACGTTATTGTATGATTACATATTTTTATTCATAACAGTTAATACATAGTACATACTACATCCTAATATGCAACTAAAAGTGTAGAATAATCACAACAAAAATAAGAGCTACAAAAATATTAAACGTCAGAATGAACTAAATATTTTAATAATTACTCAAGCGTAAATATGCACTTCTTCACTAAAGAAATTCATAAAAGTTTAGCGCATATAAAGTGGGAGATAGAATCTCCATAATACAAAAAACTAAAAAATATATCAACCCTCTCATCCGCTCTATAGTATATAGAGTCAATACTATTAATGTTAATATTAGGTCCATTTTTTTCTCCAAATTAGGCTCATTCTCAACTATCTCAAACTAATATTGATACATCCTGCTAGTCATGATAAGGTGGCCATAGCACAATTTCTACCATTTTGGAAAAATGGTAGTGTGGCCACAAGAGAGATTTATTTGAAATTTTAGTAATTTAAACCATTAATTAATACAAAATTAAGATATACATGATTAATGTTAAACATGACAAAATAATCGGTATGTCTTCTATCGAGATTTCTCAACATTTTTTAAAGAAACTTTAATGCAAATTTTTTTATAGAGAATATTTTTCACTCTGTCTTTTCAAAAAATAATTTTTATTATTAACAGTAACATAATGTATGGTATCGTTACAACTACCCTATTGATAGTTTTAGCTGGTGATTGTAGTACCACTCATGATGATGCTATGTTGTCTACAGACTCATTATCAATGCATTGGTAACATAACGTATTATTATAACATAACATCATAACATATACATCCACCCATCAACAAAGTCCTACAGAATCGGTTTACCCACCTACGCGAAATCAATCAAATCATGCGAGGTCGGTATACCCCACCTACGCGAAGTCAACAAAGTTTCGCGAAATCGGTCTACCCACCTACGCGAAGTCAATCAAGTCCCACGAGATCAATCTACCCACCTACATGAAGTCAACAAAGTCTCGCGGGGTCGGTCTACCCACATACGCGAAATCAACAAAGTCCCGCGAGATTGGTCTACCCATGTACGCGAAGTCAACAAAGTCATGTGAGGTCGGTCTATCCACCTACGCGAAGTCAACAAAATCCTGTGAGGTCGGTCTACCCACCTACGCGAACTCAACAAAGTCCTACGAAGTCGGTCTACCCACCTACGCGAACTCAACAAAGTCCCACAAGGTTGGTCTACACACATACGCGAAGTCAACAAAGTCCCACGGGGTCGGTCTACCCACCTATGCGAAGTCGATCAAGTCTCGCAGGGTCGGTCCACCCATCTACGTGAAGTCGATCAAGTCTCGCGAGATCAGTTAACCCACCTACGCGAAGTCAACAAAAGTGCCACAGGGTGACGACCAAGCTCCAACCTCGCGCCTCACCAACGCAATGACTCCTATCGCGGGGTCCCACGCAATGTCACCTCCTCCAATGGAACGGGTTCCACCCTCACACTTTAGTGGTCAAGTCCATCTTCCGCCACCTCAGAGTTCCACGCTCCCACCTCAGCAGTCGAGTCCATCTACTGCCATCTTAGAGCTCCACACTTCTACAATAGCGGTGGTGTCCATCTCCTGCCTTAACGTAGCCCTGCACTTGCACTCTATGCAATCAGAAGTTTTGTAATATCAATACATTATGACATTTACTTAAATGATATTTATTGCATGTTTTACCCTTTTTCTCACCCTATGGCTCAAAAAACAAATCGTCGCTTTCTTGTAATTTGAAATACAAGATGTCAAGATATAATTCCCACCAAAATATCTTTACTAAGAATTTACGGGATACTGGAAGTGATGAAATTAGCAGGCAACAACCCAAACTAAATATCTACTGCACCTAAAGATAAAAGCAGACTAGATTTGACTAAGGGGCATAGGGCAGTGTGCAGCCAAAAATGAGTGAATAAGGAACAAACAACGAAAATCATAAAAGAAAATAGACTAACACATGCAACTTAGAGATCTATAAAATGGCAGCAATCAGATGAAAGGAACGGGGCTCTTTGACTCTCTCGACAACCAACCTCCCTTTCAACCTTCTTCATCTTTTTAGAGAAACTCAAGAGCTCCAACCAGTGTATTTTCTCCATAAATATGTGTATATTTTTTCCTGTACATAGTGAGCCATAAGATATTATAAAAAGATTTATTATAATGGATTATCATTCCTAAATATCCGTAAATGTAGACATTTATCGAATCACGTAAATTCTGTGTTTATCTCTTTTTATTTTATCTACTATCAACGTACATGTTGGCTATGCCGAAACCTCGCCGAGAGCCCTAAATGACCTCAAACGTAGCCCAACTATCACCAGTAGGCTAGAAATGATTCTTTCTCCTACCACAGCCTGTTGACCGATTTTTATGACATCAACAATATATATATCATGAAAGTAGTATTTATACATAAATCATAAATAAATTATATACAAATAAGTTTGAAGCTAACTAACAAACTTTTCAAATGTTAAAGAATTGGTGCGACGACAGATGTAATAAGAGTTATTCCAAGTTAGGAATTACACGCTTAAGAAATGATCGTAATCAAAAGAGTTTAAAAACAGTATTTGCAAAACTGGACCTATATTTTTCAAGATTTGTGACTTAGATCATAAATTTTTACTCTTTGTAATTTGGCTTCAAATTACACCAAACTTCACAAATCTCATTTTTTTTTTCTAAAATCACTTATGCCTTTAGAATTGTAAGAACCAATTCACAATTATGCCAAATCCATCAACCCATGCTATGCATCATTATTGGTCTATTTGTAATCTCAAACCTATAACCTCTATAGATGCATGTGTGCCCAAATTCCATCAAGTGGCAACCAAGAATATGATTTTAGGTCATGTCCCTAAATAGAAGTGGATGCATTTTCTTCTCTCCCTCTCGCAAACATGGGTTGCAAATTGGCCAACTTGACTCAAAATTTCACCTCCTGAATAGCCTAGTTAGTTGATTGAATGAATCTCTTAACAATCTCCTCCAAGGATGATTATTGTTCTGATGGTGTCACAAATGAAGAAGCAAATTGAGAAGTAGAAATATAAATGTGGTTGGGTGGATAGAATTAACTTTGTTGCTGCATTTGTGGTCCATCTAAATTCGTGGGAGGCTTATTATGTCTCCAGAAAAAATTAGGATGATTCTATCAGTTAAGATTGAATGTCTCTGAAAAATGATTAAAAAATGGTTGTACAAATATATTTACTGAATTGCTGAACATAGAACTCTGATTCTTTGAATACGACTGTGAGGAAAGACATGTTTGTGTTTTATTTATGGGACTTAGCATGGAGAGAACATGAGAAATAATATTTACAATCATATGTCTAAAGCAACGCATGATGAATTACAAGCCTTTCACAACCACCACATTTGGATTCTTGTTCCTCAAAGTCCAAATATGCAAGTTGTTGGGATGCAAATGGGTCTTTAAGACCAAAACCAATGCTGACAGCACTCTTTACCATCTGAATGTTCTACTTGTTGCAAAAGATTTTCATCAAGTCGATGATGTCGATTACAATGATACTCTATCTCCTATTATCAAACCTGCTACAATTTGGATCGCCATCCACCTAACACTCATAAATCGTTGAGACATTCGCTAACTTGACGTAAAAATGATTTTCTTAATGAGGACCTCAAGAAGATTGGCTCATAGGTTTTATCGATCCTACCTTATTTTTTTTGTTTGTAAGTTGAATAATACTTTCTATGGTTTAAAGCAAGCACCTCTAGTATGATTTGATGAGTTTAGTACATTTCTCATACTTATGGGTTCGTGTGTAGTATGATAGATCTCATGGTATGATTGTCTTACTATTATACATTGATGATATTGTCATAACATGTTCTAACTTTGTTCTTTTACATGAATTTATGTGTACCCTTGGTACCCTATTTGCTATGAAATATCTTGGCCCCTTAGCTTAATGTTTAGGCATACAAGTTTATATTTTAGATGGCCTCCTTCTATCCCAAATCAAGCATGCCCTTGACATCCTTAAACGTGCACAAATGCAAGACTGCAAACTCGTGAGTACACCTACGTTAGCCCAAATGAAAGGACCTACTAGTGATGTTCCCTTTCCTTCCTTGGCACTATTATAGTATTGTTAGTGCTCTCCAATACTTCACTCTTACACAATCAGATCTAACCTATAATGTTAATTTTATTTCACAATTTATACATCTACCAACTCTTTTTCACTACAAAACAGTAAAATGCATTCTCCGCCACATATATGGCACTATTAAATTCGATCTTCATTTTAGTTTTCAATCTACATATAATTTTCATGTCTTTTCATATGCAAATTTGACCGATTGTCTTTAGACACGACACTCCACAATTGAATATTACATTTCTAGAAAGCAATTGTCTCTCATGGTCTGCTAGACTGCCAAAAAACAACATACCTATTTACTCAAACTCAGAAACTGAGTATTATGTCATGACTCATACACGCTGAACTTACATGGATTTTATTCTTTCTATTAAATTTTGTTATTCATCTTTCATCTCTACCACCTCTCTTTTATGATAATTTGAGTGCTCTCTACATGATCGTCTATCCAATTTTTCATGCTCATAATCAACACATTAAAATTGACTATTACTACATGCATGAATGTGCTGCTCTTGAACTATTTTAAACTAATATTTTAAATTCATATCGTACCAACTATTACAACCTAAATATAACGTATCGAAACAATAGTCAGTGAGGAGCAAGTCTACATTTTATATCAGATAAAATGTCAATCATATCGAGGTATTTCAATCGGTACCCACCGTTGTTCCAGATTTCGGCTGAAATGAATTTCGACCAGTACGTATAAAAGGGCTAACTGCTCGATATTCCTCTGGCATTTTTGTAATTTTGATAAAATGACAGGCCATTTCGTAGAGTCACAGTAGTAGAAAAACTGAAAAGTAAAAATTAAAAAAAAAAAAAAGCCTTAAGTCATAGTAGGGAAAGTTGGTATAATCAAGGGCCTCAAGTCACAGAAGTGGAAAAGACTGAAAAGTAGAAGTAAAAAAGATCGCTCTTGCGAATGTTTTCTTAATTTTCTTAAATGGACTTATGGTCTGTTCTAAACAAACGGATTAAATAAAATATATTATGTATTTTATTAAATAATTATTTCTCCTCGCTTGAAATTTTGGATTTGTATTATTATTTCATGTGATCTCAATTAATTTTTTTTTATTATTTATTTAGTTGGTATTATTATAATATTATTTTTTATTTTTTATTTGATCTCAAGAGGAATGATTTTATTTTAATAGTTGGATTAAGACTTATTTAGTTTTACAAGCATTGTGTTGTTAAAACTTAAAATTTATATTGAGAAGTATTATTGAATTTATGACTCATTTTATTATTATTTTAGAATATAATTTATGTATGTATACATATTTTATTTATGTATAAATTATTTTAAATTAGTATATATAATGATATTCATATTAAAATATTTCGTTTTAATATTTCAATTAAATGATATTCATGACTTTGCTTCAGACTTGGCATATTCTTGCTACCTTACAACTAGTTGATATTTTTGCCAAACCTCGTGGACGTTCTGCTCTGTACGTATTAAGATCCAAAATTGGCCTTCTACCTGAGCACAGTTCTTGGGAGAGTATTGAAACTAGGAAAGGAAACCTATCCAACGGCTAAGAAAATCCCTCTATTCTACCACATGCAATCCTTCAGACTCCCCAATAGCTCAAGAAACAAAAATACGAGAATTATACACTAATCCCCATATTTTTCTTCTATATTTGAATCCCAAAAATTCTTTTGTAATGTACTATACTCTGTAATTTATCCCACATATTGTATATATTGAAATTTGCAAGACTCTCAAATGGACTCTCACAGCGTGAGACATTTTTACAGATACCTTCTGTGCAATCTTTTTTATAAAATATAAGATTGTATTTTTAACAAAATTATAGATTAGACTTTCAATTAATTAAGATTATTCTAAGCCATGAGAAAAATATGATCGATCTCACGTAACAAGTTTTCTTTTTCAATTGATATGAAACAAGAATAATATATCGTTGAACACAAATAATTAGAAAAAAAAAAATCAATCTCATAATTTAATCTTTAATGAAGTTTCATCTTCAAACTCTACTTAAAAAACATGAAAATAAACTTTAAAATCTGAACTATTAAGTAAAAATACTTTAACATTAAAATTTTCTATATACAAACGATCAAATGAAAAGTCAAGGCCAAAGTCACAGCATAATAGCATTATTCGGAGTGTTTTTACAACCACAAACTGAATTTTCCAAATAGGAATCTCACTTGTGTTAAACTTTTTTTTTTTTTTTGTCTTTTAATTTCATCTATTTTTTAACACTTAAATTCTATAAAAACAAATTTAAAAATTTTAAAAAATCATAATATCATTATAGAGCATATATATAATTATTAAATTAAAAAATTAAAATCATAGACCAAATTCCCAATCGAAAATTTTCAACCGTGACTTCAGCATTTTTGTATTAAGTAGTGATAGAGGTACTTCCATTTTACTATCATTCTACAACTTATTAGTATATTTTTATTTATTTTTTTTCATTTTTTAAGTATTTTTAATTATTAAAAAAATTAAAAAAATATAAATTTATTAATATTTACTTTCTTAATCATTAAGTAAAATTGAAAATTTTTAAAAAATAAATACAAAAAATTATAAATAGATTGTAAAATAATAGTAATGCTAATTAACCCAATTTCTTCCGTTTTGTACGCTGTTTTTTTTTTCCTTTACGTCAACTTCACGTCAGCCCAGCTTGAATTGCTTTACATGTCCAGCCCTCAATGAGCAGCATCTACTTATCTTTTCATTTGTTTTTCTTCCTTCACTTTAATTCATCGCCAGCTGCTTTGTTTATCTTCTCTTTTCACGTTCAAAGCTTATCTATTTCCTACAAAATTAATAAAAATATATAAATTAACACTACATAATTACTATAATGCTTCATTTAAACTAGTAAAATTATGCACAATTCGACAATAACCCGTGTTGACATAAGTATTGATCAAACGATCCCCTGAAGGCCGACACCAGGATTGCAACACCAATCTACGTTTTCACTCCCCAGGAAATTTGCAACGAGTCTTTTGTTTTTTGTTTTTAATAAGAAATAAATTGTAATGATACGAATGAAATAAATATAGTCCGTGCACATAAGGAATATGCTAACTAACACCTAAAAGACATTCTAAAGATGGTAAATTAAAAGCAAGAACTCGTGTGCATTGTTTCCGGTTTAATACAATAACCGAAAACCATAGCATTATGGTGTTAACAAAACAATTATGCAGCTTCCCCAATGTGGGTTCTCTATCCTCAAAACAACGTTTGGTTCTTTTTTGCCAAATACGCTATTTGATGCATAACGGAGTCATCTTTTAGTTTTTACACTGCCACCTCTTGAGGATATCCTTGCATCTTCTCCCAATGGCCAATAAGTCGACCACCTTCGATGGCATTACCCAAGCATTATCAACCCTTTTAAAGATCTCATCCCACAACACCCTTGTATGTTTCGAACCAGAAAGTCTAGATAAGTTTGCTGACTTTAATGCTACATACACAAAAGATTACACAAAAATAAATTCATAGATTGATGTTTATAATGATATACAAAAGGTCCATTAATTCATAAATTTACTTTGTATAATCCATTTATATCTAAAGTATTTCCTTTCTTAAAATACTAATCACTCTTGCCAAAATGTAATTAATGATATTGCCATATGAGAGGTATTCAAAAACGACGCTAAGAGGTTGGTTATCAACTTATCCCAAATCATATTGTCTAAGGTTCTCTGCTGCCCCTCCACCTACTTTCTTTCTCTTGCCAATGCACATGAATAATTCACCAAGTTGATTTACTTCAATAAAGCAAAGCTTTGCTCTCTCAGTTTCGTAAAAAACAACACAGAAATATCATCTATGTAACCAATAAGATCCACACCAGGTAAACCCTAGTAATATGCTTTGCCTCGCAGTGAAACATGGTTGGATATGCAAATCCATGATAGGGTCATGGATTTTTATTTCAAGAACCTTTTTTCCCTTCCTATTTTGTTAAGGATAAGAGATGGTATATCCATGAGTAAAACCATCTCTATGGCCAAGCATTCCAAGACTGACTTGACTGATAGTTAAAACCATTTCTATTGCCAAACATTCTCTGTCAACAGGATAGTTTAATACATATTTTGTACACAAATCCAATAAGCAAAGCGGAAAGCAGTGTAAATTGCTATTAGCTGATTGATGAATGGAAACGCATTGCCTTGCAAAAAATGGGAAGGAAGGCCAACTTGAATGATAACAGTAAGGTTCACACCAACACTAAAGGAATTTTATCATTTTAACCAAAGGCTTGACTATGTGTACATGATGATAAAAACTGGAAGTTCAGCTCGAGTAGAAAATAATGTCTTAAATTACACTAGTTAGGAAGGATGGGTGCACTATCACATTTCAGTTCATATGTCATGAAAAATACCATTATTCTAGAAGTGCACTGAAATGGGAAACAAAAGTGATTTCAGGGTCAGGAACAGTTTAAAAAGGAGAGCCTACTAGAAAGAAAAAGACAATTGAGAGAAAGTTTTAGATTTTTACAATGAGACTTTACAAAGGCAGGGAGGAAGAGAGCTCAATCATCCATGGAAAGCTGGTCTTCTCCTCCATTTGCGCCAGTCACTTGGTCATTCTTGAGATTGCCACATACATTACATTCCATAACGTCAGAGGGAGTAGCCTCGTCCTTAGGGGGCAAAGGAGCCAGCGTGCCCCAGCAGTTTTCTCTATCACACATGTATCTGACAAAGAAATAGGCATGGGGAAAGTCCGCATCTCCTTTTCCCTCGGAGGATTCCATGATTTGGTCATGGTGGTCCTCATCCATCACCTCGTCTATCTCCTCCTCCTCCTCCTCCTCCTCCTCGGCATTATCATCATCAGACCAATTGGCTTCGACCTTGCAGCGGTCACAATGACAAGTGAAACCATAGTCCTCCATCAACCTCCTCTGCCTGCTGGCATAATTCTCGTTGACTGGAAAATAGCTTACGCATATCTCCCTACCTTGCGGAACATCATGAATCATCCGAACGATAATGTCGGTGTTATTGTGGTGCTCGGGGGAGGTGTCGACGTAGTCAAAACGACAAGCATTCGGAAGGCAGTCGTGGTTGAAGAAGGAGGCATTCGGGTAGATACCATAAGCTCGGACAGAACGTTGGCCACCGTCATTGGGGGAAAAAGGCTCCATAAGCCCAAAGGCATTAAGCTTCTCCTTGGCCAACAATGCGGCCGTGAGTTCCACCGAGAAACCCTGCGGAGGAGACGGGAAGAGGGAAGAGATGAGAGAATGCAGAAAATGAGCAGCGGCGGAGTCGGTGGCGCCAGGGGTGCCCTCAAGAGAGAGCAAAATCTGGAATTGGGAAAGAGAGACAAGGGAAAGATTGTAGGCGACCACCAGGAAAAGGGCCTGCAGATGGAGTTCCATGGGTTGTTCAAGCAGGAGAGAAGAACAATCTCGGAGACGAGAAAGGGCTTGGCATACCCATGGAGTGTGGGACGAAGTGAGTGCAGAAGACAGGCAGTTTTGGGTACAGAAGACATGAAAGTGGGAGCAAGAGGGGCAAGAAACAACCGAGGGCGAAGAAGATGATAAGGTTCTGAAGCACCTGGCACAGTAGGTATTGGAAGTGGAGGGGCGAGAGGAAGAAGAAGGGTTGATCATAGGAAAAGCAGGGTAGAGGAGGATAGGGGAGTCTCTGAGGACAATTTGGCCGGCCTTCAATGGCTGCGAAGCCACCAAACCCCTCCCTCTCCCTTCTATCTCTTCTATCCTTAGGAACCCAGTCTCCGCCGCCGCCGATGTAGACATCTCTCTCCGCTTCGCCGCAAAGTCCCAACTCCCAACAGTCTACCACTTGATAGGGTTTTTCCAAAGCCCCGATTCGGTTTCCAAAGCCCCAATTATATGTTGTGAGGGTTAACAGCATCTCCGTCTCGTGCTTTTAAAATTTTTCTCAAATTTTATTTTTTATAATTTTAATCATTTTTAAAAAAATTTCTACATCACATTTTTTATATCTTTTTCATCTATTACAATAATATTATTCAATTATTTTTTTATTACTTTTTTACTATTTTATTTCACATCATAATACTATTCTTAATAAAACACAATAAATAAATACATGAATAATATTTTTAAAAATAAATAATAGCTTCTCAAATTTAAATAATAACTCCTCAAATTCATATCTCAACCTAAACTCTGGTTATAGGAAACTAGATGAAGGGATGTTTTTAGGTTTATTTGATACACCCCTCATAATATGATTATTGAGTGTATTTGATGCACCCAAAAAAAAAAAAAGTGGACGGAGGGGTGTTTTTAGATTTATTTGATACATTCCTCATAATATGATCATTGAGTGCATTTGATGCACCAATGTTCTAAGTGGTTGATTATCAACTCAAACTCAACTTATTTCGTCACAATTTTAACAAATTAATATATAAAATATAATAAGTAATTTAATTTTTTTAATTATAATTCAACATTTTTAAGTTTTTAAAATAGTAATAATATTAAAAAAATATTTTATTCAAATTTTATCTAAAATTATCTTACTCATTTAATCTTATTATCCAAACAAATCTAATTTGCTTTTACAAATGGGTTGAGTTAAAATTAAAATTAAGAGTTGAATAAATATTATTAAAATTTTTTATTTTTATTTTAAAAATTACATTGAAAAATAAAATATTTTATTTTATTTTATATATAAATTTAAAAATTATAATAATGATATAAATTAAAAAAAAAAAAAAGAGAATTATGAAAACAAAGCTATAAAACAAACAAGGCCCAAATATAAAATGCTCATCTTATAGAAAAAAAACTTACACAACCTCTCCATCCTCTACACATTATATTTTTTTAATTTTTTTTAATCAAATATTTTATATATAAATAATGAATAGAAAAATTCAATTACTTTACGAAGCATATGCTAAAAATAAATTTTAAAAAAATGTGATGTATAAAAGTTGAAAAAGTTGTATAGCAAAACTTGACCAAGAGTTAAGAGGTGTGGTATATGATGGAAAGTCTCGACCCGTCGAGGCCCAAGACAGATCCATAAACTGGGATCTCTCTGTTTGCTGTTTTTTTTTTCCCATTTTCTTTTCGTTCTTCAGCAGAAAAAAGGGTATGCAACTATGGCATTCCCAAGTCCAATAACCGTTAGGTTTTTCACTAATTCATAAACAGTGGTATTCAACTTAATAAAAGGATTTTATTAGCATTAAAATTTACCAATTTGTTAGTTGATCAACACCAAACACGTATCAAAACAGTATAAAAAATAGAGGTCAGACTTATAACTCCACTCATCGATTGTTACCAAGCATCTGCTTGAGGTTAAATTTATTTTGAGTAAATGGAAGATGCTTGTACATAAAATTATCAAACCACAATGAAAAGACACAGAGTGGCCATTCCAATAAACATATTTAAGAAAAAAAAATGAGATCAACTGAACAAAAGAGTCTCGGGGAAATTTTTTCGTTGCATTAGTTTTATTCCATTTCATAGGGTCCAATAACAGCACCTATCAGGCTTTAAGAGATGCCCCCACTTTGACAAGATCTTCAACTGCCTTCAGGATTTGTGCCTCATTCAAGCCTTCCAAATGGACGCCCCTCTCAACACCCATGTCTGTAGGATAAACAAAGGTTTACTTATTAAAAAAAAGATAAACAAAGGTCAAATACATGATACTAAAGCATATATTTTGAGTGCAAGGCATGGGCACAAATGATCGATGAAATATAACCGAACATGAAATGAATATATTGAATTTAGATAGTCGTGACAGGCCTAAAATTGTTTTATCAAGCACCGATTGAGGAAGTGGAAATGTCAAATGTTATACAGATGAATATCTATGTGCAAATCCACGACTAGGTGTTCGTCAATAGCAGTGCAATTTCCAAATGCCCACACTTGTTAGGAGTAAAGAGACTCCATCATATATCAATAAGCCAACGCCACATTTTCCATATGCTATTTGTACATCTCCAAGAAGTTTCTACATAACAAACATTTAAGTTGCAAAAATGAGAAGGATAGGATTAGCCTATTCAACCATGCATGTATATACCAAGTTGGGTAGCTATGTCCTCCATCCTTGTCTTTCATTCATTGCTGTGTTTCCTTTAGGAAACTATCTTTCACTCAATGGAGATTCATATTCCAAGAAAAAAGGAAAAAAAAAATTCCCCACCAATCTTTAGTCATCCGGCAAATTGTGGGAAACCAAAAAAGGAAAACAGAAGGAGAAAGAAAATACAAGAAAGAGCTTGAAAATTCGAGGGCAGTGACTGTAAACCCCATGGCAGCAGTTAAAAATGCACATTGTCGTATCATCAATGCCAACCCACTCACTGACTCACTTCCATCACTGACACCTAATAAAAAATCAATGTGAGACTCGACACTCAATGCACTTTTATCATACATAGATCATCACTTAATGTAGGATTTAGGCGGGCTTTACAATCCCTGCCACTCAGATCCCTGAAGTTATCATCAAAACTCATGTCACACAGAGTCCAGTGCTATATTGTGTTATAGGTCGGTTTTAATACATTTCTAACAGCTTTAAGCAAAGCCACATTGATCTGGGCTTATACTCCGAAAGCACAAGTTAATGTTACACTTGGAGATTCTTGGAATCTTATAAAACTCGAACCTAAAAATGAATCAATGTGAGACTTCACTTCAAGCAGTTTTATCACACTTTCGCCTATTTTTTTAGGCATCCCACACGTTCACCTCTACCACAGATCACCCACCCGATGTGGGATTTAGCGGGTGTTAAATCCCGAAAAAAGTCCCACGATTAAAAACCCTACATATCATAATCCTCCTTATTTAAAACTCTGGTCACCTCCATTTTTGCAGGACAAAAGAATCGTCCCCATGAATATATGCCTACATTACATGGCAGAAATGCAACTGGACTTGGAGGATCATAAAGTGTTTCAACAAAGTAGGTAGAGGAATTCAGAAAAAAAAAAAAAAGTTATAGGTGAATACACTTCACAGAATACTGGTAGGAATCGCGTGTAAATGAAGAAATTAATGAGCAAATGAATCTGAAATCGAGACATGAAATCTGAACATCGCCGAAACGAAATCCAGAGGAAACAAATAGTAGTAAAACAAAACAAGAGATAGAGCGAGTACAAAGAAAAAGAGATACCATATCTAGCCCATAACTGAGGCTCAATCCCACTGCATTCACGAATTAAGATTGGGAATTTAGGGTTGAGTGTCTTGAGATCCTTGTAATTCTTCTCTACGAACGCTCTTTCAGAAGTTCAAAACAATAGAACAGATATAATTTTTATTATCTCATATTAAATTAAAAAAATAAAAAGCAAAATTTTTATCTCGAATTAACCAGTAGTGAAAGGGAAAATTATTTAGACAAAAAGATGGTAGAGATGAATAACCTAGCGGACGAGCTCGCAGGCGATGTTTGACATAGCAGGATCCGAAGTTCCTTCATATTCCGAGATAGATGTCCCCTCCACGCCATTGTTACTCTGTCTCTCTCTCTCTCTCTCTCTCTCTCTCTCTACCGTCGAGTGACTCTAGTCTCTCATTCTGCTCTTTCCGATCGTCACCTAGCCAGGGGGGTGAGACAAGGCCCACCCAGCATCAGCCCTTTGACAGTGTGCTGGGTCGAGGCCCAACTAAAGTCCGTATGAATTACTCTGAAAATCCACTGGTTCGGGAAGGTAACATTATTTATCATTCATCCTTGATCCTTGGGGAACTCGAGTCATCGACTATGTCAGGAATGGAACTTGGCCGACGAAGTGATAAGAGGACCACGTATTGAAGTATTAATTTGTGATTTAAATTACTTTTTAATTATCTATTAATCAGTTGAGGCCTTGTTAGGAAAATAATTTAAAACAAAATATTATACATACACAACTTGTATACCTTTTACATACACACCATATACAAATATTAATTGTTGGCATCTTTTTATTTAATTATTTACTTTTTATTTTGTTTTTCTTATTATATTTTTATCTTTTTTTTTGTATATATTTTTTAATATTTTAATTAACGTAACATTATTACTCACAAATTCCGCAAAAAGTACACAGCCATGTAACCCTGGTATTGCTCAATTTAAAAAATTGACGTCTAACAGATTTCATGCAATTTTATCCAATTCCAGAAAGCATCTTTTATTATTATCTCGTGATTTTATGCTAAGCAGCTCATCTCCATTTCACAAATTATCATCCAAAGGCAGAAACATCATAAAATCGCCCTAATTTCAATTAAAATAGGCAAAAGTGTACAAGTCCCATCAAACTCAGGTAAAAACCAGTTAAGTGCAGAGGGCTCTCCCCCTCTTGTGGGGGTGGGAGAGGAAAAAGAGAAGGGTGCGCGGGAAGAGAGAGAGAGAGAGAGAGAGCAGCGGGGCGCCCGCGGGGGGGGGGGGGGGGGGGGGGGGGGGGCGCTAGGAAAAGTTACACTCAGGCTTAGCACGTACAGAATCAGTGATAAAGTAATCAGAATATTAGAAAAAAAAAAAATCCTAAACGAAGTTCAAAACGGTAGAATTATCAGCCGCTGCAAAAGGGTCAACGAGCTTTCCTGAGGACTTCAGGAGACTAGATTCCATAGCTACCACCCTTCACTCCTGCAAACACAGAAAGAATGGCATTAGTATCATAGCCTTTTTCACACAGGAAAAAATTCCAGTTGCTTGATGGCAACAAGCATTCCACTAACATGATATTTGATCCTCAAAACTTCTAAGTTATGCAACGGTAAGGAATCAAGGCAGCAATACACACTACATCTCTCCTATCACCCAATATCAAGTGTTTCAGGGTGTAGCAAGATCCAGTAGTGTAATACAGTCCCAACAACCACCTCTCCATAATCGAGGAACTTGATAAAAACAAGATGACCTTAATGGCATATTAACATATTCCCAAATGATGTTCATTTAAATAAAAGCCTCTCATGTATGCACGTGCAAAACATGGAATATTCATTCTGAAACGTCAGGAAACATATGCACATCCTGAGCTATCATTAAAATAAGAATACAATCTTATAGGCAAGGCCGGCGAACCATATCGTCCCCTACAAATCTTATAAGCTACCACTTAAAAGGAAATCGGCTTCTTGTCCTATTCTAAGAATCCAAGAATGACTGCACCAACTTTGTAGAATTATCCATCATAACATCACAGGATAAATCTAGAGAAAATCTAGTTAACTCTGACAGAATATGTCACCAATTGAAGGAAGAGTGTACTTATCAAATGATACAAACAATATTCATGCCACTAGCATACGTCAAAAGCTGCATTTAAAAGACACAATGAAGGATGGTTTTCATTTACCATCCATGAGACTCGTGCAGAAGGCAGAACACTAGGAAGTTGTGAAAAGAGTCTATTGGATGAATTAACCGTATTCAAAGATCCCATAATTCTAAAAATTCTTTCACAACACTCAAGCATAGGCTAGTCACAACAGACATTGGACACCATCCAGCCGTTCAAGTAACATGGAGAATTGGAGTAAAACAAGTTCTCAAAAATGGTGTCACCAATTTTGCTACCTCTGCTTTTGATCACATATGCGCACATTTATGCAAATTCGCGGTGTGCATGTGTGTGCATAGAGAGATGAAATGGTGGTACAAATGAAACAGTCCAAAAGCAACAGGAAGCCATACTTGTTCCATGGCTACAGGTTCATTATTCCTTTGCTCCTCCACGTCTTTTGGCTCACTGTCACCCTCATTCTGACTATCGGAGTCCATATTATTGTCCTTTTGTTTGACACCATTTGCCTGAGTATCCTCAACCAAAGCTTGCAAATCTGCAGGAAGCTGGCCTGACTTCAATGCCTGCTCACCAAAACCAGATTAAAAGTGATATGTTACTACCAAGTACCAAAAAAAAAAAAACTATTAAAAATTTAATAATTCCAAAACATAATGAAAATGTGAGGACCTTTTCAAGTCTTGCAACCTCTTCAAGAGTCTGTGAATTCACAATGGCAGCCTGCAAAAACAAATGAAACATAAGCAAATCTTAATAACAATGGTGGTGGATTGCTGTGCTAATCTCTCTGGGGATTAGGTTCCATGGGTGAGTCCTAAGGGCTCTGCCATGAGGTGGTTTCCATTCATCGAAAAAAAAATGGATATGTGCTTATGTATCATCCAATAATTTTTTTTTAATAAAAGGTTACTCACTTTTCATCCAATAATACAATCATCCCAAAAACGAAATAGAGCTCAACATTCTCCAAGCAAGCTCAACGCATTGGAAGTCTTGACTATTCCTTTCTTAAGCATCCACAAATGGCACCACAAATATTATATATATATATATATAAAGTTGCATCTTCAACAATTATTATAAGAACACTGTTAATAATATCTTCTTGTCGTCTTAGCAAAAAAATAAAACACACTCTCTTGCCTACTAAATAACCTACAAATTATCTGCCTTCAGAAAATCCAAGCACAATATTATTTTGAAAATAGTTTATAACTAAGACAGAGTAAAAGGTGGCAGACTAAGAAAAGGACACTGTGAAAATATAACAAAGTTGTTGCATGCATTCGAATGTAGTTATTAATGTATGTTATTTGCATATAAATGAATGCATGTAAATATACCCCAGCCACATAATAATCAGATAAGGCTTTTCTTTGGATGAAACATTTGTGGAAATCTAACTTAAATAAGAAACCAATAATGAATTCTGCAAACAGGTGAATGGTTTCATATTACCCAAAACTGTCATTCATGGCCAGCAGTCCCTAACTACACTACAATCACTGATCTGTGCAGTTACATTAATACCTTGATAGCTATTATTTGCTCTGGTGTTGGGGCAGCCACTTTTGGAGTTTGTTCTTCCTCTGAAACTTCCGAAACTTTGGGTACCTCAACAGGTGTGAAAGTCTTTGCGGCTTCCTTTTGAATCTCTTCCTCAACTTCTTTAGATGCAAACAAATTTCTTGCTTCCATTCTCTCCTGTAGTTTATGAAATATGATTATCAAAATGAAGGTACATAATAGAGGAAGAGGAAAGTTGAAAAGAATGACAATTGTGGAAGTATCATATCATAGTTGTATATAGGTGTACTAGGGCTATGCCTATTGCATTTATATCAATACTAATCATCTTTTACTGATCCAAAAAAAATAGTTGTACATAGTTTTCTAGAGTCTCCATAACGATAGGATTTACACACCATTTTTAAATCAGAGATCGAACTTTTGGCTATATCTGGGAATAAAAAAATTATTGGGATAACTAAGTGTAAGCTTCTTTAAAATTTAGGGTAATAATCATAACTATGCAAACTCAAGATAATGAGAGTGTAATTAAACAAGACAGTTTAAGGTTACCTAACAATTTTAAAAATATGAGAAAGCAGCAGAATGCGCAGAAAACCAAGACTGAGTTTGGCACAATAAAAGAATCTTACCTTGTTTTTCACCTTCTTGAAATCTAGAACCCGAAGGAACTTTAGTTTGTTAATGACATACAGCCGATAATTTGGTTTCTTTGTGATGTTATTATCTAACAGGCTAAGAAACTGCAGCTTTGGAAGGGATGCCAGAGGATCAATCTCTACCAAGTTGACAAGCCTGTTGTTCGTAAGAACTAAAGTGTGTAAATTTGGCAAGAACTCTGCAACATAACATCGAATGAAATTATAGTAAACAGCAGGTATGCTTAATGACGCCATGCAAAGGACAGTAAGTACCATTTGAATCTTACCTCCGATGTTGGGATTGATACGAGTAATTCTATTATTATTTATAAGCAAAGTGCCCAGCCGATTAAGATGCGGAAAGTTTTCCAGCTTAACAATCTCATTGTCAGACAAATCAATTGTGTCGAATTGGTCCTGCCAAATCCCAACATGCAAATTAAATATTAGGCTTATTGTATTCATAGTTCAAGAAAAAACAAGTTGTATATAATAAAATTCATTTGCTTGAAGCAGCGTTATGTAGCCGTGACCTGTAAGGAATTGGTGATTCTAATTAATATGGTATGTTGTACCATCAATTAAAGTTTAAGATTTTCATGAAATCTACTTAAAAAGAATCATCAATCATCAAATATCAAGTAAAACCAACACTGAGCCAACAAACGTACTTATCAAATATTAAACAAAAAAAAAAACTGAGACCTCATTGCCAAATCACAATCCCATCACTTCAATAAAACGTGTAAGATTTCCCGAAACATGAAGGGAAACTTAAAATTCAGAGTGACAACGTTGCTCACCTCAGTAGCACCCAAGTTTTCTATCACCGCAATCTTGTTACCTGTCAACCAGAGGGGAAAAGTTATTTAAGTAGGGCCATCTCGACGAGAGATAAAGGGCACGGACGGTGGGAGAGAGAGAGAGAGAGAGAGCATACCTCGAAGATCTAACTCTCGCTCCTTGACGGCATTGAAAAAATGAGGGCTTTTCCAAATCAAGTCGGCAGTGAGCCTCACCATCTTTCTCTATTCCCAGCGTCTCTGGCTGAACGACCAGTAAATTGCAGCAAGCAGCTGAGGTGATTGCTGCACCCGGATAGAGAGGGCTGGGACGACCAAGAACCCTAACCAAAAATTTGGAGCCGAGTCTGCAAATGCGCAGTGTGGGTTACGACTTAGAGCACTCTCAATAAGGAGGAGTAGTTAAAAAAAAAAAATTTATATTATATTTTTTGTATAATTTTTTAAAAATTTTGATTATATTTAATCAAAAATTATTAAAAAAAATTATAAATAAAAATTAAAAAGTATAATTTATTTTTAAAAATAAATAATTATATTATATTTTTCTTCAAATATAGAGAACATTTTAATTTTACTATTTATTTTTTGAAATAAAGTATACTTTTTAATTTTTTTTTGTAATTTCTTTAATAATTTTTTATCAAATAGGATTAAATTTTTTATAAAATTATACAAAAGGTATCATTTTAAAGAAAAATTTTAGTTACTCTATTAAGAGTACTATACTCTTACGACGCTGTCGTGGGTTTATGAATTACTCCTTCTCCTCGAGCAAGCAAAAAGCTTACAAATATCAGTTGCTATATAAAACGGGTTGAATTATCCACTTTTTCCGATCTAAAATTTATTTAGATCTAAAAATGTAAATTTGCATTTTGCGAAAATTTCTGATTTCAATTTGTCTCAAATTTGTATTAAATCATTGTTAAATTTCAATCTCAAATGTCCTAATTTCCTTCTTTCTTATATAGATGATTGTCATATCCATAGGTTAGAGTATTGATTAGGTCAAAAAAATGTGGGTGGCACTATAGCTATTGAGGAATCCTTTTATGGACCATGTTTGATTGTTAAATTTATATGAGTTTAATTCAATTCAGTCTAATTTTAAGTTAAATTTAATATTTAAATACTAAAATTTTAAGTTATTAAATTTATCTCAACTAAAAAAAAATTTACACGTAAGACCCATAATTTTTTTTAATTCAATTTTTCTTTACATGTAGGATCTATAATATGTTTATCAATTAATATTTATTTAAATGTGGAATTCATAACATTTTTTAACTTCTTATAAATATATCTAAACTCATTTTAACATTCAAACATATGCAAACTCATTTTAAGTGAATCTCATAAAACTCGCTTCAGAATCTCAACTCACAAATATTTATGAATAACTCAATTCAGCTTAACATCTAAATGTAAGTATATTTTTTTATTTTTTTAGTATATTTTTTAATCATTTTAATTATTTAAAATAATATAACATCATTAAAAAAATATTTCACTAATAACTAAGTAAAATATATATATATATATATCGAAACCTCATTATTGAAATCTACCACTGGGACACTTGATATTTTCCAAAATATATCTCTTGCTTAAAACCATTTTAAATGTTGTCTTTAGTGATATTCAATGGCATTGTTTGCTTGATTTGTTGGGAATAAATCGATAAAACAAACAACACAGATATAAAATCAAATGTAGCGGTAGCAACTAAGAGAAGTAAAACAGTAAAGACAATATAGAACACATAGACTTAAGTGGTTCAGCTCAACTGAATTTACATCTACTGTGAGGTTGGTTTCAAATTTTACTATAATCAAATGGAGATTACAGAGAGAGAATCAAACGATTTTTACAACAAAAAAACTCACATCACGTGTATACACTCAATTCTCACGTGTTTACACTCAACCAATTAAGAAATAGAAAAGAAATGAAGTCTTGAGGCTGCTCTGTTTTTTGGGGCAAAAACAAGGGCGTTGGAGTTCGTCGGGTATGAACGCAGAAATGAGATCGCGATATTTATATTAATGCGATCTCGCTTGAGCGAGATTTAATATCGCTCGAGTGAACATATCTAGGTCAGACTCGCTTGAGCTGAACGTCGAGCGAGTAGCTAGCGAACTGCCAGCTGGCACTTCGCTCGAGCGGGTTGTCGAGCGACTGTCGAGCAAAATTTCTGCCTAAACCTCGCTCGAGCGGGACGTCAAGCGAGAGTCAAGCAAACTCTCGAGTTGAAATTCGTTCGAGCTGGAAGTCGAGCGAAGATCGAGCGAACTCTCGGATTGGACTCTCGCTCGAGCAGGAAGTGACTTCGCTCGAGCGAGAGTGCAGGGAAAACGTGTATTTAAGCCATATCTCAACAAATCTCTACCTTGGATTAAATACTCATAAGCCTCGCTAAACCCAAATCATAAAAAAAACAACCCCATCGAAAATCCCCTAAGGGACCTGGAAACCTCGAACTCCAATCAAGTTCAAACAGAGTTTGAACTTGTGTACTGCAACTGACATCAATGTACTTCGTCCTCTCATGATACATTTGATTTTTGATCAAATGTATACCACTTTGACTATCACAAAACACTGTCATCCCTTCATGCTGAAGACTCAAGTCACTGATCAGTCATTTCACCCAAATGGCCTTCTCGATAGCCTCATCTACTGCCATGTATTCTGCCTCCGTAGTTGATAAATAAACAGTTGATTGAAGTGTTGCTTTCCAACTAATTGCAAAACCACACAATGTGAAAACATAACCTGTCAATGATCTTATTTTGTCTAAATCTCCAGCATAGTCAGAATCAACAAACCCAACAACATTAGAACTGAGATTTACATATCTGTCAAATATCAAGCCAACATGCGAGGTTCCCCTCAAGTACCTCAGAATCCATTTCACTGCCTGTCAGTGAACTCTACCAAGTTTAACTATATAACTGCTAACCACGCTCACTATCTGTGAAATGTCTGGATGGGTACAAATCATGGCATACATAATGCTGCCAACTGCATTAGAGTAAGGAACTCATGCCATAGACTGTTCCTCTTCATCTGTCTAGGGAGAGGGGGAAGCTAAAAGTCTAAAATGCATCGCCAACGGCGTGCTTACAGGTTTGGAGTTAGATATTTCAAACCTGTCAAGAACCTTTTCAATGTATTTTCTCTGAGACAAATACAACTTCCCTACTTTCGTATCCCTATAAATTTCCATTCCTAAAATTTTCTTAGTAGTACCTAAATCTTTCATCTCAAACTCATTTCTAAGTTAAGTTTTCATCAAATCAACATCAACCATACTTTTAGCAACTATAAGCATGTCATCAACATAAAGTAATAAGTGAATGAAAGACTTATCAGGTAATTGTTTATGATACACACAACAATCATAACTACTTCTCAAATAATCATGATCAATCATAAACAAATCAAAACGCTTGTACCATTACCTAGGCAACTGATTTAAACCATATAAAGACTTCTTCAGTCTGCATACTCGATCCTCTTTGCCTTCAACAATGAATCCCTTTGGCTGACGCATATAAATAGTCTTTTCAAGCTTGCCATGTAGAAATGTTATATTGACATTAAGCTGCTGAAGCTTCAGATCATACAAAACTGTGATGACTAGTAAAACTCTGATTGAACTGTGTTTTACTACTAGAGAGAACACTTCATTGAAGTCAATCCCCTTCCTCTGACTGTAGCCTTTAGCAACTAGGCGAGCCTTGTATCTTGCGTATGTATCAGACTGGATTCCCGATTTTCTCTTGAAAACCCATATGCAGCCCACAACCTTAGTTTTCGCTGGTAACTTAACCAAATCTCATGTTTGGTTCTTATGAAGATACTCAATCTCTTCAGTTATAGTTGAGCACTACTGGGCATACTCGGTACTCTTTACAGCCTCTAAGTAACTGGAAGGCTCCTGCCCAACAATTTATTCTGCTGTAGCGAGTACATACATAACCATGTCTGCTTGAGCATATCTCTGAGGTGGTCTGATTTGCCTCATCTATTTGCCAATAGCTATAGTGTACTGCTCCTCAACCAGTGCTTCAGTCTCAAATTCAAAATCATGCTCATTAGTCATAGCATGATCCTGAGTTTCAGGTAGTGTCCTCTATAGAGCCTGTTGTAGCTCCATCTTCTTCCTTGTAGACACATGAATATATTTTCTCGGATTAAACAGATTTTTTATCAAAAACTACATTTCTGCTAATCACAAATTTAGGTGACTTGGGATCAGTATACGACAACCTATATCCCTTTATCCAAATAGCATATCTCATAAATATGCATTTCTTTGCCCTAGGTTCTAGCTTACCATCATTAACATGAAACTAAGTAGGACAACAAAAAATTTTCAAATTCAAATAATCAGTAGGTGCATCAGACCATATCTGATTAGGTGTCTTCAAACCAATAGCTGTGGTTGGAGAGCGGTTCACCAGAAAGCAAGCTGTGTTGACTGCTTCTGCCCAAAATTCCTTACTCAGCTCGGCATTGGAGAGCATATTGCGTGCTCGTTTTAGGAGGGTTCGATTCATCCGTTCAGCTACCCATTTTTTTTGTGAAATGTGCCTAACTGTACAGCACCTGACAATCCCTTCATTCTTGCAGAACTCATCAAAGTCATTGCTACAAAATTCCATTCTATTGTCAGTGCGAAGTCGTTTAACCTTCTTGTCGGTCTGGTTCTCTATCAGAACTTTCTACTGCTTGAAATTCTTGAACACATGACTTTTCTGCTTCAGAAAATAAATCCACACCTTCCATGAGTAATCATTGATCAAAGTAAGCAAGTAGTTTGCTCCACCTTTCGATGGAACTGAGGATGGATCCCAAAGATCGGAATGAATGTAGTCCACTGTACCTTTAGTGCTGTGGACCCCTGTTGCAAACTGGACCCTATTCTATTTGCCAAACACATAGTGCTCGCACATGTCTAGTTTGCCTAAATTCTGATTCACTAACAACCCCTGCTTACTGAGGATAGACATGCCCTTCTCACTTATATGACATAATCTCATGTGCCATAAACGAGTATTATCTGACTCTGTCTCATCAGATACTAAAACTACAGCTTCACCACTAACAATACTGCCATGGAGGAAATAAAGATCATCTTTCTGGTCTCCCTTCATAATTATCATGGAACCTTTGCTGACTTTCAGGACTCCACCTTGTCCTGTGTATTTCAACCCCAAAGAATCAAAGGCTCCCATAGAAATAAGATTCTTTTTCAGATCTGGAATGTGCTAGACATTAGTCAATGTCCTAACTATCCCATCAAACATCTTGATCTTCACTGAACCTATTCCCGCAATCTTGTAAGCTGTGTCGTTCCCCAACAAAACAGAATCACTGCTGACTGGTTCATAAGTCATGAATCAGTCCCTTTTATGACACATATGAAAAGTGCAAGCTGAGTCCATGACCTACTTGTCACTAAACCGATTAGTTGAATCACTGATTGCAAGGACCACATCTGAGCCATCAGAATCATCAGCAACACTGACAGCATTAGAGGAACTCGTGGATTCCTCATTCTTCTTTAGCTTTGTACACTCATTATTGTAATGTCCAAATTTTTGACAGTAATAGTATTTAATGTTTTTCTTGTTGGATTTGGACTTCGATTTCCCCCAGGACTTTCCTCTGCCCTTCTCTGAACCCTTATCATTGGATATTCCTCTATTGGAGAAGTCTTTGACAATCAACCCACTGGCTTGAGTTTTACCACCCTTGTCACTGTACCTACTCTTCAACTCTTTCAAGTTTAAAGCTAACTTCACATCCGCTAAGGAGAAGGTATCTCTTCCATAAAGTATACAATTTACAAAATTCTCAAATGACACAGGTAAGGAATACAAAACAATTAAAACTTGATCTTCAACATCAAGTTTGATGTTAACAATTCTAAGATCTATAACAATTTTGTTAAACTCATCTAAGAGTTCAGTAACAAACGAACCATCATTCATCTTAAGAGTATATAACCGTTGTTTCAAATACAACTGGTTAGTAAGTGATTTCTTAATGTACAAGCTCTCAAGTTTATTCTAGAGACTCTCAGCAGTCTCTTCCTCAGCAACCTCTCTTAATACTCCATCAAATAGAGATAATAAAATAGTGCTATGTACCTTTTCTTCATCATCCTTAGACGATATAGGAGAATCAGTAGACCTCTCCTCAAAAATTTTGAATAACCCCTGCTGGCTCAACAACGCTTTCATCTTCAAGCGCCACAAACTGAAATTGTTCTGTCCATTAAATTTCTCTACTTTAAATCTGGCTGTGGCCATCCCTTCAGTCCTTCACAGAGTTAAATAGCTCTGATACTAGTTTGTTGTGAATAAACTGATAAAACAAACAACACAGATATGAAATCAAATGCAGCGATAGCAATTAGGTGAAGTAAAATAGTAAAAACAATATAGAATACACAGATTTAAGTGGTTCAGGTCAACTGAGCTTACATCCACTGTAGGATTGATCTCAAACTTCACTATGATCAAATGGAGATTACAGAGAGAGAATCAAACGATTCTTACAACAGAAAATATTCACCTCACGTATATACACTCAATTCTCATGTGTTTACATTCAACCACTCAAGAAATAGAGAAGAAATGAAGTCTTGAGGCTGCTCTGTTCTTCGGGGCGAAAACAGGGCGCTGGAGTTCGTCGGGGACAAACGCAGAAATGAGATTGCGATATTTATATTTATACAATCTCACTCGAGCGAATATTTCTAGGTCAGACTCTCTCGAACTGAACGTCGAGCGAGTAGCTAGCGAATTGCCATTTGGCACTTTGCTCGAGCGGGCTGTCGAGCGAAGTCTATGCCTGCTCGAGCGGGACGTCGAACTAGAGTCGATCGAACTCTCGGGTTGAACTTTATTCGAGCTGGAAGTCGAGCGAAAACCGAGCGAACTCTCGGATTGGACTCTCGCTCAAGTGGGAAGTGACTTCGCTCGACTTCCTGCTCAAACGAAAGGGCAAGAGAAGTATGTATTTAAGCCATATCTCAACATGATTATCTTCCATTAACAAGACAATATGTGAGCTCTAATAACTATTAAAGATCTATTATCAACATATTGAAGAAGAAAGTTTGAAGAAATAGAGAAATTATATGAATAATTTAATGTGGGATACTTGTATTAACAAAAATATTTGGGAGACACAAGTCGTGTTGCTAGTAAGAACTCTTGTATTCAGAACTAATGTTCGCTACGATAAATATAAATGTTGGCCCATAATGAATTTTGGGATAAACGTTCTTCCCTTCATGAGCCCAATCTAGCACTTTTATATGGATTAACATGTCTAGTTAGGAAAGATTTATTAACGAATTAATCTATATCAACTCGGTATATCAATCTATATCATGATAAGTTTTAATTTATATGATTCAAATTTTAAATTTTATTTTTAAAATTGAATTATTTTGCACAAGTAATATATGGTGTAGAGGTCTTAAAATATCAGGATTCTTTTTAATTAGTTCTTATAATAAAATCTAATCCGTATTTTATATATAATTTTGTGAAAATAAATAAAGAAAATTAGAAATTTACCTATCTGTTTAAAATGTGTTTTACCGTAAAGTTTGCTAAAGTGCGTACGACCCAACAAAATACGTTTTATTGAGTTTTTATGAATGTTATTTTCTGTTTTTCGTGTTGTTTTATTGTTTGGAAATTTAGTAAATATTTACATGAATTTTAAAAGTTTAATATATTTTAATTGAAGTTAATTTATTTTTTTAAAAATAAAATTGAAATTGGAGTCTTTGGTAATAATCATATCGGGGCAAGGACACGTACTCAAGCATGCTGGGAACCGTCCGATCTCTGATAAACGGCATAGATTCTACGAGGTGATGTGTAATTTTAGTAGGAGAGGGAGTCCCCGAGTTCAGGGCCACGTCGAGGAAAGGATATAAAAACGACGCGACTGGAACGTCAAGTGAGCGCGACTTTGAGTAAGTAACATACGGAGCGATTCGATTCGAAGAAACCCCGAGAGAGAGGGAGAGAGAGGATTCCAGATTCCAATCCGGAGACGTGCTAATTGTATCAGTGATTTAGTTTTACGACACAAATCATAGCAGGGAGAGAGGACGGAGGAGGAAGATATGGGACGGAGAAGAGGAAGCATTGCTCTATCATGGCTATTACTATTGCTTTCATTACTTCTTGCCTGGGCGATGGTATCTCCAACCGACTGTGTTCGTTCTGGTAATGATAATGATAACTCTTCGTCCACGGGAGCTTTATATTGGTCCACCGCAAAGGAGGAGGCGGATCTGCTTCGCAACCCTCATGCAACGGACGATTCCTCCGAGACTGTCGTCAACGGCGACTCCGACGGCGGCTTTTCTTCCCTCGAAGGAATGTTACAGTGGGCTATTGGTAATTATAATCCCTTCTTTCTTTTTTCCCTTTCCACTTACATGGCTAGCTGATTATTTGCTCCAGTGGTGTCGTTTCTTAATATTACTAATTATTATTTAGAGATGGAGGCTTGGTTATTATCAATTGATATGTTTAGCCTAAATGGCCAAATAGAGTACCTATCGACTCCATGCCCAGAGGGCCAGATGGCACTGGTTCATTCGGGATAGTTTACTGCATTCAATTTCGGTCAATGAGGAGTAATGACGGGTTTGTGACCCAGAAGGATACTAATACCACTCTATCGGAATCCCTCAATTGCAGTGTTGGTGCCAATGGAAAATACGGACTCCTATACTTAATATTTAGCTCGTGGTTTTAAATGCTAACTTTTATTTTATCTTATGTCAAGTATCTCTACTGAAGTGTTTCTCTTCTAAATGAATCAGGTCATTCTGATCCCGCAAAATTAAAGAAAGCATCTGAAGATGTCCAACGACTATCACCCGGCGAGCTAAAAAAGCGACAATTAGAAATAAAGGTGGGAAACTAATAAAATGTTCACTGGTAGCAAATCACAAAAGTACTTTTATCTTGAATATTCGTTTGTTCGATGAAGAATTAGAACAAGTAATTCATCTATATGAGCATATTGTATCTTATTTATGATTGTTGTGTTCTTTCTCCTTATCTTTGATTTTTGTTGAGTGCTTCTTTTGTTCACTCTAGGCTTGGGTTGTGCCTATCAAAAACATCATGCATTGAAATTTACTTTTTTGGGATTGTCTGCTTGAAAGTTCTGTTATTCTTCACCATCTAGTGCCAATTACCTTTTTTAAGTCATGACAGTCTCGTCCTATTGGTGCCCTCCTCTTGATTCCAGTCTTTCCTCCATACCAATACGTTTATGGATTTTTTTTTTCATCCATGTGCGATGGTTAGTCCTTTATTTTTTGGTGAGAGTGCAAGTTTTCTATTTTGTCACTGTAAGATTATATCTTAGGTTATGAAGTAAACTCAGTATGTGATATCCTACAAGACTATTATGGATGAACCAAATGAATTGAACCTTCAGCTAATGCATGTAATATGTCATAATGCGGTAGACTCTGGCAAGTGTTTTTGTGCTTCTGCATTATGTCATATTTTGGGTAGACTCTAGCAAGTGTGTTTGTGGTTATGTATTATGTCACATGCACCTGTTCAGTGTGTTTGCTGGAGATATATTGTATCTGTTGTGCTTAAATTACTTACCAAAAAAATATATTATGCTTAAACAGGACCTGATGGAGAAGTTAAGAATGCCATCGGATGCACAGTTGATGCAAATTGCGATAGATGACTTAAATAATTCCTCTTTGTCTTTGGAAGATCGTGAACGTGCTCTAAAGGAGCTTCTAATACTTGTCGAGCCATTAGATAATGCAAATGGTAGGTGTGAATATTTTACTTCGCATATATATGCAAGTTTTGCTTAAAGATGTGCAAGTTTTACTTCACAGTAGATAAGACTTCAAAATCTGGCAATGTGGCCCGCAGTTTGAAAGTCATGCAGACCCTCAAGTGGGTATGTCATACTAATAGCATTATCAGATGCAATAGAGTTGGGTGGCTTGCCAGATTAACTGCATTTTTGGTTGCAAATGAGTTGGGTGGTTTGTCAAGTAAATCCTTCTGTTGCAGAATAGGGTTCTTTAAGATAGTTAGATTGATTGTGTTTCATGTCATGGGGGAATAGGTATTCATAGTTGTTCTTGCTAGCATTATATGAACTAAGTGGTAGCATTTTAAAATGATTGTTCCAGCCGTAGCATTAATTAGCTAATTTCATATCATATCATGTTCATAATATTTATCGGACACTTATTAAAAAAAGAATTGGCGAACCGGCAAGGCAGCTTTTGAAATTTCATACCTTCCCCTTTTCTAAAGATATGCGCCAAGTTATTTGTGTATTTCTTGCTCGTTGATAAACCATTTCAGTTTAATTGTTGTGCATGTTGTTCCTTTTTCTGAAATTCTGAAATCTTATGAATCTTGAGGTGTTTTGTTCATTTTTTTTTTAATTTTTCCTGTATATTAGTTGCTGACATATTTAAACTTGTGTTTGTCAGATATGAAGAAACTTGGGGGCCTTGATGTGGTTATACAAGATCTTAATCACCTTGACCCAGATATTAGGAAACTTGCTGCATGGGTTATTGGGAAAGCCAGTCAGAATAATGCGGTTGTTCAGAAGCAGGTATGAAATGTTTGTTTTCTGAACCTATTGAGTTGCAAAACGGTTCATGTTTTATATTCTCTACCCGTTCTGTGAAATGTGTGCTTTCATGAAATTAAGTGAGTGGTGCTTGAAAGAAATCTAATTTAAAAGTCTGCATGTCTCTCAGGTCCTGGAACTTGGGGCACTGCCAAAGCTAATGAAGATGGTAAAATCTAGTTCGACAGAAGAATCCATCAAAGCATTATATGCTGTTTCGGCACTGATCCGAAACAATCCAGCTGGCCAGGAATTGTTCTATGCAGAATCTGGGTATATGATGCTTCAGGTGACCTTCATTAGAATAAGAAAACAGATTTGAGACTATTCATATAGTACCGAGTATTGCAACTGACAGTGCTATTTCTTAGGACATTCTGGGCAATTCAAGCATTGATATCAGACTGCGCAGGAAAGCTGTCTTTCTTGTGGGCGATCTGACAGAGGGTCAGTTAGAAAATGTGGATAATGCTGAGCTTCCGTTTTTCAGCAATCAATTTTTCTTGAAGTCTGTAGTTGACCTAATGGCATCAGATGATCTTGATCTACAGGAGAAGGTAGTTGACCGTTAATCTTAGTAGACACTATATTAGTTTTTAATATCAAAATGATACATGCACTCCTAACTCTTAGAAATAGTCAAATATAGAAGTTTGAAAATGGAGTTCAGTTTATTTACTGGAAATTCTGCAGTTTTGTTCTAATCTAATTTATGCGGTATTTGAGATGTATTGCAGACACTCGTTGCAATTAAGAGTCTTCTGCAACTCAGGACGGCCGAACCACTAGTTTTCAAGGACTTTTGTGGTTTAGGTGGTGCATTAGAGAGAATGAATCTGCAACTCCAAAAGTTAATGGCAGATGAAGATGTCAAGGATTATGCAATGGACGTGGAGAGCCTGAGGAGTGAAGTGGAACAGATTTTCCATTCAAAGTTGGGAAAGGTATTTAAGTAGCACTTGCTTGGTTTATGTGATTTGTTGAACTTTCATTTAACTTGAAAACTTTGTAACTGACAGGAAACCCAGGTTCCAACATAATCATACATTCGTCCTGCACCAACATATGCTGGACTAGGCATCTGGCTCCTATGCTTATAATGCTTGCGTTGCTGGATAACAATCTTATGCGCCTTTTTTTTTTGGGTTGTGGGGTTCTTGGTAGACTGACATGTGAATCTATATGTTTAATGGATAGGAGAGAGAGAGAGAGAGAGAGAGAGAGGACTGATTATTTTATGATTTTTTTTTTTTTTAGATTTATTGATGATATAGAGGAAGTCTTGATCTGAGCCCTTTGCTCGGTTTGCTTTCTCTATTAATTTCTGACCTGCTCAAACCTAAATTTCTGTCAATGTAGAATGGCAAGAAATCAGTAGTGCATCGTTTATGTGTATAATAAATATGTCTATATACGTAGATGGCTGGTGACTAAACTTTCAATTTTCAAGTTCTTTTTGTCTTTCATATTCAAAAAACAAAAAAAAACAAAAAATGCACGGTACCCTTGGAGGCCACAGGATTCAAGTAACATAGCATTATTCTATTGCATATATTCCGAGATGCTGCGAGATATCTATATTTATTTCAAAACTGAGAATTTAGAAATTAGAATTAGAAAACTGCAAAAAATTATATATATATATATATGTATTTTAAAGATTATAAGAAAATTTATTTGTACGTACTGATTTGTCAACCATTGAAAATGATGAATATTTTAAAATTAGAATTTGATATTAAAATTAGAAATTAATATTATAAAAAACAAATGATATTTGTAGTCTTATAAGTCCAACACAATCATTTTAAAGAAACTGAGTAAATTCGAGATTTACATTAAAAAAAACTGGTTATTACTAATATATCTTAAAAAGAATGTGCAGAATTTTTACATATATTTTATTTTTTAAAACCGCAAAAGTTTTACATATTAAAATTGTATATACTATTATTATTTACTTGTTGAGTAATGATAAGTACAAGTTTCAAATAGACAAGTCTCATATATATTTATTATTATAAAAAAAATATTTTTTTATATATAACAATTTATATAAAATTTATCTATTTAAAATTTGTATAAATTATTTTTCTTTACTGGTTATAAAATGTTCTTAGCTCAAAAATATAAAAAAATAATAATAATAATTGAGGTCCGCCGGCCCAGCCGCTATGGCGGTCCCTGCGTACATGGCTCCGTAGTAGACCATAATGGACCACGAAGCCCATATGGCCTACTAACCGGGCGAAGGGTAGGTAGTTTTGTTGGTGGCCCGATCAAAAGGAGTCTTATCATTAATTAATACTAAATTACTAATAGGCAAGTGAGTTGTTTAAGTAATACTAATAGAGTCCATTATTTTTCCATAGGAACTTCAGATTTAAAAAAAAAAAAATAAGAATATCACACTTTAAAACAGCATAAATCGTTTTACTTATTAATTTATTATTAGTTTTTATTTTTATTTCTTTTTTATTTTGAAAGAATTATTAGTTTGTATAAATAAATAAAAAAAAGGAATTGAGAGGACTAGAGTTTGGAGTTGGCTTATTTTATTAATTATTTTAATTTCATTTTAGGACATAACTTACTGGCATCTACCAGTTTGTCCAAGTCCCGATCCCGTTTTATTCGATTCATAAGTGCAGCAAGTTAGTGGAATTGGGAGATCTTTGAGGTTTTGTAGGCGGTGGGACTAAAATGGCTGTACAAAGCATTACGAATCATCCTTTCCTCACCAAGTCACCGTTGCCGTTTTTCTCGCTCTCGTCGTGTTTGTCCAAATGCCACAGCGACTCGGGCCTCATTCGAGTAGGGGCGCAGAGGAGGTGCGTCGGAAGGCGTACGGATTCTTTGAAGCTCGTCGTGTGCGCTCTGGACCGTACAAATGGCAGTAATATCAGCGGGGGCGGCGATGGTGCTAAGAAGGGAGTCGTGCCGAATTCCAACTATGTGGTGCCCCTGGACAAGTCGTTCTCCCCCACGAACTCTTCCTGCATCACTCGCCCTCTCGTTGAGATCCTCCGAGACCTCAACAAGAGAATCCCTGACAATATCATCAAGAATACGTCTCCTCCCCATGATGATCATGCGGAGGCTGCAACCTTCATCCCTTGGTAATTGCCACTTTCTCCAATTCACTCCTCTCTCTGTCTTTATTCTTTGATAAGTAATCTCTCTCTCTCTCTCTCTATATATATATATATATAATTTAACAAAGAATGAAAGACATCAATATACTGGAGTTTGATCTAATACAAGTTTTTGGCGATCCGGCGATGCTTTTGCTGTCTTGCGTAGGTATCATGCCAACCGAATGTTGAGCTTCTACGCCCCTGGTCTGTCTAATTCTTCCTTACCTTATTTTCTTGTATGTATTTATGTCATATGTGTGCCAACCGAATGCCTCACTCTTCAACATGACTTCTGAACATCGGCTTAATTTGCACCTCGCGTGTATCTTCCTCGCTTTACAACCTTTGAACAACTCGATTCCTTCTGTATCTCTTGCAAGTTGCATATCGTGCTTGTTTAAGTTTTATTAGTATCTATAGTTGATTCTAAACAATATTGTAGTCCCAATCAACTCACTTTAGTGTTCTTGACTATGTTTTGAAATCCACATTTCTAGATATTTTTAGCCGCTAACACCTTTTTGGCAGGATGGTGTGGAGAAATACGTGATGTTATATTTGCTGACAATGGAAGTGTGACTGTGGTTTATCGAGTCACCATCCGGGGATCTGATGGAGAGGTGTGATTCAATAGTTAACAAAACTATATGATATTCATATCTATCACCATATATCTGAACATTCATCAGTACCCAAAATGGCTGCATTTTTTGTTTATTCAATGCTTGTTGGTCTGAAAACTATTGCCCCCACAGTGTTACTTTATCTTACATCATACATGTCATTAGAAATCATTGCCATGCATGGTTATATCCAAAGTTTATGCAGAGTTAATAAAACACAAAACACAATGATTAAACTTCTCGTGACCACTGAAGGTAAGTTTAGAATACAAGACATATTTGCATAATTTCACGAAACTTCCAGGGTTAAAGAACTAGTTTACTGAGAAAGAACAGTAAACATCAGGCGCGTGTTTGGTTAAATCATTTCCATTCTTGAGTAATTTCTTGGTAAGTATATTGTTTATTATAAAGAAATGGCAAAGACCAAATACATAAGTGGAATGAAAACAAAACAAAACAGGCAAAGTATGCAGATAGTATCATGGTCGGGACGCTAGAGCAGACCATTGGGCTTGTAAAACCACTCCATGATTCTAAATTTCCAATTCATTCACTAATTAAGGGGTCAATTGGTCTAGTTCTTGTGTTGGTAACATGAGTAAAGCTTTCAAATTGGCTGTTTTTGCATAAATGCTACTTAATCAATCTTACTCACCGTTGAGGCTTGGTAAATAAATGTTGTCAGGTGTTGTTAGCTTGAGTACATTATTTGATATATGATTAGGGAGTTGGGGGTGGGGGTTTTCATGGCGTGGAGTTGAGGCCTCATCATCAATTTGGTTTGCCTAAAGAGTCTGGGTGAGAATCGTAGACATTTGGTTAGAATATAATCTAGACCAGCATCTAGTCGCCCCATATTCTGTTGGAATCCTTTATAGAGGGTTTTCTTTTGCCTGGGCTTTAAAATATGTAATTTAGATGTCATCCTTAAAATTCGGAATTATTTTTTGACCAGATCACACGATTTGAATCTCCCTTCTGCTCAGAATGAAAAATGGAAGGGATCAGGTCAATGTGTCCAGTTCCTCCGAAACAGCATGATGTATACAAAAAGAAAGACACCATCCATCAATTTTTTACTTCAAATTCACATCTTAAATCAATTTATTGGTTGGGAAGAATCAGTTGAAGTTGTGAAAGTCAGTTGCCATTGGAAATGAGGAAATGGAAATTGTGTTGGCTTTAGATTTCAGAGGAAATTACTTATAAAAAAAAAAAAAGATTTCAGAGGAAATTAGTTTTGAAGATGTTGTGGTTTCAGAGGATTCTGAAGGAAAATTTAGGATATGTTCTGGGAATCCCTTTATTTCTTTTCCCTAATTTTCTTGCCTGTTGGATGCCCTAAATATATACTGCAGGAGTTGGATAAAATTTTCAGTTCTTGGAAATTAGCATTCTTGGTGTGAAGAGCCCTTCCACAGGAGGAAGTTATGTATGAACAGCTATCATGTCTTCAGCTCTTACTGGCCTATAGCAGTGCCCTTCTGAAAGAAGTGATAGAAATAATATGAAAGTTCTTCAAGGTTGTAAGGATGAAGAGACGGTTTTAGCAGCATAAAATAACAGTACTTATTTTAATTTCTAGGTGGTGAAAGGAAATAAATCATAGTTTACCATAATTAAGAAACATTAATGGAAATAGAAAATTGTGGACAAGGAGGAAACAACCTTACTAAATGGTGTCAGTGGAAGTATACAAGAGAAGACTAATGGCCATTATAACTCAAATCTAGTCTCCAGTCAAACAAACAAGATTAATTTTTTTAAGATATTACTATGCTAATTTATTTGAAGATTAATGAATGCTGATACTAGAGCCTCTTTCATTGGTAGACATGGCTCCTGTTTATGTTTATTACACCAATAAATTGTATTTTGTCTGTCACACTACCCGGTTTTTAGTTTAACTTTCTCTATTTTTAAAGTATTTTTAAACCCTCCACTTTATTTTGTTTCTACAAAATTAGGTGCCCAGTTAATTTCAGGATTTTTGTTTTTGGATCTGCAGGTATTTGTTTTGGGGGTGTGGCAGTACATTTGTCTATATTTGTTAATATTTCAGTAGTACTATTTTGAAGGCTTCGATCATTTTTTATAACAACTAGGCAGCAGTCCTGTTTTATGGGTTTAGTTTAGGTCCCTGACTTGCTCCCCCAAAAAAAAAAATATAGGGTGCCGGCAACATCACAGATATTTATTTGAGCTTCTAACTGGGAATTGCAACGAGTAAATAGGAACAATATTGGTTACTTCATTGAGATACTAGCCATTGCATGGAAGCCATATATATTACTAACCACAATTTCTTTTGAGTTTTATATTTGAGGCTGTTGGAAAGTTGATGGAACGCTAGGGATTTATTTTAATGGCGAACTAGGATGCGTAATGACATCCTGCACAAACGTTTCCTGAGAACTCTTACTTTAAAGTAAACTCTGTTAAGTGAATTTAAGTGACTGTACTTCCGATGGTGCTTCTCGGCAAGTTCATTGTTTCATAGTCTTGAGGTTGATAAGGGGAATGCTTAATTAACGAAGATAAGTGTTTGTCTGTTGTTTTCTTTTCATTGTGCAGTTTGAGTGTTGCCTATAATTTTGCATTGATTAAACACTTATATATATGCTTTTAGGGTGAGTAGTGCCCCATACCATATAGTCTAATGACCGAGACAAAAAAACTCAACATTTATCATATCTCTAACTAGTATTGTTTATCTGACATACTGATGTAGGCTCACCGTGAATCAACCGGAAGTGTATCACCCGGTGATGGCCACATTTTGGATCCAGTTGCTGCAGCAGAGGAAATAGCTTTCTGTAGAGCATGTGCTCGGTTTGGCCTTGGCTTGTATCTCTATCACGAAGAATAGATGGCTACAGATAGCAAGGAGGTTTATCTTCCAATGACGCGTGAAGTTTTTGTCTCAACTTGTTAGAATTGGATGATACTTTCTGCACTACCAGTTGGTGTAAATAATATATATAAATGATACGTAGTGGTCATCTAGAATTTGTAGATTATTCGGTTTGGATTGTGGAGAACCGAGCTGTTGACATTTTGTTCGGTAAACTGAGTTTCTAATTGCTTATAAATAAGACTATGTTTATAAACTAAACATGCATTTTAACATCTATGTTTCTTTCGAGACACTGACATATTCTGTAAGATTCCTTTCTATTTGCGTCTGAGATCAACGGACGATGAAGCAATTGTAGCAGGGAGACTTTCTATTCCTTGTTTACAAACACTGATTTCTCTGTCACAGCCTAGCAAACATGTATACATTGAATTCTGAGTTTTCGAATCCATGTTTACATCTACATTGGACAAACTTTGGACATTCCTTGAGCGACATTAAATGAACGCGAGAAAATGAGCAAAGACCCTGGCTATATACACACTGATTCCTCGGAATCGGAATGTTTCTTTCCTTGCATTTTTGTTTGGGGGTTTCACAGTCATCAAGGCCTCAAAAGTTTTGGACCAGTGTTGGAAGCCATCCAAGATGTGATCACATGTACAAGCTGGTCTACGTCCTTTGATATTTCTGTACGAAGGATCTTCGAGTCTACACCAAATGTGTTACCTACTTCTTTGGCTACCGACTCCCATGGTGTACCCACAGTCAGATTTGCCAGAAGCTCACCTCCCCGGTTAACTGCATCAGCCATTGCTGGTGGAACGTCCGGGAGTGCCTGAAGAACCGAGTTAAAGAGTTTAAATTATGTCTCTCTTTTCCCTGAGTCTTGGAATAAACCCAAAGCTGCAACTAGGGATATCTGAAATGCATGGTAATTGCTACTCTCAAGTGTCTATAATATTCAGAACTTTGCAAGTCCAAGGAAAGATTTGGTAAAAAAGTACCTGTTGCAACGGAAGCCCGTGATCTCCAGGCAACAAGCGCATGGACATGTCCAGCATTGAACTAATGGCTGATTCTGAACTAAGTACCTGTGCTAGCACCGGGGTTTCATCAATTGTATCATCCTTGAACTTTATGAGGAGATTCCTGTTAATGCCATAGTATGACTTTATCTGAAGAACATGAAACATTAGTGTATGAGAGTCACAAACCTTAAAAGAAGTTTCCAAGAAAAAGAAGTGCTGCAGTGCAGAACAGAGTTGCAAATTTATGATTTGCCATGTTCAAGCTAGAAACATATTGCCATCACATGTTCTCTCCAAACAAACCAGCCCACCGATGGGACACATACGATATATATATCCATAAAACCGTTGCTCCACAATCCACATACCAAACCATATCATTTAACATGTTACCCATTTAGAGCACTGACAGCTATCATGTTTGCCAGGCCAATTTTGTACCACCTATTTAATACAGAAAAAATAACACTTCTTGAAGATTGACAAGAGCTTCATGTGGACAATGATTGCAAAGCAAGTACTCTTCGACAGAACAATTGATGTCAACCAATGGTGAAAATTATGTAAAACAAATTATGGAAATATGAAGATATCCTTGACTACAAAACTAAACAGAACCAACATGTGTTAATACTTAATCGTTTAACATACCAGTCTCCGTGTTTCCTCTGGTTTTGGACTAAAATCCTCTCTTCCCTTGGCCAAGTCCATGTACAAGGGAGGGAGTTGCTCAACTAAAGGAAGAACTTGCTTCATAATTGGAGGACTAAGGTTTTCAAATTGCTTAAAAGTCATCTCCGCCTGCAAGTATTTCATAGAAAAGAGATCAATCCTCTTAAGTGCTTTCACAAATCACTACGCACCTTTTTTCACATGGAAAACAAGATGCTTCTTATGAGATATATGCATAGGTCCTTATCGCAGACAGACAAACACTGGGATGCATACTCTCACAACATGGGAAATCCAATATATATTCACAATGAGAATGCATTGATAATTACGTGGACAAAATCATTACAACAATGGACAAACATATCTCCCATTCATGCACCACTCAACATGAAACCAATGTTTGCTAGGAATCTCAGAGTTCAATTAAAAGATAATTTTCAAAACATTTAGAAACTTATTAACAAAAAACCTGTAGATATGAGTGGTAGGTGGAATGCAAGGATGAGTTATCTAAGAGAAGATTCGCGGTTCAGCTTGGAGAGTTAGGCTACCAATTGTATGAAGTGCAAAAACATTGGGATGAATGCAAAGAGCAATAGGGATGAAGCTTGAAAAGATAGAAACAGGTTAGAGACACACCTTGACCTGAAATTGAAAGCAGTCAGATCCGAAAAGAAATTGTCTTAAGAATTTAAATATCATATTCAAATTTTCCTTCACATGACTATATTTGGAAATGTGGAGTTCAAGTTATCCTTACAATTTATTATTTTATTATTGTCTTTTACCTACTTTTCACTATTATTCACAACTATTTAATATTCTATTATTACTTTTTCATTACTATTTACATAATATCTGGGATCACCTCACTACCCAAACTTAGTAATAAGGATATGTTGTATTAGCAATATTTGGAGAGATAATGATGATTTATAGACTTGAAATGTGAGCGTAAGAAGCAAGCTTTGAAAACAATACTTCATCTAAATTACCAAATGATGTTAGGACTTAAATACTCACCCCAAGGCGAACCGTCGGTGATGATACAATTTGTGATAGAACTGGTCCAAAGCTTTGGGCCATTGGGACAATAACAGGTGAGAACAAAGGGATAGCTACGCTTGCCTCCTGTGATATCAACAGAGAAACTTTCATATATTTCAAAAGACCTATCTTTTTGGTAACAGGCAGAGTAAAAAAGGAATGATATGTAGAGTTAAAATGGTTTGCTGCAAAAGAAAGAGAATTGAAGATGAAAAAAGAAATACAGGAAAGAATCCAGTCTTAACCATTTCCATACCTTTCTATGCAGGAAAGAAAAAGTGAAGAAAATGCATCAACCTATCTAGTCTAAACATATTCATATTTTGTGTCGATATGCTGAACCTTAAATTTTGTCACCAAATTACCCACTTGTTAGGAGTGAACCTTTTGGCTGGGTTCGAATAAAGAAGTTTTCCACTTATCATCTAACTTCTTTTCTCTTCTTAGACATGCACACTTGAGAATTTAGAGGTCAAATACCTTGTTATTGAATGCCATTAATATATTGCCACTTCTTTGAACAGCATATCGTGATCCTGCTCAAGAATTAAGTTACCAATCTAATGAATTGCTGCGACCAAATCATTTGCACACCTAGGAGCAAAGAGGAAGTTTTTGTCATACCAATCAAAAGGTGGATGACAGATCCCAAAGAATGTCCAATGCCAAAAGTAGGAAGATCTTGTATCTGCATAGTTAAGCATTTTCTTTTATTTTTAGTTTCATTCTTTCTTTTTATACATATTTAAAGAAAAAAACAGTTCTGTAATCACTGTTAACACTCACTGTTTCTTGCATAAACCGATAGCACCTATCAAATTTGAACTGGACCTCATCTGCAATAAAAAAGTGATCAAATCCACTAGCATATGGAGTTGCAATCACCAATACACCCCTACATCACAAAAAGAGGTTTTAGCATTCTTCTCTTACGTGTCGGTACAGTCAATTCTACAAAAATCCACTGGCAGGGGATAACCTAGAGATTAAGAAACAGTTAATCTGTAGAATAAAACGTCAAAAGGCCAAAGTCCAACTTCAATTTGTGAGAGAGAGAGAGAGAGAGAGAGAGAGAGAGAGAGAGAGAGAGAGAATATGATTAGTCTTTAAAAGTTGGGAGCCAATGTTTACCTCTTATCTGTGAAATACTGGAAATTATTGAATTTATCATGAAATAAAGAATATTAATAGAATCCAAAAGATATGTAGCTGTGGCAGCACTACAAATTCTAATGAAGCACATTACTACCAATGAATTTTTTTATTTAATTAATATTGTGACTACTGTGACTCACTTTTCTGAAAGGCGTTCAAGGAATAAACGATAGGTAAGCTGAGGAGCAGCTCCAACAAATATGCCACCAATAAAATGTACGACTGCCCTGGGTTTTGAGCTGCTTGGTTTGAGAACCCAAGCTCCCTGAGATGACAAGGGAAAATAACCCAACGGATTATACATTTCCAATAGAGTATACAAGCAAGTATTAAACATATGCTGCAGTACTGGTCAAGAGTTTGTCCTAGTAAAAGAGTTTGTACTGGTAACTAATGGGGTTTTTTTTATACCTCGGCTCTTTTTGATACAAAAGAACAAATACTAAGAACCATTTGGCAAAGTTCTCATCTTCTCCTCCTTCCCCGACATGCTACCTACTTTTGAACTAATCATAGCTTGATACTGGAGTTGAAAATAATTGATCTTGTTAAATTTTTTTATTGCATGGTATTGATAAAAATTTCCAGATTGAGAACAGATAATAGAGTCGCAATACAATTCAAACATTCCGAAAGACAGTTCTCCATCCAATATTGCAATAGAATTTTTGTTCACAGTCAACAGATTTATTTGGCTTGGCTCTAAAAAATAAACAAGCATATAGTTATAACACAACGACTTTTCTAACTAATGGTGCATAACTGAAGATTTTTGTTCTTTGAAATGTGGAACCTCATCCAGGCAGGGCCTCTTAGACCTATCGCCCAGAAGTAAACTCAAGTACACGATCCCAGCCACCAAAAACTTTTATCAGGTAGTCTAGGGGAACTTCAAGTGCAGATGCAAAAACTTTCCATCTAAGTGTTACTAATGGTAACATCAAAATCCGTTGACTAATTGCTAAAATGAATGAAACTAAAATACATATGGCACCGTGCAAAAACTAAGTCAGAAAACACCTCAATTTCCGTCCAGTCTCCCGACCCACCCCAAGGACCCTGCGCTTGCTTTGCAGTTTCTGTGAGTAATCTGCATATACATAAAAGAAAGACGATTATTTCCGGTTTAGCACTTCTGACATGAAACAAATGTGTACATACGCACCAACTAACAAGGAATATCAATGATAGAAAGTAGATACGGATGATCAAGTGCACAGAAGAAAATAAAGGGAGAAAAGAAGATACGTATAATCATTAATAGCGGGGAGGGGAGCAGAACTAGGATAACCTCTCAATCTCCGAGTAAAGTTGAATTCCAGTTGATTGTGATTGTTGTTTGTTTATGGAATCATCAGAGTTGTTGCAATAGATTCTGCTACGGCCGCGAGAATTCCTAAACTTATCCACAGAGAGAATTCGCTGACGATGGTTATCGGAGAAGCAGAGGAATCGACTTTTTCGAGACTGAAAAATTAGCCTATTAATCTCGTAATCGAATAGTGGAGGACCGGGATGTGGTGGTGCCCTCAGCCAAGTGGTCATCGTCGGAACAAAGAAGCAACTACTCAACTCTCTCTCTTTAACAGTCTCGCTGCTTCAACGAATGCCTCTGCAACTTTCTTCTGCCTCTCTGACCTTCCTTTTTTTTTTTCTTTTTTATTTTAGCAAATACTTAATATTTATGTTCGTAATCGTATGTGGCTGTGCAGATGGAACGTATGGTTGATTTTTTATTTATTTTATTATTTTCTTTTGAGCAGACGTATGGTTTTAACTTCGAAGTACATAGTACATACGATGTGTATCGTACTTTAACTCACATCTTATCTTAAAAGTATATTTGAGATTGCGTATTAAAATTTTAAAAATATTTTTAAGTAATTAAAAATATTTTTAATAAAAAATAATATGTTTAAATAATTTTATTAAAAATGTTTTAATCGAATAAAAAAATTAAAAATTAATTTTTTTAATAAGTATCAAATTAAAACTTTTATTAAAAAAATTCTTACAGATAATTATATATTTTAAAAAAATTATTATAATTAATTTTAAAAATATTTTAAATATATAGATTTTATACAGCAAATACTTTTTTAGTAGTAGAATTTTTTATATTAAATTTTAAATTATAAATCTTAAATTAAAAACAATATTTTTTATTACAATCTCTAACATGCAGTAAGTCAATTTATTATTAATAATTTATTTATTAATTGAGAAAGACTTAAATCGATAGGTTCCAAAATATTTTCACACTTGGCCAATCTCAATATGACACGTCAGCTATTACATGTTAGGAAAGTTACATTCGGCCAGACCGAATTATGAGACAAAAATCCTATCTTGAATCCCTCTCTACCTCTGCATCTCAAGCCCGATTCAAACTCACGATTTTCAACCCTTCCTCTACCCAATGACTCTCTGCATCTCAAGCCCGAACTCATCTCAAAAGATCTTCAACCCTTCCTCTCCCCGATAACTCTCCGATGTTTTGACTTAAAATCAATCAAAGAAACAAATGGGTCCTTACTACGGCTCATCCCGACCCCAACTCCACCACTGCTGTCCATACTTTGCATTGAATGACCTCTAAGATTCAGACCCTTGTCACTATTAATGGTATTATTATTGCAAATACTACTGTTACTAGAATTTTATCCACGACCAGTATTAGCATAACTTTATTGCGACCCCAACTCCATTAGTATTGCAATCTAGTTTTTTGGCTGGTTGAGGGATTTGGGTTGGGAAGATCCGAGACTCAGATTGAAGTCAAAGCTAGATTTCTTGAAATTTGAATTCATAGTTCGAACCTTTTATTGAGGACGTATTTTGCAGTCTAACTTATTAGTTTCCAATCGATCGGAACTTATAATTTTAAAGAGAATGATGATCGAGGTCCGAGATTACTCTGATGATTAAGTTAGCAAAAGAGAATATAACAAAAGAAATTTAATGAAGGAAATGTCAGAATGTATCTCGTTTTGGATTCGGTCCAATCTTATTTATAGGTGTCTGTACTTTTCCTGAGAGTCGGTTTCGAGGTAAGAGATCTATTAATAAGGACATCATTCGATCGTCATCCTTGAGAAGAAAAACTTGATTTGATCCTGCCTGTTTCATCTTATTAATTAGATTTTCCCCCAATCAATGCTCATCTAGATCTTTCTGAAAAGAAACATTAAATGCGGCCTTATTTTCATCCAGTTTAGTAATTAATGATACGTGTTTATAGCATTTGTGTATTTAAGAGGGGAAATCTGTAGAACGACGATTGTTTGGTTGTTTATAAATATAAGAATGACTATAATGTGATATGGATCCGCAAAATACGCTAATAAATGCACTGTTGTTCCTGACATTAGCGTATGGTCGAAACCGGCTTATTTTCTTCTTCTTCATTCGCGGTAGCTAGTGATTCGGGTTGTCTCTGATTCCGATATTTCTAGGGGAGTTCGGATACGTGTCATCCGGATTTAGATCATGGGCTTCAAGCCCAACCCCTTTCAGCCTTGGGTTTGTTGTCAGTTATCCTTTCACCTTTATTAATTTTTCTCTTACTCGAATCAAATCCCTTCAAATTAAAAATGAAAGAGACGAATATGAGATCTAATGCGCTTGATAGCGAACCAAAGAAAGCAGGAGGGGGAAAACAAGTAGAGGCCGTAAATCAGAGAGAGACAGAGAGAGAGAGATGTTGGCAATGCTAAGGACCAAGTTGCATCTTTAATGTCGGAAGATTGAAAAGAGCGAGAGAGATATGGTTTGGCTGGTAGAGATAGTACCTGATTGACGATGAAGGGTTGGAGATCCTGACGATGAAAAGAGTGCTAATAAGAGAGGGAGATGAATTCGAAGAAGAGAGGGTGACCATTTGCTAGATCGACCCCCAATTAAAAGTTGTTCGCTATTTTTTATTACGGTGAGCGACACCGTCTATGCCATCAGGATCAGTAGATTTCGGCGAGTTCACCCATGCGATGGTAAGTCCCGACGACTTCCGATAGCCCCCAGTAGCCTTAAATCTAAAATGGGTCTATTAGTGAACTCGTTAGAATCTGCCGATTCTCAATGGCATAGGCGGTGTCGTTCACCGCCACCAGCGATGGTTCCGTTCGACTAAAGACAGAATGTCTCTTAAAATCATCTCTATTTTATTTTTTTATTATGTTTTTTATTATATTTTTATATTTTTATTGTGTTTTCTTCATTTTATTTTTTATTATATTTTTTATTGTGATTTTTTCATTTTATTATATTTTATAAAAAAATTTATTATATTTATTGTGTGCTTTTAAGGCAGCCTAGGCTAGACTGTCTTTGATGTTGGAGATAGGCCGACCTGTCCTTAACATCTCTCTTTTTAAAATGTCTACGTGTCACATATATAACTTTGTTTTTTACACTCATCCAACCTCAAGCACTATTATTTATTATATTTTTCTTACAATAACCAAAATAAATATATATATTTATAACGAATTCTTTGCTGTTTAAATACATACAACACTATTTAAATTTATTTGACTTGTCTATAATTAAATTAAGAAAATTAGGATTATTTTGCAAAATTATTTTTAATTGCGATGAATGACCTAGATAAGCACAATATAAATTAATTAAAAATTTTCAGTTAAAAAACTCAGATCTCTCGATCAAAAAAAAAATCCTGTATTTAAACTATTATTAAGATAATATTGTTGAATTAAAGATAAATTGAAAAGATAAATATTGAGAGTAATAATATTAATATTATATATAAGTTTTAAATGTATAAATCTTGTATAAATATTAAATTTTTAATATTTATTAGTAAACTCGCATTTTTATAAAAGAATTTGAACAAAATTTATATTTGTAATATGTATCTAACATTATTAAAAAATGATTTTTAATAAATTGTAGGGCAGCTGGCGTTGTAGGTATGATTCATGATTGTTGTTAAATAAAGTAGGCTGGTTTAGTAAAAAAAAAAAAGAAAAATAATTATTCTAAAGGATTCTGACATTTATTTATTTATTTAATAACTAATTATTAAAAAAACATATAAAAGAATAAAAAGAATAAATACACTGACAAAATCCGTCGGATCATGTGTGGCTGTGCCGCTGTAGAGTCATTCCAAAAAAGGCAAACGCTGGGTTAGTAAATTCGCTGTAGTGGTTACCTCTTGGCCTATCGAGGAGGAATGTAGCCTTCTCCTCAGTTCTCGATTTGCCCGTCTCTCCACTCTCGAGGACAAAAGGGAGGATGGCCCAGCGACACTCCGCTCGCCCGCACGCTCTCCATCTACGCCTCCTCCTCCTTGCACTGCTGCTGCTGCCGATTGTCTTTCTGCTCGCTGTTTCTTCCTTACTCCGCGCATCTGCCCGCATCAATTCCCTCAAGTTTGATACCGATTCTTCTGAAAGCAGAGCAAAATTCCTTGTTAAGGGAAAGCCAGCGGCTCCGTCCCAATCTCAATTCCCGTCTTTTTTTAGCGGTCAAGATGCAGCACCACCTCAACAAACTACGACGATGAAAAAGACGATTGTCGATAAGGTAGACGTAGAATCGGGTCCTTACCACGACTGGCAACACTTTGCTCTAGATTTTAAGGAAATGATGCGAAATTTTAAGGTTTATGTTTATCCCGAGGCTTTCGCGAACCAGTCTAATTCAGAGTCTTCTCAGTTCGCTCCCATTTTCCTTCCCCACCCAGACCCATTCCATCCTAGACTAGGAAACTACTTTAGCGAACACATGTTTAAGTTGGCACTACTTGGGAGTTCCATCACTACGACCAATCCGGAAGAGGCCCATCTCTTTTTCTTGCCCTTTTCCATTAATCTTCTGCGGAACGATCCTCGTGTCCACTCCGAGGCATCCATCTCAGAATTTGTCACCCGATATATCAGCAGGATTCGGCGTCAGTTCCCATTCTGGAATGATTCTGCCGGCGCCGACCACTTCTATGTATACTGTCATTCTGTTGGTAGAGAGGTCGCTTCTGGGCTTCGCGATTTGCTTAACAATGCCATCCAGGTCACTTGCTCATCCAGCTACTTCCAGAGATTCTACGTCACCCACAAAGATGTGGGCTTTCCGCAGATATGGCCTCGCCTTCACGAAGAAGCTCTCACTCCCCCGGATGCCAGGTACTTGCATGTTTCCTGTTAGAGGAAAGAATTTATACTTTTTTTTCTGAAATAATGAAAAAATTGATGAAAACCAACACACGAAAGTTCCAATCCGTCCGTCTTGTTGTAGATTCTTCGCAAATTTAGAAGGTGATTTTTCCTGTTTGATGGGTGATTGCATCTGTTTTGTTGACATATGCAGACATAAACTTGTGTACTTTTCTGGACGTATCCAAAACTCTCGCATTCGACAAGAGCTGATAACTTTATGGGAGAATGATTCTGACATGGATATTTTCTCTGGGAGTCCACCTTTCCCTTATGAAGAAGGGTTTAGGAGGAGCAAGTATTGCCTCCATGTCAAAGGCTACGAGGTGAACACTGCTAGGATAAGTGATGCCATACACTATGGATGCGTTCCTGTCATTATTTCCAACCACTACGACCTTCCATTTGCTAACGTTTTGGACTGGAGCAAGTTTTCGGTTATAATCAACCATGGAGAGATATCCTTGATCAAACAGAGACTTCTTTCAATTTCGAAACGAATGTACCTCAACATGTTCCATAATCTGCGCCGAGTTAGAAGGCATTTTTTGTGGCATGAAACCCCAATGGGTTTTGATTCCTTCCATATGACTGCTTACCAGTTGTGGCTGAGGAGAAGCATACATCGCCTCTGCCTACCCCGCTAATTTCTGACACACTGATCGTCAGATTATGATGAAGATGTTCAGAATATTAGGGTCAATGCAATTGGCCATGCTGTATTTGTCTGTACATAGCATAAGCTATAGCTTAATTCCCTTGAATCAATATGCATCGTGGATGGCTACTTGAAAAGGAGCCTAGATCTTTTTATTTTGGCCACCACCCATGACATATTCAGTTGCTCCATCCCTTATTTTAAGGATATATCACCATGGAATAACTTTATCTTTCCAAACAAAGCAAAGCAGGTTCCATAATTCGATTGACATAAAGCTACATAATTACTTAATTAGGAAAATATTAGAAATTGAACTTGCTGATAATAAGTAAAAGCACAAAATAAGTGGGTTCTATGCGGTTTATTCACACATCAAACTAGGTGTTATTTATTGCGTTCTTCAATCAAACGAGTAGTCATATGCTATACATTAAGATTGACATTATATGGAGTGCTCGGCAGGGTGGTTCTGGTACGTGCGTCTCCTCAGTTGAGACTCAGGTGTAGGCTGCTGTAGAAAGATTCTTGTTGGATCATTAGGATCAACGTATCTGCAAAACCACCAATAGATATTAGGTCAATGATCCCTTTACATGTTTAACTTCACTACAAAATTACAAGAGAGAAAATTGTGACGTACGCATGTCTCATCATTTCATCAACAGGTGTTTGTGCTGCTTGCAGAGGATCCACGCGAGGTTCGGGGGCTGAACTAGGTTGTTGATTATATTGTCTCACCGTGGCTATCAAGTTGAAAAACAGTGGAACGAAGGTCCCACAGCCCCCTTCCTTGAACAAAATCTTGAACGAGTGAGTGGAATATAGTGCCCTGTGCTGGTTTTCTGGAACTACCTGGAATTAGTTCAATAGATGATGAGGATTTCTGGATATAGGACAGGGATCACATCCAACAATTGTAGACCTTTTGCTTGCTACTTACAGGTTCCACATGACCAGAAATATTGTTGCAGAAAAATATTGGTTGATTGAATTTTTCACCATGAACGTAAAGCTGCAAAATGGAAACATCTATCAATTGAGATATGGATACATGGTTGTATTTGAACACAGCCCAAAACATCAAATTACACGCCCAGCCACACAAGCGAGGACTTTCCTTTAGAAGGCTTGAAACAAAAACATAGCAATATTTACAGGACGATGAATGCCACATATCATTTTTTTTAAAAGTAAAAAGGACTCAATGAATGCCACATATCATCCTCCCGCTAACCCTTTCCTAATACAATGTTCCCAATTATCTCCATCAATGCTTACTCCTGATCCATATAAAATCTTACCTATGATTGCATTAGCATTACTACTGGCACAACTGAGAGATTGAAGTTATCCAAATCAATAGTCAGGAAACGGGGATGCAATACTTGGTAGAGTTGACTATTACTAAGCATATGAACAATTATTCAACCACTACCTCATCCATATGCCATGCATCTTATCATTCCAAGGCAGCTACAGTGGTTATCCTTTTATCATTTTTTATTTTTTACCCGAGTTGAAAATGTAATTATTAAAGAAAGGATAAAAGATGTAGCTTGAAGCAAAACCAACTACCAAGTTTGACGATGCCAAAAAAGCCAAGCTCAGAGGTCATTGGCTGCATGGCAAACTCTTTAGTCAGGTTAAAAAAAACTAGAAATCATAGCAACAAATGCACACTGAAAGAGAGTACAAGTGTAACAATAAGAATTATACATAAATGCGCACACACACACACACGCACACACACATTGACATATATTGACAAGTAGTAACAATAAGAATTACATACCAGTGGCATATCAAAAGCAGTAAAGTTTTCAACAGGCTTATTTGCAACAAAGACCATGCGTATGTTCGATAAGTAGATTGTTCCCTTTGCTTTAAAGTGGCCTCCACTGGCTCTGATCATATAAGTTAGATGTCAATTTAAAATTAGAAAAGTGCACCATGAAGCTAAATTAGCATCAATAACTTGGCTAGGCAAGACTCAAGATGACAATTGCAGTGCCATTCCCTGAAGAGGACTTCCCAAAATTGGGCTGCACTGCAGGGGATGAAATTTCAAAACTTCACTCATTGCACCTTCTAATTACGTATCATGCTTGAATGGTCCATAATGATATGAACTTCACACGCCCGTGTGAATGATGTTTTAGTGTGAATGATGTTTTCCAAACGATTAACAAACATGGAAAAATCCCAGAGAATCTTGTTGGAGTTCAACTTAACAACAACCATTGCCCGTTGAAAAGAAACAATCAATAGCAGTAATCTACTTCAGAAAACTTATGATCTCAAGCATTTCCGTGAAATGGGCTTGTTGAATTTACCAAGGCCCTCCTCGATGGGGATATGGTGTTCCATGTTTCAAAATATATATATTCCAAAACAAAAAGATCCCAAGTATCAGCAAAAGTAGCAATTACGAATAAAAGCCTGAAATTCGTAAGTGTCCTTTAAAGGACAGAAACCACAGAACAGCCATGCCCATACAAAATGAACGCCAGAAATTCCTACAACCAAGCTGGTCCGTACCATCACACATCGTCACATACCAAATAAATAAAAGGCCTTAAGCCAATTACTAGAGGAATGATAACCAGTTTAAAATTGACTCCATGCTTTAAAAAACATTCATTGTTATTTTTTATTCCAACAAATTCTCATCACTTATCACAGAAAAAGAACTGAAACAAGAGCATCATAGATGGGATGACCTCAGCCGAGTTGCATTACAATGTTTGAAGTTTTGACAACCTCCAGATACCCAACAACTAGCTGCATAGAGAATATGGTTTGTTTGATTATAATATGCATTCGATAAATGGCAATCATGAGACATCTTTCAGAAAATTTCTCCAATTGGCAGCAGAACTCTAAGCCCATTACAGAATGCTCGGTTATAAAATTCATTCTCATTTCCAAGTTAAGGAATCGTCCCTTAACCCCAAAAGCACCGCCAAAAATAAATCAATACGACACAGCGAAGACCCTGAGCAAACCCTAATACAATCGAGAAGCGACAAGTAAAGAAGGAGAAGGAGCAGTACGCTCGGAACTTTTAATGTGTTATGAACTTCCGTGATCTATTGCATTTGGCTAACATAATAATAATAAAAAAAAAAAGGTTCTATGCAAAAAAGAAGATGAAGAAGAAGAATCAGACCCTGGGATCTTATCGATCTCGAATTCGACGCCGTCTCTGGCCAAGACGAACAACTCGTTGACGAAAGGAACAGGCATCCCATTAGGGAACAGTTGAGGGTTGAGAGCCATCGAAAAGGTTGGAGATCTCGAGCGGTGACGGAGAACAAAAGTGCAGGGAAGAGGATCTAAATATGCTCGATCAGTATTGGATATTTGAGGTAGGTTCTGCTCGTTTCTGGACGGGCACAGGCAAACTCGAACACACGTGTTCCCCCCGCACGAGGGAAATGGGAAAGGATATGGGTTCCAGTTTCCACAACCTTCTAGTTCTGGTCCTCTGGATGGATTCCCCCGCTTTTCTTTCCTTTTTCTTTTTCTTTTTTTAACCGGCAAAGCATCGCTTTAGTTAGAGTAACCGGAAAAACAAATTGATAGATAATTTACGTTGTAAATTGAAACTGGATTAAAAAAAATGATTGGAAAGTATAATCCTGATTTTTAATTTTATTTTTATTTTTAACATTTAAATTAAATAAATATTTTCTTTATGTACTGAGTCATTATTTTTATTTCTAGAGTTTGGCCAAAGAAAAGTCTATTTATCATTATTTTTATCATTATTCTCTTCTAAAACATTTCTTGAAATGATATTAAATGATAAGCTTATAAATAAAATTAATAAATAGTCTCTAATTATTTAACGTTATATAATAAAATAATTTTTTTTAAATGATAAAATAGATGATAAATAACATTAATCTTAACTTAACTTCTGTTGAAATTGAATCCATCGACACATTATACGCCAGCTAAGAATGAGTTGTCCCGTATGATGCTCTAATTTTAAAGCTTTCGGAGCTGCACTTTGTTCTTTTTCGAAGTCTCTAAAATATTAAAAATGCTATTCGTATACGGTTTTTATATCTTTTATATATATATATATATACTGTATATAAATAATATTTTTATGCATATTTTAATTTAATTATTCGTATTTTTCATTATCGTATTTCACTAATCACATTTTTATCTTTTTTTAACATATATTTTTTTAATATTTTAACTGACATAGTATTATTATCACATTACTAATTCTACAAAAAAATACTCAAGTCGTGTATATGTAATATTACTATTAAGATATTGATTTACATTCATTTATATCCGCTTGGGTGGGGTGACTGTTTCCTAAAGTCAGATTGACATTCTCTACAGACTTCTGAAAGTTTGGACGGTGGATTTGGCATAAAGTTAAAGTTGAATAAAAAAATATTAAAATATTTTTATTTTAAATTTAAAAAAATTAAATTTCTTATTAAATTTTTTATAAAAATTTTAAAAATTATAATAATAAGACAAATAAATCCAAACAAGGCCAGAGGAGTACATTGGGTTTAGATGATGGCAAACATAATTTGGGTCTGCCGGCACATTTCATGCATTGAAGAAACCCTCTCATCGTGGTTTAGATGGATTGGAACCCTCTCGTCGTGGTTTGTATACTTGACATATATATATATATATATATATATTTCTCTCTATCGCACCACTAAATATGAAAAAATATGTGATTCAACTTTATTTTATAATTGTAATGAATCTTATAATAAGCGGCGTGTTTACATGCGGATATAATAGAATTCTTCCATGAAAGACACTTCATGTTATCTTGAAATTAATGCATGGTAGCAATCAGAGTAAATATCGGATAGACAACGCATCAAGTTTACATCTCATGGCCATCAAAGCAAATTGGTCTTAGGCACAAATGAAAAGCCCCTATAACATATGCTAGAACACAAGCATTAATATGCCAACCCCCCACACCTACGAAACTCACAGAAAAGCATCCTTTTCGAGCAGCTTCAGCACCTCGTTTTGGTTGTTTAGCTTGGCAACATCAATAGGAGTCTTCCCATCCATGTTCTGTAGTGTACTGCATAAATGGAAGGAAACAAATTAAGAGCCATGATATATTTTTCAAAAAATTCGGCTAGTCGAAGACAGATAAAAGTTGTTGACTCACACGGCGGCACCACTCTTGAGCAGTAGAGCCACACACTCCTTCCTTCCATAACCAGCTGCGTAATGGAGTGCAGTATTTTTATTCTTGTCCAATGCATCCACGGTTGCTCCAGCCTCGAGAAGGACCTGGGCGCACTTCACCTGAAACGAAATTGAGTGCATCCGCTCAAACTAGGAGACTAATCAAATTTCCGATTTTGAATGATCCTTCATATCCAGAGATATTTTAACATAAATAAAAAGAAAAAGAAAAGGAAAATATAAAGAGTTTACATCATTACATGGATAACTCAAGCCCTTACCTTGAGTGGAAAGAAAGAAAATGGTAAGAAAACTAGCAGACATTGACATACCTCACCATATCCACATGCAAAATGCAATGCTGTCCTTCCCTCTGAATCTTCTTCATCCTTGTCAGCACCAGAGGCAAGTGCATTTTTCAAACCCTAATTGACATTATAGCAATGACTTCAATTCTAACATATCTACCAAAATGGATTAATTTCAAAAAACAAAACAAACTAAAGAAACTTCACACATCATGATCAGACAAATCAACAGAAAGACAAGACACCTGATGTAGAGAATGTTTGATTTCCTGAAAATAAACATTGACGAGTTCCATTCCCCCAGGCCCCAACTAACAGGGAAAAAACCACTGAAGAGTGGGACGATTGCATGTCGCATGTAGAACGCCCCCTCCAACACGAGAACACACAAGGTACAAATTCTAGGGTTAAAAGACCTAATAATGATATTATCCAGGCAAGAATGTTGATTCCAAAGAATGTCTGCTCCATGACACACAAACTACTCACATTGTTTAAGTAGATGTCAAGCTTGTTGTATACTTTCATGTCTTAATTTGCTTCCTAAATCATAACTTCTACAAGTGAATAGGTGTTATTTGTTGTATGATTGTATCCTTTCTAGCTCACATCAAACCTTGTTTTGATAAGAACGGGGCGTAGAGAGAATGGTTGTAGACTCAAAACCCAGGTTTGAATGCAAACTTACCAATGAATGAAAAGAAAAAATGATGAGATCGAGTTCGGTTAAGTGCACTTCCATTCAACTATGACCATCCAAATAGCACCTAAAAGGGATATGAGCAAATATGGAATGCCATACCTCTACATCACCAACACTAGCAGTGTGATGAACAATTGATTCATCCTCATTACCAGGATCTTCAGCTTCATCTGGTACAGAATTTTCAGCAGAAGTAGTTGCATCTCCTGATACTGCAAGACCCATAGCTTCACCCAACTTCTGTAGAACATCTTTATCATTCCAGTACCTGCAATACCATAATTTCTCTTAAGCGCTGAAATCTTTACAGTCAGTTAATCAAATAAAACCTCTATACTCTACTTGCGGCTGAAAATATTACAGCTCGATCATTTAATGATACACTGATTTCTTAATATTTCCAACCTCATCATGGCAGCTGGACCACCATTCTCTATCTCTTCTAAAATAGGCTTTAGGGATGGATCTTCTTTGATGCGTGTCATTCGTTCCTCAAGCTGGTCTTTGTTTGTCGGATTTGAAAAACTTTCAAGCACGTGAGACATTGATGGATCCTGAGAAAAAGATTAGATTTGACAGCCATAGGATGACATTCTTTTGTAAGACAGAAACAAGAATGTCAAAACAGGAATATCTGATACTGTGGAGAAGACAATAAATACCTGCATTAATGCATTACCAAGGCGCTCAGCCATGGTCATAAATTGAGGATTTTGCATGACCTGTTGCATAGTGTTGTAATATTGTTGAGTATCAAACTGTGGGATACTATGACTTTCTTCAAGTGATGCACCCTGAAAAGTCTTCTGGAGTTGCTCTGCCATCTGGTTAAATGAAGGATCTTTTGCTATCTGTTCAGCCAGTTCCTTAATGCTTGGATCCTGTGTGTTTCACGCATTGGATATTTGCAAGCAAAAAAAAAAAAGTCTTTAAATAGATTTTGAAATTCAAGGCCAAATTTAACATCAAAGAAAACAAAAGGGGGCTGGCCAAAAGAAGAATAAAATGTTATAATTCATATATCTCTTTGTTTTAATGGAAGGCCTTGTCACACAGTTGCGCTTATTTTTTTATTTTTACCACATCAACAAAAAGGTCAGTTATAGGTCAGTTTCAGGCCGCCTTTTTCTTTTCTAAATGGGTTAAAGGTGTATCAAGGATCCTCAACCCAAACCAACTTGTCACCATTCAATTGAACCAATTCTGTGACCTTTAGCCCTAAAATAGACATTAAAGAGTAATAAATAATATTATTTTAATAACATCAACAGCCAAAAGTTTGCTAACACTTCTTCACCCAGTTAATAGTTAGCCCTCTTTTCAACAAATACAATAATAAAACCAGCAATAAATACGTAAGCGTGTCCACTGACGAACAAAAGAACCATAATCATAAAATGAAACATAAACACTATTAAAATGCAACAAGAATTCATAATTGAGGGACCTTATTCGATCCAACAAGGAAAATAAATCGTTCAAATGAAACTGAACATCAAAGGGCAATAGGAGATATTGTACATTAAGCAGGCCAGTCATGGCTGAGAAATCGAAGGGGTTGGGAGGAATCCCAGCTCCAGGGGAAGAAGTATCTGTTCTTTGTCCCGGTTGCGCCTCCCCAGAGGATGTTTCAGATTTGGTGACTGTGCTCTCTGTCGAGCCTGTCTTTTCATCTGAAGAACATAAGATATTTGGTAAGAGTAGTATACTAAACATCCTGAAGCAGTTATCACTTTACTTCTGTCAAATGAATCTAAAATCCAAATTAGTCATAAAAAACAGCATCAGTGCAAATATATATCTCAAGGAAATCAAAGAAACCTTGCTTGCAAATAAATCTCAAATTCCGGGGGACAAGTAAATGTATATGACGCCGAAAAAAAGTACGATTCAAAAGAATAAAAGAAATGTAAAACAGAATATCACCAGCCGGAAGATCCTTGGGCGAATTTGAAGCCATCGAAGAAGCTGAATCCGAAAACGAAAGGGAAAACAGAGATGTTAAAAGCAGAAAAAAGATAAGAAGAAACCAAAAACAAAAACATATGAGAATTCGAACCTAGCTCTGATCCTGGATCCGATAATTTGTAGGAACAAGTAGTGTGCCTTGTGAAGCTGTGTAGATAGCGAGAGAGAGACAGAGAGAGATCCCAAACCCTATATAAGACGCGATGGACTTATTCACCACCACCACCAATATGCGTCATTACAGCTACACAATCCGATACAAGCCTACAAAACAGGAACACTTCTGTGGGCCATACCAATCCTCATCCCTTTCTTTAATTAAATTACCCTTTTGCCTTGGGCTATCATCTGGTTATTACGGTGGGCTGAACAGTGGTTAGGGCCCATTGTGCCCACTGAATTTGGGCCCCCTGTTTCGTTTGACTGACACTAGGCAAAACAGTCTCCTCTTGGGCCGGTGATGCCAGGCAGACCGACCCATATATATATATATATATATATATAATAATTATAGAAAAATGAAAAATGATAAAGAGGATTGACTCCGGCCATAAGGTTCTAGAACTTGCATTACACCTTAAATATCTCTCCACCATCTTATTCACTGCTTCTATTTGGCCATCACTTTGCAGGTGATAGGCCGAGCTATAATTTAGAGAAGTCCCTTACAGGACAAATAACTTCTTCCCAAAAGAGCTCAAAAATATTGGACTCTGTCAGACACTATAGTTTTTGGAAAATCATTCAATTTGAACATTGATCTAAGAAACACCTTAGCTATTTCCTGGGCTGCATAGGGATGAGATAGGGCCATGAAATGCCCATACTTATTGAATCTGTCCACCACTATAAAAATCACTGAATACCCCTTAGACTTTGGTAATCCCTCCACAAAATCCATAGAAATATCAACCCAAGCTTGTTGAGATATAAGAAAAGGTTGTAACAGTCCAGCTAGGGGCAATGTCTCATACTTAGGCCCTTTTGGATTCAGAAGTGATTTGAACTCATCTCAACTCATTTCCATTTCATCATTACATTTTTATAATTTTTTATATAAAACACAAATTTTTATATACTTTTTTCAAATCCCAATACACATTTTTTAAATCCCAATATACATTTTTTAAATCTTAATACACATTTTTCAAATTCTAAAATAATAATAATATTAAAAAATAAACTAAATTCATCTCAACTCATCTCATATCCGAATCCAAATAAGGCTTTAGAAGCTTGGCAGGTTTCACACTCCCTTACCAACTTCTTAATCTCTCTTTTCATCTCTGGCCAGTAAAAGTCTCTTGACTTTTTGATAAGTCTTCAAGTACCCTCGAATGACCTACCATAGTGTCGGAATGAATAAATTGTAATACCTTGAACTTGAAGGGCAAATCTAGAACGATGAAGATTCTTCCCTTCCTCAAAATGATTCCTTGATGCAGGGCTGTCCCCTTAGGCACATCTTGATGATTCAGCAACTTCTCCATCAAACTTAAAACTTTCTTACTATTTTTGTAGCTTAATTTTAGCTCTCCTACCCAATCAGTATTAGGAAATGAAATCTGAGCTAGCAATGCTACATCTTCCTTCTCAGTTTCCCCTTTTCTCGATAGTGCATCAGCCACTAGATTTTCTTTATCTCTCTTGTACTCAATCTTAAATTCATACCCTATGAGTTTATTGAGTCATTTATGCTAAGCTTCAGTCCCAATTTTCTACTCAAGCAGAAACTTCAGTGCTTGTTGATCTGTTTTGATGATAAAAGCTTGCCCCAATAGGTACAAGCGCCACTTCTGCACAGTTGTTACAACAGCTAAAAACTCATTCTCATAAGTTGAGAGTAACAGAGCCTTACCTTTCAATATCTTACTAAAAAATGCAATAGATTGCCTCACTTGTATAAGGACCGCACCTATTCCCTTCCCACTAGCATCACATTCCACTATAAAAGGCCTTAGAAATCTGGTAAAGCAAGAACAGGTGGTTATGTTACCACTTCCTTAAGCTTAATAAAAGCTTGTTGAGTCTCTTGAGTCCACACAAATCCATTCATTGTCAACAATTGAGTGAATGGGGCTGATATCACCCCATAGTGCCTTATAAATTTCCTATAATAACGTGTTAATCTCAAAAATCTTTTCAAGGTTTCAGATGATTTAAGGGTTGACCAATCCAACATTGACTGAATCTTGGAGGGGTCAACCTTCACCCCTTGTCCAGAAATGATGTGGCCCAAATAATCCACTTCTTCCACCCTAAACCGACACTTAGATCTTTTGGCGAATAGCGTATGGTCTTGTAACAATTGTAAAACTAACTTTAAGTGTTCCAAGTGCTTCAACCAGCTTTTACTATAGACTAAAATATCATAAAAAAAATCGAAACAAATTTCCTTAAAAATTGCATGAACACATTATTCATAAGCCATTGAAAAGTCGAGGGGGCGTTAGTGAGCTCGAAATGCATTATTAAGAACTCATAGTGACTCTTATGAATTCTAAATGTTGTTTTAGGCACATCCTCGGGCACCACCCTAATTTGGTGATAACCTGATCTCAAATCCAACTTTGAGAATATTGTAGCATTCCCCCAATTCATCTAACAGCTCGTCAATTACTAGAATGGGAAATTTATCTTTTACCGTTTTTTGGTTCAATGTCCGATAATTCACACACATTCTCTACCCCTCGTCCGCCTTCCAAACTAGAACACCGGAGATGAAAGTGGGCTAGAACTTGGCCTCACAACCACACTTTTGAGTAAATCAAAAACTATTTTCTCAATTTCAGATTTCTGGTAAAATGGGTAACGATAAAGCCTAGTAGAAATAGGTTGTATGCACTCATTCAACACTATTATGTGGTCATGTGTTCTAGGTGGTGGTAAACCTTGGGGTTCTTCAAAAACAAAGCTGAATACACCCAACAATTCCTTCATTTTAGCACTGGTGGTCTGTGCTTGGGTTCAATATCTTGCCCACAAATTTGTAGTAACATATCCGTACTGTTTGCCAAAGAAACCAACATCGATTTGCTACTATCAACCCATGTGCAAGGCTGTTGTTTGAATCCAACTAATCGAATTTTCTTACCTTCACTCTCAAATTCCATAGTCAACTTAGAAAGATCCTAAACAATAGGACCAAAAGTGGACAATCAATTAGAGCCAAGTAAGTCACAACTTCCTAGTTCAAAAATGTGAATAGGAATAGAGAATGAATTACCTTGAATTTTAATCGAAGCCACTACACCAAAGCACTCACTCATCAACATTGTTCCATTGGCCACATGCACATTTAACTCGGTTGTTAGGTCAACTTTCAGGAGCAATTTGCATGACATATATGAGTTAAGGAAGTTATGAGTGCTGCCCATGTCCAATAAATCGAAACTGATTTTCCAACAATAGTTCCTGCCGCCCTCTTTGTTGTAACACTAGGAATGCCAACCATAGCATGGAGAGAAACTTCCAAATTCTTTCATTCAAGTGGGACAGCTTCTTCCTCTTCTATCTCAGGCATAATTGGGACTTGTTCCGCCTCGGATTCCTCAACATCTTCCTCCTCACCTTGCAAAAGATAGACCCTTGGATTTTTGCAAACATGTTGGGGATTTCACTTCTCATCACAGTGAAACATAGCCCTTTTCGACGTTTATCATCCATGTTTATTGAATAAACTCCCTGTAGGGTATTAAATGACTTACCCTATTTGTTTTGGCTCTCAATTGGCTTTGTATATGCACTGCCCCCAAAGGAACTATTACTCTTTACCTCGGTTAGGTTGGTCCCCTTGCAATTTAGCAGCTCTTGCAAGAGCTGCTAGTAAAGCTATAAGTAGCATTTAAGCTAGTCGGATTAAACATTTGAATAGGCAGCCGTATTTCCTCTTTCAACCCACTCAAAAAGTAGCTCAATTTGTGGTTATCAGCAAAACCAGTCACACAGTTAGAAAAGGGCTTCAAATTGTGCCTTGTAAGAGCTAACTGAAGAAGTTTGCTTCAGTTTAGCCAAAGTCCCCAAGGGATCATCATACAAGAGACCCTCAAAAAGATCCTGAAAGGCAGTAGTAAAAGCCTCCCAATTTCGAAATGGGAGAACTTGTAGCATCTTAGTACCATATAAGTGACTCTTCTCGTAAGCGATAAAAGGCCATAAGTAACTTATGAGCATCAATGGTTTGATGGAAACCAAAATATTGACTTGCTTTGGAAACCCACTCAACTGAGTTTCTGCCCTCGAATGGAATAAATTCTAATTTGATTCCCCTTGCAGAGGTTCGTCTTTGGTCAAATGGTTCAAGCTTACGCTGGGTTTGCCTTCCTAAAAGGACAGGCAGTTGATGGTCTCCATAATGGTGGTAAGAGCAACATTCATCTCTTTTGTACGGGTGTTGAGATTAGCAAGTTGCTAGGAATGATCAGCTAGCTGTTTTTGGGTGGCTTCATGTTGCTGTTTGCCACAAGTATTTTCAGCCATGGTAAGGTATTGTCTGGGTAATGGATGAGTAGATTTTTGTAAGGTATTTATGATGGAAAAGGATGTATATATGGAATGAGAATTGGGTATGGAAGGCCGAAATATGTAAAAGACGAATGGATGGATTTGGAAATAGATGCAGGTGGGATAAGATATTGCGGTTAGTGCAAGAACTGTATATGAACCAGAGCTACAATAGTGCAAACAGGGTGCGAAATGGTTATGGTTATGGTTAGGCTAGGATCGATACTCAATAATACCAATTGTTAAGACTTCCAGATAAACAGTAATAATGGAGGCACAATAATAACCGAAATTGCACGATAACACAAGGAAATAATAGATAATACCTCAACATTCACATTCGACTTAAGGGATTCGAGGTCCCAAATTTCTCCATAAAGCCAAAGCTTACAATCAGATGAAAATGCTCTAGAATGAATGCCCATTCACCCTAGCGTGATGCTTAACTGCCTTGAAAAAGAAATTACAGAAAACCCCTTGTACATACTACTGTCTCCTTCCAGGTTTTATTTAGAATTTCATAAGGCCAAAAGCATAATTTCACTTTTGTTTCCTCCTTTTGTCCAAATCAATGCATAGGCTAAAAGCGCATGTGTAATTAATTACGCATGATATGCATACATCTCTCAGGTAATGAAGTTTAAATTGGATTATAATTTTCAAGCTGTGTAACAATCAAAACGGCAGGTGAAATCCAAGCAGAATTCAATGACTGCTTTCTTCTGTTTCGGATTCTTCGAATGGAAGAGTAACATTCAAAGAAAGTTGCAAACGATGTGCCCTGCATTAGACAATAGTAAATGAAATGAGGCAGGCCATATACAAACAAGGTGATCTGGATACTTGGCAAAATCCATGAAAGGAAAAGAATAGCAAGAAGTAGTCTTTCAAGGATATTCCAATTCCAAAGTGCAGGTCACCCTGATCCTGGCCTCTGATATTTCAATGCACGAGGCTTTTCTTAATCAGCTTAGCTCGTGTAAATATGAAGTGCCTAGATTGTGGTCAGTAGATCCATAAAATACAAGTTATTTCTTCAGTTGATGATGGCTATGCTACCAATTTGTCGGATTAGTCTCTTTTTGAAGTGCCAACTAATTTAATTGGTGAACTCTTTTGACTTCTCCGACAATGTGGTTTCAGAATTTGACCAAAAAAAAAAAAAGCATCAAGATTTTCGTGCTAGTGACCATGTTTGCACTAGTCCACAGTTGAGGTCGGCATGGTCCACACGAAATACAATTGAAGGTATGCGCTGCAAAGCTCGGGACCTTATTCGAATTTCAGGGATCATCAAACAAGTGGAGCCAGTGCAATTTTGGTGAATACAACTAAGAGTGCTTTTCATTCACTTGCTTATTCAGATTATCTTGTTCAACTTTCACATTAGGTTCATCAACAAGCATAGAATCTGTATCTACCGCCTGCAAGCACCGATATTAACCAAAAGGAACTGTTAGTGGCGGGGTAGTGTTCATATATGGCTGTACGTATATATGTATGCATCCAATAACTACTTATGCAAGTGCTTGTGTGATTTAGTTTCACCTTTGTGCATGTAGTCTCTTCTGTTCCCGTATCAAATCCTTTGGCGTGCTCTGCATTTCCTTTTTGATCCTCCTGGGGACGCTGGGGGGAGTGGGGAAAGCCATCATTAGAAATTGTTGTGGAAAAACAAATCAGAAGTTAAATTTACAGAATGGTAATTCAACAATCCAATATCACTTTTACTTTACTCAAAACAATTTCACTACAATTCACTACTAATCTTTAAGATAATTTTTGCTTGAGGATTTGAAAATTTTGAATTGTTTTTTGTGTTTTGTTTGGAGGTTTGGAAAAGTTATAATGATTAGGTAATGCGTAGATTAAAAAGTTGAAAAGTTGAAAATTTAAAATTGGAAAATGTTTGTGTTTGAATGGTGTTTGGATGTTGAGATGGGATGACATGAGATGAAGTGAGATAAGATGGTTTGAAAGATTTGTGAAACCAAACCAGGCCCAAGTCTCTCCTTACAATTTCAACACGTCCCTGTTTGGTATTCCTTTTACCTATTTTCCTTATTCAATTCAAGCATTCTTTTGCACCAGCGCATTCACAGGCCCCTGTTGCACATGTCCAAACCATGTCTAGCCATTTTCATAAGTTTTATCCTCAACTGGTGCTATCATCACCTTTTCAAAAATAACTAATAGTTCTTCATTGGCATGTTTCTTTCATTGGCATGTTTCTTCTTTCTCGATTTGCAACATTCTTTTTATGGCCATTTTGTAAGTTTTCACCTTTAAATTCATGGATGGTGAAATACCAGGGCCTTCATTAACAAAATATTTGCGATATACAAATATGAACAAAGCGGTAAACACTACAGCTATTGATAATACAAACTAAACAGAGTACATACCAAATCTTTGAGCTCGGGTTCAACTGTATCCCTCTTCAATCTGCTGGACAAAGACTTTCTGTTTGAGCAGAAAGTAAGTAAAACAGTGAACATACAATCACAAATAAATTGGGGGACCAAATAAATTACCGCTCATCATCAACCTCCATGTCAGAATCTGCATCCCATCTCTCATCTCCATTTTCTTGATCTTCATCTGCCTAAAAAAGTTAGAAGAAATTGAGAGGCAATTGTCTTAAACAATTCAAAAACATAAAGCAAATAGCAATTCACAATTAGATTTGATTAAACTAGCTACTATTATTTATAAAATAAAATGCAAAAAAAAAAAAAGGAAGTATGGGATGCTATCAGAAATAGAAGTCATTGTTTTTATTTTTCTATTAAATCTTCCCCTCCAAGTCTTTTGCTCAGAAAAAAGTTGAAGTCATAGACACATATACTTGGGGGTTGTTTGGAAAACACATCCCATCTCATCTCAAAATTTCTCATAATTTCCTTCCAAAACATCACTCAAACACACTTTTCAATTTCAAATTTTCAACTTTTTCATCTAACCATTACCTAATCATTACAACTTTCCCAAACTTCCAAACAACACACAAAAAACAAATCAACTTTTTCAAAGCCTAAAACAAAAATAATGTTCTAAGAATATTTTAACTTTATAATATTTTAATAAAATATTTTCTCTCATTTCCCAAAATTCAATAAAACGTCTTGATTCAAACCATTTCATTACTATTCACAGATAAATCATCCCATCTCTTTTTTTGATAAGTGATAAGTAGATCATCTCATTCCCCAAGCATCCCCTTACTGCTGCACTGATTCAAGAGCACTTATAAGGAAAGACTGCAATAGCCACATAAACTCCAGCATTTCACAAAATCTTAGATTTACGTCAAACTTCCCGCACTCAATCCACAATTAAAAGAAGCTTAAAGATAAATACGAATTTCTGAATTTTAACCAGAATACAGCTGTATTTCCACACAACAAATATCACATGTGTGAATGATTATAGTTTATTGATTATCAGAGCATATGAGATTTAATATATCGAGCAAGTAATGAACATGTAAAATAAACTACTCACAAACATACCTCTGGAATTTCAGTATCAGGAGGTCTTTCTTGAAATTGGACGCTGGGTGCATGCTGAAGCTTTGAGAGATTATCAAGAAGCTCCGACCGTATTTCATCCAATAATTGGTGTGAATTCTTATTTTCCATGTTACTTGGGGCAACATGAAGGGCGTAATCTGGACCGAAATACTCATAATACTCGTGTTGTGGCATCTTGTCATCAACTTCCACTCCAAGTGCAACCCCAGTCTGCCTTACAACAAATAATTAACATTAAAACGGCTATTTGAGAGATCAAACAATTATTTCTTTGATAAGAGAGATCAAAACAATTATGGAAGTAAGAAACAAGAATAACAAATAGACAACCAAGAAGAGAGCATGAAGAACCATGTGATGAGACATAGAGAATCACCCCCTCCCTCCCAAAAAAAAAAAAAAGAAAGAAAGAAAGAAAGGAAAGGGAATCATGTCATAGCTCATAGTACATCAACTTCATCCCCATTTAGTCACTGATTATCTAGATGTTTGAATTAGAATCACAATGTCACAAGAGAAATGCAATTAATTAGGGTCTAAATTAGTTCAGTAGATCATTGGCTCTTATCATTCTTTACGTTTAACTCAAAAACCATAGGAATTTTCATCAGGTGCTTAAACATCATTAACTTTAATAATCCACACGAAACTCTATCAAGCACAATGACATAAAGTCATGTTGCTACATCATGAGTTTCCATTATTTTGTGTTCCCAGGCCTCCCTGTGCTTACACAATTTATGACATAAACACATTTGCTACCAATGGTCAAACAAGGTGCAAGTTTTCTTGCCAAGTGCTTGTTAAGATTCACCAATACAACTCGATAGTCATTACAGTATCCTGCTTGTCGAACAAACATTAATGATTTTAACAGTCAAGCAGCCCGCACTACCATAGTCGATCAGAATCGAAAAATCAAAACAATAACTGTACCTCATAGCACCAGCATCGAGCAACATTCCGGATTGTATAACCACCACCACCCAGAAGCAATAGCGGGACATTGAATGACCTCATAAATCTGACACACTCTGCATGGCCTTTGATAGAAAGATTGAAGCATCCTAATCTGTCCCCAGATAAAGAGTCAGCACCGCACTGGAGAACCACGGCGCCAGGCCGAAAAACTTCCATCACCTTTCCAATTAGAGGCTTGAACAAGAAATGATAGCTCTCATCATCAATGCCATCATCCAGTGGAACATTAAGAGAGTAGTATTTCCCTTTACTATATCCAATATCACGTATGTCCCCAGTGCCAGGAAAATAATCTCCAAATTTATGAAATGAAACAGTCATGACTCTGTCAGTTGTGTAAAATGCCTCCTCAACACCATCTCCATGATGGATATCGATGTCCACATATAAAACACGCTGCATTATAGAGAACAAGCTGCATTAGGTATGCCACTTTTTAGACTAAACAAATTATTTTAATGCGCTAAACTAATCATTAAGGTTCAAGAGTTAAACTAAGTTGGAAAACACGGTTCATAACAACCATGACACGCAATATCAAGTCTTCTGCCTTAAATATACTACAAGCATTGTATGGCTCAGCTGGGGGAACATGATCACAGATTGTAACTTTTCCTTTCTTTTTCTGGAAACCATAGTCATCCTGGTACTAATCATGATGATGACATTAAAAATTGTTGTTATGACAAAAAGAGTGATCCAGATAGTTATCGTTGGAACCTTGGGCGATCATTTTCTCTCATAAAGTATCATCTCAGGTGTAGAAATTAAAAACTTATGCTTTGGAAAGCAGCTAGTGGATTGTATCAGGATTTTATTCAGTGCGCTAAATGTTAGGTCTGGGGGCACCCAGTAGACCATTCCATTTTCATGAGTTTCTATTAGAAACAGATTAAATATAGGAATATTAAATAAAGCTAAAGGTGAGCCAGAGTACATAATAGAACAAGATAATTTTTTTATAAGTAATAGAACAAGATATTTGACCAGGCAATTGCTTGAATGAATAAAAGAGCGGAATTAGGATTCGTAAACACTAGACAAACCTCGTGCTTTTTAAGAAGCTCCAAAATTGCCAAGACAATATCATTCACATAGCAAAAGCCAGAAGCTTCGCACTTCTTAGCATGATGCAGCCCACCAGCCCAGTTTACAGCAGTATCGCAGAGACCGTGATTTAACTTGACTGCACCACCAACTGAACCACCAGCATACGTTTGACAAAAGGAGTAGAGACCATCAAAAACAGGGCAATCTTCACCAACATTGAAGCGCTTGAGTTGCCTCAGCTGATCCTGCTGCGTTTCGGGTGTAATACTCCTGAGGAACGCTACATAATCATCGGCATGAAAGCGGCAGAGGTCCCGATCTCTTGCAGGAAAGGGCTTGAGGACCTGCATGTGCTGAAGCAATCCATAGTGGGCAAGAAGCGCATGTGTCATTCGGATACGATGAGGCTTCATAGGATGACCCTGCCCATAATAGTAATTCCCAACCTCTGGGTCGTAGAAATAACACACTTTTCTCTTCACACCATCTGGTCCAGACGGTAGGGAATTGCCTCCAGTATCCATATTATTGAAAATTCTCTTCTATTATATTTCCCAGCTGATCTCCTATGTGTCAACAACCCGAAAGAGAATTTCCTAGTAAAACTGACCTAGAAGCACCCAAAAAGGAAGATTTAAAATAAAAGACAGGGACATAAGCAAGAAGTGGGAGAACCATCAGATTTATAACCAAAACAAAACCATATACGGGAGGAGTTAGAAGAATTTAGGTTCCGACAAGATTTAGGAGGAGGATTAATAGAAAGGAAGAAATTAACAGAACATAGAAATAAACAAATAGATAGATAAACAGAGGTTACAGAAATAGAACCCTAACAACAATTGTTTCTGCATAATGAAAAGCGAAGAAGGTCCTTTTGTCGCGCAATTCAAACATAATAGAAGCTCCAGTGCTCGCATATATCTAAACATAGATAAGATACGAACAAAAGCAGTGCGCAAATGGAAATGAAATAGAACTCGGCAATATTGGTAAGATAGGCGACTGAATCAACATATACACAGGGAGTAACGTTCTAATCTTTAACGTCAAGGGTAAGAAAAAAAAAAACAGTCCAAAGACAGAAAGGAAACAGAAACGAAGAAGGAAAAGGAATACTGCGTATCACAACCTGAATACCTGAAGGAAGAAATAGTTGTGGCCCGCCTTCTTTACTGAATAGACCAGTCAGCCACTACCGATGCTTCAGAAGAAGGAAAAATGGCGTCTCCCATTTGTTCCAATATTCTACATTAAGATTATTAAAAACCGCATTGCTCTGTATATTAATCCTCGAAGCTTTCGAGGCCTTAGGTCATACGTCGTAACCGGTCTCCTGACTCTCCTCTTTAGGTTGAATTGAATTCTATTTACGAGTTAGTTGTACAACACATTGCGATCTATTATATTAATATTAATATTTTAATTTTGTATATATAAAAGAGTAAAACTATTAATATTTTTGTATAAAATTATATGCTTTCATTTCAATGATATATTTGGAAGTAGTTGACAAAAAAAAGGGGTTCTTAAACTGTGTCGTATCAAATTTTTGAAGATGGAGATAAGATTGGTCATATAATAAATATATTGTGAAAGATCATTTTCTTAAAATATTTATTTTATTTAGAAAATTTATGATCAAACTAAACAGTTTCTGCATCAATAAACAATTTAATTTTAATATTCATTTTCACCTGAAAATAGAATGGATCAGTTTATTTTTATTTATTAGGGATAGGAAGAATGGATCTTAATTTTTACTCACTGAGATTGGAATGAAATGGTCAAAATCAATCCCTTGAATCAAGAGGTACAGATCTTCATCCACCAGTACTAACCATCTGGCAGTTTTTTTGTGTGAAGGAAATAATTGTATTTCATTAATAATGAGCAATTACATTTGGACTTGAAAAATAAATTACAAATTAACTAAACGATTATATGTGGCATTTCAATATACTGAATGCAATTGACATAATCTAACCCTAACTGCATAACCTCTCCAGATTACTATCTAAGAGACAACTCAATTCTATCTAAATAGAGTTATAACCAAACATAAACAAAAACAAGCCAACAAACCCAGTATCTACACTGAGATGGAGTAGGGACAAATTCTAAAGACTAAAAAGTCATAGAGACTAATATTTTTTGTTTTTTATTAAACAAAAAAAAACACATAGGAAAATCGATTTACAAGAATTGATTTTCGACCTTGGAGAAAAAAACCTAGACACAAGAGGAAACAACGGCTGTACGTGGCGTGTGAATGCCACGCGCCACTCCAGGAGGTGGCGGAAGAGAGGGAACGAAGCAACCGAATGTCCAGTTTTTTGTGGGGTCGCACGTGGTGACAGAAATCTACTTGGAGGTGGCATGTAAGAGATCAACCTCCCACTCAATCTCCACATTCGAAAAAGAGATCGGTATCTTAGCAGACCAATGAAAGTGCGCATGAGAGGAGTCAGAGATTGAATCGCCAGAGAACACCAGACATCACCAAAATTGTGTGGGCTTTGACGAAATGCCACTCAAAACTGCCACAATTCCTGCATAGAAATATCCAACCAAAAATAGAAAGAAAAACAGTGGGAAGGGGATGAGGAGAGGTGACTCCGGAAGCTAGGAGGAGGCGAAAAGGTGGAGGAAAGGAGACGAAAATAGAAAACCAAAAAAATGAGAAGGAAAACACAGGAATAGAGAGAAAATAGAAGGGGAAAGGGAGGGGAGGGGGAGAGAGAGGGGGGGAGCTCACACCCCATCCCCCAGCGGCGCCTACTCTTTGGAACTCTTAGGATTGTAAAGGTTATAATTTATGTCCAATGCAATACTATAGATTATGTGACTTGTGAATAAGAAAGCGGTGAATGAAATATTGCATTACCCAAAATTAAGTATAAGTTATTGCATTTCATTATCATTCTAAGACGCATATAGGTAAAAATAACTATGTAATTTGGTTACTTGAAAAATTTTTGATTTAATTACTTCATTTTCTTGCTATATAGAAGAAGGGCATATAACCTCGATGAATAGAGGTCGACTCCCTTTGCAATATCTCCTACGATGGCATATTTCACCTACCGGCTACCCTTTTAGGTGATAACCCACATGCTGACATTTTGAGATAAATTGCATGAAAATTGCAAGGGAATTTTTCTCCATCGACCCATCCACGAGAGTGCATTGATGAGTCAGTCAATTTTAGACCTCGGCCAAGCCTAACTTAGCCTAAAACACCTCGGCTATAAGAAGTCGGTCAGCCTTTGTAAGGTACTCGGCTCAAGAACCAAACTCGTTCCTAAAGTAATCTCTACAAAAGGTAAATAAACAACAAATACTAGTGGAACTCGTTGTCTTAACACCTACTTGACGACACTCCATTCACGAAAACTTGTGATGAAAGGAATGCAGAAATGTAATGAATCATTTTTCGAAATCCTTGCAGCAAGCAAAAGATTAGTTAATAAAAAAATTCGGTATAATAAAATAAACCAGGAGTCACATCGCATTAATAACACCGTCCAGAAGCCACGCCACATTAAAAAATATTGATTAAAGTGAACAACTGAAATGAGATGAACTCTACGGGAACAAACATAGATTATCTCACATAGAGTCCTAGTATAAGTATCAATTTCTCAGTATGAAAAATTCCTTGAACTCTTTAAGCTCAAACGTAACTCTTAAAATTGTATACTAATTTAAACATTTGAGACTCTCTAACCTAACCAAAACCTCCTACTTTTTATGTTTTATTTGTATATGCAAGACCAATTTTGAAAACTCGAATTATTAAAACCTGGCCCTAATACACACGAAATATGAGGTTAACAAAAGTGCAATATGTTGAATCCAAAATTTCTAGTCTCGTATCTACGTATAAATTTTGATAATAATAAATAAATTCAAAACTCAAACTCAAGTTATATATGCATGAATGAAACTAAGCACATCAAGAAATCAAGTATGATCAAGAAAGAAAACAAGTCTACAAATGAAACTCATAGAGTAATTTTGTACGTCTCTTGATAAATTTCGAAATTGTATTAAAGTTCAAAATTAATCTTTTTTCATAAACATCAAATTGAATTTTTCACATGTATATAAAATCATTAAAAATTTTAATTTTGAAAATTATATTTTACATGTGCATAACATTATTAAAAATTTTAATTTCAAAAATTATATTTTACATGTGTATCACATATGCAATGATTTCATCAAAAGGTTTAAATTCAAAAATTATATTTCACATATGTAATGACATTATCAAAATTTGAATTTTGAATTTGGTAGATGACTGAGTGTCATCTTTTGACATGTGCATATGTTGTTTGAATATTTTGAAATATAAATGATGTTGTCTTAAAAATAGATGTTTTTATTTGAATATTTTGAAATATAAATGATGTCTTCACATTTGCTAAGATTTGAAATTGAAAACTCATTTGTCTATAAATAGCTCACTTGAAATTTTGCTAAATAATAACAATAAGAACTTATACATCAATTATTAAATTTTACATCATTCATTCAAAACCCTCATTCTCTCTTCTCTAAATTTTGAGTCTTAATCCTTATTCATTTTGAGAGAGATATAGTTTACGCTGTATTCTTCTTATTTCACTCATTGAGACGTGTATTCTGATAATCTACCCACTATCAACTCTTGTATCAGTAAGATGATGCAAATAACCCTTGTGTGTGTAGAAGGTATTCTACACAGGAAATAGTTGAATCACCAAGTGTGAGGTGATTGCAAGTGTAGATGGTGTTATACATGAATTTTTTGTAGCGGTGTTATTTAAAGGTGTAATAGGTTTCTAACTCTACCTGAAGGAGATTGAATAGTAAATTTGATATTCTCAAAGGGTAGTTTGAGGTGAGGACGTAGGTAGTGGGGCTGAACCTTGTTAAAATATTAAGATTGCTTCTTCCTGTCCTTACTTTTTATATTTCCTGCTACTTCGTATTTTATTTATATTTTATATTGTGTATTTAGTTTATAAGTGTTAATTTTTTAATATAACACAATTCACCCCCCTCTTATCTTAGTCATCTAGGCAATACAATACATTCCACGCACACATTTACAATATGTTTCAATACAATCCATATATACTCATGTTCTCATATTATTCATTCTATTCATCTCTACAACCATATATCAAAAATTGTCGGATTAAATGCAAGAATATTGTAGAAAATTCTGTATTTTCTATTCGAGTTATTATATCCACCATTTTTATACCGCACAATTGCTAAGGAAAAAAATCTATATAATAAAAAATAAAAGCAAATTTGTAGTGCTAGAATGATGACTATAATTTTTCCCTCGTGTATAGTCAACTGACTTGTCCCAAGCATGTTATGTTGTGGTCAGTCACATTCTCTATCCATGCTCCAAGGACCAAGACTACAGAATCAAAGAAAAAAAGATGTGGAAATCTCCGTCCCTTATTTTGGACATATGGAAAGTCTATAAGGTACAATGAAAAATTCTTATTTAACCGATTCTTTTTGCATTTTGCTTAAAAATTTATTCCCGTTCCATCTCTGTATATTCCAGTATTTATTTTGATGAAAAATCTTGCTTAAAAAGCAAGGGAAATAATGGTTGTCTGGTAGATTATCCTGCAAATAAATAAATAAAACTTTAAATACAAGTAATATTGCATATCTATACATACAATAATATCAAGATGGAAAGATAAATTTTAATAAAATATTTATATTTAAAATAAAATATATGAATCCGACTAATAAATATGTATACATCAATATTAAGGTATAAATATACACTTTAAAAAAATATTTATATTTATAATAAAAAATATGAATACAACTAATAAATATATACAGATACACATATGAGTATACAATTTTACTCATATTTTACTTATATGTAATATTGCTTTGCAAATAATATTTCCCATCCAGAGGAATTTTTGTATCCTTTCTTTCTTCCTCGTCCCAAACAAGAAAAATCATCTCCATCTTCCATTTTTATTGTTTTTGTCCCCTAAAATTTTTAAAAACTTTCGAAAAATGGGAAGAAATTAGCACAATACGTTGAGCCAGCAACTTGCCACTTTTATATTTTATTAAGCCCTACATTATGCACCTGTAATGCTGCCCCAAATGTTCAGGACCAGGATTGTAGTTGCTGAGTAACACCTCTATGATTAAACTCATGGTCATCTCTAAAGCTCAACCTCTGCCTTCGTTGTTGATGATTGTCCCCTTGAAGTGTGCGCTAAGGATCCGGTATTCTCTATCAAAAAAACGCTGACTGAGAAGCCGGCATCGGTATTCTGCAAGTTTGCAACGAAAGTAGGACAAATCCAATGACCCATCTACATTCATTTGTGGTTTGACAGATTTTGTCACCAACAGAGTAATGTTAAATATTTACAAAATTATGTGAAATTCTTTTAAGAAAAAAAAAATAAGAATCCATCATTAAAAAAGAAATTTTTAGAGTTTTTATAATAGTTTTTAAGGGTTTAGTTGATTTAGTTCGATCCAATTTTTGACAAATCTTATAATCGAATTGGTCTAAATCGATTTTGAAATTCTGATAACTGAAATGTTCGATCCTCTCTTCTTTCAATTATGCAAACTGCCTCAGAAAAAATCTCCAGAGAAAATCGTCTCAAAGGAAGGTGGCTCCTCCCTCCAGTTAGTGTTTTTGGTTTTTGTTTGTTTTTTATCAAAGTAATGAGAAGCGGTGTTTGATATTTTTCGATAGCCAACGACTATTACACACTCTACCACACTGAGTGCTCTGCTGCTATCACATGCAACATTTCTGGGGTCAATGTTTTTAATAGTTTTGGCATCGACAGTCCATTACACTCTTCAATGTGTTAAATAGAAATAAAATGAAATAAACTATTTCCTTTATTAGTCTCGCTCATTCTTGAAAGATGGAGGTGGTTTGTCCATTTTCTTATTTGGAGGGTGGGGATGATTTATCATTCTCTTTATTTAGAGGATGGAGGTTAGTTATCTCTATTTTTACAGATGTTATACTCTTAGATAAATCAAAATTAAAATCTTAAAAAATTTTGTCTATTGAGAGTTAAGTTAAAACAATGACAATCACAAAGAAATTTATATATGAGAATACTCCAAACAAATGAGTAATTTAACTTATAATCTATTTTTTTTAATATTTATTAGTTACAACTATAATCTCAATTTTAAGAAATGAAATGGAGTCATTTTTTATATAAAAATAATAATTAGGCTTTATGAGGTGTGATTTGACTTTTTGTTGGGTTGGTTGGCTTTCTAACCCAAACGTAATTTTTTTTTTTAAGAGAAATGATAAACTTATAACATCATTTACAATAATTTACACAATATGTATAGTAAAATATGAGTGTTTCTGGAAAATGATGCTAATTTTATAAGATAGATTATAAAAATACTGTTATTTTATAATTTGTGTTGTATAATTGTTGTGAAATATATTATATGTGTATCACTTCCATTTTTTAAATCCGTATATGATAGGTGTGAATAATTGTGATTCGACTCTTTGTGGGGTTTATTTTTATTTTATTTAAAGAGCATTCTCATTAGATTATGTATTTATATTTTTTAAAAAGTACAAATTTACATATATATCAAAAAAATGTAGTCATATTTGATTAAAAATGAGGAGGTAAAAGTGGGAGAAGAGAATAAAAGTATTTTTTATCTTTAAAATACGGATTCCGCATTTTTAAAATCCAAAATTATTTGGGTTCTGGCCTAAATTTGAAATCCGATTCCGGTTCTAAATACCCAAGTTTTCGGATCCGAATTTAAAATTTGATTTCGGATGAAGGTATCCAGATTTCGGATTTCGAAATATTCAAAAATCCGAATGCAGAGCCTGAGTCAAAATATACTAATTAGTTTAGTTAAAACATGCATTTAATAATATCATATTAATTTAAATGTAAGGATCAATAATACCATATTCATAACTTAATATTAATATTCATATCTAAGAGTAAGTTTATATTAAAGTAACATAAATTATAAGATTAAAATTTGAGTAGCGCTATTATGTCTTTTTAATTTGTCCACTTATTTTACCCCTAAGAACATTAGCAATAAACTCGTTATAATCTATTACAAATCCAAAATTATGAACTTAAGCAAAAAAACTATCATACCTTGGACTAGCAATGCATCTAAAGTCTCAAACTTCATCTATAGTAAACCTCTGCTACTCGCGAGCGAGCTACTGTTTCAATTCTAAAGGCTTATTTTATGATTATTTGAAGAAGAAGACGAGCAAACTCCTTTCGTTTCCCTCGAAAGCTTCTCTCTCGTTTTTAACTATGACCTGCAGCTTTCTACACCCGGCATGCAATTCGACGATTTCTCGCTCGAGTTCAACCTGCTTCCTCTTTCGTCCTAGAGGTTCTCTCCACCGGTCGTCTTCTTCGCCGTCGTCTTCCAGGCCAAACGGTAAGTCTCTCTTCCTATCCTCTCCCTCTTATCTTTCTATTTTTTTCGATCATTTTTTCATTTCTTTCTCCTTAAAGAGGTGGGTCTATCCGAAACCCTAGACTACAAGCTCTTAGTTCCAACAAGAAGATACTTTCTCTCCATTCTCGAGTTTCGTTAAGTTCCCGATAAAATTAAAATATAAAAAGATGTTTGATTTTGAATTTATGGGAAACCGATGGTGATATATCCATCCAAGTCTGAATATTCATCTATTGATCCGTCATTTGGTGCATTGCTTAGTTGACAACCTTTTTTCTACTATTTGTCAAATACAATCATAGATTATTCGACACTCTATTTTTAGGTTTTGGTGGTCATTTGTCATTGCTTTTGTTATGTTTTTCTGCTTCATTTTGAGTTATTGACCAATGGATTTGTTTTTATAACAAAAAACGATCTTCTTTTATTAATTTTAGTTTGATTTTATCTGTCTGAAAATTTCTTCTTGTTTATTTAACTTTTTTCCCATATTTCTAGTTGTTGTGCATGCTAGCTATGAGAGGCATGATTTTTTTCTCATATTTCAAGTAATTATGTTTTGGGGCTGTAGGTTGATGACTGTTTCTTTTATCATTATTGAAAGAGAAAACTTGACCGATCCCCTATTAAAAACGGTCACAATAAAAATATAATAAAATTTTTTAAAATACAATAAAAAATAAAAAAAAATCAAATTTAGAAAACACAATAAAAAATACTAAAAAAATAACATGAAGATTATTTTACGTGATGGATAGGGAGCATTAGGCCTCAACTCAGACGGAGCCGCCGGTGGTCACTGTGGGCGACACTACCCATACCATCGGGACCGGCAGCCTTTGGCGACCTCACCCCTGCGACGGTGACCTCTGGTGTGCCTCATGCAGACTTAAACCCGAAATGAGTCCATTTATTGAGATTTTGATGTAATATTGCGGTTATCTGCTAACCAGGATCATGTGTTTAATGTAGCCGCAGTGGCATGAGAAGCTGGTAAGCCATTAGTGACTGAAGAAGTGGAAGTGGCACCACCTCACGCAAATGAAGCCTGAGTGAATATCATTTTCACCTCCTTTTGCCACACTGATATTTACTTCTGGGAAGCCAAGGTAACAGATTTTAGATAATATATTACAGGCATCTCTGATTAATCTCTTAAAGAGAGCAGTAGATGTAATGCCATAGAATTTTTTATCCATATTATGCAAATGCCAACATCTTGGTTTTCTATTTTGGTTCAAAGATTTTTCCTTCTCTTTTTCTTTTTTTTTTTTGGTGGGAGGAGGGGGGGTTTGTGGGGGAGGGGGGATCCTCGAAGTTTTGCCCCTTTTATTGCGTCTTTTGACTCTACCCTCTCGTGTAATACTTACATAACAATTATCAATTTAGTTGAGATTATAAATATTTTTTGGTTCCAATTGCCCCATATGTGTTTGACATGGAATAGAGTTTTACCATGTTTGTAAGCTATTTTGGTAACCTTCAAGATGTAGGAAATGAAAAATATCATTGAGTTTTGAATGAGGTGAATAGTCAATTTTAGAAATGCAAAAGAACACAAAACATAACATGAATATTCAAGTTGTTTCCTTTCCTTCAGTTTCGTTTTAGAATCTCAATGAAAGGTGGTGGTTGCCAAAAGTAGGAAGAGAAACCAAGTTAAGTATTTCTTATTTGGAGAAGCAACAATTTTTTCACAACCAATATAGTTGTTGGGCCGAGTTGAGGTCTCTCTTCTTGTCTCCCATTAATTTAATATTCTGATATGTATTTTAGCCTTTTTTTCAATTTTATTTTGTCTACTGTTTGGAAAAGATGAAGTAAGGAAATAAATGATAAGTGTTGTAATCAAATAATGTAAGGGGGCAATGAATGATCCCCATGCATTCTTTCCTCCACCCCACTCTGTTTTCTTTCTCCTATCTTTTCTTGTTCCCCACTTGTACTGTATGAATAATTCATCTCTATTCCCCTCTCCGTCCTCAATTCTCTATATAAAGAGAATCGAGAACGTATTATGTACACACACAAAAATGAGTAAGGAAGAAATGAAAGAAAAAGAAAGAAACAGTTCTAAATATTCTCTCTTATATTTCCTCTTGCAATAGTAGTTTTATTTTAGTTTTATAACACGTTATCAACACGAAGTTCTACCGATACTAAAATTAGTGGTCTTTTACTTGAAATAAGTTTTTCAATATATTATTTATAATCCTCGAGATGAATATAAAATGTAATATTAATGATTATTACTTGATAAAATTCTATTTTTATTCTCATGATTATGTGAATATATTTCTCAAATCGACATATTTATTTTTGTGATTCATATATATAGAAAATGTCAAATCTTATAAAATTGAAATTTATTACTATTAACATTTTTGGAAAAAATTATTTATCCAGAATCCTTGATGAGATCTATTTGGATATGATGAACTTGGGAGATACAATCAAAGAAGAAAATCACGTGTCCCTACAAGATCGTGCTGTGTATCTCATGGTGAAAAATTCTCTTATTGTGTGAATAATTTAAGGGAGATATATGAACACCAGAAGATTGTTATCCTCTCAAAAGATTATTATGACTTATTGCACTTGAAATTGAAAGATTTTAAGAGTGATAGTAAATATAACTCCGCACTCTTTAAAATTATCCAAATATTAAAATTATGCAGTGAGAAGATCACTGATGATGATATTTTAAAAGAAGACATATATTATTTTTTATATCTCGAATGTGCTCCTGCAGTAACAATATCGAGAGTGAAAGTTCAACAAATATTCTGTACTTTTATTTTGTCTAGTGATTGAGCTAAATAATGAGTTTTTGTTATTAAATCACCAGTTACATCATATTAATGATATTGGATTTACACAATTCCCATAAGTGAACGGTGTATCATTTCAAATGAATAAAAAAATATGTACAGATATACTTATGAGTATGCAATTTTACTTATATGTAACATTGCTTTGCAAATAATATTTCCCATCCAGAGGAATTTTTGTATCCTTTCTTTCTTCCTCATCCCAAACAAGAAAAATCATCTCCATCTTCCATTTTTGCTATTTTTGTCCCTTAAAATTTTTAAAAACTGTCCAAAAAAAGGAAGAAATTAGCACAATACGTTGAGCCAGCAACTTGCCACTTTTATAATTTATTAAGCACTACATTATGCACCTGTAATGCTGCCCCAAGCCCCCAAATGTTCAGGGCTAGGATTGTAGTTGCTGAGTAACACCTCTATGATTAAACGATTAAATTCATGGTCATCTCTAAAGCTCAACCTCTGCCTTCGTTGATGATGATTGTACCCTTGAAGTGTGCACTAAAGATCCGATATTCTCTATCAAAAAAATTCTGATTGAGAAGCCGACATCGGTATTCTACAAGTTTGCAATGAAAGTAGGACAAATCCAATGACCCATCTACATTCATTTGTGGTTTGACAGAGTTTGTTACCAACAGAGTAATGTTAAATATTTACAAAATTATGTGAAATTCTTTAGGAAAAAAAAAAGAATCCATCATTAAAAAAGAAATTTTTAGAGTTTTTATAATAGTTTTTAAGGGTTTAGTTGATTTAGTTCGATCCAATTTTTGACAAATCTTATAATCGAATTGGTCTAAATTGATTTTGAAATTCTGATAACTGAAATGATTCGATCCTCTCTTCTTTCAACTATGCAAACTGCCTCAGAAAAAATCTCCAGAGAAAATCCTCTCAAAGGAGGGTGGCTTCTCCCTCTAGTTAGTGTTTTTGGTTTTTGTTTGTTTTCGGTCAAAGTAAGGAGAAGCGGTGTTTGATATTTTTCGGTGGCCAACGACTACCACACACCCTACCACACTTAGGGCTCTGCTGCTATCACGTGCAACATTTCTGAGGTCAATGTTTTTAATAGTTTTGGCATCGATAGTCTGTTACACTCTTAGGGTAGCGCTTGTCCCTCATGAGACTCTGTAGCCTTCTTTTCTAGTATTTTTCGTTTGTGTTATTTTTATGCTTTAGTGTTTCTATTTTATTGTTTCAATGTGTTAAATAGAAATAAAATGGAATAGACTATTTTCTTTATTAGTCTCGGTCCTTCTTTGAAAGATGGAGGTGGTTTATCCATTTTCTTACTTTGAGGGTGGGGATGATTTATCATTCTCTTCATTTAGAGGATGGAGGTTAGTTATCTTTGTTTTTACAGATGTTATACTCTTAGATAAATCGAAATTAAAATCTTAAAAAAATTTGTCATTTGAGAGTTAAGTTAAAACCATGACAGTTACAAAAAAAATTATATGTGGGAATTCTCCAAACAAATGAGTAATTTAACTTATAATCTTTTTTTTTAATATTTATTAGTTACAACTATAATCTCAATTTTAAGAAATGAAATGGAGTCATTTTTTATATAAAAAATAATAAGTAGGTTTTATGAGGTGTGATTTGACTTTTTGTTGGGTTGGTTGGCTTTCTAACCCAAATGTAATTTTTTTTAAAGAGAAATGATAAATTTATAACATCATTTACAATAATTTACATAATATGTATAGTAAAATATGAGTGTTTATGTAAAATGATGCTAATTTTATAAGATAGATTATAAAAATACTCTTATTTTATAATTTGTGTTCTATAATTGTTGTGAAATATATTATATGTGTATCACTTCCATTTTTTAAATTCGTATATGATAGGTGTGAATAATTGTGATTCAACTCCTTGTGAGGTTTATTTTTATTTTATTTAAAGAGTATTCTCGTTAGATTATGCATTTGTATTTATAAAAAAGTACAAATTTACATATATATCAAAAAATTTTGGTCATATTTGATTAAAAATGAGGAGGCAAAAGTGGGAGAAGAGAATAAAAGTATTTTTTTTATCTTCAAAATACGGATTCCGCATTTTTAAAATCCGAAATTATTTGGGTCCAGCCCAAATTTGAAATCTAATTCCGGTTCTAAATACCCAAGTTTTTTTATCCGAATTTGAAATTTGATTTTGGATGAAGATATCCATATTTCGGATTCAGAAATATTCAAAAATCCGGATGCAGAGGTTGAGTCAAAATATACTAATTAGTTTAGTTAAAACATGCATTTAAGCTGAATTGGCCAAATACATCACAATGTAGAAATGATTGGTCAAAATGAAAAGCAGCTATTGAAACTTAATTAAACTCGCTAGTGAAGCGAGATGTATTTGGATCTTGTTGAATCCAAAATTTCAAATTTCATATTTACTTGTAGATTTTGATGATAACAAATAAATTCAAGTCTCAAGCTCAAATTATTTACGTAATGGAGCAAAGTGCACATCAAGTATAAAAGAATAAGTCTACAAATGAAACTCATAGATTATTTTTGTACATCTCTTGATAAAATTCGAAATTGGATTAAGATTCCAAATTACTCTTTTTTTTCATAAAATATTAAATTACTTTTTTCACATATGCAATACATTTTTAAATGTCTTAGTTTTGAAAATTATGTTTTTCACATGTGCATAACATCATCAAACAAAATAATTTCGTAAATTATATTTTTTATATAAAAATTTTAATTTATTAGATGATTGATTATCATATTTGAAATGTGCATATTTTGTTTGAAAGTCTTGAAAGAGGGTGGTGTGTTTTTCTGATAAATGCAAAAGGTATACGATTTTATTTAAAAATCTTAAAGGGTGGTTGTGTGTTTTTTTGACAAATGCAAAAAGTAGATGATTTTGTTTAAAAATCTTAAAGGGTGGTTGTGTGTTTTTTTTACATATACAAAAAGAAGATTATTTGGTTTGAAAAATAAATCATGCTCATTTTATCATGTATGAAAAACAAAAGATTTGATTTGATTTCTTTGAAAAATGATTGGAGTTATCTTTGACAAATGCAAAAATGAAATGTTTTTATTTGAATTTTTTGAAAAGTGAATAGTACTCTTATTTGATATGGGAATCTTTTCAAATTTGAAATTGAAAACTCATTTGCCTATAAATAGCTCACTTGAGTTTTGTAAAAATCACAACAAGAGCTTACACATCTATTACTAAGTTTTGCATCATTCTTTCAAAACTCTCATTCTCTCTTTTCTAAAGTCTTGAGCCTTAATTCTTGTTCTTGTTGAGAGAGATATATGTTGCGCTGTATTATTTCTATCTCACTCATTGAGGAGTGTACTTTAATAGTCTACCCACTATCAACTTTTGTATCAGTAAGAGGGTGGGTATAACCCTTGTGTGTGGAAGGTGTTCTACATAAGAAATAGTTGAATCACCAAGTGTAAGGGGATTGGAAGTGTAGAAGGTGTTCTACACAGATTCTTTGGAGCGGTGCTGCTCAAAGGTGTAATATGTTTCTATCTCCACCTAGAGTAGATTGACTAGTGAATTTGGGATCTTCAAGGGATAGCTTGAGGCGAGAACGTAGGCAGTGGGGCTGAACCTCGTAAAAATACTGAGTTTAATTTTTCTTACCTTAGTTTTTATATTTCTTGCTTCTTTATATTCTATTTATATTTTATATTGTGTATTTGATTTATAAGTATTAATTTTTATAATATAACACAATTCACCCCCCCTCTTGTATTTGTCATCTGGACAACAATTGGTATCAGAGCAATAGCTCTATTATAAGATTAACTATCTGTTGATTTAAGATCATATGGCTAACATTGCAGCTACTTTCGCTGAAGGTCAATCTAGTAGTCGACCTCCGCTATTTTGTGGAGATAATTATACTTTTTGGAAAGCTAAAATGAGAATATTTCTTCAGTCTCAAGTTCGAGAAATCTGGAAATGTATTGTAAATGAGTCTTATATTCCAATAAAAATTATTGATGGAGTAAATGTCAAAAATGAAGAGGAAGAGTTTGATCGCGAAGACGATAGACTTTATACTGTGAATGTAATGGCTATGAAGTTTCTATATAATACTCTCAATGGTAATGAATTTAACAGAATAATGACTTACAGGACAGTAAAGAAAATTTGGGACAGCTTGGAAGTAACCTAGGAAGGAATTTCGCAAATTAAAAAATCAAAAATTTATATTCTTACGCATGAATATGAAATGTTCAAAATGAATAATGATGAATTTATCTCTTTTATGTATACTCGTTTTACTAATATTATAAATAGTTTGACATCTCTTGATAAAGTTTATTCCAGTTTAGAGATAGTAAGGAAAAGTCTCAACTCCTTGCCAAAACGTTGGGAATCAAAAGTAACGGCGATTCTTGAAACTAAAAATTTTAAAAAACTCGAAGTAAATGAACTCATCAGGTCACTTATTACCCATGAGTACACATTGAAAATAGGAGAAGAATAAAAAAAAAAAAAAAGAAGAGCTTGGCACTCAAAGCCATTACTCATGAAAGTGAAAGCGATGAAAATGAAGAAAGCGATGACGAAGAAATTGCAATGATCACAAGAAGATTTAAGAGATTCTTGAAAAATAAAGTTTCTCCAAGGAAACCTTTCAAAAAATCTTCCAACAAAAATACAGGTAAAAATGATTCATTAATTTATTATAAATGTAAAAAGTCAGGACATATCAAGGTAGATTGTCCCCTACTAAAGAAAGATCGATACAAAGACAAGAAAGCAATGAAAGCTACATGGGATGATGATTCAAGTAACTCAAACAGCGACGCAAGTAATGAAAAATCTACAAATTTTTATCTTATGGCTAAAGATGATCTTGAAGTGACACATCTTGAAAATCTTTCTTATGAACAATTGCAAAATACTTTGAAAGAGGTATATGAGGAATTTGAAAAATTGGGTATTAAGTATACCGCTTTGAAAAAGAAAAATTCTTCTTTAATAAATGAAATTGATGTTTTAAAAAAAGAAAATATAGTTTTAAAAGATGACAATGATGAACTGAAAAAGAAAGTAGCTGATTTAGAAAAGATTGTTGAAAATTTCACAAATGGAAAAAGAAATTTCGAAAAACTTCTTGGTAATCAAATATGTGTTTTTGATAAAGTAGGATTGGGATACATGTCAAAAGAAAAACTCAAACCTTATAAAAATTTCTTTGATAAGCCCATTAAATCAAAACCAAACTTTCAAAATTCTTTTCTTAAAAATAGATTTGTCAAAAAAATACATTATTATAATCACTCAAGTTTTTCAAGTATGTTACATGTTATTTGTAATTTTTACAATAGAAATGGTCATAACTATCATATTTGTCCTATTAGAAGAAAACATACAATGACTATTAAGGCTATATGGATACCAAAAATTCTTTTTTTTTCTAATACTAATAAATAAAGGACCCAAACAATATGGGTAACAAGAAAAATTATTTTAATTGTTTTTGTAGATATGCATGAAATCTTCCGTAAGTAAAACAAGATGGTTTTTAAATAGCAGATGCTCAAGACACATGACAGGAGATAAAACTAAGTTCATTGATCTTACTCATAAAGAAGAAGGACATGTGACATTTGGAGACAATTCAAAAGGGAAGATCGTGGGAATAGGTAAAGTTGGTAATAAGTATTCTCTCATAATTGAAGATGTTCTACTTGTTGAAGGTCTAAAACATAATCTTTTAAGTATAAGTCAATTATGTGATAAAAGATTTACAGTTACATTAAAAAAGAATAAGTGCATTATTTTGAATAATCATGATTGTAATGTTTGTTTTATTGCTCTTAAAAAGAATAATGTTTATATAATTGAATTTGAAGAAATTGCCTTACAATATCCTATTTGTTTAAGCTCAATATGAAAATAGTTGGTTATGGCATAGAATGTTAGGTCATGCAAATATGGAACTTATTTCTAAAATTTCAAAAAATGATCTTGTGAGAGGTTTGTCAAAAGTAAACTTTTTTAAAGACAAAATCTGTGATGCATACCAGTTTGGTAAACAAACAAAAACTTCTTTCAAAATCAAGAAGCATATTTCCACTACTAGACCTTTGCAACTAATACACATGGACCTTTTTGGACCAAACAGAGTTGCGAGTCTGGGAGGAAAATGTTATGCATTTGTTATTATTGATGATTTCTCTAGATATACTTGAGTCATCTTTCTCGCTCATAAAGATGAGGTACATAATACTTTTATCAAACTATGTAAAAAAATTCAAAATGAAAATGGCTATATTATTTCAAACATCCGAAGTGACAGGGGGAAAGAGTTTGTCAATAAAAATATTGAATATTTTTGTGATGAAAATAGTTTTCTGCATAATTTCTCTGCTCCTCAAACTCCTCAACAAAATGTGGTAATAGAGAGGAATAATAGATCTATTCAAGAAATGACAAAAATAATGCTTAATGAAAATAGTTTACCTAGTTATTTTTTGGTCGAAACGGTAAGTACTGCATGTTATGTTATAAATAGAGTTATATTAAGGTCTAAATTAGATAAAACCTCTTATGAGCTTTGGAATGAGAAAAAGCCCAATATTGGTTACTTTTATATGTTTAGATGCAAATGTTTTACACTCAATGACAGAGATAATTTAAGAAAATTTGATGCAAAATATGATAAATGTATCATTTTTGGGTATTCAACAAATAGTAAAACTTATAGAGTATTCAATAAAAAGACTTTGACTGTACAAGAATCTATGCATGTAGTATTTGATGAATCTAACCCTCTACTTTCTAAGAAATCTATTGATGAAGAATCATAATGTACAGATAACAAAATTAGTCTCAATCTCAACAAAGAGAATACAATGGAAGAAATTCAACATGAAAACATCAGGAAAGATTATCAAGACTTAGTACAAGATGCAACCAAACAGTGGAAATATGTAAAAGATCATCCAGTGGAACAAATTCTAGGAGAATCTTCACGAGGTGTAAGTACTCGATCATCTCTTAGAAATATTTGTAATCGCACTGCTTTTCTATCTCAAATTGAACACAAAAATATTGATGAATCACTTATTTATGAATCATGGTTTTTAGATATGCAAGAAGAGCTAAATCAATTTGAAAGAAATAGTGTATGGACACTTGTTCCTAGACCCAAAAATCATGCTGTTATTGGAACAAAATGAGTTTTTAGAAATAAGAAAGATGAGTCTAGAATCATCACTAGAAACAAGACTCGACTTGTAGTCTAAGCTTTCAATCAAGACGAAAGAATCGATTATGATGAAACGTATGCACCTGTCGTAAGATTAAAAGCTATTTGAATGTTACTTGCATATGCATGTTATAAAAATTTCAAACTTTCTCAAATAGATGTTAAAAGTGTTTTCTTAAATGGTTTTGAAAATCATATTTCTCCTAATCATGTTTTTAAACTCGTAAAAGTATTATATGGACTCAAACAAGTTCCTAGAGTTTGAAATGAGAGGTTTAGTGGTTTCTTGATTAAAAAATGTTTTTCAAGAGAAAAGATCGATACAACTCTTTTCATCAAATATGAATATGATGATATTCTTCTAGTTCAAATTTATGTTGATGATATAATATTTGGTGTTACTAATGAAAATATGTGCCAAGATTTTGCTAAGACATGCAGGAAGAATTTGAAATGAACATGATGGGAGAACTTAATTTTTTTCTTAGATTACAAATCAAGCAAGCAAAAAGTGAAACATTCATTAATCAGTCAAAATATATCAAAGAGTTACTCAAAAAGTTTGAGATGGAAGATGCGAAGATAATTGGAACACCAATGAGTCCAACCACCAAACTTGATAAAAATGAAAGCGGTAAGCCAGTTGACTCAAAGGTATATCAATGTATGATTGGTAATTTATTATATTTGACAGCTAGTAGACCTGATATTATATTCAGTGTATGTTTATATGCACGTTTTCAATCATCTCCAAAGCAATCTCATTTAATTGCAGTCAAGCGTATTTTTAGATATCCTGCCGGTACCATTGACTTAGAGTTATGGTATCATAAACACACTTCTTTCGATCTTATTAGTTATTCATATACAGATTATACTGGTTGTAAAGTTGATAAAAAAAGTACTAGTGGAACATGTCATTTTTTAGGTCATGCACTTGTTTCATGATTTAGTAAAAAGTAAAATTTTGTTGCATTATCTACTGCTAAGGCAGAATATGTTGCTGCAGACAGTTGTTGTACTCAAGTTCTTTACATGAAGCAATAACTTGAGAATTTTAAACTTATGTACAATCATATTTCTATTAAATGTGATAATACTAGTATTATAAATCTTTCAAAAAATCCAATACAACATTCTAGGACCAAACATATTGAAATTAGATATCATTTTCTTAGAGATCATGTGCAAAAATGTGATATTATACTAGAATTTATAAGTACACACGATCAATTGGCAGACATTTTTACAAAATCTCTACTAGAAGATAGATTATGCATGATTAGAAGAGAAATAGAAATGATGCATTCCATGAATATCTGCGAGATATTTTTATTCCATTATCTCAAATGACCTACAGAAACTTGAGACGTTTAGCCTCATCATTCAAATGCATTTGCTCCTCATAGATCATCATGCCATCCTTAGCTAAAAGATTAGGCAATCGAAATAAAGAGACAAGCAAGGATTTTAAATCCTTATTCTGTTGCTTTAAGTCTACTATTTTTCTATTAGACTTTTGAACAAGTCGTTGAAGAACATTGATCTTCTTATTAAGCTTCTCTATCTCGCGGGTTTTGGACTGAAACCGAGTGGAAAAAGCGACAATGGACGATGAGTATCAAGTTCCGAGACTCACAAGCTCATAAATGGCATTATGATCTGATTTATTAGTCAAATCAGTATTTTGCTGCTTCATGGCACCTACGACAGATGCAAAAATAGATTGATCACGAGACTGAAAGAAAATTGATGAGCCATTAAAATTTTGTAAAGTGAGAATGAAGATGAATTACAGTAATGAGAAGAAGATTTGATGCGGATTAGACAAAATTAATGATTGCTTTTATAAAGATGGAAATAAGTAGAAGACAAACTGTCATCTCTTCAAATCTTACTTAGTCAAGTTTACAAGATATGTCGGATGCATATTGTCAAAAGTTACCGAACTAAGCTAGCGAGATTAATTATAATTGTCCATATTTCTCTCGTGAAACGCTGCCATTATCTGCTGATGTTGACCCTGTGCTTGAACTCTTATTCGTTCCGATTCCTCTATTCGAAATTTTAGAACACGAGCTAATTCCATCAAATCTTTATTTTCTTATGTTAAACATATTATTTTTTCTACCTTTATTTGAAAGTTTTTGATGCAGAATAGATATTTGATTGTTAAGTCAATCAAACTTATTTGCCCTTGCTAGTAATCTCTGAGACATGGTCGTAACAGATGCAGCATATTGAGCACTAAGAGTTCTTGATGCTGCAATAACCTCAAAATCAGTCCTACCAGAAAAATGCATCTCTGCTTCTATCATGGTGTTGACAACCTCAAGAGATAAAATGACTAGTTAAGACGGTTCCTGATTCAAATCCGAAAGATTATTAGACGAAATTTTCTCCACCATTTTATCGTTTTGAATAAATAGAAATTGGATTAATGAGTGGTGTGAAAGTTTATTTGAGTATCCGACAGGTGAAAATGGTCATTTAAACAGCAACTTTCAAATCTCGATAATATTTAATTTTTTAACAACATCACGCGAATTTGAATCTACTTCCACACCGATTGCTAGTGCTAGGCCTCCAACCTTTGCAGGTTTTATCGGACACGCGTGGCTCCGCACCGAATTGCCAGAACTAGGCCTGCAGCTTTTGCTGCCCTTGTCGGATACGGATAACTTTACTTATTTAACTTCAAATCTCTGCAACATCTAATTCGTCAATAACATCAAAAGGATTTAAATCTTCTTCTGCACTAAGACGATAACGTTCGGCTCTAACCTTTGCAAGCTTTGTCGAGTATGGGTGATCCCAATTATTCAACTCTCTACAACTTTTACTAACACACAATTTTATTTAGTTATTGCTTATTGCAAAATAAAAATAAAAAATTTTACTGAAACCAATTACGGTTCATTTTTAATGATGCCAAAAGGAGGAGAAGTTTTATACGTAAATATTTTAGATTTTTAACTCTATTATATATGCTAGAATTATGTTTATTTATTGCTTGAAAAACTAACGTATATTCTTAGGGGGAGTTTAAGCATTACTGCAAGTCTCAAAATTCTACTAAGTATTTGTCATCATCAAAAAAGGGAGATTGTTGAATCCAAGGTTTCAAATTTCGTATCTACGTATGGATTTTGATGATAACAAATAAATTCAAATCTCAAACTCAAATTATTTACGCAATGGAGCGAAACGCACATCAAGTATAAAAGAACAAGTCTACAATTAAAACTCATAGATTATTTTTGTACATCTCTTGATAAAATTCGTAATTGGATTAAGACTCCAAATTACTATTTTTTCTCATAAAACATCAAATTACTTTTTTCACATATGCAAGACAATTTTAAATGTCTTAGTTTTGAAAATTATGTTTTTCACATGTGCATAACATCATCAAACAAAATAATTTCGAAAATTATATTTTTTATATAAAAATTTAAATTTATAAGATGATTGATTATCATATTTGACATGTGCATATTTTGTTTGAAAGTCTTGAAGGGGAGTGATGTATTTTTCTGACAAATGTAAAAAGTATATGATTTTGTTTGAAAATCTTAAAGGGTGGTTATGTGCTTTTTTGACAAATGCAAAAGATAGATGATTTTGTTTGAAAATCTTAAAGAGTTGTTGTGTGTTTTTTTGACATATGCAAAAAGAAGATGATTTGATTTGAAAAATAAATCATACTCATTTTGTCATGTATGAAAAGTAAAAGATTATGTTTGATTTCTTTGACAAATGAATGGAGTTGTCTTTGACAAATGCAAAAATGAAATGTTTTTATTTGAATTTTTTGAAAAGTGAATAGTGCTCTTATTTGACATGGGAATCTTTTCAAATTTGAAATTGAAAACTCATTTGCCTATAAATAGCTCACTTGAGTTTTGTAAAAATCACAACAAGAGCTTACACATTTATTACTAACTTTTGCATCATTCTTTCAAAACTCTCATTCTCTCTTTTCTAAAGTTTTGAGCCTTAATTCTTGTTCTTGTTGAGAGAGATATATGTTGCGCTATATTGTTTCTATTCACTATCAACTTTTGTATCAGTAAAAGAGTGAGTATAATCCTTGTGTGTGTAAAGGGTGTTCTACACAGATTTTTTGGAGCGGTGCTGCTCAAAGGTGTAATATGTTTCTATCTCCATCTAAATAAGATTGACTAATGAATTTGGGATCCTCAAGGGGTAGCTTGAGGCGAGGACGTAGGCAGTAGAGCTGAACATTGTAAAAATACTGAGTTTGCTTTTTCTTACCTTACTCTTTATATTTCTTGCTTCTTTATATTATGTTTATATTTTATATTGTGTATTTGATTTATAAGTGTTAATTTTTATAATATAATCCAATTCACCCCCCTCTTGTGTTAGTCATCTGGGCAACAGACCTGTTGTCCAAACACCAAAGGGTGTAATATCTATCAGATATAAGTGAGTATTTATACGAAAGCGTAATGATAAAATGAAATTGTGCGATACAAAACACGATTTTTCGCACAAGATTTCCTACAGAAACCCGATATTAGTTATGAGAAAACATATTTCTTTACTTTGAATGCAATCCCATTCAGATTTTAATCAGCTTGATTATAAAAGGATTAGATATGCAGCTGATGGATATGGTCACTGCATATTTATAAGAATCATTAGATCATGCATATATAAAGATATATAATGCTTGAAGCATCTAATCTAAGTACATGTAGAAGTATGTACTTTATAAAATTTCAAAAATCTTTATATGGGTTAAATCAATCCAGATGCATGTAGTATAATTGAATCAGTGAGTATCTATTGAAAGAAAGATTTGAGAATAATCTTATATACCCATGTGTCAGAACCCAGATTTGTCATTATTGTAGTTTACGTTGATGATTTACCTTATTAGAACTCCTGAATAGATCACAAGAACTGCTATATATAATTGATTTGAAAACAAAAGATCTTATTAATCAAATGTTAGATGAGTTACAAAAATTTGAGACTTCTAGTCTCATCTGCTCTTCACAAAACAACATGACATCCTTATCTAAAAGATTAGGCAATCGAAATGAAGAGGCAATCAAGAATTTTAAATCTTTATTATATTATTTTAAATCTACGATTTTTCTATCAGACTTTTGAACGAGTCGTTGAAGTACAGAAACCTTCTCATTAAGCTCCTAAATCTTACGATTTTTGGATTGTAATTGGTTGTAAAATCCAACAATAGAATATGAGTATTAAGTGCTGAGAGTCACCAGCTCATAAACAGCTTCACGATCTGACTTATTAGCCAGATTATTCACTTGCTACAACATGGCACCCACGGAAGATGTAGGAACAACTTGTAACTGAGATAAATAATGCCTCATATATTAATCGTGAGAAATATTGAAAGGAAACTGATGAGCCATTGAAAATTTGTAGAATAAGAATGTAAATATAAATGAATTATAGATATGAGAAAAAAATTTGATGCGTACTAAATGAAATTAAATATGGTTCTTATAGAGATGGAAATAAGAATAAGACAAATCATCATCTTTTCAAATCTCACTTAGTCAAGATTACAAGATATGCTGGATTCATAATTTCAAAAGCCAGTGAGATTAATTGCAGCTATCCCTATTTTCTTGTAAACGCTGAACCTCTACCGTTAGCTGCTGTTGTTGACTTTGTATTTGAGCTCTCTCTCGTTCCAGCTCTTCTATTCGTGTTTTCAGATCACGAGAATACCAGTCTACAAATTTCTTCAGCTTTTTGTTTTCTTGTCTTAAATTTTTATTTTTTCTATCTTTAGTTGCAAACGTTTAATGCAACTCAGATATTTGATTTTTAAGATGATCAACCTCACTTGTTCTCGTCAGTAGCTTCTAAGACATGGTTGTAAAAGAGGCAGCATTTTGAGTACTGAGGATTCTTGATACTGCAATAATTTCAGGATTAGTTTTAATATAAATATATATATCCGCTCCTATCATGGTGTTTACAGCCTTAGGATAAAATATGAGTGGTTAAGGTATAAAAGGTTCATGATTCAAATCTAGGACATTATGATTTCTATCAGACATAATATTGTTTTGGATGAACAACAACTAGGCCGTATATAAACAAATTCTCCCTAATAATGTCGAATTAGGAGGAGAAAATTTTAGATTAGAATATTATCATATTCTCTCTAATACATTAGTTAGATGAAAATTATGTTTGAATTCTTAACCTGTTATATATGTTGAAATCATGTTTACTTATTACTTGAAATACTAACGTATATTATCAATGAGAGTTTATTACTGCAGGTATCAAATTTTTACTAAATCTGTTAACCAGATATTATCTTCCACATCTTCAAATTACTTAGATATTATTGCAATTGATGAAACAAGTAGAGAGTGTATTTGGTTGAGATCAATGACTCAACATATGCAGACAAAATATGATCTTTCATAATCAATGATAGCCCAACAATTTTATATGAAGATAATACTACTTGTATCACTCAAATTAGAAAATCATATATACGATCAAGTGAGAATCTGACAGAATTATTCAAGAAGACATTACCAACTGTGACATTCAAAATAATTGTGCATATCATTGGAATGTGAAAACTTAAAAATCTATCACCATGCACTTTTCAGGAGGAGTAAATGTTTCGAAAACTTGTGCTGATTGTACTCTTTTTCTTTCGCTAAGGTTTTATCCCACTGGATTTTTCTTTGCAAGTTTTTAATGAGACAATTTTAAAAATACTAGAGATACATAAGAATACTGTACTCTTTTTCTTTCGCCATTGATTTTTCTTCCCACTGGATTTTTTCTTGGTAAGGTTTTAACAAGACAGATTTTTTATGGGTGGTCATTCAAGGGGGAGTGTTGTAATCAAATAATGTAAGGGGGTAATAAATGACCTCCCATGCATTCCTCCCCCCACCCCACTTTGTTTTCTTTCTCCTCTCTTTTCTTGTTCCTCACTTGTGTTATATGAATAATTCATTTCTCTTTTCCTCTCAGTCCTCAATTCTCTATATAAAGCGAATTGAGAACGTATTATGTACACATACAAAAATAAGTAAGGAAGAAATGAAGAGAAAGAAAGAAATAATTCTAAATATTTTCTCTTATATTTTTTCTTATAATAATAATTTTATTTTAGTTCTATAATAATAAGTTGTTATTAGTTAAAAGAGAAACAACTTTTTTTCTTGTCTTTTCCTATAAATATTTAAAGAATTATTTCTATATGTAATAGGGAAATAATGCCTCACACAAATATTTGTATCCCGGCACACAACTTCTGAAAAACAAGCTTCACGACTCTTTTGGTTGTTTAAATTGTTACCATATTTTTTGGACTTGAACTTTGAATATAATTACCCTATTTTTTACTCTGTTTTTCCCCATGGTTAACCATACCATCTTTGTTTTCATTATGTAAATCATGCTTAACCTATACCACATGAGGAAATCATGACAGCAAAAGCCTGTTAGCTATAGTCGATAGACATTTGTTGGGTAGAAGACTAAGAAATGTGTTTTTTTGTTTCCCCGAAAATTCATCTCTTAAAACTTCAAGTTGGGTTTTTTTTTTTCAAATGTATTTGTTTTTATAAAAAAGTTGGAAGGTAGGAGTTATAAGAGAAATGTATTTGTTTTTATTTCGTCATTTTTATTTTAATGACAGTGAAAGTACTTATGGATTAGACATAGTGGCTGTTTGTATGATTTCTCTCGACATCTACAGTTCTTAGATTTATTTTATTGTTTGTAGCAAAATGGTGATATCAAGAAAACATGGGAGTTTTGACTAATATCATTTGGATTCTCAGACAACTTGCAAGTTTAATTCTTCATTAAACTGTTTTTTTTTTTTTTCATTCTGAAACTTTTGTTTTTCTCATTAAACTTTAAAGTATGGCTGAATGCTTTTGTGAATGCATGGAAGAAATTAATAATTAGGTTGAGGTAAGAAAAAGTTAAAAAATAATAATTTTATTGTTTACTAAATTTTTTAATTATTATATAAGTGTATTTGCAAAATTTTTAAAAACATATATTTTTTTCATTAAACTTTAAATTATGGCTGAATGCTGTTCTGAATGCATGAAAGAAAATAATAATTAGGTTGAGATAAGAAATAATTAAAAAATCATAGTTTTATTGTTTACTAAAATTTTTAATTATTATATAAGTGTATTTGCAAACTTTTTAAAAATATATTATTATTATTATTATTAAAATATATAATATTATATTATTATTTAAACTTTAAAATGGTCAGACGAATGTGAACTATCTAAAAGATGTAGACTATAGCTAAGATGATAGATTTTAATTTCAACTTAGACTTGGCAATGGCTACATCATTGCCAATGCTCTAATGCAATTTACATTTATTTATTTTTTCTTATTTTAAATACTTTTTAAACATGTTTAAATGTTTTTAAAAAACATAAAAAAATATCAATGCACTAACAATTAATTCGTTAACCATTAAGCAAAAGTAAAATAATATATATATATATATGAACAATCAAAATGAATAGGCAAATTGAGACGTATAGTAGTATTTTTCTTAAAATTTTAAGTTATATTATTTATGTAATATGTACAGTATATACAACATAATATATATATATAATATAAATTTTTTTTTTTTGATTTGTTCCAATTTTTCAAATCATGAAACTCGAAACCTTTAAAGCCCCGTTTGAATTTAAAAGTGGCTTAATTCATTTCTATTTTATTATTACATTTTTATAATTTTTTATACAAAATAAAATTTCTATATACTGTTTCAAATTCTAATATATATATTTCAAATCTTAATACATTTTTTAAAAATCTCAATATATATTTTTTAAATTTTTAAATAATAATAATATTAAAAAATAAATTAAAATTTTTTTTATCTCATTTTATCTTTAAATTTAAACGAGACTTTAATTGCTTTCGGTTCCGAGAAATGGAACTAATCGAACCACTATTAAACCCAGTTAGTCAGATTGGTCGATTTTTTATTTTTTATTTTTATTATAACTTTATCTTACAATCCCAATGGCCCGTGTTCTTAGACTACTCAACTATTATTTATTATTATTTATAAATTATTCATCACTACCTAGTACAAGCTATTTTACTATTATTTGTAAATTATTTCAGCTTCTCTTAATATTCAAACAGTGGTCAAGAGTGTTATAGCCTTTCTTTCGTCATTATCAAATATATTTGCCTGCATTATTTTATGAAAAAACAGAGAAAACCGACAAGAAAGTTACATTATAACCAACGGGCAATATTAATTGTTATATATAATTATAGAGTGTTTGATTATTGTGTAATCATTTTAGAAAAAAATAGTTAGAATTTATTATTAAAAACTTTTTTTTAATATAAATCTCATATTTATTTATTTTTATTAAAAAGATTATGTAATGATAATATTTGTACACGATTATAAATATTATTTATTATAACAAATTAATTGGTGGTGAATTGGAGTGATTGTGTACATTACATGAAGTTAAAGCGAGAATTCTGAGTGAATAAACTTCTATTTTTTTTTCTCAGTACTTAATCTTATTTGTTTTTATAGATAAAATAAGATGAAATAAAAATTAAAAATTAAATAAAATATTATTACAATATACATTTTAAATATTATTTTTATTTTAAAATTGTAAAAGAATTAAATTGTTTATCTTATTTTATTTTGTGTTAGATTTTAAAAAAATATAATAATTAAATAAAATAAGATGAGATGATAATTATTGTAAAACCAAATGAGGCCTTATCATTTGTTAAATTCCCCTAATATATATAGCTTCTTAAACAGGATCTAAAAATCTAAAAATCAACCATGCATATATAACCTAGCTAGTACAATTTGTTGCATGTTTTAGTTTTCGACTTTTCCTTTAATTTTTTTTTTAAAATTTTGGTCGTCTGTATTAAAGTTTTGAATATTATATCGGTATTGGTATCGATGAAGGCATTATAATAAAATATTTCGATACCAGTATCGTTTCGTGTACCATTTTAGAATAGTCTATTTATAAAAAAATTATATATATAAATATACATATAAATTATATTTTAAAAAAATAGTTAATATATGAATAGATTATATATAAAAATACATATATATAAATAATCTGATCTAAATTGAGGTAAAAAAAGTAAAAAATAAAATAAAATAGAATTCGATACGATCGATACAGGTTGATACGACCGAAATATCGGCCGGTATTTTGGTCGATATGAATCAAGTAATGTATTTATATCGTTCAAATGATTGATACGGCATGTACTAACCATATCGATCGATACGATACGTACCAAAAATATTGGTATGTACTGTAGAACAATGGTTTGGTTTAATGCAATACTAACTTTCAGAGAAAATAAAAAAACCTAGCTAGTATAATTAATTGAATTTCGCTCCAAGAAAAAAAAAAATTGAATTTCAACATCATTCATGATATGACATGACCTTAATTTGCCTTGCCCTTACCTTTCAACTTTCGTCGAAGATGCCAAAGTACTATGACTAGTATTAATCAAAGATAGATGCTTTAACCTAGCTAGCATATAATACCCCTAAAGCCACCTATTTGGAAAGATTGTAGATAACCAGATGATTAATAAAAAGTTCAAAAGGCTGTAACTCTTTTAAGTTTGGAACTGTTGGAAAACTTCTTATACACATAAGCAACAATTAAACAGAAAATGCATTTAGGAAACGATAGATCACTTCCATATATCACAATCCGAGAGCGAGAGCCAATTGCAAGTTGAATATATAATAACCTTTTACATTGGCAAGGACGAGGAACCACAGCCGACCAGATAGACTAGCCATGAATAATTAATTAAGCTCCCAAATAATGAAAGGCTGATACTTGTCAAAAGAATACAAAAGAGTTGTGGAGACTAGTTATCATGTTTATAAGCTAAAGCTAGCTGAATGAATTGGATGGCACAAACCTTTGCTTTCAGAAGTGATCAGACCCCTGATCTCTTCCTCGGATGCTTTCCTAAACGTCACGTGAGTAAGCCTCACGGCCGGGCTCCACCGGAAATACAGTACTTGTTGTCGTTGGGTGTTCGTGTGGCTACCATTTGCTGCGACCTATTTATTATCAGATTGCGATGGAGATTTCTCCCGTCATTGTGCTGATCTGTTGGATATATTTCTTCTCCCTCGGCAATTTTTTTTTTACTATTTTGTTCTGAAAAAATTTCTACCTTGCTTCAAAAGGAATTTGTTTTAGGCTAAAAAAAAAACCAAAAAAAAAAAGAATTTGTTTTAGACTTAATGTGCAGCATCTCTTTCCTTTCTTAAAAATTAAGGAATTTAAAAAAAATGCATGATATTTTTTAGGATATTAGAGTCAAACTTTTTAGTAATATTTTTCATCTATTGATTTGATTGTTGGGGATTTGGACCTCCAAATTCCCTTTATCAATATCTATTTCTGATAAAATATTAAGAAAAATAGAAAAATAAACACAATAAAAAAATTTACGTGAAAATTCCAAAAATAGGAGAAAAACTACTAGATCTAGAGAAGAAAATCCACTATGTGAAAAATTATTATAATCACTCAATTTTTCTCTTCACCCTAACGATATCCACAAAAATTTCTCCACTAGTAAAACTTTAATTTTCATCTATTTTCCTTTTTACATATAAAAAAAGATAACAGAAGAATTTTCTTAAAGTAAAAAATTATTAAATAAGTTTCTAACTGATGTACTAAAGCAAAAATGTTTAGCTTTCTTATATAGGCCTTGGCCTTGCCCTTTCGCCTACATCTTTCCCATGTGAGATTTCAAAGAAATAAAAAACTAACAATCTCCACCTTACGGCTTTGACTGATCCTATAGCCACGCTCTATCGCAATGAAGATTTTCATAATTTTCGCTATCATACTCCACCATAAAAGCACACTCACTCAAAATAAACCAATTCTAAACATTTCACTTTGACTTATATTGAAAATAACCTTACTGAAAAATTATGGTGCAACTCTCACGTTTGGCTTTCTAGAAAGTTCATCAGTTATCGACATGAATTTTTATTACACACTATGCATTAATGTCAAACCAATGCCTGTGTGCAAATTTGTGGAACAACTAACATTAATACATCCTCTATCATGGCAATTTTGAAAGTAGCAGCATGCCATAAAGATGTACATGTCTCTTTTTAAGAGACATCGTCTTCTATGGAGAGAGAGACACAATGTTAGTTTTATACTAATATCTCCATTTACTGAATTGGAATCACTTGTCGAACCGGCTCCACCTCTTGTTGACAACTTTTCTTGACGTGCTCAGGTTGTCCATACCTCCAGCAAATTGCTGGTTTCATGAGTTGGTCAATGCATTGTGTAATCCTGATGGAATCAAAATATCTCTGACTTGCACTTGCCACAAGTCAAAATTGATTTTTCCATCAAATTTCTCTACTTCCATTCTTGATATTATCTCGATAAATTTTATCGTATAAATGAATAATACCCACTAAGTAAGTTCTCAGGAAAGACTGATTTTTCTAGACAGAATTTCAAAGATCCTATAAAAGATTAGAGGATCACAATAGATACACTTAAAATTTTCAATCTCCTAGACAGAACCTTCTTAGACCATACATATCCACACTATCACACCAATATTCTACTCTGCCAAAAGAATCTAGTGCCTTTGATACTACTTGTTAGGAATCTGGACCTCCAAATTTCTACCCATCAGGATATACTTTTGACAAAATATAAAAAAAATAGAGAAATAAACACAATATAAAAATTTATGTGAAAACTCCCAAAACAGGAGAAAACCTACCAGACCTAGAAAAGAAAATTCACTATGTGAAAAATTGTTACAATCACACAATTTTTCTCATCATCCCAACGATATTTATAAAAAAATTTCTACTTGAAAAACTTTACTTTCACCTCTTTTATTTTTTAAAAATAAAAAAGGATAACAGAGAAATTTTTCTAAAGTAAAAAATTATTAAATAAATTTCTAACTAGTGTACTAAACAAAGAGGTTTAGCTTCCTTATATAGGCCTTAATCTTGCCTTTTCACCCATATCCTTTTCATGTAGGATTTCAAAGGAGCAAAAAACTAACACTAATAAGGTCTACTTATAAAAGTACGATAAAAGATTGATCCATAAATGAGGAGAAGTGAAGAAAATCCTATATAACTTTGGAAGAAATTTATCTTAAATTTTATATAAGACATTCTCTAATATAATATGGATATAGTGTATGCAACTGAAAATGCCTTTATATGAGGTTTTATATGGAGTCGAAAGATCGGCACTTTCTAAAAGGATCTTTTAAAAAAAAATTGTATGGACTTTTTTATATTCTAACCTCCATAATATTGGGTTCATTCCCCTCCCCGCACTCCCCGCACTCCTTTATTGTATATATAAAAAAAACATCTATAATATAATAAGTGTAATGAAATGTAAGGATTGGAGGGACGATTGCCGCCCCCTATCCCACCACCAAAATTATGTGAATGACCCCACCATTATTATTTTAAATTTTGCATAGTGACTTACGTAATAACTTCAAAACCTATAAATAGGGGTTTCAGTTGTTATGCAATTCATAAGAAAATATAGAGAGAGAAGAAAGTTTCAGTTCTTAACAGTTCCAAAGAGTTTATTTCTTTAATTTTATAACACGTTATCAGCACGACGGTTTTACCAATTTTGAAACTAGTAGTCTTATTTCTTTAATCATGAATCACATTGATGAACTTGTTATCTCTGAGTTGAATGATAAACATATATGTCTGGCTGACAGTGCTATAACTCACACAATTCTCAAAGAAATTTTTTTTTTTTTCAAAATTTAACACTAAGCAAAACTTATGTCCATACCATATCAGGTTCATCAGATTTAATTGAGGGTTCTGGATGAGCTTATATTATGTTGTCTAATGACACCAAATTTTGTATTGATGATACTCTATTCTCTTCACAATTTAGAATAAATTTATTGAGTTTAAAAAATATACGTCGCAATAATTACCATATTGAAACGACCAATGAAGATAGTAAAGAGCATCTTCTTATTACTAAAACAATATTGGGCCAGAAGCTTGTATTAGAAAAACTGTCTGCTCTATATTCTTGATTGTATTATACAAAAATGAGAATAATTGAATTATATATGGTAATGCACTAGAAGTGCATTGATCCCAAAGTATTTATGACTTGGCATGATCGCTTTGGACATCCGGGATCTATAATGATAAGACGAATTATTGAAAATTCGCATGGACATCCTTTAAAGAATCAAAAGATATTTGTACCCAATGAATCTCCGTGCTCTGCATGTTCTCAAGGTAAGTTGATTATCAGACCATCTCCCTCAAAAATCATCGTTGAATCTCCATCATTTTTACAAAGGATTAACGGATATATATGTGAGCCTATTCATCCATCAAGTATACTTTTTAAATACTTTATGATTTTGATTGATGCATCTAGTCGATATTCACATGTTTGTCTACTTTCCACTAGAAATGTTGCATTTGCTAAACTTCTTGCTCAGATAATCAAACTACGAGCACAATTTCCTGAGTATCTACTTAAGACCATTCGATTAGATAATGCAGGTGAATTCTCGTATTAAGTTTTTGAGGATTATTGCATGTCAATAGAAATAGATATTGAACATCCTGTTGCCCACACACACACACACAAAACGGTTTAGCTGAATTTTTGATAAAAAAGTTTCAACTAATCGCTAGACCTTTACTTATGAAATCAAGATTATCTGTTTCTGTTTGGGGACATGCTATATTTCATGCAGTATCATTAATTCGCATTAGACTATTTGCATATCATAAATATTCTCTATTACAGCTTGCATTTGGTCAACAACCAAATATTTCACATCTTCATACTTTTAGATGTGCTGTATATGTTTCAATTGCACCTCCACAACGTACAAAAATGGGCCCTTAACGTAGACTTATGATATATGTTGGCTTTGATTCTCCATTTATTATTAGATACTTTGAATTCCTTACAGGGGATATCTTTAAAGCACGTTTTGAGAATTGTCATTTTGACGAATTCACTTTTCCATTAATGGGTAAAGAAAAGTCGGTGCTTAAAGCACGACAAGATATTACTTGGGATAATAAGACCCTGTCTCAATTTAATCATCCTATAAATGAATGTAAACTGGAAGTTCAGAAGATTATTCATTTACAAAATATTGCAAATCAATTACCAGATGTATTTACTGACACAAAAGGTGTAGTAAAATCTTATATTTCTGCTGTTAATGCTCCAGCAAAAATTGAAGTCCTTGAATGACAAATTGTCAAAACAGCAATAAGTGAGTCTAAAATACACCTGAAGCGTGGAAGAACTATTGGTACAAAAGATAAAATTCCCAGAAGAAAAAGAATGCAAAATGAATTTGGTGTTCCTGAAAAATACGTACCCACAATACAAACTACAAATATAATTGGTACTCCTAAAGAGCTCAAATCTTCTATTTCAAGACTTCCTGAAGAGGAAACTCCTGAAAAGTATAAATCTCCTAAAAAAGGGACATTCTGAACAGGTGTTTCATGAAATATTTTTCCCTGAAGAGGAACAAGTATCTGAAAATAATGAGATCACAATACATTTCATGAATACTTGAGAAATTCTGAATAGAAATAAAACTGTTATCCACAACATATTTTCATATAAAATGGCCCTTGACATTACCAGAAGTAATAAAAAAATGAGCCAAAAATCGTTGAAAAATGTCTACGTATAAATGATTGGCCAAAATGGAAAGTAGCTATTAAAATTGAATTAAATTCGCTAGAAAAATGAGAAATATTTGGATCTATTGTCCATATACCAAATGGTGTAATGCTTGTTGGATATAAGTGAGTATTTGGATATACCAAATGGTGTAATGCGGTTAATGGGTGTGGTCATTGCATATTTATATGGATTCTTAGACCATGACATATATATGAAAATCCCTGAAAGATATAAAATGTCTGAAACATCTACAAGTACATCTAGAAATATATACTCTATCAGACTACAAAGAACTTTATATAAGTTCAAACAATCCGGACGCATGTGGTATAATCGCGAAAGCGAATATCTATTGAAAGAAAGATTTGAGAATAATCTTATATGCCCATGTGTTTTTATTAAGAAATCAGAATCTGGATTTGTCATTATTATGGTTTATGTTGATGATTTAAATATTGTGGGAACTCTTGAAGAGATCTAAAGAACCGCTACATATTTAAAAAATAAATTTGAAATGAAAGATCTTGGCAAAACAAAATTTTGTCTCGGCTTGCAACTCAAGCACTTGTCAAATGAAATTTTTATTCATTAGTTCATGTATACTGAGAAAAGTCTTGAAACATTTTTATATGGACAAATCTCATCCCCTAAGTACTCCAATGATTTTTCGAACACTTGATCTGAACAATGATCCATTTTGTCATTGAGATGACGATGAAGAAATTTTTGGTCATGAAGTATCATATCTCGGTGCAATTAGAGTTTTAATATATCTTGCAAATTGCCGTCGATCAGATATTACATTCTCAGTTAATTTGCTTGCAAGATATAGTTCTGCACCAACTCAAAGGTATTGGAATGACATTAAACATGTCTTTCGTTACCTTCATGGTACGGTTGATATGCGATTATTTTATCAACGTGGATCAAGTCCACAATTGATTGGGTATGCAGATGCAAGTTATCTTTTAGATCCACACAGAGGTAGATTTCAAACTGGATATTTATTTACTTATGCAGATACTGCCATATCATGGAAATCTGTTAAACAGACACTATCTGCTACTTCTTCAAATCATTCAGAGATCATTTCTATTCATGAAGCAAGTCGAGAGTGTATTTGGCTGAGATTAGTAATTCAACATATCCAGGAAAATTGTGGACTTCCCATGATCAATAATAGCCTAACAATTTTATATGAAGATAATACTGCTTGTATAACTTAAATCAGATGAGAATATATCAAATGTGACAGAATCAAACATATTTTACCTAAATTCTTTTATACTCATGAACTTCAAGAGAAATATGAAATTGATGTCAAGCAGATACGATCTAATGATAATCTAGCAGATTTATTCAGAAAGGCATTACCAACTACGACATTCAAGAATATTGTGCACAACATTAGAATGCGAAAACTCAAAAATCTATCGTCATGCACTTTTCAGGGGGAGTAAATGTCATGAAGACTTGTGCTGATTGTATTCTTTTTCCTTTGCTGAGATTTTATCCCACTGGATTTTCCTCTGCAAGATTTTAATGAGACAATCTTAAAATACTTATGAATACATAAGAATACTGTACTCTTTTTTCTTCGCCATTGGTTTTTTTTCCCATTGGATTTTTCCTTAGCAAAATTTTAACGAAACATATTCTTTATGAGTGATCATTCAAGGGGGAGTAATGTAACGTAAGGATTGGAGGGACGGCTACCGCTCCCTATCCCATCACTAAAATTATGTAAATGACCCTATCACTATTATTTTAAGTCTTGCATAGTAACTTGTATAGTAATTTCAATGCTTATAAATAGGGACTTCATTTGTTATAAAATTCATAAGAAAATATAAAGAAAAAAAAATTTCAATTTTTAAGAATTCCAAAAAATTTCTTTTTTTTTTTAATTTTATAATAATAAAGATTTAATAAATATTTAGTATTATCATCTATAAAGAATTCAGCTCAATCTTCTCCTTCGCTAATATATACCTGTTATTTGGTTAATCTGAATCTTATTCAACTCGGAGACCAAACATGAAACATAGATACTGCCCAATTGTATATATAAAAAAAATAATGCAGAAAAGTGGGGGAAAATAAACCCACGTAGTTATGGTTCATCCCACGAAAACTTCCAACGGTTTCTGGAAGAAACGAAACTGGAAGTTTTCAGGACCGTGCAAGTAACTTTAATGCTGTGGACTATAATGTGCTATTTCATGTATACTTGCTGTTTGTATTTAAAATATGGCATCTATTTTCCTCAAAAGGAGTAGACCAAATTTAAAAGTGATGGCGAAATCTAGCTACAATCTGTCACATTCCAATTTCCTAGCCTCTCAAATGTTATTAGAGCGTGCTGCGTGTCCTTTCGTTTGCCCATATATCGATCATTATAATTGTAGGTATTTCTTTCTTTTTTTTTTCTAATAAAAACTCGCAGAAAAATGCTGGATAAATGAACTGATGGCCCAAATGGATCTGTACTAACACCTACATCTGAAAAACAAGGGTCATGATGGAAAGGAATGTCCTTGTGGCGAATAATGCGGTAGGGACTGCATATTTATGGCGAAACACGTACGCGCTATCTTCGTCCACATGTTATCCTCTCAAGTTCAGCACTTCTCAAATGGGAACAAGGGCAAGAAAACTAGGCTTTAATTGCTAATTCTGTCGAATCAGCACCAGCACGAAGAACATGTCAGGCTGCGGAAGAGCAGTGGCAAATTAAAGAGCAATCTTTCTTGCTTCAACGCCTATATAGTCATCTGAAATTGTGAGAACGGATCATTCGTTTTCTGAAAGTTCTTTGCGTCTCTTCTGCAGCATGTTCTTCCACTTCTCACTTCAAATGATTTCTGTGACATTTAGAAGGCTCTGTTTTTAGTTAATTGGTACATCTATTTGCAGAGCAACTGGGGTATGAGTAGGATCAATAAATGTTTTAAGTACAATGGTTCAGCCGACCATTTCTCCTTTCCCAAATTCAAACCCCCACGTTCAATTTATGTAGTACGTGTTTTAGGCTTTTAGCTGCTGTTTCTTTATTCCTTAAGTCTTTCAGGTCAGGGGAATTTCGGTGCTCTTTGAGTACTGTGAGGGGACTCTGTATATCTATTTTTCATTTCCATCTGAAAGAAAATTTGGTAGCTCTAGCTCATCATCTGTCGGAGCATTCGGGTTTCCTCCATCTTCGGACTCCATATAACTAAAGTAGGCTCATTCTATTGTGGTAGGTACAGCGCTTAATAATTCACCGGAAACAGAGACAGAATTGAAAAAATGGAGAAACCAAGAGCAACGCCATCGGAGGTAATCAAACTGCCGGCAAGTCGCGATGTTGGCAGCAGCAGGAAAGGTGAGGGGTCTGAGACACGAGATCAGGGTGGTTTAGAAAACACTTCTAATATTGCTTCGACAGCCATTAGCACAGAGACAAGTGTGAAAAAGTGGATGGCATTTGACAGAGAGGCCGGAAGAAAGCCCGAGTACGGCAATTCTAATTCTTCGGGCGATCAAATTATAAGAACTGAATCTGGCATAGCCGCAAGGGCAGCCGAATGGGGTTTGGTTATGAAGGCAGACGTCGGAGAAGGTAGCTTCAGTGCAGCAGAGGGTAAGAAAAACGACATGGCGAAGTCATCACACGACGGAGACAGAGTTGCCGGAGCGGATCAGTCAAGCAGGACATCGGAGGAATCAAACCATGGATATGAAAGATCGTCGGGATCGTCGGGGGCGTTTCCGAGAGTGTCACAAGAGTTGAAGGCGGCTTTGGCAACTCTACAGCAAACATTTGTTGTATCTGATGCAACAAAACCAGACTGCCCCATCATGTACGCCAGCAGCGGCTTCTTTACCATGACCGGTTATTCTTCAAAGGAGATTATTGGAAGGAACTGGTGAGCTAGCTACCATTTCTCCTTTTTCTTTTTTCTTTGCAATGTTTTTTGTGACGGAACTGGTAAAATTTCTAGCTGGGGTTCCTTGGTTTTAGTCAGAATAGAAGGTAGAAACTGATTCCGAGGGAGAGAACAAATTAATAATTAAGAGATAAATTACATTCTATGAAAAATATCTAAGAACAAATGGAATATAAAAAATTCTATTCTTCATCTTTATAAAATATACTATATGTAATTTTTTAATTATTTAAAATGTGTGATATATAAATGATAAACAAAAAAGTTCAATAGTTTATAAATGAAAACGGAAAAACTATTTTTATATATGTTCCTGTTAACCGTCTGAGACAACGTACGACCATGCTTCAGAAGGTCAGGCCAAAAGGGTTATGGCCTCGAAACCAAACCCGTCGATATTGAATTTCGTACATATCAGCATCCCTCATGTTTAGGGTAATCCATTCTTTATCTAAGATCAGGGTTTATCATAGTCTGGGCAGTGGGCATCAAAATGAGAAAGAAGAAAAAAGCAACTCCATATGGGGAATGACTCCATTGAGAAAAAGGAGGGAAATTGAGCAGTGACTTTAATGGGGTGTTTTGGGTGCAGCCGATTTCTTCAGGGACGGGAAACAGACAGGAATGAAGTGGCCAAAATACGGGACGCAGTTCAAAATGGGAAAAGCTACTGTGGTAGGCTCTTGAACTACAAGAAGGATGGTACCCCTTTCTGGAATCTTCTCACTATCACCCCTATCAAAAATGATAATGGGACGACCGTCAAATTTATTGGGTAAAAATGTTACTCTCTTTCTTTCTTTCTTCGTCATTTTTTCCTTTTCTTTTGTCAAGTCTAGCGATCTAATACCGTGATACCAGTAGAATTGTACGAATGAGTGGAGATTTGTTGGGTACGTGATACGCATGTTTATTCTGTAATCATGATATATACAGTTATGCTGTTCAAGATGAATGTCGGTATCTTGGTACAACTGACTTAAATGTTAGAAACACAAACCATTTCTTTTTCGAGAATCAGTAACATGAACGATCCAATGGGCCAATGGCTTAGAAGTCAATTATTGGAGTTGTATTCTTTGCCATCGAGTTGCAGAGCCTTTTCTTGTTCTCAGCTCTGGCATTGGCATACATAACTTTGTTGTTTTCCCCATTGCAAGAAAGCAAACTTTTGATCATTCTTTCTGATTCTAGTTCTAGTCTTTTCTATGAACGTTGAAAATGCTTTGTCCTGCAAAAGGAGAAGGCAAAATGGAGAAATATATCTATGACCAAGAAAATCCCAAGCGTAAGTATCTCAGCAAACTAAGCGTCAATGGGAGAGACTTTTGGGCTCAATAAAGCTACAATTGGATTTATGGTCTAAACATTATTCAAATTCTATGTAGTTATATATTATGGTTGGAAGAATAGTCAAATTAAAGATCGAGATATTCCAGGGTTGTGAAGTTTCTGTCCTTTTATTTTGTCTATGGCATGTCTTGGGTTGAAATGACTAATGTCTAATTCTTCATGTAAATTTGCATAGCTTGGGATGTTTACACGTGCATGCATCACCTCACAATGTTATCTCCTAGCATTTGTGTCTCTTTTTAATTAATATTTTAGGCCTCTTCCTTAAACGTTATGCTGTCATAACACTTGTGGTTGTTTCAATTTCCATTCCCCAATTTGATCATAAAGAACCTCATATGGTCTTTAGAATGCCTAAATTCTACACCTTAGTCAATGCATTTAATGCATGGACAAATCTCTTAATTTGACATATACCATCTTTTGGGTGCTGAATGATGCTCCTGAACTACATTATCATTATTCATGTCTCAACAATTATTATAAATTTATAACTTATCTTGACTTCTCATTTTTATATCATTCGGTTTTCTGAATTAAAAAAAAAAAAACATAAATCTCCACTTGTCTTTTTCTCCCCATTTTTAATCATGATAGGAGTTGTTTCGTGCAATGTTTTACTTTTTTTCTGTGAATTATGATCCAACTTTATTCTTGATTTTTTTAATGATGTTTCTGCAGAATGCAGGTGGAGGTCAGCAAATACACCGAAGGTGTTAATGACAAGGCATTACGGCCCAATGGGTTGCCCCAGTCGTTAATCCGTTATGATTGTAAGCATGTGTGCCCACTTTTCTATTGGATGTGACCATGCCTTTATTAATAATCATATTTTCTTGTGTGTCAGCTCGTCAGATGGAGAAGGCTTTAGGGTCCATGACAGAGGTTGTCCAAACTGTAAAACATCCTGGATCTCACATGAGTAATGATAGTACCAACAAGCATGAAGAACAGGAAAATTTCAACCTTGATTATGTTCTGCCAAAATCTGCTGAAATTCAGAATATGAATACACCAAGTAGACAAACTCCTCGACCGGATTCCAGGGGTGACGTGTCTAACTCAATTTATTGTCAGGAAGCAGACCACAAATCTAGGCAATCAGGACGCTTTTCGTTTATGGGGTCAGTTTTAATGATTGCCTTTGCTACATTACGGAAAGGATAATGCTAACAGTTACATGTAAATGATTTTTACAGTATGCGAATTGGTGTTTATTACTTGAAGGTTTTGTTCTACGGTGACTGTCGATGTCCTAGCAGACTTATGAGTCCCTTTTGATTCTGTTTGAAGTGTCAAGTTTCCTATTTGATGTGTAAATCTCTGCAGGTTTAAAGGGAGGCTCGAAGAGAAGCCAAGTATAGAACAAGAGGTTTTGATGACTAAAGACGTAGAACACTTGGACGGTTGGGAACTTTCTGAAAGGGAAAGGGATATACGCCAAGGAATTGACCTAGCAACCACATTGGAACGCATTGAAAAGAACTTTGTGATCAGTGATCCTAGACTTCCTGACAACCCAATTGTAAGATGAAAGTCAATTAATTATTTAATTTTATTGTTGAAAAACTTATGATAACTGCTCCAAAAATATGAATTTTAGTTTATCTGATGCTCTGGAATGCAGTGCACTCATCCTTCTCACTGCTTGATGTAATTTTTTCAATCTATTTAACCTGCTTGAATTATTTAGTGCCTTATTCATGGAGAAAGTTTATTTTAACTATGTAAACGTGATACTTCATAGATGTAAAATTGCTTTTCTGAAATTTCTTGCTGCACACTGCTGCTCAGTTTTTAAAATTTCTGTTATCACTGCATACTGCATGTTTTCTTTTGTACTCTGCATGATCATATAGCACCACATAATATTTAGTATGGTTTTTTATAGTAAAGAAATTATGAAAGAAATTATGAAAGTAAAGAAATATTTTATAGTAAAGAAATTATGTTTTCTTTCAGTGCTCTTATTCCAAAAAAGGTAGGGGCTGTGGAGTTGAGAGATTTCAGGCCTATTAGTTTGGTGAATGGTGTTTATGAAATAATCTCAAAGGTGTTGGTCAATCATTTGAGTAGGGTGATGGAGAGTATATTTTACATTCTCAAAATATTTTTGTGAGAGGAAGACAAATTTTAGATTCTGTTTTGATTGCAAATGAATGTTTGGAGAGTAGGCTTAAAATGGAGAAAGCTGGTATCCTTGTTAAATTGGATTTGGAGAAAGCTTATGACCATGTAAGTTGGGATTTTCTTGACTATTTGTTGAGGAGATATGGCTTTGGTGTTAAATGGTGTTCGTGGATAAAGTATTGCGTGTCAACTCCCAAGTTTTCTATATTGGTGAATGGAGAACCTCCTAGTAGTTTTAGTAGTTCTCGTGGTTTGAGGCAAGATGATCCCATTTCCTCCTTTCTTTTTGTTATGATTATGGATGCCATGAGTAGAATGATTGATAAGGCAGTGGAAAGTAATTTTTTGTCCAGCTTTGTGGTGGGGAACGTGACAAGGAATAGTTTGAAGATCTCTCATTTATTTTTTGCCGATGATTCCTTGATTTTTAGCGAATCAGATCCTGATAATCTACGTGCTTTAAGAGTACTTTTGCTGTGTTTTGAAGCTGTCTTGGGGTTGAAAGTTAATTAATCAAAGTCAGAAATTGTAATGGTGGGCGATGTTCAAAATATTTCAGCTTTGGCTAACTTACTGGGGTGCAGAATTTCTTCACTGCCTTTGAGGTATCTTGGGCTTCCTTTGGGGGCATCTTTCAAAGCAGTTAATATTTGAGATGAGGTTATAGAAAAAATTGAAAGGAGGTTGGCTGGTTGGAAAATGATTTACAAGGGGGGAAGAGTAATTTTAATTAAAAGTATTTTGTCAAATCTTCCCACATATTTCTTTTCTCTTTTTTCCCTTCTGGATAGTGTTGAAAAGAGAATTGGGAATTTATTTCGGAGTTTCTTGTGGGGAGGTAAAGGAAAGGAAAAAAAGCTTCATTAGGTTAGTTAGAAGAAGGTTTGTCAACCGGTTGATTGTGGGGGTTTGGGAATATAGATTTAAGAGTTTTTAATAGAGCTCTACTTGGGAAATGACTTTGGAGATATCAATTGGAAAGTAAAGCACTCTGTAAAAATGTGATAGATGTGCTATATGGAAGAGGGTGGGGTGGTTGGTGTTCTAAAGAATCTAGTGGAGCTTATGGGGTAAGTTTGTGGAAATTGATTAGAAAAGGATGAGATTCTTTTTCAAAAAAATTTATGTCAAAGGTGGGAGATGGGAAGAGGATTCTCTTTTGGCTTGATCTATGGTGTGGGGATACCGTTCTTAGTTGCAATTTCCTCCCCTTTTCAGAATTGCAAGGAACCAGTATGTTGTTGTTTGTGATTCTTATTGTTGTGGTAATAATAATCTTGAATGTTGTTTTTAAGAGGGATGTTAATGATTGGGAAGTGGACGATGTTCAGACATTGCTGGTCAAACTTTATGGCTCAAAATTGTTGGTAGAAAGAGAGGACCGTGGTGTGGACTCTTGTTGCAAATGGACAATTTTCAATTACTTCTTATTATAGAATATTGTCCAGTCATAGTTCTTGTATTTTTTCCTGGAAAAACATTTGGAAAGTGAAAGTTCATTCCAAAGTTGCTTTTTTCTCTTGGGTGGTATATTTGGACAAGGTGTTGACAACTGATAACCTTAGAAGGAGAGGTATGTTTATTGCTGGTTGGTGTGTTATGTGTAAAAGAAATGGAGAATCAGTTAACCATCTATTTCTTCACTGTGAAGTGGCAAGATTCTTGTGGATGAGCTGGACAAGTTTTCAGCGGGTAAGGCCCAAGGAAGTGACGGATTTATTGGCAGGGTGGAGATGTTTTAAGGGCTGCAAGAAGGCGAAAACTGTTTGGAAAATGATTTCTCTTTATCTTATGTGGTGCATATGGCTTGAAAGAAATGGGAGATGCTTTGAAGGCAAATAGCTCTCTTTGGGTGATCTTAGGGGCTTCTTCTTTAGCACTTTGGGTTTTTGAGTCAAATATTATGTATTGGTTGATAATTTTCAGATTCTGTTTTAGTTTCTTGGGATCGTTTCTTTTTGTTGTTTCGGCAGATCTAGGTATTTCCTTTTGTATACGTCCTGTGTACTAGGGCTTATGCCTATTTCTTTGGAAGAAAATCTTTCTTTACTTATCAAAAGAGAAATCATGAAAGTAATCAACACTAGAGTTACACTATATTCTATATTTTGAATATGATCAATATGCAATATACTCTTCATTGTACGAAGTGTAAGTGTCATGGTTCTATTTTGCAGTAGTACGTCATATAGGCATGATTTGTATTATATCACGAAACTGATCTTAGTTGTTCCTGTACAGATATTTGCATCTGATAGCTTTCTCGAATTGACTGAATATACACGTGAAGAAATTTTGGGAAGAAACTGTCGGTATGAAATTAGTAGATTTATATCTTTGTTTAGTTCTGATTGCATTGCCATTTACCTCCCATTTTTGGGGCCTTCATGTTGGACTCACTTTTCTCAAACACAGTAATATTTTTTATTTTTCTTTTTACCATTCAGTCTCATGTGTTCCTCTCTGATTGTATCATGTAACTTTGTACTTGAAAGCACTTTTACTCTTCTGTTGCAAATAGATATGGGCAAATGATTCATTTACTTCATCTGTTATATTAATTAGGATCAAAGCTGTTTGCTGATCTGAAAATTCTTTATAATTCTTCATGCCGGGTTGTTATATTACTCAATCGTCAAGTTCCATAACTTTTGTTGAACATGTTAGACATGGATAATGCGAAATTTATGGGGTCTAGGAGACGATAAGTGTGTTGGCATCTGAAAAGAAAGTATGCTGGCATGTGATGCTTTACCCCATTCTAATAAAGACTTTTTTTTCCCCATTTCTGGAGGCAGACAATTTTCTGATATTGGTGCCTCTACCATATTCTTGCCTTATTGGATTGGTACTGAAAAACTTTGGGATTTTAGATTTAAGTTTCATCCTTTATTCTTTGCAGATATGCTACATTTCTTGCTGAAGCTTTGAGTTATATTAGATCTTATCTTGATTGTCATTGCTACAATTCTTAGTTTTGGTAGACTTTTTTGTTTTGTTAGTCTGATATGATTTGTAAGAAACTAGCATGGCATATTGTCTCATACCAATTTTCTGATCTCTCCTATCTTTTTTTCTCCATTTGTTTAAATTGCATCTGCTTGGTAATGCAAGTTCTACTCTAATTTCCCGATCCATTTTACAGATTTCTTCAAGGACCTGAAACAGATCAAGAAACTGTCTCAAAAATTAGAGATGCCATTAGAGAACAAAGGGAAATCACTGTTCAGTTGATCAATTATACTAAGAGTGGCAAGTGAATGCTTTTGATATTTGGTTAAATTATTTTACCATTACCTTTTGCATGGAACCAGGATCAACATGGGATTTGGTTGGAAGTGTCGCATGATATATAGATTGCTTTGCTGTTTATTCTATCTTCCTAGCTTAGGAGATTTCATCTTTCACTTTTTTTTTTGGTGTCTTCAAGTTTTTTATTGCCGTCATGCTAAATTCTTATGATTTCATGTCTTTCAGGAAAGAAATTCTGGAATTTATTTCACTTGCAACCAATGCGTGACCAAATGGTGACAGATTTTATATACATACATATATTTTTTTTTGTTTAGAGAATTGTTGAATACAATCTTGAATTGAACATCCATTGAATTAGGATGTTGATTCCCTTTCCAGTTTTTTACTAGTGGTCCATGTAACTTTGATAGGGTGAACTTCAATACTTCATTGGTGTCCAACTAGATGGAAGTGATCATGTGGAACCCCTGCGCAACCGCCTCTCAGAGACAACAGAGCAGCAAAGTGCCAAATTGGTGTGTATATACTTTATTCAAGAGAGGATTGCTAAAGGAATAACAATGTTTCATGGTTCATATTAAAAACAACATGGTTATGAAATGGGGGTAGCTAATATAAGAATCTTAAGATGGATAAGTGGATATACCAACGAATATGGAACAACAAATAAAGATATCCTTATAATTGGTGGTGGCACCAGTTGAGGTAGATAAGAGGTACATTTATCAAAGATACTTTAGTCTTTAGGTGAACACCAGTGACGAAACCAGAAAAAGAGCGAAAAGTACTGAAAGGTGCCTAAATAATAGGGAGTAGAAGCAGTGGGTATTTATTTGACGCAAGAAAAGTTGACGGAGGGTACAACCATAGATTAATACTAATTAGTTCTCACAGATCCATGGTAATTAGTTGCAATTAAATCTTAGCTGAGTTGAGCTGAGCTGAAATGCATGTATCCTTATAATTCTCTTTTCTGTGCGGGTTTATTGTTAACCTGCTGATTAACCCACCATGCAGATGCTACATTCTTTATGTACTGCTAATTGCTAGTCACGTTTGAATCATCTTTTCATACAAATTTATGACTGAGAATCCTAGGCGTTATCCTTGTTCTAAACAGAAGATGACTACACATTAAGAAAAAACATTATGCATATAAAAGAAGCACAAACATTTCGGTAGTCAAATGTATTTTCTATTGCCAAGAAGGATATTGCAGTGAAATGAAAATTTTGTGAAGGCAGGCTTCTCTGGAAAATCAACAATGTTGCAATTTCAATTACATGTCCCCTGTTCATGTAATCAACCAGATTATACTTTGTTCCAAACTGTGTATCTAGGTTTGGTAGATTGAAGACATTGCTGATGAAAAAAATTATAAATATAAAGTAACAATTTCGAGATTGTTACTGCTAGCATGCACATTTAAAATAGCATTGGTATAATGATCATTTGGGGAATCTGCACTCAAAACTAAGTTCAGGTCAAGTGCATCTTTCATCTTAATTAGGTTAAATTATGCTTTGATATGGATGGTATCGCTTTCCCCTTTTTTCAACATGTTTCAATGTTTGATTCTCTTCTATCAGGTCAAAGCCACTGCAGAAAATGTTGATGAAGCTGTCAGAGAACTTCCTGATGCCAACTTGGTAAGGTACTCTTTTTGCTTCATGTTTCGGCTGATAATGATGCATCTATTGTTGCTTCAAAAGATTACATTTTGTTTGTTTTTTCAGAAGAATAGATTATATTAAGTTTCAGTCATCAATTCTTACAATTTGATCCCTCCAAAGTCTGATCAGACAGGAATATTGTGACTCATCTGGCCTCATAAAATTTCTTCAGAACGTTGCTTTAAATATTCCAACTGAAACATTACAAACAAGTTAATTTACGGAACAGAAAAAATCCTTACATCCCTGTTTTAAAGATGCACAACTCAATGTCTATGATTTCAAATGTCTTTTGTCTGCACACGCAGACATGCACATTATATGCAGTGACTTGGTTTAGAGACTTTGGTACATGTGATGGCATGAATGATTTGTTGGATACAATGTCTTTCGTAATAAAAAGTAGTTTAGATTTTGCACGGTATGTTTTATTACAGTAAACGAGAGAAGCTTTGAAAATTGTGAGCGGTTAATGGATGAGTTTAGAACTTAAATTTTTAACACTTTGTTGTATTGGTCGATTGTAATTGATTTTAGGCATATGAAGATTCATGAATTTCTTTTATCACTAGAACATCGCACATAGGTGATGCTCTTGTATATGGTCGGTGTACTTGGGCTCTTGCCTCTTTTTTATGAGCAATAAAATCTTGTTTACCGATTAAAAAAAAAATACAGATAATTCATGTTTTTGGTATGATGCATATCCTTAAAGTTTTCTTTTCAGTTGTTGTTGGTACAGAATATGCATGAGACCTGGATTCTCTTTCAGCAATTATGCTGGTTTATAGCTGATATGACTTTTATACTCTACAATTTTTCAGAGACCAGAAGATTTGTGGGCAATTCATTCTCAGCCTGTTTTTCCAAGACCTCACAGAAAGGATAGTCCTTCTTGGATAGCCATACAAAAGGTACCAATTTGTAACAGTTAGAATGGTGCTGTTTTAAATTCAAATGCTATTCAAAGGTTTTAGCTAATTAAACTTCCATATTGAACTTCAAGACAAGATTTTAATGACTTGACTGTAGACCTAATCTATTTCATTTTCATTATGTATAACAAATATTTTCTGGCATCAGCTTTCTTACATTTGATTGCGTCAACCATAAGTGCATGGGCTTTATTTTTGGGATTTCATCTCAAACAGCTGAAATGATGAACCTTTGGACCATATCCAAATCTACCCTCAGAGGACCTGGCTTGTCAGCACCAACACTGGATAATGACCTTTAGAGCAGTTGATAAGAATCTATAAACTATTTTGATCTTTGGTAAATTACTGATTTATTTAAAGGAATGCATAACAGACATATCTTCGAGCCATTGCAAGGCAAAGTATTTGTATGAAGCACCTACTTCAAAATGCAGCTCCTTTTTCTAGTAATTCTTGTCTCAAAACTGATGATACAATGAGTTGCATATTGTGGTCATTTTGCTAGTGTGGATAACATTTTCAAGTAATGGACTAGTCCCAATTGCATTTAAAATACTTTGAAAGGAAATTTTACCCTTGAATCAAAAAGACTAGTGGTTAAGTCATGCTTCAAGGCTCCATGTAGATTTGAGCTGATGATACTATATATGTCTACCATGTGGAGTTTCATTTCTTAGAAATTCTTTTTTGGTTATCTATGGAGTTGAGTATCGATCTATATATTGGTTGGGCTCTCCATTTGATATCATACCTTAAGGTCCCATTTAGATGTTGAGCTGAGTTGAAATAAGTTGAGTTCTTTATGAATAGTAGTGAGTTGAGATGATGTAATGAGTTTTGTAGAGCCTATCTAATATTAGTTTAGATGTGTTTTGATGTTAAGATGAGTAGATATATTGATGGAAAGTTGAAAAAGGTTATGGGTCCTGCATGTAAAGAGCTGTTGAGTTGAAAAAGGTTATGGGTCCCATGTGTAAAAAGATTTTGAGTTGAGATGAGTTTAGTGATTTGGAAGTTGGGTGTTTGAATATTAGACTCAACTTAAAATTAGACCGAACTGAGTTAATTTTAGTTCAATTTAAGTTCCAAACGGGGCCTAAAGTTGCATTTGAATGTCGAGTTGAATTGAGTTTATTTGAGTTTTTTATAAATAGTAATGAGTTGAGATGATTGAGTGTAAACTTTCAGGATAAGTAGTTGTGTATGCATTGGAGCTGAAGATCATATGCTCAATAGTCTCATCTATCTTTCTACCATCTAACTTAAACATCCATGTGTTTCCTTACTTATATTGAGAGCCATTTATTTTGGGATACACGTGTGATTTTGAGCCTACTCATGAAAGTGGGAGGTAATAATCCTCATTGACCAGGTGTCGGATTTTTTATCTATTTATATACTAGTTGAATTGGTAGGTTTTTTTAAAAAAAAAAAAAAATCCTTTAAGTAGCTTTCATTTTTCGGATAAGTAACAATTTTTCAGCTTGTATTGAATTATTCAATTCATTTTTTTATTGGTACCTGGTGTTCGAAACGTCTCGACTAATCTCGGAAGTGCATAGGCCCTTGGCATGGAGTTTTCTGTAAGTACACATTGGTTAATTCAAGGGAAAAATCTCTCAGTCTGATGGCCCTTAAGATTGTTTGCGTCCAAGGGGATTCGAACTTTAGACCTAGGGGGAGCATACCCCTAAGCCCAAGACCTTTACCACTTGAGCCAATGCCTAGGGGTTATTAATCAATTCATTATGGAACAATATAGTAGTTTGGCCTCTTCATGTAAATAACGGTTCTGCTAAATGTAGGCAATGGTTTTTGACAAGTGCCATATGAATCCCGTTTTGTATTTTTTGTGGCATCCACTGGCCTTGAAGATTTACAATTACGGACTGACATTCTTTGAAGTCCATTTATTCTGCTTCTTCACTAGCTATGTATATTTTGGAACCTAGCAACTGTCGTCTCTATGTTATCTCATTATTTTCTTCCTTTTTAACCCTTTGTATACAGATCACTGCACGCGGGGAAACAATTGGGCTACATCATTTTAAGCCCGTAAGACCATTGGGTTTTGGAGATACTGGCAGGTACAGTGCCATTTATTCCAGATAGGATTCAAATCGGTCATCTGTGTGCAGAACATTTGTGACATAATTGTGTATGATTTCAAAATTATTGCACAGAAACTAATTATGTGGTCAGTGTGTTTATTTTTATATGTTATTCATCACGATTACTGAAATCTGCTATTCATTCTGCTTTTAGTGTGTATATCATATTTTTGCTGGGAACACAGGAGGGTTCTCCCTCCTTTTTTTGCTCCTTAAAGGATAGGTTTCTAAAAAAATATTATAATTATATAACCTTAGGGCATGTTGTATCCCTTGTATGGTCAGGGTGCCTCCTCCCTCCTCCCTCCTCCCTCTATGTGGTTACTTCAGATCTTCTAAATATCAGGATCCCGTACCTTTAATACTCTCTGTATCCTTTATCTAATCTACTTTGAAGGCACTAAAATTTTAAAGAATCCCTACGGTTTTTAATGATGCATCTATAACTGTTAGTCTTGTGATCTCATCAACCAAAGCAGATTAATAGGACATCATTTAGTGGGGCCCCCTTATTCAACATGTGAAATCAATTAAACATAGCATATGGATATTTCAGATCTACATCCATATTCTGCTTGCATTAGGGTATGGAGAACCTAATTTACCCAAAATAAGGTATGAAGGAGGATGGAAGGGTAGAGGAATAAGTGCAAGACAAGCTCTAATTGATTTCCTAAGTTATCAGAGAAGTAATTCTGTATGATAGTTTTTTTTTTGATAAGTAATAATATTATTAATATCAAAAGGAATAACCAAATACACTAGAAGTATACAAGAAATCCTATCCCCAAAAAACCCGTGAAAACTACTCTCACTACATCAAGCCCACGTAAGAATGAACCACACCTCCCAACCAACCCTGTGAAAAAACTACCCACACTAATCAAGCCCGAATAACAATGAACCACACCTCCCAACCACAACTCCCAACCCCCGCCCAAAGTTTCCCTAGACTAAAAACCCAACCTCAACCTAACCTCGACCCAAATTTCATAAAGCCCTCCCTTTAGCCTTCCCTTGACTTGAGCTACTGCCAAAAGCTTTGTTATTGATTCCCCAGGAAAGATGCTCCAATTCCCTGTTTTGCTTAAACTTTGATTTGGACTCACGCGAATGACTCGCCACAATCTTAGTGAGTAGTGCGTTAAATTGGTCTTCATATCCTCCATGTGAGATTCCCACGATATGGTGGATCTCGTTAACCTTTGGCAAACTCCAGTCCGATGATGATCCAACTATAAATTCTGTAAGATAGTTTAGACATACTAAAAAGTGAAATAGCATGAAACAGCATGATATTTCTTAGAGACCTAAAAATTGTACGATAAAATGGTGTGACCAAGATGAGGTAATTGATCAAGAAGAGGAAAATGAAAACGAATAATCCCAAATATCTTGAAATGTTTTCAGAATCCATGTATAAGCAGAAGAATTAGTCTTTTTGAAAATGAACCCTAGACGGATTGTGAATAGATATGTTCACTAGAAAAAATAGTTTGAACTCTAAGCAAAGAGGAAATGAATCAAGTAAAAGAAAATTAATATTGCCCCTAGCTGTAGGCATTATGCTCAAAACTTAGAGGACACTGTCATGCAACTGTAACCCTTTGTTAGGTTTCTTTTTCATATTCCCCAATCCAATGAATTTTCAAATTGTTTGTTTGTGACAATCTGTTTTAGCTTGAAAAAAAATTGAATCATTACTTATTTTACACTTGTTAATTCATTTGTGCTTTGAAACTGGTGTGTAAAATTGCTACAGATCTCTGAAGCAAACCAATGTCTTGTTTAACATGCGAAGCATTAATGTGAGAATTGGATTCTTTGTTCTATTTTTCATTAAATCACGATGCTATTTTTTGCAGTGTCCATTTGGTGGAGCTGCAAGGTACGGGCGAACTGTATGCTATGAAGGCAATGGAAAAGTCAGTAATGCTCAACCGTAACAAGGTATGAATAATAGAACCATAGTTTATTTATCAAACATGCTTAACGTGCTTCCTTTTGTCAAAAATCAATGTAATAAATGATCTGGTTGTAATTTTCATGTCTGATTGATATTTGCTACCTAAAATTGACATGAGCTTTTTCTCTTTTATTATAGCTGTTGACTCCGAAATGTTTTGAAAGTGAGTGTTTGCACTTTAAAGATAAAATTTCTTTGACAATCAATTTTCATCAATAAACCCAAAATGGCTTCCACCAAAAACCTGGTGGACTTACCACTCATAGGTGGCATGCACACTTGGTCAAATAATCGGGCTTGGTCTCTCTTGGACAGATTTTTGGTGTCTCCCCTCTTGGGAGGCACATTATTCTACTTTGCTTCAAAAGAGATTGGATAAGTTTGCTCGAATTACTTTGTGGAGGCATTCAAGAAGGTAAAATATATTTAAAGTTTGAAAATATGTGGCTGAAAGCCGAGAGTTTTGTGCAGAAGTTGAGGTCATGGTGGTCCTCACATTCCTTTGAGGGATCACCAAGCTTCATATTGGCGGGGAAGCTGAAAACATTAAAGAGGGATTTGAAAAGGTTGAATATTGAAGTCTTTGGACACATTAATAATAAAAAAAGTCCCTTATAGAGGAACTAAGGGGTTTGGAGGATAGGGAGATGAGCGTTCCTTTTTCAATTGAGGATTCTTGCAGGAAATCAGCCATAACTTTGGACCTAGAGAAGGTCCTTCTTATGGAGGAAATTTCTTGGAGACAAAAATTATGAGCCCTATGGTTGAAGGAAGGGACAAATATACTATATTTTCCCACCAAATGGCTAATTCTCATCGTAGAAATAATGCTATCAAGGTGATTCAGGTTGAGGACCAGGTTTACTCGGATCATGATGCTGTTAAGAACCACATTTTCAATTTTTATATAAATCTTCTTGCTGAAAAAGCCTCTTGGAGACCCAAACTCGATAGTACACCTTTCAAGACTATTGACCAGCTAAGCTTTATGTGCTTGGAGATGTTAATGTATATATTAGATATTATTCTTTGTTATCGTATATACTCAATACTCAATCTTACCATGTATAGATGCTCCTAGTTAGGCACTTATACGTTAGCTATTAACATGTATAGTCCTTACCATGTAAAGAATGGCTGATTGCCTACTTAATGAGGAGGCTGTTTACATAGCAGACAAGTTTTCCAAAATTCTCTCTTGGGATTCTCGGTCTCTCAATATTTTGACATGGTATCAAGAGCAGGTTACGAATTTTTACTTGTTTTTTGATTTTTTTTCTTCTCTTGGGAGTCGCTCTTTTGGGTTTTTGACGCCCTCTGTGTTCGATTCCAATTCTGTTACGGAAGTTTGGCGCCTACTGGGTTAGTTTCGGCTTCTCTTATCGCTGTCGGTGCACTCTAGTCTTGTTTCCTGGTCTGGGCTATTGTTTTCGGTGCTTCTGTTGTTGGTTTCTGGTCGGTTGTGGTTTTTGGTGCACTATGTTGACTGTTTCTGGTTCCAAAGTGCATCTCGGCGCCCTCTGTTGTAGTTCCTGGTCCTGCTCAGTATGTTGGCACATTCTGTTAAGGTTTTTGGTTTGTGCTTATTTTCGGTGCATTTTTTTTTCTTTTTTTCTCTCGGCTGAATATTCGGTGCAATTTGTTTTTGGTGCATTTTTTTTTCTTGGTGTGTGCTTGTTCGTGCAATTTACAACTTTCTGGTGGCGTATTCTCTGTCTCTCGGTTGCATCATGTCATCAGATAAGTTAGAATGTTCTATATTAGGTTTAGTGGCAAAAATTATTCTGCTTGAGAGCATCAGTTTCAGTTATTTGTTAAAGGGAAAGAATTGTGGGGTCATATTGATGGAAGTGATCCCACACATAAAGATGTAGAAGCTTTGTTTAAGTGGAAAATCAAGGATGCTAGGGTCATGACCTAGATCCTTGGTTCCGTTGAGCCTTGTTCTCAATTTGAGGCCTTATAAAATTGCTGCTGACATATGAAATTATCTCAACAAAGTTTACAATCAAGACAAGACAGCTTGGTGATTTCAATTGGAGTATGAGATGGCTAGTTTCACACAGGGAAGTCTTTCCATTGAGGAATATTTTTCTGGTTTTCAACGTCTTTGGACTGACTATTTAGACATTGTTTATACTAAGGTTCCCATTGCAGCTCTCTCGGTTGCTCAAGCAGTGCATGAAACAAGCAAGAGAGATCAATTCTTGATGCAACTACGTTTCGACTTTGAAATTGCATGTTCTAATTTGATGAATTGTCATTTTGTACCATCTCTGAATGCTTGTTTGAGTGAACTTCTTCGTGAGGAGTAGTGTATAGTAACTTAAGTTGCCATGCAACATTGGGCTACTATCAGTATCCCTGTTACTATAGCTTATGCAGCACAAGGGAGGAATAAGGGTCAAGATATGTGTGTTGTCCAGTGCTATAGCTGTAAGGTCTTTGGTCATATTGCTTGGGATTGTCCCTTGAAATTCTGTAACTATTGCAAGAAACAAGGACATATCATCTCCGCTTGTCCCATTCGACCTGAAAGGAAGCAGGGTACTGCTTATCATGCCTCCTCTGGGGCCTCTAGTTCTGTTGCATTGCTTGCTGCCTCACAGGTTGTTTCTATTCCTCCTCCTACAGCCTTAGCAAACCTGAACACATTCACTTCTCAAATGGTACAACAAATGATCATTTATGCTTTTTCTAGTTTTGGGCTCTCAAGTAATCATACAGTTTCTTCTAAGCCATGGTATTTTGACTCCGGAGCCTTTAATCATATGACCAATACTGTTATTCCTCTTCCCAATGTTAGAAATTATGATGAAAATATGAAAATTAACTCTGCTGATGGCAGTTCTCTGCCTATCAGCGCTGTTGGTGATCTTTCCTCTTCCTTAACTGATGTTTTTGTGTCTCCCGACTCTCCATAAATTTTATTTCTATTGGTCAATTGGTTAATAATAATTATAATGTCAATTTCTCTCATTCTGGTTGTGTTGTGCAGGATCAAGTGTCCGGGAAGATGATCATGAAGGGGCCTAAAGTGGGACGACTCTTTCCTCTGCACATTTCTCCTTCCACAATTGTCTCTAGTTTTCCTTTACTTTCCTTTCCTTTGCATGTAATGTTATTAGCCTTGGAAATAAGATGTGGCATAGACATCTAGGCCACCTAAACATAGAAGTCTTTGTACTTTGTTTAATTCTAGTTTATTGGGAAATAAAACATGTTCTTCTTTTGATCTTTCTTTTGAATTTAACATGCAAACTTGAAGTGCTTTAGAAGTACTTTGTTACTTTCATTGATGACTTTAGTCATTTTACTTGGGTTTAATTCCTATAGACTAAGGTAGAAGTTTTTTCAGAAACTTCAAGTGCTTCCATGCCCTTCTTGAGACTCGATTCTTTGCCAGCATTAAGATCTTGCGATTTGATTCTGGAGGAGAATATATGTCTAATGAGTTTTAATATTTTCTCCAAAGTAAAGGGATCATCTCTCAACTTTCTTGTCCTTCAACACAACAAAACGGTGTTGTTAAGAGAAAAAAAAAATTGTCACCTTCTTGATATGGCAAGAACCCTTTTACTTGAATCATCTGTTCCTACTTGTTTTTGGTGTGAAGCGCTTTCTACTTCGGTTCATTTGATCAATCGATTACCCTCTCTTATGTTAAATCATGTTTCTGCTTTCTTTAAGTTTGGTCACTTTCCTTCATATTCTAATCCTTGTGCATTTAGTTATGTTTGTTTTGTGCATCTCCCTACTCATGAACGACATAAATATATTGCTCAGTTTGTTAAGTGTACAATTCTTGATTATGCTATCCCTCAGAAGGATTATGTTTGTTATGATCCTTATGCTCGTCGTATACAGGTTTCTAAGAATGTGGTTTTCTTTGAAAAACAATTTTTCTTCCCATCTCGTGTTGTGCTGCCATCTTCATCTTTATCTCTTGTACTTAGCTTTTTTGATTCTCCTACCATTGTGGAATGGTTTAAACTTGGTTTTGTGTATGAAAGACGTAATCTTCATGAGTTTGGTTTCACTTCATCTGGGCCTCCTCAAGATCTTGACCCGGCGCCTGATCCTGTAACGGTTTTCACGATTCTTTGCTGGTCTACTCGTTCTTCTCGACCCCCTAATCGGTATGATTTTTCATCCTATGTCTCTCTCATAGCTACTTTATTTACTATTTCCATTCCCTCTTGCTACGAACAGGTTATGGAACGAGTATTGGTAAAATGCAATGCAAGCAGAACTTCAAGCACTTGAATCACTCTTGGGATATTGTTTCTTGTCCTCCTATAGTCAAACCTATTGGAGTATTTGTATTTTCTCTGTAAAACTTCATTCCGATGGGTCTTTGGACCTCTACAAAGCTCGCCTCGTAGCTCTGGGTAACAAACAGGAATATGGGGATGATTATGAAGAGACATTTGCTCCTGTTGCCAAAATGTCCATGGCCCGAACTATATTAGCTATTGTTGCTTCATAGTTGTGGCAAGTAGGCTTCCTGGGCTTGATCTGAGAAGTTTCGTAGTACACTTCTTACCTTTAGTTTTACAAAAAATTAGGATGATTCTTTTCTCTTCTTCCACAAGTCTGATGCGGGTTTAGTCCTTGTTTTGATTTATGTGGATGATATTATCATTAGTGGCACTGATTGTGGTTTGATTATTAAGTTTTAGAAACTGTTACATACGACTTTCCATATGAAAGATCTTGATCAGCTCACATGCTTCTTGGGACTGGAGGTCCATCATCGGGCCAATGATATTTTCTTGAACCACCATAAGCATATTCAAGATCTTATTACCTTGGCTAATTTGGAGAATACTTCTTCTTTTGATACTCCTATGGAGATAAATATCAAATATAGGAAAGATGAAGGGGATCTTCTGAATGATCCTACTCTCTATCAGTGCCTGGTTGAGAGTCTTATCTACTTGATCACTACTCAACCTGATATCTCTTATATTGTTCATCAGGTCAGTCAGTTTATTTATTCTCCTCGGCATCTCTATCTTCCTGCGACCCGACACGTCATCCGCTATCTTTGGGGTTCACCTACTCATGGGTTATTCTTTCCTACAAGTTCATCTCTTCAACTTGTTGCCTATAGTGATGCTCATTGGGCTAAGTGTTTGGATGCGCATCATTCTACTACGGGTTAGTGTATGTTATTAGTAATGCCTTAATTTCTTGGAGATGTAAAAAACATTATTGTATTTCTAAGTCCTCTTCTGAGGCCGAATATCGTGCCATGTCTACTGCTTGTTCTGAAATTGTATGGCTACACGGTCTTCTTGAGGAGCTTGGGTTTCCTTAGACTAATTCTACCCCTCTTCATGTTGACAACACTAGTGCTATTCAGATTGCAACCAATCCTATCTTATATGAATGCACCAAGCACATTCAAGTCTTCATGTGGCTGATGTCTTCACTAAAGCCATGACTTGACAACGACATCAATTTCTTGTTAGCAAATTATTGCTGGTTGACTTACCAACATCAATTTGAGGGGGAATGTTAATGTATATGATAGATATTATTCTTTATTACTGTATATACTCAATAGTCATTCTTACCATGTGTAGATGCTCCTAGTTAGGCACATTAGCTATTACCATTTATAGTGCTTACTTTGTAAAGAATGGCTGATTGCCTACTTAATGAGAAGGAGGCTGCGCATATAGTAGACAAGTTTTCCAAAATTCTCTCTTGGTATTCTCGATTTCTCAGTATTTTGATAGGAGAGATTATTCGAGTCGAACGAGGTTTTTCGGGTGATTTGTGGGATGGCTAAGGATAAAGCCCTAGGTCTGGATGGGTTTTCGAAAGCATTAATGCGCCTTTTATTGCTTATCCCTAAGAAAGTTGGTGCTGTGTATGGCAAAAACTTTCGGCCTATTAGTCTTATAAATGGAGTATATAATATTATATCAAAGGTGCTTGCCAATCGGATGAACGCAATTAGGAGCTGTATTATTTCAAAATCTCAAAAGTATTTGTGAAGGGGAGACAAATTTTGGATTCGGTATTGATAGCCAAAGAATGCTTGCATTGTAGAATCAAGGAGGGCATACCCGGATTTTTGTGCAAGTTAGACATGGAAAAAGCTTATGAACATTTTAATTAGGATTTTTTGTGCTTACTTTGGAGGTGTAGATTTGGGGATCGATGGATATCATGGATTAGGCATTGTATATCTATGGTTTGTTACTTGGTTTTGGTGAACGGAGCATTGGAATGATTCTTTAACAACTCTAGGAGGCTATTGCAAGGGGATCCTCTCTCCCCTTTGCTATTTATTGTTTGTATGGAAGAACTAAGTCGAATGTTGCAAGCGGCAATGAATGGAGGTTTTTTGGCTGAATTTTAGTAGGTGGGGTTGCTATATCTCACATTCTTTTTGCTGATGACACACTTTTGTTTTGCGAGCTGCACAATGATTATTTGCAGTACTTGAGGGGTGTATTACTTTGCTTCGAAGTGGTTTCAGGCTTCAAGGTAAATCTCTCAAGTCTGAAATGGTTCCCGAGGGTGGTGCACATAACATCCAAGGTTGCTAAATATCTTGGGTTGCAAAGTTGCTTTATTGCCTTTAAAATATCTTGGCCTTCCGTTAGGGGTTGCTTTCAAGACAAAAATCATTTGGATGGTGAGTTAGAAAGAATTAAAAGAAGATTGGCTAGGTGGAAATGGCTATATTTGTCCAAAGGTAGTCGATTGACTATTATTGAGAGCACTATATCTAACCTCCCTACCTATTTCCTATCCTATTTTCCATTACTTGCAAGTGTGGCTTCTTGTATGGAGAAAATTTTTTGCAACTTTCTTTGGGGAGGCACAGGGGAAGAAATTAAGTTCCATCTTGTAGGTTGGGATAAAGTTTGCTCATCAATTCCATGTGGTGGATTGGAGGTGCGCAATGTGAGGGTCTTCAATAAAGCACTTTTGGGAAAATGGTTGTGGAGATACTATAAGGAAGGGGATGGTTTATGGTGAGAAGTCATAGATTCTAAGCGTGGGAGTATGATGGGGACGGTGTTCTAAGTAAGTTAGACGGACACATGTTGTGAGCTTGTGGAAAAATATTAGAGCTGGATGGGGATGATTCTCCAAGTGTTTTAGATTTGCAATTGGAAGAGGTAATAGAGTTTATTTTTGGCATGATGTCTAGTGCGGTGAGAGGGTCTTAAAGCAGGTGATTCCCACGCTATACCAGATTTCTTGCAACAAAGAGGCTTCTGTGGCTGACTTAGTGGTATATCTAATGGCGCTATCCATTTGGAATGTAAGTTTCTTGACAGCTGCTCATGATTGGGAGGTGGATATGCTTGCCGATTTCTTTGACTCGTTATATGCAATATCAATGGGTAGTGAGATGGAACGTTCTTTGGATGAGCTGAAGCAATTCTTCTACAATACTTTTTTGGGCTTCAGCCATTATTTGCAACGCTGACAATTTTCATGACCTGCTTGTATCTCTCACTGGTACCTAGATCTTATTAGGCATGCTCCTTGTATACTTTTTGTGTACTTCGTTAATGTCTTTATATCAATAAATTTATTTTTACCTATAAAAAAAAAGTATTTGGTATCAGTATATGCTACAAAAGTGAAACATTCCATGGTTGAGTTGCTCAGAATGATGCTAATCTGTGGTGATTTCTACATTTGAAAGTTTTATGATTGCCATTGGCTCTTCATATATGCAAAAATCGGTATGTAAAAACATATGAAATAAGTATGTCGTTGAAAAGTAAACACATGTTTGGAAATGGTTTAGTGCTTAGTGAAACTATTTCATCTCTAACTAGTCACTTTGCTGACATTGACAGTCACTTGTGATGAAGTTTTTCCGAAATGTCCTTCTATTGGTAAATGTGGCCAAGCTATGAATCACTTGATTGTGGTTCCAGGACTTCAGCCCATCGTCCATATCCTTGGATAAATTCTTGACTGTGAATCTATAGGCTGCTAGGAACCAGTCTGTTCGCTATCACAATGTTCTTAAAACTGGTCAAAAGATGATGAAGAGAAAGTGTCATATATAATAGATTCTTTCATAAATTGGAATAGTTGTTACAATTCCTGATTATATGGAAATTCACACTGAAATCTGTTTCCCTTGTTCAAAATTCGGCACTGTGACTCACCAAGTTATTTGAATTACACAGATAATTTCATACTTGTGCGTTTGGTGCATATATCCTCAGTGATGTTTAAGCGGGAGCTTTGTTACTTGGTTCATCCGTGAATAGGACTCACATTTACGTGCTTGGATGTGCACACTTTTAGTTTTTACGTAAGTGTGAATCCTACAACTTTTATCTTTCTAATGGTCATATATTATTGTGGATGTTGTACAGGTTCATCGAGTATGCATTGAGAGGGAAATCATTTCACTACTTGATCATCCTTTTCTTCCAGCACTCTACACTTCATTTCAGGTCGTCTTATTTTTGTACATATAATCTTTTTATACTAAACTTAAAAAATCTATATGCCCAAATACATAAAACAATGATCTAATCATGCAAGCATCCTAGTTTACACATTTGCAAAGTCATATGTTTTGAAACTTTGCCATGATGACATCAGTCTTCCTGATGTGTTTGGTAAGAGGTCGTGCTGCAGTATACTAGATATGTACCCAAAAATTCAAGAAGTATTGCTTATGTTTAAAATTTTATTTTCAAAGGAATTCTTACTGGGGGAGTACCCTGTATCCAAGTAACAGTACCCTTGAAGAAGTATCTCAGATACATAGGGGAAGAACAATATAAAAAATAAACATTGACATACCAAGATGTATTTGGGAAGAGGGGCAGGGGTTGCTTCTTTTTCCTTTTTGTTAAACCAATGGTGGAGCACCCTTTCTTATTAGAATCTGACATACTTTGTTGTGCCAGTATGGGAATTTTCCTTCTTGGTTAATACTACCGATTTGTACCGCATTTGAGTATACTGATCTCTCCTTATCTCCTCAGACTTCTACACACGTTTGTTTGATAACAGACTTTTGCCCTGGTGGAGAACTGTTTGCCTTGCTTGATAAGCAGCCGATGAAAATTTTTAAAGAGGAATCTGCAAGGTACTAGAGCTATACATCTTTCAATGCCAAAGAAATTCATTGCTTAACGGTCATTAAAATTCACAATATATAACAGATTTTAGCTAGTTGAAATTCTTGAATCTACTAGAATATCAAAGTTGAGATGACCTGTAGGATATGGTTGGCACAACTAGAAATGTTATGAATTTAGATATACCTTGCAATCTGTCTCCGACATGGGATTGCTGATTGTTAAACCAGTATGTGAAGCACAGATTGACTGTTTGTACTTGTGAATTATGAGTTATAAGTTTTTTTTTTTTTTTCTCTTTTCATCAAAGTACGGAAACATCTTGCTCTCATCTTGATATCTGTACAGTACACTTCCTACGTACCTGACCTTTTATTATTTCTGTGCTAACTTTTGTTAATCTCTAGGTTCTATGCGGCAGAGGTTGTCATTGGCTTGGAGTACCTCCATTGTTTAGGTATTCCGATCACATGGGAATTTCTAATGTTCTTACTGTATCACTTCTTCTTCTTCTTTCTTTCTTTCTTTTTTTTTTTTTTTTTTTACCATTTCCTTTGACTTATATAGTTAATTGAAGGAAACCATCAGGAACTTCTATTTGTGAGTGCTGCCTAGGACAGTGGGTATGAGATATAAGAATCATATCATATCCTGACTCCAAAACAATAGGGAATTTAACATTGGTTATTATTAGTGGAGGGAAAAAACATGAAAATAATTCATTATTTCCATTACTGTATTCTCTTAGGCTGGGTTTTTTTTTTAGTTGAGTTTGAGTTGAGTTGAAATAAAAGTTGAAAGTTGAATAAAATTTTATTAGAATATATTTCTTTAATATTAATTTTGTTTTGGAATTGAAAAAGTTGAATTGTTTATTTTATTTTGTGTGGGAATTTCAAAAAGTTGTAATGATTAGATGAGATAAGATGGGTTGAGTTGAGTTGATATGAATTAAAAAAAAAAAACCTAGCCTCATTCTCAAACTAAAATTGGAAATCTTCCGCTCTTCAAGGCCAAATACACAGTTGTGTTTGTTTCTATATATGAATATTTATGTACTAACTTTCGCTTATATTTATAAATGGAACTGAATTATAGAGTGGGAAACACAAGTCTTCCATGGTTTAATTATAGTATCAGGACTGCTGTTTCCTCACTTTATTTTAGCTATTGTTTTTATTCGTGTCTAGCTTGGTAGGTAAGTGTAGCAAAGATACGATGTTATGATGGATGACATGGAACTTTAGGAAATGAAGAATAAGATATAAAATGTAAGATGCCTATTGATTTCATCATTAAAACCCTTTATCACTTATGAAGTGACCTTGAGATTAATATGTCAGGTGGGGTACTTTTAAAACTGATCAAACAGAAGAGGCAGAACTTCTGTTCCCAAATACTTGAGGATTAGGATGAGGCATGGTGTTACTGACTTTCTTTTGGCCCATATGCATATTTACAATGTGCTTCCTGTGTTTCTGTAAACATTATTGAGTTGATATACGATAACTTGCTAGTATTTTCTTCTGCAAAGCAACAGTTAAGCATATTGAAAATGCCTCAAGGGTTTTGCCAGTCTTATTAACTTGTTTTTTTTTTTTTTTTGTTAATTCGCAACTCAATTGATCTTAGACTTTAAGTGGTGTAATATACTCCCTCATTTCCTTTATCAATTTGCATCAATTATGAGGAAGACATTTCAGTATTGCGCTTATTAGTTTTGTTCCCATGACTTCGTACAGGAATAATTTATCGTGATCTGAAGCCTGAAAATATCTTGCTCCAGAAGGATGGACATGTCATGCTAACTGACTTTGATTTATCATTTATGACATCGTGTAAACCTCAAGTATGTTACATTTTCTGTCAGAAGATTTTGTGCTTTACTTTTTTACAGACTCATAGGTAAGATCCTTGTGTTTCCTACATGAGGGTTACCATTACAAATCGACCTCGAGTTGACAAGGGAAAAGAAATAAATATAAAAATAGTGATTAAAAATTAAAACAAAAGTAGCTTGTCAAAGTTCTGACTTTCACAGGAGAGAATAGCTGCTCCTTCCTCATTGAAGGGTCATGCATGGAAATCTATTTTCTTTGACAGGCCGTGATTGAAGCGAAAATCCTTCTTTTACCCATACTCTTCTAAATTGTATGTATTTATTTTCATGGAATGGTGGAAGTATGCTGTTCATTCCAACCCAGATTTGTGGGCAACCTGAATGATATGATCTTCTAAGTTTATGCCGTTCTGTTTGATAATTATTTGAGGCTTGAAGTGGGAGCTACTCACTGCTCTTGCATGGTACTGTGTCCTGCAGATTCTAACACACCCACTACCTAGTAAGAGGAGGAGATCTAAGAGTCAACCACCGCCAACATTTGTTGCAGAACCAGTTGCCCAGTCGAACTCATTTGTTGGAACTGAAGAATATATTGCTCCTGTATGGTCAATCTTTAATTTTGATAAATGTTCATGTGTTTCATGATGCTCCTAGTGGTTAGTTTATCGTATCAGAAAAAACATAGTTTTAGTTTCTCTCAGATTCTAGAATTCTTGGGCAACTATTAAAAACTAACTTGAAGCACGGGCACTAATATTTTGTGCACTTATTTCTTTTCAAGGTGCTTATAGATACTTGATTTCAGGAAATTATTACAGGTGCAGGACATAGTAGTGCCATTGATTGGTGGTCTCTTGGTAAGCACATGCTCAATCATGATGGACAACTCTTATGTGTTTTGTCTGTGATTATTTCCATTTGCCTAATTATTTGTTCTCTTGGTACTTTAAATTATATTCAAATATCATCTTCCCTTTTTTTAATGATTCACATGTAATGCCCCAGAAGATTTAAGTTCATTGATAAAATATGACATTAAAATAGCATGTTTCCCTCAGCTGTGTTTCTAATGCTCGTCTCATTAACTTGTCTTTTTCTCAATGTTGTTTTAATTCTTGTGTTAAAAAATGTCATTTATAAAGGATGTGCAATTATGATTGAAACTTTAACGATAAATATCAAAGCATTGCACCAACCGCATGCATTTACGGCATAAGCCTGTAGACATAAGGCATTAATATTTTTTTATAGATATTATAAATATATAAATATAGTAACAACTAGAAAGAAAAGAACAAAATGCTTTGATAGAAAATCTTGAGCATATTTATATGACAAAATGAAGGAAAATCATCAACTTTTCATCATGCTCAGTTTTATTTTTTTCTTTTCATGATGGGGGAACCACCCCATGGCAGAGCCTCACCCATGGAACCTAAACCTCCGGGGAGACTAGCACAGCAACCCAGTTTTATTAACACCACCCTGAATAGTGCGTAGTTAACATACACAATATGAGGCCTATGCCTCATGATGTAAGGCATAAAGAATTCATTCTTCAATATGCTTTAGCTCAAGAGGTGTATGCACAATGAGGTTCCTGATTAAATTTGAAAGGAAAAGGCATTTTATATTGAAAAGAAAGGAATAAAGGCATTTTAGAAGGTTTATTGAGTTCTTAATATGGTAGAATCACACTCACCCATAGATATAAAAAAACTCATTCATTTCTTTATTTTTATAACAAAATGTTACCTGTTCCAAACATAAAAATTGTCAACATAAATTTTGTTATCAATGCCTTGAAGTTAATTATGTTTAAAATTCAGGTATCTTGTTGTACGAGATGCTCTATGGTCGTACACCTTTTAGGGGGAAGAACAGGCAGAAGACATTTGCCAACATATTACACAAAGACCTGACCTTTCCAAGCAGCATTGCTGTAAGTTATGAAAAATCTTAATGAGCTGTGTATGGAAATATTTGTTTTACTACCTTATGTTTTAATGTGAAATAATTTATTTATTTATTTAATTTATGCTGCAAATGACTGGGAGAATATCTTCTTTAAAGACTGAATTTATCATATTAGACATGCATAATTCAATTCTTAATGTTGCAGGTAAGTCTCACAGCCAGACAGTTGATTAATGCCTTGTTGCAAAGAGACCCTGCCAACCGGTTAGGAACAAGCACTGGTGCCAATGAAATCAAAGCACACCCTTTCTTCCGTGGAGTTAATTGGCCTCTGATCCGTTGCATGGTAATCTACTTACATTTTTCATTAAAAGATAAATCTTCTCATCCTGCTTCTTGAAAATACTGATTTTGAAAGCAAACATGCTGAGGAACTAAAAGAAATGAATGTTTTGGAGGACTTGATACAAGCTAAAACATTTTCTTTACTCATGCAATCACTTGTCCTGATTTCATGCAGAGCCCACCTCCTTTAGATACACCTCTTCAATACATTGGAAAAGATCCAAAGGGCAAGGAAATAAATTGGGAAGATGATGGAGTGCTTGTTAATTCTATGGACCTGGATATTTTCTGAAGGTTTATTAATTGTTAACTGAAATTAGATCTCAACATTATGCTCATCTTCTTGCTGTCTCTTCAAATAGAAAGCCAGAATTTGAAGTATATCTCACTCAAATTCAGTTGTTACTATAATTAGTCTTTCCTGTATCAACCGTGCAGGAAGTTATTGTGTTCCCTAAATTAAACCATGTGATGTTGGACGATGGGGGGTGCTACCTCAACCTGGAAGAAAATTTCAGATCTGAGAAACAGCATCAGGAAGATTTGCTTAAGGATTTTTTTCGGCTGTATAAAAGGGGGAGAGGGTGTATGGGAGGGAGGTATCAACGAAAGGATTAGCACTTGCGCAGCCTCTATTCAATCTTACTGGTGATTATTCCATAGGAATCCTAATTCTGTATTATCAGACTACTAATAAAAATTAAAATGTTCTGAATAAAATCCTAAATGTGGCTCAGCACAGGGGAGCTGCCAGGTTCACCGACTCAATTCACTGCAGCTTGTACTCAAGGATTGGCCGCCTTTAATGCATGCCTTTATAGCTTTTATAGTTAATTTATCTTATAAAAACAAATGTGCCTTACAATAATGCATTCCATAAAAAGCACTCCTGTTGAATTTGGGATCATTCTCTCTCCCCAGTCCAAGGTTAATGGAATTTCATACACAAACAAAAAAAAAAAGAAATTTCATACACCCCTCCATTATTCCATATGATGAAAAAAACGCAGGCGAGCTCAACTACTTGAATCCAGGAAGCAATACCATATTCAACAATTTCCTAGAGTCTTGCCTTCCCTTGAGAATATACTATATATACTGAAAACAATAATCTGTAAAGAAGCTTTTTAGGTGTTCCAGGCTAGGCTTGGAGATCAAGATTTCACCAATCGATCTAACTTCAATAACGTTATTAAAAGCTGGTTGTGTCAAAAGAAAGAGAATTTGAAAATCGGAAGAAAATGAAAATGCAGCAGTGAGATTCGTAGCCTGGTACATAGCGTCTAGAGATACACTTGGGAGCAGTGGAATGGTATAACTTTGTCTTAATGAATTGGAGTGGTATAAACATGTAAAGTATTAGACTGTTGGTCTTGCTAAAGAGAAGAGTCTGTGATGCAGTGAACTCCCAGGAGCTCTCGTCCAATTGGGACATTGAGCCCATAGTTTTTGACATCAGTTGTTTTCTTCTGTCTCATGCAGACTTAAGCTTCCAATATGCTCCTTGGCTTGGCTGGTACATCAAGCATTTCGGCATATTGCTTGTTTGGTGTGGTACACATATCTAAAAACATAATTTCTAAATTTTCAAGTTATATTATTGTGTAGTAGGCATGTGTATTTATACACATTACATGAGAATCAAGTCAGTTACAAAAGGGTATAAAAGTAATACAAGAGTAATACCCATAACAATGAAAAGCCTATTCTAGAGTATTCCTAGATTTTGATAAAACAGAGGGTATATTGCTAATATGCCCCCTCGAGTCCAGTGGAGTATCTATAATATTGAGACTCGTCTTGAGATGAATAAATATGTCGGAAACAAGAGGCTTGGTGAGGACATCTGCTAATTGATCCTTGGAAGAACAGAAAGACACATTGAGAGTATTGGCAGCAACTCTATCACGTACAAAATGAAAATCAATATCCATGTGTTCATTTTTTGAATGATACAGTGGATTAGCCGAAAGATATGTCACCCTGATGTTGTCACACCAAAGAAGTGGCAGCCGAGATTGGGAGAAACTAAGCTCTCAGATCATGGTTTAAATCAAAATCAATTCGGTGTAGTGGAGGACAGAGCCTCGTATTCCGCCTCGATGCTCGAACGGACCACTATTCTTTATTTTTTAGAGCTCCAAGAAATGAGATGTCGACCAAGAAATATACAAAAATCACTTGTTGACTTCCTATCAGCTGGACACTTTGCCCAATTGGCATCAGTGTATGCTTGAAAGGTGAACTTGGAGCAGGAACTAAAGAATAAACCATGATTAAATGTTGACTTGAGATAATGCAAAATCCTTTTAACTGCAGACTAGTGAGGATCCTTGGGGTAGTGCATAAATTGACAAACTTTATTCATAGAGAATGCTATGTCAGGGTGAGTCATTGAGAGGTATTGAAGACCCCATACAATGTTGCGAAATAGAGTGGGATCACTGAAATCAGGGGCATCAAACCGAGACAATTTAAGAGAGGCAGTTATAGGTGAAGACATAGGTTTGGCATCAATCATCTTGCTATGGATCAACAAGTCATTGATATATTTCCTTTGAGAAACAAATATACTAGTAGGAGAGTAATCAACTTCAAGCCTCAACTGTGCAAACCATGCACGAGGGGCCTGCTTAAGGCCGTAAATTGCCTTATTAAGTTTACAAACATGCTTTGAAAATTTCGGGTCTATATACCCCTAAGGTTGCTACATAAAGACAGTATCAGTCAAAGAATCTTGCAAAAAGACATTTTGTATGTCAATCTATCTTAAGGACCACCCATGAGTAACGACAATTGATAAAATCAAGCGGATGGTTGTCGCTTTAACAACAGGACTAAAAGTTTCACCATAGTCTAAGCCAAACAATTGGTGATAACCCTTAGCTACCAAGCGGGCTTTCCTCTTTGCAAAGGATCCATCGGAGTTGTATTTAGTTTTATATACCCACCGGCAGCCAACAACATAAAATGAGGGGTTGGGAGGGACAAGAGTCCAAGTATTGGTATGAATTAAGGCATTAAATTCATGGGTTATAGCATCATACCAGTCTGGGTGTTTGGAAGCTACAACAAAGCTGGAGGGTTCGTCCGGAATCGCCACCGTGGTAGTGAGACAGAGGCGTTGTGGGTATGGGATCGTGCCATTAGTTGAGATGCGAGGATGCAGAGAATTGGTGTGACTCCTGGTGATGATCGGTGAACATGGAGGAATACGAGAGGAGATGGAATGAGGAGCAATAGGATTAGAGGGAGGATTGGAGATGAAATCATTAGGGTTTGCAGACGAAAATGATGTTGAAGGAGAGGATGTGGGTGAAAGGAATGGGTTAGGTCGTATAGGGGAAGAAGAAGTGGATTGAGGGAATAGAGGAAGTGGGACTTAAGACTGGGAGGGAGGGACCGATGAGTTGTTGGGTCAGACATGTGGAGATGGAAAAACAGACTTATTGAAAAGGACATCCCTGAATATGTAGGTTCGTTTGGAGATGGGCTCAAAACACATGTAGCCTTTATGAGATGAGCTGTAACCTAGAAAAATGCAAAAAATAAAACGGTAATTGAGTTTGTGTTTATTATATGGATGGAGGTTGGGCCAACATTGACATTCGAAAACTCTGGGAGATTTATAATTTGGGTGTTTATTATAGACCATGAAATGAGGTGATTTATTGTGAAGAATTTTGGATGGGAGAATATTGATTAAGTAAACAGATATTTGAAAATCCTCAACCCAAAAAGAGGGGAAGTGATGAGTGATGCATGGGCTAATAAAGCAAGGCCAGTTTTGACAATATGTCGATGCTTGCGCTCTACAAGTTCGTTTTGTTAATGGGCATAGGGGCACGAGAAACGGTGATTAATGCCCAATTTGGAGCATTGAGTTGTGATGGGCCTAAATTCGGCCCTATTGTCGGTTTGAAGTGTAAGTAATTTATTATTAAAAAGACGTTCAATAAATGGAAGAAAGAAGGAGAAAACATGTTGCAAATCAGATTTTAATTTCAAAGGGAAGAACCATGTATAACGGGTAAAATTATCTATGAAGGAAACATAATAGCAATAGCTGCTGTTAGAAATTACAAGAGATGGGCCTCATAAATCTGCACTGACTATCTCTAAGGGTCGAGTAGAAGAGGGCCCAAGTGAAGCATAAGGAAGCTATTGAGCCTTGGCAAGAGGGCACGTTTGACATAGTGAGAGAGGTGCTTTCTAGTGAACAGGCAGAGAGTGCATTCAAATGACTTGAGAGACAATCTCTAGCGATGGGTGACCCAGCCGTTGATGCCATTGAGGAAGGGACGACCGTTCGCCGACATGAGCTGAAATGGGAGGAGACGACGACGGAGTTATTGCTGGAGGGAAGACAGAAAGCCCGTTACGAGTTGGTTTGGTGAGGAGGCATTTCCCGTTGTCCTTCACATTGAAATGGGTTGCATTAAACTCAGAGTAGCACGAATTGTGAAGACAAAATTGATGAACAGAGATCAATTTTTTTGAAATATTGAAAACATGAAGAAGATCACGTAAATGAAAAACAGAAGAGTTAGAGATGAAAGAGGAATCACCAGTGTTCTAGATTGGGAGGCACGATCTGTCACCAACTCGCATTGTATTATGACCAGAGTAAGATTCACTAGACAGATTGAGGTTGCCAAAGTCATGGGTGAGGTGATGGGTGGCTCAGGAGTTCGGATACTAGGTATGGTCTGAATATGTGGTGGGCCCAGGGTATTGAGCAGTGTAAGATTGGGTTGGAGGATGGTTGAAGTTTTGGGGAGCAGGAAAAGAGGATGGTGGATCCATTTGGTAGGCATTATCAAATCTATAGCGGCATTGGAGTGAGACGTGACCTTGTTTTTGGCAAACCTGACATGTGGGCCGGTGAGCACCAGGTGCTTGAGAAAAAGATCCAGAGGCTGCACGACCGCTGCGACTATTAGATCGACCCCGTCCACGACCTTGTCTTCCACCACAAGAAGAGTCACGACCACGTTGATCTTGTCCTCCATATTAGTAGTTCACGGATATCTCTAAGGGTGATTTGAGGAAATGAGCCATATGACTCTCGTGAACTAAAAGAAGTTGATATAGTTCATTAAGAGTAATAGGGTCACATTTGGTGGTAATCGAGGTGACAAAACTTTCATAGGCAGGTCCAAGGCCGGCAAGTAAATAAGAGACAATTTCTCTATCTGGGAGGGGGTTGCCAGTAGCGGTTAGAGTATCTAAGATACTTTGGACCTTGCTGAAGTAATTCGAAATTGATTGATCTCCTCAAGAGAGATGGGTGAGTTGAAAGCGTAATTGGATTTCCTTAGCTTGAGAACTTGAAGCAAATAGTTTATGGATATAGTTCTAGAGAGCTTGGGAGGTTGGGGATCTGAGTAATGACCTATAATGGAATCAGAGATAGAGGAGAAAAGGCTACTGAGAATAGGTTGATCAGTTCTCGTCTGGGTAAGGTATTCTGGGTTTATTTTGGGTTCTGAGTTAGTAGTGGGAGAGATCTCGACTACTCTAGGATTAAGAGATTTTTCTGGATAGGGGAGTGATCCATCTACATAGCCATAAAGATATTGTCCTCTAAGGTATGCAGTTATGTGAACCTGCCATAGAAGATAATTTTCACTGATGAGTTTTGTTGTGACCACATGAGAAAAGGATGAGATGAGGAAAGAAGATGGCAGAGGAAAGGAAGATGTAGCACTAGCCATGGATCAATAAGACTGCTAGTCAAGCAGCTCTGATATCATGTTAGACAAACATAATTTCTGAATTTTCAAGTTATATTACTGTGTAGTAGGCATGTGTATTTATACACATTACAAGGCTTGTAAAATCAAATCAATTACAAAAGAGTATAAATGTAATACAAGAGTAATACACGTAACAATGAAAAGCCTATTCTAGAGTATTCCTAGATTTTGATAAAATAGAGGGTATATTGCTAATATAAAGTACCTAGCAAAAAATGGCCTCACGTATACCATACAAACATGTAATTAAGGGAAAATCAGAGCAGCAATATTTGTACAAACCTGAAAAAAACACATTCATAACAAGTGGTGCATTCAAGTAAAAAAGAAAGACACTGATAACAAGAAGACAGATAACACACTTCAATGTCAACTGATGTATCTGACGACTACATACACCTGTCCCCTACTTTGTAGCCTGAGCAATTATATTGCTTATTGAGCTGCGCTGCTCTTTTGCAGCCTCCACCAATGAATCCTAATAACAAACAGTATAATGCACTCAGCAAAGCAGGAAAGTCCCCAAACAAAGGAGTAAGACAACGAAAAAGAATACCTGTGCAGCTATCAACCGTGCAACTGTCTTCTTGCTAGACTCCTGAAGTTCCCCAGCAATCAGTAGTTCATCCAATATGTAATAGGCCTTCACGTTAGGTAACAAACAATGAAGCGAATGAACTTACTTCCACAAATAAAAATCCAAAAGAATGTGATGTTATTGTTGAGCCACATTTGGAAGGACCCCATAAAGCTTATTTACAACATGTCAACATGGCAGATAGGGGGACATCAAAACTACCCTCAAAATGCAAGGGGCATATAAAAGTTGGTCATAAAGTGCACAAAGAGGAAAATACCTTATGGAAGTTAAAAATCAAGTCCAGCTCACAGACCTGCAATGAGTGAATAAATTACTAGGAGGATTATCTTTTATCAAAATCATTTTTTTTTATTATAAATGAGTCAGATTATTTTCACTAACACTGCCAAAGTATCGGTCCAGAATCTCCACATAATGATGAATTATTTCCAGGACCTCTAATTCGTTGTCGTCTTGGTCAATGCACATGCAGAAATACAGACTAGCATACCTGCACATGCATTATTGGAACCAGCTCATCAGCACACAACAAAGATGACAAACAATATTCCATGAGAAAGAGTTCTCATTATCACAGCAAAAATGCTCATATTCTTGCATAACCTTTTGTAAACAACTTTGTAGCCTCTCCATTCAACAAAATTACAGAGCTTGGGTCCTCGGGTAAGGATCACTCCACTTAGCTCCCGTAGAACCTTCATATCAAATGCAAAATAGTATAGAGGTTATCTAACAGTATTCTCAGTTAGAAGTGAGCCAAAAAAAATTTGAAAGAGAAAAAAGCAAATAAATAAATAAATAGCACCACAAAGATCAAAGCCTCGATGGATGACCTTAGTTCTTTCCTTCTGTGTATAAGGTGAATACCATTTTGTCAACCTCACTTTTCCTTGTCGGCTAATAAGAAGCACAAAGTGGATCTAGAGCAAGTACAGGAACATAAACCATTAAAGAAGCATCAAACATAAAAATGCATAAACACAGAAGTCACTGTAGACTTAAAGAATGAGATTTGATGAAAAGGAACCTATAAACACTGTCTAAGAAGGCAATACTAATGTCAATCTAATGATTTTAATGTTGGAGACCATTGGAAAAGCAGTTGAGGCATGCACAGGTAGCCTATATCCAAGTAATGGGCAAGCAAGAAATGAACACAGATAGATAAATTATTCGAATAGCACCCTTTTTCTTCAATTAAGATTAGGGAATGTAGTCAAAGCAAAGCATAATCGTACTAGCAGTTTTCAAGAAGCACAAGTCATTGCCTCACATTTCCTTTTTGTCAATACCTAAGGCAAACCTCTTAAAATTTTTATGGATTTTCTTGAGATACAAAAGCAGAAACCTGGAAAAAGGAGCGACCACGCTGACATTAGCATCAGCTAGGTGTCAACCTAGAAACCGTACAACTTATAAAAGATATCAAAACCTCAGATAGTAATATGTTTGACTATATCAATTATCATGACCCAGAACCAGCAAAAGTAGCGCACACGGGAAATGACTAATAAGCTTGTAGAATTATGGTCATAACAGATCAACCTGAGGGGTGATTGACATGGTTATTGAGCTTACATAGCCCTTCAAAGAACGAACACGCCCAAAATAGGTCATAAAGCAACATCACCTTGTTCAAGCGTTGTGGTTCATATCCCTAAGTAATTGGAAAAGTGATTCCAAGCATTTAATCCAATTGAGAAACACCGATCCAGAATAGCCAAAGCCAACATAACAACGAAAACTTTACGAACAAATAAAATAGCAGAAATGTTTGCAAGATATTAATTTTCAACATATATACATATGTGTGTGTGCGCGCGTGTAAGAGGAAAATTATAGATATAAAGACCCATCGCCGATTACGACAATATCATGAGATTTCAGAGATGCATCAGGAATTCGGTACTCGCGAATAACGAACAGCAAACACAAATTTCCGGTTCTATTATTCAGAGATCATCCAAACTAACCCTAACTATAAGTCGGTTCATCCAAAAACATATCAAATATTACCATTTCTCTGTGTTGTTGGCGATCAGATCAGAAGCCACTGCCTGAAAAGCTCAAAATCCCCCCACCAATGATACCAATACAAAGATCTGCTGCTGCTGCTGCCGCCTTCGTCGTCGTCAAATGAATTCCGAACAGGCTTATGACGATGCCTCTCGGGCCGGATGCTCTCTAATACGGGCTGAGCTGACAGAGACAGGATATTGGGCCTAAAATCGTAGCCCGATAAATCACTTCCCGCTCATATTAATACATGAGAAATGATAAATATAAATGCAAGCCACATATAATTATTTAAATATATATATATATATATATATGAAATCCACTTAAAAAAATTAATTTTTTTAATAGTAAATCCCACTTTTTATAAAAATGAGTCTATGCAACTTGTAACTCTATGGTGGTATATAATATTACTCTCTTAATATATATAGTACAATATTATTAATACCCCAAAATATAAAATATAAAATAAAAATAAAAATAAAAGTCAAACCCCAACCTTCCCTCCCCCACAAAACGACACATCGAAGAAAAACAAAATGAAGTATGAACAATCCCTAGAAATATTTATTTATTTGAATAAATCTTTCAAATAATATGTATAAATGTATTACGTACCCAATTATATTAATATCTTTAAAATCAAGATGCACTATAATAGTATTATTATTTTTTTACTTTATTCTTTGGAATAACTATGTTTATGATCCACTAAAATATTACCCATTTTTTAACATCGTTAAGATTAAATGTAATTTTCTAATTTCCATTTTTTTTCCAAAAGGATGATGATAACAATACCTTGACTACACAAAGTCAACTTCTATGGAAATTGGGTTCATGTAAAATACAAGTAATTCTAGTTTCTTCCAATTCATTCGTTCTTAAATTTGGTCCTGTTGTTTTCATGCTGCTAATTGTTCTTGCAGATTTGCAAGGCCAAAAACCAAAAACCAAATATATATTTTCTTATCAATTTCCATGCCATGCCCGGCCATTTTCTTCATCCCCAAAAAACAAAAACGTTAGTCTCTTTTGATCTCTGCTGTGATTTCTTGCCTGATCTCTTAATTTCCATTATTCCAATATACATATACGTCTTTATTTTTATTTTTAAATCCAAATGGGGACAAATTAAGTGCCTTTTAAGCATAGTGGAGGAGAAAGAAGAAGGCATGCATAATCGAGGACTCCCTCCATTTTAATATGCTTAGAAATTAAAAAAAAAAAACCCTATTTAAATATTTGCACTTCATATATATTTAGATCTTCATGCGGATCAACGTTGACAAGGATGCCCCTTTTTCACCTTTGATCAGGTCAATGCTCAAAAAACTCTTTATAAACTTATAATTAAGATTAATAAAGACCAAAGGTCGAAGATTAATAAATCGGAATCGGAATATTAAGCCTAAAATCCTTAAAAGCCAGCTTCTCCCCGGATAGTGGATAGAAAGCTGGGTCGATCCCAAAGGCAGCATCAGGTCTCTCGATCATTCTCAACATGCATGGCCGGCCATTAATTTAATGGAGCTTGCTAGCTCTCATCTCCATCAGTGAAAAGACAAGAAAAAAAAAAAAGAAAAAAGAAGAAGGCACACTGCATCCACGTACACATGCACACGCTCGAGTTTGTCTGAACTTCGAAGAAAACGAGTTATAATGAGTCTAATGATTCTATGGGAAAGAAAAGAACCTCATATGAAAATATATCAAAATTAAGTCTGAGAAGAAGAATCCATGAACTGGTACGAGGGGATACGTGAAATGATACCCCTGCTGCGGTTTGCATGAGAAAGAGCATTTACATCAGAAATGAAATAAGACCGACAGAGAGGGCAGGTGAACTGGTTTTGGTCCACCCACCGTTCGATGCAGTTCATATGGAAGATATGGCCGCATCTCGACAGTTGGCTCACCACATCTTCCTTCTCGAACTCCACCAAGCAAATGGAGCACGTGTCCTCCACATTCTCATTTCCGCCATTTCTGTACCTCTGCAAATCTGTAAACCTTGTCACCGGAAGGAATAATGCCACATGGTTCAAGCTCTCCACCTTCTGCTGAGACGAATTAATGCTGATCAAAAAGAGGAGGAGCCCTACTATCCTTAACAGAGCTTTCTTGAGTTGCACCAATGGGATCCAGAGGCAAGTATAGAACACAATGGTGGCCATGCTAAAACGAGATTGAGAAATCACGAGGCAATTCATGATTTTTTTCCCCTCTATATTATAATTTTCTCTCAGAATCTTGCTCCCAATACTCGTTTGTTTTGGGTTTACAAGTGAAAATGATGCAAGAATACGAGGAGAGGAAGTCCCCTTATATAGCAAACAGCTTTATGAGCAAATGGAATTAGATTATTTGCATCAGAAATAATTTTTAAAGCTACTTTTGGAGGTTTATGTTTCATATCTCTGGTTAGCATGAGTGTTCAATATAAATATATAAATATATATATATATTGAAAGTCGTTATTAAAACTTTGACTTCCGCGCGGCTGCAGGGCCGGCGCCGACCCCACAACCCTCTAGCTACTATTTTCTAATAATTTAAATAAACTTATAAATAAAGCACCTGCCCCTGCTTTCATAAATTTTCCTGGAGCGGCGCTAACTCTAAAATCAGTTTCTCCTTTTAAAAATTTGTTTTATTCATATTTGTATTATTTTAAAATATTTTTTGAAAATATAAAAAATATCAAAAAATCAAATTTTTAATTATTAAATAAAATACATAAAGAATCAAAATAGTATTATTCATTTTTCTATCGTGAAAGAAGGGTATGCAACATTCGAGGCATTATGCATTGTTTATTTAGGAGACAAGAAAATATGATAAGGAATGAAATGAGACTATCTAAAATTAAGGGAGGGTTTGAAAATTAAAGTTTTTAAAATTTTTTAAAATGTTAAAAAGTTGAAAAGTTGAAATATTTATTTTATTTATGTTAAAATTTTTAAAATTATAATAATTATATAGACCAATGATTATAAATATTGTATTTTAAAATAATGGACATAAAGCAAGAAAAAAACTAAGAAACTGCTAATTTTAAATAAGTATTTCTGATTTAATTGAATATATTATTCAAAAATATTTGGTATTAAGCTTTTAGAAAATTTAATAATTTTAATTGGAGATATATATTTTATTTTAAGGTTATTAATTTAATAATAATAATACAAATTGGGCGCAGTTGATCATGACACTAGTTATCATTTAATAATAATAATAATAATAATATATGATGGGATAGTTGATGACGTGGTTTTATAAAAAACTAAGATTCAAGCTTTAAAAACATTAAAATGGTATATAGATATAGATAGATTATTTGAATCCGTGAGATATGCATGACTAAATTAGTTTGAAAATTTATGGGCTCAATATTTTTTTGAGATAATGATCTAAATACAAGGTTGACACGGGTATTGGGATAGTTAGTGATGTAAGGATTAGTCCGGGATTTAATATTATGGATGCCCTCATATTTCCAATTTCCAAACTTCATTAAAATCAATACTTGTATATATAATCATAAGATGAATAAATATTGTATAATCATTTTAAAAAATATTAAAATTTATTATTAAAAAATTACATTTTTTTTATGTAAATTTTATATTTTTTTTACTTTTTTTTAAATAATTACATAATGATTATCTAATTATTATGACTCAAATTGGTTACATCATTATTAAGAAGACGTAAATCAAGAAAACAATATATATGGTCAACCAGAGCAAAGTCAATACTTTCAAATAATACTAATAAAAAAAATAAAAATCATACCTCATGAAATTGATTACAAAAAAAAAATATATCTATAAATAATTTTATAAGATAATTTTGTTTAAGATTTTTAGAATTTTTTAGATACCATTACAAATAGAAAAGAAAAGAAAACATCAACTTAGAATTTTTCTTTTAAATTAAGCTTGATGACCATCTTTCATAAAATAAAATTCATCTATTATTATTTTTAAATTAAAATTTTTGACAACTTTTTTCTTAATATGGATTTCTCATTTCTAGTGCAACTCAACAAATTTTTTGAGGGATTGATCAAACTTTTTTAATTAGATTTTTTGAGAGATTTTCGAAATTTATTTGTTAATAACAGATAAAATTTTAGATAGTAAAAAGTTAGAATGATATTACACAATAATATGAATATTATAATTTAGAAAGATAATTTCAATAATAATTTTAAAGGTTTGAGTATTGATGGAGACAATTTTTATTATATAAAAAATATATAATATTTTATATAGTATATAAATTTTTTTAAACTTTGGGAGTGGTAGACCCCTTATACTATGCACAGGACCGCTCTGCCTATGATTGACTGGATAGCATGAACTATTTCAAAGGTTTTTTATTTTTTTTAGAGATATTTCAAAGTTTTATGCATATTGCTTGTTTGAGCCAGAATTTGCATTAAGTTTTCAAATTTGAAGTAGATTAAATATCTCTTCAAATGGAAACCGTACGACAAGTTTTAACATCGACGTAACAAGGTTGATCCTGTTCATATTCTGCTACAAATCTATGATAAGGTGATACCGTTCATCAATCTTTGAATTTGTTCTTTAAAAATATATAATAAAAAAATTAATACTAATTAACGTGTTACTTTTATCTAGTAGAATAAATATATATATATAGGTGATTTGTAATAAAGGGAATTCACCAATATACAAACAATTCTATAACTAACTCGTGGTGATGACTTTTTAGAATACTCTCATTCCTTACTCCCTTCAGTTTCTCTCTACACAATTCCTCACTTTTCCCAAATAATTTTTCGTTTATCAGGAGGAGGAGGGTTTGGTTCCCATCTCTACTGGCCATGGGCCTTTCCATTCGATAGTGCTTCTTTAGTTTTTTCGATGGCACCAACTATGGCCAATCTGCTGCCTTCCGGCCTTCTAGGGCTGACATGCGCTCATCCTATGGCTCATTCAGATGCTGATCTACATGGACGTGGAACTTCTTCGCCATTTTTAGTAGCATATCTCCCTCGTGCATAGCACAAGCCACGGTCTAATGTCACGCGCCGGTGCATCTTCGAGAGCTTTTGGTCGCCACACATGGCTGTTTCGAGGTCAGCGGCTCCGGATCTCTTAGATCCAACTGCTTACCTATCTCCAGTGTGTGGCCCACACGCGCCACTACCGCCGATGTCGACCCCTCGCCAGTGACTCGTCTATGCTTTCAGTTGCTACATTATGTTTCCGTTTTTCCTAATCAAGCATCGAACGAAAGTAGACATGGAAGAATTTTACAATCTGTCTAAACTAATACGATGCAACATACCCCTTTACTGCGACTTTTAATTGCAAGCTAAAAAAATTCATTCATCAGACTATTTGAAAACTGTCTCCAAGCGGTCTTTTTTTTATGAGAATAGATGGAAGCGATTTATTTGTCTTCGATTATCCACTTTTGTTTATTCTTTTCTTGTGTGTTAATTGTGTGTTAGTTTAAAGGATTCTTACCCCGACTCAAATTTATATTCTTTTAATTAATATATTAAACTTACTTAGAAAAAAAATCACCAATATGGTGACTTATTGGTACGTACTGAAAGGCATAAGAGTCAAATGCACTCATCCTGTTATAGTTTACTTGTGCCAACGGGAAAGACACAACACAATACGCGCTGGAGCACCTCTTACTCAAATACAACACAAACCCATCAATTGATTATTATAATAGTGATAGTGATAATAACCAAAACAAGGTGCTGGGGGCAGTATCCACCCCACCCAGCCCACCTTCACCACCCTTCAATTAATACCTTAAAACTTGGGAAGCTGAAACAAACAAAAAAACTAAGGCCGACCAAATCAACTCAAAGATCTTCAAGGGCATTGAGGATTCTCTTTGGTGAGTTGTGATTAAGCATAAAAAAAACCACGGGTACCTTAAAATATCCAAAGTCTCTCTTCATCTTTCAAGAGGAGATGCATCGTTTTTCTCATCACTTTGACTCTCTTTCTGAATTAAACAATTACCGGCCATGTGGTACGCACTATGTTGGTATTTTTTTTATTTATTAATAATTATAATTTTTTGTTAATGTCAAATTATGGTGGTTTTTTTAAATTCATATTTTAGCCATTGAAATTGGAAGTTACAGTGGAAAATTTGTTGACCATCGAATTCTTTTTAAGGTTGATCTTTTAAAAAAAAAAAAAAAATTCATGGTTGATAACGTTGCATGGTCAATGAGTAAGAGTTACCTTGCACTCATCGGTCCAAGACTCCTTCAAACTCCAATAGTTTTATGTCGCGTTTGAATAGTAAAATGATCATATGTGATAATTTTATATTAAAATTAAAATTTGAATAAAATATTATTAGAATATTTTTAATTTTAATTTTAATTTTATTTATACTAAATTAATCGAGTCTTTCTATTCATTATTCTTATATCACATATTTTTTTTAAAAAATAAAAAAATTATATATGTTGTGTATTGTAGTAATAATGAGTAAAATTATTTTCTTTAATTGTATTTTTTATTCAATTGTCGTTTGGGTTCTAGTTTTGGTTTTAGTGGCCAAGCGTTTTCTTTTATGTATGAAAAGTCAAAAGAGTGTTAAGTATTTCTTTTTTTTTTTTTTTGAAAAAAGATGAGAAAAATAAGAGTGTATGTTCTTGAACATCTAGACAAAAGATAGCTGTTTTTATTAGTAGAGCTAGCTTTGAGCTCAACCTCTTAGATAGAGTTGGTTCAATCTATATGATAATTAATTAGATTGTTATATTTTGAAAGAGACACATCAAGAGAAGATTAATTGTACCAATTTATTTGAATATTTATATACTGTAGAAAATTCGAATCTCATTAAAAATAATGAGAATTTCGTGACATTTCAAATAGATTTGGTTTAAATTTTAATTTAATATTATTATAACATATTTTACCCGGACACTACATGCAACCGGGCTGTATACCTTACAAGTTCCAATCACCAAAGCGTACAGTTGCTGCAATACAGTACCGACGGTTAGTAAATGTCTGGAAGGCAAACCCTAACGGCACACCATTTTCATTTTTGATGAGATCGTTCAGGTCTGATTGGATTCAAAAATAAGAACAGATAAGATAAATTTAAATAATAAATGAAAAGTTTAATAAAATATTATTTAAATATTATATTTTGATATTATTATTATTTTAAGATTTAAAAAAATTGTATTATTTATAATATTTTATGTGAGAATTAATAAGAGATAGATAAAATAAGATGAGATTTAAATCCAAACAAGGACAGTAGATTTTAAATAAATAAATTTTGAACAAGTTTTTTTATAAAAAAAATAAATTGTATTAATTATTTTTTTGTTTTACGCAACACTTTCTCAAAGTGGAATCCATTTTTTTTAATAAAGAAATTGTACAAGATTTTAAAACTTGCACAAATCATTTCTCCAACATCAATCTCCCGGCTCAAGTTCTGTTACGTACATCATTTTTACATATTCTTTACACATTTTACTAATTTGATTACTCAAAACAATTCTTTTATTTAAAAAAAATGATGAACCCAATCACATTAATAGAATATTAAACAAATATGCAAATGCGATTGCACAAAACATTTTTGATACCCCTCACTATACTATTCATCAAAAGAAGTACTGGCTAGGTTAAAATATTCCCCATGATACATATAAATAAACAGCCAAAAAAGGAATGCAACTTTCCTCCAAGTTTTACTCGCCTCTATTCTTCCCCGGAAACAACTCTTATCACCGGATCCTCTCAAGTGTCTTGTAGTAGAAGGATTAATGGACATCAAACATACCACTCGATTAACTTAAAAAATATATATCTATCAACCCCTTCACCTGGTGGAAAATTAAAGTACAAAATGTCAAAGAAAAACTCAAGGTTCTAAATATATAAAAAAAAAAAGTCATCTGTAGAACCAAGCAAGATGTCAATACAGGTGCCCTAATCCCCAACTATCAAAAACAAATTTGAAAACAACTCCTTTAGAGTACCACCTACGGACCAATCATCAAACTAACCTTTCTATGTTATTTTGTCTCATGTTATAATTCTATTAAATTGTATTGCATGAATTGTATAACAAGTTATTCATTAACTCTTAAAAGGGCCCTGAGACTAAGGCTATGGGCAGAATTTCATCTAGCTTGCACAAACTACAAGAAATAGTGATTTTTGCCACAAAGGATAGAGGTCACAAAAAGCTAGAATTAGGTGGCAAAAAACTTTTTTTCCACCAAATATTATCGTGGGAGCTTCATGGTATATAATGAGTGGCGAATAATATTATAGCCACAAAAAAAAAATCATGGAAAATAATGACTTTTTTCTATGAAATTCATTTACGGTAAAAAAATGATTTTATTTGTAACAAATGCTTTTGTCAACCAGATTGTTGTCAACATCATCTATCATTGGAAATTCAATCATCATCTATCATTGGAAATTCATTTTTAGCTATGAAACCTTGCAGTGAAAATACAACGTTTAGTCATAATAGTTTCTATTATATATAACTGTTTATGATAGTACGTTTTTCTCTACAATTTTATTTTTTATTTTTTTAGTTTTCCAGGAATAAACTTGTGGGAAAATAGCTTTTCCAACACATTTGAGGTATCCTAAAAACAAATTTAACCACATGTTACAAAGGAAATTATATCCTAACATTTCATCATACTAATCCAACTGAGTAAATAAAAAAACTATATTCAATTTAAATATACATTCAAATATCTACCATGAGGAATACAAATATGCCATCATGAGTCTTTTCAGGCCAAGTCTCTGAGGCCATGAAACCATAGAAGATCATTCTATAAAATCTAGCCCATCAAAGCATATAAAACTAATTCAGTTCTAGCCTAAAATACATGAGGGAATTATTGTAGAATACATAAGGAAATTAATGTATGCATGCCAACAATAGCAAGGATGAATCTCAAAACAAATGTCCATATTTCAATTAGCATTACTAATCAAGTAATTTGTAACCTCTTCTTCCTCCACAATGCATGTTGCCAATTGTGTCCTGAAAGTGTCAAAAATAAAAATATTTCAAGCTAAATAAAACGGTTTCAATCATCTCAACTTCAAAATTTAAAGATCTAGTACCATAAGAATGCAATCACAGTTCAAAGAAGCCAACATATTTATTCTCAATAGGCTTCCATTGAATTGGAGAGATGGAACAACCAAAGAAACCAAAAACCAACATTAGAGAATGGATAGATCACACCTAAATACCAATGAATTTAAAATCTCGAATCATACACACGTGTATGAATTTAATTAGATGGAGCAATGTTTGATAATATCCATAATGCAGGAGTTGGAGTTGTGGTGAGGGATGGTAAGGATAATGTGTTGATGGCTGTAAGCAAATTTGAAAATAAAGTGAGTGATCTTGAAACAGTGGAGCTATTAGCCATGTTTCATGGAATTTAATTTAGTGTTTAGTTGGGGATCTCAAAGATTATCCTTGAGAAATCTAATTCATGAGGTTAAACAATTGTTTCAATAGTTTAAGGTTTTCCAAGTTCAACATGTCTTGATGTTGGTAAACAAAGTAGCTCATCAATTGGAAAGAAATGCATTGAAGATTGCAGATGTTGAGCTCTAGATGGGTTCAGTTCCTTATTGTATTTCTCAATCTATTTGGTTGGATCAAGTTCACTTGTAATCTATTTTTTATCAATGAAAGTTTGTTGTTATCCAAAAAAAAAATGTCAAATATATTCTATAATCGTTCTCAAATTCAAAATGATAATAAAGACGTCAACTTGAGTTTGTAAATAAGATCACGTAGTTAGGTGGATGAGACTTTAGGATTTAACTAGTGACCCAACAATAGTGTATTTGTGGTGCATGGTGCAAGTAGATGGCAGGCAACAAATCAATATATAAGATTGAATCATTGATGACATGAATAAGGGCAACGATTTGTTAAATGAATGAAAATCCTTTGAAGGACGTATGGTGAACACTGAACAGAAAAGAATACCAAAGAATACGTTGAATATGAGACTTGTCACGAACAGGGAAAAAAAATGATGCAAGACATTAGAAAATTGTTGGATCTTATGCCAAAATGCCAACAACTATGTAATACGCGTGTAAAAAATCATACTTGTCAAGTGTTAGAAGATTGTGAATGCAATCATCTCAACTTCAGAATTTAAAGATCTAGTACCATAAGAATGCAATTACAGTTCAAAGAAGTCAACATATTTATTCTCAATAGGCTTCCATTGAATTGGAGAAATGGAACAACCAAAGAAACCAGAAACCAGCATTAGAGAATGGATAGATCACAACCTAAACACTAATGAATTTAAAATCTTAAATCACCCAGACACACTTGTATGAATTTAATTAAACAAAAAATGGATATCATAAAATATTGCAGGACGAAGAGTTCCAAGACTCACCTTATCAAGGTAAGGCCACATATCAGATATCAAGGCAGCCACTCTTGTGGTCTCTAAGACTCAGTTATTAATCTCCATCTTCCTTTACTTTTTTTTCCTTGTCAATCTCACAACCACAGCCTGTACTTTTACTCCCTTCATCAAATGATAGATACAAACCAAACATATTTATGACTTATCACGAAAAAATAAGTATAAAGTAAAGGATCGGTGATGGAGACATTGATCAATCAATATCAGGATGGGTGCTCTAAAGCAAAAGAAAGCACATAGAACATAATTTTTGAGAAATACCTATAATAATTTTTTTCAATTCTTTCCCAAGGACGCACCCTGAGAGAGATATTGAAGGCAAAAGCAGCAACCTGACCAGCTTTTTTGTATAAATCTTGGCCCATCACAACACCTTCTTAAGTAACTAAAACAGTTCCATCAATATAAACATGTACAAGAGTACTAGAATACAGTCATTAGGAAGCTCCACATAATCAAGATTTTGAGAACATAATTAATAAATATTCAATGTAAAATTCGTATCCCAAAAGCTTAAACATAATAGCAAAATTCTACCATCAATGAAATGATTGAGACACTTATTAGCTTTAGAATTCGAAAGCCCTAATCCTTATTGAAGCACAAAAAAAAAAATCCATCAATTTTGTCACATTTCAATAAAACAGACTACAAAAAGAAGTAACAAGTACTCATACTTTAATGTTGGTCACACGAAATAACAGATAGAAGATACAGAGTCAAACACCCAATCATGTACTAATCAGAAAATTTGAAATCCCTATAAGCCTCATTACTCTATAAATGCAAATTTCGGATGTTATTTTACAATTTTCAAACCATTCATTTAGCAGGAATTAGAAAATTAAACATGTATTTTTTAGTCACAAACCCTAGGGTTACCTGTTCTGGGTTGGCTTACGGCACTGAGAGGAAGGCAGTGGAGCATGAGGGTGGCGTTGCGGCTGTGTGGCGGGCTGACTTGCGGTGGTGTTGCACCATGGAGGAAGGCAGCGTAGGGCTTGTACGAGGTGCTTGAGCGAGATCCATGCGGGGGAGAGCAGATCGACGGTGAGAGAGAGGGAGAGCTTGTGGCGGCACTGTGGACCTTTGGGAGTAGCTACACCGGTAGCTAGAGGTGGTGCGACAGCTAAGGACGCGGTGGCACTAGGAATCCGAGAGAGAAAGGACTTCGAGTGTGAAGAGAGAGGGATATCTGTAGGAGAGAGAAGCCTCGAGAGAGGGGCTTGGTTGGGTTGGCCGACGATGGTGGAGGTGGACGGTGACGATAGGTCGACGACGGCGTGTAGTGGCGGCTGCGTGGAGGTGTGAAGAGTAGAGATCAATGGAGAGAAGCAGAACGCGGCACTGGGGGAAGAGAGAAAGAGGAGAGGCGAGGGATTTGAGATCGATGCATATCAGGGGTTTAAAATTAATATTTCATTATCTTTTGCGGTCACTTAATTTCGTGGCAAAAGATAATTAATCTCGTGGCAAATACTTAATTACCCACAAAGAATAATCTTCTGATCGGACATATTTTTTGTGATGATGTCAATTTCATGGAAAAAAAAAATTTTGGGGACGTTAAAAGTTTTAACTCATGAAGACCAAGTATTATTGTGAATTTTTTTTACCATTAACATAAAGTGGTGACAAAAATATATTTTTTCGTGATTAAAATTTCTTTTACCACTATATTATTTTCACCAATATGATTTTGTGGTAAAAAGCATAATTTGTTCTCACGAAAATTTTTAGTGTTAATAGAACACTATTTGCCATGATATTTTATCATGGAAAAAGAATTCGTGGCAAAAAGCAATATTTATTGTAGTGACATCAAAATATCTCTACAATACAAAAAGATGTAGGACTCTATATAGGCTTAAATCTAACTATCTTGAAAAGGGTCCTATAACACAAATTTTAAGGACCAATTTTTTTTCCCTAGAATTAATGCAAGTCTTCCAAGAAACCCTAATTTCATTCATTCGGGATGAAGACAATTAGGATGCGAAAGTTCAAGAAAAGATCATTCACAATAAATTGGAAAAGTTTTAGGGTGCATTTGGATATTGGGCTAAGCTGAACTGGGTTAAGTTGAGTTGAATAAAATATTATTAGAATATTAATTTTTAGTATTATGAGTGTGTTGAGATTTAAAAAAAATTGAATTGTTTATTATATTTTGTATGAAAATTTGGGAAAATGTATAGGGATTTGAGAAAGTTGTCACTACAACAAGATAGATTTATTGCGTTTAAAAATATGGACACTAAAAGTCTACATCATATCGCAAATTGTGTATCTGTCTTAATTCGATCGACGCAACGTTGTCACTGTTAATGACTCTCAAAAAATATATTTTGTCCAAACAGATAAATGTCACAAAATATGTGTGTTTGCATCTAAATATGTTTGACGCTATGATTAATTTATCGTGTCAGAAAAGAGTTAGCCCCCGGTAAGAAAAATACAATTGAGACAAAAATTAGATGTTGCAAAATGTTGATACTTAGTCACAACAAAGATAATTTCCATTTTCATTTTATGGTCGTAAACTATATTGTCACAATAAGTTATATTTTGTGAAAGTTGATCTCGTCATGAATTGAATTTCACTATGACGCAATAGATGTATCTTTTGGTAAGGATATTGCCCAGGCAAATATTTTTGTCACGAATAGTGTGGTTGTAAGCAATAACAATACTGTTGTGACAGATTAATTTTTTGTGACAATGTTAACTCCATTTGCGATTGTGCATTATTGTCGAAACATTGCAAATATTCATTCGGTTCTCTACTGAGATTTTTTTTGTGGCAGATTTTTTTTTTTTTTTTTTGCAACATGCTGTATTGTCAAAACAATTAGACAAGCCACTTTTGGTCTGTGAAATTTTATTGTGACAATATCAATTTATATTTGCGATCGTACTGTATTGTCAGAACATTTTGAAAACATTTTTTGGTCACATGGCTCTCTTTGTTGTGGTAAAGTTAATTTGTGTTTGCGACTGTACTATATTGTGGAAACAATTTTTATAAACATGCTATTAGTCCTGCGAAGCTTTACTATAGCAAAATTACTTACATTTGCGACTTGATTGTATTGTCAAATATATATTTATGTTAGGCGAGTTAATTATGTAAGTAAATATGTGCAAATTGGTCACTTTTTTAGACACAATATATTGTTGATCATCATGTCCAGAATTCTCATCTTACCAATATTCTATAGATCCTATATATAAATTGGCCTATATGTTATTAGTAGTTTTTCCTTCTGCCATTTTTGTTTTCTTTTCTTTTACTGTATATCATCTGTTTTATTTGTTGTGTTTTAGTTATTTTTCGACATTCTAAATTCTAAGCGCGTGCGCGCGCACATACACACACACATATATATGATCAATGCATACACTAAAATGAATACCCATATCCCATAATGAGGTTGATATAGGGTTTGGCATGCACATCAGTTAAAGCCAAGTGTACCATACATATCACATTGTCATATCTACTGTTCAATAACTAAAACAACCATGGTGGCAAGTCTAAACCTATACACATGGGGAGATAACCATTATACTACTAGTGGTTGACACAACAGACTACTAATAGCACCAATAATATAAATTTGATGTGCTAGCTAAATTAGGAAATATTGTTCAAAAGCCATGGATATCTGTAGTGACAAATATGAATGGTTGTATATATCATCATTGTATGCTCTTAAGAAACCCTGCATGCATCCCAACAGCTAGCAATACTTTGAAGATAATTACCAACCAAAATCTTGACCTATCATCATCTTCATTATGATCTACCATACAATCCAACATGAGTAGAACTCATCTAATGATGAGATTAAGTGAGTTGAGGAGAGTTTGGTAACCAAACCGGGCCTTAATCAGCCTTTACATACTTCCATTATAACATATATCTCATCCGAGTCATCCCTACAATGCCTTCAACGCTCTAACGAGTCTAAAGATGATTTAATCATTTTAACAGTTAAAATAACACCCCCATTTCATGTTATCAAGAAGAATGTTATCCATAAATATGGATTGCCATGGAATATGCTGGTTATTTACTCATGCTGTTAAAAGCTTTGCAAACTACTGGCCATCAAGTTTCTTGTAATTTTGTGTGTGAATGTGAGAAATAAGGAGAGATCACTGGCTACAAAACAAGGCTAGAGAATATATTATTTCGGCCTCAACTTCATCTGGACAGACATTTTGGTCAAACAAGATGTTTGTGTCATGCTACAGTACTACCACTATTATTAATTCCTCCTCCTCTTCCTCCTTTAGCTCCTAGTCTTTCTCCAAAGTATCATTACTTCTACTGCTGGGACCTTTGCATATACCACTACTAACAACTAGCAACTACCACCACTAGAGGGTTAAACACTCAAACACACCATCCACTTTCCCTTGCCACCCACTAGTGAATATTCACTCATGATGAATGCAAACTTCTTGTGGTATTTTAGCATCAAGTTCACCAAGTCGGAGATATTGAGAAAATAACGTGCTTGTGTCATGCAGTAGTAATATCCCAATTACATTCTTCCTCCAAGGTACCATCACTCCTAGTGCTGAGACCACCACCATCTCCCCAGCATAAAATTTTTTACCACACAATCAAACGATCCTACTTGTCACTACATACCTTGCAACATCAAAATTTTTAGCTTCATTACCTTCTATATGTCGAATAGCTATAACTTAGGAAGTATTAATGTTCAATAAATATAAGAGTAGTCTTTCTAAGTACCTTAATTCAAACACTCACAAGTATGATATACATAAAACTAAAGTAGACTAGACGTAGTGGAGAAGAATATGTATTGGGTGACCATAGGCATCTGCTTTCATATTGTTCAAAATGAAGGTGAAGAGAAATTTAGGGGATTGTTTTACTTGTTTGAAGTGTTGATATTGCAATTAAAAGAAAGAAAAGAAAAAAGTAAGAAGAAGATCATACTTCAGTGTGAAATTAAACCACAAGGATTACCAAAAATTCCATGAACCACATAAATCCCAGAAAATTATAAGCATGAGCAACACATAAGTTCCATTGATAACACTGAATGAGCTTCACATGCTGTCTCACATAAGGTGTAAAAGTAAGGCTACAAAACATATTCATGGTAGGAGAGCATATGAAGAGAAATTTACAATATCTGTATGAAACATTAGAATTGAAATTGTCTCTCTTGAGTGTCATTCTTGAAGATTGCTTCTTGAACAGATGGATGTATGGGTTTTTTTCCCATATATTCTTTAATTGCTTTCTTGTCGACGAAAAACCTTTTTGCGTTAAGGTTGCAATTACGATCCGAGCTTCTTCAACACCCTTATGCAAATACAATCGAGCGATGAAGCTGAGAAAGGTGGGGACATTTGGAAAATGACCAGTTTCCAACATCTCGACGCAAAAGGCAACAATATCATCTAATTCATCGAATTGATACATCCCTTGTATCAAGACAGAGTAAGAGAATGCATTTGGAGAAATGCCATTGTTTTGCATTTTCATGAAAATCCTTTTGGTATCCTTAAATTTGTGGGCCTTGCAGAAGCCTTCAACGACGGCAGTGTAAATAACAACTTCGGGAATGGTACATTTTTTGCGCATTAAATTGAAGAGTTTCATGGCTTTTTGAACTAGGCCATCTTTACAAAGGCCATTGAGCATGGCCACCGCATTTGAGATGAGACTAATCTCCTCAAGTTTCTTGAAGATCTCATTGGCATCTTCAGGCGGAGGCAGCAGTGATGTATCCACCTTTCCATCCTCTTGTTGTTGTTCTTGTTGGGCTAGAGTACTCTCAGGGTTGTGTGGCATTTCCCCTTTATTACCATCACCAAGCTTGAATTTTTCTAGAAAATCAAAGCCATCTTGCTTATTATCGGCAGATGGCCTTCTGTTGCCAAATTGAATGTTAGGTTTTGGATTTCCTTGGTCTCTCAAAGGTCAATTTGGGATAGGCTCCGAAGCAGTTTCTGTGACTTGATCGCCACTTCCACCTCCACCTCTCGATCTCATTGATTGTCCTCTGATATTGCCCTCATCTTCGAGGAAGCTAGAGCTCAAATGGCGACGTAATTTTAGCCAATAGGGTATAGGCTTCAAAATAAGCTTGGAAGCCGACCCTGAACTTGAAGTGATGACATGTCCAAGAATGAATACTCAGGAAGACAACAATGATGCTAGGGTTTAGGGTTTTTTTCTCAACTATTTGGTCTAAGACTACGACATCTACGACTCTACACAACAGCTAAAGCCGGCAAGACTAGAGGGGTACATAAGTCATTTCAACTTCAACAAAGATGGCAATTGCGGAGAAACGGAAACCAGATAAAGTCTTATCTTTTCATTTTTTTCACATACTACCATCCTACTGCTACTGCCTCAGCCTCCATATCGATACCTCTGTGCTTCTGAATCTATTACGCCAGTGATGGACCTAAGATTTTGTGCAAGTAGAGAGCATTTTTGCATGTCTTCTTCTGATCTTGATCAGGCTGCTGGTTGGCTTTTAATCAAAAGGTATGCGACTCTCCCTATTTATATGAGTTGCCACACTTGTTTCTTGTTATAATCCGCTTCCAATTAAGTTATGCTTGGGGTGTCCTTTATATAATTATTTCCACTGTTTTCAAATTCTACGAACCAATTAGCATGATGATTCTTCTATTATTCTGTTTAGATCCTTTGCTATGCACCTATGAAAATTCTCTAAAACATGTACAACCCACCAATTTTTAAGTTCGTTCAAAAAATGTAAGTTTTGTTAGCTTCCATTGTTCTAAATAAGAAATGTCAAATCTTGTTGGGGAATATGGAAATATGCAGCAGTCAACGTGGTAATAGAATCATTTCGTTCTAAATATGAAAGGCAATGACTTTCATTAGAGCTCCCTTCAGTTGTTTCAAAGTGCCCCAAGGTACTTACATTGGATCTCCATGTGAAGCTTGTTCCCATGGTTGAATGCCTCTCTACACTCGATACAAAACCCCATGATGTTGCTACCGCCATTGCCAAATTCTGTCACATACTCTCGTATAGCATGGAAGAGAACTAATGTCCACTTCTGGCGTACTTTCAGGAACTTGGTGTCCCGAAAAGCAACTTGGCAAGATGATATTGCCCAACCCAAGGCTCGTCAGCTATACCATTGATCAATCGAAGCTGACCGAGATAGTGGACTTTCTTGGCCTTGCCAGAGATGGGATGGTTGGGAGAGTTCTGGCAAAAAAACCCATTTATGGCCATAGCTTTGACAAAAGGCTACGTCCTACTTCAGAATTTTTACAGTCAGTAGGTCTTTCGGAGCATGATCTTCACACAGTGGCAATGAACTTCTTTGAAGTTCTTTGTGAAGATGTGAACGAGGTGCTAAGACCCAAGTTTGCTAATTTAAAATAGACGTGGGTTTGGAGCTGAGCAAATAACAGCTTTGGTAAATGGATTTCCTCCAATTCTCATAAAGAGCATCCAAAATCTTAGAACCTAGGATTAGGTTTTTGGTAAAGGTAATGGATAGGCGGATTGATGAAGTCACTGATTATCCTGCATTCTTTGGGCATGGTTTAAAGACGTGATTAGAGTTGCGGCGCAAAATTTGGAAACAAAAGAATATTGATTGTAGCTTTGACTGAAATGTCGGATTGTAATCGTTCTTAATGAAGTTTGGTTTGTTTGAAGGGTATGCCTAAGGTACTCCGGTCACATCCTTTTCTTTTTCATTCAGTTTTGTTAAATTCTAGCTTGATGAGGTTTTTCAAATTATAGATTTTTCTTGGATGTGGAGTGCAATTACAAATTGATGCTTTACTACGAATTAGCCAATGAACTTGTTCCTGGTCACATAGAAGACAATAGACCATGATTATATACCATGCATCCTGCATAATCTCTAGTGTTATCAGTTTCGCTGGATAGACCGAATTGATGTGATGTGGAGTATCTGCTGAAGAGATTTCTTTTTCCATGGTCCAAGTACAAGATAGACCAAATTCATGATGTAGTCTATCTGCCTAGGAAATTTCTATACGGTAGTCCAAAAATTACATTTAATAAAAGAAAAAGAATAGATTTCTTGTACTTGATTGCAAAAGACAAGTAGATACAATTGGAAAAAAAAAACAAAAACAAAAACAGAGAGTACATCCAATATGAAGACCTAATGCCATATTGCAAGCATATGGAGTTGACAATAAAATGCAGGAAGTATGCTGGATTTGTGGAGAATTGAGGACACATGATTAATGCAATATTCACAAACTTAGTAGGATGCAGATATCTTTTCAAAAGCATCCCATTTTAATGCAAAGGTGGGTGCCTACTTAGTACAGGGGCTCAGATACTTGAAACTCTAGGAGGTGCTCGAGCTCATCTAGATGTTATTCTCCATGTTAGTGACAGAAAAACCTGTTGTAGTAGAAGTACTTGCACTCTCAGAGTTGCTGTAGGGAGCTTCCATCACAGGCCATGTGAAGACAGGTTTAAATAAAGGTACATGAGGGGGCGGCATAGCTCCGGTTATAATCTGGTATATAGCTTGCGTCCGAGGCCTCTGACTGGCAACCGGATGTGAACATGCGAGCCCCAGAAGTAGAAGTCTCTTTGCTTCATCAACCACATAGTTGTTGCTGAGCCTCTCATCTACAGCTTTTTCAACGCTGCCTTCACGATGGAACATCCAAACCCAATCAACCAAGGAGCAATGCTGATGTTGTTGACACCTTATATGAGTCCCGGGACTTCTGCCGCACACAACCTCGAGCACCACGGCTCCAAAGCCAAACACATCAGATTCAGGTGTAGCCCTCCCTATATGGAAACACTCTGGAGCAACATAGCCCATGGTGCCCGCGATTCCACCCAGTCCAAGTTCAGCATATGAATTCCTGTTATTATCCAAAGCTCGGGCAAGGCCGAAATCACCAAGGCGAGCATTGTAGTCGGAGTCCAGTAAGATGTTGCTGGCTTTGAGGTCGCGGTGCAAAACCTTTTGATCATAATCATTATGCAAATAATGCAAAGCTGAGGCTACACCTTCTAGAATCTTGTATCGGCGTTCCCAGTTTAAGGTGGTTGGACTGGAAGCATCATAGAGGTGCTTATCAAGACTGCCATTTGGCATGAAGTCATACAATAGTAGTAGCTTCCCTTCGTCGTAGCACCACCCTGAAACAAGACTATACGTTAGAGGCAATCAGGGATGAAAAGTAGCATAAAAGTGAATGAAATGCAAAGTAGAGCACATCAATCTCAACAAGTTAACAGGTTAAGACTTTGTAGATTTCATGTATGAATCTACTTTGTTTGCTCCAATTCAGTCAGTACTGCATTTTGTGAACTATATACACTCCAAACTACAAAGACAACATTCTCTATGAAAACCATGATTTTATTGATAATGAAAACCAATATTGTGGTCTTTTTTTCCCGTCCTTTTTACTTCCTTTTCCTCTTTTGGTTGCTCTACATGACTGTTTTGGCCGTTCTTGGATATTCTATTTGGAAAAGCGTGAAATTATTTTTTTAATCAGGAAAACAAACTAATTTGCATGAGAAATTATAAAATCCAAATTAAAGATATTGAAGCTGCCAAATGACATTATTTATAATGAAATAAGCATGCTTATTTGACTCGGTCACTCGAAGCCGGAGTTAACATTATAAATTCCAATAGATTCGAATTTAAAAGCTAATATTTATTATAGAATTAAGCATGTTGACAATGACAACAAGTGACGTATATGATAAAAAATTAATTAATTAGCACGCTATTCATCCAAGATTCCAAAGCAAGACTTTATCAGAAATAACTAAACACGAGAAGAAGAACAAGAAGTCTGCGTTTCCCTGACCGCAAGATCGACAAGTCTGCGCTTCCCTGAACAAAAGATAACGATCATGAAAAGTTCAAACTGTTGACAATTGAATTGTGCAGTTTCCAACTTTGAATCTTTCATTGTTATTTTTTATATTATTTGAAAATGACCTCGTAGAAAACATGATATGTTTTTTTTTTTTTTGAAAAGAAAAAGAAAAAGAAAACATGATAAGTTTGTTAGTACAGAATACATCGTTCATGTCAAAGTCTGTGTAATATAAAAATAAAAAAACAATTTTTCATAAATCTTTAAGTTATATATATATATATATTTAAAAAATACACTAGATTTGCATATTTTAAAACTATATATATATCATTTATATATTTTATACAAGATCAAAGAATTATTTTTTTAAGGGTGACGTTGGGGACCGGTCCGGCTGTCCCCAGCGTCTAAAGCAGCCCAACGCTAGTTGGGCTGCTTGATGATGAAAAACACATCAAAATAAAATAAAAAAATATAATTAAATAAAAAAATGAAGATTAAAAATATATTAAAAAAATAAAATGAACAAAACATAATAAAAAATATAATAAAAAACACAATAAAAAAATAAAATGAAGATGAATTTTATAGGGGATTCGGCCATAAAGCAAACGGAGCCGCCGCCGGTGGCGGTGGGCGACGTACGGGTCCGAAACGAGTTGAAGGCTGCCGGGGGCACACCGGAGCTCGCCCGAGCTCGCCGTCGAAGAGGTGAGCTCGTCTGAGTCCGCCGGTCCCGATGGCGTGGGCGGTGTCGCCCACTGCCACCGGCGACGGCTCCGTTTGTTTTATGGCCGAATCCCCTATTAAATTCATCTTCATTTTATTTTTTTATCGTGTTTTTCATTATGTTTTTTATTATGTTTTGTTCATTTTATTTTTTTAATATATTTTTAATCTTCATTTTTTATTTAATTATATTTTTTTATTTTATTTTGATGTGTTTTTCATCATCAAGCAGCCCAACTAGCGTTGGGCTGCTTTGGACGCTGGGAACAGCCGGACCGGTCCCCAGCGTCACCCTTTTTTTAATTATAATTAATTAATTATATATACCTATTTTTCTTATAGTAAAATTTTGATTCAAACAAAATTAATTAAGGCATATACATGTATATATAGATCATGAGATCAAGTTAATTACCTTGCAAATGCATGGATTGGTAAATTATCATGCGCGTATGCATGTAGTTGGTGTATATATATATATATATATATATAATATGACAACTTATTTAGAACTAAATGATTATTTATGATAAAAATATATTTATTTGGCATAAAATAATTAATTTTATAAAAATTAATAATAAAAAATAAATAATATTCTTATAATGAGTTGGTGGTTTTAAAGTACTCTCTTTTTCCTTATGCTACGTACTAAGCTAATTCCATAATGCATTTTGTAATCATGACTAGCTCAGAAGTGAGAGTACTGATCTTAGGAAAAGTTTGGAAATAATTAATTTTTATTCTATCTTTTTTTTTTCTAAACATTAATATTTAAACATAAAATTTTTAAATTAATCATTCTAAATAATTTTTTAAATTAATCATTACAATTTTTAAAAAATTTCAGTCAAAATAAAAACAAAATCAAGTTTTTTAAGTTTAAAAATGATATTAATATATTATATTATAACAATATTTAATTTTATAATATTTTTTATTCAATTTTTTCTCCTTAATCAAAATTCAATAAATACTTAATTCAAATTATCTCATTAATTGCTATTTAAAAATTATTTTTTTATTATTCACAAAATTTTATCTCATATTTTTTAACTGCGCGCATCCCTTTTTTAGATAAAGTTCAATATATATATATATATATATACTGTTCAATATCATGTTTATATAGCATTAAATTGCTAACCTGTTATTTTTTTTGGATATAAAAAGAGAAAAAAAAAAAGCACACATGTATACAACATGGATGGCGGCTCATATAACTAAGGTATAGTTTAAATTTTAAGATGAGATGAGTTGAATTGAGATGAATTGAATTGATTTTTTAATATTATTATTATTTTAAAATTAAAAAAAAAGTGTATTAAAATTTAATAAAAATATATAAGAATTTATATTTTCTATTAAAAAATTATAAAAATATAATAATAAAATAAAAATAAATAAAAATAAATTGATTTCATCTCTAAATATAAACTAGGCCTAAAATTCTTATGCTAAACAAGAGTCGTAAAGTGAGGAAGGGTAATTAGTTGAACGGCAGTGGCAACAGGAGGGGTTCCCATAGTGAGGAAGGGTAGCATAAACTGATTAAAGTGGGCTGGAATCACAGTCACATGATGATGACCATGGCCATCTAGCTAGCGCATATATCTAATATGGGTGATACTAGAGTGAATCTACACTCAGTACACTCACACTCATAGAATGCTGTTCACATAAACAATGTTATGTGAGTGTGAGTATGCTGAGTGTGGATTCATTCAATAATTTTTCATCTAATATATATAAATCGAAGAGTACTAGATTGGATAAGATATAGATATGACCTTGAACGTGAAGTATACAACCAATTCAATGAGAGAATGCAATGAACAGTAATTAATATAAATATATAAATCCTCGATCTAATAAATATTTGAAAATATATAAATGAGACAAAACAGCGACATGGATTTGTTCCTCGATCTAATATATAATATAAGATATTTTCCCATCCTGTTGGAAGGTTTTTCCAAACCGTAAACCCTGATCATCTCTCAAAACCCATCTTTCTAAATAGATTAGAACCACATGAATATCTTGTCTGATTTGTGAGTCCGACGGTGATGACGACGACGACTAACGACGGTGTTGAAGTGGACAATTCATTTTGATTATTAAACTCTTCTAAATTCATTTTATTTTATTGTTATAACTTGTTTAAATTTTTATATATTTTTTTAAAATTCATATATAAAAATATAATAAATAATTCATATTTTTTAAATTTTAATACACTTATAATACTAAAATTTAATATTTTAATAATATTTTATTTAATTCAATTCAACTTAATTCAATTTACTCCGACATCTAAAAATACCTAAGTCTATAAAGTAACTTCCATTGGACGAAAGAGATTATCTACTGTGATAAGGACTACTGTGTTTTAAGTAAAATAGCCATGGGGCAGGTTGTGATTGAAGCAACTTTTTAAATATAATAATAGTAGGTATAATGATCAAAATATTAGAACGAAATATTTTAATATTAATATTATTTTAAAATAATTTATATATAAAAAAAATTATATATATAAATACATATATAAATTATATTTTAAAATAATAATTAATATATAAATAAATTATATATATAAATATATATGTAAATAATTTAATCTTAACTAAAATAAAAAATAGCAAAAAAATAACAAAAAAGTAAAATCTTGAAATTCAATATAGAACGGTTTATATGATCGATACTGACGAAATCTAAATTAGTACAAAATAAACTAAATTTTTGTACAAATTACTGTTCTAATATAGTACGTATCAACCATATTCTATCGATACAAAATTTAAAACTATAGATTAAAAGCTGTTAATATTAAAAAATCAGCCTATCCGGTCTTCCGCATCTCTCTCTATCATGTAATCACTTATCTATTAATTAATAATTATATCCATGTTGTTTTAAAAAAATAAAAATCAATCATATTTCAAGTTGAAAATGATAGGAATTGTCCACCAGTTTGAAAGTCTCTTTACAGCTACAATACAATTAATTATATTTTGTTATGAAACTTAAAGAAAAGAACTACTATTGCAAAAGAGAAATAAGAAATTCTCTCTGAAACTCTTTAAGAACTGAAACTTTCTTTCTCTCTCTATTTTTTCTTATGAATTTCATTACAACTGAAGTCCCTATTTATAGGCTTTGAAATTACTATGCAAGTTACTATATAAGTCACTATGCAAGTCACTATGCAGAATTTAAAATAATAGTGGTGGGGTCATTCACATAATTTAGTGGTGGGACAGGGGCGGCTAATAAATTTCGTTCGTTCATTTCACTCTCCCTTGGATGACCGCCAATAAAGAATCTGCCTTGTTAAAACCTTACCAAGTAAAAACCCAGTGGGAAGAAAAACCAATGGCGAAGGAAAAAGAGTACAGTCTTCTTATGTATCCACAAGTGCTTTAAGATTGCCTCATTAAAACCTTGCAGAGGAAAACCCAGTGGGACAAAACCTCAGCGAAGGAAAAAGAGTACAATCAGCACATTTACTCCCCCTGAAAAGTGCATGACAAAAGATCTTTGATTCTTCGCATTCCAATGTTATGCACAATCTTCTTGAATGTGAAAGTTGGTAACGCCTTTGTGAATAAATTTGCCAGATTATCACTAGATCGTATCTGCTTGATATCAATTTCACCTTTTTCTTGAAGTTCATGAGTATAAAAGAATTTTGGTGAAATATGTTTGGTTCTGTCACCTTTGATATATCCTCCTCTGATTTGAGTGATACAAGCAGTATTATCTTCATATAAGATTATTGGGCTATTATCGATCATGGGAAGTCCACACTTTTCCTGGATTTGTTGAATAACTGATCTCAACCAAATACACTCTCGACTTGTTTCATGAATAGCAATGATTTCTGAGTGATTTGAAGAAGTAGCAGATAGTGTCTGCTTAACAGATCTCCATGATATGGCAGTATCTCCATAAGTAAATAAATATCCAGTTTGAGATCTAACTCTGTGTGGGTCTGAAAGATAGCCTGCATCTGTATACCCAATCAATTCTGGACTTGAAACACGTTGATAAAATAATCCCATATCAACCGTACCATGAAGGTAACGAAAGACATGTTTAATGCCATTCCAATGCCTTCGAGTTGGTGCAGAACTATATCTTGCAAGTAGATTAACTGAGAATGTAATATCTGGTCGAGTGCAATTTGCGAGATACATCAAAACTCCAATTGCACTGAGATATGGTACTTCAGGACCAAGAATTTCTTCATCGTCATCATAAGAACGGAATGGATCTTTCTTCACATCAAGTGTTCGAACAATCATTGGAGTACTCAGGGGATGAGATTTGTCCATATAAAAATGCTTTAGGACTTTCTCAGTATACATGGACTGATGAATAAAAATTCCATTTGGCAAGTGCTCAAACTGCAGGCCGAGACGAAGTTTTGTTTTGCCAAGATCTTTCATTTCAAATTCATTCTTTAAATATATAGCGGTTTTTGAGATCTTTTCAGGAGTTCCCACAATATTTAAATCATCAACATAAACTGCAATAATGACAAATCCAGATTCTGATTTCTTAATAAAAACACATGGGCATATAAGATTATTCTCAAATCCTTCTTTCAATAGATATTCGCTTAAGCGATTATACCACATGCGTCCGTATTGCTTCAACCCATATAAAGATCTTTGTAGTCTGATTGAGTACATATTTCTAGATATACTTGTACATGCTTCAGGCATCTTATATCCTTCAGGGATTTTCATATATATGTCATGGTCTAAGGATCCATATAAATATGCAGTGACCACATCCATCAACCGCATTTCTAATCCTTTTGTAACAACCAGACTAATCAAAAATCTAAATGTGATTGCATCCATAACGGGAGAGTATGTTTCTTCATAATCAATCCCGGGTTTCTGCAGGAAACCTTGTGCAACAAGCCGTGCTTTGTATCGCACAATTTCATTTTTCTCATTACGTTTTCGTACAAATACCCACTTATATCCAACAGGCATTACACCCTTTGGTGTTTGGATAACAGGTCCAAATACTTCTCGTTTTGCTAGCGAATTTAATTCAGTTTCAATAGCTGTTTTCCATTTTGGCCAATCATTTCTACGTCGACATTCTTCGACGCTTTTTGGCTCACTTTCTTCATTACTTCTGGTGATGTCAAGGGCCATTTTATATGAAAATATGTTGTCGACAACAGTTTTATTTCTATCCAGAATTTCTCCAGTTTTCATGAAATGTATTGAGATATCATTATTTTCAGGTACCTGTTCCTCTTCAGGAGAAAACATTTCATGACACACCTCTTCAGGAGATCCCTTTTTAGGAGATTTATACTCTTCAAGAGTTTCCTCTTCAGGAGGTTCTGGAATAGAAGATTTAAACTTTTTAGGAGCACCAATTATATTTGTGGCCTGTATTGTGGGTATGTGTTCTTCAGGAACACCAAATTCATTTTGTATTCTTTTCCTTCTGGGAATTTTGTCTTTTACACCAATAGGTCTTTCACGCTTCAGGCGTATTTTAGATTCACTTATTGCTGCTTTGACAATTTGTCCTTCAGGGACTTCAATCCTTGCTGGAGTATTAACAGCAGGAATATAAGATTTTACTACACCTTTAGTGTCAGTAAATACATCTGGTAACTGATTTGCAACATTTTGCAAATGAATAATCCTTTGAACTTCCAGTTTACATTCATTTGTAGGAGGATCAAAATGAGACAGGGTCTTATTATCCCAAGTAATATCTTGTCGTGCTTCAGGCACCGACTTTTCTTTACCCATTAACGGAAAATTTGATTCGTCAAAATGACAATCCTCAAAACGTGCTTTAAACATATCCCCTGTAAGGGGTTCAAGGTATCTAATAATGGATGGAGAATCAAAACCAACATATATCCCAAATTTACGTTGAGGGCCAATTTTTGTACGTTGTAGTGGTGCAATTGGAACATATACAGCACATCCAAAAGTACGAAGATAAGAAATATTTGGTTGTTGACCAAATACAAGCTATAATGGAGAATATTTATGATATGCAGATGGTCTAATGCGAATTAGCGATGCTGCATGAAGTATAGCATGTCCCCAAACAGAAATAGGTAGTCTTGATTTCATAAGTAAAGGTCTAGCGATTAGTTGAAGCCTTTTGATCAAAGACTCAGATAAACCGTTTTGTGTGTGTGTATGGGCAACAGGATGTTCAACATCTATTCCTATTGACATGCAATAATCATAAAAAACTTGAGATGAAAATTCATCTGCATTATCCAATCGAATGGTCTTGATTGGATACTCAGGAAATTGTGCTCGTAGTTTAATTATCTGAGCAAGAAGTCTAGCAAATGCAACATTTCTAGTGGAAAGAAGACAAACATGTGACCATCGACTAGATACATCAATTAGAACCATAAAATATCTAAATGGTCCACTTGATGGATGAATAGGCCCACATATATCTCCGTGAATCCTTTGTAAAAAGGATGGAGATTCAACAATGATTTTTGAGGGAGATGGTCTAATAATTAACTTACCTTGAGAACATGTAGAGCACGGAGATTCATTGGGTAGAAATATCTTTTGATTCTTTAAGGGATGCCCATGCGAATTTTCAATAATTCGTCTCATCATTATAGAACCCGGATGCCCAAGGCGATCATGCCAAGTCATAAATACTTTAGGGTCAATGCACTTTTGGTGCATTACCACATATGATTCAATTGTTCTCATTTTTGTATAATACAATCCAGAACATAGAGCAAGCAGTTTTTCTAATACGAGCTTCTGGCCCGATACTGTTTTAGTAATAAGAAGATGCTCTTTACTGCCTTCATTGGTCGTTTCAATATGGTAATCATTACGACGTATATCTTTGAAACTCAATAAATTTCTTCTGGATTGTGAAGAGAATAGAGCATCATCAATATAAAATTTGGGGCCATTAGGCAACACAATATAAGCTCTTCCGGAGCCCTCAATTAAATCCGATGAACCTGATATGGTATGGACATAGACTTTACTTAGTGTTAGATTTTGAAAATATTTCTTTTCTTTGAGAATTGTGTGAGTTGTAACACTGTCAGCCAGACATATATCTTTATCATTCAACTCAGAGATAAAAAACTCATCAATGTGATCCATGATTCTACAAAATATACAAAACTTTTATTACTGATAGAAAGAAAATACATTAATTGAGTGGAACACTTCCATCTCCAATTAAGTGTTCAATACTACCATCAGGATGATTAAAGAAATCAGATATATTAAGATGAGTAACGTCTACATCTACTGAATCTAATAAATCATCTGATGGTTCTACTAAATTTGTTTCATGCACTTTATTCTTTCCTTTAATAGAAGCTTGATATAAATCAGCTAAGTGCCTGGCCGTACGACAGGTACGTGACCAATGTCCAGTCATTCCACATCTATGGCACACCTCTTCACTTTTCTTTGAAGAATTATTCTGAGGATTTTTAACCCTCTCTGAATTATACCATTTCTGGTGATATGGTATATTATAATCCCTTTTAATGTTGTCATTCCTGGAACCAACATTTCTATAATTTTTCCTACCACGTCCACGCCTCCGATTTCTTCTAAAGGATGCACCATTCACTTCTGAGAATGATGCAAACCTATTACCATTCACTTCAGGGAATGATATTGAGCCAGTAGGGCGTGAGTGGTGGATTTCTAATAAGAGCTCATTATTCTGCTCAGCTACTAGAAGACATGATATAAGTTTAAAATATTTCTTGAACTTTCTCTCTCGATACTGCTGCTACAGGAGCACATTCGAGGCATGAAATGTAGTAAAAGTCTTCTCTAGCATATCTTCATCGGTGATTTTCTCACCGCATAATTTTAATACTGAGCTTATTTTAAAAAGTGCGGAATTATTCTCACTAACACTTTTAAAATCTTGCAACCTCAGGTGCATCCATTGAGAACGAGCTCTTGGGAGGATGACAATCTTCTGGTATTCATACCTCTCCCTTAAATTATTCCACAAAATATAGGGATATTTTACTGTGAGATATTCAGTTTTCAATTCTTCATGAAGATGGTGGCGAAGGAAAATCATTGCTTTAGCACGTTTCTGCAGGGATGCTTGATTTCCTTCTTTAATAGTTTCTCCCAGGTTCATTGCATCAAGATGTATTTCAGCATCAAGTATTCAGGATAAATAATTTTTCCCAGATATATCAAGAGCAACAAATTCCAATTTTGTAAGATTTGCCATTTTCTACACATATAAATAATAAATATGTGTATCTCAGAAAATATATTTATAAATTCACACAGATAATCATCAATAAAATATATCAAAGATTTCAAATAATATATTGAAAAACTTACAGAGGAATAAGGCCACTAGTTTCAGAATTGGTAGAACCGTCGTGTTGATAACATATTATGAAACTTAAAGAAAGGAACTACTATTGCAAAAGAGAAATAAGAAATTCTCTCTGAAATTTTTTAAGAACTGAAACTTTCTTTCTCTCTCTATTTTTTCTTATGAATTTCATTACAACTGAAGTCTCTATTTATAGGTTTTGAAATTACTATGTAAGTTACTATACAAGTCACTATTCAAAATTTAAAATAATAGTAGTAAGATCATTCACATAATTTAATGATAGAATAGAAATGGCTGATAAATTTCGTTCGTTCATTTCATATTTAGTTTATTAAAAAATTTCAGACTCAAAATGATAGAAGCTGTCTAGCAGCCTGACAGTTTTCTTACAATTACAGTGCAGCATGCCTCCTAACACAGCTCTATTTCAAGCTGGTCCCGTACTTTGACGCATAGCATTAATGATGGCTTAATAGAATAATATTCAATTGCTTTTAATTACGTAGACAGACTAGATTGCATTGGACAACTAAAGTACATGGTCCCAATTTTATGTTCGGCGCGCTCTGCTACATTTATACAAGTTGATCATATGCAGTACCATCAATATATTACTTAATCCAGAACCACTTGTATTTTTTTTTTTTAGTATTGGGGTGCATGAGAACAGAACTCCAACTAATCTGAGAGATGTACACAGGCTTAATTTTGGGTAAATAATTTCCAGTAAGGACAAGATCTTGGGTAGTTGAAGAGAAATTTATTCTAATCGGTCCAGCTTGTAAATTGTTAAGGAATATGTTAATAAGACCAATACCTTTATGATCACTTGAGCCAACCCTTAGATTAATCCAAAACTATTTTTATTAGCATGCAAGCCTGCTGGATCGTGGTACCTCGTACGTAATTTAAAGAACACAAAAAGGTTTAAAAAATCCCACGTGAAACATCATGTACACGGCTTTAGAACACACATATAATATAAGGACAGTGCTACTGGACCGACAACTTACCGAAGAATTGAAGCGAATCAGTGTAAATCTATATTTTTATTTTTTTTCTCATTTTCTTTTAACTATTTTTTATACACTTTTAAATATTCTGAAAAAATAACAAAAAAAATTCTAATTCATTTATATTCACTTTCTTATTTATTACGTAAAATAAAAAAAATTAAATAATTCAAACGGTCATCTTCATTAGTCATTTTTATAAGTTCAATTAGCATTTTTCATAATATAATATCGTATGTACTTTGACTTAACATGTAAAATTCGAGAATTAGAAACTGATAAAGGGGATGAACATGAAAACAATATGATGATGATGAAGAAGAAGAATATATAGTTCCTTGGATATGAAACCCCCGACCACAGCACTAATTATAGTTGTAAGATCATCCAAATGGCTAAAATTATAGCGCTAACAGTTTCTCTCAGTCTGACAACACTTACTAATATTGCCTTTTCCTCCTCTTTGATTTCCCTGATTGTTTTCCTGAAGGTCGGGAATCCTAGTCTGCAACTCCCTAACCTTGTTTTTGTCGACATTAAGATAGATTGCCTGCCAACTTTCCACAAGCAACTCCTTCGTCAATAACATTGGACTCCTCAATGCTGCTGCTGCTGCTTTTTCTCGTGTTCACATATATCACGCCGAGTAGGATCAACACTATCACCGTTGCCGGAACTCCAACCCCAGGTCCCCAGCACCGATCTTCAACCAAGTCATGTCTTTTTTCTTGGCTAGATCTTCTACCCATAAACTCCATTTCAATACACAATTAAGCTGAATATTCGGATAGCCTGTAGAAGCAGCAAACCCAAAGTAGGATTCCTCTTTGACACTCTTTCAGGTTTATGGTCGCGTTGAGAAAGGGAATCGAAGGCTTGGGTTTTCCTTCTTCCACCATGAAAACCTCCATCAGCTTGGACGTGCCATTGTAGTCGACCCAGACGCTATAACTAGTAACGATTTTAGGGGATAATCTGATAGCATGACCATCGAGAGAGATAGTTGTGTTTGATTTGACAGAGTTGATGTCGAGGCCGATGTGGTTGTCGTCGGGATCGTAGACTTGCTTTCGGGTATCGAATTCTATGGCGACGATCTGGTTCGCGCTGTCACCGTCGGTGTCTTCATTGGTGAGGCCAAGCCATTCCCTTTCACTTGCTGCAGGCATGGACCTGGTATTCGGCGCTATGAGAAAGGCAAGGCCCTCACCGGCGGTCCAATTATCGTTCCTGTAAATGTTGATGACAAAAGTCAAGTTGAAGGAAGCCTGGGAATCATAGGACCAGAGCCTGAATGGTCGGGAAAACATGATGCGACCGGAACGGTTGAAGAGGCTGTAGGCATCGTCGGCTGTGTCTGGAGTTATCTGCAGGGCTACAGGCCAAATACCTGCTTGACCTTGAACCACAAAGTAGTTGCTGTTTTGGGCCGTCTGATTAAACCCTTCATCAAATGAGAAAGAGAACTTATTCTTTTCCACAATTAGTGCAGCGGTACTATGGATGTCAGCAATAGAACCGTACAAAATAGCGTTAATATTGCTCGATCCGTTGTTTCGAATTCAGCCCATCCGTTAATTCGACCCGTTCGGTTAAAATCGGAAGCGGGTATTACCCATTATCAATTTTAACCTACTTTTGATTTCTCGACAAGCTTCAGGAACATACCCATTTCATCTTCGCCGAATGAGTTGGACCTATGCATGACGAGGAGCAGCTTTTGCTGAAAAGCAATGTCGGAGATAATAGATCCGGCGAGATGGCAGAATTGTCCGTCAATGGGGTTGAACTTGCCCGTCAGATTGTGGCTTGGAAGCAGATGGCGAGCTCGACGAAGAGCCTCGTTTTTCCAGCTTCGATGGAGCCAAATACGACGTCAATTTGCTCCTTCTTGAGCTGTCGACGAGTGGTGGCGATCATCATATTACTGATGGCAGAGTCCATAAGAGGCCAACAAGGTCTGAGAGGTTTTGAAGCCGAAAAGAAAAAAAGAGGAACCCCTTTGTATCCAAGAAACTCTCGATTTCAAGACGTTTTTTGCAACAAAATCAGAAATTCCTCAAAATTTAACTTCAAATCCCTGGAGAACTTCATGTGATTAAAAAGCTCAAAACTCAATCTCGAATCCTGGAGAACCCTGTGCGATGGAGAAATAGCCAAATACTTGCGCCTTCCAAATTGAATCGGCTTATCGAGTAATCGGCTAAACGGTATAGATAAATATCGGATCGGGTCGGAAACATCTTTATCGGATCGGAACGGTTCGGGTGAACAGCCCTAGTTAGCAGCATGATGCAGAAGGCTGAAAAGGAATATGGCAAGGGCGATCGAACTTCATTTGAGATTTGTAATGTTAAATAGAAGATCAGAAACAGATCGAAGGAATCTAAAACTCATGCGCTGTAAGACTTTAAGTTTTTACAAATCTGTATTTGTTTATATTTTATTATTAGATATTCTAATTTATTTTAATAAATTAAATTGTTATCTCACAAATTTTATTTTGAATATGTTTTATTTACTATTAGAGTTAGTTATTTGTGAGATCTATGATTTTAATAATCTTAATTGTTTAATAATTATTATTAGTTTTATCATTTGAATTGTTATCAATATTATTTTGATTTAGTGATTTTAATTTTATTGTTGTTATAAGTTTTTGTGAGATTCTTGAATAATAGTGTTTTTAATTATTTTAATTAATTGTTGCTACTGGTCTTTCTATCTGAAATGATATTTTAGTGTTTTTGGTTTTAATTATTATAATATATGGTTTGATTTGTCGTATTTTTATTAATGAACATTGATTATATTTTATTTGACATTTATCTGATTTATTGATCTTAAATTTATTAAATCATTAAGTCTTATTATGTTTATTCTATTTTAGTTTGGTAGTTTTTGAATAATTCCAAAAATAATATTATGCAAGATTCTTTTATTACTTTAATTTTAGTTATTTGAAATATTGCGAGATTTTAAACGTGTTTTAAATATCTGATTTAAATATATGGATTTATTCATTTTAAATAATTAAATAAACTTCATCATTTTAAGTTTTGATGAAAAATATTATGTTAAGAAATAAAATAGGTTGAAATAATATTTTATTTAATTAACTTGAGCGTTTGAGGTTAAATTGATGTTATACACTTTCAGATCAGTGTTTTAAATTTATCTGTTATCCATTTGAAAACTCTAAAGCGTCGGGTCTATACATAGTACGAAAATAGTCAAATCCCTCATTTTTTTCCCTCTCCCTTTTCCTTTTCTCTCTCTCCTCTCTCTTTTCTCTCCCGCGTGCTACAGTAACCGCGATGAGGCAATTTGATTTTCAGCCCGTGGCAGCGCCACCCTTACCCGCCAAGCCTCACCTCCGACCCCCACCTGAACCATCAGCCTCCGGAGAGTCCAACCCCACTAGAGGTGTCGACCACAGCAGCCCCACGTCCCGCCGGCAGCCCCAAACTCGAGAGGTGTTTAATCCTCTACGCCGCACCTTGCTCAGCCCATATCTCCGTCGTGAGCTACCGTATCACGACACCACCCCCGCCATTTGATCCGCCACCCATAGGCAACTTACCACCAGAAATTTTAGCTCCAACGGAGCTCTCACATTCTCTCTCCTCCCATAAAACCGAAATGGGTTTAAAAATGGGCTTTCCCTCGCCGTGCTGCCGTCCGGCCACCGTGAGTCTCACCTCCACCTCCAAAAGCTTCCCCTACCTCAGTTTATCACACCCTTAAAACAGTTTCCCCATTCAAGGTCCCACCTCCCGTGTACAAGAGAAAATTTGAAAATGAGTTTCCATCCTTTCGAGTCAGATTTGCCGCCTTCCGGTGGTTGCACTGCCTCACTACCACCACCATGAGATTTTCCATCCTCTAAGGAGTATTTTCCTAAATTTTGGTATCAAACAGAGTACCTAAGCCCAACCCGTCACTTGTCGTGCCCGTAGATGAATAGTGCACGACTTACCCGCTAGGGATTGTAAATCGGCGCGATGCTTGCTTGACGTTCGTTTATGCGCTGTAAGTAACAGATATTTGTTTGAATATTTGATTAATTGATTGATTGTGTGCTAATCTCTATTTTGTTTGCTTGAAGTGTTATCTAGTGATAATCAATAATTCGAAAGTAGATTGGTTGGATCTGAGACCATTTAATGGAGATTGAGATTATCTCGAATTAATCTTACTGTGGTTGAATATTATGTGGATAGTAATTGTTGATAATATAATGTTTTGGTTGGATGGCTGTTATTTTAGTAATTATTGAGCATAAAATGATTTGGTTAGATAACTCGATTATGTTAATGATTATTAGTGATAAAATGATCTGATTTGATGACTCGGGTTATTCTAGTAATTATTGGTGATAAAATGATTTGGTTGAATGACTCCATTATTTAGTATTTGTTGGTGATAAAATGATTTGGCTGGAGATTTGGTTGGATGACTCCATTACACTTTAGTAATTATCAGTGATATAATGGTTTGGTTGGATGATTCCATTACCTTTTCACTATGTTTCAACAAAGTGATACACTAGGATTTTAATTGAAGAGACATATAGAAGAATATGGTGAAAATTTGAGGAGGAAACTTAATAAGTACAGTTAAGTAAAATTTAGTTAAGGGTTGAAACAATGGTATAATATGTTGGACGATGAAAAGTTTATTTTCGGGAGTTCATAAGTTTCAATCCAGGTATACTTCTTTGGAAAAATATTAGGCTTTAACTCATGATATGATATACGGTTATGACTTGAATTTTTGGATGAAATATTGATGTGCATTCTTAGATTCCCTTGGTGTATAGATTGAGAAATGTTTGGGTTTAGAGAAAATATTATATGATGATAATTTGTTGAAGAGAATAACTATACAGGCAACATAAATGTGGTGATTAATGATTGGTTATGATATAGCTATTAAGTTTTGAGAAGATCTTAAGGAAATATACGTGTTTTGATAAAGAGAAAAGAGAAGAAAAGTTAGGTTTGATTCTATCATAAGTTGCGTCCTTAACCCCTATAAGACAGTGTTGGTTTGATTCGATGTGACTTAAGATTCTGACTATCTCTTCATTGGAATATGTACGACGTGTTGGATAGAAGATAAATTAAAGAGGGAAGTATGTTCATATATTAATATGTATGAGATATGATTTATAAATGTATGATTTATATGTTTTATGATCTACATGTTTTCATAAAAAGTTACATGTCGCATGCATATCCCATGCATGAGCACGAAAATCATGTTTTTGAGTTAAACATGTTTTTAAAAGAAAGAAAAGAATTAAAGTTTTATAAGAATACAAAAGGCTGGGAAGGGGTAGTGTCCCAGTGGAACTCTCTATTCACTCAGGAGTGATTAAAGTCGAGTGAAAACTCCTGGGTCGACAAAGAACCGTTGGCAGATCATGTATGGCACCAGAAGGTGTTCGGAGCATGGTCGCACCTAAAGCTAGTGGGTGCATACAGGACGGTGTTGGCTTCGGCCTTATCGATACAGAAAAGTTTATAGTTGCTCGGTGAGTGATCAATCGCCGAGTGATGAAGAGCGTAAAAGGGCGCGAAACGTAGCTACTTAGGTTTGATACGGTCGCCGGGTGCTATGGTAATTAATAGGAACACATGATGCGTAGGGGAACCGTGAAGTGTCCAATATATGTCATGACGAAAAGAAAAGGGCTTTCGAGCCATATATGATATGATATGATAAATTGCGTCTAAGATTAAAAAAAATATATATGAAAATTATTATTGAAAAAATGACTTTTGAAAAGAAGTTCAAACAGTACATATGAAAGAAGTCAAAGTTATATGAAAGTATTTTTATAAAAAGCACGTACATGAAGCAAAGTTTCGAAAACTATCAAAGATTATGGAAGTTTTTATATGAAAGTGCATGTACATAAGTCATGTTGCAAGTCTCATATTCATGGTACATGCACTCATCGAGTTTACTTATATATGTTGATGATGTTCTGTTGTGTGAATTAGTTGTATGTTGTCTGTTAGTTACTGGGATTCACATCTCACTTCGGTAGATCGCGCCCACCTACGGTCCCAATTTACGGGATCTTAATTTGTGATTGCAGAAAATAAAATTTGTGATACAGACTCCACAGGAAAAGAAATTTGTTGAGAGGATGAAGATCGAGATTATGATCTCGATAGCAATGTTGTTTATCTTTTTCTTTTGAAGGACTGTATAATATCCGGTTGGAGAAATTGTTTTAAATTGATTTGTAATTTTTAAGAATCTTTAGTGCTAGAATGACTGACTTTTATTTATTTTTTCGCTGCGAATATTTATTGTATACTTGGTGCATGCTTCACACACTCTTCAAACACTATTCGATGGGATGATTGATCTATGAGATGATAGTCTTAATGTCGCGAGTCCTTCTAAATCCCAGGAGGGATTCGTGGGCGTCACATGCGCCAGATGAGATGAGTGGAAATTTGTCCACCGGAAAATGCCCCCACAAGCATACAAAAAAGAATATAGTACTATACCGGCCGGGTGGTCATCGGGAGGACTTAAAGGCAGAAGGCCTCGTGCAATTTATTATGAGACCAATAATACACTCCTTTTTTTTGTCTAAATTAAGAAAATGTACCTATATTCTATAACGAACAATAAGCAATACAAAAATAATATATATAACTAATTAACTATAATTAAAATAATTGCTTTTATTGTAAATAATCTATTTTGGTTGTAAATATTATTTTTAATTATAATTAATTAATTATATATACTTATTTTTCTTATAGTAAAATTTTGAATCAAACAAAATTAATTAAGGCATATACATGTATATATAGATCATGAGATCAAGTTAATTACCTTGCAAATGCATGGATTGGTAAATTATGATGCGCGCTTGCATGGAGTTGGTGTGTATACTATATGTATAATATGACAAGTTATTTATGACTAAAATGATTATTTATGATAAAAATATATTCATTTGACACAAAATAATTATTTTTATAAGAAATAATAATAATAATAATAATAATAATTCTTATAATGAGTTGGTGGTTTTAAAGTACTCTCTTTTTCCTTATGCTACATACTAAGCTAATTCCATAATGCATTTTGTAATCATGATTAGCTTAGAAGTGAGAGTATTGATCCTAGGTGTTGCCTAGATGACTAACACAAGAAAGGAGGTGGATTGATTTATAGTAAAAAATTAACACTTACAAACCAAATACACAATATAAAATATAAACAAAATACGAAATAATAGGAAATATAAAGAGTAAGGGCAAGAAGAAGCAAACTCAGTATTTTAACGAGATTCAGCTTCACTGCCTATGTCTTCGCCTTAAACTACCCCTTGAGGATCCCAAATTCACTATTCAATCTTTTTTAAGTGGAAATAAAAACCTATTATATCTTTGAGTAATACCGCTATAAAGAATCCGTGTAGAATACCCTCTATACTTGCAATCAACTCATACTTGGTGATTCAACTATTCCCTGTGTAGAATACATTCTACACACATAAGAGTTATACACACCTTCTTACAAATATAAGAGCTGATAATGGATAAATATCAGAGTACAATCCTCAATGAGAGAAATAAGAACAATACAATACAATCTATATCTCTCTTAAAATGAATAAAGATTAAGGCACAAAATTTAGAGAAGAGAGAATGAGAGTTTTGAAAGAATGACGCACTTAATAATTGATGTGCAAATTCTTATTGTTATTTTTGCAAAACTCAAGTGAGCTATTATAGGCAAATGAGTATTCATATTTAAATTTGAAAAGGTTCACATGTCAAATAAAAGTACTATTCACTTTTCAAAAGATTTAAATGAAAACATCTCATTTTTATATTTGTCAAAGATAACTCTATTCATTTTTCAAAAAAATTAAATCTAATCTTTTAATTTTCATATATGACAAAATGAGCATGATTTATTTTTCAAACAAATCATCTTCTTATTGCATATGTAAAAAAAAATACACAACTATCTTTCAAGATTTTCAAACAAATCATTTATATTATACATTTATCAAAAAAATAGATAACCACCCTTCAAGATTTTCAAACAAAATCATCTATCTTTTGCATTTGTCAAAAAAATACACAATCAACTTTCAAGATTTTCAAACAAAATATGCACATATCAAATATAACAATCAATCATCTTACAAATTCAAATCTTTATGCACATGTGAAAAAAAAATTCAAAATTAAATATTTTATTAAAGTTATACAAATGAAAAAAATGCAATTCGATGCTTTATGAGAAAATATTAATTTTGAACTTTAATCCAATTTTAAATTTTAAGAGATGTACAAAATTACTCTATAAGTTTCATTTGTAGACTTGTTCTTCTTCTTTTTAATGTTTGATTTCTTGATGTGCTTAACTTTCTTTATGTGTAGATAATTTGAATTTGAATTTTGAATTTATTTGTTATCATCAAAATTTATATTTAGATACGAGACTTGAAACATTGGGTTCAACAATCTCCCCCTTTTTAATGATGTCAAATACTTAGTAGAAATCTGCGACCTGTAGCAATACTTAAATTCCCCCTGAAAATATGCGTTAGTTTTTAAAATAAAATATAGATATGATTCAAGCATATATAACAAGGTAGTATAATACTAGTATAAAACTTCTCCCCCCTTTTGGCATCATTAAAAAGGATTCGTAATTGGTTTCAGTAAGATTTCTTCTTGCAATAACCAATAACCAAATAAAGCGGTGCGTTAGTAGAAACTATAGAGAGTTGAATAATTGGAGCCACCCGTTTTCGACAAAAACTACAAAGGATGAGGTCTAACTTTATCGTCTCGGTGCAGAAGAATATTTAAATCCGCTTGATGTTGTTGACGAATTAGATGCTGCAGAGATTTGAAGTTGAATAATTGGAGTCATCCGTGTTTGACAAACGTTACAAAACCTGCAGGCCTAGCTCTGACAATTCAGTGCGGAAGGAGATTCAAATTTGCTTGACGTTGTTGACAAACGATATTTTGTAGAGATTTGAAAGCTTTCGATTTTTGTTTAAATGACCATTTTCACCTATCAAATACTCATAAGAAAAATCTTTCATTCCTCATTGATCAAGTATCTGTTTATTCAAAACGACAGAATGACGAAGAAAATTTCTTCTAGTAATCTTCCGAATTTGAATCAAGAACCGTCTCAATCAGTCATCTCTCCCGTCTCATCCAGAATATTTTATAAATTTGACTAAGTAAGATTTGAAGAGATGATAATGTGTCTTTTTCTTATTCTGTTTCTATAAGAGCAATCATTAGTTTTATCTAATTTGCATCAAATTTTTTTCTCATTTTTGCAATTCGCTTGCATTCTCATTTTACAAATTTTTAATGGCTCGTTAATTTCCTTTCAGTATTTCTCATGATCAATCTATTTCTACTTTTATTGTAGGTGCCATGAAACAATAAGAGATTGATTTAACTAATAAATCAGATCATGACGCCATTTATGAGCTTATAGGTCTTGGGACTCGATACTCAAAATTCATTGTTGTTTTTTTCACTCGGTTGTAGTCCAAAACTCGTAAAATTGAGAAGTTTAGCGAGACTGTCTCTGTACTTCAACGATTTGTTTATGAGTCAAATAGAAAAATAGTATAGTTAAAACAACAGAATAAGGATTTAAAATCCTTACTTGTTTCTTCATTTCGACTGCCTAATCTTTTAGATAAGAATAACATGTCGATCTATGAAGAGCAAATGCAGTTAAAAGATGAGGTTAGAAGTTTCAAATTTTTTTAAGTAATTTAAGATAATGGAATAAAAATATTCAACAGATATTTATGATATGTATCATTCATATTTCTCTTCTAATCATGCATAATCTATCTTTTGGTAGAGGTTTTGTGAAAATGTCTGTCAATTGATCGTGTGTGCTTATGAATTCTAGTACAATATCACATTTCTGCACATGATCTCTAAGAAAATAATATATAATTTCAATATACTTAGTCCTAAAATATTGTATTGGGTTCTTTAAAAAATTTATAGCACTAGTATTATCACATGTAATAGAAATATGATTGTACATTAACTTAAAATCCTCAAGTTGTTGTTTCATGTAAAGAATTTAAGCATAACAACTATCTGCAGCAACATACTCTGCCTCAGCAGTAGATAATGTAACAGAATTTTACTTTTTACTAAACCATGAAATGAGTGCATAACCTAAAATATGACATGTTCCACTAGTAATTTTTCGATCAATTTTACAACAAATATAATCTGCATCTGAATAACTGATAAGATCGAAAGAAATGTGCTTAGGATACCATAACCCTAAATCAATGGTACCGGCAATATATCTAAAAATATGCTTAACAGCAATCAAATGAGATTGTTTTGGAGATGATTGAAAACGTGCACATAAACATACACTGAACATAAAATCAGATCTACTAGCTGTCAAATATAATAAACTACCAATCATACCTCGATATACCTTTGAATCAACTGGCTTACTGCTTTCATTTTTATCAAGTTTGGTGGTTGAACTCATTGGTGTTCTAATTACTTTCGCACATTCCATCTCAAACTTTTTGAGTAACTCTTTGATATATTTTGACTGATTAATGAATGTTCCACTTTTTGCTAGCTTGATTTGCAATCCGAGAAAGAAATTAAGTTATCTCATCATGCTCATTTTAAATTCTTCCTACATACTCTTAGCAAAATCTTGACACATATTTTCATTAGTAGCACCAAATATTATATCATCCACATATATTTGAACTAGAAAAATATCATTCTGTTCATATTTGATGAAAAGAGTTGTATCAATTTTTTCTCTTGAAAAATATTTTTTAATCAAGAAACTACTAAGTCTTTCATACCAAGCTCTAGGAGCTTATTTGAATCAATATAAAACTTTTGTGAGCTTAAAAACATGATTATAAGATATATGATTTTCAAAACCTGCAGGTTGCTCAACATATACCTCTTCATTTATAAAACCATTTAATAAAATACTTTTAACATCTATTTGAAAAAGTTTGAAATTTTTATAACATGCATATGCAAGTAACATTCGAATAGTTTCTAATCTTGCGACAGGTGCATACGTTTCATCATAATCAATTCATTCCTCTTGATTGAAAGCTTGGCCTACAAGTCGAGCCTTGTTTCTAGTGATGATTCCGGACTCATCATTCTTATTTCTAAAAACTCATTTTGTTCCAATAACAGCATGATTTTTGAGTTTAGGAACAAGTGTCCAAATATCATTTCTTTCAAATTGATTTAGTTCTTCTTTCATAGTTAGAATCCATGATTAATCAAGTAGTGCTTCGTCAATATTTTTGGGTTCAATATGAGATAGAAAGGCAGTGTGATTGCAAATATTTTTAAGAGATGATCGAGTACTTACACCTCGTGAAGGTTCTCCTAGAATTTGTTCCACTGGATGATCTTTCACATATTTTCACTGTTTGATTGCATTTTGTACTAAGTCTTGATGATTTTTCTTGATGTCTCCATGCTGGATTTCTTCCATTGTATTCTCTTTGTTGAGATTGAAACTATTTATATTATTTGTACCTTATGATTCTTCATCAATAGATTTCTTGGAAAGTAGAGGGTTAGACTCATCAAATACTACATGCATAGATTTTTATACAGTCAAAGCCTTTTTATGAATACTCTATAAGTTTTACTATTTGTTGAATACCCAATAAAGATACCTTCATCAGATTTTGCATTAAGTTTTCATAAATTATCAAGTTATCTCTATGATTGAGTATAAAATATTTGCAGTCAAATACATGAAAGTAACTAATGATATTCCCTTTTGAATTGTCTCCAAATATCACGTATTTTTTTTTAGAAGCGAGGTCAATGAATTTAGTTTTGTCTCCTGTCATGTATCTTGAGCATTCGCTATCTAAAAATCATTTACTTTTACCTATGGAAGATTTCATTTATACTTGTAAAAGTAATTAAAATAATTTTTCTTGGTACCCAAGTTTTTTGGGTCATTTATTTATTAGTATTAGAAGAAATAAGATTTTTTGGTACTCATATGACTCTAATAGTCATTGTATATCTTTTTCTAATTGGACAAACATGATAATTATGGCAATTTTTATTGTAAAAATTATAAATAACATGTGATATATTTGAAAATCTTGAGTGATAATATTTTTCTTTAAAAAAGTTATTTTTATGAAAAAAATTTTAAAAATCTGATTTTGATTTAGTCGGTTTATCAAAATTTTTTTTATAAGGTTTGGATTTTCTTTTGACATGTATCCCAAACTTACCTTATCAAAAATATATATTTGACTACCAAGAAGTTTTTCAAAGTTTCTTTTTCCATTTGTAAAGTTTTCAATAATTTTTTTTAAATCAGTCATTTTCTTTTTCAGCTCATCATTTTCGTTTTTTAAAACTGTGTTTTCTTTTCTTACAACATTAATTTCATTTGTTAAAAAAGAATTTTTTTTTCAAAGCGGTGTACTTGATACTCAATTTTTCAAGTTCCTCATATACCTCTTCCAAAACATTTTGCAATCCTTCATAAGAAGGATTTTCAATATTTTCGAAATTTTTACCTCAAGATCATCTTTAACCATAAGACAAAAATTTGTAAATTTTTCATTACTTGCGTCACTGCCTGAACTATTTGAATAATCATCCCATATAATTTTCATTGCTTTTTTGCCTTTGCATCGATCTTTCTTTAGCATGAGACAATCTATCTTGATATGTCCAGCTTTTTGCATTTATAACAAGTTAATGAGTCGTTTTTATCTGTATTTTTGTTGAAAAACTTTTTGAAAATTTTTTTTGAAGGAGTTTTATTTTTTTTAAGAATTTCTGAAATTTTCTTGTGATCATTGTAATTTTTTCATCTTTGTTATCGCTTTCCCCGTCTTCATCGTTTTCACTTTCATGAGGAATAATTTTGAGTGCCAAACTCTTTTTTTGCTTTTTTTTTTCTTTTCAATGTGTACTCATGAGTAATAAGTGACCCAATGAGTTCATTTACTTCGAGCTTTTCAAGAGCTTTAGTTTTAAGAATCGTCGTCACTTTTGATTCCCAGCATTTTGCAAGAGAGTTAAGAATTTTTCTTATTATCTCCAAGTTAGAATAAACTTTTTCAAAAACTGTCAGGCTATTTATAATGTTAGTAAAATGAGTATACATAGAGGAAATAAATTTATCATCAATCATTTTAAACATTTCATATTTATGCTTAAGAATATAAATTTTTGATTCTTTGACTTATGAAATTCCTTCATAAGTTACTTTCAAATTATCCCATATTTTTTTTACTGTCCTGTAAGTCATTATTCTAATAAACTCATTGCCATTGAAAACATTATACAGAAGATTCATAACCATTACATTCACTGTATAAAATCTATCATTTTCACGATCAAACATTCTTCTTCCTTGTTGACCTTTACTCCATTAACAATTTTTGTTGGATTATAAGGTCTATTTACAATACATTTCTAGATTTTTTGACCTTGAGACTGAAGAAATATTCTTATTTTAACTTTTCAGAAAGTATAATTGTCTTCACAAAATAGTGGACTCCAACTGCTGGATTGACCTTCAGCAAATGTAACTGCAATGTTAGCCATATGATCTTAACTCAATAGATAATTAATCTTATAATAGAGTCCTTACTCTGATACCAATTGTTGCTCAGATGACTAACACAAAAAGGGGGATAAATTTGGTTATATTAAAAAAAGTAACACTTATAAACCAAATATACAATATAAAATATAAACAAAATACGAAATAGTAGGAAATATAAAGAGTGGACAAAAAGAAGCAAACTCAGTATTTTAACGAGATTCAGCCACACTGCCTACGTATTCACCTCAAACTACTCCTTGAGGATCTCAAATTTACTATTCAATCTCCTTCAAGTGGAGATAAAAACTTATTACACTTTTAAACAATACCACTACAAATAATTCGTGTAGAACATCCTTTACACTTGCAATCACCTCACACTTGGTAATTCAACTATTTCTTGTGTAGAACACATTTTACACATACAAGAGTTATACGCACCCTCTTACAAATATAAAAGCTGATAGTGGGTAGATTATCAGAGTACACTTCTCAATAAGAGAAATAAGAACAATATAGTACAACCTATATCTCTCTCAAAATGAATAAGGATTAAGATACAAAATTTAGAAAAGAGGGAATGAAAGTTTTGAAAAAATGATGCTAAACTTAGCAATTGATGTGTAAGCTCTTGTTGTTATTTTAAAAAACTCAATTGAGCTATTTATAGACAAATGAGTTTTCATATTCAAATTTAAAAAGGTTCACATGTCAAATAAGAGTGCTATTCATTTTTTAAAAGATTTAAATAAAAACATCTCATTTTTATATTTGTCAAAGACGACTCTATTCATTTTCAAATAAATTAAACCTAATATTTTACTTTTCATACATAACAAAATGATCATGATTTATTTTTAAAACCAAATCATCTTTTTTTTTGTATATGTCAAAAAAACACACAACTATCTTTCAAGATTTTCAAACAAATCATCTATCTTTTGCATTTGCCGAAAAAACACATAACTACCCTTCAAGATTTTCAAACAAAATTATCTATTTTTTGCATTTGTAAAAAAAAAAAACACAATCATCCTTCAAGATTTTCAAACAAAATATGCACATGTCAAAGATGACAATCAATCATCTTACAGATTCAAATCTTTATACATATGTGAAAAAAAAAATTGAAATTAAATATTTTATTAAAGCTATGCAAATGAGAAAAATGTAATTTGATACTTTATGAGAAAATATTAATTTTGACCCTGAATCCAATTTCAAATTTCAAAAGATGTACAAAATTACTCTATGAGTTTCATTTGTAAACTTGTTCTTCTTCTTGCTCATGCTTGATTTCTTGATGTACTTAGCTCTTTTATACATACACAACTTGAGTTTGAGTTTTGAATTTATTTGTTATCATTAAAATTTATACTTAAATACGAGACTTGAAATCTTGAGTTCAACACTAGGAAAAATTTGGAAACAATTAATTTATATCTCATCTTATCTCATGCTATTTTTTTTAAACATTAATATTTAAACATAAAGATTTTCAAATTAATATAAAGAGAGAACAATAATTAATATAAATATTTAAATCCTCGATCTAATAAATATTTGAAAATATATAAATGAGACAAAATAGCGACATATATATAAGAGGATAATTTATTTGCTCTCTCATTCTCTCCGACGATTTCGTTCTCCTAGAATTACAAAGAAAATGACTGGCGTGAAGGGGAGCGGAGCTCCAGCTCCGTCTCCCCCTTCCTTTCCTTTCCTTTCGTTGCTTTTTTTTTTCCTGACAACCATGTTGCGGTTTGGTTTTGATGATGGTTTTCGACTTTTGATGGCTCGGTAGGCTGATAGTGGGTTTCGGGATCCCTAAGGCCACCATGCACGGTGTCACCGCTCTACTAGTCCATTGATATGGTAGTTACTAGAATATTTTATAGAACAGTGATGCGCGTGCTCCTCACGGGCGGGAACCGAAGGGTGTTTGTTCTCTTTATGTTCTCGTTTTAGTGGATCTAGTTGGCCGTCGGTAGTGCAAATCAGATCCGGAATATCGAAACTCAAATATCGGTGTAGCGGATCACTCCTAATATGGCATGTGGTTTACATGTGCCACCACATAACGTCTTTTGTAATAGTTTTGTTTGTATTTTATTGTTATGTTGTTGTGTTTTGTTGGTTGTTTGTAAATTTGTTCATATATAAAAAATTTATTCAAAGAAATAGTGTCCTGAACTTTTTTGTTCATGGAATCTTAGTTATCTCCTCTTTAAATATGATATTTTAATTACTGCCATCGGCAGTACTTTGTCTCTCAGATTCTTAGTCTGATGGGCTTTAGAAGTTGTGCGTCAAAATGTACTTATAAGTTGACTATTTCAATCACATTATAGGTTTCATGTTATATGAGTTTCAATATGGTAAAATTATTTCTTCAAAAAATATATATATATAAGATGATGAAGAATGAATTCACATTAAAAATTATTATTGAGAGATCGTATTAACTGCAAAAGTAAACTCAGTTAAACAAATTTTTAAATAATAATAATAACAATAAAAGCACTAGAGAACAAACAAATAGCAAAAATAAAAATAAAAAACTTAATAGTTGCATGCGTGCTTCATCATAATTAAAACTCATTAAATTTGAAGGCGTGATGAAAGATCAATCAATTCCATTAATAATACGCGTACGTACATATAACGATATAATTTAGTTGCATGATGGTGTACCAAAGGCCGACTTTGATTATTATATATGGAGTCTCGTTAGAATATTGTAAATTTGTTAAATTTTTGCATTATATACTCACGATAACTAGACCAGATCAGAAAAGAAGGAAAATATTCAGACTCTCGAATCACTAGTGTCTAAAGGAAAATAACTCGATCGGATCAGTGTTTCTAGACTTTTTTACTTTTAATTGTCTGAAGTTTATTTATAGTCTTTAATTCCAATTAAGTTTGTTTAAAACTTTATAACTAAATTTTTAGGAGAATGAATTAATGATATGGTTAAAAGTGTAAACGATCCGATTTGACTAGAAGATGATGAATTGGTTTTATTCAGTCAAACATTTTCTCCAATCTAAACTAGACAGAATTTAGCACTAGTTTCATTCAGTCTGGTCCGGCCAAGTTCGATCCCGAGAGAATCCGAACCTAATAATAAGTTAAATTCAATTCAAAATTTTACAATGATTAAATATTAATCCTGCCATGAACAAAAAGTTACACTTCCAGTTCCTGCTTTCAAAGTTAGATATTTTGACAAATATTTTATTTTATTTTACAAATTTTTAATCTTTTAATAATTCCTTGTGATCTTCCACTACTAAAGTTTTAATATTGATCCCCTTTTACGCACGCATGCACGGAATTCATTCTGATCTGTATGACAAAAACTACTATATTTACAAGCTAGCTAATTAACTTTTGTATTGATTACCTAATATCACATTAATTATGCCTTGAAATTTTGAATAATGAATTCCTTGTATCACCTTACGTTTTCAGCAAGTAAATTTAATTGTCATTGATCAAAATGTACAGAAAATGGGTTTTGGTAATTTGAACTGTTGGCACCCGATGATCCCACCTTTTCTTTAGTCGATCGACTGTTTCTTTCTACCACAACTCAGGAGTTCCACTATTATCTCTCTTACTCCCTATGCATGATTGACATTATAAAAAATTATTTATTTATAACTAATTAATTTTAGTAAAATAATTATTCATAATCAAGATTTATTATAAATAAATTATTCTTTACAATTAAGTAATCATATAAACTTATTTTCCTTATAATGCAGGCCCCCCCCCCTTTCTCTCCCTCCCTCTCCCTTTTCTATGGTCCACCTCTATTTTAAAAAAAATAAAAAAATATATGTTTTTCTTTAAAAAAAAATATATATTTATTTTTTATAATTTTATAAGATAATATTAATTTTAATTTATGTTGGCTCTTTCTCTAAAAAATATTTTGGGCTTCCTCTACAAAATTAATCTAATTTAAAAATAAAATATAACTTATATAAAATAAAATAAAATAATAATAAAGTGACATGCTTTTATTAAAAATTAAAATTAAAATGAAAAAGAAGTTAGATGATTTATAATGTATTTTCAATATATTTTTGTTATGATAAAATGTTTTTAACATATTATATATTTTTAATACATAAATTGTATTAAATATATTTTATTTTTATTAACAATTATTCTATCAGATTATTTTAGACTGTATAAAAAATTATATATAAATAGAATAAAAAATATTTTATATTTTTTTTATATTTTTTTTTATTTTTTTTACGCTGATGAAGACAAGGAAGTGGATATCTCCCAACATCTTTTCAAAATAAATCCGGCCGTCACTTTTGTGGCCTCCTTGACAGGAAAGGGTAGAGAATATGCATCCCTTCCCGGAAAATTATTCTTGCAAGCGAAGTTGCGCAACAATCGCGCACCAATCTGACATAGAAGATATCCGTATATATATAAAAGCAATGATACACATAATACTAATTTACAATAATTTTACACTATTTGACTTTTTGTATTTTTTTTATCATTTTATTTTAATTTTTTTTAACATTATTAATCATTAAAAGAAAAATAAAAAAATATACTTTTATTAATATTCACCTTCTTAATCACTAAATAAAATGAAAAAAAAAAATTAAATATAAAAAAAATTATAAAATAGTTGAAAAATAATAGTATGTGTATCATTTCTCTACATATAATGGCAAAATGGTAGATAGCGGGACAATATAAGAGTATTTGAAACACTTCAAATGATAGAAATAAATTTCATTCCGCAACAACTCTTTTACTATTCTTCTTCTTCCTTCGTCTTCTTTCTCATATTCTAGTATTCATCTTCTTCTTCTTCCAGGTTGCTTATTTTATTTTTATCTCGTCTTTGAATTATTTGTTTTCAAGTTTATGTTTTGATTTGTTTCCTTTCTTGTTTGCCAAAAGCTAGCTACTATTGTAACGGAAGATTATTATGACATTTGAATAAGAATTTGAATCCAAAAAATTGTTGCGGCAACTTGTAAACGGAAGATGCATATCTTCCTTGGTTTATTTTGCAATTCATTACTCTGTTTTCGAATTTCACGTTACTCCGCTATGCCAAATATGAACTGGCTTAGTAACATTATCGTAAAAGTTGCTATTCCAATAGCAGTTGAGAAGTCGCCCATAAAGGAATAATACTCTTTTGGGCTTGGAAACTAAACAATTTAGAGTCAGAAACCCTTTAAATTTTAAGCCAATTAAGATCTAAAATTGGAACAATCCATCCTTACTCATTAGATCATGCCACATTCCTTGCAATTGATAGGGAAGTTAGATTATCAATCATGTATTAAAGTTGAATTTTGATTTGAATATATATGTGCACAACTCGGTGGTTCATATGGTAGTTTCATGTAGAGAAATGGATACAGCATGTAAGATGTTTGATGAAGGTCGTGTTAACAAGTAATTGGGTTCAAGATGCCCATCACAAGAGGACGCCTATCAACGACCTTCATTAACAGGTAGTCTCCTCTTGCGCAGTGAAATGTAAAAGAAAAGAACAAATAAAACTCATGTTTAATATAAAAGAAAGGTGGCTTTTTTAAAGAGGGTAAAAAGGTAATCTTAACATATTTAAGTAGGTGTGCAATGAATGAGACTTCTATCTCGAATTTTTCTATCTCGAATTTTTCTATCTCGATTAGCTTGGAAATGAGCTTTTCTCTATTGTTTGTACCCTAAGAGGATGGTGAAGATGGAGACGGCCCCGTTTGTATTTGTGAGTGAGTTTATCTCATCTCAATTCATTTTAAACTTATTATTATACTTTTTTCATATTTTTATATAAAATACAAATCTCAATATAACTTTTTTAAAATTCAATATAGCCTTTTTAATTTTTAAAATATATATTTTTTAAATTCTAAAATAAAAATAATATTAAAAAATAAACTTATTTCAATTTATTTAAATTTACCTCATTTTATTTTTGAATCTAAACTGAGGAAGTCGTCGCTGCTACCTTTTTCTCTTCTTCAAATTTTTTTCCAGTTAATCTTTTTCCGCATTTTGTTTTGGGTGACGCTGGGGACCGGTCCGGCTGTCCCCAGCGTCCAAAGCAGCCCAACACTAGTTGGGCTGTTTTGATGATGAAAAACACATCAAAATAAAATAAAAAAATATAATTAAATAAAAAAATGAAGATTAAAAATATATTAAAAAAATAAAATAAACAAAACATAATAAAAAACATAATGAAAAACACAATAAAAAAATAAAATGAAGATGAATTTAATAGGGAATTCGGCCATAAAGCAAACGGAGCCGCCGCCGGTGGCGGTGGGCGACACCGCCCCCGCCATCGGGACCGGCGGACTCAGACGAGCTCACCCCTTCGACGGCGAGCTCCGGCGAGCTCCGGTGTGCCCCCGGCAGCCTTCAACCCGTTTCGGACCCGTACGCGGTGTCGCCCACCGCCACCGGGGGCGGTGGGGCTGCTTTTAAGAAGGGGGGCAGACCGTCTGCCCCCCAGCTTCTGTCTTTTGTTTTTGTTTTGGCTTTCTTCAATATAAATTAAGCATATGTGTCACTATGGTTACGCAATAATTGCCAAGGATTGTCCGTACCCAGCAGTCCTCTTTGTGAAGGTCTATTTTTTGTACTAGTTGTGGAATGATGTGTATGTCATCTATTTTTTATTCAGTTGTGAAATGATGCGTTTCTCATCTATCTGTTATTCATTCATCATGTAGTCTCTGTTAATTAATAATTATATCCAGTTCGTTTAAAAAAAAAGATCAATCATATTTCAAGCTGAAAATGATAGAGGCTGTCAACAACCTAACAGCCCCCTCACGAGTACAGTACAACTAATTATATCCAACTTGTTTTAAAAAAAAGGATCAATTGTATTTCAAATTATAAGGGCAGTCCCCTTATAACTACAGTGCAATACAGCCCCCTGGCACAGCTTTATTTCATGCTGGTTCCGTACTTTAACGCATAGCATTAATGATGGCTTAATAGCATAATATTCAATTGCTTTTAATTACGTCGACAGACTAGATTGCATTGGACAACTAAAGTAAATGGTCCCAATTTTATGTTCGGCGTGTTCTGCTACATATATACAAGTTGATCAGATGCAGTACCATCAATATATTACTTAATCCAAAACCACTTGTATTTTTTTATTAGTATTGGGGTGTATGAGAACAGAACTTCAACTAATCCGAGAGATGTACACCGGCTTAATTTTGGGTAAATAATTTCCAGTAAGGACAAGATCTTGGGTAGTTGAAGAGAAATTTATTCTAATCGGTCCAGCTTTTAAATTGTTAAGGAATATGTTAAAAAGACCAATACCTTTATGATCACTTGAGCCAACCCTTGATTAATCCAAAACTACTTTTATTAGCATGCAAGCCTGCTGGATCGTGGTACCTCGTACGTAATTCAAAGAACACAAAAAGGTTTAAAAAATCCCACGTGAAACATGTACATGGGCTTTAGAACACACATATATTATAATATTGTATGTACTTTGACTTAACATGTAATAGCCTAGCTAGTAATATTCGAGAATCAGAAACTGATCAAGAGGATGAACATGAAAATAATATGATGATGATGAGGATGAGGATGAACATGAATATATAGTTTCATGGATATGAAACCCCTGACCACAACACCAATTATAGAAGAAGAAGAAGAAGAAGAAGAAGAAGAAGAATATATAGTTCCATGGATATGAAACCCCTAACCACAGCACCAATTATAGTTGTAAGATCATCCAAAATGGCTAAAATTATAGCGTTAACAGCTCCTCTCACAATCTGACAACACTTTTTAATATTGTTTTTTCCTCGTCTTTGATTTCTATGATTGTTTTCCTGAAGGTTAGGAATCCTAGCCTGCAATTCCCTAACCTTGTTTTTGTCGACATTAAGATAAATTGTCTGCCAACTGTCCACAAGCAACGTTTTCGTCAATAACATTGGACTCCTCGATGCTGCTACTGCTTTTTCTCTTGTTCACATATATCATGCCGAGTAGGATCAACACTATCACTGCTTCTGGAACTCCAACCCTAACACCGATCTTCAACCAAATCATATCTTTTTTCTTGGCTAGATCTTCTACCCATAAACTCCATTTCAATACACAATTAAGCTGAATATTCAGATAGTCTGTTGAAGTAGCAAACCCAAAGTAGGATTCCTTTTTGACATACTCTTTCAAGTCTATGGTTGCGTTGAGAAGTGGAATTAAACCACAAGGAAATGAAAAGCACAACCCATTACCAAAAATTCCATGAACCATATAAATCCCAAAAAATTATGAACAAGAGCAACACCGAATTTCCATTGATGACACTGAATGAACTTCACATGCTGTATCACATAAGGTGTAAAAGAAAGCAAGGAAACATATTCAGGGTCAAAGAGGAGACGAAGAGAAACTTACAATATCTGTATGAAACAACAAAATTGAAATTGCCTCTCTTGAGTTTCATTCCAGAAGATTGCTTCTCGAACAGATGGATGTGTTGGTTTTTTCTCCATATATTCTTTAATTGCTTTCTTGTCGACGAAAAAACCTTTTTGTGTTAAGGTTGCAATTATGGTCCAAGCTTCTTCAACACCCTTTTGCAAACACAATTGAACGACCAAGCCAAGAAAGGTGGGGACATTTGGAGAATGACCAATTTCCAACATCTCGACGCAAAAGACAACAACGTCATCTAATTCATTGAATTGATACATACCTTGTATCAAGACACAGTGAGAGAATGCATTGGGAGAGAATGCATTGGGAGAAATGCCATTGTTTTGCATTTTCTAGAAAATCCTTTTGGCATCCTCAAATTTGCGAGTCTTGCAGAAGCCTTCAACGACAGTGGTGCAAATAACAACTTCAGAAATGGTACCCTTTTCATGCATTAAACTGAAGAGTTTCATGGCTCTTTGAACCAGGCCATCGAGCATGGCCACCGCATTTGGGATAAGACTAGTCTCCTTGAGTTTCTTGAAGATCTCATCTGCATCTTCAAGCGAAGGCGGCGGTGATGTATCTGCCTTTCCATCCTCTTGTTGTTGTTCTTGTTGGGCTAGAGTACTCTCAGGGTTGCGGGGCATTTCCCCCTTGTTACCAGCACCAACCTTGAATTTTTCTAGAAAATCAAAGCCATCTTGCTTATTATTGGCAGACGGCCTTCTGTTGCGAAATTAAATGTCAGGTTTGGGTTTCCTTAGCCTCTCAAAGGCCTATTGGGGATAGGCTCCAGAGGAGTTTCTGAGACTTGATCGCCACTTCCACCTCCCGATCTCATTGATCGTCCTCTAATACTACCTTCATCTTCGAGGAAGCTAGAACTCAAACGGCGATGTAATTCTAGCCAACAAGGAATGAGCTTCAAAATAAGCTTGGAAAATCAACCCTGAACTTGAAGTGATGCCATGTCTAAGAATGAAACTCAAGAGGACAACGAAGAAGCCAGAGTTTAGGGTTTTTGTTTCAAATGTTTGGTCGGCTTTGTTTGTTTTCAAAGATGAGATAAGATAAAAATTAAAAAAAAATATATATTGTTATAAGATATTTTTATAATATTAGTTTTGTATGGAGATTTGAAAAAGTGGTATGAGAATTTGACAAAATTAAATTTTTTATTATATCTTGTATGAAAATTTAAAAAAAGTGTAACGATAAATTTGAAATATATTTAGATTTTTGGTCTCATCCTTATAACCAAAGAAGGCATAAGACTATGGCATCTACGCAACAGCTAAAGCTGGAAAGATTGGAGGGGTACATAAGTCATTTCAACTTAACAAAGCTGGCAATTGTGGCAAAACGGAAACCAGATAAAGTCTTTATCTTTTTTTTTTTCAAATACTACCATCCTACTGCCATTGCCACTGCCATAACCACAGCCTCCATATCGATACCTCTATGCTTCTGAATCTATTACGCCAGTGATGGACCTACAATTTTGTGCAAGTACAGAGCATTTTTGCGTGTCTTCTTCTGATCTTGATCAGGCTACTGGTTGGCTTCAAAAGGTATGTGGTTCTCCCCATTTATATGAGTTGCCACACTTGTTTCTTGTTATATGTTGAGCCTCCAAACTTGTCCAAAAATCACACAAGATGATATTTAAGTGGTTCAGCAATTTGCCTACATCTATTGGTGTCAAATATACTATAATTTCTGAGATTTACAAATCACTCAAAAATTTTCTTACGTAGCTCTCTCTTTGCACACACACCACTTCTAACAAATGCACCACATCTGAAACAAAACCACACGTTCTCTAATTACACACACCAGAGCTCTCATTTTATAGGAAATGTTTTATAATTAGTTGGTATGGTAGGTGTAGCTAATCTTGAAAAACTCTGCATTGAGGTGGGTGGTACAGTCATTGTTGAAAGATAGTGGACGGTGCAGCTGTGGTGGACTGTAGATGGTTTTCATTTCACACTTTGGTGGCCTATTTTCAACAATCACCCCCTCCATCGAAGTGTGCCATACTAGGCTGTTTCCAAACTGATTCATTTTTCAAATGAGTGCACCTCCTTCTTTGATGTGAGTGTCTTCTACTAACAAATGCGTTATAAGATGCCAAATGCACCTAAAAGTGTCAATACACCCGAAAGTGCTCAGCAACTTACAATATTGATCAATTCCAAGCAGTGTTGGAATTTGATCCCTGTGACGACTTTCGTCAACATATCTGCTGGATTATCTTTAGTGCCAATCTTCTGAAGTAATATGTTCTTTTCTTCTAATATTTCACGTACAAAGTGAAATCGGACATCGATATGTTTTGTTTGAAAGTGATATACTTGATTCTTCACCAAATGAATTGCACTCTGACTGTCACAGTAAACAATAACCTCTTGCTGCTCAAAGCTCAAATCTGTTATCAGTCCCTGTAACCAAATGACTTCTTTTACAGCTTCTATTATAGTCATATACTCAGCCTCTGTGGATGACAGTGCAATCATAGATTGCAAATTTGATTGCCAACTAATTGGTGCTCCAGACATAGTAAACACGTATCCAGTTGTTGATTGACGTTTGTCAAGATCACCAGTATAGTCTGAGTCAACGTATCCAATTACTAGATTATCTTCACTCTTCTCAAACTTCAAACCAATATCTACGGTTCCTAGAATATACCGTAGAATCCATTTAACTGCATGCCAATGTTTTTTTTCAAGATTATGCATATAACGACTGACCAAACTTACGGCCTGGGAGATATCAGATCGTGTTCACACTATGGCATATATTAGGCTACCAACAACACTTGCATACGAGAAATTTTTCATGTAGTCCCGCTCTTCATCATCTTTAGGAGACTGCAATGCACTGAGTTTAAAATATGGGGCCATTGGAGTACTCACAAGTTTCAACTTTGAGTCCATATTGAAGCGTTGCAATACTTTCTTTAGATACTGCTTCTGAGTAAGGTGAATTGTACATTTCACCCTATCTCTGCTGATCTCCATCCTCAATATTTTTCGTGCTTCTCCTAGATCTTTTATTTCAAATTCATAACTCAACTGAGTTTTCAAACGATTTATCTCCACCTTACTTTTACATGCAATCAACATATCATCTACATATAAAAGTAAATAAATGAAAGATCCATTTGCAAGTTTTTTGAAATACACACAATGATCGTATTGGCAACAAGTGTATTTCAGGTCCATCATAAAACGGTCAAACCGCTTGTACCATTGTCGAGGTGACTACTTCAATCCATAGAGAGATTTCTTCAGCCTGTAGACTCATTTCTCTTTACCAGTTTCTTTAAATCCTTCTGGTTGAGACAGATAGATCTCCTCCTCTAGATCACCATGCAAGAATGTTGTTTTCACATCAAGTTGTGCTAATTCAAGATCATTTTGTACAACCAAAGCTAGCAATATCCGAATGGATGAATGCTTCACAACAGAATAGAATACTTCACTGTAGTCAATTCCCTCTGTCTGAGCATAGCCCTTGGCTACCAATCTAACTTTGTATCTAATTCTATTTTTAGCAACTTGATCATCTTTCTGATTAAACATCCACTTACAGCCAATTGACTTTTTTCCTTGTGATAGTGGCACAAGTTCCCAAATCTAATTTTTATGAAGAGATTGCATCTCCTCCGTCATCGCATTTATCTATTCATTCTTTTCACTGGATTGTATGGCTTCTCTATAAGTGGTTGGGATCTCACCCCCTTCAACTGGTAGTGCATATGTCACGTAATCTGCATAATGTGTCGGCACACGTTTCTCTCATCTCGGTCTACTGGTTGCTATTAATTCAATTTGACTTGGAGGTACTGTGACTAACTATCAACCTCCTCTTGTCTGTCTTTTCTTAAATCATTTGAAGTAGTAAACTCCACCTTCTGCGAATCACCGAGTGTTTCACCATCATAGTTGCCTTAATTGGAATCTTTATACTTATGTGACTTAAGCATCTCAGATTCGTTGAAAGTAACATTTCTACTGATAATTACCTTCTTAGACTCTATACACCAGAGTCTATACCCTTTTACATCAGAACTAAAGTCCAAGAATTTTATTTTCTTGGCTCTAGGGTCAAACTTACTTTCCTTTGTATGATAGTAAGCAGGACATCCAAAAATGTGTAAAGTGTCATAATCAGTAGCATGTGTACCTTTCCACATTTCAGTGGGTGTTTTCCCGTCATTGGCAGCTGCGGATAGTCTGTTGACGAGGTGGCATACATATGTCACAGTTTCAGCCCAAAATTGTTTACTGAATCCAGCATTCAGTAACATACATCGTACTTTCTCTAGTAAAGTACGATTTATCTATTCTGCCACACCGTTTTGCTGCGGTGTTCCTCGTACTATAAAGTGTCTGACTATTCCTTATCTCCGACATATTTCCACGAAAGGGTCAAGAGTATACTCCCCTCCATTATCTGATCTGAGCCGCTTAATTTTTCTGCCGGTCTGAGTCTCAATCATCTTCTTCCAAACAAGAAAGGTGTTCAGTCCTTCATCTTTATTCTACATCGTATACACTCACACACGACGAGAATAATCATGTACAAAAGTTACAAACCAATGCTTACCTCCCAAATATACAACTTTGGTAGGTCCCCAAACATCGGAGTGTACATAGTCAAGTATCCCCTATGTATTGTGAACAGTCGTTCCAAACTTGATCTGCGTCTGCTTCCCCAATACACAGTGCTCACAAAAAGACAATTTACCAGTCTTGGCACCTTTGAGTAAGCCTTGCTTTACAAGTGTTTGCAAAGCTTTCTCTCCAGCGTGTCCCATACGCATATGCCAAAGTCTGGTGGTGTCAGCATCAGTTTCATCTAACTTCTCACAACCTGTAGAAGCTCTTCCAACAATAGTACTTCCTTGCAAGAAGTACAGGTTTTCTCGCCTCAAACCGTTCATAGCCACCTGAACTCCCATTAACACTTTGAGAGTTCTGTTTTCAGTAGTGATTATGAATTCTTTTGAATCCAGAGATCCTAATGAGATAAGATTTTTCCGCAAGTCCGGAACGAATCGAATTTCGGTCAGAGTCTTGACAGTTCCATCATGCAACTTCAACCGAATGCTCCCTATCCCTCGAGTCTTACAAGCATTGTCGTTGCCCATAAGTACTGCTCCACCTTCAATCTCTGTGAAGTCAGTAAACCAGTCCCGATTGGGACACATATGATAGGTGCTTCCGGAATCCATAATCCATTCATTGGGATGACAAATGAATGATGAATCTATCAAGGCAATGTCTAGATCTTCATCTCTGTCCGTGACATTTGCTGTGGTGGGTTGATTCTTCTGTTGTCCCTTCAATTTGGGACAATCCTTCTTCCAGTGTCCTTTGTCGTGACAATAGGAACACTCATTTTTGGCGAGTTTTCTGCCGACTGATGAACCACATGATGTGGCCTGAGTTTTCGATTGAAAACCTTTCTTCTTTTCGGGATACCTAGACCGAGGTCTCCCTATTGCTGTCAGTGCTTCACTTAATGTATCTAGTTGTACCTGCTTATCTTTTCTTCGATACTCATTGCTAATCAGAGAACTAGATATATCGTTAAAACTACTTTTCTCATTCCCATACAATATAGTAATTAAATGATCATATGTATTGGGTAAGGAATTTAACAAAAGTAAAGCCTTATCTTCATCTTGGATTTCAACATCCAAGTTTAGTAGATCAGCAAGAATCTGATTGTAACTATTCAAATGTTCAGACATACTAATATCTTCACGAAATTGGAATCTGAAGAGCTTTTTCTTCAAATGCAAACGGCTCTCAATGCTCTTTTTCATGAACTTATCCTCCAATTTCTGGCAAAATTCCTTTGTATTTGTCTCTCTCATGACAAAATACTTCTGATCTTTAGTAAGGCACAAACGGATTGTACTACAAGTTTGGGTATTAAGCTTTCTCCAATCCTTTTCCTACATATCGTTGGTTTTTTCTTCCAACGCCATATCCAACTCTTGTTGGATCAAAACATCCATCATTTCACATTGCCACATATCAAAGTTAGAAATTCCATCAAACTTCTCAATTTCAAACTTGGCATTTGAAACTGTAGACTTATGCTCTAAATTGCTGGCATTTTTAGAGTTCCTAACTTCCTCAACACCTTCCATATTAATTAAGAAATTTTAGAATTCAAATTTTGAAATTCTAACTGTATGGATGAGTCCAGAATGATCCAAATAGTTGGTAAGCACTATTAGATCGTCGAAATCGGACTTCAAATAGCTTAGATCAAGCCCAAAATCAGATTTGAAAATCGAACGGTCAGAGGCGCGTGGACTTCATGCGCCAAAAGGGTGTTCGGAGCACGTGGAGCGCGTGGGGGAGCGTGAGTTTCACGCGCAGAAACTGCGTACGGCGTGTGAGGGCGCGTGAGCACATGGGGCTCACGCGCAGAGGACTCCTGAGGTGCGTGAGGGCGCGTGGGCGACACGTGGAAACGTGTGTTTCACAAGTCTTCTTCCTCGGGACGGGTGTGGGGGTGTGTGGCGCATGTTTTTCAGTTGTCTTCAACCTCCAGCTCCGAGTGGGGCGCGTGGGTACACGCTCCAACCTTCTATCGGCACGTACGGGCTTATCCGACGTCTGTTTTCGATTCCGTTTGCGCCTACGGATTCGTCTCGACGCAAGGAGCAACCCGAAGTTGTCAAAAATCAATTTTGACCAACTTAATTTCTGGACAGTACGAACCAAAACTCTTATACCAATTGTTGAGCCTCCAAACCTGTCCAAAAATCACACAAGACGATATTTAAGTGGTTCAGCAATTTGCCTATGTCCATTGGTATCATATATACTATAATTTCTGAGATTTACAAATCACTCAAAAATTTTCTCACGTAGCACTTTCTTTGCACACACACCACTTCTAACAAATGCACCACATCTAAAACAAAACCACACGCTCTCTAATTACATATACCAGAGCTCTCCTTTTATAGGAGAGGTTTTACAATTGGTTGGTGTGATAGGTGCAACCAATCTTGAAAAACTCTGCATTGAGGTGAGTGGTGCAGCCATTGTTAAAGGATGATGGACGGTGCAGCTATGGTGGACTACAAATGGTTTTCATTTCACACTTTGGTGGCCTATTTTCAACATTATAATCCTCTTCCGATTAAGTTATGCTTAGGGTCTCCTTTAAATAGATTTTCGCAGTTTTCAAATTCTACGAACCAATTAGCATGGTGATTCTTCTGTTACCCTATTTAGATCCTTTACTATGCACCTATGGAAATTCTCTAAAACATATACAACCCACCAATTTTTTAGTTCGTTAAAAAAATGAAGTTTTGTTAGCTTCCATTGTTCTAAATAAGAACTGTCAAATCTTGTTGGGGAATATGGAAATATGCAGGAGTCAACGTGGTAATAGAATCATTTGGTTCTTAAGGGATAGAGGTTTGGATCATAAAAGCATCGATGAAATGTTCAAAAAGTGCAAGCGCCGTGAGGGCGTACAAGGGGAGAAAGCGTCCCAGAACTGGGCTTACCATAAGGGCAATGACTTTCATTAAAGCTCCCTCCAGTTGTTTCAAAGTGCCCCAAGGTACTTACACTGGATCTCCATGTGAAGCTTGTTCCCATGGTTCAATGCCTCTCTACACTCGATACAAAACCCCATGATGTTGCTACCGCCACTGCCAAATTCTGTCACATACTCTCCTATAGCGTGGAAGAGAAGTTATGTCCACTTCTGGCATACTTTCAGGAACTTGGTGTCCCTAAAAATCAACTTGGCAAGATGATATTGCCCAACCCAAGGCTCGTCAGCTACACCATTGATCAATCAAAGCTGACCGAGATGGTGGACTTTCTTGCTACTCCTGGCCTTGCCAGAGATGGGATGGTTGGGAAAGTTCTAGCAAAAAAACCCATTTATGGCCATAGCTTTGACAAAAGGCCATGTCCTACTTCAGAATTTTTAGAGTCAGTAGGTCTTTCGGAGCATGATCTTCACATAGTGGCAATGAACTGCTCTGAAGTTCTTTGTGAAGATGTGAACGAGGTGCCAAGACCCAAGTTCTTTGTGAAGATGTGAACATGGTTTAAAGAAGTGATTAGAGTTGCGGCACAAAATTTGGAAACAAAAGAATAATGATTGTAGCTTGAGTGAAATGCCGGATTGTAATCAAAAGAAGTACTTAAAAAAGTTTGGTTTGTTTGAAGGGTATGCCTAAGGTACTCCGGTCACATCCTTTTCTTTTTCATTCAGTTTTGTTAAATTCTAGCTTGATGAGGTTTTTCAAATTATAAATTTTTCTTGAACGTGGAGTGCAATTACAAATTTTACTACGAATTAGCCAATGAACTTGTTCCTGGTCACATAGAAGACAATAGACCATGATTATATGCTATGCATCCTGCATAATCTCTAGTGTTATCGGTTCCGCTGGATAGACCGAGTTGATATAATGTGGTGTATCTGTTGAAAGAGATTGATTTTTCAATAGTCCAAGTGCAGGATAGACCAAATTCATGATGCAGTCTATCTGCCTAGGAAATTTCTATACAGTAGTCCAAAAATTACATTTAATAAAAGAAAAAGAATAGATTTCTTGTACTTGATTGCAAAAGACAAGTAAATACAATTGAAAAAAAAAACAAAAACAAAAACATATGGACTTGCAAGCATATGGACTTGACAATAAAATGCAGGAAGTAAGCTGGATCTGTGGAGAATTGAGGACACATGATTAATACAATATTCACAAACTTAGCAGGATGCATATATCTTTTCAAAAGCGTCCCATTTTAATGCAAATTTGGGTGCCTACTGAGTACAGGTGCTCAAAGACTTGAAACTCTGGGAGGTGCTCGAGCTCATCTCGTTGTTACTCTCCATGTTGGTGACAGAAAAACCTTTTGAAGATACTGTTGTAGTAGAAGTACTTGCACTCTCAGAGTTGCTGTAGGGAGCTCCCATCACAGGCCATGTGAAGACAGGTTTAAATGGAGGTACATGAGGGGGTGGCATAGCTCCGGTTATAATCTGGTATATAGCCTGCATCCGAGGCCTCTCATTGGCAACCGGATGTGAACATGCGAGCCCCAGAAGTAGAAGTCTCTTTGCTTCATCAACCACATAGTTGTTGTTGAGCCTCTCATCTACAGCTTTTTCAATGCTGCCTTCACGATGGAACATCCAAACCCAATCAACCAAGGAGCAATGCTGATGCTGCTGACAACTTATATGAGTCCCGGGACTTCTGCCGCACACGACCTCGAGCACCACGGCTCCAAAACCAAACACATCAGATTCAGGTGTAGCCCTCCCTGTATGAAAACACTCTGGAGCAACATAGCCCATGGTGCCCGCGACTCCACCCGGTCCAAGTTCAGCATACGAATTCCTGTCATTATCCAAGGCTCGGGCAAGGCCGAAATCACCCAGGCGAGCATTGAAGTCGGAGTCCAGCAAGATGTTGCTGGCTTTGAGGTCACGATGCAGAACCTTCTGATCATAATCATTGTGCAAATAATGCAAAGCTGAGGCTACACCTGCTAGAATCCTGTATCGGCGTTCCCAATTTAAGGTGTTCGAACTGGAAGCATCATAGAGGTGCTTATCAAGACTACCATTTGGCATGAAGTCATACAGTAGTAGTAGCTTCCCTTCGTCGTAGCACCACCCTGAAACAAGACCATTCATTAGAGGCAATGAGGGATGAAAAGTAGCATAAAAATGAATGCAATGCAAAGTGGAGCTCAACAATTCAGCTGTGAAAAATAAATGACAGCCTAATGAGCTCATGTGAGCTATCAGTACCAGGTAATTTCAAAACTATCAATATTATCAGTTTTAACTTCTCTCTTCTCTAGAAAGACTAGGTCTTCTCTCTCAGCCATCTTCCTCTTTGAAAACTCCTCCTCACCTCGTCTGTCACCCTCCTTGATGTAGCAAAGATTTCATTCTCCCTTTACCCCAATCTCCTCCAGTACATAATAATTTCATTTTCCCCCACTTACACTACACCATTTTTCTCTTTTTACCTGATTTGGACCCATCTTCACTTGTCTCTCCTCTACCCACCATTCTTTATTTACACCTAGTACAACCATCAACCTTCTTATCTATTACTTCCATGGCCCTAACTAGGTCTGGCATATTCAATATGCGGTCCTGCATATCCCCAAGCTCTAAAGATTCATATCCAATCTCAACAAGTTAACAGGTTAAGATTTTGCAGATTCCATGTTCGTTATTGCTAGCAGTCTATCAATAAAGTCAATTCAGACGTGTTTTTCCTGCCAAATATAGAGTGTAGAATCTACTAACTTTGCTCCAATTGATCAGTCAGTGCATTTTGTGAACTATACACTTCACACTACAAAGATAACGTTCTCTATGAAAACCATTTTTTTATTGATAATGAAAACCATTTTTTTATTGATAATGAAAACCAAAATTGTGGTTTTTAATTTATCTCCCCTCCTTTTTACTTCCTTTTCCTTTTTTTGGTTGGGTAGTTTTTTTATTATTATTATTAGCTAGGAAAACAAATTAAATGGCATGAGAGGTTATAAAATCCAAATTAAAGATATTCATGATCAAGCTCCCAAATGACAATATTTATAATGAAATAAGCATTTGACTCTAAGGCCGGAGTTAAAATTATCAATTTCATTAGATTCGAATTTAAAAGCAATATCTATTATAGGCTTTAGCTGTTTAGCATGTTGACATGAAGAGGTGACGCATTTGAGAAAAAATTAATTAATTAGTGTACGCTATTCATCCAAAGCAAGAGTACTTTCTTCAGAAATATTAAACACGCGAAGAAGAACAAGATCAAGTCTGCGTTTCCCCGAACGCAAGATCATAACGATCATAAAAAGTTCAAACTGTTGACAATTGAATTGTGCAGTTTCCAACTTTGAATCTTTCATTATTATTTGTTATATTATTTTAAAATGACCTAGTAGATAAGATGGTAAGTTTGTTAGTACAGAATACATCGTTCATGTCAAAGTCTGTGTAATATAAAAAATAATGCTAGATTAGGATACATATATAAGCCTCAAGTGTTTTTTTTTTTTAATTTTTAGAGAAGACAAGTCTGTTATTAAAAAATAATTTTTCATAAAAATTTTAAATTTATGTTTTTTTTAAAAAAATGCACGAGACTTGGGCATCTTAGAACTATAAATATCATATTTATATATTTTTTATAAGATCTGTACACTCCTTTTGAAAAAAATGAATAAATCCACATGAAAGAATTTTTTTTTAAATGACAAATTCCAATTTTCTTCAAAATTAATATGCATAACTTGCACACTCTTAAAACTCTAAAATTACTGTATCTAACATTTTTTTTTTTATAATTGAGATGCTAAACCGTACAGCTACACATGCATTGATCATTTGGATTTGACAATAAAGAATTCTGAAAAAATCACATTCTGGTTCTCAGAGCTGAAATTAGCTGCTTGTGAATCTGTGATCATCTTCCATAATAAGATGATCTAATGATCCATGCAATATGAATTAAATTGCTAGAGAATTTATGTCCAAGAGAAAGAGCCAAGCTAAGGGGGGAAAAACAAGAAGATGAAAATAAAGTAAAATGAAGAGAATAAGCTTAATTACCCACTAATGAGGAAAAAGGAAAGATTAATTACCCAATAATGAGGAAAAAGGAAAGATTAATTACCAACTAAGCGGACGAGATGTCTATGGCGAAGCCGGTGAATAATGGTGAGCTCAGCCAAGAAATCATCTTTGCTTTTGATGTTGTCTCTGATGAATTGCTTGACAGCTATTTCAGTATTAACGCGATGAGTATTATGATCCTTAACATTCAGAAGCCCTCTGTAAACAACCCCAAATCCACCTTCACCAAGCTTCATGCTCTCATGGAAGTTGTTGGTGGCCTTTTTAATATCCCTGTACTTGAATTCTCTTGGCATTCCAGGCAACGATTTTAAGTGCTTGTCAATAACATTGGACTCCTCGATGCTGCTGCTGCTTTTTCTCTTGTTCACATATATCACACCGATTAGGATCAATACTATCACCGCCGCCGGAACTCCAACCCCAGCACCGATCTTCAACCAAGTCATATCTTTTTTCTTGGCCAGATCTTCTACCCATAAACTCCATTTTAAGACACAATTAAGCTGAATATTCGGATAGCCTGTAGAAGCAGCAAACCCAAAGTAGGATTCCTCTTTGACATACTCTTTCAGGTTTATGGTCGCGTTTAGAAGGGGAATCTTAGGCTTGGGTTCTCCTTCTTTCACCATGAAAACCTCTATAAGCTTGGACGTGCCATTGTAGTCGACCCAGACGCTATAATTAGTAGCGATTTCAGGGGATAATCTGATACTATAACCAAGAGAGACAGTTGTGTTTGATTTAACAGAGTTGATGTCGAGGCCGATGTGGTTGTCGTCAGGATCATAGACTTGCTTTTGGGTATCGAATTCTATGGCGACGATCTGGTTCGCGCTGTTGCCGTCGGTGTCTTCATTGGTGAGGCCAAGCCATTCCCTTTCACTTGCTGCAGGCATGGAGCTGGTATTCGGCGCTATGAGAAAGGCAAGGCCCTCACCGGCGGTCCAATTATCCTTCCTATAAATGTTGATGACAAAGGTCGAGTTGAAGGAAGCTTGAGAATCATCGGACCAGAGCCTGAATGGTCGGGAAAACATGATGCGACCGGAACTGTTGGAGAGGCTGTAGGCATCGTTGGCAGTGTCTGGAGTTATCTGCAGGGCTCCAAGCCCAATACCTGCTTGACCTTGAAACACAAAGTAGTCGCCGTTTTCGGCCGTCTGATTAAATCCTTCATCAAAAGAGAATTTATTCTTTTCTACCATTAGTGCAGCAGTTTGGATGTCAGCAGCAAGATGCAGAAGGCTGAAAAGGATAATGGCAAGAGCGATCGAACTTCCACTTGAGATTATACCCATAATTTTTTGTTGCAGTTACTTTCGAGTGAAGATCAGAAGCAGATCGAAGGAATCTAAACAGCGCCAGATGAGATGAGTAGAAATTTGTCTACCGGAAAATGCCACCACAAGCATACATAAAGAATACAGTGCTACTAAACCGGCCCGGATATATTTATGGTCAGGAAGAAAGCATCCATAATTTGAGATTATTAATTGTAATCGCGATTATTTATTTAAAGATAAAATAATTGATTTATTTAATAGTATTGTTAGGAACTATCTATCTACATTATATTTATCTTTATATAAATAATAATATATTATTATTTATATAAAAAATAAGTGTGATGCGTATAAATATTCTTAATTATTTTTATTTATTTAAATCACATTATAAATATAATAGATACTCTTAAATAATAAATTTTTTTCAAAATTTTTTCATTAAAAAAGTTAAAACGTACCTATAACGTACGTACGTGTTCTAAAACAACACGTGCGTGTCAAAGTTAATTACCTTGCAAATGCATGAATTGGTAAATTATGATGCGCGCATGCATGTAGCGGGTTTACATTTATGTATAATATGACAAGTTATTTATGATTAAAATAATTATTTGTGATAAAAGTATATATATATATATTTTTTGATATAAAATAATTGTTTTTATAAATAATAATAAGAATAATAATAAATAAGCAATTTTGAGTTGGTGGCCGTTTTAAGGTACTGTCTTTTTCCATCTACTAGCTAGTATGCTAATTCCATGATGCATTTTGTAATCACGATTAGCTTAGTAGTGAGAGTACTCATCTTAGGAAAAGTTTGGAAACAATTTTCATCTTATTTAATCTTATTTTTTTTCTAAACATTAATATTTAAACACAAAAACTTTTAAATCAATCATTCTAAGTACTTTTTCAAATTAATTATTATAATTATAATAATTTTTAAATAAAAATAAAAATAATTCACTTTTTTTTAAATTTAAAAATGATATTAATATATTATCTTATAACAATATTTAATTTTCTCTCTCCATTATCAAAATTTAATAAATGCTTAATTCAAACTATTTCATTATTATCCAAAAATTAGTTTATTACTATTTACAAAATGTCATCTCATTTAGACATATTCATCCCGTCCAATTCTAAACTTTGTTATTTTTTAATAATTTTAAAAATTTTATTTAAGAAATTTTTAAAAAATTAATCATTTAAATTTTAAAATTTTAAATTCAAAATCCAAATAAACAAGTATAATCTCATATGTTTTTTTACCCGAATCTCCTTTTTTAGATAAAGTTCAATATATATATACCGTTCAAGATCATGTTTATATAGCATTAAAATGCTAACCTGTTATTATTTTGATGGCAGCTCGCAAGTGGATGGACAGGATGGCTATACATATAATTAAGAAAAATGATAATCAAAGTCGTAAAGTGAGGAAGGGTAATTAGTTGAATGGCAGTGTCAACAATGAGTGGTTCCCATAATGGGTAGCATAAACTGATTAAAAGCAGGTCTTGAGACTTGAATCATGATTATCGAGTTGGCATGCTTTGCATGGGCCGGTCGGGGTCTCCAGCGTTAATCACGAGCGATATATAATTATAACTACTCCATTTAATTAATAATTAGCATCTCATTATCAACTACTTTCTCTTTTATATATATATATATCATGTAGATCACTGTCTCTTTATTTCGTACTTCTCCATGTGCATTTTTCTATATTAGTTATATACTTTTTTTAAATAAAAAAAAAAAGAGAGTAAACGATGCATTGACCAAGTCAAGCTAGCCATGCATGCACTTCAACAACTAGTCTTAAAGTCTGATCTAACCCCGGCGTCCGCCAATTTTCTCTAGTGGCAGGAATCTCAACAGAATATATTAATTAACAAATTATGGGAGGTAGGTAGGGGCCGGGGATACAGCATATATATATATATATATATAGATATATATTCATCATGATTATAATAATCAACCAGATAGAATAATAAAAATGGGCTGGAATTACAGTCACGTGACGATGACCATGGCCAGCTAGGCTAGCTAGCGCATATACCTACTTATTATATTAGTGTACTGGATAGCGGGTGAATAGTGTGTTTTAGATGATTTTCTTTTTCCATTTCTATCCTTTCATTGATTGTTTATTTACATCCCTTTCATTAATTGATTATTTATATTAGTTAATCATAATAAAATCAGAAAATCAGAAAATCAGAAAATCTACTTATTATATAAGTGTGGATAGCGGATGAACAGTGCATTTTAGATGTTTTTTTTTCCTTTCTATCCTTTCATTGATTATTTATTTACATCCCTTTCATTAATTGTTTATTTACATCAGTTAATTATAATAAAATCAGAAAATATAATAAAATAACAAAATAAAATCATATTAAAATAAAATCATATTACACAAGTTAGAAATTAAAATAAAATAAAATCATAAAATAAAATAAATTGAAATGATTAAAATAAACAAAAATAAAATAAAATAAACTAAACTAAAATTAAAAAAAAAAACAAAACAAAACTTAGTATTAAATGACAAGACTATTTATAATAAAATAAGAAAAAATAAAATAATACACAAGTTAGAGTTTTGTGTATTTTAATGATTTTAAAATAAAATAAAATAAAATAAAAAACAAAATAAAATAAACTAAACTAAACTGAACTAAAATAAAATAAACCAAAATGATTTTAAAAGGCACATTAAAATAATAAACACTTAAGAGATTTGTATTATGTAAAATTAAAAAAAAAAACACAAAACTTAGAATTAAATGACAAAATTATCTTAAAAGGCAAATTAAAATAAAATAATAAAATAATACATAAGTATATAATACATAATTTTTTTTTTTATAACTAAACAAATGTACATTGCACATTGCAGTCCCAATTACAGTCCCAACTAGTATATATAATATATATAAATCAAAGAGTACTAGTTTCGATAAGATATAGATATGAGTTGGATCGTGAAGCACACAACCAATTAACTAAGAGAATGCAGTGAACAGTAATTAATATAAATATATAAAACCTCGATCTAGTAAATATTTGAAAATATATAAATGAGACAAAACAGCGACATATATATATAAGAGGATGAATAATGAATTCACATTAAAAATTATTATTGATAGATCAGTATTAACTGCACAAGCAAACTCAGTTAAATAAATTCTTAAATAATAATGATAATAATAATAATAAAAAGTACTAGAAACCAAATAATTAGCAAAAAATAAAAATAAAAAACTTAATAGTTGCATGCGTGCTTCATCATAAAAACTCAACTTTGAAGGCGTGATCAATGATCAATCAATTCTATAAATAATATGCTTACGTACATATATATATATATATTACATATATATAGTTTTATTGATGGAGTAACAAAAGGCCTTCGACTTTGATTATTTATATATGGAGTCTCGTTAGAATATTGTAATATTCGGCCTGGATTATACTCACGATCATAACTAGACCAGATCAGATCAAAAGAAGGATCAAAATATTCAGACTTTCGAATCAGTGTCTGAAAAGGAAAATAACTGGAGCGGATCAGTACTTTTATAATTCCAATTAATTATATTTATAAGTTTGTTTAAAACTTTTATGACTAAATTTTTAGGTGAAATAAGAATTAATTAATGACATGGTTGATCAAAAAGTTATACACTTACTTGCATGCGTCCACTTCCTGCTTTCAAAGTTATATATATTTTGACAAATTATCATATTTGGTTTTATAAATTTATAATGATCTTCTACTTCCTTGTGATCATCTTCCACTACTAAAGTTTTAATACTGATCGATCCCCTGCCTTTTACGTACACATGCAAGGAATTCATTCTGATGATCTGTATAACAAAAACTATTATATTTACAAGCTAATCAACTAATTTTGTATTGATTACCTAATATCTCATTAATGTTGCCTTGAATTCCTTGTATCACCCTTCGTTTTCAGTTAGTAATTAAATCAATTGTTATTGATCAAAATGCTTAGAAAATGGGTTTTGGTAATTTGAACGGTTGGCACCCGATGATCCACTCCTTTTCTTTAGTCCATCGACTGTTTCTTTCTACCCCAACTCACGAGCTCCAATTTTTTTCCCCCTTTTACTCCCTGTGTATAAACTATTATTATAAAAAGATTACTTATTTAATACGAATTAATTTTAATAAAATGATTATTTATAATCAAAATTAATTAATAAATAATTTTTTTATTGTAATTAATTAAAATATTCATTTGTCTTATATTGCAGTTAACGTACTCAAATAGGATTTAGGAGAATGGAGTTTTGTGTCTACGACATTCAACATGGTGAAGTTTGGATAGTAAAGACGAGGAAGTGGATCTCTCCAACCATCTTTTCAAAATAAACGGCCATCACTTTTGTGGCCCACTGGCCCCCTTGATGGGAGAGGAAAAAGAATATGTATTTGAGCAACAATGATAATGTGAGGGGGCAACTCACATAGCAGCAACCCTCTCATATGAATCCTCTCATATGAACAGTAAAATTATATTATAGTTGTATTGTTCATACGAAGGGCTGTCGGTATATGGACTGTCCTCTAGCATATCTCTTATTCTCAATATCTATTTTTTGTAATACTAGTTATGAAATGATGTGTATCTCATCTATATATCTTTTATTCATTCAACACGTAATCTTTTATCTGTTAATTAGTAATTATATCGGCAAGCTTGTAATTAAAAAAAAAAAAATAGATCAATCATATTTCAAGGTCCCGTTTGACGCATAGCATTGATGGCCTAATAGAATTATAATATTCAATTGCTTTTAAATACGCGGTAGACAGACTAGATTGCATTTGACAACTAAAGTACACGGTCCCAATTTTATCATGTTGGCGCTCTCTAGTCTTGCTACATACGAGTTGAACAGATGCACCATCAATATATATAATCCAAAACCATTTGTATATATTTTTTTTTATTAGTATTGGGTGTATGAGAACAAAACTCCAACTAATCTGAGGCGCTAGAGATCATGTACAGGCTTAATTTTGGTAAATAATTTCCAGTAAGGACAAGATCTTGGGTAGTTGAAGAGAAATTTATTCTAATCGGTCCTTATAGATTGTTAAGGAATATGTTAATAGGCTAAGACCTTTACCAGTACTTAAGCTAGCTAACCCTAGGGTTAATCCAGAACTATTTTTATTAGTGCAAGCCTGTTGGATCGTGGTACGTAATATAAAGAACACAAAAAGGTTTAAAGAAACTCCACGTGAAACATCATATACATTGACTTTTGAACACGACACATATATAATATTATATGTACTTTGACCTAACATATTGTAATAGACTAGGAATCGAGGATCATAAACAAAAGAGGATGGGACAACAAAATAATATTGCAATTTACATGCATAATAATTTGTGTAACTTTCTTGATTTTTTGTACATACGGCCAATTTATAGTAGTAGTGGTGATGATGATGATGAAAATTTAATTCACTTAGATATGAAACTCCCAACCACTGCAGCAATTATAGGTGTAGGATCACCTAAAATGGCTGAGACTATAGCGCTAACAGCTCCTCCAGCAATCTGACAACACTTTTTGATATTGCCTTTTCCTCCTTTTTCCCCATGATTGTTTCCCAATGTTCCCTTAAGGCTAGGAATCCTAGTCTGCAACTCCCTAACCTTGTTTTTGTCGACATTGAGATAGATTGCTAGCCAACTTTCCACAAGCAACTCCTTCACACACGAGACATGAAGATTATAAGTCTTGCACTGAGATCTGTACGACCAACCAGGTCCCTTTCCCCCACAGTGATGACATGGGTTAGAGATCTTGAAACATAGGTAAAGATTCTGCTCCCCATCGTCAAGTACTTGTGGTAGATTAGCACAACAAGGATGCAGATCGAAACCACAACTCTTGCAATGGTAAACAAAACCCAGAACTTTTTTGCCACATGCGTCACATTTTCTCAAAGATGGACTGGGGGGAGTATGGTGAAGTTGGAACTCACATTTCTTGTAAAAAGGATGATAAATGGTGGAAGGTGCCAAAGCACATGATTTGTGGAGGTGAAATTCGCATTGCAAGCTGCATTTGTATTGGAAGCCGATGCCAACTTCTTTGCACCCTTTACAGTTGAATGGAGTTTCCGTGTATTCAAATTTTAGCTTGTGCTGTGGATGGATGGGGTGGGAAATCTGTTTGTCGAATTGCATGATGATGAGTTTTTGTTTTTCACTTTACCTATTAGCTCAATTCATATGGGGAAGATAAGGAGATGGGGTTGGTTGTTTATATGGAGGTCATGGATGAAGAAGATTGGAAGTTTGCTTTTGCTTTTGAGTAGCTTAAAGAGATGTTTTCTTTTTTCAACTGTCCTATGGGAATTAGATACGTTGCTTAAGCTTTACAGGTGGAGAATAACTTGGTCATTCAACTTATTCTTATACAAATATGGTAAAGGGGTTGACGAGTAAGGGAATGTTTGGAAATAATGATAGTCCCATTTTATTCCATCTTATTTCATCTTACTTCCTTCTCAAACATCACTCAAATATAAAAACTTTCAAATTAATCATTACAAATTTTAAAAATTAATCGTTATAAACTTCTCAAAATTTCAAACAAAAAATAAAAGATAATTCAACATTTTCAGATCTCAAAATAATAATATTTTAACTTTATAATATTTCTTCTTCAACTCTTTCTCTCTCTACTATTCACAAATCATCTTACTCTTATTCACAAAATTTTTATCTCATCTCATCTCATTCCCCAAACATCCCTAAGAGATCGAAAAAGCATTTGCTGGAGTCTAATGTCATGGAAAGATGCTGATTTTTACTTGTATTCACTTTCATTGCACATATAAATTGGACTGAAATTAACAGTTTAATTAAGCATGTGCCAGTAACTTGGAGATTATAACTCAATTAAAAGGCTTAAGAGCCTACTATATAATATATATATATATATATCCAAAATGGCTATACTCCAAAAAGGTCAGTTGATAGAATTGAAACCTCATTTGAATTATTACAAAGAATAAAAGCTTCCCATACTCAATCAATGTTTGATTTCATACACTAACTACATTTATCTAAGGAATCTCGCAATAATATGTATCTATATCATTTCTCACCTGTCTTTTTTCTCTCTTTTTTCCCCTACTGACTTTGGAAGAAGGATCAAAGAGAATTTGAAAAATGGAACATAGACAATACTTACACAACAAGCACCTTTAAGATAAACACTCTAAGCCGACCCGAGAATACGAGGGAGTATCTTTTACTTTGTTAAAGACAGTAACTCGGAATCCGATTCCACTTAAGACAGCTAACCTAATTTTGTTGGAATCTCATCGATGGTATACATTACCAACTAGCCAAAAGAAGAAAAAGCCAAAAAGTAAGAAGAGTTTAAGAATGTTATAACTTACAAGATCAACAGCTTTATAAAAGTGGGTATACATTTCAAAATCTATTTAGTACCACGTGCCAAAATCTTTGATGTTAGTTTGCATCAAGCATGGACAACAATGCCGCCACGCTTGAGTGTACAAATCAACTCGTATCGAGCAAACCTGCTAGCTGTAGCGAGAGATGTGAGGGAACATCCCCGTCATGAGAGAGAGAAAGAGAGAGAAGAAGAAGTAAAAGACGTGTAACTTTTATTAAAGGGCGAAAGAAGACAAATCTAGCAAGTATGTATTTACATGGGGAAATGTCAAGCCAAAGATGACCAAATCTGCAGCCAAGATCTATAACACGATCCCTGCATGTTGTCTGCAGTTGTGGCAGGTTTTTTGCTTTTCCCTGATGGCCCAGATTCCAGGATAATTCTTCTATGTTCCTCGGATACAAGGCCACAATCATTCTCAGACCTTAAATAAAGTAACTACAACTTAATTTATTACAATTTAACATCTAGAGACATCGAACATACTGTACTGTGCAAAGCAATGTAACATGAACACTACCCAATTTCTACACCATCCAAAAGTGAAAGGAACGGTCCAGTCCAAAGAACATTGTTGAACCACTACATGTATAACAGTATCTTACCTTTAGAGGCCGTCTTTCAAACTAATCTTTATGTTTTGCACCTTAATCGACAACTGCAGCTTATGATCCTCAATATCTTTCAAGACTGAAAGCAGGTTAGCCCGATAAACGTCACATTTCCGATTTGCACCTTCCAGTTCGTTGGTTAGTTCTCGAATTCTCTTGTCGATATCATCCTGCTCATAAAAACAATGTTTAAATAGGGAACGCAAGATCTATCCAGTATATACAGGGTTGGATTTCGCATTATTGTATTGCAACTCAAGTGAACTATCAAGGCAGTAAAAGGCAAGCAAAAATTAAATTAGACTGAACTGTGTGAATGCTCTGTTCCAGGTGCCAAGTAAATAAAAACTACTCTAGTAAGCAAAAACATCTGAAATAGAGGAAAGAGAATTCCATCCTTCCCCATTCAATAGGAATGCAATTCTAAAGGATCTCAAAGAATGTGTTCAGGCCTAATCCTCAAGAAGGATTGCACTAGAATAGAACTCGAAGTTGATTTAGTTTAGGCCAACCCCAGAAGTATAGTGGACAATTTTTACTCAAGTAGAGGATTAGGCGGTAGGTCACACATCTATACAGTGTGGAAAGTGATTCTTACATGCCTCCTCATACGGTATATTTAGAAAGAAAGGAATGATGGGGCTTACTTCCCATGATTATTTGTATCTTTTCCAATTTCTAGCTATAAGAAAAAAAAATAAAAAATCTAGCTATATGACTTTCGTGCACATCTCTTCATTCATGCAATGCGCCTTTTGTATTTTTTAAATAAAATTATTATACTAATCAAGAAAGGGAAGAAATTATAGAAGTGGCAGAATCTTCCAATTCAACAAAAAGATTGCACTACTGTCAAACCCAAAGGATGTAACCTATGGAATCATAAAAAGAGAAAATATACCTATCATTATTACCATTTCCCTCCTTTTGGACAACATTCTATTGAGTCAACAGCAAAACGGTAATGTCCACTCTCAGTAACAGTATCACATTTATAACCGATAGCAACACACTTCAATTTATTCAAACGACTTAAATTAAACTTTTGGGAAACTTATCATCCAAAGGCACGCCCAAATCCTAGATGGTGTGAAACAACCCACAAAGAATCAGTGTCCATCATGATTATATGAAGCAACATTAAAGCATAAGTAACTGCAACACTAGTGTCAAAGCAGGTTAAGGCTCTATTTGAATAATGAGATGAGATGAGATGAGATAGTTTTGAATTAAAGTTGAAAGTTAAATAAAATATTATTAGAATATATTTTTTAATATTATTATTGTTTTGAGATTTGAAAAGTTTGAAATGTTAAATATGTTTTTATGAGAATTTGAGAAAGTTGTAATGATGTGATGTTATAAGATAAGATGAAACTGTTTCTGTATCCAAACGAGGCCCCAAGCGTTCAATACTTATAAGCTGACCAAAAGAATATACACACAAATACATGCACACGGGTATCAGATCATCCTCATTGCATAGAATGTAAAATCCAACTGGAACCCATCAACACGCACTAATGCCTGATAAAGAATAGCTTTTTTATGAGTAGACTATAAAGAATAGCTTTAGGAACCAATTCACATAATACACAGCTGCAACTTGGAGCAGAGACTCATAATGCATAAATTCTTTTATTCTACAATCACATATTAAACTCTTTGTAGTTCCTAGTCAAGTTTGACAGGAAATACATATGGAACAAGAAATGTATTTCAATCCAAAACACAAATAATAACTCCACTAAAGGAAGAGAGGGTTTTTTTTTTATATATATAAGCACCAAAGGGAGAGAAAGGTAAATCCAGTTATCTAAAGGTCCCACAAATACAATCTATTACTCTGTAGCAAGGATCTTCCAAGATAACTAAAGTGCATTACAAGCCAATTACAAAATCAATATTGAAGGCTCATCCCCAAGGATTCCAGAAGACAGTAGAAATTCATCTGGTGCAGAAGTTAAGGATCAAATGATTAGCTCCTAGACACTCTTTAACCCAACATGCATCCCCAACTTCTTGTCATATGAAGCATATACTTCTCAAAATCTTTTTTTTTATAAGTAATAAGTAGTTTTATTGAATAAAATATATAGGCATAGCCCAAATACACTATGCAGATAGTAGTAATGATTAGGGGCAGGGTGGTGTTCTTATTTGAAAACATCATCAGGTGCCTTCCATCTCCCACCATGCACATAGAGAGTATGACCACAGTCATTTTCCTTCCTTGTTTTTTTTTTTCCCAATAATATGATCGCAGTGGTTTAAGAATCAACTTAAAAAATAATATGATCACAGTGGTTTAAGAATCAACTTAAAAAATAATATGATCACAGTGGTTTGCATACCAGATTTGTAGGCATCTTGCAAGATCCAACACTCTACAACTATATCATGATGGAAGTGCTTATCATAAATCTAATGTAATTGAGAGTGATACACCACACTATTCAAGGTAATCAAAATTTTGAGGAAGGTGAACATGCAAAATAAAATTTCGACTTTAGGAGAACATATGAAAGCAGAAACTATTGCGGCCAGATTACATATTTACAGGCTAACTAAGAAAAGGACAGGAAAACGAAAATAACCCTGACCTCACACATATGCTGTGCTGATCTCCTTTCAAAATCATCCCTGGTGCGATTTGTACTTCCATCAAAGGCCAAGTTCCGCCTAACAACCCCATTGGCCATGCCTAATTTTCCCTCATTCTTTGTTGCATGAGCAACTTTTTTTGCAGCCATTTGCAAGGCATCCATTGCTGCATCATAAGTTTCCTGAGATTTCACCCCATCATCTACAAATTTAAAAGCCTCGTGCCGTAGAGTATTGTATCGAACTGTATGAGATTCTAGATAATTGGTATATACAATACCGGTCCGTTCTTCTAATATAACACTGCTCTTGGCATTTCTCGTCCAACGTTTTAAAATATAGTGAGATGGGAGTGTAAGCACGTTGGTCACTCTGAAAACTGCCAATACATGTCTACAAAGAATACCCGAAAACTCAAACATCTGGCAACTACAAGTTGCTTTCATCTCCAACACATTGAATTTAACACAATAAGGTTTATGATCCTCCCCAAACTTCGCCACTTGATATGTGATTACTTCCCCATCGTCCTCAGCCTTGGATGCCATGAAAGTTAGTGTTCCAACTAGCTCCTCTTGAAATCTCATGAACAATTTTCTCGTGTATAGCTCAGATGCTTGTTTCTCCATTGGAGAAGGAGTCTTCAAAACTGGGGCGGCATTCATGGTATCATAATCTGCCTTCACCTCTTTCTCATTGCGACTCTCTAGAGCTTTCTCATACAGCTTAAAGAACTGGTTTAGATTGGTTGAGGCATTCACATAACCATCAAAGTATGAATTCATACTATCACTTCTCTGGGTTATGGACATTTCCGCAAAGAAGGTATCCCGCAGATAAACAGGCACCCATTGCCTGCGAGCAGAGTATATTGTTTGAAGCCACTCATGATCCCTCAAACCATAACCATCAACAAGAGGTAGCCAGCAAGACTCAAATTCCTCAATTGATTCAGTCAAGTTAACACATTTATGAAAGTCAGCTTCAAAACTGGGGTGTTTGAGAAACACATGGGACAGCTTCTCCTGGCACTTTTTGAAGATGTGCCATTTGCAGAAACGGTGGCGGGTCTCTGGGAAAACCTGTGTGACTGCTGATCGTATCACCGCATCGTGATCAGTTGTTATGGACACCGGTGGTCTGCCAGACATTGCCATTAGCCATGTCTTAAAAAGCCACACAAATGATGCTTCAGATTCATTTATTAGGAAAGCACAACCAAACAAAACAGGCTGTCCATGATGGTTTACCCCAGTGAAAGGTGCAAAGGGCAAACGGTACCTATTGGATCGGTAGGTAGTGTCAAATGTAACAGTATCACCAAAGTACGTATAGTTCAATCTTGCTTTTGGATCAGCCCAGAAGACATTGCTCATGGACTGATCCTCTTCACCCTGCACCGCATAGAAGAAATTGCTGTTTTCTGCCCGCATTTGCCGCAAATAATCCAGAACAAGTTGAATGTCCCCTTCTAAGCTCCTCTGACGGTTATTCCTCATATAGTTCCTACAGTCGACCTCCGTGAATCCAACTTTGCTTATTCCACCATACTCTTTAATGAGGGCGGACATAATCCTTCGAGGACCCATTCCAGCAGCCTGCAGAGTATCAATCAAGGTCTTGGCAGGACCAGATATTTGCCTGTGAGAGCGAAGACAGTGCACCATATCAGGGGGAACCAGCTCATGGTTGTGTTCCCTGACAAACCCGGATACAACCCATTTTCCTGAGTCCTGCATCTTGACAGATAAGGATGCTTTACAGCCCACTCTAGTAATTGTCCGAGGGCGCTTAATCTCTCTATCCTTAGTGCGCTTCTCATTCGGGTTGCGGAAGCCCTCCTTAGCACAGACGAATTGCCTCTGAATAATGGCTCCATCCCGTCTGGAACGACGGGAGGAACTGACACGTGTACTGAAGCCAACACGGCGAGCATAAGAATTATAAAAGGCCTTGGCAGCCTCTTCGGACTCAAATTCCATGCCTTCATAAGGTTCAAGGTCCAAGAGGTCCCCCTCAGGAAGGTAGATTTCACCGCTGCTGGCAGCACCACCTCCAGCACCACCACTGGTGGGAGATGGGCTATCAGCCATTTCTTCATCGTCAATGTCTATGCCATCATCATCAACGTCTCGTCCACCACCACCTCCTCCCAACCCAATGTCAAATTCAAGAATCTCGTTATCCATGTGGGGACAACGAAGGATCTAAACTCAACCCCACCGTGTGAATTGTTATATGCTTCGTGTTTATAGTTTTACAGTGCAAGTATTAAGTCTCTCTAGAGTTGCAGAGGAAAAAAGGAAAGGAGTAATACAAATTTTATAATTAAAAAGGAGAATTAACTGAGAGATTAAAAACAAAAAAAGTACTACTGACCCTCGCGGGCGAAAAGGACTCTTTGACAGAACGTGAGCTCCTGCTCCATCTTCAGCCTAAAGAACTCCCACCCCAAACTATCACTGCAACATGAAAAATAAGAACAAGGAAAAGAAGAACCCGACAAAACAAGGAGGAGACAAAAGCAAGAGCCTTTTTCCCCCCTTCTGCACTAGTTGTAGGTTTAACGCAGGAATGCTAAAGCCGAAGTAGAAGAAGAAAAGTTTGTTGCTTTTCTAGGGTTCTTGTAGAGAAACCCTAGAATTGCTCTGGCGGAGGTTTGGTTAGGAATTAGGCAGGTCCGTTCCTTCCAAAAACAAATAAAGGAAAAAGAAAATTGACGAAAACTTGTTAGGAAGAGAGTGAGAGAGGGAGGGAGAAAGGGAGACTGACAAAGTACGATTTGAAGAAAAGGAAGAAAAAGAGCGTGGAGAGTTTGAGAATTGCGGGTGGGTTTCTTCGTATTCTACTCTGTCCCCCAAACTCCTTCCATTTTGATCCCCTGTAAAGCTCTACTCATAACCTACTTCTTTGTAAACGCTCATCGACCGTTGATTATTAACAATTTGATCACCTGATCCGTATTCGTAGAAGAGTAATGCCAGCCAGGTATAAATCTTAAGATTATCATCGTCATTCGTACCATATAATATTTTATATATTTTTATATTATTTTATATTTTTATTTTTATTTTTATTATATTAATTGCGTTATTATATTTATCATTCATACATCACATATTTACATGTGTAATTGAGAATTTTAAAAATTAAATCTAGAGAAAATTATTTATGAGCTACTTATAATTCACATTCTTAAGTCATCGTTAATGTTTCAACCTTTCACCCATCAACTAATTTAGAAATGTATTAATATTTAAGTTTTTTTATAATTATGAGGAACACTATTGCAAGTGTTGGATAGACATACGCATTTAAAAATAATATAGTTTTGCCATGGATAATCGGCATGCAAAATTGAGAGGTAATCATAACTTTGGAAGCCACACGTGTTACTGGTGGTGTCAGTGATCTCAAATCCACCAGATCTAGCCGTTCGTTTTTCATCCTTAGTGTACGCCACCGCTGCCGACAGTCCATCACCAATAATCTAGCACAGATATTGGCTCTACTTTATATTTTCGCTTTTCCTAATCAATGATATTGAGAAATGGATCATGGACTTCTTCGATAAATATTTCGAGACATCAAGCAACAATACACCCTCTATCATTACAACTTCGTTTGAAGGAACTACCGCTTCGTGTGATGGTTTCATAATTTTTTTTTATACGAATATTTTTATTCCATCTTTTAAAAAGATAGAATCTTTTAACAGAATAAGAGAATGGATCAATTATTAATTTCAAATAAATTCATTTTTTATTTACTTTTTCTATCACTTTTGTACTGTAGTTTCTTGGTTTGAAATATTTGATTGAGAACCACACTCCATCTTCTTATATCATGCTTTTTAATTTAATGAATTTTCATTTGCTTAAATAAAAAGGTAATAATAGCTTACGTGGAATTAAAAAATAAATAAAAAACAAAAAATAAGAAATAAAAGGTAAATAACCCATGCCACTCCGTTTTCATCTTCTACTCTCTCTTCATCTTCTTCACCCTCTACACTTGAGCCCTCAACATCCCAATTTCTAAGGACCCATTTCAAAGCAAGAACAGCGTCACCCTCTTTTGTGACTCCTCCAAGCCCTTCCATCCAATATTTTGAATATCGTATTGGTAAACGTACCGATCAAGGTATTGGAACGAAATATTTCGAAACCGATATCGTTTCGTGTATCGTTTTAGAATAGTCTATATAAAAAAATTATATATATAAATACATATATAAATTATATTTTAAAATAATAGTCAATATGTAAATAAATTATACACATAAATACATATATGTAAATAGTCTAATCTGAATTAAGATAAAAAATAACAAGAAATGAAAAAAAAAAACAAATCCGGTACGACTGAAATAGGCCGAAACGACTGAAATCTGCAGCAAAACTAAACAGGTTATTTTCTGTATTGGTCAACTGGCCAGTACGGCATATTTCGGCCGTACCGGCCTGTACGGTATGAAATTTAAAATTTTGCTTCCACCACCTTCTTTTTCCTCTCCCTCTCCAACTGCTTCACAAACAATGCCACTCTTTCCTTCAATGCTCTCAAATCCCTCTCTTACCTCCATTCTCTCTCCTTCCTCAACTGTGCCATTTCTCTCCTTGCTCAACTGCCCCATCTCTCTCATTCATTTTCCTTCAAAATTGAAATATCTCATCTACAGCTCCACAAAAAAAAAAAAAAATGGATGTGCCTTCCTCTGTGAAATTATAATATTGATCTACTGCACGCAATTGCTACATGGAAAATAGTCTCACGAAATCACATCCTTATGAACCATTTCCCAGCCCCACAAAAATATTGATATGTGAAATCACAATTAAAATTTTGAATTCCGTTTCGGTGGTCGTTCCGATTGAGGCACTAGAACGGAATATTTCGATTCCTTTCCGTTCCAGTGTGTCGTTTCGAGATGAACATTATATGAATAAATTATATATATAATAACTATATTATAAAATAATAAATTATTTTATAAATTATCATAAATAAATTACATTTTACAAACTAATATTCTGTTTTATAAAAATACCCACAATTTTATAAGTTATATAAAAAAATTGTGTCTCGTAATTCCCAAATATATGCATGTTGAATTTAATTTGCTAAATATTTGTTAGCTGAAAACAAAAGACGTCCACTACCACCAACCTAGATTGTTGTCACTTTGTTATTGACTTATTTACCATTATGCCCCTCTTACAATACAATAATAATAAAATTTTAAACTGACGTAAGTCTCCCAAAAGCCTGTAAGTGAGTTCCATCTAAGCTCACAGGTCTGAGTTCCTTAAACCAGTTGCAGCTTTGATTGATTTCGTAAAGAGGGTTTGTACTGCAGGCTGATATAATTACAAAAATTAAAAAAGCATTTTGAGTATTTACAAAAAAAACCAAAGAACTAATTTCGGGTCGGAATTACCCTTTCGCCCAGAATACCAAATTTTGTCCGGAACACTCGGAATTTAGTCCAGTGCGAAATATCATTGCTAGCCATTCCGATTATTGTTCCGGAACGGAAAATTGGCCGAAATGGCATGGAATTCAAAACTTTGACTACAACTCCATAAACAATTTCCCACGAAAGCAAAACAAATATATATATATATATATATATATTGATCTGTGAAATGGCTAGCATTCGTGAATGTGGAAAGGGGAGAGAGAGAAAGAAAGGTGGTTTTCATTTGCGGCCACACTTTCGACCCCATGACTTAAAAAGAGGTGGAAGAAATTGGGGAGGCAGAGGATCAAAGGCAAAGGTAGAGCTTTCAGATTTAAAGGGAGTTGGAAGATTTTGGTTTCGAATGGGAACTTAGGTTACAGATTTCAGCTTCATGAGTCATCTCAAAGGCCATCATCTTCGTAAGAAAGGCGGTGGAATGAAAAGATTCATGCTTGAGGAAAACGAAGTTGAATTGCTCCTTGTCTCCCTTTCAAAACCTAGTTCTAGAATTATTAGAAGAAATTAAGGGAATGTGCATTTGGGGAAGACGAAAAAATGGTTCTTAAACGGGTGAAATGAGGCCTTGGGCAAAAAAAAAAAAAATTGAGGGAGGTAGGCTTCACAGAGAATTATTTATATGAAATGCTACGTTTCACTTCCTCATTTTTTACATTGGCAACGATTTCCCCACGATTACTCTGACCAAATTTATTGAGCATTTTATTCTAAAAACAAACAAAAGAAATAAATGGGCTCAAAAAACACGATGACTTGAATTGGAAGAGATTTTTGGTCATAGTACCATCTTCATGGGAGGAGAGAAAGCAGAGAATTGGGTCTCGAAGTTGTCTTCGTGGGAGGAGAAAAAGCAGACACTTCAGATCTAACCCACTCAAAAAGCAATTAGTCTTTGTGGGTCATTTGAAGTGGAGCTTTAGATCTAATCCACTATGTGCTTGTCCTATGTTACTGACTGTAAATGCATTGTCTTCGTGGGTTGTCTTCCCATTCGTCTTCTTGTGATTTGGTTCTATGCTAATGGTGGTTGAGTGAGATTCGGTACTATGCCATGTTAAGGATAAACATTATTCTGTTCTAGACAACATTCAAATTGGATAAAATGATGGAGTTTGGCGTGCTGCAATCTGTTTGACATATTTGTTTTTTCGTTGGACAGATTTTATTTTAAATATTTGTAAATGATATCACATGTAATTACACGATCTTATCTCTTGTAACTACACGATCGTACGCGATCTTCTTTTCTTTATTTTCCGTAATAAGGTTTGGCAATTTATAGATGAATAATATACTCATCTATGGTAAACTTTCCAAAGTGGATTTCCAATTATTTCATGGTACAAGAGTAACTCATAGCTAACGCTTTTGTTGATCCTATGGCTACTTCTAAAGATTCTTCCACTACATTTCATATTCCATCTCAAGTTATCGCCATCAAGTTTGATGGTACTAACTTTCTTGTATGGAGTGCTCAATTATTTTCTTTGTTTCTAAGCTATGGTCTCATGGAAATCGTGGATGGTTCCGAGCCTTGTCCTCCTCAATATTCCAGTGACGAACTGAAGGCTTAAGGTATTCTTAATTCTATTTATGTGATTTGGCAGTATAAGGACCAAATATTGCTTGGCTGGATTAATTAATCTCTATCCCTTGCGGTGGTTTCCACCATTTATGGATTGAAGCCCTTGGCGCACCATTTGCTATGCCTTCAATATCTCTAATTTCTCTTATTAAGAGGAAATTTCAATCTTTACAATAAAGTTCCATGTCTTGCCAATTTTTTTTGGATGAAGTTAAGTCCCTTGCCGATGAATTATCAATTGTTGGGAAACCTATTGATGATTCTGATTTGATTCTTTTTGTTCTCAATGGTTTAAACTCTTCCTTTCACTCATTTGTCACTACATATATTTTACTTGTTAAGGAGAAGTTTATGCCTTTTTTGGATTTTCATGTTGAATTATTGAACTACGATCTCATGCAAAATTTTCATACTCAATCAATTCAACTCGAGGCCAGATCATATGCCCTTTATTTGCATAAACTTGGTTCCAAACCAGGTGCTCGCAACAACAACAATAAAAATCTTTTCTCAGGTGCATCAAAATCTATTGGCTCGGGCGCAACTCCTTCCTCTACTCTTAACTTATAATGTTGCCTACTGTCCTTAAGCTCCTGTTCATCTTCTTTCTATAAATAAACTGTAAAAAGATATTAATGTTCTCTTTGAACTCACTAGCTCTCATTTTTCTGTGAAGGACATCTTGACGGGGAACACGCTACTGGCAAGGCCAAGTGATATTGGGTTGTGTCTGATCAACCTTCATCAACTATCCTCATCAAAGTTCCATGCCTTTACCATGATTATTGGTGTCAAAGCCCCTATCTCCATCTGACATTCTTGTTTAGGACATCCCTTCGCTGCAACTCTTTAGTGCATCATCTCCAAATTTTCTCTTCTTGTTAGTGGTTCAATAAATAAACAGTCTATTTGTGTGTCGTGTCAACTAAAAAAGGCTAAGCAATTATCAATCTCTGATTTGTCAAGAGAATCAACTGCTCCTTTAGAAATAATTCATTCCAATGTTCGATCCACTTCTACTCCTTCTTTGAATGGTTGTTGTTATTATGTAATTTTTATTGATGACTTTACTCGTTTTTGTTGGTTGTTTTCCATTGCTAATAAATCTGATATTTATTCTACTTTTGTTAAATTTAGCTTATGGTGGAAAACCAATTTAATTACACCATTAAACAATTTCAAAGTGACAATGGTAGTGAATATTGTTTTATCCTCTTTAAGCAATTTTTGAGTGCAAATGGGATTTTTCATCGCCTATCTTGTCCTCATACCTCTTAACAAAAAGGTCTCGCCGAGAGGACTATCACCATATTATGGAATTGGGACTCACTCTTATTGCCCAATCAGGATTTCTTAAGAAATTTTGGGTAGATGCTTTTCTAATCTTCATATTTATCATTAATCAATTACCTATTAAGGTTCTTGATTTTTCCTCACCATATGAACGCCTTTTTAATCTTTATCCCGATTTCACATATTTTCAAGTATTCGGTTGTCATTGTTTTCCTTATCTTCGCCTCTACACCAATGACAAATTATCTTGCCGTAACATACATTGCATCTTCATTAGCTATAGTTCAAACCATAAGAGATGTCAATGCTTTAAAACATCCTCCAAGTGTGTCTATCTATCCAGAAACGTGATTTTTGATGAATGTCTGCTTGTGCACAATCCATGATCACCAAATCCATGAATGTGTATTCCCTGCTTGTCCTCATACCTCTTAACAAAAAGGTCTCGCTAGGAGGAATATTGCCATATTATGGAAATGAGACTCACTCTTACTGCCCAATCGGGATTGCCTAAGAAATTTTGGGTAGATTCTTTTCTAACCTTCATATTTATTATTAATCAATTACCTATTAAGGTTCTTGATTTTTCCTCACTATATGAATGCCTTTTTAATCTTTCTCCTAATTTCACATATTTTCAAGTATTTGGATGTCATTGTTTTCCTTATCTTCGCCTCTACACCAATGACAAATTATCTTGCCGTAGCATACATTGCATCTTCATTAGCTATAGTTCAAACCATAAGAGATTTCAATGCTTTAAACCATCCTCCAAGTGTGTCTATCTATCCAAAAATGTGATTTTTGATGAATGTGTATTCCCTGCTTGTGTACAATCCATGATCACCAAATCTACTAGTGGCGTGAACTCCTTAGGTAACCCTCAAACTTTATTTCTTCCTCCCTTACATATCTTACAATCCATCCATACACCTTCTACCCAACCTGATTTTACCTCATCTACTACTCATCTCGACAGACCTCCACTCGAACAATACCATGACTCATCTCCACCACCACCTAGGTTTGTTAAATCCGAGATTTCCCCTACTATTACACCTTCACTTCCTTTTTTGCTTGATGAAGGAAATCCTACATTACTTTAGAAGAAGTTTATCCTAGACTTTATATGAGACATCTTCTCTCCTTTCTAACAACGCCTTTTAGAAAATGGTGCATGAGTTTTTTTATGGTATCAGAGCCAAATCTTCTAGTAATGTGTTCCACCTATTGATCCAATAAGATCTACTTGTAGGAGAACAATAAAAGATTGGCCTACAAGTAAGGGAGAGTGAAGGAAATCCTACATTACTTTCGAATGAATTTGTCTTGAAATTTATATAAAATATCATTTTTCCTACCTAACAAGGTCTTTTAGAGAAAGTATTGTCCAATGGTAGTCTGAGTGAGATTTAGTTCTATGCTAATGGTGGTCACCCACAATAACTCTAGCTAAGAACAAGAGGCCTTAGGAAAATGAGGATTTAGTACAAGTGTAAAAGAGGTTATTAAATGAAGAACTAATATAGTTTGCATCAAAGGGGATTAAGAGCAGGAATCCTACATGTAGACAATCATTGAGGAAATGACATCATGTATCCGTTTAAACATATTGAAAGGAATGGTAGCAACAAATGTAATGAGTGAAACCTGTTATGAAGAAAAAGAGAAAATGTAAAAAAAAAAAATGAAACCTTTGGGTAAATCACATAAGACACAAGTTTTACTTAACTTGGCAATGTGCGCCTACATTCATAGAGGAGAAAAATCAAAGTCTTTGAAAGAAGATTTCAGCTTCGAAGGGTAATTGAGGGAAATATTTACAGATCTTGAAGGGAGAGTGGATGAAAGGGTGGGAAAGACAAAAGGAAATATGGAAGATGAATGGAAAGAACCATTCAGAAAAATGAGAAGATGAAGGGGAAAGGATGAGAAATACAAAAAAGATTCGGTGGAGTGAACATACCATTTTGACTAGTTGATGAAATGACGACGTTTAAATTAGCAACATCATCTACCCTCCCGATTACTTTCAGCATTTTTCTTTTTGGAAATATAAGGGCAATGTTAGGGATCTCTACTTCCGATTTCAACTTTATTTTGTTTTTTATTTTTTTAAATGTGATTTTTATATAAATGTTTTTAGATAATGTTATGATTTTTTATATTTTAAAAAAATATTTTAAGATGTTAAAAAAATTATGTAAAAAAAAATATGTAAAAAAATCAAAAAAATAAAATAAAATTGGAACAAGTAAGAATTCCAAAAATAGAAATTCCTAACCTTTTTCTATATATATTGACTGATAGGCACATCAGATTCCCCTACGATTTTCTATCTAGGTTGTACATAAAAAAACCGATTGCTAAAAACCCATCACCCAACAAAGCCCATCAGATCGTATGAAACGTGGCAGAACACATAATGAAAATGTCTTATATATATATATATCTATCTTTATACTTAAAAAGTGACTATTAGATTGTCTACAGTAAAATTAAAATTGAATTTGGTTAACTTTCATTTCCCCTTATGCCCTTCTCGATTCCAGACCACAAAACTCGCATCTCCCTCTAGAATTCTCTCCCAACTCAGACCCATCCACATATACAAGTTCGGACTCCATTCAGCTATGCACACAACCATGCAAAGCTAGGGTTCATCGCCGATTATCTAGCCTCACCGCCGACTCTGACATCTCTCTCAGGCTCCGATGAACAACTCCTCATTGTCGAATGCCCTTGTTAGGGCCTCCCTCAATCGCACGCAAACAGAACTCAAAACGAGAACCCAAAACGGATTCCTCCACATTGCGCATCCATACGCCAACCTAAGCAACCACCATAACCATCGTAGAGCACCGCGACCACCCAGGACCACCCCCTTCCTCCTCTCCTTTACCCCGAGCCTGCAGCTCCTCCCTAAACCCACGAAACTCACAGCTTCCAACCCTTTCCCTTTCAATTCCAAATGGTGCGTTTAGAGAAACCCTTCTATCAAATCCCACAAGAACAACAATAAATTAGAGAGGCCGAATATATTGGAGAGGTCCAAGAGACCCGATGAAGAGAAGATCAGGGTTGAAAAGAATGGAGACCCGATGAAGATAAAGAGATGGAGAAAGGGATCGAGAAAGATCAAGGATGAGAAAATGGTTCCTGTCATTCGAAAACGGTGCATTTTTAGTCATCAAAAAATCGTGCGTTTTCAGTCATTTAAATCATTAAATGTGTTTTTATGCCAAACGGTGCGTTGTAGTCTGTTATTCGGTGTGTAATGCAATGCGCTTCATTTAGTTTGGAACCAAACGGTGCGTATTTAGTCATGTAAATGTGTTTCCTATTTTTATCAAGTTGCCAGTTTGCATATGGATGTCTCGTCCTTGTTGGGTCTGGTTACCCTCGTTAATTTTATTCATTCTCATAATTTCTTTATCTGGTTACTCTCATCATTTTTTTATGGTAATGGTTTTAATTTTTCTTCGTTGGGGATCCTACATCTAGTTACTTTTACAATTTTGTGGTCTGTCATTTGTTAGTCGAAATGATGTTTTCGTTGTTGACGGGGGGAATGGAGGGCAGAGTATTAACTTCTAGCTTTTCATCATCTGTTGCAGTGCTTTGAAAGTGTGCAAGAGAGAAATGAGGCGTCTGATATGTTTTGTGGTCTTCGTTCTCCATTTATTTTTTGCTTGCCAAACTCTTTTAACCATTTGTTTATTTACATTTGTTTTGAAGTGGTCTTTTTTGAGAGAGGGTTGGAAGAGAGAAAGAAATTTATCTATTAAGGTTAGAAAAATAATCTTTTTATTTGTGCACTTTTTTTAGAGAGGACTGGAAGAGAGAAAGAGATTTCCCTATTAAGGTTAGAGAAGTAGTCTTTTTATTTGTGCATTTGTTTTTATATTTGTGCAATTATTTTCTTTTTTTTTTGTGATAAATATTCATCTATGTATTTGTTTGTTTCTCATTTGTGTTTTTCTGCTTTAACATTTCTTTAAGTTGTCAGAGACAAGATTGGAAGCAAGAAAGGCAAATTTCTTTCCGTCGTTGACGGTGCTTCACTGGTATATTTTTTGGTGATAAGTATTTATCTATGCATTTATTTATTTTTTATTTCTTGTGCTTTCCCATCTCTTTATTTATGTATTTATTTATTTTTTGACTTTTTTACCGTTGAGAACCTCTTTATGTTCTTATGCTTCCCATTTCACGATAGGATTAAGATTCTTTGTTCTTACTTTATAGTTAGAGGTTATTTCTTTTAAATTCTTTGTGAATCAAAACGAAAGTATTAGTCATGAAATTTTGATGCTATTTTAAGTAAATGTTGGTTTTCTCTCAAAAATAATGGTTTTTTGCTATAGTCAATAGTGGAATTAGGTGAGATTATAATCTGGTTTCCTGAAGGACATAAATTCAGTTCTTTTTGTTAGTTCCCTGTGAAAACTATGTTTTCTACATGGTGATTAATATAAAATTCTCAGATGTAATGCTTTACGATTGGGCTGTGAGATTTATCTTCAGCTTTATACTATTACAGTGCTTAAGACTGCGAGAGCGAAATGAGACAAATGTTTTAGCATTTGTTGCAATGCTTTGAGATTGGGTTGTAAGAGAGAAAACAAAATTTCTTCTCGTGCATTGATGGTTCTTCTTTGGTATGTTTTTGTTGTCTTCATTCTCGTCTTTCTTTTTTTTTAATACATTTTTTTACTTCTTTCTGATAAATATTTGTTCATCACAAATATTTCTTTATGCATTTGTTTATTTGTTTATTTATGTTTTTGTGCTTTAATATTGCTGTGCATTTGTTTATTTATGCATTTGTATTATTTTTTGGTGGTTTTCATCCCCATCTTTAAATAACTGCTGGTATTTTTTTGTGGTTTTCATTCTGCATTTTTTATATTTATGCATTTGTTTGTGCATCTTATTACTCTACATTTAGACTTTTCAAAATATAGTGTTGGAGTTATTTTACTGGCTTACACGACGATGTATAGGTTATTGGACAGCCCCATTCTATTCACTAACATCATTGACTCTATGTACTTTGAGACACAATAATACTGGTTGGTTGTTGAAAAATAATATGAAAGCAGGTTTTTATTTGTGAGATAAATACTAGTGATCATGATTGGGTGTTGATTATTTTTGGATATTTTTGTGGAATTCTTAATGGAGAAAAGTTTGATGTGTATTGATATTTTGTTGAGTTATTAATGGTAGTTTTGAATTATGGAACGCTGTAGTAGAATTGATATATTGATTATTGCAGTTTGATGTAAGTTATGGTGGATTTATGCATCACTATTGAAATTGAAATTAAAGTTTCTAGAGAAAAAAGAAAGAAAGAGTGAAATATTCTCTCCAAATCATACTTCACCTTCTAAAGCTGCATAAAAACATAAACAACATATCATGTGAAGCTAATCAATGTTTATAATAACTTAAATACCAGAAAGCCTAATCTTAGTAAATACACCCCTCAAAGCAAATAAAATAATATTTATTATATTAACCCTTCCCACTTGCAATTCCTAACTTTCTAGATTAGAATTTTTGAATAATTTATTGTTGTTTTCGCTGTTTTGATGATTAATATGGTGCTAGAGGATATCCATAAGACTGCCGTGCAAAATCAATTTTTTCAATGTGACAATCTTGAATCAAATTTGGTGTGGCAGTGCAAATTTATGCTCATTTCATAACATTTTGATTTTCTCTATTGTGGCAGTGCAAATTGCCTGCATTCTGTACATGGCGCTGACATGATTCCTCATCTCTAAAGCATTCTTCTTGTTTTCTGCATTCCAACTCTTTTTTTTTTTATTTAGCTAAATGAGAAATAAATAAATGTATAAAGAGAATTATTTTTTTAGTAATACTGAAATGAAAAAGTATTTGAGTAATACTGAAATGTGAAAGCACAAAAACATAAATGAGAAATAAACAAATGTATAAAGAGAATATTTTTATTTTTTTTTCTCTTTATTTATGTTATTGTTCTTTCCCATATCTTTATTTATCCATTTGATTATTTTTTATTTATGTTTTTGAGCATTCTCATTTTATAAAGCATTTTTATTACTCAAATGAGAAAAAACAAATGCTTTCTCAAAAAAATTAAGACTTTAGTTTTCACAAATGTTGAAACGTTAAAACATATGCAACCTTTTGATTTTTGTTTGGCATGCTTGGCTGTTCAAACTTAAGTTATGTGAGTACTTCATGGGAATTTATTCATTTCAAAATTTCTGATATTTTTTCATTTGGTTGCTTCATAGAAACTTGAATTGAAACCCTTATCCAACAAATGCTAATAATACCAAACAGTGACTACAACTGATTCACTTCAAATATAATTTCATTCAAAATATCTTACTATACTAAGGATGCTGAAATTCATGAGTTTCAAAAACAAATGAAAAGTACAAAAAGTAAAGGAAATATTTTTAAAATCCCAAGATATATAGTTGAAACATTAAAAAAATATAGAACTACACATAGATTTTCTTCACCTATACTCAATTTTTTTAATAATTTCTTTGTTATGATATTCAGGTGGTTTGGCTTTAGCCTCTTATTTCTAATTCTACTATGTAATGAGGTTAAATATTAGTAATGTTCTGCTGATACTCCTTCTAAAAAGGTAAAAAATTAAGGAGAATAGACAGTTTTGTACTTCACTAATTATTTAGTATTATATATATATATTCTTTAATGAAGCATAATTTTATAGCATCAGATTGAAACCAATATCTAGAAGAATAGGCATGTAAAGGTACAGTTTAGATTGAAACCAACTAAAATAAAAACACAATCTATTTTGGTTGGAAGCAAGGTATAATTTAGAAATATAATCTATCTTAGTGTAAGCAAGATATAATTAATAAAATCTTAATTTTTTTTATCCAGACCTCCGGTTCAATTGATGCAGATTTGTGTTTCTGACTTTGTATGCCTAGAGACAAAGTTTGCCATGTGAGGTTACATGTAATTTCCTATATAAATTAAAAAATAAAATTATGAAGTAGGTTCTTTTTTTCTTTGAAGAATAATTTATGGTAAGTTTCAAAGAAGAATTTGAATGTCAAACAATCTCTTATGATTGTGATTGTACTTAGGTTACTATAAAATATAATTAAAGCACACTCACATATGAATATGAATTTTTTTTTCTTTTTTTCTACAGTAGATTCCATCACGATATTATATGTAGCAAATAGTTCACTTAAATGCATCAATTTTTTTTTCTTGATTTAAAAAGCAAGCGAAGAAGTAAATAAAATGGGAATTCTTCATTTCAAACAAGAGTAACCTCAAAATGCCCTTAGTTAATAACTTAAGAGATTAATATAAAATAATTGAAGGACCAACAATGAATAAATCCACTTTGAAGACACATTATTTGTTAACACAATTAATGCACTTTGCTTCTTTTTTTCCCCGTTGTTTGTTTTGCCTTTTGTGATTCTTTTCTTTTGTTTTTGTTTTTAATTTTTTGTCAGTATTTTGCTTTCTATTTTAATGAAGTGTTAATAAGTGCTTTGATTTATGGGCTGTTGTGATGGCATTAATATATTGATTATTAAAATTTGATGTTAATTATCATGCATTTATGGATAAGACTGAAATCTTATTCCTTTTCTTGATAGAACCATATTAGTAATTTTTTCTTCTTCATTTTTGGATTCAATGTATTGTTTTTTTGTTTTTGTTTTATTCTCTTCAGTTATTTGTTATCATTGGCATATCTTGAAAATCTTGCAAATGCATTCTCTTCATCTTTCTTAAAAATGTCTACTATCTCAACCTAATTATGCAGTCAGGATTTTGCTTTTCCTTTTCTCCCTATCCTGACAAATAATCTATGACAAGTGGGAGTAGCAGCTTGCTACCACCACCACCACCACACTTCTTTAAAATAATAATACCTTCTACTCTAGCCAACAAAAGATTAGTAAGTAATACATATATCCATGAAATATTTTTGTTAATCAGTTTTATAACTTCTATTCTGTTTAATTAATTCTATTATGTTTAAACAAAAATAACTCTAACATGACTTCTATCTTTATGCGTGGAGTCAATTTAATTTCAATTACCGGTATATTTTTGTAAAAGCATCTATTTACAAGATATTTATGAAATCTTAATTTTGTTTCATCTTTGCAGAACATCCCTAACAAATTTATAAGACTATTTGGTTCCGAACTTGGAATTATAATTATACTCACTCGTCCCAATATGGATAGTTGGCAAGTGAGATTAGAGATGACCAATAACAAGATATGGTTTTATAAAGTTTGACATGATTTTGTACAATATCATGTCATAGATATTGGTATCTTATAGTCTTCAGATATGAATGAAACTCTACATTTCATGTTCTTATATTCGATAAGGCTACTACAGAATTAAAACATCCAATAAAGAATATTACTGAAAAAAGACAAAAGTTGTTTGTTTATCAGATGATGAGGAAAAATTAAGCGAAGATAATCCATCACCTTCTGAAAAATCTAAGCAAGAAAGACTGAAGATTATTAATGCAAGAAAGAGAGCACTTTAAGCAGCCAACAGACTAGAGGTTACAAATCCTTCATTTGTACAATCCTTGTGACTTCATAACATACAAAAATGTTTCATGATAATTCTAAACTTATAATTAATATAATCTATTATTCAAATTAAATTACTTCTGTACTTAATCAAAACTTTTTCTTTATTGTGTAGTACGTGCCTGCTAAATTTGCTGCAAAATATCTATTGAATGACCAAAAAGTCAAACTTCAAACATTTGATGATACAATAGAATGACATGATATTTGCTCTTACAATAACAGCGATTGTTCATCAATAAGAATGATAAAGGGATGAAATGTATTGTAAGAGAAAATAATTTGAAGAAAGGAGATGCTTTTGTATTTGAACTCATCAAAAGGAAGCATGTTGTGTTGAAACTTTATCTATTTCACATAGATGACTATGCATGAAATTGTTTTTGGTAAGTTCTTTCTCTATAATTTCAAGTGTTTTTTTTTTAATCTAGACAAATTAATAATCTCCTTCTTTCTTCTTCTGGACACTTCATTTATTTCTCATATTTTGTGCAATTTAGTATTTTAGAAAACTTAGAAAATTTATTATTTTTGGCACTCACATAATCTATATCTACCATATCTGATGATAAATATTTGGAATGTGGATTTTATTCACCATTGTTACAAATATTTCCAATCATGCTTTGTGTTCTCAAAATATTATTTAGTATACATTACTAAATGGTTTAATGTGATTCAATACTTGTGAAGAAAAATTTAAGAATGAGACATTATTGTGGGAATTGATAGAGTTGGATATTTCTTATATAGTTCTTATATTTATCACTATATCTTGGACAATTTGAAAATATAGAAATTTTATATTGCTTGAAGGTACAAATAGTTAAATTTTGATCCAGATCCTAAACCTAATGAAGATAAATTATTCATTATTCTGCATTTGTTTTTTTTTTTTTATGTCTTTGTAACTATCACTACACTTTGGTTTCTATTTATCATTTGTTCAAAATTTTTTATTAACTTTTTCATGCCGATCAACTCATGTATCATAAGAGTTTTTTACTATGAGAGTTATATTATGGTCTCTTTAAACATTTTTTGTATTGTTCTTAGTAACTTCGGATAAATAATAATTTTTGCCTCACTTTTTGTACCTCATCTCTATTCTCCCTACATTCTTTCCCCTATCTTTTTTTTACCCTATCTTTCTTGCTTCTCTTTGTTTTAAAATTATCGATCATCTCTTTCATTTTACTCTTAAAGTATATTTTTCTATGCAGTGTTTGGATTGGACAAAGACCATCATAAAGATGCAGAGGATGCAATCCATGATTTAGATAATATGATTTACAATTTTAAAATTCTTCCCATGATTGTGTATTTTCTACTTTTTAATTCAATTCATGATACTTGTAAGAAGTTCTTTCACTAGACAACCATTGCTAATAAAATGTAATTGTTTGCTACAACTCTTATTGATTTGTTTTTTTTTCTTCCTCTCATTTTTTATCAATGTTTCTAGACTTATGATTTGTCTAAACTTATTCTTATTTGAATTACTAGTTTGCAACTTGATTGAATTATTTTTTTTTCCATTCATTCTAAGTTTTTCTACACTGGATTTTTATATTTTTTTTAACTTATTTTATAGTAATATAAGGTAAAGTGACTCGCACATAACATCACTACTAGTATGTATATATATATATATATGTGTGTGTGTGTGTGTGTGTAAAAGTGTACCCATGCATTTCACCTATTTCATTCGAATAAAAATTATAAACTTCATAATTAAAAAGTAATTATTTTATGTAAATTTAAGATTTGTCTACTCTTTTTAACTAAACCTATACGCGCTACGAACTTGAAAATCATAAAAGAGCTTACATTCTCAAGGGATGAAAAGGCTTACCAAAAAGTAAGAAGGCCTTCTATTAAATTGAAGATTCTTTATAATTGAATTAAAAATAATTCTTTATTAACTTTCTTCTCATAAGTATTTTCGTAATTAATTATCCTAACATATTATAGTTAGTTTGTGACATTGAGACATTGGGACATATTATCCTAACATATTATAGTTAATTTGTAAGAGTAATATTAAATACAAATTTCAAATAGACAAAATTTATAAAGTCTTTGTAAACAAGTAAGTTTCACTAATAAAAAAATAATTTTTTTACATTCTTTTACGGAGAATATTCTACATTTTTATGCCTGCTTGTATGGGCATGTACAAATATTCCACATATCATTTCTCCTCTTAAAATTGTTATCGTCCCTGGAAAGGTACTTCTGGAAATATGATAAAAAAAAAAATTTAAAGGTCATCACTTTTTCACTCATAGGAGTTGAAAACCTCGGCCTCCATTAATACTTACTGTTGAGCTTCCCTTTGGTGGGTTGATAGCAATCCAGAGTAAGGATAGCGTAATTGCAATGAGACCAGACCAGACAAACACAATTGTTGGTGTCTTCCCTCTCCTTCCCATCAAACCCTTAGCAAAAGGATACAAATGAGCCAACACCCAAAAGCTAAAAAATGCTCCACCAACGAATGTACTCCATTGAGGGGTTGCGCTATAAATGGTCCTTGAGAATGCAACAGCAATACCAACTATGTTCAACATCGCAATGACGATTGGTGGAATCATCAATGAAGTCCACTTGACAAGGTATAACTCTTGAAAAATGTCGTCATTTTCCTCTCCCGTTGATTTGGAAGTCAATGTGAAAGATATTTCAATTCCTGCAATCACTTTGAGAAGACCTTGTACCACAGCAGCCAAGTGCGAACTGGTTCCAGAAATGAGCCAAAATTGTTCATTCCTCCACCACTCTTCCAAACCCACACCAGACCATTTTACCTCTAGAATGGCTAGAGCGATCAGGCATACTGTTATGACGAGTAGATAAACTAAGAAGGTGACATTTAAAGTCTGGACAATGAATTGTCCAGAGAAAAGTGAGAGTGCTGGAAGAAAGCAATAGACAATAAGGAATATTGAGGTGAAAGGGTAAATGCCGACGTTTAGGTAAGCTATACGCTGAAGAAACTTGAGGCGTGTAGAGCCTAGTAAGGCATTGTTTCTAGAGAAGAAAATCTCAACGGAGCCAGTGGCCCAACGAAGCACCTGGTGAAGTCGATCAGTGAGGTTAATCGGTGCCGACCCTCGGAATGCATCACGCTGGGTGACACAGTAGATTGAGCGCCATCCACGATTGTGCATGCGGTAGCCTGTAACCACATCCTCAGTGACAGAACCATAAATCCAACCCACCCGGTCGCCCCATTCTGTCTTATCCTCATACCTGTCAAACATACATATGAAATATGCATGTACTTAACTGTCAATCACATTGGCATGTTGACATGAATACCATCAAGGCATGCAATGCAATAAATTCATGCATGTTAGAACTATATTATACTCGAAAAGTTAGAAATCAATTCAATCCCGAACGCCACAACTTTTTCATGATCTCGTGCAAGTATTTATGGAAGCTTCATACACAAGAATTTTTTTGTCCATATATAATGTATAATTTATTATATAAAACAAGAATTCTAATTTTATGATCTAGCTAAGATGCACAAAACTGAATAAACATATCACCAATATATTTAGCTTAACAATTATAGTATATATACCAGCAAGAAATGACAGAAACAGCTTCGGCGATCATAGTAGCATCAAGTGGGTCACGTGGGACCCTGAGAGCACCAGGAGGTCGTCCATACTTAACTGCAGGATGATCCGCTAAGGGACGACCTTCGTACTCAGCTACGAGTATGGATTCTGCCAACATTGTAGAATTTCCAAAACGTTTAGGCAGAATATTCATGTTCATGTGTAGCTCAAGATAGAAGTTGGTGGGCCTCAAAGCTTCTGCCTCAGACTCGATCTTCTGGGAAATCTTGTCCAGTTGTGGTGGGTCAAAACCATATAGTGCAAATCGCCTGAACATGCAACCAGTACCCACATAAAATGGGCCCTGCATGCGATGTCAAACATAGTTTTTTACATGTAAGTGATTAGTCTTAAGTTTACATGGAAATGAATTACTAGCTTCAATATTTCAAATGAAAATAAAATAAAGGATGAAGGAAAGAACAAGACCTGAACACCATCGAGGGCTCGCATGTTTCCATCAAAGAATACGGTGTTGTGATTAGCATAACGGTCAGAAGGATCAATACCTTCAAATCTCTGTGGGAATTGAATGTAGCAAATGTTCTCCCCACCTTGTTCCATCATGAAGCACATTCCTTCACGAATAGCTTTGCAGTTGTATATGTAGTGGTCACAATCAAGATTGAGGATAAATGGTCCGTTCGAAAGGATAGCAGATGTTCTTACCAGCGCGTTCATGGCACCGGCTTTTTTGTTATGATCATAGCCCAGCCTCTTCTCGCGTGATACATAAACAAACATGGGGAGGCGTATGTCCACATTTGTGAAGTCTATGGTCTTATTGTCTTCCCCACTCATATGTAGGTCATCGTTTGGGGGCTTCAGCATCACCTGTGGGTTGTTCGTTCACATTGCAAAGAGTATTGGTGTGCAATTAGGTTTTCGGTTTTTTTTTTTTATGACAAATTGAAATATTGAAGACAATATATTAACATGATATAAAACATTGATTTTGGTTTTTAAAATCATATTGTACCTGAAGAATTCCTGCGTGATCACTTTTAGAATGTTCATTGGTAGGCACAGACCAAGTGCCAGGCCAATGGGTGGCATCCGCCATCCATGTGGCCTTTGGGACCTTCTTTATTGGCTCCAAAGGGTCAGCTCCACTCTCCCTCATGTGCTTCAACATCTTCATTTCCTCCCTCGCATTGAATGCATCTGATCTTCTCCTGATTGAATCCGAAAGCCCGTTAATTCTTACCTTAAACTCCTCGTATTCCCTCTTCATTTTTCTTCTATCTTTCACAAAATGGGGCGTGCTTTTATTCTTGGTCGAGTCAACTTTTAAGCTAAAGTAGCTTTCGGGATTTCTTGGCTCAATATCATGTTTTCTACAAAAAGGAACCCATAAATTAGCAAAACTTGCAGCCTCGGCCATAGCCTCAAAAGTTAAGAGGGAGCCTCCATCATCAGAGAGGTAACATGCAATTTTTTCCACTGGATAGTCAACAGATAGAATTGAAAGGATAGTGTTAGCAGTGACTAGAGGTGGCTCTTTTTCAGGATCAGCCGTGGAGACAAATAAGTCAACACCGGGAAGGTCTGAGATGTTAATCATATTAGATGGTGATGGCATTTCAAACTTGTCATGAAGGATTTGAAGATCAGTTGAACGGTTGATCGGACAAAGCTTGGGAATTTGATCAAGAATCCAAGAGAAGGCAAACCATATCTCACACACCACTGACATTAGCCACAACCACACTGCATCATCATTTGGATGTGCTATTCTCCATTGCAAGAACAAAAACAGCACCGTGAACCGAACAAAAATGAAGAACCTGTGTCAAATAAATCTAAGTTATCATATGATCATAAGGTATTCGTCTCTTCTTTTAATACTATTTAATATTAATACATAAAATATGTTTGTTCATGGAATTTTTTTATGAAAAAATATTTTGTTCATTATTTGTGATCAACAATTATTTCATTTACAATGATTGATTTGGGAGGAAACTGGTGGCCGGCAACAAAAGCTGGGATGTATATTGTATTAGACATCTATATCATTTTACATGCAGGACAGATAAGTTTATATATATATATATATATATATATATATGAGGATGGGGAGATTTGAACTTGATTCTCATTTGGAGACCATTCCTTATGCCATCTGATCTAAAGGACCTTGGCTACAGGATAAATAAGTTAAGTAAAAAAGAAGGTAGATGTGTAACCTGTAAGACCAAATGATGCTTGCTGAGAGCGGCAATTTCTGACTAAGCAGCTTCAAAGGCTTGTCGATTGATTCCATACCTTCCTTGAATCCCTCATCTCCATCATCCCCATATGTACTGTCATCATAGGGCCAAAAAGCATTACCCACGCCATAAGTACCCTTTGTCTCGAACAACCACTGGTTGTGATCAAAACATTCAATTTGGTTCCTCTTCGTCATAACCATATTATTGTTATCTCTTTTTGACGCATGATCTAGAGCTGAGCCAGCTAGGAATGGCAACGGCCTGCCTAAAAAATGTAGAGCACCATCCTCATTGTCCTTGACTTTGTATATTGGCTCTTTGCAATTAGGACATAGACCATTTTCTTTTCGGGCATCCATGTAGCAATCTCTGCAAACTTTGAACCTAGGGAGTACACGAAAAATCTTGTTTAGCTTGTCGATGAACTAAATAGAAGTATTATGCCTTTTGGTAGGTTTAAAATGCTTGTAAATCATGTTGAGATTGATTTTCTGTAGATCAACATTAACAAAATTATAAGATTATAAACAAATTTTGCTATCAACGAAGCAAGCTGTACCTGCAATCACAAAGGATTAGATCAGCTCCCATGTCATTCTTCATAAGCTTGCCATCACAAGTAGGCATAGAACACGCAGAGCCCTTGGCTCCATTTATCTGTGGGTGACAAACCTCTAACTCCATCACCTTATCCATAAATCCAGCATTAGACGCAGAGTTTGGAAGAATATATTGCTCTTCAGCCTTGACGGCCACAGACAAGTCCTCCATGGCCGGCTGGTTGTAGTTCAGGCAGTCCCTTGATATTTCTCCCGACATATCTAAGTCATCTCTTGACAAACTGACATACCGCCCGCTCGAAGTTCGTCTCGCAAATTTAACAGTTTGCCCACTTGAATTACGGTTGCCATGAGGACGAGTAGAATCCCCAGGATTACGTATGGCCTTCTTTGGTGGTTGGTCGGCGAGGGATGACATTGGCTTGCTTTCTTATTTACCAACCACTACAAGAAATCTGGGTTTTTGTCACAAGTTCTTTTTCCACAATATACGTTTATGGCAAAAAGTGGCTTTTTGACACCGAAAATGCTCGTGGCTATAAAATTCTACTTATTACCATGAATTTTTTGTTGTAGATAAAAAACGGTGAGAAAAAATAATTTGCCACGAAAAAATAAACAATTGCCACAAAAGTTAATTTTGTGAAATACAAAAGATACCAAAATTATAATGTTCCCAGTTTAAAAATTTTTTTCCACGAGTTTAACTTCTTTTGCCACGAGTCTTAGTTGCCACAAAAATAGTAATTAATCGTATGATCTTCTGTTCGTAGTTTGTTATTTTTTGCCACGAGTTGTTTTCTTAATTGCCACGACTAAATTTCGCCACAAATGCTCTACTATAAAATCACAAAAGCAGATATCCAATCCCTACCTAAATTCGAATAAGTTCCTCTGCTTCGATATTTTACCCACTCCCGTCTCCCTCTAAACCCTAGGCGACGTCCATCACAGCCACAGCCCAGCCGCTATTGCTGTCGCGCCACCGACACCTCACCGTCAACCAACACCAACACGTCGCCGAACCCAGCCCCCCACGGTGCCCCTCTTTCCCTATCCTTCTTCCCCGAGACAAGCCTCCTTCCCTCTGGGCTTCGTTTGTCGTCAACGGCATTGACTGCCCATCGGAGGCTTCCTCCGATCATCCCCCTCTCCCCTCGAAGCCCCCAACCTTGTTCACTGCAATTTCGGGTTCCTGAAGCCGAGTCCCCAACCACTCTGCTTTATTTTCGAGTTCCCGAGGACCCCCGAAGTCCCCAACTCCTCTGCACTCCGATTTCGTGTTTGGGATGCGATTTCGACTTCTTCTGCGGTGATGCTAACTACTTCCTCTGATTTCTTCTTTTCGAGTTCCTTTGTGTTTAAAACATCTCTTTTTTCCTCTAGGGTTTAGTTAGATTAGCTTTAACTCTGTGCATTTTGCTACAAATTAATGGAGTTTTTTCCTCTAGGATTTCGAATTCTTCTGCGGTGATGCTGACTATTTCGTTATATTTTGGTTTCAGTTTATTTTGGAAGGTTTGTGTTAACTGTGAGCAGTGCGATTCTCCTTCATTTATTCATCTAGGGAAAAAGTGTTTTGTTTTATACTCTATATAATTTTCTGTTGATGAATTTGTGTGAGGTCCACGAAGTAATATAAACCCTTGCATTTTGTGACACTGGTGCATTTTTTTAATCTATTTCATTGTTAATCAAATGCGTCCATACTTAATTTAACTTTCAGCTTGAAAATTTACATATACTCATTATTTCCAGCACTTCATTAAGTGGTTTTATTTCTGTTTAGGTCCTTAGGATCTCTCAAGCAGTGTTTTGATAGTTTCATGCTAACTTTTGTCTGTGTCTATGAATAACTTGGTTAATGATTTTTTTGTAGGTTTTTTCTGCATCTTTGTTCAGCATCTTGAGGTAAACTTTGCTTTTTTTCCCTACATTGCCAACAAATGCCAAGTTGGGTGCAAAAAAGTAGTTAAATTAGAGGAATTGAGGTTTGAATATTGCTGAAAGTAGCTACTAGATAATTGGTTGCTGGATATGAGGTGTACACTTTAATTGGGTTTGATCATTACTTACATAAATAACTAGGGTTATAGTTGGATTGAATTTGGTTAGCCAAAGGATTTTTATGAATACTATTCACTGGTATTTCATTGTATTTTGGGTTATATAACGAATGAATATAGAAGGGCATGCTGGACAAATAATAGTGGTGTTGTTTACAATGCTTATGGCATATGATAATTAATATGGTCAAATCTGGTGTCAACTAGAAGAAGTATATTATTGAATGTTCTTGGGTTGTGAAATATCAATTTAATCATGGCTGTCTTTTGGGGTTTTTACTAGTATGAACTTGTTTGTATTAGCTACTTGGCACATGGCACTGCAATAATTCATTCCTATATATGGGCTTGGTTTTGACTATATAAATTTTATTATATATGTATCCCAGCAATAAGGAGACTCAAGTTGAAGGTGTTATTAAACAAATAGTTGCAGATTAGTTGCTTATATCCAAGTTACTTATAAAAAAAAAAAAGTTGCTTATATCCTAGTTTTATTTTTTATTTTTTATAACATTAATTTTTTAAGAAGAAATAGGAATGTTGCACTGACTAGAGTAAGTTACATTACTTTTACATTGGATTATATGCTTGTTTGTGCTCAAGTAGAGTGCTCATTTGTTCTCCAAATGATAATATTTATTCCTTTGCATGAAATTGACACATCACTTCCATAATGTTTAGGCCTGGATGATAAGATATGCAAACACAAAGGAGCTCTTGATCAATCTTTTGAAGCTCTAGTTTGGTAACAAGGCAGTGTAACTCAAAGGAGCTTGAGTCTTGTGTATGTAATTACATGCAATGAAGATGAAGATGGGGGTCGAGGCTATTGATCAATGCCTGGATGCCACATTATGTGCCATCAGGATTATATTTGTAATTGACTATATAGGATGATGAATGTACATAGTCATGCTATGTTAATATAATTGCATGGTTAGGCTGATGTTAAATGGACATGTCTATGTATGTTTATTCTACAACTTGATGAATGACTAGCTGCTTGTATATATGTATATATATATGGATGTTTACTGGCACATACTAAATTATCATATTGGTAATTAACTTATTAAAGCTTGGATGACTAGAGCATTATGGACAGGTTGTATGGCAAGGTATCCAATCCTGGGCAAAGAGAATTTCTTTCGAGATAGAGTCGTGGTAAATAATATAGTATTAACTATGAATACATATACCTTTAGAGAGAAACATGTTCTTGTGAATAAAGTACTAACTATGAATGGAATTGGTGGTAAAACCTTTGTTGGTACAAAGTATACTGTTATTTTGGTAGTAAATATCGATTCCCCACACAATCGTTTATGGCAAAAATTTAATAGCTAAAGATGACACTTGTGGGAAATAAGTATTTTGCACAAGATGAAATGCTTTTTTAGACTTTTGCCTACTACCAATTTTTCTTTTAGCCACGAACTCAATGGTGGCAATAAGTGTCTAATTGCCACGGAATTTCCTACTCGTGGCTAAATATACTTTTAGCCGCGGAGCATATGCCACAAGCATCCCACGACTAAAAATTGTGGCAAATACTCATTTCCTACAAACAATATGCTTTTAGCCACAATAAGCACTCTTGGCAAATGAGCTAATATCTTGTAGTGAACTCTGCTTCCCCTGCCTGCTTGCTGAAGTTCTATAGCATTTGCAGTAAGAGTTTATTCCCCCTGTAGAGAACCCCTTATGAAGGAATCCAGTTCTTGGAATTGCTCAAGGCTTCTAAAAAGGAAAAACAAATCTTCAAGATAAACACCGGAACTAAGAAGCCACTCATCACTATATATACTACCAGACAGACTAGTTGGGTTTCTAAGAAATCAGAGCATGCAGCTACCTAGCTATCTCTACTGCTAGGAAGGATCAGGCGCAGATCGATCTAAGTAGTTCCAAACGAAATATTGCAATAGAATAATGAGAGATGGGAGGAAGGTTGCAATCATTGATCATAAAGGTTTGCCATCAACTAATTAGTTGGGGACGTAAATGGGGTGCACGTAGGACCTAACGTCTTTGATTGGAGAGATCAGTACAGAAAGATGTGGTCGCAATATAGAAAGAGGTTTAATTTATAACGTGAATGATATAGATCATATATAAATCCAAAGGTCATGAGAGACTTCTTAAGTAATCCTTCGTTGGATGTCTCTCAATATTTAGCTAGGTTTCTTATTACGGGATTCAAGGGATATTATTTGTAAGTGGAGGCCGGAGGAAAGGTGCTCTAGGACTCTCTCACACGTCCATATAGTTTATTGGGTACCCATGATTTTTATCCAACAGAATAAGTACAGTCAGTAGTACTAGTCGTGATGATCGTTGGGTTCCTAATTTCCCTTCCCGTAGTATCATTCATGCCGGCTCAAAATGAACGATAAAATACCCGAACGGCCTAGAATAATATATATATATATATATATGTAATAACATGATAAAAAATAACCAATATTCAGATATTCACAGCACATATATAGTACTCTGTTGATATTAGAATGATTTGATGAGGATATATATAGACAAGTCATACGTGGTTCAAACTACTCATAATATATAATATTAAACTAATTAGTTATATATGTTGGCATCAAATTATATAGTCATCCCAGGCCTTTACCCTTTTCCTTCCTAATTTATATATACGCTGGCTGCATCAAATAGTTTTTTTTTGTTGGGGGGGAAGGGTGGAGATCATTCAACAGTACTAGTAGTACTGGTCGGAAAATCATGTTATTTGCAGAGAAGTTCCGGACGGTAATTTGATTCGTAAATTAATAGATTATCGATGCCAACATCATGATTTGGTGTTGTTAATAATGATGTTAGGTTTTTTTTTTTTTTTTCCTTACTACTTTTTTGGTATGAAACGGAATATATATTCGTTAATCCGCTACATTACTTGCATCGATCGATCGATCATGAGAGATATGTCGGGACAAAGCCAAGTTGAGAATGATCTGCACCAATAATTAATTGCATTAATGGTAATCATGGATTAAATATCGAGGATGCCTATATTTAATTTCGTATATCTTTATATATATATATATAAAGTGATTATTTAACGAAAAATCTTATTTTAACGAAAAATTTTATTTTTTTATTAAACTAAACACTTTCTATCTATTTTTATTAAAATATTAAGAAATATTATTTTAAATACAATCTATTAATTTCATTAATCATCGAAATAATGTTCTTAATATTAAATTTTATTACACCACTTCAATTTTCTATAACGATAAACTTTTCATTTAAAACTTTTTTTTATATAAAATAAATATTGAATAATAATAATAGTATAAAATGACATAATAATAGTATAACAATATATAACAATATAAATAAATAAACTATTTATAACAATATAAGAATGCAATCCTCACTTAGAGATATTAATTTATACGTTAGAGAGTTTAATTTTATTCATGAAAATTTATTCCTATTATATGATTAATAATTTCATTCTTTAGAAATTATTTTATAATTTTAAAATGAATATATTATTTATTTATTTTTTGAGATAATAAATATACGGTATATACAATTAACTATAATTATATTAAATTGATAATAATAGACAATAAATATAATTAATATATTATATATGTCTGATATTTAATTGAAATATATATGATCTAATAAGTTTATACATTTAAGATTAAAATTTCATGTTATAAATTATAATATAACATTCTTTTATATAAATTATAAACTACATAATTTATTTTTAAAAATATTTATATTATTTTTTAAAAATAATCACATAACTAAAAACACTGTGGATGATTCAAGTTTATGTAGATCTAGAAAGACTCAAAAATTAAAAACATAGGTATTTTAATATCCTCTCTTTAGAGGCTATGCAAAATGACGTAAATATTAGATCATCATCTAAGAATTATAAAAATATAATATTTTGAACGAATATTTTATTAAAATTTCAATTAAAATTATCTCAAATAAATTTGATAAAATTATAGATCATATTTATTTATAAGACTATCTTATTGTTTTTATTAATACTTTTTTTATAATATATGAAAACGTGTAATTATTTATCATCTATTTAATTATAAATAATCTTCTAATTTTTATTAAAAATTAAATTAGATAAACGTACTTTACACGTTATTTTTATCTATATATGTATATATTGAGGATGCCGATCGATGGCCGGGTCTAGATAATTTGACATCAAGAATAATTAGTTTGCATTGGACGTCACTACAACAAATTTTATTTTTTGGGACGAAATTTATTACGGACTAAATAAATTTCGTCCCTAAAAATAGTTTTTAGAGACATTTTTTAAAACTCGTCCAAAAAACTAGACGAGTTGCAAAATACGTCTCCGTCGACAGAGAAATATTTGTCCGAACGGAATAAATTTGGAGGAAAATGTGACGGTGGAATTGCAAGTTTGTCCGAACCCAAATTATACTGTTCGGACGGACAACAGGTTAAAAATTGTTAATTTCTTTTTTCACTATTCATTTACTTGTATATATATATATATATTTGTTTTCTATTAATTTTATTTTATCATTTTCAAAATATAAAAAATATGTTTATATTACATTTTATGATTTATGAAACATTCAAATATTTATAAATGCAAAAATTAATTTTATGTAATTACTTTTAAAATGTTCTTTATTTTATTATCACAAGCAATAAGTAAAATGGCGAAAAAAAATGAACATTGTTATGAATACCAAAAATAAAAGAAAATACTAATTACATTTCAAAATATATATAATATTATTCGATACAACACATAAAATAAAAATACTCATACTACTTCGGTATCAAACCTATGTCCTCCTGCATAGATTTAATCCGTATTTCTACATTATCTATCATCCTCATGATGTGATCCTCATCCTCTGCTACCACGCGGGTCGCCACTCTCTCCACCACGCTCTCAACCATCGTCTCCAACTACTCCAGTGTAAATCCTACAGGTTGCCTCTGAGCAGGCTGGGTAGCAGCACTGGTAGTAGCATCAGTCGACACTGGTAGTAGCATCAGTCGACCCTAGAGTACGTATATAGGGGTGCCCCTTACTCTTACTGATAGATATCTTGTTGAGAGCCTCCATCTAAAGTTCTCTTTTCTCACCAATCCGCTCTGTAACTCCAGTTTGAAGTAGGAGGCCAGATATCAACAGTTCAAATGGTAAACTGCCTCCATTCCCATATCGTGACTCATGTCTGATGCAGAAGAAAATATACAGTACTAGATCAATCGGGTCCTCCTTCGCTACCCGCACCAGAAGTCGTGCCCAATCTATCCCGAAATCCGTCTTGTGCTTTTTCGGGTCTATGTTGTACCCAACTATCATATTCAACAATCTGAAGAATGGACTACAGTCAACCTGTTTGATGGCCTTCCCGCCATCATATGCAGGAGTCTCGGGATGCCGTAGTAGCTCACGTACCTAATCGTCTGTGAGACCATCATCAGATGCGTACTCTTGGTCGCTATCATCAGCGTCTCAGTCAGTACCCAACTCATCGACAGTCCACATAGCGAAGGGTGATGAGGATTCAGCCTCCGTGTCTGCCCTAACAAATCTAGACGTTGCTGCTGCTGTGGATGGATGAGGATATGTGTCCATCACGCGCGGGATGTGAAAATACTCTGCAATCACCAGAGGAGAGAAAATGATGTTGACTCCCCGCACCATGAGTACGTAGTGGTGAATATCTCCAGGCTGATCTCCCAATGCCCGATAGAATTCGCATACCATATTAGGATATGCGATCTCCTCCTGTGTGCAGATCGAAGTCCATCCTCGCTCCGTGAAGATCTGGTGGATGGTGTGTTCCTCCCACTCCAGTTCTCTGAAATCATCCAAAGTGATAAGCTGCTCTACTAGAACAGACCTACGAACAGGAACACTGGGAGCAACGGGAGAGACGGGTGTGGAGGCAACTGAATCTGCGATCACAGGCCTAGTAGCGCTCAACTGATCTCTCCCACACTTTTGACTTCTACCCGCCATTCGTATACTATATACAAATAAGTGATGGAAGAAATTAGGCAAGCTTGATGAAACCCAAAATACCTAAATGAAACCAATATGTATATCAAACTGTTCTGTTTGGAACTTACTCGTTCGGACGGACAAATAACACGTTCGAACGCGTTATATGTCCGTTTGAACAAACAAGATCATCCCATACATCTCGTTCGAACGGGGGTTATTCCCGTCCGAACAGAAACCCCTGCGAAGAGAAATGGCCGAGTTGACTCGGCCATTACTTTTTTCCTACAAAACTCAAATCTATTCGAACCAAATCAACCTAATATCACTCCTAAAGGTCCGAAACAATGAATACTTGGAAATAAATTAAAAAAACTATGAAAAATGGGTCGAATTCAATTTGAAATCCAACCCACACAAAAATGGGTGTTCATAACTCATTTTCAACCAATAGGAGGGGTTAGAGAGACCATACCTTATATATCTCACTCGAGATGATGGTTTCGGGAAGGTGGAGTGTAATTCTCGTTCGAATGGGACTAAGTTTTGGAATCTACCATTTGATGCAAAAATGAGGCGTTCAGCGAGGGCTGGGCATATATACCCCAACACTCATTCGGACGAGATATTTCTCGTTCGAACGAGTTTGAGCATTCGAACGTAGTTTTTAAGCGTTCAAACGGTAAGGGTATATATTCGGATGAAGGGGTATCTGTTTGAACGGAAAGAAGAGAGTTTGGGATTTAAGCAATCCGCTATCAGTTCGGCTAGTTATAACGATATTATTATGTACCATACAACACTAATAATATTATAAAGTTCTTAGTAAAAAATAAAATACAAAAAATAGTCTTTATAATATACATGCACTATACATAACACTAAAATGATAATATTATATAAAATAAATATATATCAAGTACTTCAACTTCATATATATCAAATACTTTGTATATACTAGTATATATTAGTTAGAACATAAGTATTATACCATTGACATGTAGTGCTTAGTTTATAATAATTAGGTACATGTTACTTAGATTACTTAATATATAATTTGTAGCGTCATCACTTATTGAGGTTATACAATTTATAATATAGATTATTTAGAATAGTATTGGTAAGATCAATATATAAATATATAATAATAATTAAATATTATCTAGTATATTAGTATTATAATACTAGTGTAACTCTATAAAATATAATACTTATTATTTCCGATTGCATTAATTAATTATTATATATGTGCCTTCATGGTTACATTCTTTGATTGGCATTAATTGGAGGCAAAAGTGTGTCATATATTATCTCGACCTAACAATTTTATCTTCCACATATATGATGTACATACATTGACCCAAAGAAATTGCTAGACATGTTAGGGAGAAGTCACATCCAAGAGCACTCACTCACATAAACAGTGACATGAGTAGTACATGTTACTGTTCATATAAGTGAGTGCTCTTGGATGTGACTTCTTCCCATCATTTTTTATTTGAAAATTCAAGATGAAATATCGGTGATCCCTCCAGAGTGCAGAGGCTATGAATATCACATGCAGCTAGCTTCATTTTTCGAGTGTACGTAGTAGCCATATTTAAGTACGTACGACGCGCATAGTAGTTGATTCCAATCAATTATGGTTTATTATTATTTAATATTTTATTATTATTATTATTCATAAACATTTTCAATAATTTTTAACACCCAAACGCAACGTAAATATAAAACCCTCTATTTAAAAAAAACTAAATAAATAAGAAATTATTCATATAAAAATTGATTTTTTAATAATAAAACAAATTCTTATCTCAAAAGAATATAAATACGATACAGCTTTTATATATGTAGAAGAACTCAGCTTGAAAATCACACACAAGCCTTGCTAATCTGGAACCGCCGCTGAAGCAAAGAATATATATATATATTAAGGCTTTGGGTTTTAAGAAGACAGTTGGGCTTTACGACATTTCCATACATGCATGAACGAAAATATGACTGTAAGCAATATTTATTTACTATAATGTGAAAAGATGTGTCCGATCGATAACCTTAATTTGAATTACGAGGAGTGGATGCATTAGCATGTTAGATGTAAGTGGTATTGTAATTTTTGTTTGGTAAGTTTTTCATTTTTCTGTACATGTGTAATTTTACTTGGTTAAGTCAATTAAGTCGGTTACCTTGGTTTAAAAGTCATCTGACCTTGATTAGTTTTTATCAAGAGTATAAATGTAACTAAACTCATGTACAAAAATCAGGTTGAATAAAAACAAGTTTTTCCCAAATTTCTCGTCAAGCTCTCTATTTTGTATCATGATATCAGTCGCTACCTAGGATTAAGATTAGGGTTTTTTTCTCCATTTTCCTCCCTAATCTTACTTCCGTTATAACAATGGCTCAATTTTCTGCTCAAAATACAGAAGATAATAGTCTGTATACTCTTCAAAATGGAGACTCTCCCGATTCTATTCTTGTTTCGAATGTACTTGTTGGAGACAACTACAATAGTTGGTTTCAATCGATGGAAATTGCCTTAAAAGCCAAGGATAAGTTTGGCTCGTCAATGGTTCCGTTATTCAGCCATCTGAAACGGATCCATCATATACTAAATGGGATTGTTGCAACAGCATGGTCTTATCGTGGCTTCTGAACTCTGTTTCGTGTGAGATTGCTCAGACTGTTGTATATGCACTCTCTGCAGCGAAGATGTGGACTGAGTTGAAGAATCAGTTTACTCAAGGAAACGGACCGAGGATTTTCCAATTACAAAAGGAAATCTCTTCTCTGTCTCAAGATCGGACTTTGGTAAGTGAATACTACTGAAAATTCAAGTGTCTTTGGGATAAATTTATGATTTACAATCAATTTCTCAATTGTACATGTGGAGCATATAAGGCATGTAAATATAATGCTGCTCGTTTGTTTCTTGAATATCAACAAAGATAGCATGTTATTAGCTTCCTTATGGGAATAAATGACGAGTTTGCTCATATTAGGTGTCAAATTTTGATATTAGAACCCTTACCCCCAATTACAAATGTTTTCTCTTTAATCTTGCAACAAGAGAAATAGAGGGAGGTCGGTTCCATGGGAAAAGTAGGATTTGAGCCTACTGTGGCTTTTATAAACAAGAAAACTGAAGGTTTTAAGCCTAATTCTGGGAAACAATATAGGAAAGAGAAATTGATATGTACTCATTGTAGACTGACCAACCATACAGTGGATAAATGTTACAAACTGCATGGTTATCTTCCAAATTTTAAGTCCAAAGGGAAGGTTTCTTCAGCCAATCAAGTAGTGACTCAATTTTTGATACACCATTTGACTAGAATTCTATGGCTTTTTCTCAAGACGAGTATCAGCAACTATTGGCATTAATTCGACCATAAGTAACCGAATCCTCCCATCACCATGCAGCAAATGTTTCCTCTATACCTTTTCTGCCACCTATTTCAGGTATACCATTCTTATCTTCCAATTTTTCAATCAATTTAGGAAAATTAAATGCCTTTGCTAGCACCTGGATTATTGATATAGGTGCTATTGATCATATTATTTATTCCAAAATTTTTTTTACAACTGTTACAAAAGTTTTGAATACTTTTGTTAATCTTTTAAATGAAACAAGTGTTGCAGTATCACATCTTGGTATTGTTCAATTATCAGATAGTTTAGTATTGAAATATGTTTTATGTGTGCCAAGTTTTACATATAATCTTCTTTCAGTCACAAAACTAACATCTGATCAAAATTGCTGTTTCATTTTCATGCCTGATTTTTGTTATATACAGGACCTTATCCTATGGAAGATAATTGGGAAGGGTAGCAAGCTTGTTGGTCTTTATGTTCTCTAACAATCTTCAATCAGTATTGTTGTTGGTACAGATATCTCATCTAGTGTAAATTCTACAAATAAGTTTACTTACAATTTGTGGCATAACAGATTATGACATCCATCTTCTTATCGGTTAATTATTCTTTCTAAATCTATTTCAAATCTTTCTTTGAATATATATTCACATGATTTCCATTGTACTGTCTGTCCTTTAGCAAAGCAAAAAAGATTGTCATTTTTCGTTCATTCTTACAATCCTATTTCAATCTTTTATTTGATTTACTGTGATATATGGGATCCTTTTTTCATATCTACTCCTAAAGGCTTCAAGTACTTTCTTACAATTGTTGATGATCATTCTTAATCTACTTGGGTGTACTTAATGAAATCAAAATCTGAAGTCAAATACATTCTCTCGACCTTCTATAATCTGGTTCTTACACAATTTCAACAAAAAATAAAATGTGTAAGAACAGATGACGGGTCAGAATTTCTAATGAGGGATTTTTTTCCATTCAAAAGAGATTTTGCATCAAACTTCTAATGTTGAAAACTCTCAGCAAAATTCTATTGTTGAGAGGAAACATCAACACCTTCTTAATGTAGCAAGATCTCTAAAATTTCAATCAAATATTCCCTTAAAGTTTTGGGGGGAATGTATCCTAACAGCAGCCCATATAATAAATCACATTTCATCTAATATTCTTAACAATCAGTCACCACAACAAATTCTCTTTGGTAATTCTCCATCATATGATCATTTCAAAGTCTTTGGATGTTTGTGTTACGCTTCTGCCCTAAGTGCTAACAGATCCAAATTCTCTCATAGGGCTAGACAAAGCATTTTTGTTGGGTATCTTTCTAGGACAAAAGGATACAAATTATATGACTTGTAGTCTCACACTTTTTTTGTTTCTCGGAATGTTGTGTTTTATAAACACATATTTCTTTTTCAGAATTCAAACTCTTCAATTCCTTTTTCATCACATTTTATATCTCCTACATTAGTTTTGCCTAATTCTATTCCAGATTACACTTCAGAATCAGTTTCCAATTCAGATTCAATTCAAAATACAACTTTCAATGCTTCTGATTCAAATCCTCCTACTCAATCTTCTCCAATTCCTCGTTTCCAAGACATAAATCATTTCCCTCCTCTCAGAAAATCAAATAGACAGTGCAAAAGTCCAGATATTTGCAGCATTATTACTACAATTTGGCATCATCAGAAGCTCATATCCACGCCACATCATCTTCTACAATAATTAACACAATTTCAGGTAATAAGTACAACATTTCTGAATTTTTATCTTATAAACACTTATCTCCTATTCACAAAGCCTTTAGAATATCAATTTCAACCCACCAAGAACTTGAATTTTACCACCAAGCCGTGAAGCATCCACATTGGAAAGATGTCATGTCCATTGAATTACAAGCCTTAGAATTCAACAACACTTGGACTCTTATTGAACTTCCACCAAACAAAAATCCTATTGGTTACAATTAGGTTTATAAAACTAAGTTCAATGCTGAAGGCTCTATTGAGAGATATAAGGTTAAATTAGTTGCCAAATGATATACTCAAAGGAAAGGCCTAGACTACTTAGAAAATGATGACAGTGAAGTGTTTATTATCTCTGGCAACAGTTCATAACTGGTTTCAAGTACATATAGATGTCAACAATTCTTTTTTGTATGGTGATTTGGATGAAACAGTATACATGTAAACTTTACCCGGTTATCTACAAAAGGGGGACACTAGATTTTGCAAGTTGCAAAAATGTTTATATAGCTTGAAATTCCAAATTCGCTACAACATTACTTGGCCTGGGTTTTATACAGTCTAAATCAAACTATTCTCTGTTTACCAAGAAAACATATACATATTTTGTTGCCCTTTTGATTTATGTCGATGACATACTTTTAGCAAGCAATGATTTTACTGTTGACTAGCAAACTCAAGAAGTTTTGAGTGCTTATTTTAAACTCAAGGACTTAGGTCTTGTTAAATATGTATTGGAGATGGAAATTGCAAGGTCTAAGAAAGGAATTTCAGTTTGCCAAAGAAAGTATACTTTCGAATTGATTGAAGATATTGGTTTGTTGGCTGCTAAACCAGCAAATTTTCCAATGGATTCTCATTGCAGATTATCTAAATCAGATAGGGATTTAATTAAAGATGCTACTGCCTATAGAAGACGTATAGGCAGATTATCGTATCTTACACATACTAGGCCAGACATCACATTTTCTATCCATTATTTTAGTCAGTTTGTGGACTCATTGAGAGTACCTCATATGCAAGCAGCTCCTAGAATTGTTAGATATCTCAAAATGGCACCTAGGCAAGGTTTGTTTCTCTCAGCCAATTCCCTCATCCATTTAAAGGCATTTGCTTATTCAGACTGGGCAAGCTGCTCGAACTCAAGGAGATCTATTTCTGATTTTTGCATATTTCTTGGAGATTCTTTGTTGTTTTGGAAGTCTAAGAAACAGACTACAATTTCTCGATCATCTGCAGAAGCAAAATATAGATCTATAGCCTACACAATTTGTGAGTTGACTTGGTTAAGATCATTACTCAAGGATTTTTGTCAACATCATCCACACCCTTTTCTCTTATTTTGTGATAATCAGGCTGCACTTCACATTGTAGCTAACCCCGTTTTCATGAGAGAACTAAGTATATTGAGTTAAATTGTCACTTAGTAAAAGAAAATATACAAGCTGGTCTATTGAAGACATTGCACGTTACTTCTTCTCATCCAGCTAGCAGACTTGTTCACCAAGCCCCTCAGATCTGCTATGTTTTATTCATTGTTATCCAAGATAAATGTTCATAACATCTATCACTCATCTTGAGGGGGACTATCGTAAATAATGTAACTTTTGTTTTATAAGTTTTTCATTTTTCTGTACATGTGTAATTTTATTGTTATATCTTAAACCTTTAAGTCGATTAAGTTGGTTACCTTGGTTTAAGAGTCATTTGACCTTGGTTAGTTTTTACCAAGAGTATAAATGTAACTAAAGTCATGTACAGAAGTCAGGTTAAATAAAAACAAGTTTTTCCCAGATTTCTCTTCCAGCTCTCTGTTTTGTATCAAGTGGCTAGCATTTGTTATATGATAATTGGCATATACTAGTATATATATTAGAGGGACGTTATAATTGCATGCTATTGATCCCCCAAAAGAACGGGGAAAAAAAGAAGAAGGTATCTTTGATTATTAGTATTTATTAGATAACTTCTGAATATGTGGTACTACGTACGTACTTCGAGTATCTTATCATAGTATATATGCCATATTAATTAAAACTAATATTTATATAAATAATTTTAATTACATGATATATAGTGATAGGATGAAAGTAGTACATCATTCATATGTACTTCAAGATGATCGGTACCTTATAATAAGTTTTTAAAGGAGTTATTCTATTTTCAGGTAAGTATAAAGAGCAGTACACAACCGACCTATATAACTTAAATTGATAATCTATAGTACATTGAATGTAGATCTACATGATGCCGGTTTAAGAATAGAAATTTCCTTTAAGATATTAACTTTAGTTATTGTTTAAGATAATGTTGATTATTTTTTTTTATAAGAAGATCAACATCATTAATAATAGAAAGATTAAAGACATTTCTCAAACGAAATAGTTTGAGAAATAAAGTCTGGAATACAATTTTCCCAAATTTCATAATAATCTTGAACATGCCATGCATGCCTAGCAAGGATATGAGTTGCTCTATTAAATTCCCTATTAACATGAGTAAAAGAACAAGAAATAAAACAATTCATGAGCTTTTTAACTTAAACAAATAACGCTCCCAAAGCCGATTCATTCATGTCATCTTTTTAGAGAGACTCAATCACTAGCAAAGAGTCAGATTCCACTTGCAATCTTAGGATACCACTGCTTGTGTAGAATTGGAGACCTCTAAAAATTGCCAACAGTTCTATAGCTTCTGGATTCTCAAGGTCATGCTCAGTTATACTCACAGCAAGTAGAACTTTCCCTTATCATCCTAAAGAATTCAATCAAGGCTTGCTCTCTTGATATCAACAAAGAGGGCTTTGTCGATATTTAGCTTGAGAATATCCATAAATGGTGGCTATCATTTCAAAATTTTCTTCAACTAGACAGCAGTCTGGCCTTGAACCACTTTATAATTCTTCATCATATTTAAGACAAAACCAACAACTTGTTTTCGTGCTATCAATTGCTACTCAAAAACCATTTTATTTCTACGATATCATAAGTCCCAAGCTAGTGAAAAGAACAAGGATAGCAATTCTTTATTCTTCCACTTACTTATCATCAATGCTATATCAAAAACTTTGGTTGTTTGATGATAACTAACTCTTGCAACTGCTAGTTCCATATATGCCGAATAAATTGATAACTTATCACAGTATGATTGAGATCTTCTAGAGGATAGTCTCAAAAAGCACAAGATGAATCAAAAATTACCTTTCTCTTCAGCAGGTTATCCTTTGTAGGAAGTTTGTTTTGACATGCTGTCCAAGCAAATAACTTAATTTTACTAGGTACTTTCATTTTTCATAATTGTTTTCAAATAACATGTTAGTTGCTCATATTAGATGATTTTACAGTAGAGGCTTTCATTTGACTTGCAATAAAATGATAGTAGGACTTAATAGAAAAATTACCATGTCTCTCATGTTCCCATTTCCATCTATCTTTGACTACCCCTAGATAAATAATCAATTTAAACAAATCTGAAACCACATTAGGATTGAAGAGAGCCCTACTTTGAGACATATCCCACCAGCCAGAAGACTCATCAATTAAAGAAGCCACTACAACATTTATGTCCTCTTTGGAAAATTGAAACCCTTCATTCTCTAAAGCTGGATGTCGGGTAGCCATTTTCAATCCACAAATGTACCATTTCTCATTCTATATCCGCTATCTACAACCCTCCTTTAACCATTTTATTGCCTCACATATACCCCTCCCAATATAAGAGGGGTTAGGACCCAAAGTAGCATAAAAAAGAGTTGTTTGAGCAAAATACTTGACCTTAAACAGTTGTGGATAAGAGAATTCTCATTTTGAAGCCTCCAACCTTGCTTAACTAGTAGAGCAAGATTGAAAATCCTCAAATCTTTGGATCCCAAACCACCTTGTGACTTTCTTTCACACATTCGATCCCAACTCGTTCAATGAATCCTTTGCTCTTCTTTTTTCTAGCCCCACCAAAATTTTGCTATAAGACTTTCTAATTCTGAGCATAAAATAATAAGTAAATGAAAGCAACTCATTGTATAAGTAGAGATAGAAAATACTACTGCTTTAAGGAGGATTTTCTTACCCCCTTGAGATCAAAGCAATTTCTCTTTCCAACTTTGGAACCTTTGCCAAATCCATGACTTAATAGGTAGGAAAGCTCTTTTTTTATTGCTGCCTACCAGAGGCAAACCAAGATACTTCTCATATTACAAAATTTCACCATTTCCCCACAATGAATAGATTGTATCCTTTGTATCCCTACTCACATTATTGCTAAAAATAAAACGTATATACTCACGTGGCTTTCTCATCTATACACGCACCACTTTCCTCAAATTTCACCTTGTTTTTTCTGTTTTTTCTTTTCCTATATATTTTTTAGTACAATATATGATCATAACATATATTTTGGGTTTACGCTCCAATATTGCCCTTTTCAGTGAGAATATTTATATATCCCGATATTCGACCGAGTGTGTCAAGATCGATCACAGCTCCAGACTCATGAAGAGATCATGGAATAGAATAAAATTAGCCTATATTATATATATGATATTGAAATATGCATGCATCCGTAAAATTTACAGCCGAAATTTATATTAATTAAACAAAGGAAAAAAAACAACGGGAAATTCTTGAACAATGAAGAAAAGAAAACAGATAAATCACATGAAATTTTGTACATTAATTATTTAATGGATCGACTTACTTAAATTATTGAGGATACGTAGTACTTCAGGCCTGTCATGATGAATTAGTACTCCTGATCTCATATTATATATGTATAACAAGATTCACAGCACATCACTATGATGATCTTCATGATCTTATTCGATCTCCTTCTCTATTTTGTCTCCAACAGATGACGCTTTGATTATAAGAAGATCGACATTAATACTAGAATGGAGGCCTGTCTGCATTACCAGTTCTCCAACCAAACGCATGATCACCATGGAAAGGGCCGTAACTTCCCTGCATGTTCACGCCCAAGTTGTAAAAAGAAACACCACCCCCACTGCCGCCTCCTCCGGCGCCGGTCACTCCCGAAGATTGTGAGGTTGCGGGCTGCACCTGCACCGCCGGCAACTGATCTTCCTGATCCTCCAATGGTAACCTATCATACATTGCATTTGCAAATGATGCCACCATCAATAGCACAGGACCTGAAGCCGTCAATGGCGGCACCACACTCCCTCCTACGACCTGTCCCTGCGCACCTGCCAAAAATATTGTCAAGCCGCTTGCTCCCGGGGGAGCTGGAGGCGGCAGCGCTGTCCCCGTCAGAGACAGAATCTCTAATCTCCCGTGTAATGTTACGACAGTACTCCCGCCTTGGGTTGCTGCTGATGGCTGGCGCAAGGTCACATTGGTGACAGCCCCAGTGCCGCTAAGGATGCAAACTCCCCGAGCGCGGCGCATGGCGTAGTCTGAGACTGACTCAACTATGTCTGAACCGGCAGAGACTTCTAAGACATGGGATTTCAGAGCACTTGGACTGTCTCGGGTTATGAATATTGGTGGCTTAGGCTTGTTCTTGGAACCGAGAGGACGACCTCGAGGCCTGCGACTGGAGGTTGCTCCTGAAGTAGTTGTAGTCATGGGGGCATGATCAGGCGCTGATCTTTGCTCTTTGTCTGGAGACCTTTGGCGATCTGTGAGTTGGGGCTGTGATGATCTTTGCAGGTGGAGCTCCGGTCCCAGGAGCTGTTGGACATGATCATAGCGAGAACCTTGACGTCGTTCCAAGCCGGACATCTAGTGGTATTCGATCTGATCTCTCTCTCTCTCTCTCGCTCTCTCACTACCAATTCGATGGAAGATTTAGAACCCAAGCCCTTAAAGTAGAATAATTAGAAGAGTTGTCCATTTTTCGATCGTTTCCATTTCTTAGATAAACTAGCAGCTAATTGATCGACCAGGTCGATCGATCAGTACTACCTAGTGAAAAAGGGCAATGGAGAAAAGAAAATCAATATTCAGATCTCGGAATGAGCTATTAGAGATATATGCTTGCACCAAGAAATTAATATAGGTCCAGTACTCATCATGGGTGTGCTTCCCTACCCAGCTTCATAACTTTACATGAACTAATTAAAACTAATCAATAAAGCTATATATTTTATAATCTTATTCATAAAAGAACTTCGTGTTTAATTTATTTGTTTCTTTTTCTAATTAAACATTGTGTATTTTTTTTTTATATGCATATTATATAACTGGTATTAATTAAGACATGCACCTGAACCTTGTCAGTCACTCCCTCTACATGCATTAATAACTTTCTTCCAAAATAACAAAAAAGAAAAAGAAAAATCCTTCTTAATTTGTATCCCTCAAAGTTGCTCAACCGGCCGAGAGCTAGGCGCGTTCCCCTACCTCTTCTGGCTCTCTTCGTCCCTCTTTAGCTTAGCGGTAAATTATTTCAGTTTTATTGTTGTTAATTTCCCGGTCTTAGGAACGTCGATGGATGAAGATCCATTGTAATTAATTAGGATATCACATCTTCATTCTACACTACAAATCCATGATGACCGCCTTTGGAATTAACTGTGAAAATATCTATCTATCATCCCTTTTTTTGTCATACTCTCATGGTCATCTAATGATATAGCAATTAGAGGATAGATTCACAAATTATATATAGATGATAGTCGCCTATTATCTAGTGCCACATCGATGTTGAACAACTGGATCATGATCATCATGAATATCGTTACTTTGGAACTATATATAGGTCTGCATCCTGCTACAAGATTTAGGAAAGCCGCGGCAGGTACGGTAGTCTTCTTCTCATGCACCGGCACGTCACGCGTGAGTACTCTCGTCATGAGCCGCTATATATATGATCATCCTCATGTACGTACGTACCTATATATGCCTTCAACGTCATTGATGTGTGCAGCCATAATCTATGCCCACAAATTCCAAGAATACTCGACTTTTTAAAGCAAAATAGAGAGATTATTTCATTAAAAAAAAATAGAAGAAGAAGAAGCTATATATATATATGAGGGTCGACTCTTATTCAGCATATATAGTACGAGTACTGCGCCAATTATGACTCTTATTTAAGGGATAGTGTTATCAATGTGGTAAACTATAAAGTATATATAAAAGTGATTAATGCTTGATATTCCTATTGTTATCAAGGACTTGATCAGCCATTGAATCAAGATCTGCTTTAACACAGTGTTGCGGATCGATCATATTCCTATAACAAAAGAGACCGCCCGCCCGGTCCACATGTAATTAACAATATTCAACTGATCTTAAGCTCAAAGATCCCAAGATTTTCTTCCATCAAATTAACCCCCAATCCTCATAAATTAATATAGGTGATCAAATATCTATCTTGTACTGCATGTAGAAACTCCGGCTGGCCTTATCAACTTATAATAGTGGCAGAAAATGTCTCAGGCAAATCATTAAATTAATTAAAGGACCTTAATTATCAATTAACTGGTAAATGCGTATGATCATGCAGTCTAAATTATCTCATTTTTAAGGCTGTCTAGCAATTATTCTTTGTTTTTCTATCCGAATATATAATCCTCACAAATCACTACAAGAAATACTGTACTATTTTCGTCATAAATAATCATTTTAACTATAATTAATTGATTATAAATATTTATTTTTCTTCTAATAAATACAATTAATTAGGACTAGTTGATCATTTCCTTAATTCACGTTTTTTACCAGTACTCTTCTGTTTCCTTTTCCCCTTTCTTACCAGATCCACTACTACTTTTAAACTAGTGACGTCCACTCAGTTTGATCAGCTTCCAATTCCATAAACCTCAACATCAATTCTAATTCTATCACTATGGTTTCATTCTTGATCAAATTACCATGATATATACCGCGCATGCATTATACCCTTTTTAATACCTAATTACTATCATTTTCAATGTCCATATAAAATTGAATAGGCAAAACCAACTTTAGAAAAGTGGTTGCCTTAATTAATAGTACGTAGTACTATCCTGCACCCAGTTTCATTCTAATTAATCCCGCATATGAAACTTGAAACTGATCCTCTTCCTGATTGGTTGGCTTCTGATTAAAGATCAAGAAAATCACATGCTATCCAATATGAGTAGGTCTCCTCCAGAATGATTATCAATTTTTTTTTTTTTCAATTTCCTCAGCTACCTTTTTCTTGAGCCACCCAAAAAAGTATCCCACCACTTTGGCATTTTATATGCTTTTTAAAGACTTTATTTAGTACCTTTACTAGGTTTTTTTTTTTTTCCCTCATGTTTATAATAAGTGGAGGCCGCATAGGATATTTCCTACTTTATATAGGAAGAAAAAAACAAATATAATTGAAAACGATCGAGTTTGATGATCTAGCCGTGCTCTTGAAGCTCTAGCCTCTTTTTTTTTTTTTTTTTTTTTCCTTTCTTGTTTTATTTTTCTTTCCTTACCATTTTCTTTGTTTCCCTCCTCAAGCCTAGACGTTGTACGTACAGCTGGGGGCGAGCACTTAGAGCATTTGAGGGAGTAACTGTCGGGTTGGGCTCTAGCTTGGATTAGGGTTCCAAATGTGGGCCTCTGTATAACCTCTTTTTTGGAATGGGGCGGATCCGCAGTTGATCGTCCACGCAAATGTCTGGTTTTCTTCTAAACAACACATAAACACGAGGACAATTTATTGGATTTTACTTCTTTTTTTAAAATAAATAAATAAAAAAATAAAAAGTCATATATTCGACAAAAGTTCCCATAGAAATTCTGATATCTAAATGTTATGGGGGAGGAGCTCGAAAGAATATACTGCCAATGATATAAGTAGCTAGTGGGTCGAACAAATACAGGAGTTAATTATTAGGACTGGTGCAATTTTATCTTCTTTTTCTTTTTTTCCACCCTTATCTATAGTCATGCTTCAAAATGAAGAATCTTTTGAACAAGTGGGAGCTAATTATTTAATATTGGTTCATCTGATAAATTTAAATCAATTAAAAAAAGTCATGCTTATCATGATGAATATGACAAGAAGGTATATTATTAATTATTATATTGACTTGACTATCAATTGCAAGGATATAAACTTCATCAAATTGCATATGAATTCATACTAAAGGGTAACGGGTAAATTAAATCATGATGATGAGAGTGCTAAATAAGTTTTTTTTTTTTAATATAAATGAGTTAAAAGAAAATTGGCCTGTTGTGATATTTTTATAGCAATTAAATAGACAGTTAATGATATTTTTATGTCTCAAATAATCTATTTGACTGTTATAAAAATATCACAATAGACCAATTTTCTTGTAGTGAGTGGTCCTAACTAGATTTAAGTATTTGTTAACAAGTTGAAAAAAAAAAGAAAATTTTGGATCTAAGCAATTTTAAACATTAATACGTGCACTTATTCAATATGATTGATCAGAAATTCAAATTTTAAAATAAAAAAATATGACCAATCAATAAAAATGTATTGATGTACAAAATAAAAATGTATTGATGTACAAAATTATTTATATATAGTATTACTCTAAAAAAAATGGCTAAAATTTATGTCTATAATTGTTGTTGTAATCCTTTTGAATTTATAATCAAGACATGACTAGACATACCTTGAAGAAGAACTTGGCCTTGACGTTTTGGTCAAGGCCGGGAAAAAAATTAAAAAAAGAACCATCATGTGCTTTGCTTTTTACCTTTTTTTTTTTTTTTCCTTCACATGTGCTTGCTTAGTTGTTCACGATCCTGTCTAATTCCTAGCAGCTTCATGTTCCAACTTCCATCACATATATAATTTATTCAATCCCTTCACCTACTTTACATCATTTAACTACGAAAAATAAAAGGAAGGTGATTGGGTCCTCGATCGGGTTTGAGAAGACAAAGTTATTTAATCTTTTATTTTTTTAACAAATACATTTTATATCCTCTAATTATTAATTTACAATATTTAACGTACGTAACACGCGGGCTATAAAACATGATGTAAAGGTACATTAGGCACCTTAAAGTACGAAAAAAAATTACAATGTTGGTCATGATTGATGTCATGTACTAGACCTGATCTACGTACATGCAGATGTCTAAATATTTAGATGTTAATTATTCTCTCTCTCTCTCTCTCTCTAGTTGGCACATAGGCTAAGCTAGATTTTGCTATTGGTTATAAAACCTGCTTGCGACCGCCATTTGAACGTTTCTATGCGTTAACGTCCGGGATATATATATATACATATATATATATATATATAATATAGGTACGCATCATCTGGGGTACTTATCATGTACTGTGTACAGCTGGCTAAAACATGATATATATCATCTGGGGTACTTATAATGTACAGATGCCTAAAACATGATATATATATATATATAATAGTATTAATTAGCTTGAGTTTGATCATCAATCTGAACTGCGGACAAAACCAGATCAAAATAACAAGGCAAAATAATAATAGTAAAGGGGCATGCGCCAACTGTAAGCCAACTCATCATCAGGTCCAACATGCAACAACAGCAACATCTTATAATATTATTCTTGCAGCTGGCCGGGCGAAGACTAGGCACGCATATTAGCTAGGCTGGCTGATACTCCTGGCATTTGGGTACCCTTCAGGTCCTACTTAGATTGTGAATTCTTTTCATTTCAAATTTATTTTTATATTTTTTTAAATTTTTATACAAAATATAATTTTTAATATAATTTTTTCAAATTTCAATACAAAATTTTTAAATCTCAATTCAATTTTTTCAAATTTCAAAATAATAATAATAACAATAATAATATTTTATTTAACTTTTAAAACTTATATCAAGGTATCTCATATCAATTAATCGAGATCAGATCAATTAAAGGTTGTCCATCATGTATGCAAGTAGAATAATTCCAAGTACTAACATACCCTTTGTATGGGGGTTTGCCCTCCGATTGGCCTGTACTATAGCAAGCTACCCATGAGGGACCACTAGGGAAATAAGTAGAAAATTCAGCTAAGCCCAGCCAAATCTAAAAAGGGACCACTGGGCAAAGATCATGAACAAAACCCACCAACAAAACATGAACCTAAGCATGCGAAAAGTGGACGGTAGGGAGAGATGGACCCGCTGCCCTAACACCTCCCCGATGACACTTACTCTCGGGAACCTGCACAAGCAAGTGGACAAAAAATATTGGGATCATTCATTTTCGAACAATAGACATTGAGGGACTTAACAATGAACATTCTCAAGATAAAAGTGAGTCAAAAAACCATATCGCATTAATAACACCACTCTTCGAATATTGCGTCGTATTAATGACTCCGTCCCAAAAACTACGTTGTATTAAATAATTCTAACTAAGTGAAAGTTGAAGGAATATGAGCCCTCCAAACTCAAGTACGAGTTATCTCTACTCAGAAGCCTAGCATGAAAGCTAATTTTTAAATACGGATAACTTTTTTTTATTTATCTAAAGTCACACACAAACTACTAAAGAGATATATTAATTTTAACATCGAAGTCTCCCCGACATTCGCCAAAGCCCCCACTCTTTGTATTTTCTAAAGTATGTAAGTGAAAGACTCAAGACCCCATTTGCTAGAATCTGATCTAAAGGCATAAGAAACACAATGTTAACACTCGTTATCCTACATGTATTTTTTGATTTAGTTTGTTTTCATAGATGAGTTGAGTTGAAATATATTAAAATTAAAAATTGAATAAAATATTAGTAGAATATATATTTAATATTATTTCTGTTTTAAAATTTGAAGAAATTAAATTTTTTATTTTATTTTATATAAAAATTTAGAATATTTAAAAAATTAGTTAAAATAAGATATATTGAAAGAAACTATAAAAACGAACGAGGTCATAATATATGTGACTGCCATACATGGATTCGTACAAACTAGAAGGTAAGTGTGAGAGACCACATATGAATCAACCTGCAGCACGTTTCTGTTAATCGAAGCATACCAAACACAAGTAGTTACAAAAACTAATGATTCAAAAAGCTCGCACTTTTTTTGTTTTTTACCAGTTTTAGATATCATGCGACATGCATATATAGTTTGAATAATTCTAGAGTCACAGGCTGAATTCCCGACTGGAGATTTCGATTCTAGTTTTTTTTTTTTTTTTAATTTTTTTAATTTTTTTTAAATGATTAAAGTCGATATATCTTATAATGATATTATAATATTTTTTTTAATTCTAAAAATAAAAAATAGATGAAAAAATAAATAAATAAATAAATCTTTTGCACTGGCAGGATTCAGTCGAGAATAACGAGCTAGACCAGTGACAGATGATAACCAAATTAAGAATTAGTCAGATAGATGATCAAATTGTCACCACTTTCACACAGCATATTCCCCAACATGCATAAAGTGCTGCAGAAAAAAAAAAAACATTGACTACAATCTGTCGGCTTCAGATCCATTTAATTCAAGCTAGTGCAAAATGAATATGTTCACATTGCAGAAGTACTAGATAGTCCGTGTACAACCACTTTGGTTAGAATGTAGTTGGGTAGGCGTAAAAACTTGACTTGGCTCTCACAATGAAGAACGGCATTAATAAACACACAGTGACCACTTTCATTATATATTTTATTGAGTGGGGTCTTAATTAACAGATTGACTAGCTACAACTATTAACTATTCTTTTCTCAAATCCCATTCCACGTTTGGGGATGTAATTCTCAATCCCATTACACGTTGGGATTATATATTTGTAGACGGGATGAAATTAGAATTTAATGTTTGGAGAGCGATTAATAAAATGTGTACTCCATGTAATAAATAATGTCGTATTTTTTTACGCGTAACTATATATAAAAATAATAATTATATGTCATAAATTGTATATCTATAAATTATATTATAAATGTAAATTACTTTCCAACTTATCCATGTCCTTTTAAAAAAAATTAAATCAATCAATTGTTCTTGATTTGCACATATTTTTTTATATTTTAAAAAAATTATAAATTAAGACTTAAAATCATGTAAGTCTTATATATATATATTTACTTTTTTTAAAAGTGATTCTATGTCATTTGCAAATCTATAATTGCATATATCATTTTTCATATATTAATAAAAATTAATCATTTTCCTAAATTATTATATAGAAAGAATTATTCCTCATCTTCATATACCACACACGATCATTTCTTTTTTAATAAAAAAATGTAGTTTATAATGATGAATAAAAGAATTTAATTAATTTTTAAAAAAAATTAAAAAAATATATTAAACAATATATAATATATGAGTAGCAAAGCTCTTACCTCAAATCAGAGAGGAGACAAAGTAGTATTGGTCATTGATGATTTCTACCTATTATTGGCAAACGAAGTAGCAAAGCTTCCTCCTTTTCTCTGCATAATAAAATAATAATAATAAAAATAAAATAAAAAATCAGTACTTCTATTTTTAGGAGATCTGAAACGATGGAAGCTCACCAACTATGATTCTGTCGGGTAGTTTTTGCAAACAAATATTTTTTTAATATTTTTTAACATTCTTTAATATTTTTTTAATATTTTATCTATTTTTTATTATTTTTTTATTTATTTTTATTTATTTATTACTATTTACAACATTTTTCAACCCTTCTCAATCTCCCAACCTAAATCTCAGTCGACTATCTTGCAGGCCACCTGTACTTATCACTGACATTTCAGTCATGATGTACCAATTATTTATTTGTTTACTCGTATCTTTCTTTTGAAATGGCCATGCATTTCTGGAGGGAAGTATTTAATAAAGGAAAATGATAAAGTCACCTACTCCCCAATGAGTTCAGATCCATCTTTCCTTGCACAAGTCAATTCACAAATCAGTATCATTCTAAATTTGATTTGCACAAAATTTATTAGAGTGACGCGATCGGCCCGGCTGTTCCAGCGTCTAAATCAATCCAATTAATATTAGGTTATTTGATGATAAAAAATACATAAAAATAAAATAAAAAATATAATTAAATAAAAAAATAAAAAATAAAAATATATTAAAAAAATAAAATAAACAAAACATAATAAAAAATACAATAAAAACATAATAAAAAACACAATAAAAAAATAAAATGAAGATGAATTTATGAGGGATTCGACTATGGAGCAAACGGAGTCGCCGCCGGTGGCGGTGGGCGACACCGCCCACGCCATCGAGACCGGCGGACTCAGGCGAGCTCACCCCTACGACAGCGAGCTCCGGCGAGCTCCGGGTCCGAACGGGTTGAAGGCTGCCGGGGGCACACCGGAGCTGTCGTAGGGGTGAGCTCGCCTGAGTCCGCCGGTCCCGATGGCGGGGGCGGTGTCGCCCACCGCCACCGGGGGCGGCGGGGCTGCTTTTAAGGAGGGGGGCAGCCCATCTGCCCCCTAGGAATTCTCAATTTATTATTTATTCATTTTACCACTCTTATTAGGTAGCTGCAGATTGGGTTTTTTGTTTTTAAAGAAAATAAATTAGAACATTGACATTAAATTAATTAAATTTTTTTTTTTGATAAATACAACTTTACATAAATATAAAAATATATATATCATCTTTAATAAAAATTTTAATATTTTACTATTCACTTTTCAAAAGAAAAAATAACTTTTTTATCTTTTGCGACATTTAAAAATGTCATTTTTAATTAAATATAACACTTTTTTTTAATATTTGTGTAAACTTATACTTTTTAAAGAAAATATTTGACTAATCCAATGTCAATACTCTTAAAGCACTCCCAACAAACTCTTCAAAATGCTACTTTTTATAAAATATAACTTCAAATAGTCTAAAACACGCTCCTACGGAGCTTTCATAATAAAAGAAATATGAAAATGTGATAGAATTTATGTTATATATAGCATAATATTGTTTATCCTTCAAATATTTTTTTATGAATATTTTTGTTCTATTGCAGGTCGAAGCTTACCACTGAAGATGTCATCTCTCACGTTTGATCCACCACCAGCCATTACGAGTCTCACATCCGGCATCACCAACATCGCTTCACACTGACGACCAAACTCCCGTTGATCCCATCGTCAGTAAGTCTGCTGTAGAACACCACGCGTCTCTCTAACGCCGAAATGGGTTTTGATATTTGTGAAGATCATTTGACCCACCACCAACCATTGCTGGCCACACTGCCCATTCATCGGAAGCCTTTCACGCCGACGACTAACTTCTTAAAATTTAAGTTCCAGCATGCTGGAGGTAATCTCCCACGCATAGTTGTAGCTAGGGCTGCAAACGATCCGATCAAAGACGAGTTCGAGTCGAGTCGAGTCGAGCTGGACTAAAATAATTCGAGTTCGAGTTCGAGTCGAACTGAGAGTTTGCCGAGTCGAGTCGAATTCGAGCCGATCAAAGACGAGCTCGAGTCGAATCGAGTTATTTATCGATCTTTGTTTTTACTCTCTAACGAACGAGTCGAACTTAGTCGAATAATTACTCGAGTTTCTTACTCTTAAGAACTGAAGTAACAAAATATATTACTTATACAAAATATCAAAAATAATATATATAACACAGAAAATATATATAATAAAACAATATATGTAAGAATATATGCAAGATTATATATATATATATAGAAATATTACGAGTATTGTTACGAGGTCAAAACGAGTAGAATCGAGTTTATACGAATCTTGTTCACGAACACAAATCGAGTTTATACGAGTCGAATTGAGATTATACGAATTTAGCTCGTTTAATATTCGAACCAATATTAGTGCTCACGAACAACTCATTTATTAAACGAATCGAGTTCGAATCGAGTTTATACGAGTCGAGCTCAAATTGTTCACGAGCAGCTCTGTTCGTTTGCAGCCCTAGTTGTAGCTCCAAAGCTGATGGTAATTCAACTTTTTAATTTCTAAAATAAATAGTATTAGAATAAAATAAGAATATTTTAAAAAATATATAGAAAAAATAGAAATACTGATAGATGATCAAATATAAAAGTGAATAACTAAAATATTTTTTTTTTTAATAGTTAAATTTGAAAGAACGAGTCCGTTGAGACTGCTCAAAGCTTTTTTTTTACTCGGATCGGCCTCCTTAAAGACAAACGAGAATGCTATTGACATGAAAATTGGCTTGACTTGGGTCGGTCTCCTTAGATGCAGCTTATGCTTGCAGATCTGTAAACTGTAATGAAGTAGCTGGAAAATTTGCCAGATCCCACAAGAGAGAACTACGGAAATCACTTTTCAAGCGTTTTCTATTTGCAAAGAAGTTATCAAGATCTTCAAAGTGAAAGTTATTAATAAATTTAGAGCTGGATTACTATTGACTATGTAACTTTTGTCTCTACAAAAAATGTAGTCTGATTTGATCTTTTTTTGATTTTTTTATTGAGGAAAGTTAGGGTTCGATCCGAACGACCGACCGATTCCCTTACCATTGTAACCCTCGTCGTTTTTTACGGCAGTAGACGACACCGCCTACCTTATTGAAATCGAAAGGAGTCGACGACTTTACTCCTACGACGGTGAGTCCTGGCGATCTTCGGTACGGGTTCGAAACGGATTTAAGGCCGTCAGAAGCACAACGAAAATCGCTAAGACTCATCATCGCAGAGGGTGAGATCGCTGACTCCCTTCGATCTCAATAGGGTGAGCGATGTCGCTCACCACCACGGGCAGCTAAGTGACCCGAATTTTCTTTAAAGATTTATCTTTATTTTATTTTTTTATTTTATTTTTTAAATTTTATTTTATTTTTCGTATTTTTTATTATATTTTTATATAATTATAAAAATTTAGAAAGTGAAAGATAGCGGGTTAGAAAACGCTGGGATGGAACCCACTTCCTTTTTTTTTCTTTTATCGACAAACGTTTGGACCGTAAATAATTAGGCGGATTTTCTTTTCCAGAAAGACAAAACATTTTTTTGGTTTAAATTTAAAAATTTTGGAACCCAAACAATTGTTTTGTTTGAAATAATGATTCAGTTTTATAAGCATGACAGAAGACTAAAATGTTCAAAGAACTAAACGATAGTAAACGTTTCCATCATATCACACAATTTGCAGGTACTTCTTACATGACTTGAATTAACAAAGATAAGGGTGGCTTGAGAGAGTGAGAGAGAGAGATGAGAAAGGGAAGAGGGGAGGGGGTATGATATTAATAATAAATAAAAAAACGAATACAAACGAACTATTTTCCTTTATGAGCTTGTATTTTTATGTTGCTTTTTCACAAACATCTGTGTCCATGCCTAATTGACAGTTGATCTGCTTCAAGGCTAATTTTTGCAAGTTAACAGGATTTATGGGGCTTGAACTTCCTCAAGTATGGGCGTATATATATTCTTACTTCCGTTCCCTTAAGAGGAGATCTTGGAAACGTCTTTGCTCGACCTATTGTACTTCATGTGGCTATTAACAAGCTGTCCAGCAGCCAGAGCAGACATGAGGGAGAGCTCCCCAGCAAGAACAGAACCAGCTACAATGGTGGCCAGCTGCCTTGCATTCGATCCTGCTGCCTCTCTGTTTGCACCCTTCACCCCAAGCAGGTTCAAGCAAGCTGACTGAGAAGCAAGTTGAGTTCCCCCACCAACTGTACCCACCTGGAAAGACAAAAGTAGGGCCATATGAGATTTAAACAATGAAACCAAATCCGTGGGGAAATCAGGACTTTTGAAAGGGACAGTTTGAGAATAAAAAGATTAGATTTTTACCTCAATAGAAGGCATGGTGACGGAGATGTGAAGATCCTTTCCATCATTGACAGCTTCCAACATGGTGATACAGTGAGAACTCTCAACATTCTGTGCGGGGTCTTGGCCCGTGGCTATGTAGACGGCGGATACTATGTTACTGGCATGGGCATTGAAACCCCCCAGAGCTCCAGCCATAGCTGAACCAACAAGGTTCTTGAGCATGTTGAGCTCCACCAACGCTTCCACATTGGTTTTGAGGACCTTCCTTACCACATCACCGCTTATAATAGCCTCACAAACCACCGACTTGCCCCGCCCCTCGATCCAGTTCACTGCAGCAGGCTTCTTGTCCGAACAGAAGTTGCCAGAAATGCCAATAACATCCATGTCGGGGAAATCGTTCTGGAGGAAATCCAAGACGTTCTGGACACCTTTGGAGATCATATTCATTCCCATGGCATCGCCCGTGCTGCAGGAGAATCTCATGTAGAGGTTCTTCCCGGCAATTGCACATTTGATGCTCTGGAGCCTTCCGAATCTGCTGGACCTGTTGAAGATCATGGACAAGGTCTCGTAGTTTACTGGGTCCTCCAGAAAGAACTTCAACTGGGCAGCTCTTTGGGCGGTGGCAAACCTGACAACAGGAGCCCTTGTCATCCCATCCCTTAACAACACGCTGGATGCTCCACCGGACAAGTTGATGGCCTTGCAACCTCTATTAGTGCTGGCTACCAAGCAGCCCTCGGTGGTGGCCATGGGCACCATATACTCCCTCCCGTCCAGCAAAAGCGGCCCGGCAATCCCGACCGGAATCTGAACGTAGCCAATAGGCATCTCGCAGCACTGGCCTAAGATGGACTCGTAGTCAAAGTTCTCAAGTGGGAGCCCAGCCAGCGACTTGCCCGTCGTCCTCTGCAGCGCCTCGCGCCGGATCGACGCCGCCCTCTTGCAATCGCCCAGCTTCGATTCGAGAGAGTACGATGGCATCTTTCCCTCAACCACCGACTTTATAATCTCCTCGTCCTCTTCGTTCGGGGGTGGCACCACCGGCGCAACTTGGGGAGGCGTGGAATCGACGAGTGCAGCGCCGCAAGGGATTTTGCGAGCGTCCTCCTTGAGAATGGCCTCCTCATGTTTTTGGGCGATGGCGTTAGCGGTGACGGCGGCGTCATCATCTTCGGCAGCCCAAACATCGGCGGAAGGACGAAGAATGGACTGGACGAAATCGATGCCGAAGAATCCGAGGAGGTAGATGAATGAGGCGAAGAACGCAACGATAGCGACGATCTCGGAGAGGTCGACGATGTGGAGAGGGGTGGAGTTGCGGATCTTCTCACGCCACCGGGTGAGCAAGAAGTAAACCACCGAGAAGAAGAGGGTGAAAAAGACCGCATTGGTGAGGTACAGAGGGAGTGGCAGAGCGTCAGAAGCTTTGGGTTCCTTCCTGTCGTACACAACTCCCATTTTCATGGACTTAACCGGCGCCATCGTCTTGTTTGTGGATCTCCTGCTCGCGTCCATCGCTAAACTAGGGGAAATGATGATTGGCTAAGTTCGACCGTGGATACGCCGGAGGCGAATCCAACGGAAGAGGAGAGGAGGAGGAGGAGGATACCGAATGCGTGTATGGTGTTTGTGCTTATGTTTCTGTATATTGAGTTGTTTGGCTCTGAGTGGATGAACGTTTAAGCAGGCTTATTTATAGAAAAGGTGAAGGGTAGTTGGTTTCACAACTTAGTTATAAATAGACGGAAGATCTTCGTTTCCGTCCGCGTTCGCATTGTGGGCAATTTTGTCTTTCGGACAAGCAAATCTCGCACGTACGAGGATATAGCTTGGAAGCAGCGGGAGTAACATATTTTCAGGCTAAAGTATAAACGGCACGTGTAAAACGTAGAATAGGTAAGCACAGGGGCATCTGGGTTAAGGGAAGTGCTACTCATTCCTTTGAGTAGCCTCTCATCTGTATTCCGTTTAAAATAATATAAAAAATTAGAATAGGTATTTTTAAATAATATTATAATTTTTTATATTTATTTTTAAACAATAGGTATTAAAAAAATTATAATTTTTTTATATTTATTTTATATGATTTTTTTAATATTTTAAAATATTTTAAAAAATATATTTAAAAAAAACATAAAATTATTAAAAAATACTTATATTAAAATCATATAAAAAAAAAAATTCCCACAACGGGATATAAACGGAAAGTATTTTAAAGAGAAGAATCCCTTTGGGTTAAACAAGCGTTAGAAGTCAAAGCTTGTACCTACCACTAAACACGTCCTTTCTGTCTCTCTCTTTCACTCCCCTTGGCCCTTTCTGATTGCTACTGTTTTTTTGTCTCCATGCTCTTCCTACTCTCTTACGAAAAATGTTAGCCATATTTTAAAAAAATTATAAAAAACTTCCTTCTCAATATATTAATTATTAATATATTAAAATTCATAAAATTTAAATTTAAAAAAAACTAATCAAATGAATCTTATAAATAAAAGTATAAGTATATATAACAGTAATTCTCTCTTATTCTTACAATTTATATGTTATAAATAATTTTACAGTCCTATTTACCTTACTTTTTAAAAGAATATATATAATATATATGAAAAATTATATTACAATAGTGTATCTTATCTTTTATTTTATATATAAAAATAGTAGAATCACATTTGAATATAATAAATACTTTCATATTTTATTTCATTATTATAATTTTAAAATTTATATATAAAATATAATAAGCAATTTAATTTTTTAATTTTAAAAAAATATTAAAGAATAAAATTCTCGATTTAAAAATAGTAGAATCCCATTTGAATAGAATAAATATTTTTATATTTTATTTCATCATTATAATTTATTTCATTTAAATATAAAATATAATTACTTTTTTTGATTTTTTAATTTAAAAAATAATAAAATTAAAGAATAAAATTTCAATTTTCAACTTTTAACTTTCAACCCATTTCAATTGATTATCCGCACTTTAATATTATCATATATCTAATATTTTTTCTTTTGATAATGTTATTTTTTTTTTTAGTAAATTCGATCGATATACTAATTACATTTACAACTATTATTATTATTATTATTTTCTTGCAGGTTACTTACAACTACTCACCAGATATAACCTAGCTAGTGTGAAATCCAAAGATGGTAGATTTAAAATATTTTTATATTTTATTTCATTATTATAATTTTAAAATTTATATATAAAATATAATAAGCAATTTAATTTTTTAATTTTAAAAAAATATTAAAGAATAAAATTCTCGATTTAAAAATAGTAGAATCCCATTTGAATAGAATAAATATTTTTATATTTTATTTCATCATTATAATTTATTTCATTTAAATATAAAATATAATTACTTTTTTTGATTTTTTAATTTAAAAAATAATAAAATTAAAGAATAAAATTTCAATTTTCAACTTTTAACTTTCAACCCATTTCAATTGATTATCCGCACTTTAATATTATCATATATCTAATATTTTTTCTTTTGATAATGTTATTTTTTTTTTTTTAGTAAATTCGATCAATATACTAATTACATTTACAACTATTATTATTATTATTATTTTCTTGCAGGTTACTTACAACTACTCACCAGATATAACCTAGCTAGTGTGAAATCCAAAGATGGTAGATTTAAATGGTGGAAACTATATTTGTGGCGTAATCTCTTTGCAGCTACTTTTAGATCAGGGTAAGTTCCATTAATTAACAGAATGGTTACAGCCCACGTAGCCAATTAAGGCATTAATTGAGAGAAAAAAAAAAAAAAAAACCCTTCAAATACACGTAAAAGAAAAAAAAAAACTCAATATTCTATTTTCTACATACATTTGTTTAGATGATCAGTTTCAGTAGTCCCTTTATAATAATCTTCAGATCGAGAATCAATTTTAAAGCAGAAATGTGCAATCATGTGCAATATGCATTAATATTCTGATTCGACCTATATAAAATTTTATAAATCAGTTAAAAAAAGAATTTGAGGCCGATCATCGTGTTCATGATTGATATATCCACAAATTAATAATTTGTAGGCTTTTACTAACGGCCTCATGATTGATATATCCACAAATTAATAATTTATTTTTTCAATTTTTTTTATTAAAAAACGGTAGGTAGTCATTGGAATTTTGAGAAAATTAAATAAAAACCAATAAGCGTGAAGATCAGTAGATATAAGAGACGTTGGAAATAAGTTATAATTTTTTTTATTAAAAAAAGAGAAATAATACATGATATATTTTAACACCTTATATAATTTAATTTTAATTTTAATTTTTTACTTAATGATTAAATAATTGATTAATAGTATATTAATATTTTTTAAAAATATCTTAAAATGATAAAAAAAAAACTAGGAATAAAAATATTGAAATAAACAAAAAACAAAATGAATGAACATTTTTATATTAGCGGTCAAGTAAAGCAGTACCATATGCCACTACAAGAAAAATAAATAGAAATAATTAATTTGTCGCATTCAAAAAAAAAGACAAAAATAACCAAACTTGAGAGAGAGAGAGAGAGAGAGATGACGTTAATTGATGAATCACTTATTGCAAACTTATAGTCAAACAAGTGGTTTGCATCCATACCACGTTAATTACGATATAATCATGCATGTGATCAATATATTTATAGTTTTCCCCCACACAAAAAATTAATGCCTTGTTGAAATGTAAGTGGCCGTTGGTTGCTTCCGCTATTGTTTATAAATGCTATAAGCATTCAAAACTTGAAAGAATATGACATTTAAGATGTTGACTTTGAAGGTTAAAAATCTTATACGTGATTCACTGCATGCCCCGATACATCACGTAATTGGTTTTTTTCTTTTTGAAAGAGGTAATTTTTCCAGTGCAGTAGTAATATTACAGTCATAAAAATGAGCTCATAATTTGGTATCACTTAATATGATATATTAAATTTAATTTATAATAACATTAATTTTACAATCTAATATGCACTACCACAAGAAATGTGCCATTTTACATCAGTTTAAATTTGTCATATTTATAAGTAACGTCAGTTTATGAATTTATATTTATATAAAGTATTTTTCTCTTTAAACTCCATTAATTCACCGTGTAACGTCCGTTCATTATAATATATATATATATATATATATATATATATATGGGCCCATCACTTGTGTGCGAGAGTGTTATAGATTGAAATTTAATTTGACTTGTATTATGGGATTTGTCATGTTCTTACTTATCACAGTTGTAACTTCATTTCTTAATGAAATGTAATGCAGTCATTTTATCAAAATATAAATATATATAGGCCGGTTAACATACTGGAGTAATAGAGAGACAGACCATCAAAATAGAGACGTATGATGAGAACCCTCAAAATTAGGGTTCGTAATTGTGGTTACAAGGTTTATGACAACAAGTTAGGCTAGGATATATATTGATTGATACTACAAATTTCAATAAAACCGGCAGTAAGCACATTGTTTGTAATTAATATTCATTAATAAAACGCAAACCGCCATATATACAACGTACGTCATTTAATACAATTATGCAATGAATTGCTGCTTCTAGCTAGCAACCTTTAATTTACTTATATTATTACCAATTAATCATATTAACAGTAGATTATGTGATGTAAGTTAACCCTAAAATTTTACAAAAAAATAATAATAATAATAATAATATAATCTCTATATATAGCTACTTAAAAAACTCAACAAAATTAACCAACAGTTCTAATATTATTCCATATTTATCTGAAAAATTATTTAGACACAAAGTGATTATATAAAGATAAACTTATAAACTGATATAATTTTATGTGGTAGATACATTAGATTATAATTTTTTATTATTATAAAATAGATTTAACGAAAAACCACCTCAATAATTTTACTTTTATATATTCTTTTTATGCAAATAGCATTGATCTACTTCTTCTATATATGTCTCATTATTATTATTAATATTATTATTATTATTATTATTTTATTAGCCCAATTTATTCTTGGCTTGACATACTTGATACCAACGGTACAGAATCCGATACAGATCATTATCTACCAAATCTACGCAATAAAATCAATGGCACGCGTATTGCCTAATTGCATGCATTTAATGATGATGAACACACGTAGAGCTAGCTTGTTTATTTTTCTTAGTCAATATTATTATTATTATTATTATTATTATTATTATTATTATCTCTGGATGTATGCCACCAAAGTTCTGAACTGGTGGCGCCATTTTCTCTTACTAAGACAGACTTGGAATGGAAATTCCATCCACATGATGCATTAATAATTAGTACAAGATTGACTGTGTAATATTATTTAAATGGATCTGAAATATTCTGAATACGATCCTTAACCATAATATTTTAGATATACTCATAATTAGTCAACATATACTACAAGAAAAACGAGTAATAGTGATCCAATATTAACGACCAAAAAGACTATTAGTGATTAAAATAAACTATTAACGGCTAAAATCAATTATTTGCAACTAATAAAAATACAGCAAATAAGTAGTTTTTTTGTAATGATATAGTTAATATATTAGCTCCTTTTTTTAAATATTATTTAGTTAGCTATTTATCTATCTAGCTTTGCTTCCCTTTTGATTTGGATCTCTCTCGCTATATATATATCTCATCGTCTTTATATAATATATATATCAAAAATGCTATTTGTACATAGCTTATGACGTAGTTTTTGCGATACACCATATAAAAATATTATTTTTAAACATTTTTTAGTTTAGTTATTCGTGTTTTTTTTGTCTCTTATCATATTTTTATCCTATTTTTTCATATTTTAGATCACGATTTACAAAAGTTACACGCCGCATTAGATTTTGTCGCAAAAACTAGAAAAAAATATTGCAAAAAAGTATTTGTAACAAAAATAATTATTTTGGTCGCAATTAAAATGTCATAATTTTTTTTTTTTTTTGGTAGTGACGTGAAGCATTACTCATACATATATAGATTAGAGAGAGAGAGAGAGTGGAGAGAGTAAATTAATTAGTCTTGGAACACACATCGCGACCACGATGCTTGACAAATTAAAGCATGCAGAGAGTAGTTTTATGAATTGGACTTTGCAAATGGATCATCAAGACCGTCACCAAGCTAGACAGCAGTAGTACTGTAGTACTACTGTCTACTTCAATATATGATATGTTAGGTTAAAACCATGCGTTTTTGGGGGACTACAATATCCAGTATCCACACCTTGAGGTTGTTTCATACAATATATTCAACGTACGTCACGACAGAAATAGGAAATTAAAAGGAATAAATAAAAAATTTCCTTGCTTTATTCACACATGACTCATTCACGGAATTATTAGCTGGCCAGCCATCTACTGCTTGCATGCATTGGAGTAAATTAAGGACTTTGGATATTGATGCCGTACGTCGACTTAAATTGATTTATATATATATATATAAAATAAATTAAGGAGATCGATCATGGAATTAGATCATGCATGATGCATGGAGTAGTTTAAAAAGACGAATATATTATTAGCCGCCTGATCGATCGACGTCGAGCTAGCTAGCCTACCATTAAGCTCATCAGTACGTATTACTAAATGGAAAATAACACCCCCACCAACTTTTTACAACAAATTTTACAATAGTATACACGTGTCATTAGTTCTTAATTTTTGTTTTTTTTTTATTTCTCAAAATGAGACTTCTCAAAGAAGCAAGATGGATGGATGGCAGTAAAGTTAAAAAAAAAAAAGAAAAAAAAAAGAAGCGTTTCATTGGCATCAATGCAGGATAGAATAAACCCAGGAAAGCTACACTGGTCTGGGTGACGGTCTCTAAGCCGGAAAGGAGATCGAAGGACTTGGGTCTTAGTCCAAATTATGTGTAAATTCTCGAATTTTTAATTTTTAAAAAAAAATGATTGCAGAACAAACACAAACTTGCTCCACTTCTGTAAAAGACGAAGTGGCTTCGATGGTAGTAGCTTCAATATGGAGACTAGACCTGAGGGAGAAGACGAAAGGGCTTCGATGTTAGTAGCTTCAATATGGTGGCTGAGTGGAGAAGACGAATGGAAGGGGTTTGTTGGAGTGGAGAAGATGAAGAGAAGGTGTTCAGTTGGCTTCGTAGAAAAGACGTGGACGCAACGATGCGTTTTGAAAATTCAAATCAAATGGGATGTTTTTTTTTTTTTTTTTTTTTACCGCCATCCATGATTTTGCTTTTTTGAGAAGCCTCATTAAAATGAAAACTAATGACACGTGTGTGCTATTATGAAATTTATTGTAAAAAGTAAAATGGGAATATCATTTTCCATACCAAATATCGAAGAAAACTAGAAATTAAAAAATGACCCTTCGTTGCGAATTAAAGACAAAAGGTCGTCTTTGTCCCAAGAAATTAATGGTTGGCCGCCACCACAGAGTCCGCACACGCGTATTTATATAATTTTTTTTTAAAAGAGGATGATATTATTTCAATTTTATTAAATAATAATATTTGTCCCAAGAAATTAATGGTTGGCCGCCACCACAGAGTCCGCACACGCGTATTTATATAATTTTTTTTTTAAAAGAGGATGATATTATTTCAATTTTATTAAATAATAATATTATATATAATTGTAAAATACATAAATATTTTAAAATTCCTTTAAAAAAGAATTGAGTCTATTAAAAAAATAATAATTTTATTTAAGTGAAACTCGCTATAAAAAAAAATATAGCAACAATCAATATGCAGTTGTTGTTTGAAAAAAAATATATATATATATATATATATATTAAAATATTATTGAGGAGGTATACAGCTACACAATGCCTGATACCAAACATCCCCTATAAAAAATACAGTACTAGTTTCGTAGGTAGGCATACACGCATTACGAAACAGTCCTCATTGATCAGGGATACACAACTCATATATATATATATATATATAAAAGTTATTTTACACAATCTCTTTAATTTCTACACAACAAAAATTTTTATTTTTTTTAATTTTTTAATATTTTATTTTAAATATATTCTTTTTAAAATAATTTCAATTTTTATTTATTATCCAAATATTAAATATTTAATAAAAATTAAAAAAAAAATATGATGTATAGAGATTATGTGAATAGTAAGAAATTAGATAGATTTTTTTTATATATATGCTAGTAGGGGACCACGTGCTGAGGCACGTGAATTTTAATTAATTGATAAAAAATATTTTCTATTTTTTATTACATACAGTGAAATTATAAGTGATTTTTTTTAAATTTTGTTTCTTTTATGTTGATTAATGTAAATAATATTTTCTTAGCTATTCAACTTGTATGTTAATAAATTATATTATATAAGACTATATTAATTAATATATTAGGTGATTTGATAAATAGGTAGACATATCTAAATTATGAATAAAATATATTTTCTTATTTTATGATAAATATATTATATATTAATATTTTTTTTTCAGTATAGATAATATTATTAATAACAAAATTAACATTGTTATTACTCCTACTTAAAAAAACGTTGTTATCACTATCAAATTTATTAATAATATACAAATTAATATTTATTAATTGATGCAAAATAAGCACAAATAGTGGAAGCGGCAGGGATAAAAAGAGAATTTTTGTTCTAATAACAGCGACAAAAATGGAAGAAATCTTGTTCAACATTAGCACTTATTATACATAAGACATTTGGGATGCAATACGTAACTTCTCACACCCAAAAAGTACTCCGCCGCTTATTATATGGTAATTTATCTGGCGGAAAAAATTAAATAAAAAAAAAGTACTCCGCCGAATCAGAGTTTGAACAATAGCGGTTAATTGATTTTGGTTATATATATATATATATAATTCTAATTGGGATCACAATGTACAATGTAGTTACGAAAAAAAATTATGCATTACATATTTGTATATTATTATTTTTTATCATCTTAATATATATTTTAAAATAATCTTGTCATTTAATTCTAAGTTTTGTATTTTTTTTATTTTACAAAATACAAAACTCTTAAGTGTTTATTATTTTAACGTGCCTTTTAAAATTATTAAAATTTATTTTATTTTGTTTTATTTTAAAATCATTTAAATAAACAAGACTCTAACTTGTGTATTATTTTATTTTTCTTATTTTATTATAAATAATCTGTAGCCACATTTTCTCGTGATCCCGTGTCAAGTTTATTGATAAACTCTCACCAAAAGTAAAGGAAAATTGTGATTACAAAACAAACATTTGGGAGCTTTACAAAATGGAAAGAAAAAAACCAGCTTTCTATATAACAAAATGAAATACATTTTGATTTTTGAATTATAAAAATATGTACTGATCGAAAAGACATGATATCGAGTCCCTCTATCCTACCTATATATATCGCTATTATTTTTATATTTCTTTTATTTATATTAAATTAATTAATTTTTTTACTCATCATTCCTACACCACATATTTATAAAAAATAAAAAATAAAAAATAAAAAATAAAAAATAAAAATAAAAATAGATCATGTATGGTATAGGAATGGTAATCCTTCAAGTACTTTGGGGGTATTTATAATCACTCATTGCATGCTAGCTAGCTAGCTGCATTATATGCATCAATAATTATTTTTGTTGTACGTGTATCGTGGTAAACACATGGTATTCATGTACCGAAAAAGACATGATCATCACATTTAGCCATATATCTAACGAAATGATAAAAATATGTACTGAAAAAGACATGATCATCACATGAATTGTAGTTATACGTACAGTACTTCATAAAGTCCTTCTATCCTTCCTATATCGCATATTATTTTTATATTTATTTTTTTAATTAAATAAATTAATTTCTTTTACTCATCATCCTTACACTATATATTTATTAAAACAATGAAAATAAAACAAAATAAAAGTAGATCATGTGTGGTATATAAGAATAATGAATAGAATTATTCCATTTAGTAGTACGTACTTCAAGTTGGGGGTAACCGGCCACTAGCTAGTTGCTACCTGGTTTTTTCAAGAATTAATAAACACGACCTGATGATCTCTAGCAGCTTAATTAGTGTTCTTAAAAAAATAATTAAAGTATCTTCCTTAGTATCTTCCTTATAATCTAAATAAATTACTCCAAATTAAAATAAGCCCGAAATAAAGTGGGCTTGGATTAATAATATTTGTTCTTTTTATGCTGTATATATATAAATTTTTTAATATTTTGATTGCTCTTGATTATATAATTTGTCTTGTATATATATAGATTGGTTGTAGGACTCGATAAATTAATTCTTAGAACGAGATAGATAGGCCAATGTCTTTCAAATTAAATGTCATTTATACAAAAATACAATCTTGACTTCGTCCCTCCTCATTAAGGTACAATTATATTACTTATTTGTATTTTTTCTGTGAAATTCCACCATTTTTAGTTGCATTATATGTTATTGGAATTTAGCTTCAAAAAATCCAACAAGCATAACTTATGTTTAGAAGCCCCAAATTTATCATGAGGTGGGTGCATATTGTTATCAGTTTCTTCCAAAAAATTCAAGTTTGAGTCTTAAAGGGTCATGGGCAGGGTTTCATCTATGTTCTATGCAAACAGTACAAGCGGCCAGCTGAACTTTAAAAAAGTATTCTTGAAGTGTTATACATTTTGAATGAAAAACTATACCCTTATTATTTATTTATAAATCATTTATTACTTTTTTAATTTTTTATGTTTTTAAAATTTTTTCTTTTACTTAATAATTAAGAAAGTTATATATATATTTTAAATTAATAATTAAGAATTAAGAATGTTAAAAAAATACTTAAAAGAAAATGATAAATATATATATATATACTAAACAATGAGTAATTGGATTGTAACGATATCACTTCCCATTTTGAATCGATCATAGACTTGTTCAATCATAATATTATATACAGTTAAATCTTCAGAATAATGAATTCCAAGGAGCTAGACGCCATAAAAAAAGGAAAACAAATGCAATTAATCTTGTTGAAGTCATAAAAATCGGCCAACAAGTCGGGGCAAGAGAAAGAATCATTCTCGGCTTACTAGTGCGAGTTGGACTTCGTTTGATGCCATTTGGGGCGTCCGGTGAGACTCCGATGCGACTGTACGTACGTAGATAACAAATAAATAAATAGAGATAGACGCGATATTTACGTGCATGGTTCGACGTAAAACCTACATTCATAAGGGTTAAGGAAAAGAGAATCCACTATAATAAGTATTTTTATAATCTCTCATGAATCTTTGTACAGGAAAAATATACATAAATCTACTAATTTAAGCTCTCGAATCCCTCTAAGAAGGCTGAAGAAGATGATGCCAGTTTGTAGACAATGAGTTGGTCTAAGAGCCCGTCTTTATCGTCTGGTTATTATTTTTATAAAAGTTCTTAGGTTGCGTGTGTCAATTAGTTTATTCTTCTTTCATTCATTTCTTTCTTTTGTTCGCGAGTCTATGTGCCTAACAATTATTGATTTTGACTCATGCCCTTGCCACTTTACACTTTCACGTTAGCCTATACTTTCCTTCTTGTCTCATCATATCTCACTTTACTTTTGTCCATTAGTACACTATAAAATAGGCCTAGCCTGTACTTGACAAATTCCCCCTCACAAATCTTATGAGAGCTGAAACCACATTTATAATAAATTAATTTTTAACCAAAAAGTGTGTATGGATTAAGTCGATAATGTTCATTGGGTCAGTAGATAATCTATGTTATTTTCCTCATTGATTGGTGGGTAAACGAAGATTATGAGAATGTGTGTGAATTGACAATGAACTCATGTATATTATGCTTTCCTTTAGTAGGACTTGGGTAGAGATTAAGAAATTAGTCTCAAATTTGAGACTACTTTTACACTGTTATTTACTGTTTTAGGGTGTTTGTTGGGGAACCCCACTCCATTTTCATGTATTAGTTTTTAGTTATATGAAATTACTTGCTTTAAAAAATAGAAGAAATAGATAATTATATCACCGATGATAAATCAATGCAGGGCAACTATATATATGTGTGTGTGTGTGCGCGCGCGCGCGCGCGTGTATAATATCGTGATAAACACATTAATTTGTGTGTAGCTAGAGTTAGGCCTCGTTTGGATTCGGAGATGAGATGAGTTGAGATGAGTTTAGTTTATTTTTTAATGTTATTATTATTTTGTGATTTGAAAAATGTGTATTGGAATTTGAAAAAAGTGTATTGGGATTTGAAAAATATGTATAGAAAATTATGTTTTGTATAAAAAATTATAAAAGTGTAATGATGAAATGAAGATGAGTTGAGATGCGTTTTGAATACAAACTGGACCTTAATGTTAGGTAAGGGTCCACTACTCACCCTTACACCCAAATTTCTAGCAAAATGAAATACATTTTGAAATAACATTCTACTATTATTGGCATGTTTTTAAATTTTCTTTTTTTTTTGGCAAATTTAATTCAAGAAAATTGAATAAAAAAGTCTCGAGGCCCAAATTTTTTTTATCGTTCCTACTTGAAGGTATGCTTTATCCAAGCATGAGTGCAAAAAGATCTGATCCAAATTCAAAGTATTTCAATAAATAAATAAAAAAGGCCTTTATGTTTTCTCAAAAAATTGAGAAATTGTCCGGCCGGCAATTTCTAGATTGCCCAATGGTGATCAGATGTTCCCTATGGTGGTCAACAGTGAGCTATCAGTAAAACAAATCAGAGAAATCGACGATGACTTACTTTTGTTGCCTTCTATCATTGATTTTGTGATGATATACAATGAGATTGTGCTTAGGTTGCCGTGAGGAAGAGAATTGATTTCACATGAGGTTTTGGCCGCAAGGATTTCTGGTTTTGGTGAAGAGGAAATTGTGGAAAACAGATAGAAAAACTTAACACGACCAAACACAGAGGGGTAGAAATAGAAGATGAAAGTTAAAAAAAATACTAATCATTCCTGTTTATTTGCTTATGGCGGCTTTTTAAGTATAAAGATATATATATATATATATATATATATAAAAGTATGTATCATCAAAGCAATTTTATTGGTAACACTAAAGCAATTTTATTGGTAACACTAAAATATCTTAATTGGCATCCCAAAAAAATCCTAAAAAAAACTTGTAAACCCAAAATAAGTGGGTTTGGATTCATGTTTGTTCTTTTAATTAAGATGAAAACCTTTTTTTTATATTTTGATTGCTCTTGATTTCATAATTTGTCTTGTATTTAGATTGGTTGTAGGAGTTGATAAAATTCATAGAACGAGATAGATAGGGCAATATCTTTCAAAATGTCATTTATAAAAAAACAATCTTGACTTCGACCCTAATCAGTAAGGTACAATTATATTACTTGTTTGTATTTTTCTGCGAATTTCCACCACTTTTTGTTTCATATATTGTTGGAGTTTAGCTCCATAAAATCTAACACGCATAACTTATGTTTAGAAGCCCAAAAATCCCGGAAATTGTCATGAGATGGAATATTGTTATCTGTTTCTTCCAAAATTCAAAATTGTGTCTCAAAGGTGGGGGGCAGGGTTTCTCAATCATAATATATCATTATACAGATAATAGTCAGTGTGATGAATTCCAAGGAGACGCCAAAAAAGAAAAAGAGAAAAAAAAAAAAGGAAAACAAATGCAATTAATCTTGTAAGAGTTAAGACCTGGCTCCATTTATAATCAACCAGAAATTAGTATACATGGATTAAGTTGATAAAAGTTCATTGGGTCAGACAGAAAGGGTCCTAAGTTCCAACCAAATCCAAAAAAAGAAAAGAAAAAGAAGAAGAAGAAGAAGAAGAAGAAGACAAAGAAGCAGAACAAAATGAAGAAATGTCGAGGAGGGTGGCTGCTTGTGGATTAAAGTTAGAAAGAAAAAAAATGCCACCTGATGTCTTCACTCTTATATTCTGTTGTACTTATCTCTTTCAATTCAATGGTCAAGAAATGGGATAGATTCGCCTCCTCTTAGATTACTAGTCCTACAGCTCTGGATCTAGCTGGAATAATTCAATTATTACTAGTATTTACTCAAACATCTGAGGTAGAAACTGATTTTTTTTCCAATGTTCTGAAAAAAATATCTAAGCAGCATAAATTAAAAGGAGAGAGATGCCTGTATAAAGATAGAACAACTTCCAGAGTCAGAAAAATACTGAGGGTATGATGACTTTCTCAAATTATTGTAATTAACAAGTAGCTCATACATTCTATTCTAAGGGGTAACAAAACCAAAAGCCTTGACAAATACTGCACAATAATGAATAGCTAAAACTAGCCACTTCGACAAAATTTGTCGTTCATTGATGGCGTATATGTGTAATATAACACAAGAAAAAACATCATTCCATTATTATAGGGCCTATACATGATTGGAACACATTGCTTAGGACATGCTGAACTTCTCTGGAACCATGCTCGCTCCGCACAAGATCCACCAACAAAGGAAAGAATTGTGAAACGTACCTCCTAAAAGACTCCCTTTCCAAACCACTCAATCCCCACAATGCCGAGACGACTAAAGATGTCCGGGCCCCTAATTCTTCCTTTTTCGACGAACCCAACGGAACAACGCAGTGTATTACCCGCTGCATGTTAGCTCTTTTTTTAAAATATTATTTAATTAGCTATATATCTATCTGGCTTTGCTTCCCTTTTAATTTGGAACTCTCTCTCTCTATATATATCTCATCGTCTTTATATAATATATATATCAAAAATGTTATTTTTTAGTTTAGTTATTCGTGTTTTTTTTTCTCTTATCATATTTTTATACTATTTTTTAATATTTTAGATGATGATTTGCAAAAAGTACATGTAACATTAGATTTTGTCATAAAAAAATAAAAAAGAATACTATAAAAATGTATTTATAGTAAAAATAATTATTTTAACTGTAATTAAAATATTATAAATATCTATTTTTCTTGTAGTGACGTAAAACATTAATCATACATATATAAATCCGAGAGAGAGAGACAGAGAGTGAGAGAGAGACTAGAGAGAGTAAATTAATTTATCTTGGAACACACAACGCGAACACGATGCTTGACAAATTAAAGCATGCAGAGAGTAGTTTTATGAATTGGACTTTGCGAATGGATATCAAGACCGTCACCTAGCTAGCCAGCAGTACTACTGTCTAGCTACTTCAATATATGATATGTTAGGTTAAAACCATGCGTTTTTGGGGGACTGCAATATCCAGTATCCACACTTTGAGGTTGTTTCATACAATATATTCAACGTACGTCACGACAGAAATAGGAAATTAAAAGGAATAAATAAAAAATTTCCTTGCTTTATTCACACATGACTCATTCACGGAATTATTAGCTGGCCAGCCATCTACTGCATGCGTGCATTGGAGTAAATTAAGGACTTTGGATATGATGCCGTACGTCGACTTAAATTGTTTTATACATATATATATATATATATAATAAATTAAGGAGATCGATCATGGAATAAGATCATGCATGATGCATGGAGTAGTTTAAAAAGACGAATATATATGAGTTGTTTTACATAATCTCTCCAACTCCTAATTCTCTCAAGCTAAATTGAGAGACCAAATTATGCCTCCAAAGGAGGCACTTACTAACGTTTTTCTTCTAAAAAATGAGAAAACTACAAGTCCACTAGTCTAAAACTCGAGAAATTATTTATCAAATAAGAGGTTTTTTTATACCAACAATATTCAAAAAACCAAACTTAACAAACTACGCAGAATAATAATAATAAAAAGTGGCCATCTGTGGTGGGGCATGTACACCACATGTCACACTAATAGTGAACTGCCGCAGGTCAAATAACGGCTTAAACAACCGATGAGGAAAAACCTCCGAAAGCAAGGCACATTTGAACTCTCAACCAAAACTGACCATGTACATGAGAAGCACGTACTGCTCTATCTGACAAAAAATACTGGGCAACCACACGATTGACGAACGAGAAAGACTACGATACTGTGCGTGGTAGCCTAGGGTCTTCCTCCTCCTAAGTACCTGCAAAACAACGCTGAAACCAAAACAAAAACGCAAAAAACTACCCACAAACGAAGCTAGTGGAGGAGGAAACCAGAGACAGAGCTTCAACAACCCCCCCCCCCCCCCGGCCGGGGCTAGACGACAAAGAAATCAAGAAACCTTAGAGTCAGAGATGTTTTTGCGAGAGAGAGAGAGAGAGAGAGAGAGAGAATGTTAGAGAATAATGTAGTTCTATTATCTTGAGTCTCCCCCCCTCCCCCAGCGATGGCAAAAAGATCAATCAAGAAACCTTAGGATTAGAGATGTTTTTGAGAGAGAGAGAGAGAGAGAGAGAGAGAGAATGTTAGAGAATAATGCGGGGCGGACAATAAAGAAATCAAGAAACCTTAAGGTTAGAGATGTTTTTGCGAGAGAGAGAATGTTAGAGAATAATGTAATTTTATTATCTTGAATAATTAAGCGCTTATGTAGTGCTCTCATTTTATTATAAGATCAGATATCTGACTTTATACGAGTAGTTTTAAATGAAATGATAAGAAACATGAGCTGGTTTGAACCTATAATTAAAATATGTTTAAAGCATGAAAGAGATACGTGGTACACATGAATAAGAATGTTCTTAATTGGAAATTAGGTATTCAATTAATACGAAACATTTTAGACTGCTAGTCTCCTAATCTAAAGTTAATTTTACAGGTTTGATCTGATATTATAAGATAAGTTTCAAACTAATCGGCCTTTCAATGAATTTTGATATAAAATAGAAAGATTCTATTCATCATTTTCACACCTCATATTTAATGATTTGATTTCTTTTTATTTTTTATTTTTATTTAACATGGTGTAGTACTACTAATGATCAGAATAACTCAATTAATTTAGTAATCTAAAATTTAAAAAATACTTAAAATATATGTGATGTATAGTATAGAAGGCTGTGTGTACCTAGCAATCCTTTATGAACGATGCATGGATAGTCACCAAAAGGAGTTCTCACATGGAAATAATTCCACTTTAAAACTTAAAGAAAGTAACAAGAGAAAGGCAAAAAATATATTTAAAAAAAAAACCATCCATCGTCATTTTACAACAAAAAATACAAACTAGAATAAATGAAGTTACTATATATTGGTAATACACATGTTGTTGCTGTTAATGTTTTTTATAAACAATTTTAAAATTTTTCTCATTGTCTAAATTAATTAAGTCATCGATCCCTATGTATAGTTCTTTGGTAATCGAAGCTGAGTACATGACTCATATCTCTACGTTACTAAACCTCCTTCTTTAGAAGAATTAAACAAGTTATGTCTAGTATTAATCCTATTGATTCCACTAATCCTGACCTTTATGATTTTTCTTTTTCCTTCGATCTTGCTTAATTGTTGGTCTATTAATATTCATATAATATATAGATCTTCTTCGTGACGGCGTGACTGAATTTTTTCATGACGGCAAAACTCCTAATTTCCCAAAAATAAATTAATAATGTTCACTACTCTTTGGGTATAATTAAGGCTAAATCTTTCCACTCTTAACTATTGGAAAATTATTTACAACTATCTATTAGAAGAAAAGAATAGTTGCTAAAGGATTCCTCTGCATTGATTAATTTCGTATACAGTGCAGTCTATTTATACGAGTGTAAATGAATAAAAAGAATTGTAAAATCCTAACAGAAAACGGTAGAGAATATATAACAAATTCTAACAAATTCCTCTACAGTTAGATTCTTTGTTATTGTTTGTATCCAGTGGCAGAGGTGCTATGGCAGAGTGAGATATGTTTGTTGTATTTCGAATGCCTGCCAACTATTTGTTGAAATGCTGGAAAGGAATGTTTAGCTCAATATGCCCCCTCGAACCCAAAAGGGTGTCTACCACTTTGAGGTTTGATAAAAAAACAGCAAACTTGTCAGCAACCAGGGGTTTGGTTAGAATATCTGCAAGTTGGTCTTTGGAGCTGCAAAATTGAACTTGTAATGTCTTGGATGCAACTCTGTCCCGTACAAAATGAAAATCTATATCCATATGTTTCGTTTTGGAGTGATATACGGGATTAGCCGAGAGATATGTAGCTCCAATATTGTCACACCACAATATTGGAGCTTGTGAGAGAGGAATGCAGAGTTCTTTAAGAACAGTCTGAAGCCATATTGTCTCAGTAGCAGCAGATGCTAAAGACTTATATTTTGCTTCCGTGGATGACCTGGCCACAGTTCGTTGTTTCTTCGAATTCCATGAGATCAAGTGATTGCCAAGATAAATGCAAAAGCCACCAGTGGATCGACGGTCGTCTGGACAACCTCCCCAATCAACATCGGAGTATGTTTGAAGGGTGAAACGAGACTGTTTTCTGAATAACAAGCCATCATTAATAGTACATTTGAGATACCGAAGGACTCGTTTGACAGCACTCCAATGAGATGATTTTGGAGAGTGCATTAACTGAAAAATCTTGTTGACGGCAAAGGAAATATCTGGCCTTGTGACTGAAATGTATTGTAGTCCTCGAACTATACTTTGGTACATGGTGGGATCATCAAAGTCTGGAGAGTCATACTTTGATAATTTGAGAGAAGCTGCCATGGGGGAGGAAGTTGGTTTGGCGTGGAGCATTTGACTACGTATAAGTAGACTGTGAATGTACTTGCATTGTGTGACTAGAAGACCATTTTCCATGTAATCTACCTCAAGGTCGAGAAAGTAAGACAAAGCACCCAGATCTTTGACTAGAAAGGCTCGGCCTAAATCATGAATGAGCAGATCAATAGCTGAAGATTTTGAGCTTGTAATGACTAAATCATCGACATAGATTAGGAGGTAAAGTAACACATCATTATGTTGCAGAATGAACAATGAGGGATCTGCTTTGGAAGCGTTAAAACCATATGCAAGTAACCAAGAGTTAAGTTGAGCAAACCAAGCTCTTGGTGCTTGCTTGAGACCGTATAATGCCTTATGTAGTTTGCAGACATAATGAGGATGTTGGGAGTCAATGAAACCCTGAGGTTGTTGCATGTACACCTCCTCAGTAAGCACACCATGTAAGAACGCATTTTGAATGTTTAGTTGGCGCAATGGTCATGATCGAGTGACGGTAATTGACAGTACCAAACGGATAGTAGATGGCTTTACCACAGGACTAAAGGTCTCATTGTAGTCCAGACCATGCTATTGATGATACCCCTTTGGTCAAATGTATAGCACTCTGGCTGTCACAAAACACTGTCATCTCTGTCTGCTGATGACCCAGGTCACTGATTAGCCCCTTCACCCAAATGGCCTTCTTAACAACCTCAGCTGCTGTCATGTATTCTGCCTCTGTAGTTGATAAAGCAATAGTTGATTAAAGTGTTGCTTTCCAACTAATAGTAAAATCACACAATGTGAAAATGTAGCCTGTCAATGATCTTCTCTTATCTAAATCCCCAGCATAGTCAGAATCAACAAATCCAATCACAACAGAATTGAGATCTACATCTCTATCAAATATCAAGCCCACATGCGAGGTTCCCTTCAAGTACCTCAAAATCCATTTCACGGCCTGCCAGTGAGTTCTACCAGGCTTAGCCATGTATCTGCTAACCACACTCACTGCCTGTGAAATATCTGGACGGGTACACACCATAGCATACATAATGCTACCTACAGTATTAGAGTAAGGAACATTTGCCATGGACTGTTCCTCCTCGTCTGTCTGGGGGGATAGGGAAGCTGAAAGTTTAAAATGCAACGCCAACGGCGTGCTGACAGGCTTGGAGTCAGACATTCCAAACCTGTCTAGAACCTTTTCTATATACTTTCTCTGGGATAAGTATAACTTCCCAGCTTTTCTATCCCTGTAAATATCCATTCCCAGTATTTTCTTAGCATCACCTAAATCTTTCATCTCAAACTCATCTTTAAGTTGAGTTTTCAACAAATCAACATCAATCATGCTTTTAGCAGTTATAAGCATGTCATCAACATAAAGCAATAAGTGAATGAAAGACTTATTAGGCAATTGTTTATGATATACACAACAGTCATAATTACTTCTCAAATAATCATGATCACTCATAAACAAATCAAAACGTTTATATCATTGCCTAGGTGACTGCTTCAACCCATACAAAGACCTCTTCAGTCTGCATACACGGTCTTCTTTACCTTTAACTGTGAACCCCTCTGGCTGACGCATATAGATAGTTTCTTCAAGCTCATCGTGTAAGAATGCTGTCTTCACATCTAGCTGCTGAAGCTCCAGATCATACAAAGCCGTGATGGCTAGTAAAACTCGGATTGAACTGTGCTTTACCACTGGAGAGAACACTTCATTGAAGTCGATCCCCTCTCTCTGACTGTAGCCTTTAGCAACTAGACGAGTTTTGTATCTTGCATCAGACTGGATTCCTTCTTTTCTCTTGAAAACCCATTTGCAGCCCACAACTCTGGTCTTCGCTGGTAACTTAACCAAATCCCAGGTTTGGTTCTTGTGAAGAGACTCAATCTCTTCAGTCATCGCTGAACACTACTATGAAGACTCAGTACTCTTCACAGCCTCTGAGTAATTGGAAGGCTCCTGCCCCACTATTTCTTCCGCTGTAGCGAGTGCATAACTGATCGTATCTGCATGAGCGTATCTCTGAGGTGGTCTGATCTGCCTCCTCTGTCTACCAGCAGCTATACTGTATTGCTCCTCAGCTGGTGTCTCAGTCTCTGACTCAGAATCATGCTCATCAATCATAGCATGATCCTGAGTTACTGGTGGTGTTTCCAGTGAAGCATGTAGCTCCACCTTCTTCATTGTAGACTCGAGAATCTGTTTTGTCGGACTAAGCATGGATTTCTCATCAAACACAACATCCCTGCTTATCACAAACTTGGGTGACTTGGGATTAGTACACCACAATCTATATCCCTTCACCCCAGAAGCACATCCCATAAAAATACACTTCTTTGCCCTAGGTTCTAGCTTACCATCATTTACATGAAAATAAGCAGGACAACCAAATATCTTCAGATTCAAATAATCAGTAGGTTCATCAGACCATACCTGATTAGGAGTCTTCAACTCAATAGCTGTGGCTGGAGAGCGGTTCACCAGAAAGCAGGCTGTATTGACTGCTTCCGCCCAAAAGTCCTTAGATAGACCGGCATTGGAGAGCATACTGCGTGCTCGTTCTAGGAGGGTCCGGTTCTTGCGTTCAGCCACTCCATTTTGCTGTGGAGTGTACCTGACTGTACGGTGTCTGGCAATTCTTTCGTTCTTACAGAACTCATCGAAGTCATTACCGCAAAATTCCATCCCGTTGTCAGTCCGAAGCCGTTTCACCTTCTTGCCGGTCTGATTCTCTATCAGAACTTTCCACTGCTTGAAGTTCTTGAAGACTTCACTTTTCTGTTTCAAAAAATAAACCCACACTTTTCGTGAGTAATCATTAATGAATGTAAGCAAGTAATTAGCTCCACCTTTTGATGGAACCGAAGACGGACCCCAAAGGTCAGAATGAATGTAGTCCATTGTACCTTTTGTTCTGTGGACCCCAGTAGCAAACTGAACCCTGCTCTGCTTGCCGAATACACAGTGCTCGCACAGGTCTAGCCTACCCAAATTCTGATTCCCTAACAACCCTTGCTTACTGAGGATAGACATCCCCTTCTCACTCATATGGCCCAGTCTCATGTGCCATAGACGAGTAATATCTGACTCTAATTGATCAGATACTGAAACTGCAGCTTCACCGCTGACTGTACTGCCCTGGAGGAAATAGAGACCATCTTTCAGGTCTCCCTTCATAATGATCATGGAGCCTTTGTTGACCTTCAAAGCTCCACCTTGTCCCGTGTACTTCAAACCCAAGGAATCAAGGGCTCCCATGGAGATAAGATTCTTTTTCAAGTCTGGAATGTGTCGGACATTGGTCAATGTCCTAACCATCCCATCAAACATCTTGATCTTCACAGAACCCATTCCTGCAATCTTGCAAGCAGTGTCGTTCCCCAACAAAACAGAAACACTGTTGACTGATTCATAAGACATGAACCAGTCCCTTCTAGGACACATATGGAACGTGCAAGCTGAGTCCATCACCCACTTATCACTGAACCGACTGTTTGAATCATTGATTGCAAGAACTACATCAAAGCCGTCAGATTCATCAGCAGCACTGACGGCATTAGAGGAACTCGTAGATTCCTCCTTCTTCTTCAGCTTCGTACACTCACTCTTATAGTGTCCAAACTTCTAACAGTAATAACATTTTACATTCTTCTTGTTGGATCTGGACTTTGATTTCCCCCGGGACTTGCCTCTGCCCTTCTCTGAACCCTGCTGAGTGGATCTTCCTCTGTCGGAGGTATCTTTGACAAACAAACCACTGGCCTGTGCTTCACCACCCTTATCATACTTACTCCTCAACTCCTTCGAGTTCAAAGCTGACTTCACATCTGCTAAGGAGATAGTATCTCTACCATACAGCATAGAATTTACAAAATTCTCAAAAGAGGCAGGTAATGAACACAGCACAATTAGAGCTTAATCTTCATCATCAAGCTTGATGTCAACATTTCTAAGATCCATAACAATCTTATTAAACTCATCTAGGTGTTCAGTAACTGACGAACCCTCAGTCATTTTTAGTGTATACAACCGTTGTTTTAAATACAACCGGTTTGTGAGAGACTTCTTAATGTACAAGCTCTCAAGCTTGTTCCAGAGACTCTTAGCGGTCTCCTCCTCCGCCACTTCTCTCAACACTCCATCAGACAATGATAATAGAATAGTACTATGTACCTTTTCTTCATCGTCCTTAGACGGTACAGGAGAATCTGCCGTCCTTTCCTCTAGAACTTTGAATAACCCATGCTGGCACAATAATGCCCTCATCTTCAGGCGCCACAAGTTGAAACTGTTCTGACCGTCAAATTTCTCGATTTCAAATCTTGCTGTAGCCATCCCTTCAAATATCTATAGAGCCTGAAATAGCTCTGATACTAGTTTGTTGGGAAATAGCCAAGGAAACAAACAACAAAGATATGAAATAAACCGCAGCGGATGCAACAATGAGAAATAAAACAGTAAACACAGAAAGAACACACAGATTTAAGTGGTTCAGCTCAAAATGAGCTTACATCCACTGTAGGGTTGGTTTCAAAGTTTCACTAGATCAAATGGAAATTACAGAGAGAGAATCAAAAGATTCTTACAACAGAAAACACTCACCTCACGTGTATACACTCAATCCTCACAAGTTTCACTCAGATTAGTGGAGAAATGGAGAAGAAAATGATCTAGAAGCAAACACTGTTCACTGGCGCCAAAAATCGTCTGCGTCGTTCGTCGTCTGCCGCTGCGCGAAATGGCCTCGCGATATTTATATTATGCAATCTCGCTCGAGCAAGATTTAAACTCGCTCGAGCGAGAACTTCTAGGTCAGATTCGCTCGACTAGAAATCGGACATCTGGCGCCACGTGGAATCTCGCTCGAGCGGGAGGTCGAGCGAGGGTCGAGCGAAGTCACTGCCTGATCCTCGCTCGAGCAGGAGGTCGAGCGAGGGTCGAGGGAAATCTCGGGTTGGAGCAATTCTGGAAGTCTCGAAGTCTCGCTCAAGCGAGGGTCGAGCGAGACAGGACTCGGCTTGTATTCCTAAGCTATACTCAACAGTATCCGGCCACTAGCTAGTTGCTACCTGGTTTTTTCAAGAATTAATAAACACGACCCGTTGATCTCTAGCCGCTTAATTAGTGTTCTTAAAAAAATAATTAAAGTATCTTCCTTAGCATCCCCAAAAATCCTAAAAAAGAAAAACTTGTAAACCTCGATCCTTATAATCTAAACAAATTACTCCAAATTAAAATAAGCCCGAAATAGAGTGGGTTTGGATTAATAATATTTGTTCTTTTTATGCTCTATATATATATATATATATATTTTTAATATATTTTTTATTGCTCTTGATTTTATAATTTGTCTTGTATATATATAGATTGGTTGTAGGACTCGATAAAGTAATTCTTAGAACGAGATAGATGGGCCAATATCTTTCAAATTAAATGTCATTTATAAAAAAAACAATCTTGACTTCGACCCTAATCAGTAAGGTACAATTATATTACCTGTTTGTATTCTTCTGTGAAATTCCACCACTTTTTGTTTCATATATTGTTGGAGTTTAGCTCCATAAAATCTAACACGCATAACTTATGTTTAGAAGCCCAAAAATCCCGGAAGTTGTCATGAGATGGAATATTGTTATCTGTTTCTTCGAAAATTCAAAATTGAGTCTCAAAGGGTGGGGGGCAGGGTTTCTCAATCATAGTATATCATTATACAGATAATAGTCAGAGTGATGAATTCCAAGGAGACGCCAAAAAAGAAAAAGAGAAAAAAAAGGAAAACAAATGCAATTAATCTTGTAAGAGTTAAGACCTGGCTCCATTTATAATCAACCCGAAATTAGCATGCATGGATTAAGTTGATAAAAGTTCATTGGGTCAGTAGATAATCTATGTTATTTTCCTCCTTGGTTGGCGAGCAAACATAGATGATGATGAGAAATTAGAATCCGTGTGTAATTTGGCAATGAACTCATGTATGTCATGCTCAAAATGATATGATTTTGAAGAGTCCAACGCTAGTTTATCTTCATAGATTTATCTTCATAGGGTGTTTTGAATGGCTGACCGAGTTCTCTGCTAGCTGCTAATACGCAAAAAAATCAGTTAATATTATGGCTCAGTCAGTCAAGTTCCAAATTGTTTGGTTTTTCAATTCAAAGTTCTCTTCATATACAATATACGATTATACATAGTCAGACAGAAAGGGTCCTAAGTTCCAACCAAATCCAAAAAAAGAAAAGAAAAAGAAGACAAAGAAGCAGAACAAAATGAAGAAATGTCGAGGAGGGTGGCTGCTTGTGGATTAAAGTTGAAAAGAAAAAAAATGCCACCTGATGTCTTCACTCTTATATTCTGTTGTACTTACCTCTTTCAATTCAATGGTCAAGAGATGCCTGTATAAAGATAGAACAACTTCCAGAGTCAGAAAAATACTGAGGGTATGATGACTTTCTCAAATTATTGTAATTAACTAGTAGCTCATACATTCTATTGTAAGGGGTAACAAAACCAAAAGCCTTGACAAATACTGCACAATAATGAATAGCTAACACTAGCCACTTCGACAAAATTTGTTGTTCATTGATGGCGTATATGTGTAATATAACACAAGAAAAAACATCATTCCATTATTATAGGGCCTATACATGATTGGAACACATTGCTTAGGACATGCTGAACTTCTCTGGAACCATGCTCGCTCCGCACAAGATCCACCAACAAAGGAAAGAATTGTGAAACGTACCTCCTAAAAGACTCCCTTTCCAAACCACTCAATCCCCACAATGCCGAGACGACTAAAGATATCCGGGCCCCTAATTCTTCCTTTTTCGACGAACCCAACGGAACAATGCAGTGTATTACCCGCATGTTAGCTCTTTTTTAAAAAATATTATTTAATTAGCTATATATCTATCTGGCTTTGCTTCCCTTTTAATTTGGAACTCTCTCTCTCTATATATATCTCATCGTCTTTATATAATATATATATCAAAAATGTTATTTTTTAGTTTAGTTATTCGTGTTTTTTTTTCTCTTATAATTTATTTATCCTATTTTTTAATATTTTAGATGACGGTTTGCAAAAAGTACACGCAACAATAGATTTTATCGTAAAAAATAAAAAAGAATACTATAAAAATATATTTATAGTAAAATTAATCATTTTAACTACAATTAAATTATTACAAATATTTGTTTTTGTTGCAGTGACGTAAAGCATTAATCATACATATATAGATATGAGAGAGAGTGAGAGAGAGAGTAGGGAGAGTAAATTAATTAGTCTTGGAACACACAACGCGAACACGATGCTTGACAAATTAAAGCATGCATAGAGTAGTTTTATGAATTGGACTTTGCGAATGGATCATCAAGACCGTCACCTAGCTAGCCAGCAGTAGTACAACTGTCTAGCTACTTCAATATATGATATGTTAGGTTAAAATTCATGCGTTTTTGGGGGACTACAGTATCCAGTATCCACACTTTGAGGTTGTTTCATACAATATATTCAACGTACGTCACGACAGAAATAGGAAACTAAAAGGAATAAGTAAAAAATTTCCTTGTTTTATTCACACATGACTCAGTTACGGAATTATTAGCTGGCCAGCCATCTACCGCATGCGTGCATTGGAGTAAATTAAGGACTTTGGATATTGATGCCGTACGTCGACTTAAATTGTTTTATATATATAATAAATTAAGGAGATCGATCATGGAATTAGATCATGCATGATGCATGGAGTAGTTTAAAAAGACGAATATATATGAGTTGTTTTACATAACTTCTCCAACTCCTAATTCTCTTAAGCTAAATTGAGAGACCAAACTATGCCTCCAAAGGAGACACTTACTAACGTTTTTCCTCTAAAAAATGAGAAAACTACAAGTCTACTAGTCAAAAACTCGAGAAATTAGTTCTCAAATAAGAGGTTTTTTATACAAACAATATTCAAAAAACCAAACTTAACAAACTACGCAAAATAATAATAAAAAAAGGTGGCCATCTGTGGTGGGGCATGTACACCACATGCCACATTAATAGTGAACTGACACAGGTCAAATAACGACTTAAACAACCGATGAGGAAAAACCTCCGAAAGCAAGGCACGTTTGAACTCTCGACCAAAACTGACCCTGCACATGAGAAGCACGTACTGCTCTATCTGACAAAAAACACTGGGCAACCACACGATTGACGAACGGAAAAGATTATGATGTTGTGCGTGGTAGCCTAGGGTCTTCCTCCTTCTAAGTACCTGCAAAACAAAGCTGAAACCAAAACAAAAACACAAAAAACTACCCACAAACAGAGCTAGTGGAGGAGGAAATCAGAGACCGAGCTCCAACAACCAACCCCCCGCCCCGGGGGCCGGACGACAAAGAAATCAAGAAATCTTAGAGTCAGAGATGTTTTTGCGAGAGAGAGAGAGAGAGAATGTTAGAGAATGATGTAGTTCTATTATCTTGAATCTCCCCCCTCCCCCCGCGATGGCAAAAAGATCAATCAAGAAACCTTAGGATTAGAGACGTTTTTGAGAGAGAGAGAGAGAGAGAGAGAGAGAGAGAGAATGTTAGAGAATAATGCAGGGCGGACAATAAAGAAATCAAGAAACCTTAGAGTCAGAGATGTTTTTGCGAGAGAGAGAATGTTAGAGAATAATGTAGTTTTATTATCTTGAATAATTAAGTGCTTATGTAGTGCTCTCATTTTATTATAAGATCAGATATCTGACTTTATACGAGTAGTTTTAAATGAAATGATAAGAAACATGAGCTGGTTTGAACCTATAATTAAAATATGTGTAAAGCATGAAAGAGATATGTGGTACGCATGAATAAGAATGTTCTTAATTGGAAATTAGGTATTCAATTAATATGAAACATTTTAGACTACTAGTCTCCTGATCTAAAGTTAATTTTACAGGTTTGATCTGATATTATAAAATAAGTTTCAGACTGATTGGCCTTTCAATGAATTTTGATATAAAATAGAAAGATTCTATTCATCATTTTCACACCACATATTTAATGATTTGATTTCTTTTTATTTTTTATTTTTCTTTAACATGGTGTAGTACTACTAATGATCAGAATAACTCAATTAATTTAGTAATCTAAAATTTAAAAAATACTTAAAATATATGTGATGTATAGTATAGAAGGCTGTGTGTACCTAGCAATCCTTTATGAACGATGCATGGATAGTCACCAAAAGGAGTTCTCACATGGAAATAATTCCACTTTAAAACTTAAAGAAAGTAACAAGAGAAAGGCAAAAATATATTTTAAAAAAAAAAACCATCCATTGTCATTTTATAACGAAAAATACAAACTAGAATAAATGAAGTTACTATATATTGGTAATACACATGTTGTTGCTGTTAATGTTTTTTATAAACAATTTTAAAAATTTTCTCATTGTCTAAATTAATTAAGTCATCGATCCCTATGTATAGTTCTTTGGTAATCGAAGCTGAGTACATGACTCATATCTCTACGTTCCTAAACCTCCTTCTTTAGAAGAATTAAATAAGTTATGTCTAGTATTAATCCTATTGATTCCACTAATCCTGACCTTTATGATTTTTCTTTTTCCTTCGATCTTGCTTAATTGTTGGTCTATTAATATTCATATAATATATAGATCTTCTTCGTGATGGCGTGACTGAATTTTTTCATGACGGCAAAACTCCTAATTTCCCAAAAATACATTAATAATGTTCACTACTCTTTGGGTATAATTAAGGCTAAATCTTTCCACTCTTAACTGTTGGAAAATTATTTACAACTATCTATTAGATGAAGAGAATAGTTGCTAAAGGATTCCTCTGCATTGATTAATTTTGAATACAGTGCAGTCTATTTATACGAGTGTAAATGAATAAAAAGAATTGTAAAATCCTAACAAAAAACTGTAGCGAATATATAACAAATTCAAACAAATTCCTCTACAGGTAGATTCTTTGTTATTGTTTGTATCCAGTGGCAGAGGTGCTATGGCAGAGTGAGATATGTTTGTTGTATTTCGAATGCCTGCCAACTATTTGTTGAAATGATGGAAATGAATGATTAGCTCAATATGCCCCCTCGAACCCAAAGGGGTGTCTACCACTTTGAGGTTTGATCGAAAAACAGCAAACTTGTCAGCAACCAGGGGTTTGGTTAGAATATCTGCCAACCAGGGGTTTGGTTAGAATATCTGCAAGTTGGTCTTTGGAGCTGCAAAATTGAACTTGTAATGTCTTGGATGCAACTCTGTCCCGTACAAAATGAAAATCTATAGCCATATGTTTTGTTTTGGAGTGATATACGGGATTAGTCGAGAGATATGTAGCTCCAATATTGTCACACCACAATATTGGAGCTTGTGAGAGAGGAATGCAGAGTTCTCTAAGAACAGTCTGAAGCCATATTGTCTCGGCAGCAGCATATGCTAAAGACTTATATTTTGCTTCCGTGGATGACTTGGCCACAGTTCGTTGTTTCTTCGAATTCCATGAGATCAAGTGATTGCCAAGATAAATGCAAAAGCCACCAGTGGATCGACGGTCGTCCGGACAACCTCCCCAATCAGCATCGGAGTATGTTTGAAGGGTGAAACGAGACTGTTTTCTGAATAACAAGCCATGATTAATAGTACATTTGAGATACCGAAGGACCCGTTTGACAGAACTCCAATGAGATGATTTTGGAGAGTGCATGAACTGAAAAATCTTGTTGACGGCAAAGGAAATATCTGGCCTTGTGACTAAAATGTATTGTAGTCCTCGAACTATACTTTGGTACATGGTGGGATCATCAAAGTCTGAAGAGTCATACTTTGATAATTTGAGAGAAGCTGCCATGGGGGAGGAAGTTGGTTTGGCGTGGAGCATTTGACTATGTTTAAGTAGACTGTGAATGTACTTGCATTGTGTGACTAGAAGACCATTTTCCATGTAATCTACCTCAAGGCTGAGAAAGTAAGACAAAGCACCTAGATCTTTGACCGGAAAGGCTCGGCCTAAATAATGAATGAGCAGATCAATAGCTGAAGATTTTGAACTTATAATGACTAAATCATCGACATAGATTAGGAGGTAAAGTAACACATCATTGTGTTGCAGAATGAACAATGAGGGATCTGCTTTGGAAGCATTAAAACCATATGCAAGTAACCAAGAGCTAAGTTAAGCAAACCAAGCTTTTGGTGCTTGCTTGAGACCGTATAATGCCTTATGTAGTTTCCAGACATAATGAGGATGCTGGGAGTCAATAAAACCTCGAGGTTGTTGCATGTACACCTCCTCAGTAAGCACACCATGTAAGAACGCATTTTGAATGTCTAGTTGGCGCAATGGCCATGATCGAGTGACGGTAATTGACAGTACCAAACGGATAGTAGATGGCTTTACCACAGGACTAAAGGTCTCATTATAGTCCAGACCATGCTATTGATGATACCTCTTTGCAACGAGTCGTGCTTTATGTCACTGGAAGGAGCCGTCGGCATTGGTTTTGGTTTTATAAACCCATCTGCAACCAAGAATGTTGGTCAAAGGTTTCGGAGGTACAAGACTCCATGTGCAATTTTACTGCAAGGCCTCGAGTTCTTCCGACATGGCTTCCCGCTAGGCGTTGAATTTTGCTGCTGACGAGTAACTTGAAGATTTGTCTGGTACAACTATAGTGGTAGTGAGACAAAATCAAGTCGGAAAGGGAACAATTCCATCCGTGAATTGGCGAGGACGAGAGGAATTGGTCTGGGCACGAGTGATAATAAGAGAACGAGGTGGTTGTATTGAGGGAGGAGGATTAGGAAGAAGAGGTGCAGACTGAGATGATGATGGAGAGTGAGAGACAGGGGAGGATCAAGATCGAGAGGTAGGAGAGGAAGACTTAGAACGGGTACTGGATTAGTAGAAGAAGTAATGAAACGTAGGCTTAGGCCTGGGCCAATAATGGAATTGGGGAAGATGGGTAAGGGAACGGTGTTGGATATAGTAGGGGATTTAGAGAGTGTGGGCTGAGAGTGTTTCGTAGGAAATGATGCTTCATTAAAAAGTACATCCCGGGTGATGTATAATCGATTATGGGCGGAATCAAAACATTTATACCCTTTATGTGAAGTACTATAACCTAGAAAAATGCATGAAACCGATCGGAAATTAAGTTTGTTGGAGAGATAAGGACGTATATTGGGCCAACATTCATATCCAAAAACCTTTCAAAATTTGTAATCAGGTTCAGATTTGTAAATTAGATGGTGAGGGGACTTGCTTTGTATAATGGGTGAGGGAAGGAGATTAATAAGATAAACAGTTCTTTCAAATGCATCAGCCCAAAAGGTAAACGGGGGAGATGAGTTGGCTAGTAAGGCAAGTCCGGTTTCAACAATATGTCGGTACTTCCTTTCAACAAGTCCATTTTGCTGGTGTTTATGTGGACAAGAGAAGCGATGAGTGATACCGAATTGTTTACAAATTTTAGTTAACGGTATGAATTCACCACCACCATCAGTTTGTAGAGTTAAAAGTTTAGAATTAAAGAGATCTTTAAGATAAGGGAGGAAAGTATGAAAAATATTGACAACATCTTATTTTAATTTAAGAGAAAAAAGCTAAGTGTATCTGGTATATTGATCAACAAAGGAAACATAGTATTTAAAACCGAGTCTGGAAATGTAAGGGGCCGGGCCCCATAAATCAACACAGACTAGTTCAAGAGGCCGAGAATAGTGGGCCTGCTTGGTACAAAAAGGTAGTTGATGAATCTTGGCTAGCGGACACTCTGAGCATTTGTAATCTGAGGCTTTCAAGCAGGCAGGTAAACGATTGGAATGAAGAATGTGTGAAACAAGTGTGAGGGAGGGATGGCCGAGTCTTCTATGCCACTGTTCGAAATTGGTTCTTTCGCCAAGATGAGATGAAGGAGAAGGTTGAGAAGATGAGGTAGTGGGAAAAAAATATAAGTCGTTATGTGTTGGTTCGGTGAGGAGGACAGTCCCTATTTGTTTGTCCTTGACAACAAAATGAGAAGAGTAAAACTCAAATAAACAAGAATTATCATTACAAATTTGAAGAATAGATATCAGGCTTTTAGTAATGGAAGGTACGTGAAGAATATTTCGGAAAGAATAGGATAAGGAAGCAGTGCTAGGAGAGAAAGAAGAGTCACCAAAATTTTGGATGAGGAGACCTTTGCCGTTACCAACACGAATTGTATCACCACCACTATACTGCTCAGAAGAAATACTCAAGTTAGATAGATCATTAGTTATATGATGTGTGGCAGTAGAATCCGGATACCAAGCAGAGTCAGAGAAGGATGCAGGAGCGGTGTAATTTGCTGAAAATGAGCTAGGAGCTTCAAGTTGATAGAAATGATCAAACCTCTATCTGCATTGGAGAGCAACATGGCCAGATTTGTTGCATACTTGACAGGTGGGACGCAGGGCAGTGTAGTGAGTGTTGAACCCAAGGTTTCAAGTCTCGTATTTACGTATAAATTTTGATGATAACAAATAATATTGAAAACTCAAGCTCAAGTTGTCTATGCATGAAGGGAGCTAAACACATCAAGAAATCAAGCATGAGCAAGAAAGATATCAAGTCTACAAATGAAGCTCATAGATTATTTTTGTACATCTCTTTATAAAATTAGAAATTGGATTAAGGCTCCAAATTACTCTTTTTTCTCATAAAACATCAAATTACTTTTTCCACATATGCAAGACATTTTTAAATGTCTTAGTTTTGAAAATTATGTTTTTCACATGTGCATAACACCATCAAACAAAATAATTTCGAAAATTATATTTTTTTTATAAAAACTTGATTTTATAAGATGATTGATAATCATATTTGACATGTGCATATTTTGTTTGAAAGTCTTGAAGGGAGGTGGTGTGTTTTTTTGACTAATGCAAAAGGTAGATGATTTTGTTTGAGAATCTTAAAGGGTGGTTGTGTGTTTTTTTGACAAATATAAAAGATAGATGATTTGTTTGAAAATCTTAAAGGGTGGTTGTGTGTTTTTTTGACATATGCAAAAAGAAAATGATTTGGTTTGAAAAATAAATCATGCTCATTTTATCTTGTATGAAAAGCAAAAGATTAGGTTTGATTTCTTTGAAAAATGAATGGAGTTGTCTTTGACAAATGCAAAAAGGAAATGTTTTTATTTGAATTTTTTGAAAAGTGAATAGTGCTCTTATTTGACATGGGAATCTTTTCAAATTTGAAATTGAAGACTCATTTACCTATAAATAGCTCACTTGAGTTTTGCAAAAATCATAACAAGAGCTTACACATCTATTGCTAAATTTTGCATCATTCTTTCAAAGCTCTCATTCTCTCTTTTCTAAAGTTTTGAGCCTTAATTCTTGTTCTTGTTGAGAGAGATATAGTTTGTGCTGTATTGTTCTTATTTCACTCATTGAGGAGTGTTTTCTGATAGCCTACCCACTATCAATTCTTGTATCAGTAAGAGGGTGTGTATAACCCTTGTGTGTGTAGAAGGTGTTCTACACGGGGAATAGTTAAATCACCAAGTGTGAGGTGATTGGAAGTAAGAGGGTGTGTATAACCCTTGTGTGTGTAGAAGGTGTTCTACACAGGGAATAGTTGAATCACCAAGTGTGAGGTGATTGGAAGTGTAGAGGGTGTTCTACACGGAATCTTTGGAGCGGTGCTGCTCAAATGTGTAATAGGTTTCTATCTCCACCTAAAGGAGATTGAATAGTGGATTTGGGAATCCTCAAGGGGTAGCTTGAGGCGAGGACGTAGGCAGTGGGGCTGAACCTCGTAAAAATACTGAGTTTGCTTTCTCTTACCCTACTCTTTATATTTCCTACTGCTTTATATTTTGGTTATATTTTATATTGTATATTTAGTTTATAAGTATTAATTTTTTAATATAACCCAATTCACCCCCCCTCTTGTGTTAGTCATCTGGGCAACAAGTGGTATCAGAGCTAGAGCTCTATTATAAGATTAACTATCTTTTGAGTTAAGATCTTATGGCTAACATTGCAGCTTCATTTGGTGAAGGTCAATCTAGCAGTCGACCTCCACTCTTTTGTGGAGACAATTACTCATTCTGGAAAGTTAGAATGAGAATATTCCTTCAGGCTCAAGGTCGAGAAATCTGGAAATGTATTGTAAATGGACCTTATATTCCAACAAAAGTAGTTGATGGAGTAAAGGTCAAAAAGGAAGAAGAAGAGTTTAATCGTGAAGACGATAGACGTTATACTTTGAATTTAACTGCTATGAATTTATTATATAATGCTCTCAATGGTAATGAATTTAATAGAGTAATGACTTGTGCTACAGCAAAGGAAATTTGGGATAACTTGGAAGTTACTTATAAAGGAATTTCTCAAGTCAAGGAATCAAAAATTTATATTCTTACTCATGAATATGAAATGTTTAAGATGAATGATGATGAATCTATTTCTAGTATGTACACTCGTTTTACTAACATCATAAATAGCTTGACAGCTCTTGGCAAAGTTTATTCTAAAGTGGAGATAGTAAGAAAAATTCTCAACTCTCTACCAAAACGTTGGGAATCAAAAGTGACAGCGATTCTTGAAGCTAGAGACCTCAAGAAGCTCGAAGTGAATGAACTCATCGGGTCACTTATCACCCATGAGTACACATTGAAAAGAGGAGAAGAAGAAGGAAAGTCAAAGAAGAGCTTGGCACTTAAAGCTGTTCCACATGAAAGTGAAAGTGATGAAGATGAGGAAAATGACGACAAAGATGAAGAAGTTGCGATGATAACAAGAAGAATTCAGAGGTTCTTAAAGAAAAATAAAACTCCTCCAAGGAAATCCTTCAATAAGTTTTCCAAGAAAGATTCAGGTAAAAATGACACTTTAATTTGTTATAAATGCAATAAACCCGGTCATATCAAGCCAGATTGTCCTCTGCTAAAGAAAGATCGAAACAAAGGCAAAAAAGCAATGAAAGCTACGTGGAATGATGATTCAAGTAGCTCAGATAGTGAAGCAAGCAATGGAGAATCAAGAAATCTTTGTCTTATGGCTAAAGATGACATTGAGGTAACAAATTTTGATAATATTGAAGATCCTTCATATGAAGAATTGTAAAATATTTTAGAAGAAGTATATGAGGAATTTGAAAAATTGGGTATCAAGTATACTGTTTTGAAAAAGAAAAATTCTTCTTTAACAAACGAAATTGATATTTTAAGAAAAGAAAATATTGTTTTGAAAGATGAAAATTTTGAGTTGAAGAAAAAGAAAACTGATTTAGAAAATATTATTGAAAACTTTACGAATGGAAAAAGAAATTTTGAAAAACTTCTTGGTAGTCAAAGATGTGTTTTTGATAAGGCAGGCTTGGGATATATGCCAAAACAAAAATACAAACCTTATAAAAACTTCTTTGATAATTCTTCTACATCAAAGTCCAATATTCAAAATTCTTTTCATAAAAATAATTTTGTTAAAAAAAGATACTATTATAATCACTCAAGTTCTTCATATATGTCACATGCTATTTGCAATTTTTGTAATAGAAATGGTCATAATTATTTTGCTTGTCCTATTAGAAGAAAACATACAATGACTATTAGGGCCATATGGGTATCTAAAAATCTTATTTCTTCTAATACTAATAAATAAAGGACCCAAAGAACTTGGGTACCAGGAATTGTTTTTAATTGCTTTTGTAGGTATGCATGAAGTATTCTACAGGTAAAAATAAATAATTTTTAGATAACGGATGCTCAAGATACGTGACAGAAGACAAAACTAAATTCATTGACTTCACTTCTAAAGAAAAAGGATGTGTGATATTTGGAGACAATTCAAAAGGGAAGATCATGGAAATAGAAGGAAAGATCATCAAGACTTAGTACAAGATGCAACCAAATAGTGGAAACATGTGAAAGATCATCCAGCGGAATAAATTCTAGGAGAACCTTCACGAGATGTAAGTACTCGATCATCTTTTAGAAATATTTGCAATCATACTGCTTTTCTATCTTAGATTGAACCTAAAAATATTGATGAAGCACTTCTTGATGAATCTTAGATTCTAGCTATGTAAGAAGAGCTTAATCAATTTGAAAGAAATGATGTTTGAACACTTGTTCCTAAACCCAAAAATCATACTATTATTGGAACAAAATGGGTTTTTAGAAACAAGAAACATGAGTCCGGAGTCATTACTAGAAATGAGGCTCGACTAGTGGTCCAAGGTTTCAATCAAGAAGAATGAATCAATTATGATGAGACATATGCATCAGTCGCAAGATTAGAAGCTATTCGAATGCTACTTACATATGCTTGTTATAAAGACTTCAAACTTTGTCAAATGGATGTTAAAAGTGCTTTCTCAAACGGTTTTATAAATGAAGAAGTATATGCTGAGCAACCTCCAGGTTTTGAAAATCATATTTCTCTAAATCATGTTTTCAAACTCACAAAAGTACTATTTGGACTCAAACAAGCTCCTAAAGCGCGGTACGAGAGATTCAGTAGTTTCTTGATTGAAAAAGGCTTTTTAAGAGGAAAAATTGATACAACTCTTTTCATTATATACGAAAATGATGATATTCTTTTGATTCAAATTTATGTTGATGATATAATATTCGGTGCTACTAATGAAAATATGTGCCAAGTTTTTGCTAAGACTATGCAGGAAGAATTTGAAATGAGCATGATGGGAGAGCTTATATTCTTTCTCGGATTGCAAATTAAGCAAGCAAAAAGTGGGATATTCATCAATCAAAATATATTAAAAAATTGCTGAAGAAGTTTGGGATGGAAGGTGCTAAGGATACTGAAACACCAATGAGCTCATCCACTAAACTTGATAAAGATGAATCCGGTAAACTAGTTGATTCGAAGGTATATCGAGGTATGATTGGTAGCTTATTATATTTGACAACCGGTAGACCAGATATTATGTTTAGTGTATGTTTATGTGCACGTTTTCAATCATTTCCAAAATAATCTCATTTGATTGCAGTCAAGCGGATTTTTAGATATTTTGCCAATACCATTGACTTAGAGTTATGGTATCCTAAACACATTATTTCGATCTTATTAGTTATTCAGGTACCGATTATACTGGTTCTTTGAAATAAGATATCATTTTTTTGAGATCATGTGCAGAAAAGGCGATATAGTACTGGAGTTCACAAACACACACGATCAGTTAGCAAATATATTCACAAAACCCTTACCAGAAGATAGATTATTTATGATTAGAAGAGAAATAGGTATGATGCATGTTATGAATATCTCTTGAAAGATAGATCAGAGTTCATAAAAATAGAGAGATATTTTTTTAAATACTTTTACATAAACTTGAGGTTCTTAGCCTCATGTTTGAGACGCTCATTCTCTTCATACAATATCATGTCATCCCTATCCATGGGAACTGGCAAGCGGAATGAAGAATCCAATAGAGATTTCAACTTTTTATTCTTCTGCCGAAGGATTCCTTCCCTTGTGTGAGACTCTTGAACAATTCGTTGAAGTACAACAATTTGTTCTTTAAGCTTTTCAACCTCATGATTTTTGACTTGTAGCCGCTGGGAAAAAGCGACAATAGAGGATGAGTAGCGAGTCCCAAGACTCACCAAGTCGTAGATAGCATCGGAGTCTGGCTTATTAGCCAAACTATTGTTCTCTTGCTGTAACATGGCGCCAATGGTAGCTGCAGAAAGGACATGAGATTGAGATGTAGAATACCTCATGGATGCATCTAGAGGAATGTTAGAAGAATGCGCCATTGAGAAAAGAATTGAAAACTTAAAGCGAGAATATTGAAGGAAAGCAGATGAGAATAAAATTTGATGCAAATCGGATGAACTTTAAAAATTCATTTTATAGAGATAGCATAAAGAACAAGACAAACTATTGTCTCTTCAAATCTTATTAGTCAAAAGAAATATAAGATATGCTGGACACACATTGTCAAAAGTTTTCTTACTAGAAAAACGGTTCTCTGCTCCTATCATGGCATTGACGGCCTTAGGAGAGAAGATTGATGGTTGATGCGTCAAGGGTTCCTGATTCAAGTCTGGAACATTAGTGGAAGAGAATTGTTCGGCCATTCTATCGTTATGGAGAAACAGAATTTAGGTCAAGAAGCAATTTTTTTTGGTATCCGATAGGTGAAAATGATTTTTTTATAGAAACTCAGAGCCTTCAAATCCGTTTGTCAACAACATCAGGCGATTGATCTGCTTTCGCACCGACTACTAGAGTTAGGCCTCCAACCTTTACAGGTTTTATCAGATACGCGTGGCTCCGCACCGAACTGTCAGAGTTAGACTTCCAACATTTGCAGGTTTTGTCGGACATGCATAGCTCTGCACCGCATTGCCAGAGCTAGGCTTGCAGCTTTTGCTGTCTTTGTCGGACACGGATAATTTTAATTATTCAACTTCAAATCTCTGGAATATCTAATTCGTCAATAACATCAAGCGGATTTAAATCTTCTTCCGCACCGAGATGATAAAATTCGGCTTCAACTTTTGCAGGTTTTGTCGGGCACGGGTGGTTCCAACTTCTACTCTCTAAAACACCGTTTTATTTGATTATTGCTTATTACAAAAAAAAAAAAATCTTATTGAAACCAATTACAGTTCCTTTTTAATGATGCCAAAAGGGGGAGAAGTCTTATACTAGTATTATACAAGTCTTATACTAGTATTATACTACCCTGTTATATATGCTAGAATCATGTTTATATTTTTCTTGAAATACTAACGCATATTTTCAGGGGGAGCTTAAGTATTACTGCAGGTCGCAGATTTCTACTAAGTATTTGTCATCATCAAAAAGGGGGAGATTGTTGAACCCAAGGTTTCAAGTCTCGTATTTACGTATAAATTTTGATGATAACAAATAATATTGAAAACTCAAGCTCAAGTTGTCTATGCATGAAGGGAGCTAAACACATCAAGAAATCAAGCATGAGCAAGAAAGATATCAAGTCTACAAATGAAGCTCATAGATTATTTTTGTACATCTCTTGATAAAATTAGAAATTGGATTAAGGCTCCAAATTACTCTTTTTTCTCATAAAACATCAAATTACTTTTTCCACATATGCAAGACATTTTTAAATGTCTTAGTTTTGAAAATTATGTTTTTCACATGTGCATAACACCATCAAACAAAATAATTTCGAAAATTATATTTTTTTATAAAAACTTGATTTTATAAGATGATTGATAATCATATTTGACATGTGCATATTTTGTTTGAAAGTCTTGAAGGGAGGTGGTGTGTTTTTTTGACTAATGCAAAAGGTAGATGATTTTGTTTGAGAATCTTAAAGGGTGGTTGTGTGTTTTTTTGACAAATATAAAAGATAGATGATTTGTTTGAAAATCTTAAAGGGTGGTTGTGTGTTTTTTTGACATATGCAAAAAGAAGATGATTTGGTTTGAAAAATAAATCATGCTCATTTTGTCTTGTATGAAAAGCAAAAGATTAGGTTTGATTTCTTTGAAAAATGAATGGAGTTGTCTTTGACAAATGCAAAAAGGAAATGTTTTTATTTGAATTTTTTGAAAAGTGAATAGTGCTCTTATTTGACATGGGAATCTTTTCAAATTTGAAATTGAAGACTCATTTACCTATAAATAGCTCACTTGAGTTTTGCAAAAATCATAACAAGAGCTTACACATCTATTGCTAAATTTTGCATCATTCTTTCAAAGCTCTCATTCTCTCTTTTCTAAAGTTTTGAGCCTTAATTCTTGTTCTTGTTGAGAGAGATATAGTTTGTGCTGTATTGTTCTTATTTCACTCATTGAGGAGTGTTTTCTGATAGCCTACCCACTATCAATTCTTGTATCAGTAAGAGGGTGTGTATAACCCTTGTGTGTGTAGAAGGTGTTCTACACGGGGAATAGTTAAATCACCAAGTGTGAGGTGATTGGAAGTAAGAGGGTGTGTATAACCCTTGTGTGTATAGAAGGTGTTCTACACAGGGAATAGTTGAATCACCAAGTGTGAGGTGATTGGAAGTGTAGAAGGTGTTCTACACGGAATCTTTGGAGCGGTGCTGCTCAAAGGTGTAATAGGTTTCTATCTCCACCTAAAGGAAATTGAATAGTGGATTTGGGAATCCTCAAGGGGTAGCTTGAGGCGAGGACGTAGGCAGTGGGGCTGAACCTCGTAAAAATACCGAGTTTGCTTTCTCTTACCCTACTCTTTATATTTCCTACTGCTTTATATTTTGGTTATATTTTATATTGTATATTTAGTTTATAAGTATTAATTTTTTAATATAACTCAATTCACCCCCCCTCTTGTGTTAGTCATCTAGGCAACAGTGAGGGGCAGGTTGAGTGGATGAATTTGAGCTGCCACCACGAGAGGAGTAGTGAGATCTGCCACGACCACGTCCTTGACGACCACGCCAACTGCCACAGCCACGGCCACATTGGTCACGTCCACTGGATGCACTGAAGTGAGCGGTTGGCTCAATAGAGACGATGGGGCTCCGATTAAGGTGAGAGGTGCGGGCTTCATTTATGAGAAGAAGCTAAAATAATTCATGAGAAGTGAGAGGCTCGATTCAAGCTGTGACTAAGGTAATGAAAGATTCATAAGCTGGCCCAAGGCCATTTAACAGATAAGTAACAATCACTTAATCCTGTAAAGGACTTCCAGCAGCAGCAAGGGAATCGGCGAGAGAACGCACTTTCCCGAAGTATTCAGAAATGGATTGGTCTCCACGGTTCAAATTTGTGAGTTGGAAGCGGATTTAGAATTCTTTGGCTTGGGAGTGGGACGCAAACATGGAGGCTAAAATGACCCAGAGGTCACGGGCAGTGGCAGAGGAGAGCACATGCCCAATAATGAAATCGGAAAGAGATGAAAAAAGGATGCTAAGCACAAGTTGGTCTGTGCGACGCCAGGAAAGAAAAAGGGGATTGAGTTTAGGAACACCAGTGGAGATACTGAAAAGAGTTTCTGGAGGCTTAGGTATGGAACCATCGACGTAGCCAAGAAGATCCTAACCATAGAGATAGGCGAAAATCTGAACTTTCCAGAGCAAATAGTTGTCGGTGGTGAGCTTTATGGAGACAATATGGGAAAATGAAGATAAAGATGGAGAGGGAGAAGAAGATGAAGAAGAGTAAGGAGGAGAAGGAGGTGGGGATTCAGAGGCCATGAATCAGGACGGAGGTCAATGAGCTCTCGATACCATATTAAAAGAAGAGAATAGTTGCTAAAGGATTCCTCTGCATTGATTAATTTCGTATACAATGTAGTCTATTTATACAATTGTAAATAAATAAAAAGAATTGTAAAATCCTAACAGAAAACTGTAGAGAATATATAATAAATTCTAACAAATTCTTCTACAAATTCTTCTATAGTTGTTGTATTCCTGATGCCTGCCAACTGTTCGTTGAAATGCTGGAAAGGAATGTTTAGCTCAATACTATTTGCCTATTAATCATCAGGAAAGCCAATGAAAAATTAAATAGGCCGGAATGCACTCTAAATCTTTGCAAGCATGATAACTAAGCAGGGAACGGTTCGTTGGCCCAAAAAGAGTGTCAATATCTCTTAACATCAACATTCTTCTTAAAGACGTGTAATTCTTAACCATGCTCTCCTTTAGGATCGAGATATTCTACATTTTTTTTTTCGAAGAGTCGGTAGCCACTCGTCTCGTGATCCCGTGCCAAATTTATTGATAAACTCTTACCAAAAGCAAAGGAAAACTGTGATTACAAAACAAACATTTGGGAGCTTTACAAAAAGGAAAGAAAAAAAACCAGCTTTCTATATAACAAAATGAAATACATTTTGATATTTGAATGATAAAAATATGTACTGATCGAAAAGACACGATACCGAGTCTTTCTATCCTACCTATATATATCGCTACTATTTTTATATTTCTTTTATTTCTATTATATTAATTAATTTTTTTTACTCATCATCCCTACACCAAATATTTATAAAAAATAAAAAATAAAAATAAAAATAAAAGATAAAAATAAAAATAGATCATGTATGGTATAGGAATGGTAATCCTTCAAGTACTTTGGGGGTATTTATAATCCACTCATTGCATGCTAGCTAGCTAGCTGCATTATATGCATCAATAATTATTTTTCATGTTGTACGTGTATCGTGGTAAACACATGGTATTCATGTACCGAAAAAGACATGATCATCACATTTAGCCATATATCTAACGAAATGATAAAAATATGTACTAAAACAGACATGATCATCACATGAATTATTGTAGTTATACGTATAGTATTTCTTAAAGTCCTAATTCTATCCTTCCTATATCACATATTATTTTTATATTTATTATTTTTTAATTTAATTAATTAATTTCTTTTACTCATCATCCTTACACTATATATTTATTAAAACAATGAAAATAAAACAAAATAAAAGTAGATCATGTGTGGTATATAAGAATAATAATGAATAGAATTATTCCGTTTGGTAATACGTACTTCAAGTTGGGGGTATCCGGCCACTAGCTAGTTGCTACCTGGTTTTTTCAAGAATTAATTAACACGACCCGTTGATCTCTAGCAGCTTAATTAGTGTTCTTAAAAAAATAAATAAAGTATCTTCCTTAGCATCCCCAAAAATCCTAAAAAAGAAAAACTTGTAAACCTCGATCCTTATAATCTAAACAAATCACTCCAAATTAAAATAAGCCCGAAATAGAGTGGGTTTGGATTAATAATATTCATTCTTTTTATGCTCTATATATATATTTTTTAATATATTTTTTATTGCTCTTGATTTTATAATTTGTCTTGTATATATATAGATTGGTTGTAGGACTCGATAAATTAATTCTTAGAACGAGATAGATAGGCCAATATCTTTCAAATTAAATGTCATTTATACAAAAAAACAATCTTGACTTCGTCCCTCCTCATTAAGGTACAATTATATTACTTATTTGTATTTTTTCTGTGAAATACCACCACTTTTTGTTGCATTATATGTTATTGGAATTTAGCTTCAAAAAATCCAACACGCATAACTTATGTTTAGAAGCCCGAAATTTGTTATGAGGTGGCTGCATATTGTTATCAGTTTCTTCCAAAAAATTCAAGTTTGAGTCTTAAAGGGTCATGGGCAGGGTTTCATCTATGTTCTATGCAAACAGTACAAGCCAGCTGAACTTTAAAAAAGTATTATTGAAGTGTTATATATTTTGAATGAAAACGATACCCTTATTATTTATCTATAAATCATTTATTACTTTTTTAAGTTTTTATATTTTTAAAATTTGTTCTTTTACTTAATAATTAAGGAAGTTATATATATATATATTTTTTAAATTAATAATTAATAAGAATGTTAAAAAAATACTTAAAAGAAAATCATAAAAGAATAAAAAAATATAAAATATATAGTAAACAATGAGTAATTAGATTGTAACGATATCAATTCCCATTTTGAATCGATCATAGACTTGTTCAATCATAATATTATATACAGTTAAATCTTTAGAGTAATGAATTCCGAGGAGCTAGACGCCATATAAAAAAGGAAAACAAATGCAATTAATCTTGTTAAAGCCATAAAAATTGGCCAATAAGACGAGGCAGAAGAAAGAATTATTCTCAGTTCATTAGTACGAGTTGGACTTCGTTCGATGCTATTTGGGGCCTCCGGCGAGACTCCGATGCGGCTGTACATACATAGATAGCAAATAAATAAATAGAGATAGACGTGATATTTACGTACATAATTCAGCGTAAAGCCTGCATTCATAAGGGTTAAGGGAGAGAGAATCCACTATAATAAATATTTTTACAATCTCATGGATTTGTGTATAAGAAAAATATACATAAATCTACTAATTTAAGCTCTCGGGTCCCTCTGAGAAGGCTAAAAAAGTGATGCCGGTTTGTAGACAGTGAGTTGGTCTGAGAGCCCGTCTTTATCATCTGATCATTGTTTTTATATAAGCCCCTAAATTGCGTGTGTTAATCAGTTTATTCTCCTTTCATTCATTTCTTTTCTTTGTTCGCGAGTCCATGTGCCTAATAATTATTGATTTTGACTCATGCCCTTGCCACTTTACACTTTCAGGTTTGTCTATACTTTCCTTCTTGTCCCATCATATCTAACTTTACTTTTGTCATCTAGTACACTATAAAATAGGCCTAGCCCATGCTTGACAAATTCCCCCTCACAAATTTTATGAGAGCTGAGACCACATTTATAATAAATTAATTTTTAACTAGAAAGTGTGCATGGATTAAGTCGATAATGCTCGTTGGGTCGGTAGATAATCTATGTTATTTTCCTCATTGATTGGTGGGCAAACGAAGATTATGAGAATGTGTGTGAATTGACAATGAACTCATTTATATTATGCTCAAAATTATATGGTTTTGAGGAGTTCCAAGGGCTAATTAGAATATCTTCATGGATTTGTCTCTATCTCTCTCCTGTCCTAAACCGTGTGATACAAAATAGTGGTATTTTGCGTAGAGAAATGCTAAATGGTTCTATCATTTTGCAGTCTCATTTTCATGATCACTTCTTTATATTTTTTTTTTTAATAATTGAAAGAGTGACTACTGTTGAAAACAATAATGCAGAAGGGGGGAGCGACAAATGAATGACTCCCTCTCCAACATTGCCACGTGATCCTGTCTCTCCCACTAACGACTTTTTTTATGTGTACAGTAATTTTGTACAATAATTTATACTTATAAATACAAATATTTTCGATCTATTATGTACAAGTGAACAGAGAGCAGAAAAACGAAAGAAAAGAAAAGAAAGAAAGAGGAGAGAAATGAAGAAAGAAAATAAAGAGAGAAAATTATGTTCTTGAGAAAATAAAAATTTTAAATATTTTCTCATATAAATTCTCTTGCAATAGTAATTTTTCTTTTAATTTTATAACAATTAGTAGTAAATTTGTCTTCTTCTTTTTTTAGTTTTTTTGAATTGAGAAATGCTAAGGATCTTCCGATAATGGGTTCCGATGATGGGTTTTGACAATTTTTTTATTGTTATTTAATGATTAAGAAAATGTTTTTTAATCAATGATGTTAGAACTTTTTTTGAATGTTTAAAATGAATATAAATACATGAAGAAAGGAAAAAGAGAGAGAAAAAAAGGAGGCAACTGCACTTGTCGGGAGAAGTGGCTGTAGTGTCATGCACTCTTTTGAATTACAGCATGATATATTATAAACAAAATATACTGATAGAGCTTACAAAAAAATAAACAATAATCAATCAATCAACATAGTAGAAGAAACAAACAATCCTCTCTCGCTCCAAAAAAAAAAAAAAAATCCTCTCTCTCTTCTAACATTTCCTCTTTCCTCTGCGATAAATCAATCCAGGGCAAATATATATATATATTTATATGTGTGTGTATATGCGTGTGTGTACGTGTATGTATAATATCGTGATAAACACATGATACTGTGTGTAGCTAGAATTAATGTTAGGTAAGGGTCCACCACTCACCCTTACACCCAAATTTTGAGCAAAATGAAATACATTTTGAAATAACATTCTACTATTATTGGCATGTTTTTAACTTTTCTTTATTTTTTGGCAAATTTAATTCAAGAAAATTGAATAAAAAAGTCTCAAGGTCCAAACTTTTTTTTAATCGTTTCTACTTAAAGGTATGGTTTATCCAAGCATGAGTACAAAAAGATCTCATCCAAATTCAAAGTATGTCAATAAAAAAAAAATTAATAAACACTAAAACCTGAAAGATATTCGAGTTGGTTTTCTCAAAAATTAATAAACACCTAATATCTAGCTTAGTCCCTCTTAAAAAATAATTAAAATATCTTAATTGGCATCCCAAAAAAAACTTGTAAACCTCCTTATAATCTTATAAAATTACGTCAAATAAAATAAGCCCAAAATAAGTGCGTTTGGATTCGTGTTTGTTCTTTTAATTAAGCTGAAAACCTTTTTTATATTTTGATTGCTCTTGATTTTATGATTTGTCTTGTATTTAGATTGGTTGTAGGAGTTGATAAAATTCTTAGAACGAGATAGATAGGGCAATATCTTTCAAAATGTCATTTATAAAAAAACAATCTTGACTTCGACCCTAATCAGTAAGGTACAATTATATTACTTGTTTGTATTTTTCTGTGAAATTCCACCACTTTTTGTTTCATATATTGTTGGAGTTTAGCTCCATAAAAAATCTAACACGCATAACTTATGTTTAGAAGCCCAAAAATCCCGGAAGTTGTCATGAGATGGAATATTGTTATCAGTTTCTTCCAAAATTCAAATTTGAGTCTCAAAGGGTGGGGGGCAGGGTTTCTCAATCATAGTATATCATTATACAGATAATAGTCAGAGTGATGAATTCCAAGGAGACGCCAAAAAAGAAAAAACAGAAAAAAAAACAAAAAAACAAATGCAATTAATCTTGTAAGAGTTAAGACCTGGCTTCATTTATAATCAACCAGAAATTAGCATGCATGGATTAAGTTGATAAAAGTTCATTGGGTCAGTAGATAATCTATGTTATTTTCCTCCTTGGTTGGCGAGTAAACATAGATGATGATGAGAAATTAGAATCCGTGTGTAATTTGGCAATGAACTCATGTATATCATGCTCAAAATGATATGATTTTGAAGAGTCCAAAGGCTAGTTTATCTTCATAGATTTGTCTGTCTGTCCCCTGTCCTAAACCGTGTGATACAAAATAGTGGTATATATTATTTATTTAAAAAAAATTTAAATATACAATTATACATAGTCAGACAGAAAGGGTCCTAAGTTCCAACCAAATCCAATAAAAGAAAAGAAAAAGAAGAAGAAGAAGAAGACAAAGAAGCTAAACAAAATGAAGAAATGTCGAGGAGGGTGGCTGCTTGTGGATTAAAGTTAGAAAGAAAAAAAAATGTCACCTGATGTCTTCACTCTTATATTCTGTTGTACTTACCTCTTTCAATTCAATGGTCAAGAAATGGGATAGATTCGCCTCCTCTTAGATTACTAGTCCTATCTTAGATTATTAGTCCTACAGCTCTGGATCTAGCTGGAATAATTCAATTATTACTAGTATTTACTCAAACATCTGAGGTAGAAACTGAGTTTTTTTTTTTTCCCAATGTTCTGAAAAGAAGATGAAAGGTAAGGTCTTTAATAAGAGTAGACGAAAAGCTGAGAAACCAAAAAGATTATATGATATGAAAGGAAATGTTTTTTCCTCCCGGCAAGAGAGGAAAGTTGAGAAATCAAATGCTTTTTTTAAATAAAAGAATAAATAAATAATAATAAAATAATTTGTTCACGAGACTCAATCTCTTGTAAAGACATTGCTTCTAAAGGTGTTCAAGCAGGTTCCGGATCGGTTTGGACTCCAACCCGGATTCAACCGGGTTGAAAACCGAGTTGTACCCAGGTTGAAATCCAGGTTAAATCCAGAAATCCGGTTTTTGGATTTCAAACCTTTTTTTTTTATTTATAAAATCGGTATTATTACTTTTTTTCTGAGAAATTTATTCTATTTTATTATCAACAAATTTCTAAACAAAAAAGTAATAATACAAACTAAAAAAAAAAGTTTAAAATCTGGAAACCGGATTTCCGAGTTCAACCCAAATTTCAACCTGGAGTTTAATTCGGGTGAATCCGGGTTGGAATTGAAACTGCTTTTAATATGAGTTCCGGATCTAGTTTAATATGGATTGAAAATCGAAACCGAGTATCCAGATATCCAGGTTTCGGACCGGACCGGAAAAAAAAAAAAAAAAAAAAAAAAAAAAGGTCCAGATGAACACCCCTAATTGCTTCAACTTTTTATACTGATATTAAAATAATAGTAATTAATATTATTAAGGTATTTGCTAGTTTTATTTCCATCCTTAAACTTGGCTGTAGTTTTGTCATCTCAGCATTTATTTTAGAATATTACTATATTCACAAAAGAATTACATAAAAGTAATCTTATAAACTATGTGGCTTTATCTTATTTATAATATTTGCTTTATAATTAAACTAACTTTACAATAATTTCACATCAATTTATAAAATTATATTTCTATAATCACTTTATGATTAAAATATTTCCCTTTATTTTAATCTGGTAATGTTGAGTCCCACGCGTACCACTCATGCTGATGCCCATAGGGCCATGGATTGTTGTGATGGCTTATTCACCGGGGCATGTGAAATATAGCTCAAGTTTATGAGTCGAGAATTTAATTACCATCAGGCACTGAATTTGATAATGATGCATTAATCATTTGCAAAAGCTCTAAATCATCATGTCAACCTGACTTGTTATGTAAGCATTGGTGGAGCTGAGCATTATTTTACCTGCCAGAGAAATTCAATACAATAATAATACACATGTTATCTCCATCATTCCTTCCATATTCTTATTGAATCTCCCAGCTCGCAAAAGGGAAGGGCGGGGCCGCGGGGGGATTTAGCAAAAAATAGAAAAAAGAATAAAAAAATATCTAAGCAGCATAAATTAAAAGGAGAGAGATGCCTGTATAAAGATAGAACAACTTCCAGAGTCAGAAAAATACTGAGGGTATGATGACTTTCTCAAATTATTGTAATTAACAAGTAGCTCATACATTCTATTCTAAGGGGTAACAAAACCAAAAGCCTTGACAAATACTGCACAATAATGAATAGCTAACACTAGCCACTTCGACAAAATTTGTTGTTCATTGATGGCGTATACGTGTAATATATCACAAGAAAAAACATCATTCCATTATTATAGGGCCTATACATGATTGGAACACATTGCTTAGGACATACTGAACTTCTCTGGAACCATGCTCGCTCCGTACAAGATCCACCAACAAAGGAAAGAAGTGTGAAACGTACCTCCTAAAAGACTCCCTTTCCAAACCACTCAATCCCCACAATGCCGAGACGACTAAGGATGTCCGGGCCCCTAATTCTTCCTTTTTCGACGAACCCAACGGAACAATGCAGTGTATTACCCGCATGTTTCCTGAGTTCAACTGGGCTGAGTGAGAGCCAGTACAGTTTAGGTATATCTGCAATATCTCTTGACATACTGCCACAAGTTCTGCTTCAATATTCATCTCCTCAGACAAAGAAGGATTATCTGCTAGTAACTTTTGGAGGAAATTGAGGTGATTCTGGTAAGACTCATTTTCAAAATGAACCAGGGGTGGTTCAGATAGCTCCAGAATAGAGCACACTATAGGCAGCTTTTTCTGCAGAATTTCGTCGGAGTTAAGCTGATGGGCATGCGATGAAATAAAAGAAAAGATTTCTCGAAGGATCACAATGTTGTCCGCTGATAAGGATTTTAGGTGAATTTTATAAAGATCACTCACAACCTGAAATAAGAAGATTTCAAGATATCAGAATGCCACATTTCAACTTCAGGGACAAATACACCGGAATATTGTCATCTCAAGGAAAAAGTAACAGGATGGTTCGTAAGCAAAACTTTCAGCATAAAAATTGTCAAGCTAATACGACATGTGATGAAGATATAACTTACCACAAATGGACCATCATGTTAAAACTACAACGTGTAATATGTGCATGTGTGCTCATACACTGATCAGATCATGACGACGACACAGACGTGTATCTGTGTATGTAAGTGAAACCATCTTTATGGGTGTAAATGCATGCAGAAATGCACGCAGAAATGCATAGAGATCAGAGAGGAACCTGTACTATGAGTAGCTGCATAGCTATATGACTCTTCATCCTTGAAACCACATACTGCACTGTTTGCAGGTTACCATCCTCAAGATCATCATTTGTCAACATGTGATCAGAAGATGTTTCAAAATCAGCATGAGAATGGGCATTGTCGGGCACCATGATGTTATCCATGGATCTCAAGACATTCATAAACGCAGGCACGGTTGATGTGGCTGCTTCTTTCAAAGCCATAAAAATCTCTCTCCATTCATTTTGCGTAAGCCTGCTTCCCAAATCACTAGCCAAACGCATCAAAGCAGCAACCCCAGTACTAGCAGGACCTTGAACAGCATTTCTTATAAATCCTGTAAGTACGGATACCACACCTGGTAGTTGAGACCTCACTACATCGAAAAAACTGACTAAAAGTTCCACTAGACATTGCGCTGCCACAGCAGAAGTTTCAGAGTCCCATGTACTTCCTTCGCGATGAGGAGATCTTGATGCCGGTGAAGACTCCTCATCCTCAATTTGCATCTCTCTATTGTCAGAAACACATCTAAATATGGGGAAAACCACAGAATTGAAGATACCAGTCCAAAATTGGTGTGAAAAAAGATGACCATGATCCCCCAGAATGTTAAAAAGCACTTCCAAAGAACTCTTTCTAATTGCTGATCTTGGGTCGGATGTTAGTTTTGACAACCCTGAAACAAGAAAGGTAAATGTGCATCGGTCTTCATACAATAGAAGATTAAATGTGCAGTAGGAAGATGCAGGGATAGGAGTTTTCTAACTACTGTTCAGTCTGCAACAAAATTACTCTTTTGCTTGGCATCGAGAGACCAAGCCAGGAACGTAGAGAGAGAGAGGCAGAGAGAGAGCCAGGGGGTGGCAGGTTTGACCAAATGGCCAAGGGTGATTGGTAGAAAACATAAACTCAGCATGATATTAATAAGTATGGCTCATGTACACATCAAAGCCCAAAATGGACTTGGTTGGATAATTGTTAATTGTAACTATAAAAAGTGTAAATATATATAAAACCATATATCAGTTTCACTTTATCAAAGGTTGGGTTCTGCCATCATGCCGGATTAGCAGTTGTAGCATTTTTTGGGAACCAATTCTGAAGCAAGTTACCTGTTAGCAAAGGGACCCAAAAGGATGTGTGATCATCTTTATCAATACAAGTTGATATATCTGAAGCATCCACATGTCCAACTGGGTTGGAACAATCAGCCTTGCTCTTCTCATTGCAAACAAGTCCTCCCTCGGCAAGCTTCACAGCACAGAAACGAAGGAATGCGATTGCATTGAGGCTAACATCACTATTAAATCTGCTGTTTGTGAATGTTAGGAGGCACCTGACGCAATCAGTAAAAGTCATTGTCTCTGTCTCAGTTATATAAGGGAAATATTCTCGCACTATTTTTTCCATGGTCTCAAAGGCCAACAAGACTATATTCTTCCGCTCATCAGCTGCAGCAGCTGTAAAAACCTGAGAAACAAACATACTGCATGAGAAGCAAGAAACGTCAATGCAGAATCACCCACTAACCATTTTTAAAGGACGAAAAGCTAGTTTATTTGAACATAATTATTTCCCTTTAACAGCAGAACGGATATGTGGATGGACCAGCCTATTTTCAATTAGGGAGATTCAATGAGTCAAATGGTGACCCGGCTGAGCCCAACCATTTGCACTACAACTTGCAACATACAAGATTATTTCTTAAGAATTGATAGGTGAAAAATTAGAATCTAACAAGAATTCTAATTAAATGTAAAGCAGGTTTAAACATTTTTTTGATATTTAATGTAAAGCGGGTTTAACGTAAACCAATTCTAGCATACCATAAGAACACTTTTCCATCCAGATTTCACATTATTGACACGGGTGAGGACCATCTGCGAGATACACCGTACTATTAATTCCCTAATTTCTGCAGAGCTGCTTTTCTGCATGACAATCACGAATGGTCGAAGAAATTCATTCTGGAAGTTGTAATTTGCCAATTCCTCGCGCTCCAGAAATTTCATAGCAAGCTGTCTCAAGGAATCCATGACAAATATAGCGACTGAGAGATTTTCTGACAGTCCAACTGAAACAAAGAAATCAGATAGAACATTCCACATGCGAGACCACACTAGTCTAATGCGGTTCATGTTGTAATGCCTGCAAAAGAAACAACGCCGTTCTTAAAATCCATCCCACTTTCACTGGGAGTCCTGGACTGAGGAAATTTCTAAACCCATTAATCATAAAACTAAAATAAAGGAGGGAGTTCCAGCAACAGGCCATCTACATTTGATTCATTTAAAGTCTCGTTTGGATTTTGAGATGAGATAATAAATCTGTAAATAGTAATAAAATAGTTTGAGTTAATATGTTTTATGGGGTTTTGGGAAATGCGAAAGAAAAGTTTAATAAACAAATTATATAGTTAACATATTGTTAAAATATAATTTTTGTTATGAAATGCAGGAATCGGCAGCCGCCTCTGTCCCACCACTAAAATTATGTGAATGACCCCACTACTATTATTTTAAAATCTGCATAGTGACTTGTATAGTAACTTGCATAGTAATTTCAACGCCTATAAATATGGGCTTTAGTTGTAATGAAATTCATAAGAAAATATAGAGAGAGAAAGAAAATTTCAGAGAGTTTCTTTTATATTTCTCTTGCAATAGTAGTAGTTTTCTTTTTAGTTTTATAACACGTTATCAGCACGAGATTCTACCGATACTGAAACTAGTGGTCTTCTACTTCAAGTAAGTTTTTCAATATATTATTTGCAGTCATTGAGATAAATATTAAAGGTAATATTGCTAAATATTACTTGATAAAATTTTATTTTTATTCTCATGATAATGTGAATATATTTCTTAAATTCACAAATTTATTTTTGTAATATAATGTCAAATATTGAGATTTATTATTGACATTTCTGAAAAATATTATTTATCCAGAATCCTTGATGAGATCTATTTGGATATGATGATGAACTTGAAAGATACAATCATAGAAGAAAACCATGTGTCCCTAAAGGACCGTGCTGTGTATCTCATGATGAAAAATCATCTTACTGTGTGAAATGAATTAAGAAAGTGATATAAGCACCAGAATATGTAATCCTCTCAAAAGATCATTATAATTTATTGTACTTGAAGTTGCAAGATTTTAAGAGTGGTATTGAATATTCTGCACTCTTTAAAATCAGCTCAATATTAAAATTATGCAGTGAAAATGTCACTGATAATGATATATAAAAGAATACATTATTTTTCATACCTCGAATGTGCTCCTGCAGTAGCAATATCGAGAGTGAAAGTTCAACAAATATTCTGAACTTTTGTTTTGTCTTCCAGTGATTGAGTTAAATAATGAGTTTTTGTTACACCAGTTACGTCCTATTAATAATATCGAATTTACAAAATTCCCAGAAGTGAACGGTGCATCCTTTCAAAGGAATTAAGAGCGTAGACGTGGTAGAAAAATTATAGAAGTGTTGGTTCCAAAAGCGACAACACTAAAGATGATAAAAATATATTGTATCACCAGAAATGATCCAACTCAAAGAAGGGTAAAGGCCTTCAGAATAATTCTTCATAAAAAGATGAAGATGTTTGTCATAGATGTAATATGACTAAACAGTAGTCACGTACCTGTTGTACTGCCAAGCACTTGATTTACTTATACTAAGTTTTTATATATATTAATATTTCATCATGTTTTGAAATAATGAAATATCGGTGCCTGAAGCACGATAAGAAATTACTTGGGATAATAAAGTCTTGTTTAAATTTGATCCTCTTACAAATAAATATGAACCAGAAGTTCAGAAGATTATCTATCTGCAAAGTGTTGCAAATCAATTACATGATGTATTTGCTGACACTAAAGGTGTTGTAAAATCATATATTACTGCTGTTAATGCTTAAGCAAGAATTGAAGTCCCTGAAGGATGAGTTGTTAAAACAGCAAAAAATGAGTCTAAAATACACTTGAAGCGTTGAAGACCTATTGGTGCACAAGAAAAATAAAAATCGATACTCATGCAGAGACCGTATTTTCTGTATAAAATATAATCCTCCTGAAGAGGAAACCTCCTGAAAATGTAACTCTTAAGAGTGTAACTTCTGAAGAGTATAACTCCTGAAGAGAAAACTCCTGAAGAGTATAAACCTCCTGAAGAGGAACCTCCTGTAGAGGTGTTTCATGAAATGTTTTTCCCTGGAGAGGAACAATGAGATCTCAATACATTTCATGAGTACTGGAAAATTTATGGATAGAAATAAAACTGTTGTCGACAACATATATGATAACACTTGACATTACCAGAAGTAATGAAAAAAGTAAGCCAAAAAGCATCGAAGAATGTCGACGTAGAATTGATTGGCCAAAATGGAAAGCAGTTATTAAAACTGAATTAAACTCGCTAGTGAAGCGAGATGCATTTGGACCTGTTGTCCAAACACCAAAGGGTGTAATATTTGTCAGATATAAATGAGTATTTATACGAAAGCGTAATGCGAAATGAAATTGTGCGATATAATTTGTCGCACAAAATTTCCTGTAGAAACCCGAGAGCAATTATGAGGAAACATATTTCCTTGTTATGAATGCAATCACATTCATATTTTTAATCGATTTGGTTATTACAAAAGGATTAGATATGCAATTAATGAATGTGGTCATTGCATATTTATAAGGATCATTAAATCATTACATATATAAAGATATACGATACTTGAAGCATCTAATCCAAGTACATTTAGGAGTATGTACTTTATTAAACTTCAAACATCTTTATATGGGTTAAAGCAATCCGAACGCATGATATATAATTGAATCAACGAGTATCTATTGAAAGAAGAATTTAAGAATAATCCTATATGTCCATGTGTTTTATCAAAATTCGGATTTGCCATTATTACAGTTTACGTTGATGATTTACCTTATTAGAAACAAATTACGAGGGTTGCTATAAATTCAAGGAATGCATTTGAAAATGAAAGATCTTATTATTCAATTCATAGATGAATTACAAGAATTTGAGACTTCTAGCCTCATCTCTCAAATGCATTTGCTCTTCATAAAGCAACATACCATCCTTATCTAAAGGATTAGGCAGTCGAAATGAAGAGACAAGTAAGGATTTTAAATCCTTATTCTCTTGCTTTAAGTCTGCAATTTTTCTCTCAGACTCTTGAACGAGCCGTTGAAGTACAAAAACCTTCTCGTTAAGCTCCTCAATCTCATGATTTTTGGATTATAATCGGTTGAAAAATCCAACAATAGAGGAGGAGTATCGGGTGTCGAGAGTCACCAGCTCATAAACAGCTTCACGATCTGACTTATTAGCCAGATCATTTGCTTGCTGCAGCATGACACCTGCGGAAGATGTAGGAACAACTTGTAATTGAGGTGAAGGATACCTCATATGTTGATCGTGAGAAATAGTAAAAGGAAATTGATGAGCCATTGAAAATTTGTAGAATAAGAATACAAATACAGATGAATTATAGATATGAGAAGAAGATTTGATGCGTACTAAATGAAGCTAAAGACGGTTCTTATAGAAATGAAAATAAGAACAAGACAAACCATCATCTCTTCAAATCTCACTTTACAAGATATGTTAGATGCATAATTTCAAAAGCCAGCGAGATTAATTACAGCTATCCCTATTTTCTTGTAAACGTTGAACATCTGCCGTTAGCTGCTGTTGTTGACTTTGTATCTGAGCTCTCTCTCGTTCCAGCTCTTCTACTCATGTTTTTAGGTCACGAGAATACCAGTCTACAAGTTTCTTCAGCTCCTTGTTTTCTTATCTTAAATTTTTATTTTTACTATCTTTAGTTGCAAGCGTTTGATGCAACTCAGATATTTGAGTTTTAAGATGATCAACCTCACTCGTTCTCGCCAATAGCCTCTGAGACATGGTTGTAAGAGAAGCAGCATATTGAGCACTGAGGGTTCTTGATGCTGCAACAATTTCAGGATCAGATTTACTAGATAGATATATCTCTGCTCCTATCATGGTGTTTACAGCCTCAAGAGAAAATATAAGTGGTTGAGGTATAAAAGGTTCATGGTTTAAATCTGGAACATTAGAATTTCTATCAGACATAATATCGTTCTGAATGAACAACTGAATCTATGAGGAATGCGAGATCTTTTTGCTAGAATAAACCAATGGTAAAATTGGTTATATTTAAACAACAACCCGAAACCTTCAAATCTCTTTAAGATCTCGTTTATCCACAATGTCAAGCGGATTTGATTTTCCGCTGAACCGATAATATTAAACCTCAAAGCTTTTACAGCTTTTATTATACATAGATGGTTTCCAATGTTATTTCCGCCGTATATAAACAAGTTCTTCCTAATAACACCGAATGAGGGGGAGAAAATTTTAGATGAAAATATTATCTCTCTCTAATGCATTATTTAGTTGGAGATCGTGTTTGAATTCTTAACTTGTTATATATACTGAAATCATATTTGTTTATTACTTGAAACACTAACGCATATTATCAGGGGGAGTTTAAGTATTACTGCAGGTATCAGATTTCTATTAAGTTTGTCAACCAGATATTATTTTTCATCTTCAAATCACTCAGAGATTATTGCAATTCATGAAACAAGTCGAGAGTATATTTGGCTGAGATCAATGACTCAACATATCCAAGAAAAATGTGGTATTTTGATAGCTCAACAATTTTATACGAAAATAATACTACTTGTATCACTCAAATCAAAGGAGAATATATCAAAGATACGATCAAGTGATAATCTGGCAGATTTATTCACGAAGGCATCACCAACTGCGACATTCAAGAAAATTGTGCAGAATATTAAAATGTGAAGACTCAAAAACTATCGTCATGCACTTTCCAGGGAGAGTAAAAATCCTGAAAACTTAGGCTGATTGTACTCTTTTTCCTTCGCTAAGGTTTTATCCCACTGGGTTTTCCTTTGCAAGGTTTTAATGGGACAATCTTAAAACACTTGTGGATACATAAGAAGACTGTACTCTTTTTCCTTCGAAATTGATTTTTCTTCCCACTGGATTTTTCCTTGGCAAGGTTTTAACGAAGCAGATTCTTTATGGGTGGTCATTCAAGGGGGAGTGTTATGAAATGCAGGAGTCGGCAGCCGCCCCTGTGCCACCACTAAAATTATGTGAATGATCCCACCACTAGTATTTTAAAATCTGCATAATGACTTGCATAATAACTTGCATAATAATTTCAACGCCTATAAATATGGGCTTCAGTTGTAATGAAATTCATAAGAAAATATAGAGAAGGAAGAAAGTTTCAGAGAGTTTCTTTTATATTTCTCTTGCAATAGTAGTAATTTTCTTTTTAGTTTTATAACAATTTTTTAATATTAATTTTGTTTTGGGATTTGAAAATGTTGAATCGTTTTTTGTGTTTTGTTTGAAAGTTTGAGAAAGTTGTAGTGATTAGATAAAAAAGTTGAAAAATTGAAGATTTAAAAGAAAAAAGTTTTTATATTTGAGTGATATTTGGATGTTGAGATGAGATAAGATGGATTTAAACCATCTCAACATCCAAACGTGGCCTAAACCTAGCTAGTCTAATACACTAAAAATTACATTTGATGTGAAGATTTGCTAATATTTCATACTCATGAGTCATACTGCGTCAGATGTAAAAGAATGATAGATCCACGAAATAAGTTGAAAATAAAGGGGAGAATCTTACGCTATCTCAACCAATTTTGTAAGGCTGAATACCCGAGGATCTGTTGGAGATTGCAACTCTGACATGGAAACTTTGCACAACGCTTTAACAAAAGCTACTATTGCTTCACTGTTTAGCCTTTGGCTATGAGCAAATACGTGGTTCAACTCAAAATTCCCAATCTGGTCCAGCAAATTCAAGTTTAAAATGAAGTTATTAATCTGTTCTGGAGTTACCAGCCCTGAAGTATTGACTCCAACAGTGGTGCTGTCATATGAACCCCCACGAACAACAGCCATCACAGCTGGATTCTGTAGAGTTCCTTTCTTCTTTAAATTTGGAAAACCCATAGCTTTTGGTGTCTTTTCCTCTGTTTCACTATTAGATGCAGTCAGATATGACGCATCAGGAGGTGCACCCTCACCCAACAGTTGCAGATGCTCAATTCGGGAAAGGCATGTCAATATGTGTTCCCATGCTTCCTGGAGATAATTACCATCTTCAATAGCAATTGAAATTATTGCCTGCACAAAAAAACAAAACAAAAAAATGAGAGAGGAGGCAAATGAATGCAAATAACATATAAATTACAATACAGCAATATTCTTCTAATAAAATTGATTCTGATGGAATGATCTGTGTCCAACATTTCCCTCTGTTTTAATGATCTGATATATGGTTGAATTTCTGGAAAGAAAAGGCATAAAACTACGGTGCACATCAATCCGATCAGTTCCATGTTTAGATGCAAACATTCTAGTCTTTATTTATTACTGTAGAGGAGCATCTTCAAAGAAACGTAGAGCAATATTTTCCACAATAATTGAATACTTACCTTCACAGCATCAACATTTTTTTGCTTCATATCTGCAGCACAATGTAGATTAGTAAACTTGGCTACAGATGTCACAAAAGCATCTCTCTGCGTCTGCAGCCCCATCACTGCAGTAACATGCACAGCATGTCGAAAGCCCTGTACACACTGCGAAGTAGCATGCCTGTCATCACTTTGATCGAGAGTCACACTGAATGCAGCCAGCATTGGACCCCAGCAAACCTCAGCCATAAACCTCAATATTGCTACATCGGTGACAGCATGATACACTGACCTGCAACAGCAAAGGATTATGATTGAGTATTAGAGGAAGCAGAAGAAGAAGCCAGGCATCCCACATTCATTGGATAAAATGGCCTCAATTATCAAGCTAATGTATCACAGCCTTGGCAGTTGTTAAAAAAAAAAATAGTCCTTACCATACAATACTAACCAGCCAAAACATCTTGGACAAATATAATTCAAAAAAAAATTCTTACTCTGATTTTCCAGATTTTGCCTTAAACTGCTCTTGGATGTGCCTTATGAGAAGTCCATTAGCGCCCAATGCTTTTTCTTCAGTTTGCTTCCAAGTGACTAGATTGAATATTCCATCAAAGCCCAATAATCTATTAAAGCTATTAGCTTGTTTGCTCTGTGGCGCAGAAGATCCATCACTCATCTTGATTTCATTTTTAACAATCTGATCATAAAGGATGCCAAGGTACTCTTCTGGTAAATCCTTGCCATCATCTATTCCTCGATTATTCCGAACAAAATCAGCCTTTGTCATCTGGTTAGCCAACCAATGCAGAATGGAAACCAGATGAGAATAAACGCTAGTTCTATATTCATAATGATCAAAATAAAATATGCCAAATTTCTGTGTCTTAATTTTTTTTATAACTAACCAAGGATTTTATTGATGAAGTCAATAGGCATAGACCAGAAAATAAGTATACCTTATCTTTTACCATGTTATTATGGGCATCTGTGTTGAGCAATATCACAGAGTAAGCAAGAACATAAGCAGTATCTGCACTAGTAAATGAGTTTGGGTTGCATTTACAATAGCGCTCAGCAAACTTCTCCATGATTCGGTCAATCTTCTGCGCTTCTCCAGGTAACCTGAAGCCCCGGAGGAAAAACCTTAATGCTTCACCAAAATCCATTCCTTTGAAATTAAATGAATCGACATAAGCATGCATGACCTTTAGAGAGAATTCCTCCCTTTCACCCAAATAGTCACCAATTATGGTTTCATTTAGGCCAGAAGCATTCTTTAGGAAAGAAGCCACGGCTTCTGGGGAACCAGCAATTTTTTTGGTGCTTATCAGAAACTCAATTCCCTTTGAAGGTTTCCTGTTGAACAGAGTGATGCCTTTCTGCAATTAACCCAGCAAAGATCGTCACTAGAGGAAAAGTTATAAATGATCAGAGTATATTGCCTCTTCAAAATAAAATAATGATCTACCTGGAGTTCAATTTTATAAGCTCGGCGTTGCTCAAGGGTAGCAGCATCCGAAAATTCAGAACTCATTTCTGGATGTAGCTCATAGTCAGGAACAGTTCCATCTTCTCCATTTTGGGTCAAATGATTCTCTGCAGTATCACTTTCAGAATTTTTTGGCAGATCTGAATCTCCTAATCTGAGCTGTTGGTCCATCCAAGCTCCCATTGACTTGATGATGCTAACCAAGCACTTTACTGATTCATGACGGAAGGTGATATCCTGTGCTGGAGACAACGTTGTGGTTGAACCAGAAGGTGGTCCAAGAGCAGTTTTCAGAAGGCCATTGACAACCCTGCAAATATCTGATGGAATTATAAGGGTTTTAATACATTTTATTTAAACATGATGCCAAAAAATGGGATTAAATTGTTCCAAAATAGAGAAACTAGGTTTTATCTAAAAGCACGTGAACATTGGCAAGCCCTTCAATAGTCTAAAATGAAAATGTAACAATATGCTTAAGTTTAAATTGGCCCCAATTTAGATTCAAATAGAGCTCCAAATATGGCCTTTAAAGGTTTCTAGAGGAATGATCCATATCCCTCTAATGATTCTACAAGGGATCCCTAACCCAACTGACATCTTAAGAGGGCTCTATTGGAAAAAAAAAAATGAAATATTCTTCTTTTATTGCCTTCTTCCCACTTTCTTATCCCTACAAATAATCAAATATGACGAAATTTTATTGGAAAGTGTGCAAACTTGTACTTTTTGAAGGAAAATTTTAACTAGTCCATTGCTAATACTCGTAACTTCCTCTATATTACCTTAAAGTGGGGATCATAGTTGCAATCTCAATGTTCAAACTCCAAAATAAAAATCATAATAACTTTTTAAGTAAATAATATAAAAACCCCAAGGGGTTTGCCCAATTGGTGAAGGCCTTGGTCTTGAGGTATCACTCCATTCAAGGTCCAAGATTCAACACCTCATAGGAGCAAACAATCCTTTGGGGCCACACCTCTTAGTGAAAAGACAACGATTTAACCAATTCCATGTAGGGAAACTTCCGAAAGTGCGATGCACCGGACCGGGATTTACTCTGCATGGGTAGGTCCAAAGAACCCTGCCTTAAAGAGATTCCCGACATAAAAAAAGAAAAGTAAATAATATCAAAATAAATATAAATATTGAATAACATCAACTTTCACTTTTATAGAGGAAGTTCTACATTGTCGGTGACAATAAAAAAAAGTCACATAATTCTCTCTCTCTTCCCCCAAACAACGCCTCTCTCCCTCTCTTTTGCAAATGTCACCTTCCTCCCACCCCAAAGTTTGAGATTGTGGGGGAGGGGGAGGGGGAAGGACCCCCTCCCCTCTCCTCTAGGACCTCTCCCTCCTCGAAGATCTCTTCTAGACTTCTCTGGCATCACTACCATCTTATCTATCCCATTGTCTTTTTCTTTGGTTTTTTGTTTGTTTTTCTCCATTTTGGTTTAAACTTTGGACACTAGATCTACTTACAGGAAGGGAAAAAAAAAATTGGAGGGTAGATCTACTGTTTCCCACCCATTTTCATCAAGCCCACGCCCAATGGAGTCTTCTCCATGAGCTCCACCAAAAGCAGTCATCCCCATCACCCAACCACTGGTGCACGGCCCAACCACGCACTGCCCATCTGCAGTGGCCTCTATGCCTTCATCCTTGTTTTTGTCACACCCTATCCCTTTTTTAGCCCTTTTACTTAATCTTCAGTACGTTTTCTCCACCATTCACTCATTTTCTGCCAGAAGAAAAAACTTCAGAGCTACTGCATTCCAGCATCCGCCCACCAACCATTGCCACACAACCTACACGGACTGGAGTACAACCAAACTACCTTCCTCCACTACCAACGTACTGCATCGACAAGTGAGTCAAGAGTAGGATCCGCATGCCACCCATTCTAATAGTACATCCTAGGTTTTCTTGCCTTTTTGAGAGATGGACTCATGTTCTCTTTTGCAGAAAGAAGCACAAATCTTTCTTCCATTCTCAAAGATTTTAGGGGACAAGGGTGCAGAAAACTGCCAGCAGTGTACCTTTATCTACTTTCAGCCATATCATCAAAAACCGCCAACAGACCTACCCAACCCCAACACTAGTGTGGGGTCATGTACTACTTCAAAGGTAAAGGGACACTCTGAATATGAGAAATATTTTGCATACCGCTCATTCTCCACACAAAGTATAGATCTTACTTTTTCAAATTCAGAAATAATTGAACATTTAGAAGTCCACAAAATTCTTGTCTAAGGCACTAGTGCATGGAGATGTAATAGAGATGTGTAATACCTTTCAAAAATGTTTGGAGCATCCACATCACAGTCATAGTTGACGAATATGTCTATCATAATCTGCGGATCCTGAGATATTTTCTCCAATAAGTTAAGGACAGTCATTTTCTGCAAGAAACTTGGCTGGAGCACATTCTCAAGAACACGGAGGACAAGCATGGGAAAAAATATCCCAATTTCTGATTTCAACCCAGATCTAAATTTTGATAACAAGCTCATAAAAATAGAACACTGGAGCTGGAAGATAGCCATAACTGACAATGCACTGTTCTTTAACAATGATAAGCAAAGATACTGTTTGATAGCATTGAGAAACCTGCACCATGTAAAAAAATATGGATTCTTACCGAATTATTTAACATAAAAGGACAGAAAAACATTGTCATACCAAATCGTAAAGATTAATTCATGACTCAAGAAAAACTATAACAGATTGCAAAGCATTTAAAGATATGAAGACTCATAACAATGCAATATGTTGAGTCTTTCAGATTATACATAAAAATAGAAGCGCAGCATAGTATAGACCACAAATGTACCATCTACATTTTATGCAGTGGTCTGATTATTTTATTAAAACAAAGATATCCTATATAAACACTCCTATCTTATGCTCATGGTATGTATCAAGACATAGAAAGAGCATTAATAGCTTTCTTGAGTCTAAATCATTACACTTATATGGCTATTCCGCTGTACATCCAAATCTTGTTTTTTCTTTTATTGGCACCGGGCATCCAGGATCAATGTCCCAACTAATCTCAGGGGTGCACACGCGACCCAACAAAGAGTTTCCCGCAAGTGCACCTTAGATAATTGAAGGAAAAAATCTCTCAGCCGATGGCCCCTATAGATTGTTTGCACCTAAGGGAATTTGAAACTTAGACTTGGGAGAGCATACCACCAAGCCCAAGCCTTTACCACTTGACCATGACACTTCCTCAAACGACAATGAGTATAGAAATTTCATCAAGTTATAGTGGACTGTATAGAACCCTACACCAAAAAATAATCTTCTTGCGGGCGAGCCAAGAATTATATTTCATAAAACTGGTTCAGGTAGGAAATTAAACTAGTGAATCTCAAAAAAAATATAAAATAGAAAACTCAAAACCATGAAATTGGTCAAGCGCAGAACTCTACTAGAGAGAGCATACAAGGAGGACTTGCCTCTCATTGGTGCGCCACAGTGGACCCCCATATTCCATGACGACCTTGAGCAGCTCCAAAGACAAAACTTTGCCCCTCAAGAGGATTTGGTCATCAGGGTGTTCCTGCGACGAAAACTTCATAGACAACTTACACAGATTTTTGAAAAGCAAAAACCCATCCTCCCTAATCTTACTGCCCCCATCGGTCGATTCACCCATTTCGTCTCCTTTGTTCGAATCATGCATCTGCGCATTGCCATTTTGCTCGGATAATGAGGTAGTAATAGGTAACTGGTTATTTTTATCAGCATACTCTTCACTCTCACTAGCATCCATGATCTCACTAATGAAATTTTGAGAAAATTGTATCGAACTGCCTTCGTTTAGGTTCTTGTCCGTGAATTCCAACAATTCGGCAACGGAGACCCGTTGAAAGGGAGACCCCAGATCCACGGAGTCGTGCTCGACCCTGGTGAATACGATGACCATCATCTGAGCAAGCACCGACTTTGCACAGATCTGATTAGTTCCATTCAATCCACCGAGGTACACATTGTAGCAGGTCCTGACCACATGCACCAAACAATCGCCGCGGATCAATACGCAGCGGGATCGAACGGCTGAGAGCAAAACCCGGAGAACGCCCAGCTCGATGGCGTCCTCCCCGAGACCAGACGACTTGCACACGCCATCAATAATCTTGTAAACAATGGATGTGTTGCTGTTGCTGCTGCCGTGATTGGGATCGGGGCGATCGATCTCGGCGCGGACGAGGTTAAGGGAAAACAACTTAAAGATGCAATCGAGGACTGGCTCGACGACCTTGGCGTAGGCGGAGTCGAGGGCCAGGACGAGGGGTTGAAGAACGGAATCGGCATCGGATGAGGAGAGGCCGAGGAGGGGGGAGGCGAGGTCAGGGTTGGGAGAGTCGGACAGGGATTCAAGCTTGTCTAGCGTGGATTTGCAGGCGGAAACGAGGTGGGAATGCTTACGCCATGCCGCGTTCTTGATGATCTTGTCCAGGGAAGGCCCCAACACTCTGCCGGTACGGGATGGCCCTCCTAGGGTTTGCGAGGCCGACATTCCTTCTTCTTCTTCTTCTTCTTTCTTCCTTCTTTTTTCTGGGTCTGGATCAGTTGGTGCGCGACGTTATTCACAGATCAGTTCGATGACGTCACATTTTTTTCCGTGTCCTCCCACCATTTGAGAACAAAAACAGGAAACTTTCTTCCTTGACCCAAATGGGCAAATATCAGAATTGCGTTCTATCGCCTAGGCCTACTACTGTACGTGTGTCCATTGCCCATGGTCTCCTCTCTTTCTGCGTTTGTCAAGTGACCATATATATCTCGACTTATTATTATTATTTTGGTATTGAACATCATATAAAAATATTTTTATAAATTAATATTTAAATTTATTTTATAATAAATATAACAAACCACGTATATTACTTTTATGTAATGGTTAAAATATTTTTCTTTTTTCTTTGTTTTATAAATATTTCCCTTTACTCTTTTTTATCAATTTGCATGCATACCTACGAACTTGTAAAGTTTTTCTAAGTGCACCCCTTTAAAGATAAACTTATAAACGAAATTATATAATTATATGCTCAAATTTAAAAATTAAATATTATTATTAAAAAATAGAGACAACATCCTCTATACAACAATTTGAATATATAGTAATTCATATATAAAACAAGTAGCTTGGAATATGCTTGGTAAGAAAGGGTGGATGTTCGTACAATCGACAGCAAGATCATTGATTGGTATTAAGGTGTATGTCGGAAATCGGTGGAGTGTCATAATCATGTTCCAATCTTAAAACATGGGTCTCCCGAAGAACAATGACTTTGTAACCACTCATTAGCTGTTAGGGAGGTTAATTTAATGACCCACATCACATTTCACAAATTATAAAAATACTAGAATAAAAAAAGACTTGTTCAATCTTAGCCTCACGGATAAGGGACTGAGATTGAGGAATGGAATGTTAATCTACGAGTTTGTAGCATGAGTAGTAACAGCCATTTTGAATCACCGTTTTACGCAATTAATGGGGAAATTTTTGTGTCAACAGTAGTACTCAGAGAAGGAAGGAAGTTAATATCACATTCATCCCAATGGGGGGGGGGGGGGTGTAAGATGGTGAAAATGGTAAACAACAAGAATGGAAGCTTCATTATCTTATCAACTGTTATTGACAATGGTACCCAAATTTCTGAAAGTTCATATATAAAACAACTAACTTTAATTGAATAGCATGTCAAAACTGTTGAGTTCTCAGTTCGATATAGGAGCAGCTTGCTCCAAAAGAGGATGATCCTCGATTAATGCTTCCCAGTCCAGTTTCCTGAGCATTTTGAACCTCTCATCCAATGTCACAAACCCAGCTTCGGGAGCAACAACACCAGAGGTTTCGGCTCTATGGAGTAAAAGCACACTGGCACCCATATCTGGGCCGTGGAGTTTTCCTGTTAGCAACACTCGGAGAGGCATGAAGAGTGATTTTCCCTGCAAGGAGGATGAAAATAAACAGATATTCAGTTCATGGATCAGATATTGTAGGAGAATAGTTGTATCACCGTATATAAATAACGATCACCTTGCGCTTCAGAGATTTCCCAAAGTTCTTCACCCACTTCTGCCAGCCAGCATGGCCTTCTTCAAGAGCACTGAGGATTTCACCACTGTCATAGGCAGCTAAGAGGGAGGCTGAAAATTCAGAAAGTTTATCTTCCAACACAGGTTTGGCTTCAGAACTACATAGAGCAAAAGAAGACGTAGTTATATATGGTTGTAATCTTTTTTTTTTTCTTGCCTTTTTTTTTTGTTTTCCCGCCCGCGGGGGGGGGGGGGGGGGGGGGGCAAATATTTTCAAGCATTTTTTTTTTACTGAAGTTAACGCTTCTGGTGACATAAAAATCCAGGTAAAATCATGCATATGCATAAATCACAGAATGCATACTCAACTATGACAGTAACGTAGAATCTATCAGGCCAAAAAATGATGCCAGATGATGACATAAACCAACAGGTTTAAGTACAAATATAACCTCTTTAAAGTAGCATGTAAAGGATAAGACAACAAGTTTGAGAGTGCTTTATCTGAATCCGTTATCAGATCAATCCCATCCTTGAGCAGCTGAATTGCCTCCTGTCATAGAAAATTAGGATGAGTAACAAGCTTGCTTTGCTTGGCTATATCATATCATAGAACCAAATTGAAGTTAATGTTCTACACTAACTATCCCACAGTCACACTCCCTCTACTCTGGCAGAAACACATAATCCCATGCCTAATTTAAAGAACAGGATAATTTACAACAATGCCAAGGAACCAAAATCACCTTACATTTAAAACAGACAAAATAGAGGCTCTAACTGGAGTTTTTTATACTGATTTGATGAAATTAACATATTTTAATACTGAGGAGTCTTACTTGGATAAATGCCCCCTCTGACTCTGTTAGGATACCTGTGCTTTTCCAGCGCTCAGCAATAAGCTTGGCAAACTCCTCTGATGGAAGTGCTCTTAAATGCTGACCATTCATCCACCTTTTTGGTGAAGACAAGTGTTAAAGGAGAACCAACTAGGAAACTACAATACGTTAAAATACTTTGCATGCATTCCAAGCTTCCAATTTCTCCACAATTTAGAGAATCTCACTCATTCAAAAGTTTCACAAACCATCTTTCTTAAATGATATACAGCCTAAATTCTTGTGAAATGATTGACAGCAAATCAGGAAAATCAAAAGTGGAACTTTAAAATATTAAACAACATGACAGCACCAGAACATGTAAAAAACCATGTCATTGCATAACTTTGTCCAATCTACACATCAAAGTCGAAGGGAATGCCTGCCAAAAGAAACAAAAGAATGGTTTTCTAAGCATATAGTTGTTGAAAGCCATAATTACCTTAACTTTGTAGAATCAAATATAGCCCCGCTTTTGTTAACACGGCCAATAGAGAATTTTTCAACTGTGAATCACATGTAAATATACCAGTAAGAAATTGGAAAACGAAAAAAAATTAAGAAGAATATAATTAGAGTTTAAACAATTGTTCCCTTAGGAAAAGAAAGAAAGGAAGAGAGATTATTCAAAACAAATCACTAACCAAGTTGCTCAAGGGTGAAAAATTCATTTTCGGTGCCATCGCCCCAGCCTAAAAGTGCCAAATAGTTCACCATTGACTGGGGTAGATACCCCATCTCCCTGAACTGATATATGGTGGAACAGTTGAAAATATTTTTCCTTATTATAAGAAAGGCTAACAACAACAAAAACAAATGACCATGAAAAATGAGAGCACAATAACACCTCAGATTGTAACTTCGGAATGTTTTTTTACATATAAATAGGCTGTAATGTTAAACTACCTGACCCACAGAAGTAGCACCATGGCGTTTTGACAGTTTACTCCGATCAGGTGCAAGAATTAGGGAAACATGTGCAAAGTAAGGCATAGGGAATCCCAGAGCCTGTGATATAATCATGTATGGATGCCACATTTAGCTTCTCTCTGTTGCAGAAAGATGACAACTGCCTAAAATCAGGGATAAAAACTTTCAGGTTTTTAACCTTACCTTATATATCAGTGCCTGCCTTAAAGTGTTTGGTAAATGTTCTTCTGCCCTGAATATGCAAGGTAAAGAGCTGACTTAACAGTTAACACAAAAATTCCAAGAAAAGGGGAGGGAGGGGACGGGGAATTAAAAACCAGTGGAGGTCAACTTGTTATGTTTAGAGATTGGCTCATAACATAATCCTCTTAACTGTAAGGAGGCTGGATTTGTTACCTTATAACATGTGATATAGCCATTGCCGCATCGTCAACTGTCACACAAAAATTGTAAACAGGTTGTCCATTGCTTCTCATTATGACAAAATCTCCAAGTGTGTCCAAGTTCCAACTAACCTTCATGACACTATCAAACAGAGTTAACATCCTTTTTGGCTTGCTATGTTTAGATGCACAGTGTTATTTGCTACACTAATAAGTTATTTACTTAAATGCAGCGACAGGCACAATCCACCATTTATATGGGTGAAAACAAAATAGCTTTTGATTTAGCGTTAATGTGTATAAAGTAACCAAAAGTTGCTTAAAATTGCCTCTATGAAACCTATTGCCACTGATCTAATGGAGGAACCACCGTTGAGGCAAAACCCTATCTTATGATATGAAAAAGCCCAAGGAAAAATGCAAATATGGATGTAAAAAGACTACAGTGACAAAGAAATGATACGTAGTAATGAGAGGAACTAACTTCGCCTCGAATAAGGTCATTGATTTTCAAACTCCCTTCCTTTGGCACACGAAATCGATATGTATAAGGTGTTCCCTTTGCTAGCTCTTCTTGTACTTCTCCATCAGTCGCACTTGCCCATTTTCCAGTGTATACTGGAGGCAGCTGCTTTAATTTTGCAATCTCCTTCATCTTTTCCAATTCCTGACGATAATAAATATTCTTTACTATTAATAAGAAATCTGATAAGTACATATCAGTAGAACACATAAGTTCTGCAAAATCGCTAATGAGGAAAACACATACACACCCAAGACTCGTAAGGTACTCAAAAGATGGTCTAGGATGCAAAAAGCTTCTAGTTTTGTCGAATAGAGCGTGGCATTCCAGGGTAATAGTGAAATATCAACAATATGATTTGAAAGTATGTTAAATAGGACTACCTCGTTAGAACAAAAGCAGCGATAAACCTGGCCAGATTCTAAAAGTTTCTCAGCAGATTGCTTGTACAAAGAGTTTCTTTCAGATTGCCGATACGGGCCATAGTCTCCACCAACACCAGGACCTAGAAATTTGAGTATAATACACGGTGTCATTACTAAAAGCTGATATCTTTCTCAAGCAACACTAATAAAAAGCAGGAATTGAACCGCACCTTCGTCCCAATCAAGCCCAAGCCAAGAGAGATCTCGCAACACGGCTTCCTCAGATTCCTTAGTGGACCTCTCCAAGTCAGTATCTTCAATTCTCAAAACTAATTTCCCACCTTTGGACCTGGCGAAAAGGTAATTGAAGAGAGCAGTTCGAGCTCCACCGACGTGAAGGTTGCCGGTGGGCGAAGGAGCGAAACGCACGCGGACTCGTCCTTCTTCTTCTGCAGCCGTCCCGACCTTCTTAGCAATAGCGGAGATGGAAAAACTCCGCCGCCTCTGGAAATACAGAGACGATTGAAACCAAATCGCCACTGGAGGGGCAGCCTCCGGGATCGCCCTAATCCTCATCTTCATCCAAGGCCACGAAGAACCTACCAGCGCCGTCGCCATTTTCTGTTCCGTGTACCTACCGCACCTGATCCTATCCTCTGTAATTGAAGGGAATTGTACTTGTATTCTTACCGTCCACGGTTCGGCTCTTCACCGTTGGCTACACGCAACGGCTGTCCCCGCCCGTTATCGCTCAAGTGTCCTCCCTTGGGTCCGCACAAATGTGGTTTTTCAATTGTATTTGTAAAATTATTACAATTTTATGGTTTTTTTAATTTTTTATTTTATTTAGTAATTAAGAATGTAAATATTAATAAAATTTTTATTTTTATTTATTTTTTCTTAATAATTAAAAATATTAAAAAGATACTTCAAAAAATGATAAAATAATAGAAAAATCTAAATACACATAAAATTATAAAAATATAGTAAAATCCGTTGTATGTCACTACTCTTGTATAAATAGCCACAAATCTTTAAATTATATTTAATAGATGTTATCAACTATAGTCTCTGTATATAAATTATAAAACTTTATTCATAATTCGGTATGGAGACATATATTACATGTTGCTATTGACATGGCATGATTTAATTTTTAAAAAGTTTAGAAATTTAAATATTATAAATTTAACCATATCACATCAATACAAGATAACATATTTTCACACATCTTTATGAGTAGAATAATTTTATAAATTATGACAATAAATTAATTTTTTAAAGAGAATATTTTCCATACCAAACTTTATTATATTTAATCATATAAATTTAGTCTATCTTAAGCCATCTTCATAATAATTAATATAAAAAATCGTTTAATTTATGAGATCAGTGATATTAGCGATTAAAATAAGTGTGTTTAAACATAACAACTTCAAAGCAAAGAATAAAAATTGATCTTATTTCATACCCTCATTAATATTTATAAATAGCTCACTACTATTTACTAATATTTACAGATAATTCAGATACATTACCATCCAAACGAAGTAAAAAAACATCTTTAGGAATGCTAAGAGTATTGAAATTTATTAGATCAAAATTTCTTTTAAAATTTGATAGAAAATATAAAGTTAATAGAAAGTAAGTAATTTCACATCTATAAGTCTACATTAAATTCATTATTAGATTAATCAAAATAATAATATAATATATAATTTATGAAATCTACACATAAATCTATAATTTATTCATTCAATAAACATATTAATAAGAATACAAATATTTTAATGAATGAATAATAATCTTCTAATTATGAAAGATGATGTTCAAGTACTCTATTCAAAATATAAGTTGGCAAGTTTTGATAAGTTTATATATAATTATTTTTAAATAAAACTATTAAATTTGTATTTAATAAGTTTAATAATGGATCAAATGTCAATACTTAAGACTATGTTTGTCAAACTCATCTCAAATTAATAATTAATAAGATTTATTATTTTTTCAACTTCATAAAAAATTAAACATTTCTCAATACAATAGTAGAACCATTAATCTTTTTTAGGAGAGAGTTTTAACTTTTTTATGGTGCGATACGTTTATCTAAAATAAAAAAGAGAATAAAAAATTATAAATTAATTTATATTATTTGAAATAATCTTTAATATCCAAATGCAGCATAAATGAAAATTAAATTAGTAACACAAACGCTGGCTTGCTTGTCCTTTCGAGGACAAAGTGACTATCGTTTAGAGCATTAATAATCAACTAGTTAAAATTTTTTTTTTAAATATATAAATTTATATATTTTTTTAAAAAAAATTTGTAATATTTGATTATTTATAAAAAGGAATAAAATAAGATTAATTTTTTTTTTGTAAATAGTAATCTTCTAAATTTAAAAAATTATTATTTTCAAATAAAAAATATTTCATTCTCTTTATTTTTTTCTCTATTATTAATTAAATATAACTAATTTTTTTTAAAAATATACAAATTTATATTTTTTTAAAAAAAAATTTACCTAGTTGATTACTATTGCTCTTACACTTCCCTATGCACTTTCTGTATTTGTGTTTGGGCTGGCCTTGGAAAACAAGAACACAGAGGGAATTGAGAAGCGATGAGCTCCACCGCAATTAGAGCTCCTTCCTTTACGCTCTTCAGCTCTCTATCCAAAACCACAAACCTCAGAAACGGGAAAAGTCCATCGCTTGGACTTGCGAGATGCGTCTTAGTGACTATGAGCAGCAGAGGCAAGAACCGGAAGCCATTGCAGAAGGGGAGGAACCCCAGCATCGAAGCAATTCAAACGGTGCAGGCCTTGAAACGGGTCCAGAAAGATCAGCATACGTTGGACCGAGTGTTTCATTCCAAGTTCAAGCGCCTACTCAAGCTCGATATGATGGCCGTTCTTCGCGAACTTCTCCGCCAGAACCAATGCCTCTTGGCCCTCAAGGTTACCCATTTTCCCCTCTATCTGTTACTCGATACTAGGAGTTTAGCGCAATCCCTTAACTTTCTAACCCCGATTGTTATGGTTTATAAACTACCAATTTCTAAGATTTGTGCCATTGCCTTTACCTAGGTTTTCGAAGATATTCGGAGGGAATTCTGGTATAAGCCGAAAGTCTCAGTTTATGCTGATATGGTTACCGTATTGGCTAGCAATGGATTGGTTGAACATGTTGAACTACTCATTCAATCATATTTGAAAATAGAAGCTGGCGAATTAGTGCCCGAAATCGATGGCTTTAATGCTCTTTTCAAAGCCTTGTTAAGTAGTAATAACACCAAGCTTGCAATGGAATGCTACTGCCTGATGAAACAAGTTGGATGTGAACCAGATAAGTCATCCTTCAAGATACTCATAACTGGCTTAGAGTCAAAGGGAGAAACAGGTCCTTCGCTTATAATAAGGCAGGATGCTCAAATGTACTTCGGCGAATCTCTGGAGTTTCTGGACGATGAGGAAGAGATGATGGTGAGCAAATGATTGAGTTGAATGCCTTGTTTGCTTTCTAATCAATTGTAATTTGCATGGTAGAATGAAGGGTGGCCATCATTTTACTTCGACTGAAACAAAGCCAATTGCAGTTTGAAAAAAAAAAAATAGTACCCATTTTGATGATTGATTCTAACTATTTTTTTTTTACCAGAAAATGATTCTAGCAATTTTACGTGTGGTCTATGGCTATCATGTTGTCTTATTAGTTTCATGGCTAGTGAAAGAGACGATATATTCCTTTATTCCGTTCGTTACCATCAGGGTTTAGGGTGTTTCAAAATGAATTTATCACATCATGAAAACCTCACAACTGCACGACTTAGATAGAAGAAAATGGAATTACATTTGTCACTGAGCAATGATGTTGCAGAAGAGAACTTTTGTCCGTCATCCAGTTTTATAACTGTGTTTGATTGTCTTCTATTTTCTCTTTTTGTCGGTTCTTTCTTGTAGACACAAGTACTGAGTGAATCACTTCCAAAGATAACCTAAGTCGTAAAGGGAGGATTGCTTGTCTAAGCCAGGATAAGTATAAACACGGTTACTTTCTAATAATTGCGCATTCCATCTCGGGCATCTACAATGATGCTTTCTGTCAGGACATTGTAAAGAGACAAAAATGGGGGACCTTGTTTTCCCAAAATTTCAACTTTGTTTTACAACTGTCTACCTAATTCTTGACCATGAACTCAACCTGGTGGAATAGCTGGGAATTTAGAGGTACAAGAGAATAGAGATGCATGTGACCAGCTGCAAACATGTGGTTACATCCTCAATACTCATGAACTTATGATTAAGACTTCAAAAGTTTCAGGTTGCAGGCCACATTCCAGAAATGAAGCAATGAAATCTTCCAACTTCCAAATTTGAGTTCAGAAGCTTCTATTACTAGAATTGTTTCCCTTCAAATGTCTGACCGAACTGCCAGCTTGGTGGAGCAACATTATAAGATGCGAGTGTTCTTCCACTACTGACGGTCACCTCAAAAGATATAGGCTGCCCCTTGAGATTCACATTGGCTTGCCAGTTTTGTCCCCAATTTCTTCCCATAGGTATCCATCCTGTTTTTGATCCTTTCACTTTCACAGCTACCACTTCACCATCCAAACCCACGTTGGCAATTAGAACTTGAAAGAAGCGTGAATCCCCCTGTAGATTGAATCTCAGTCCACCACTTCTATCACACTTCACCCTACATAAAAAATTTGGCATGACAATGTTTCCCTTAATCCATAAAACAGAAACTACCCCAATGAAAATTATACTTTTTAACTTTGATTTGTTACCTCCTGTACTGAACTGGAACAATATCAGCTCTTCTCTCAGCAATTTCAGCAAATGCGGCCTCTGACATCTCAAAGTGTTCTTTGGGAAAATTGCACCAGCCACCATAATCGGCTGCCAATCCATTGTTGGGAGGGCAGAAATCTGTGGCAGTGAGAATAATGGATGGACTCCCTTGCAGGCACCACAATATGTGGTCAACACATCTCACCTCGTAACAAGCTCCACAAGTGCTTCCCCTGTTGAACAAAATGGTGCTTAGGCCAGCACTGTACTTCCCATAGCTAATCTTGTGAAGGTCTCCATAGCCACAAGCTCCTTCTGCAAAATGTCGTTAAATGGTAAACCCTTGATGGCTTTACTACTAAAGTTTTTGAGTCTTTTGTAAATGTGCAGCATCATTATGTAGCAAAGACAGCAACTTGACAACTTCGAGACTAAGGCAAGGAAAAAAATTTACCTGTAATGATTGACCCATCTGTTTCTTTGGAGTATGTTGCAGTGGCAGTCTTCCATTCTTCATCCTTGGCGCCATTAATCTCGCATGATATCAGTAGAACCAAGAAGAAAACTGTGGTTTGAAGCGCATCCATTTACACTATCAAGATTTGAGGCCAAAGGGTAACTCTGTTTTATTTTTGTTTATTTTAGGGCTTGTAGCCGAACCGAGAGGTAAAGAAAAGCGCGCCTTTTGTTTGATCGAGAATGACCTTAATCTCCTTGGTGCGGTGCAGTAAGGGATTGCTGATGGCGGATTAGAAACCTTGAAAAAGTGAGAACTTTGACAAAAGAGCTAACTAATACAGAGTCCTTAGTTCACATTTTGGGAACTTCAGCAGGGCGAAAACGAAGGGATGCTTGTTGGTCTATATAATACAAAAGAGGGGTATGCTTTTTGAACTCTGTTTCCTTGTCTCTTTTGTTCTTTTCAGCGGGGAAGGGAGACTTGAAAATGCTAGCGTTCGGCTACACTCGGAGGGAAAGGGATTGTGGCTTTCTTACAGTGGCAGACAGTGGTCGCAGAAAGCCTTAGAATGAGTGACTACAAAGAAAAATACTACTCATTATTCCACACTTCATATATTTTTTTAAAATTATTTTATTTTATTTTATTCTTATTAAAATAATTAATTATTCTATTTTTTATCCATATATTATATACTTATTTTAAAAAAACAAAAAATTAAATGTAATGCATAATATGTAAAGATGATAAAGAAGAATTCAAGTCTTATTTATTTTTAGAGATAAAATAAAAGTAAAAAAAATATATTATTATAAGATATTTTTTTAATATTTATTTTATAGAAAAATTTAAAAAAGTGGTATATAAATTTTTAAAAAAATTTAAATTTTTTATGATATATTATATAAAAACTTTAAAAAATATAATAATATATTTTAAATTTTTTATTTCATTTTTCAAAACAAATAAGATAAATCGGGATTATTTTGTTCCTTGGGTTTGGAACACTCCCACGCAATCAATGAGGTTAGTCTTGGCTCTCCTTTTGAGAAGAAAACCGAAGGGAGACCCTACGCGGAAAGAAACTCTGCTTCGGGATTCGGCCAAAAAACAAAGCTTCCGACTTGGGAAATTGACAGCCTGATCCCCAGTTCATAATGGTGTTACTCTTCCTAAATTGGATGAGGTCGAACCTTATTTTTGGGCAGGCCCAAAGGACAAGTTCACTATTTGGAAACCCATTTTGATTTATTATTTATTTTTCCTTTTTAGTGTATTTATATTTTTATTATTTTCGTTTAAATATTTTTTTAACACCTTTAATCAATAAAAAAATTGAAAAAATTACAATTTCATTAATAATTAAAAAAAAAATTAAAAAATATTCTTAAAAAATATTCTTAACTATTAGGTAAAAAAAAAATTTAAAAAAAAAAAGTTATAAAAGAGTGATAGATAAGTAACGAGTGATCCATTATTCATTTAGGAAATTGTCAACAACATTAAGAAAAACTCTATTAGCAGGCAATTTTGCGTAACAATCGCGCAACCAAAAATAACCTGAAAGTAGACATTTTTCCATTCCTTTCCATTCTCTCCCATTCCCCATAGTCGAACTTTTATTTTCTTCTTTTCCAATCGATTGAAACATTTCCCATAGCATCCCTTCTCTTCTCTCCCCTTCTAAGTTCTAACACACGTCCCACAAACTCCTACAGATATTGTCACTTAAATCCTAATCGTCTTTGGATCAAAACTTGAAAATTTACAAATCTAGAAAACGAAAAGCATGATCTGAAACCAGAAAACAGAGAAATGTCTATTTTGTATTTGGCTGTCATATTTCTATTATTATTATGTTTTTTTTCCCCTTTTGGAATTTTTTTTGAAATAAATATTAGTTCTTTGTTGAATGATTTGGGGTATACTCTACTTATACAAGAAAAAGAAAGGACATGAGCTGAAAAGAGAAATGATGGGTTTGGTGTTGATGGGGATTTCGGAACGGTGGGTTTATTTCAACTAGTAATCCCAAAACTGCGAACAAGAAGAGTGAACTACGATAGCAAATTTGAGAAGGTTAGAAATTTTTGAATAATTATTTCTTTAGCTATGGCTATTGTCCCCTCCCATTCTTTGGGATGGAGAGTCAATTTAGAGGGCATTGTTACTTCGGCTATGGTGGCAAACACAACAAAAGTTTCATGAGTAATGGAAGGAGGGATGACTTTCTAGAATTATTAAGACGTGGGGTTATATTTATGAATAACTTTCTGGAGTTACTTTTTAATCTTCCAATTTGATTTTTTGAATCACTTTCCGGAATTAATATGAGAGGAGAGTAGTCGAATGCTTGGATTGGAATGAGAGAGAAGTCTGGCATTGGAGGAACGAAGGTAGCTATTATCTTTCATCTTTCTTCTTGTCTTTTCTTTTCTTTTCTTTTCTTTTTTCAATAAAACAATGTGTCTCATGACTTGTCAGTTGGGTGCGTAAATTTGGTGCGCCAATCGCTTGTATATAGCAGCGCCCCAAAATTAGTTTGATTAACAGTGATGTAAGCATATATTATTAATTAATGGTAGATAATCTTGATGAAAGTCCTAGTTTCTTCACCACAGATATGGGATGAAGTCTTGGAAGGGGAATATTAACATGTGTGCTAAAACAGATCCATATAAAAGGAAGTTTGATTTATCCCAAATATATTTAATGGCAATATAACAAAGTAGAGCTGGTCCATATTTCATAACTATGCATAAACAGAACCATGTCTAAAAATTGAAACAAAGAAACCATTAACATCTCCTACCATTACAAACCCAAAAAAAATAAAAAATAAAAAGAATCTTTCTGTTGTTTGCCAAAAAAGATGTGCATAAACACGAATCTCAATGGAGAAAAATCCAAAAGGGAAGCGGAATTTATGAAACAAAACTTTGTATGACTTTAAAATTTTGCTTTATACATATGCAAACTGGGGAGTAATCATACTATGATGTCTTTTAAAGAGACAATGCAGCTGACTTGGGTATTGTTGCCTTTATTTCTTATGACGATGGAATTGCACCCATTTATGCTGTCGTTGTTGTTGCTGCTGCTCTTATCAAAGTGATATACATTGTATGTCCCCTGATCAAGTGTTCCTTCCCTGTAAACAAACACACTTTCATCCTCTTCCATACGACGCCACTTCCTGTTATGATCATGTACCGAGTGGAAAGGCATTCCCCTTCAAAACATAAATTAAAGAAAGTGAATTCAGGGGCTATCACTCCATGCCATCTTTCAAAAACATGAACCCACGTCTATCTGTTAGTAAAGATGCTTCAAAATTTCACTGCTGGACACGTCTAAAGAGATACATAATTTTGAGGAAATAAATGCTTCAAGTAAAAATGTTTACTTTTCTAAGCCCCATTAGCTACATACTCCAAACTTGAATGGAAACTAGTGAAATTTTGAACTAATTCGGTATTAGAACTCCTTAACATTGGGAACTCTTAAGATTTAAAATGAGAGAGGTATAGACACACAGAACAAGGCTACATATAAACAGATTTGTATACCAATCTATGCACCAATACATGCAAATTGGTTGCCTTCATAAAATTTAAGTTTTTGACCAATTATATTGAATGGGTGCACATATTGGTATGTAGTAGGGGGGAGAATTTTTGGATGGGGACCGAAAAGACTGACCGGACCAGTCATTTTGAACCGGACCAAGTATGCCTTGATCCAGTCCCGGTCCAAAAATCCAGGACCAAAATAGGTCCGGTCTGGTCTCTATCTCGATTTCGGTCTCGGTCCAAGCATTTTTAGGCCTGGACCAGACCGGACCGGACCAATTATATATATATTATATAAACTATAATTATAAATATATAATATATATTATTTATGATTTATGTATATATTTAATATCAAAGTATTATTATATTATTTGATGTATAATTATTTACTATATATCATAGTAAATAGTAAGAGTATTAGTAAATACTAAATGGTAGGTCTAAAGTTTATTACTTTATATATTTAGAAATTAGTTTCAATGTGTTATTATATTTTTTAATGTATAATTATAATATATAGTACTAGTATATATTAATAATTTAATGTAACACTTAATATATTATAAGAGTTGTAGTATAAATTATAATATATGTATAAATTTATAATAGTATAATGTATGTATTGGAATACTTAAATCAACATGTTTGTATTAAATATTAAAATAATATCTATGTATTGGACTGAATGGGTTAGACCGGACCAAACCGAAAGAAACTGGACCGGTCCAGTACCCTTTGAAATTCGGTCCGGTCCAGACTTGGAAAAGCCCTGACCAAATAGATCTAGTCCAATCCATTAAAGTCCTCCAAGACCGACCCGGACCGGACCAATCTCCCCCCTAGCGTGCAGAATAGCTTTAACCTTTTCCAATACAAAATGTGGGGTCTCCAGTAGTGACTCCAAATACCTAATAAGTTATGCGAACTCATTTTATTTGTCTATCTCACGATAATTTTATAAAATAAAAACAAATGCTGAATAGTATTCCTTTTTTTTTATGGAGTTTCAAATATACATTAAGGTCCTATGACTTACCCGATGCATATGTGAGTGAAATCCAAATACAAAACTTGATTCTCATTGTGCAAAAGTTTGAATTGAATAGAAAGTGGGTTAAAGAATGTCGAAAGCATGGTACTAGTTGCGGTAAAATAAAGTGTTGAAAAGTGCGCATAAAAACAAACAGGTGAAGAGCAAAGCCAGGAATGACATAAAAAACAAAACAAAAAAAGCCATATTAAAGATCGTGTATGAAAAGAAAATCGAGCAGAAGCAAACAAATCCATATTCTAATTAAAGAAAACAAGAGAGCCAAAAAAGCAAAGAGGGAACCCACAAGAAAGGACTGGTACCTGATATGGAAGAGATCGGAGATGTCAGAAAAGTCGATATAGAAGTTAACGGCGTCAAGGAAGGCCCTGTAGGTGTAGATGTGGAGTCCGTCGATCCTCGGGTAGGGAAGCCTCGGTTTCGGTGGCGCCTCGGTGGGACTCAAACCCGATGATGAATTGCTACGCCAGCTGCCTCCCGCCGTGTAGAGGTACTCCTTCCAAGGAATGGCGGCGTTGGGAGTGGAGGGAGGAAGACCGACGAAGCCGAGTGTGGCCATGATTGGCTCGAGCTCCTCGTGGGTCATGATGGGCTTGAAGGTCCTCGTAAACCACAGGGCCAGCTTCCTCATACACAGTTTCATGTACTCCATCTCTCTCACTCTCTCCCTCTCCATCTCTCTCTCTATCTCTATCTCTATCTCTCTGCTCGCCGGAAGCGCGAGGAATTCGATTGAATCGATACGAGTGCGAGATTTTTGGAGGGGGTAGTCGTTCCTCACTTTGACATCCAACTTTCTCGTAATTACTACGAAACCCTGTAAGATTCGGAATTTAATGGAGCGGAGCGGACGTTTTGACGGCTTCTGCCAACAGCTACATGACGCGGCTACGTTTAATATTTAAATACATTTTTTTTTAAATCATTAAATATTACTCTATTCAAATCCTCTCTATATAATTATTAAATTTTTTTTTATAATACCACTTTAACTATGAGATTTTTTTTAATTTCTTATAAATTATCTTAATATTAAGAGGTACCTAAATCCAACTAAAATATATCATATAAAACTAATTTTACTATTTTAACTCACTATTATTTATAAAAAAAACTTAATCTATTTTAATTTAATTCAATATTTAAACATAATCAATTAACGAATAAATTATGAGAGATTTTGTAGTGTTTAAATTATTAGTTAATCTTTAGAGGACCCCTAAGTTAAAAGGATGAGCAAGGCACCTTAACTTGGATAACAAGAAGTTGCTGATGACTAATAATTTGTTGGGAATTGTGTTTCAAAATTTAAAAAATACTTTAAATAATTAAAAACACTTTTAAATAAAAAAATTACTCGTTTAATAATTTTATAAAAAATATTTTAATCAATTGAAAATTTTAAAAGTCTGAATTTTTCAAAAACAAATTATAATTTTTATTAAAAAAATTTAAGCAATAAATCTTAAATTAAAAACAATATTTTTTACCGTATCTCAAATATGCACTAAATTCAAATATGCCCTATCATTGCTATTATGTCACAATATTAGGTAAGGCTTGCTTTATGGAATGAGTTGTTGGCTTTTCATGTTTGCTTCACAATTTATAGTAATACTTATGAATAGGGCTATAAAAAAATCGAATCAGACTAGTGGACCAGATCGAGATCGAGCCAGACTGGATAGAATTCAATCCGATCCAATCTAATTTTTTTATGAATCAGAAATTTTCGGTTCGATCCAGGGGTTCTCCCCCTAGACCGGACCGGACTAGACCAAATACACACATATATATTATATACATATATGTATATATAAATAATAATATTTAATATTAATATTAATATAGATTAAGAAGGGTAGTATAATATATTAATATATAATATATACTCTTATAATTTTAACATATTATAATTTATAATAGTTATAATATAAAAGTATAAATTATAGTATATTTATATAGAATATTAGTAATAACTTATAAATAATAAGTATATTATTATTATTTAATATATTATTACTAATTTATCACTATTCATTAACATATAAAGTTATAATATATTAATGTAAATTATGTAATAATATTATTAGTTATAGTTAACCAACTTATGATGTATGATTATATTACTATTAACTAATTAATAATTACTCTTCTTATGATTACATAAAACAAATTACTAATATTATTTTTAACTATATATGAAGTATGATTAATGATTATTAATATCATTAATTAATTTATATGACTTATTAGGATTAAATTAATTAATTAACCTATATGCTATATATAATATAGAATATTAGTTATAATTTATAGTATAAGTATTAAATCTTTAGATTATAAATTATAACTATATATTTTGTTTAATATTTAAATGAGATTAAAAATTGAGAATTGACAAAGATGATTATTTTTTATGAAAGCAGTATTAGTATATATTTAATAATTTATAAACTTAGGTAAAAAAAGTATATTTAATTATTGTAAAATTTTGGATTAAATTTAGCTCATTAAATCATATGGGGTACTCCTGGACCAAACTGTACTGCCCTTGGACTAAATTAGATTGGACCGGTATGGACCGAATCCTATTCGTTTTGGTTCAACCTCTAAGGTGAGAAATTTTTAAACCAAACAAAATTAGTTCATATTTTTTTCAGATCGAACTAGACCATTTACACCCCTCCAGGCCAAACTATTTACACCCTTACTTATGAATTTTGATTATTAAATATCTCATGTCAAATCCTTATACAAATAAATTGCATTAGAATTATATACCAATAACTTCTAATTTGATTCATTTAAATAAATGATGGTATTTATATTAGATTCTCATTTATTTTATGGTCAAAAAAATTATCAACCCTAGTTTGAATATAAATTATTTAGATTCTTAAAATCTATTTTGCATTAGCGAATATTTTATAAAAAAAAATTTTCTCAATTTAGAATATAATTTAATTTACAAAATAAATTTTAAAAATTTAAATTTATCAAAACTTACCTAAGTGATATCCCATACACAGAATAGAAAATAATTCCTTTGCCCTGAATTTTATTCTCAGGCCATCAATCGAAAGTCTCCCCACGTTCCTCTTCCTTGGTTCTCTCGTATCTACTTCTACTGAAACAGAAAAAAAAAAAAAAAAAGGAAAAAATGGAGCTCTGTTGCAGAGCAATCCTTTACTGCTGCTATTTCGCTTGTTTATTATTATTCATCTCATCTCCAAAAGCAACAGCCGAGGAAGACCCATCATCGTTTGTGTCGAGATTCCAACAGTACCTTCAAATCAACACTGCCCAGCCTAGCCCCGACTACACTCAAGCAGCTGATTTTATCGTCTCCCAAGCCCAATCTCTTTCCCTCGAGACCCAGACCCTGGAGTTTGTCCATGGCAAGCCTCTAATCCTCCTCAAGTGGCCGGGCTCTAATCCAGACCTCCCCTCGATCCTTCTCAACTCCCACACCGACGTCGTTCCGGTCGAGCAAGATAAATGGTCCCACCATCCTTTCGGGGCCCACCTCGATCGGCTAGGAAATATCTACGCCAGAGGGTCTCAGGACATGAAGTGCGTTGGCATGCAGTACCTCGAGGCCATTCGCAAGTTGAAGGCTTCTGGGTTCAAGCCTCTTCGCTCCGTTTACCTGTCCTTTGTTCCCGACGAGGAGATTGGTGGCCATGATGGTGCCGAGAAATTTGCGGATTCCGATGTTTTCAAGAATTTGAGCGTGGGCATCGTACTCGACGAAGGTAAATCACTACGGTTCGTTTGAGATTGGTTGTACAAGGTGTTTGCGTTCTGTTCTGTACCATGTTTATATTAATCATTAGTGGTTGTAACGTTGTATTCGAAACAGGGTTGGCTTCGCCCAATGAAAACTACAGGACGTTTTATGCGGAAAGGTGCCCATGGTGGCTGGTGATTAAGGCTACTGGGCAACCGGGCCATGGGGCAAAGTTGTATGACAACACTGCCATGGAGAATCTGTTGAAAAGCATTGAGAGTGTGAGGAGGTTCCGGGCTTCGCAGTTTGATTTGGTGAAGGCAGGTTTGAAGGCAGAGGGCGAGGTGGTGTCAGTTAACATGGTATTTTTGAAGGCGGGAACGCCATCTCCAACCGTAAGTTAGGATTTATTTGGGAGTTTTTTTTTTTTTCATGAATTTTCACTTTAATTTATATTCAATATATTGGCACTTTGATTTTACATCAAGTCATTTATGAGTACTCTCGTGGCTATTCTAATCAGTTTCATGAGAGTTTTGTATGGTCAAACAAATTGCTTGAGCCATAAGCGAGACTGATTCGTGGATCCACCCTCCTGCCTGCTAGTAGGCAATTTCATTCACGAATATCCAGTATGATTGTTCACTCTACATGCTTGACATCACTTGTAATTGGTATTCGCTTTATAGCTTTGTTGAGTTGGGAGTTACACCCATAATTACGTTCGTAATATACAATGGGCTAGTGAATTGGTGACATCTCAGATGTACTTACGGATGAGAGGTGTTACATGAAGACCCTAGGACATGGCTTACTCTTGTTGTCGTCACAATGATATATATGTCCACAATTTAACACTTGCAAGTTTCTTCCTTCTTGCACATCAGGGTTTTGTCATGAATTTACAGCCATCTGAAGCAGAAGCAGGTTTTGATGTTCGAGTGCCACCAACTGCTGATCCAGAATCTTTGGAGAGGCGAATTACCGAAGAATGGGCACCTGCTTCACGCAATATGACATTCCAGGTAGTAATCACCAGTCAAAAAATTTGTCTTTTTGAACCATATTAGCATAAGAAGAAGGAGATATTTCCTTGGTGATTACCAGCAAGCTTTAATAATCTCCTTATAAAGTTGTGGGAGCCACAACCTTTTCGTAAGAGTGAGCTTAAAAACTGTAAAACTAGAATACAGAGTTTTGCTAGTTACATGCAATTAAGGAGAGAATTTACTTAAAAATAATGTGAATTGTGAAAAACAATAAGCTTCACAGCAGCAGTTATGCTTAATCAAATAAGGTTTTTTCTCAGTTATGCTCAATCAAATAAGTGAAAAAGCATTTGGGTGGTCCATTTCAAATGTGAGATTATAACCAGTAAATTTGAACTGCACTTGGTTACTGGTTGTCTGTTGAATATTTGTACACAACGATATGATGTATGTAGTATAGAAAAGAATATGATTAAAAGGATCCATCAGGTCCACTGGGACTTGGGAAGTGCCATTTATTCATTTTTTGAAAGCATTGCGTTCATAGGAAGTACTGACAACCATGATTGTGGAAGTTCTATTACTTCATTAGGTCAGAGTAAAGTCAACTACTGTCTTATTGAGATCTGTATAATACTGGACGTGATGACTCAAGGAAAGCCCAAGTCGCATGTGCGTTTATACACCAAAAATATTGGTCAAGGTTACAATTGAAGCTTCTTGGAATAAAGTCCAGTAGTAATGTGAGACTTGACACTTAAAATGCGCTTCTATCATATTTGCACTTCTATCATACTTCTTCTATGGGACTTAGTGGGCATCACACTGAGGGCCAATAATTTAGGAGTGTTGGTTTTCTTGGAGGGAAAAGGAGTGCTCCTCTATTGTTATTATTGTTGTTGCGATTGCTATCATTATTTCTCTCCCATGCTAGTTTTCTGATGTATTTGTACCTTGGGCAGTTTAAGCAGAAGGTTTCTGTGCATGATAATTTTGGGAAGCCAGTCCTCACAGCAACTGACAGTGCTAACCCTTGGTGGGCCCTACTTGAAGAAGCTGTCAGAAAAGCAGGTGGAAAACTTGGTACGCCAGAAATATTTCCTGCCTCAACAGATGCTCGCTACTTCCGGCAACAAGGCTTGCCTGCAATTGGCTTCTCACCTATGGCAAACACTCCTATTCTTCTCCATGATCATAATGAGGTGTGACTGTGTTTTTTTTATGAAACTTTTAGAGAATCAAACTCAATATCATTTCCAATCTTTCTTATAAATTTCTTTTACCTATATAATAAAAACAATTACTCACTTGAGGTTTGAGGAAAACCTAATTTCAAAGCTATCAAGAAAATAACTACAAAAGAAATGCCCTTTCTACAGAGACCACAGCTATTTATATCTCAAAGATAGACATCCTGCCTTTTCCTCAACCAAAGTCTCTTTATCTGTTTAGGGAGTTCCTTAATATGCAGCCACTCCTTGTTAAGACCTTTAGCACCGATTTTAGCAAGAAAGCCTGCAGCTCCATTAACCTCCCAATATATATGCCTGATTAACAACCATATGTGACTCCGATTCAAGGTCCATCTGTGACTCCAATTTTAGCAAGAAGCCTGCAGCTCCATATATATGCCCGATTAACAACCATTATGTGGTGCATTTGGCGAAAGCGAAACGATCGAACCTTTGAAGATAAGGAAAGGACTTTGGAGGAGATTCATTCATTCTTTTTTCATACTTTATTAGTTTGGACCATAGTTGTAGATTTCAATGGTCTCTATTTTCATGACTTCCTTGTATCATATAATCCATCTACGACCTAGTTAGGTCTTGTCTCTTGTATACCATCTTGTATACTTGGGCTTTGCCTTTTTCTATCAATACAATTGTTTACTTATAAAAAAAAAAGGTCCATCAATCTTAGCTGTAATAAAAAAAGAAGTAAGCAATCACTCATAGACTTAACCTTTGACATACAATTAGAACCAATTCCATAACATGCTGAGGAGGCTGCAACAAAATTTCATCCTGCATCCCTTGTAATAATACCACTGCCTCCACTTGTCCCTAGATTTCCAACTACCATCCACATTCAATTTTAGTCTACAATTAGCCGGCCTTATCCATTTCGTAATTGGCTATTAGGAGTAGGATACAATTGAATGAGGCTTAGCCAATAAAGCTTTATCTTCAAAACTATAGCCTCCTTTGACTCCTTCTTGTCTTCCATTCTTGTTTATACCTAAACCATAAACACCAACTGATAATAGATGGTAAAACCCGCACCATAATACCCAACTGTAAAGATCTTCCAGCCCTTTGAAACCACGTGGACACTCAAGCCAACCAAGACTGGGTTGATAAAACTTGATACCCAGTGTATCAGACAAAAAACTACCCTACGTAAGAGGCACAAGTACCATTTATTAGCACATTACCAAGAAAATCTTCCCCGGGTTCTTTGCAGTAGTTGCGTCTGGATGCTAAAGAAATAAAGCATTGCTGAATTCTAGCATCAAATGATAGACCTTTGAAGAAACTTCTCTACTTGAAAATAGAAATTTTCAGAGGAATATATTTGAACCACACCCATTTACTCCATGGAAGTCCGTTAATCATTTCTCCCCAGCGCCAAGGAGATCTTGTTAAAATGAGCCGTCTTTTTAGCTGCTGTCCAGGTTGGTGCATCTTTTTAGAAGTTAATTTCATATGTTTAGACATCAATTGAGTTGTCAATTCCTCCCTAACACACTTGGAACAGTTGAGAATCCCTTGTGTTTGTTCAACATTTTGTTTGCTATAAACACATAATTGTTTACTGGATATTCGGCCTATGAATCTTTCTATTCTATATGCTCTATGATCGTCTCTGGAAATCATGACACCTATTTTCTTGGTACCTACAAGACATCACACACGTTATTACACTCTTCTATCAAGAAATACGAACAATATTCTTTTATTTGATTAATGATTCTTTGGCTTGCTTCTTACTTGGATAACAGACATTTTTTTATTAAATGCTTTTCTGAATTACTTTTGACCTGCCAAAGGACTGGTTTCTTAAAACTTGCTGCATCACAAGTCAGACTTGAGTTTACATATTTCATGTTCAACGTGCAACCCATTAATCTGTAACTATTTTCCATCCTGTTGCAGTTTCTAAACCAAGATGAGTACTTGAAAGGAATTGATGTCTATGCATCAATAATCAAAGCCTATGCATCTTATGTTGAGCACACAAGAGAGGAAGGCTCCAGAGACGAGTTATAAGGAGCAGGGGGATAATCCCCATCTCAAGACAAACATGCCTGATATCAGTTTCTGCCTCTGGTATAATGGGAGTTGAGTTCTCCCAGACTCCCAATGTATATCAATAAGAACGGGAGCGGGGTGTTTGACTATCATCTATGCTCAAAAAGACTGATCTATAACATTGCTTGCTGTCACTGAATGGTTTGATAAATGGATCTAGTTTTGGGGTAAAATATCATCAATATCACTAGTCATTGGGTATTTTGTTTACAACTGCTTTTTAGCATTGTTTACATTGACTGAAAACATATGCACCATGAAACAAATCATTCTGTGCTTACTTCATCAAATTAATGAGTGTTGTACAACTGATTGCTCTTGATCACAATTTCAATAAGTAAATCTTTTCTGGCGCACATCTGTGCTCACGATTGGGGACCAGTGATCCTATCTTTGTTCTGTTTGTTGGCTCTTGTATTTTAGATCAGAGTCATTTACAGCTTTTGATGACAGTTCCCGTCTGGATGCGCAGTTGTCCTGGGAGTTCCAGCAATTTCATGGTGTATTTCCATCGCTTATATTGATATTGACATCCCCAGGAATTGCAGGCAGTAAGAGCTCACGCACTCTTCCCCTTATGCTACCAATAATCTCCACAGGAGCAGAGCCCATTCTGAAAATGATGGTACCGAATAGGATCTCTAATCACTATAGTTCGCTGCTCCATCTTTGAGATTAGTTTTGCGAAAATATGACAGTCTCCACAAATCCTGATGTTTTTCCTGATCCTGATAGTCTTCTCCCTTGACAGCATCATCATACCATAGATGATCGCCAGTTTCTCGCTGTGGTACCTCAGGGAGTCTTCCCTCTGTTCACCCTCAAGATCTTGCAAAACAAAATTCGTATCAGGGACATAACCCATTCCCATCAATCTTTGAATCAACTGGTTTAGCTGCCTGTTGATTTCATCTATTTGTGGATGCGAGCTATCTCCCAAAATAAAAGCATGTATCTTTTTGTTCACTTCAATCCAGCTGCATCCTGGTTCTTTCCTGATTCCTCTAGCTTTCATGGCCCTCCTAACTTCTGCAACATCATCCCACCTCTGAGAGTTCGCATATATATTAGATAACAATATGTAGGTTCCTGCATCTTCAGGATCCAGTTTTAGAACTTGTTTGGCAGCATGTATGGCTAGATCCACTTTCCGGTGAACCCTGCAGGCACCGAGCAAGGTTCTCCATGTCACAGCATCTGCTTTACCATCCATTTCTTGAATTAACTTAATTGCTTGATCAAGCTTCCCAGCCCTTCCAAGTAAATCAATAATGCAACCATAATGCTCTCTTCCTGGATCGATCCTGAAAAGTTTCTTCATCGATTGGAAGTAATACCACCCATCTTCGACAAGACCGGCATGGCTACAGGCAAAAAGAACCCCAAGAATGGTGATGTAGTTTGGTTTTACTCCCGACTCTTTCATGGATTGAAACAAATTCAGTGCCTCCCGGCTGAAACCGTTTTGGGCTAATCCAGCAATCATTGTGCTCCAAGAGATTACATCCTTCTCCAACATCCTAGTAAAAATATAGTTTGCGTCTTCCAAACTGCCGCACTTGCAATACATGTCCAGAAGTGCATTATTAAGGATTAGGTCTTGATCAAACTTCAATACCTGAACATGGACTTGTCTGCCCAATTCCAGAAGCGCCAATCCGGTGCAGGCCCTCAAAACGCTAGTTAGCGTTGACTGATCAGGTGGGAAACCAGCTCTCTTCATGCTCTTATATAGATACAAGGCTTCGTCTCCATCAGTGTTTTGAGCAAATCCACCTATGATAGAATTCCAAACGACCAAATCTCCAGTCACCATCTCATTGAAAACGTCCAGTGCGTCATGCAACTCACCCAATTTTGAGTAAATATCAATAAGAGCGCTTCGAACAAATACATCAGATTCTAATCCAGTTTTAAGTATGCTGGAATGCAGCTGTCTGAGATTCGATAATCCATTGCAGGCTTTCAAAACTGAAGAGTAAGTGAACATATTAGGCATAACGCCTTCTCTTAACATCTGAATCAAATACTCCAGGGCCTTGCCATTGAGCTTAGCATTAGTGTAAGCCGATATCATGGTCGTCCACGAAACAACATTCCTTTCAGGCATTTGGTCAAACAAGGCCTGTGCTTCGTCCAAGAGGGAAAATTTGATGTACATATTGAGGAGAATGTTGGTGAGAAAGGTGTTGGGTCGGTGCCCATCTGAAAATACGTGGTTATGAACGAGCTTGCCTTCTTTGAGAGCCCCGCGAGCCAAGCAGCACTTGATTAGCTCCGAATAGGTGATAGAATCGGCCCAGATGCCGTGTCTTTGAATGGCGTCCATGGCCTTCATGGCGCTTGGGAGGTCTCGCTGATAGCAGAAGTTGGCGAACTCGTCAAGCAGAGAGGAGCCTGCAGACACATCCCGGGACCCAATGGCTGCGAGAGAGAAAGGACGTGATAGCGAAAGCGATACTGATGATGCCATACTTTTAAGCTTTGAAATTGCTTTCATGGCTCTATACACGACCAGGGAAATTGAAACTAATTAAATCCAGTTGGAGCATTGAAAAACAGAAACTTTGAATGATAAAGCTCGCGGCTTTGCAGCCGTTGCTGCTTAACGTTGGCATCTGCTGTGGTCTCCGGTTCTTTGAGGACGAACGTACCCGATAATTGCGGGCCCTCTTCTAATGGCTTAATTATTGGCTAATGACTTATTACTTTCATTCTCACTACACTTAAATAAATTTGGATTTCAAAATTCAATCTCTATATGTTTTTCGTTCGAATTCAAACACACACAAAAATATGTAATTAGAATATATTAATAAGATTATTATTATTATTGTTACAATTGAAAATTTTATTTGTAAGTCATAGGTAAAGGAAACATTTTATGTTGTTAACATTGCAATAAGTGATTATAAGAAAATTTTAAAATTATAACAAATTTTTATATATATGAGTACTCTCTTTGCCCGTTAGAATAGCTAAACACAAGCTCAAGTTTTAGTTAATATGACATGAATTTGTTTTTTGTTATTTATATCTAATTTTTAGATTAGATTATTAATATATTTTTTATATAATAATAAAATAATATTAATTTATTTTTTAAAATTTAAAATCTTATTATATTTTATCATCTACTGATTATATGTTAATTATTAATAATATTATAACCCTAAAAGAACTGTTACAACTAAATTATAATTTTTTTTTTAAGGAACTAAATTATAATAAGAAGTAGGGAAGAATTTTTTTTTTCTTTTACTCATGCTACCGTAATTACCAAATTTGACCCACAATACCAACTTATTATAATAAAAAAAATTATTTATTTTTTACATTTGTATATTTTAATACAATATATTTTGAGATTTTATTAATTAAATATTTTATTAGATTTTATATTTGCATAATCAGATTAGGAGTTTGGGACCCGCCATCGTGATCCGAGGACGAAAACGAGCGGAATGAATCGAATCAAACAAACGATCCACAGTGCGACATTCCCATTCCTCTGTTTATCTCTCTCTCTCTCTCTCTCTCTCTCTCTCTGCACGATATTCCCATCCTTCACATGGGATCCTACTGGCTACTAAATTGAGTCACTCCTTCATCAAGAACCCATATCTTCCCTTCCCTCGCGACAGCGCAGAAACTTATCCATCCGAGAAATAAGAAGAGATAGACATTTCGGATGGTAATTATTTCTCTGGAATCTAATCCGAAGCCAATAATGAAGAGATAGACAGAGGTTTCAAAGCAGAAGACAGTAGTGTTGGGACGAAGAGATAGATGTCTTTGAGAATAAAAGAGGTGGTCGACAAGTTCGTGCAGGAGCTGAAGGAAGCACTGGATGCGGATATACAGGACCGAATCATGAAGGAGAGAGAGATGCAGAGCTACATTGATGAGCGCGAACGTGAAGTCGCCGAGCGTGAAGCCGCTTGGAAGGTCGAGCTTTCTCGTCGCGAGGTTAACAATATTCCTTCTATCTTTTATTTCCTATTTTTGCTTGTTATACTATACTATACCCCTCAACCCCCCCCCCCCCCCCCCCCCCTTTTTTTTTCCCTTTCTACTCTCTTGTTTTCTTTTCTTTTAGCCTTTTAAATTTTTACTCAACTAAATTTAAAGCCCATTGAATTAATAGCAATGAATATCAACGTAATGCCCTTAATCCTATAAGTTGTGTTTTTTTTTTTTTTTTATAATTGCAATGATATTGGGTGGTGGCTGAAAATCATCATATTGAGTGGGGGCTTGTGAAACCATTTGAGGGTCAATTTTTTTCAATGCAATCAATATGCTTTCTTCCAAACCATATTATTTAACGTTTCTTTCAACTAAAAAAGAGACCATCATCTATTGCTGTTCGATATTTAGTTTGTTATATTTATGGAGTTTTTTTTTTATAAGTAATTTATGGAGTTTCTTAGTTTAAGTTTCTCATCAATTCATCCTCTGAAGGCATCATGGTGTTTTTCTGAAAGAAAAAAGGTATAATTAGGAACTTTTCTACCTAGGTAGTATGATGAGGAACTGAATTAGCACAACATTAAAAATGTTGCACATTTGAGATAAATTCTCAAAATTATATGTTTGTCGGATTGAAACTATGGTACCCTGAATTAGATTGTGAAGGCATTACATGGGCATGTGTTGTGTCTGAAAGTTGAATGTCCAATTGTGCACTAAGTCTGGATTATGTATGTGCAATTGTTTTGATGCATGAATTTAAAAAAAAAAAATTGATGAATGTATGTTTCCTGTGATCATGAACAAAATAAAAAATAATTAATTAAAATCGAAAATCATATCACATCACATTTAGTCTACCATAGTGTTCATCATTCATATATATCAACATATCAAGTATTGTTCCAAAATAATAATGACACTATTATCAACAGTTAGTTCAGCTCGCATGTCCTGCTCAGGTTTTCTCTCCCTTCATCAATGTTTCTCCCCCTTAGTCTGTGCTGCTGCTCCCCTTTACTCATCACTTTTCTCCCACTTTTTGTCATCAATTTAGCCAAATTAATGTCATGTAGAAACTAAAAGTGCAGCCTCACTTGAGGAATCAAGTGAGGGAGGATTTCGCTTTTTTCTTAGTTTTCATCTTAGCACACACAACCAAAAAGTTAGAGAAAACAAGCACAAATTAGTTTCATAAGAGAACCCGGGTATCAAGCATGCATTGAAAAGAAAAAAATGCTAAAAAAATAACCATATGGTTCGGTATCCAGCAATGTTATTTTAGACTTGTCACAAACATATATGCATGCATGCTTGATGAGAGAACCAAATCAAATAAGAGATAAACAGAGAAGACATGTTAACTGAGCCAAATTGTCAAGCAGCTAGCGTGCATTGGTGGCAACCGAAGAAGCAAGAGTTTGGTTTCTTGTGGAAATTGGCCTCAATACAATCACAAACCAATCCCAAAGCACTCAACATGCAACAACTCACTCATCCACATCAATATCTAAAACCAATCTCGGCATTCAATTCAAACCAAACTCCATTTCGGCATAATAAATGACCGAAACCTAGTACATGCGAAATAAATAAATAAATAATTCAACAAGAGCACTATTTTTGGGTCATTCGGAGACATAGCCACACCACATAACCCTTAAGAAATCTTAAGGATTCTCAAAGAATGCCTCATGCACTTGCAAAACCGAAAACTTGACCAAAGATTTTTTTTTCTTTTCCCTTTTTGTTTTGTTGGTCAAAAAATGAAATGCCAAAAAAATGTATATATGCAGATTTTATTTTTATTTTTACACAAAAAAAACAATGGCAGTGGGGCAAATAGCATAAAGAGATGTATCTCGGTTCAATTAAAGTGCTACTTACAAAATAAATTCAAGACCATACACCTTCTTGATTACAACACCCATAATGAATTTTCATTCCTCATAAAATCATCAAAATCAAGGTTCATGTGAGTATGTGAGTGAGCAAGTTATAAAATATAGTAACTTTTTCTTGATGATTTTATTTTTTATATATATATATTATGAATTTCTTTTTCTTTTAATCATCATTTTTGATAGGAATATTCTTTTAAAAGATGCTTCCAAGAGGATGTCACTCACTTTAAGGCAAACTTTATGCTAGGGTCTAGATACATAAGGGTCTCCTCCAAACACTTTACTTGCATATCCTCTTTTTGGTTCATTTTTATTGCTCATTTTTTTTTCGCAATGATAGGAGTAATGATTTTTTCTATAAGAATTTCTAAAATTAGATCCGTGTGGGTTGTGAGTCTTTTTCTGCAATGAATTTCACACTGACTTTTTCTATATAGATCAACAAGTGGTGTTTGGCAAGGGAAGACATTTTTAATAGTCGTACTAGGTTTAACTAGTATTAGTCAATTTAAGATTTGGACTCCTTCTATGATAAGCATCTCAATACACTTATTCAGTTTTTTTTTTATCAAACAAAAGTGCATTCATACAAGTTTCTCACAGTGCATTAAGAGTGAACATTTACTATGATGACCCATAGGGTAGAATGCACAAGGTGGGATGCTCAACAAAAAAGAAATGCATAAGTTTCAGAATTTATTGAGTGAGTATTAACATGTTCAAGAATTTCAATACACCATCAATCATGCACTTTACATCATTGGGCCAAAAAACACATTTTTTTTAATAAAGGATAGGAAATAAGAACAAAATAAATCAACCAAAAAATATATTCATTTAAAAAAAAAATATAAACAAAACAAAACACAATAAAAATGCATGTCTTATACTAACGATTTGTAAGAAATACAAGAACATGCATGTGGTCCTATAAACTAATGTGACACGGCATCTTTTTTGACCACCCATTTTGCCTTGAGATTTGACTTGTTCTTTCCATTATTTTGAATATATAGCCTAACCAATTCATCAAGCTCACAACATACAAAATTAATTTGTTGGCTCATCTCATCAACTTGGTTTTGTAATCTTTTTCCACTCTTGGACGTTTTTCAAATTTGATTTTCTGCACTTGAGACACATTAAAGCAATGTGGTCTTATATGCCCAACCATTCTACAATTATGACAAGTAGGGATAAACTTACCTTCATATTTACATTTCTTCATCATGGTCGATGGAGAATTTTTGTGCAAGTCTCTTGAGTGGTTAGCCTTCAGCATAAGAGGATTGTTGTGGTTTTTTTTTTTGACTTTTTTTCACAAACACAATACCTTTGGAGCTCGACACAGCGGATGATGGTATTTTTTTTCCTTTCCCTTTAAAAGCCACATATCCTAAACTCGTCCTATCACTATTTGGTTTTTGAAACTTTAACATTTCATTCAATTTTTGGGTTGTTGAATTTTGTTCACACTTCTGAAAATTTTTCAATTTTTTCTCTAGTGCAACATTTTGATCTTTTAGTCTCAACACTTCAACCTCATAAACTTTTAAAACCTCAACCAAATTATTTTTCTCATTTTCTACTGCTATAAAGTTTTTATATAGCTTTTTAGTGAGCTTTTTCAGCTTGATTACCTCTTCGCACACTTTATCGTAGGTATCTTGAACACACAGTTCTTGATCGGCATCAACTAGTGCAATATCCGAAACACTAGAAGTATAATTACTTTCAGGTTTTGTTAGGAATTTTTCAGCCAAGTCATTCACAATAGTAGAAAAAACCATAAAAGATTTTTCATTATCCGAAAATGAATTTTCACTTTCAGAATCCGAAGTATTACTACAATACACATTTGATGTTTTTTCTTTATTTCTCTTGAAGTTAGGGCACTCAATTCTAATATAACCATAGTCTAAGCATTCATAGCATTTTACTTTCTTTATTTTCTCAATTTTTTCTTTATTCCAATTTTCTAATTCATTTTTTTTTTGTTGGAAATTTTTTTATTCTCTTTTGTTTTTCATTAGTCTTTTTCTTAAACATATTTTTTTTGAGTTTCCTAGCAATAAGAGCTATATCTTCATCATTTAGACTCTCATCACCACAAACATCATCATTCTCTTCTTTCACAGTTTTCAAAACAATAGATTTACCTTTTCTCTTTTGGGGAATAGAGGATTCATACGTTTGTAAGGACTCAACCAGCTCTTCGACTTTGATTGCATCCAAATCTTTGTTTTTCTCAATAGCCGTGATTTTGGGCCGAAACCTCTCAGGTAGAGACCTCAAGATTTTCCTCACAATTCTTGAGTCTTCAACCTTTTTACCGAGATTAAACCTGAAATTCACAAGATCATTCAGTTTAGCATAAAAATCATTAAAACATTTATTATCAAACATTTTAATTTCTTCAAATTTAGAGGTTAGCAATTGTAATTTAAAGTTCTTCACAGTCTTTATTCTTTCATGCGTGATATATGTCCCATGTCTCTTTCGCTATCTCACACATGGAGATTCTTTTGAACTCTTCTTGAGATACCGCCATGAAGATGACTTTCAATCATTTGTTATTAAAGTTGTTATTGCTCAACTCTTCTTTTGACCAAGCTTCGATACCAGTCTTGGGTTTTTTCTAGCCTTTTTCAACAACATGCTATACTCGTTCATCCAATGACTTTAGGAATGCTCTCATACGTATTTTTCAATATGCATAATTTTCACCATCAAAATATTGTGGCACATATAACGACGTCATAACTTTACAAAAGCACGGATCACACTCGGATGAGTGAACCACACTCTGATGCCAATTGAAATTTCCTTTTTACCCCTATATGGCCGAATATATCTAACAATTTTGGCAATCAAATTTGTTAAATGACAATCGTGTGAATATTGAAAAATAGATAATAAATAAATTAACATACATAATACAATGATTGGTTACAAAGGGAAACCCTTTGAAAAACTCATTTTTATTTATTGTATATAAGTTTACAAATAAGCTATTCAATTATAAAACTTTTGTCAATTGACTCCCTTACTTGACCGGATAAACGACCAGTTTATTCTTACCGCAGTAGCAGTCAGAACCTCTGACGATCTTTAATTTATGTCTTTCCTACTAAAACCTCCAGTGGTTTATTATGTACATCAATCAAACGATCCTCTCAAACGTTAAGTAAGATCACACTTGCAAGTGCATAAAAATCACAAGGAAAATTATTTACTAATTTTCCTCAAACGGCTCTCAAATATCTCCAAATATCAGTTTTGGCCGAAAACCCTTGCTAAGGTTATAATTAGACTTGATTTAAATAGACAATCCAAAAAGTGCTGCTGAAACGCGTCTGCTGACAGGTCATCTTTCATTAAAATCTGTCTGCTGATAGGTTGCTAACAGACTTCCGAATTTACTGCTGCAATTTGAATTCCGAATTTGTAGATCTCGAAATTCACATTTTCAGCCTCTTTAATAGACTCCTAAACTCTTAAATGGACTCAAAATACTATGAATAAATCCTATAGTTTAAATTACATTCATTCAAAAATTACAACTTGAGAGATAAGATAAAATCCTATCCTATTTGAATTCAAACTTAATGATCTAAAATTACAGTTTTGGAGATAAAATAAAATCTTATCTTATTTGAATTCAAATACTTCAACACTAATCCATGCCAACAAAATTTGCATTAACAGTATGTTTTTTCTTTCTTTTTCCTTTCCCCAAGCTGCTTAAGATCAGATGGTTATTTGCTCATCATTTAGGGGTATCAAATTCTTCGCCACTAGGGTACAATGTGGAAGCATATGTCACCTTATGCCATCTCATTGTGGCTGCTCGCTCCTCCATATGAGAACAATTAGAATTGCCATCCAAATCTTTGAAATACATTGCTTAAGTTTTATTTGGCATGGCAACTCTATGACCCTCATTTATAGTTGTTCAACACATTCTATTCGTTGATACAACTTGATTTTCTGTTGCAATAAGCTGTAGAAAAATTAGCAGGTCCAATTGTTATTTTTCTATCAGCTGTACAAATGTTTTGTTTAAGCAATGTCTTATCGACAGTTTGTTTCTTAACCGGCTGTTGACACATGATACTGCTCTCATAAGACCAGATCAGAATGTTGATTTACATCTGTCAGGAAACTCAATGGTCTCTTTGCTTTTCTGGATACATGAAACCTGATCTATTGATGACAATTTGACTTTCTTAATTATTGTGGTGATGAGCATCCAATGATTCTGATCGAAAAGAAGTTGTTGCATGTTAAGCAAATGGAAATAAGCTAACAACTTTGAAAAATGTATGTTGTAGGTTTACACATGTTTCCATTAGTTAACATGGTTTACCACATGAATAAATTACAGGTACGGGTATTCATGTTTTAGAGTCTCAGACATTACTTTTATCTTCCAGGCAGAGATTGCGCGACAAGAAGTGAGGCTCAAGATGGAGAGAGAAAATCTTGAGAAAGAGAAAAGTGTCCTAATGGGAACTGCATCAAATCAAGACAATCAAGATGGAGCTCTTGAAATCACTGTAAGCGGTGAAAAGTATCGATGCCTCAGGTTTGCAAAGGCAAAAAAATGAGGTCCTACATGGAAAGGTGAAAAAAGAAGAAAGATTAAAGAAAGAAATCCATGGTTGGGTGTGATTTTTTTTTTCCCCTTAAAACTTGCCTTAACCAATGTTCTTGTTAAGATTCTTCATTCTTTTGATTGCTTCCAGTATGTACATTTAGGTGTCCCAGTATAATCTGAATTGGCCGTGTCTTAGGGCTTATTATTTAATAGTGGATCTCACTATTTTTCGAAGCGATTGTACAGTTGATTTTATGTAGCATTACTCTTATTTAATTCAAGAAAAATTCTATTTTTAAGCCAACGTGTAGAGCATATTTAGTAAACTGTTTACATGATGTAATTCGATCTAGGATATAGATTTTAAAATTTAAATCTTATAAATCAATTTTTATGATTTATGTAATGTCAATGATACGTTTTGTGTTGCCGAAACAATGAAATAATTGCTCCATGTCCATATTCCCCTTTTTTCTGGATATACCTACTGTAGCCTCTGTGTGATAGTTGTAAACCACGTTCCGAAGAACGTAGTACCCCACGATCCGCCGTTCGTGGGCACATTCAAACGTGGCAAATCATCCCAACAGCCACGAGCCATTTTGTAACAGTTTGTCTCCATATTCTCGGGATCAAACGGGGAAAATCTATTCTGCATAAGTTTGAATCAGATGGTGCTAAGTATAAGCAAAGTCCAATAAGGAGATGCCACCTAAGATGCCCGTGACGTTGTCCACCATGTCTTTAAGAAAGTCGCGGTTTATAATGCAGTATGGAAGACGGGAAGAGGAAGTTAACGACAGTTACTGTTGACTCTTAAAAACCCGCCCTTTTCACTTGTTCAAAAATATATCCATAACGCTAGTACCTTCCAACCCTTCACTGAAGTCTGATGATGCTGAACGTCACAGACCCTTGATGAATCTAGAAAAAACAAAGACACTCTCGTAACTCGAACTCTGGAGAACACTTAAAGAACAATTTTTTTTTTTTTTTATAAATGAAACAGTAAAATGAGCCCTGCCTTCCATGACAAGATTCTCTTGCTTTTCTGCATCCTTTGTTTTAATGGTGTTTTTGGCTGCGGACAAGGGATACGAGTAGCAGCAGTTTCGGGTGTAGAAGGCAGTGAAGCCCATAAGAGTAGCCTTGTGCATCACAAGGGAAGGAGGAGACATGGGTTGTTTGATGTCATAAGCTTTGGCGCTCGAGCAGATGGCCGGACTGATGATACTAGGGTTTGTTCTCCTCTCTCTCTCTGTAACATGGAATCAACAGCATGCTCATTCGGAATTCTTGAAATGATTTTAAAAGAAGTTTGATTAGTTAATTACTTTCTTCTCCATCTTCTGCATTTAAATAGAATTGATCTCTTTTGTTTTGCTTTTGATCAATGGTACAATACAAGACTCGATCATGTCCATATTGAAGTCTTTAAACTTTTTACCTTTGTGCTAAAACAACTTAGGAAAGTTAGGGGGCTTCACAAGCACAACTACTGTCCAAAGCCAGCAAATCAAGATATAATTATGGTTACCATCCTCTCTCATGTTTTTTTCCTTTTTTGGCTAGCTGAATAGTCTCTACTGAAATTAGCCTTGCTCATTTTTTATACAATTCACACAATAGGCTAAAGTTAGCCCTTTTGTGCTCCTTATGGCTTAAAGACAAGATTCAGCTTCTGATTTATTTATTTTTATTTTTATTTTTTACTTTATGAGTTGCAGATTTTTCCTTTACTTTCAATCAAATTTCATCCTCTTTATTTACCGGTGGAAACTACAAGAAAGTTCTAAATAGGAAGATGCAGACAAAGCCAAACATTCCACTCTGTAGTTCCTAATTGTGCACAAGGCCATCATTTATGATCCCAAATGACTTCGGAAGTTTCACCAATATATGACAACTTGGCTTCAATCATGAAACGCAACTCCTCTAGTTTTTTCATCTGCACTTTCTTTCAAACTAGTTTTTTTTTTTTGTCATTTTTGTTTTCAGATTCCCTAGGCCTTTCTCACACTATTTGGAAATCTTCTGTTCTTCTCAGTAACTTCCTGCAGACTTTTTCCAGAAAATCAAATTGTATTTTGCGCATATTTATGGCCAAAAAAAGCGGCCAGAGCACCTACATGTCCTCCTATTCTAGTTTGTATAATGTACACAGCTTGTACGACTTAAGAAAAAACTGATACTTCCATTCCAGGCCTTCAGAGCAGCATGGAAAGAGGCATGTGAAGCGGCAGGTTCGGTGAATCTTGTGATACCAAAAGGCACATACTTGATTGGCCCTATCAAGTTTTCCGGCCCATGCAATAATGTATCATCTCTGACTGTTCTTATGAAGGCAAGACTCTGGCCTTAATCTTTTCCTGACATTTTTATTACCATCTGTATAATTCTAAAATTTGAGGAATCCACAGGGTCATTTGAAGGCTACAACAGATTTGTCCAATTATGGATTCAGTGCTGGTTGGGTTGAATTTGGAAAGGTTGAAGGGCTAACCTTGACTGGAGGCGGGACCTTTGATGGTCAAGGTGCCAAAGCCTGGCCCTACAATAATTGCTCCACTCACTCCAAGTGCAAACTTCTTCCAACTGTATGTTTCAGAACCTTTATAGCTTTTTCATATTCTATTATTTTAGCACTTTTTTCATATTACGATATATATATATATATATATATGCATACAGTTCTAGAGCTTTATAGAAAATTCTTATCAATCGGGCTCCACCTTCAGGTAAGTGGGGAGAGAGAGTGCTGGTGTTTTTAGCTATACAATATGCTGCTAAACAGGAAACAGGGTGTGGCTGACCATTCTTATGGTCTAAGCTCAGATGAAAGAGTAGGCTTGTCCAATAAGAGGGAAGACAAATATGAATTGGAGCCTAGAGGCTACTTCTATTATGCAGCCAATAGCTTTATTCCTGGAATATGTTTCGGAGTCATTTTTCTTTTTGTTTAAATCTGTTGCTTTGGTTCACATTACCGTGTAGGACTTTAGCAGACAATGCAGGTCTAAGACGTAATGATTGTCCTAGCACTGAAGTGGATAGATAACTGAGGTAGTAAACCAGTCAAGTTAATAAGAAAACGTTTCCTACTTTCAGAATGTAAAATTCATGGCAATGAATAAGACAGTTGTCCGAGGCATAACTTCACTAAATAGCAAGTTCTTTCACATAGCTCTTGTGGAGTGCCAGAACTTCAAAGGTAGTAAAATTAAGATTTCAGCCCCGGAAAACAGCCCAAACACTGATGGAATCCACATTGAGCGAAGCTCTAGTGTCTATTTTTCTGGCTCACACATTGGTACTGGTGATGACTGCATTTCTATAGGACAAGGGAATTCTCAGGTCACTGTCTCAAGTGTCACCTGCGGACCGGGTCATGGCATCAGGTACTGATCTCAAAATCTCCAACTGTAGTAATCTCAATGTTTAATTTCACACATCTGTATTTTTTAATTCAATATCTTGTTGATATGGTTGCATCCAATAGCGTTGGAAGTTTAGGAAAATATCGGAACGAAGGAGATGTAAGTGGACTTGTGGTCAGAGATTGTACCATCACAGGTACCTCAAATGGCATCAGGATCAAGACTTGGGCTAACTCCCCAGATAGCAGTGTGGCCACCAATATGACATTTGAGAACATTGTGATGAACAATGTGACCAATCCCATTATAATTGATCAAGCATATTGTCCATTCACCTCCTGCACTTCCATGGTAACACCATATCAAGTAGAGGCTCATTTTTTTCATTGATATCAGGTTTCTGTTTCTTATTTAGAATAAAATTTCCTGAAGAGACTCAAGAAATCTCATTGGTAACAAAGTGCAGGCACCGTCTCGAGTGAAGATCAGTGACATATATTTCAAGAACATCAGGGGGACTTCGTCCTCTAAAGTAGCAGTGGCACTGGAATGCAGCAGAGGGATGCCATGCCAGAATATCTACCTTGAAGATGTACACTTGGATCTGTCAACAGGGGAGAAACATGCCACTTCCACTTGCAAAAATGTTAGAGCTAAATACGTTGGCACCCAAATCCCACCACCATGTTCTTAGTTTCCAATCTTAATTAGATTCGATCAAAGTTACTCATTGTAACTTTACTTCATTCTGGGAATAGTTGTGTGTAAGAGACATTGCAGTATCATGGAAATTTTAAATTTCCATTTCTCGATATCTTTCAGAACCATTGGATTTCAGGATTTTTTATTTTCAGTATCATCTCGAGGAAGCTCCTCATATTCTGTGTAAGTTTGGTGTGATATTCTATTGTTTTCCCTTGGGTCGAAAAGATTCTTTATTGCTTTCCATCAAGCCACATGCAACGTATGGTCCACCAGCAAGTCTTTAGATGGCTGATCTTTAATGCAAGTAATGCATCAAATGAATAGTTGTGCCGAGCCACATGTTGTTCTGATGGTCTTCACATCATCCAAATCTAGTATGTTGGTATTCAATGCATTGGTACAACCTCGTTTCAGGTTGAAATTGCATGGGGCATGTGTTTCTTTCTAGATTTTTTTTTTTATAGAGAAATGCTTTAGTTATAAACAGATTTTACAAAAGTAAATCTATAAACTGATATAAATTTATATGATATGTTAAATAAAAAAAATTATATTTATTATAAAATAGGTTTGATGTATTATATAAAATTATATGAATTTATAAGATCACTTCCATTAAAAAAGCTTTGATAGTACGATCCTAGCCATCCAACTATGTTTCTTACTTTTCCTAATTATAACTCTAGATGTTAACGTAGTTAAGATAGCTCCATCAAGCAGGTTATAATAAATTATTTGACCTTTTAAACTTGGCATTTGTTATAATTAAGGAGTTTGGATCCAATAGGGGATTTATTTTTTGAGAAAATATTAATGCAACTTTGCATCGGATAATTGTTACATAAACGCTTGAGAAAAATGAATAAAATATAAGATATATATGAAAAAATTAATTTTTTTAATAATTAATTTTATTCTTTTTCAAATCGATTATATGATGTTTACGTATCTTATAATTATACGTAAAATTATTCATTTTTTTTTATTTAATTTTCCCTATTTTTTGCTATGTACTTGAGTCGATGTGGTTTATTTAGGTTCCTAATTACATATTTTATTTTTTAGGCAAAGTTGATTGAAAGGAAAAATAAAACTAAAAGAGAGGAATATGAAAATTGAGAAGAGGGAGAAAAGGAAAGGAATTTGTTTGGATTCTCAAAAATAAATAAAAGTCACATGTCACGACAAGGATTTGTTTGGATTCCCAAAGAGAAATAAAAGTCACGACAATGGATCTGGAATGAGAGCTTAGCCTGGGGTGGATATAAAGGAGAAAGATACGCGCGTTTTGCTTTCTTTGTTCCCGAAGAAAATACAACAAACGGAATTGGACTCTCGCTCTCTCTCTTTTTCTCTCTCGTCACCCTGCAAATCCTTCAATCACAACACGCATTTCTCTGGGATACTAATCATCTCATCTCTCAGAGAGGTAGAGATATATCATATAGATAGATAGATAGAAGAAAGGGCTAACTGAATCAGGAGGAAAGAAATGGAGAGCGCGTCGGAAATGGTGGCATTTCCGTTGCTTCCGACGCCGATCGAGTCCAATTACAGAGCGTGCACCATTCCCTACAGATTCCCCTCCGACAACCCTCGCAAGGCCACTCCTTCGGAGCTCCTCTGGATTGATCTCTTCCTCAATTCCATTCCCTCCTTCAAGTATCTTTCGACCTTCCTTTCTTTCTTCACCCGCCTTCCCGGTTTCTTATTCCTCAAGTGTACTTGGGGATACAATAGCCACTATTTATTTCCGATCTTTTTTTTTTAATGCCTTTTAAGGTGCTCTTCTAAATCACTGTCTCGGCATCATGTACTGATTATTTCAAACTGGCTGCAGGAAACGAGCCGAGAGTGACCATACAGTTCCTGATGCTAATATTAAAGCTGGAATTTTCGCACAGCGGTAGGCCTTTTGGCTTTACTTTCCTATAGTACTGTTGCATGATACTAACCTAAGTGTAATGAAATCGAGTTAGTTCCAAAATAGATCAGCGATAAGATACGGCTCTGTCTAACGGTGGACCTTCTAACAAAGCAATAGTAAATATACAATTCGAATTCAACTTGTTGGAATGACTGTGAATGTATACCACGAATCAAGTTGTTCGTTTTAACATCTTGTCAATTACAATGACATATGAGGTCTCTCTCTCTCTCTCGCTCTCTCCATGATAGTTCAGAATGCCGTTTGTAGGCAGTTTGGTCTGATGTATATGTAAAGTTCCTGATTGCACTTTTGTTCTTGTGTGTTTTGTGGCAGGTATGCTGAAATACTCGAGGACTTTAAGAAAGATCCTGAAAGTCACGGTGGACCTCCTGATGGCATTGTAAGCCTATCTTAAATAAATTAGCTACAACTTCCCGTCACCGCCTTCAATTAATTTTTGCTGAAAGGTGAAATTTTTATTCTCATTTTCCTTTAATTTTCTTCTTCTTCTTCTTTGGTGGGACATAGCTTCTCTGCAGACTTCGTGAGCAAGTCCTTAGAGAATTGGGATTCCGCGATATATTCAAGAAAGTTAAGGCAAGTGTTTACTTTGACTGATGGTTCCAAATCTTATCCATTTTTACTCATAGCTGTTCTTTTTTGGAAATTTTATAGGATGAAGAGAATGCAAAGGCTATTTCCCTGTTTGCGGATGTTGTTCATCTTAGCGATGCCATCGAAGATGAAGGCAAGCGTCTGGAGAATCTGGTGAGAGGAATATTTGCGGGCAATATATTTGATCTCGGGTCTGCACAGGTACGTCCTTTATCATCAGAAAGCTCTCAGAATTTTGAGATATATATATATATATATAACAGATACTTAAATATTAATCTCAACAAAGATCCAGATTTAGAGATGAATTTTTGATCTGTTGCTTATCCATTTAGGGCCATGTTCTCCTTTTACTTAGATGCTATCATATGGTTTATCATTTGATCAACACATTGGAGTTGAATCAAACCAGTCTGCCTTCTTAGACATCATTTTTCCACCATTTCCATTAATCTTAAATGCAGCTCCTTACCTGTGGTAAATCAATGGTGAATTCTCAACAAATGCAGAATTCAAAACTGCATATGCCATACTTCAAAAAGTCTCTGTCATGTTGGTTAGAAAGGTCTAGATCCTTTCTCATTGGTTTCAATTACTAAGATCATAATTTTCTTATTTATTGAAGCTTGCAGAGGTGTTTTCAAAGGATGGAATGTCATTTTTAGCAAGTTTTCAAAATCTTGTCCCCCGACCTTGGGTTATTGATGACTTGGACACTTTCAAATTGAAATGGAGCAAGAAACCTTGGAAGAAGGCAAGTTTTTTGTGTAATAGCGTTCCCAAAACCTTTGAGAAATATCTATAAGTTGATTCTATTATATATGCTTCTTCTTTACTGACCAGCCCCTTTTCTTGTCATGACAGGCTATCATTTTTGTTGATAATTCTGGTGCAGATATTATTTTGGGTATTTTACCATTTGCAAGAGAATTACTCCGGCAGGGGACTCAGGTTTGTTTTCAGTTTTGGATTCTATCTGTTCCTTGTGGTACAAACCCAGAAGTTTCATGGTGCCAAATTTTTCATTGAAGAAAAATGTATGTAGTTTGTGTCTCATGATTTGAAATTCAACTGTTTACTAGTCAAATGTAACAAAAGAAGTAGGTAAAGAGAGGCTAGTGCAGTATCTACTAATATTCATGTACCTTGGGTACTCAGGATGATCTAGGAAGATAATTATCATGAATATTGTGCCTCTTTCAATGCATAAATCACTTGGTTGATTGGTAAAAAACAGATTATTTTTACTCTAATTACCTAGTTGTGTTTTACAGAAGTCATCATCCTGTGGTCTTTTAAAGTATAAGCACCTCACACCCATTTTGTTTTCATTACTTCTTATTCTTTAGTTGTAGTTATTGCATGTGGGGTGCTATAGTTGAAAGTTTTTCTTAATGATGATACCATTTTTTAATATTTCACCCCACTCTTCATATGCATGTAATGTTGGCATTGTTATACTAGATGGCTTTCTCATGCAGGTTGTTTTGGCAGCCAATGACTTGCCTTCTATCAACGATGTCACTTACACTGAATTGGTTGAGATTATATCAAAGGTACTAGAAAAAATCAGAATTCTGTTGGTTTTAGAATCCAGATTCTGATGTTGTAAGTGGCAATTTACCAGCTGAAGGATGAACATGGGCAGCTCATGGGTGTTGCTACTTCAAATCTTTTAATCGCCAATTCTGGTAATGATTTGCCGGTAAGAAAGTGTTGTTTTGTTTTGCATTAACTGGTCTTTCACTTACTGGTTGAGGGATATCACTTTTTTAGTGTCATTATTAGTATCATTGCCATTATTATCTTTTATAAGTAAAATATCAATATGAAGGTATGGAACTTTTTTGGCTTCTAACTTGACGCAGGTTATTGATCTTACGAGAGTTTCTCAAGAGCTTGCCAACCTAGCAAGTGATGTGGACCTAGTTATGTTGGAAGGGATGGTAAGTTATTGCAAAGTCAGGAAGCTAGCAGATTTTTAAACCATTCATTGGATGAAGCTTCTTTGTTCATTTCCTGTTTTTCTTATTCAAATGATTTTCGACTACTCAGATCCAAAATGGACCATTCAAATGAGTCACAAAAAGGATGGGGTGGGTTTAGGAAGCGTTTCCATGTAATCAAATAAGAGGAAATATGCACAAACTGCCCCGTCCCCCAAAAAGGAAATCATTAAGGACTGTCAATTGTCAGCTCGATATATAACTCTTGAGTTTAATATGGAAGCATGCAGTTTCCTCACAGAATACCATGGCTTCAGTAAATTGGCTTTCTTTAGTCCCTCTTGATTAATTAGTTAAGATCTGTCAAAGGATGAATGTAAAATATAATAACAATATACTTTAAAAGGAACAAGAAATGATGTGGGCAAAAATATGGGAAAAATAAATTACTGTTAATAATGAACCATTCGTCTGGGAGAATAACACTTTTCACCTACAGACCATCATATGTTTTTCACTTTGCACTACACACTGCAAAAAGTTTTGATTTTGCACCCAAAGTTACCTTTCGATGTGCACATTGACAGTAAATCATTTAGGCTTGGGGAAATAACCAATCATAATTATGGATCGAAATGTTCTGTACATGTAGTGATATGATTGTGGCTAAGATCATAGAATGTATCTTGGTGTTCTTTTGTATGCTTCTTGTGTTCATGGGCTAGCTATTTCATTTGTATCAATAAAATATATCTCGTACTTAAAAAAAAAAAAAATTATTGCGGCTAAGCCGTTTCAGTGATTAGGGCATTTTAGTTCTCCAAGTATGACTGATTGCTTCTGGCAGGGTCGTGGAATAGAGACAAATCTTTACGCTCAATTTAAGTGTGATTCCCTCAAGATTGGGATGGTAATGGTCTGTTTCCAGAATGTCATCTTATTTGCTTCCTTCCCCCGATTACTTCAAGTGACGTCGCTTTGTTTCTTCTTCTCTGTCTTTATATACACAGGTGAAACATCCAGAGGTCGCCCAGTTCCTCGGAGGCCGACTTTATGATTGTGTCTTCAAATACAATGAAGTTTTGATTTAATAGTCATTTTCCCCCATGCTGCTACCCAATTGCTCCAGGTTAATCATTCCATACACTAGCCTTAGGTGTTATCCCTTGGAAGAATGATAACTTTGAACTTTTAGGGTTCGTCATTTTTATTAAAATAAGCATGGGAACTGTTTACAAGTGACAGAAATTATTTTGTTGGCGTGCTTTTCTATGGAAGCACGCAGCTCAACTATAGGCATAAGATTATATTTTACATATATATTTGCCATGGTTGTTGGTTCTTCTAAGATGGATGGCAATTGTGCATTAATTCTAACTTTTTGTTAGTACTTATCAAGACGTAGTTTCAAGAGAATTTGTCGGCCAATTTATTGATGAAGCAACATAAGAAAGTCATACAACCGTAAATTCATCAATCTTAGAAAAAGAAAAGCAAGGAAATTTCTTCAGGCGGCATGAGATGAGATAGGTAGATCAATTCTTCTTGACAGGATACGAAGCCAGTTTGTAGATACCGCAAATCCCTTCTGGTTTTCCATTCTTTCTCGTCATCCTGATGTACCCTTTCTCTCCCCACTTGGGTCCCCATGAATTCTTCACAATGATGTAATCTGACCCCTTTGATGACCCGTATCCAACGGCTGTTACTCCATGATCTAGCTCAGTCCCACAATGGCCATTGAATACCCCCTACAAAACCCACAAAACCATGCGTAGTTTAGGTAAACAAGCTGAAGGGATTGAAATGTGTGTTTGCTTGTATTTATTTATTTTTTTAATCTTTTTGGGGTTGGAGATACGACCATATATTCTGCTTACCCCACTGTAAAATTGGAAGTCCCGGCCAGAAGCCTCAACTGCTATGCTAAGAGGCTGGTGAGCTAGAGCCTTCAACAGACTTTGTTCATCATTTTGTGGCACATCGTGATAACCACTTATTGTCACAACATCCTTTTCTTCCTGAAGAACAACACAAAAACAAAACAAACAAACCTTAGAAATCAACAACTTCTATATTTGAAAGTTCATTTGCAGTTGAGTTTTGGTTTAGAACAACTTAAGCTTGCCAGTTCCATACCTTCGTCTCTTCACAAGACCCTTCCTCCATTAGATAGGGGTAGTCTTCCTCCTTGCGCAGTCCACCGTTTGAGATAATGAACTGGAAAGCATAATCCATGAGACCTCCATTGCAGCCATTGTTGAAGGATCTGTCGCAATCGATCAGCTCTTGCTCCGACAACGAGGTTAAATTCCCTGTTACTATCTGGTTTATGCCCTCAACAGCTGCAACCGTTGAAAATGCCCAGCAACTGCCTGCATGCTTATAATTTCATCATTTTTGCTCGCTATATATATGATCAACAAGAGAGAGAGAGAGAGAGAGAGAGATATACCACATGAACCCTGGTTCTTTACAGGAGTAACAGCTCCTTTCTTCCTCCAATCCACAGATTTGGGCACATCAACCACTTCACCATAACTGAATTCTCTTGAGGAGTCTCTACTTCTGGGAAACTCAGTTTTCAAACCCAAATACCGGGTCTTAAACTCCTCGTGGCTCAAGTCTGCAAACTCATTCAACCCGAGCCAATAGCTGGTAATCTCCTTATTCCTCTGATCAATGTGCTTCAAGTTATCTTTGAATACCTCAAACCTTTGCAACTTCTCTTCCATGCTCTTGTAAATTTTGCCGTGCTTTGACATCCATGATTCGAACAGTTGTATAATCTTGTCCAAGCAAGTCAAGTCCTCTGGCGAATAACCCACAATTGAAAATTCATGGGCAAGACCACAACAAACAAAAAGAGAAACACAAAATGCCAGAAGGGAGATCTTAGAGTATGAAGAGAAAGCCATATATTGAATTTGTGGTATTTTTAGAATATCAGTTCTAAATGTGGAAGATGAGAATATGTGAGTGAATATGGGGAAAGGGGAAGGGATGGAGTTATATAGGTGTGGTCTCATGGGTTGCTTTCACGTGAAGTAATTTTAGAATTGTTTCTCCAACATACGGAGCCTTTACGATTAGTTCTACTGCGCAGGCTTTTTTTCCAAGCATGCTCATTTGCTTAAGCAGAGGCTGGAACGTCTAGATAATTTCACCAAATCATGTGAACGTAATCTCTCTCTGACTCTGAGCTAAGCAATCCGCTCATTTCACTATTTCAGAAGACAATTTGTGTTTTTGAAATGAGCATTGGGAATTCTTTAGTGTTGGAGTTCTACAACTGATGAAATCTCAGTGATCACCATAAAACTCCCATGACTGATGAACATCTTGACTGGATATCAGATTCAGACATCATCAGGTTTATGTCTCAACAAACACGCTTGTAGTAGCAAAAAATCTTGTCTAACTTCTAGATAGGGAACCGCTTTTTCCTTCTTCCTCTTTTTTTTTTTATTTTTTTTATTTTTTTATTTTTTTATTTTTTATTTTCTGTAATGATTTAGGAAGCAGAGGATCAGATTAGGTTTAGAGATCAAACCCAATAGTTAAATTAAAGCTAGGATTGTAAATTGTAAATTGTAAAATGTAAAATGCATGCTAGTTGAAGAGTGGAAAGTCGGGCAAGTTGTTTTGTTTGAAGTTTAGATTGGATGTGATGAATCATCCATTGGCATGGAAGACATTCGGATAACCCCCCGACACTGCTGCCGACAATGTCGTCAGCCGCGATAACACTGTTTGCATTATGCATTCAAGAGCCATGAGCCTTGCTTTTATCATAATCCCGGTAACCAAGCTAGCCAAGATCAAGATTTAAGATGACATTGGCGCTGGGAACACAGTCTACAAATTAGTGAAACTACACAATTTCTCCCGTCTGAAATACTTTTTTAAGAAAAAAAAACCTATAGTTCAGACATATTCTCTCCTATCTCAAATTCATTATTCCATTTTTTCAAATTCTCATACAAAATATAATAAAAAATTTTACTTTTTCAAATTCTCATATCACTTTTTCAAATCCCTATACAAAACTAATATTAAAAAAAAATCTTATAATAATGCATTTTTCTAAATTTTTATCTCATTTCTAAACAAACAAGACCAAAATTATTATTAGTCTCGAACAATACGGACATTGCTGGATCCACCATAGAATAAGGCCGTGATCGAAATGCATAATGTAAATTTATCATTATGATATTGAATTGGTTGTAACTGAAAGGTACAGGGATCGTCAATTCCATTAAAGGATGTGAGCCTTTACACTGAAAGCACAGGATGCTACGCTTCAAAAATAAACAATAGAGGAAGTTATCATAGGATCTGAGCCTTTACACTGAAAGCAAATTTGGGCAGAGGTGGTTAGGATGCTATCGCAGCTTCCCAGCAGAATGTAGATATACTGAAACAGATACGACACTGGAGGGGCAAAATAAAAAATAAAAATCGGTTAAACAAACATAACCATGCCAAGATCTGATTGGTTATTAATGTTTAAAACCAAGTAAATTATGGTACGTTCATTCCCAACATGAGGCTAATAAATTACGTAACCAAAGGTAACTTACGTTGAGCCGAGGAAGAAGGCAAGTGAAAGATTAAATCCAAACAAAAAGACCGAAACAACGGCTGTGAGAAGCATTGCCACTGAGGTAGAATAGACCTGCACAGCACGAAGAAGGTAAAATTATAACATGGAATTTGAATCACAAAGTGCAAAAAATGTCAGGTTGGGAGAGAAACATATAATTCTCTGGGTAAAGTTAACTAAAATTATCAACAAAATTTCACTTGGGTTGAAAACAAAGACCATTCAATAGGTCTAGCAAGAACTCATTTTTCTTTTTCTTTTTTGAAGTAGGTCTAGCAAGAACTGTCTGTTAAATTCAAATTTTTAGTTCTATCGCTAAGATCAATGAAGCCAACCACTTGAACCAAAATCCTTTGCCAAAAAAAAAATATCCCAAAATAAACCAGAAATGAGTTCTAAAAGAAATACAAAGACATTTCCCCTACAAAGTAATTAATATTCAGCCATATAAGATTCTACTTTCTTACAAAACCTTTGATACTCTTTGGTGCAATTTCTGTAAGGTGACAGAAAAGGAATGTTGGTTTATTTTGATGAGGACAGTTCACAAATTCCACTATCAATGAAGGATTGCAGATGCAAAAGAAATGTCATCATGATATTACCAAAAATGATTCCACATGTAAATCCACTTTGGTTAAAACCTCATAATATTTGAAGTGATATTTCCATGCCTTACCTTCACAATATTATCAGCATACTTCATCACCATAGATACAGCAATGCCACTGTAGCACAAAAGACAATTACCTCAGTGGATTGTATAAGTAGGAAAGGTAACAGAGGCAAAAGTTAATATTTTACAGTTCGTTGGTATCATGGAAAATATTGCAGGTGTTAAGATTGGGTGTGTATCAGGCCCAAACACATGCGCACACATTCACTCTCTCACAAAGATCAGTCGTGTTAAAAGATGAAACCTTCCCCACAATATAAAAGTTTAGAAAAGAGTTTCGAAAAGAGTTAATTACAAATAAGGGACCCTCTGCAAGGAACCACCTAGGGAGAAACCAGAAGCAACAAGTAGCTTTTTCAATCAATCTAGAAGCAATTGGGTCTTCAAGATGGCTGAATAAAACTAACTTTATATTTACAGGTACATAGCATGTGATATAATTTGAGTCGTGACAGCATAACATGGACTCATAACTTACGACATTACCATGTCACATTGTCACATTTTATATCAAAATGATAATCTCTTATAATAGTTATTGAAAACTTAACTAAATCACAATGGCTTCTATATGCCTTGAAGCAAAAAATTAACTCTGAAAACAAAAATTGAAGCAAGCAAACAGGCTACTGATAAACTTGACAAAGCCAAGAAAAGGATGTAAGATACCTGAGTGCATGGTTAAGAATCATGAGAACTGTAATAATTGTGTATCCATGGAAGAATCCCCTGAAAAGGAACAATAACTTCTAAATGAAAACTTTCAAATTTCCTCATGAAATGGTCTGGTTTTCTTGTAGTAACGTTAGGGAGGGTACATGATTATTTAATTTCCATTACTTATAAAAAAAAAATTGAAAACTTTCAAAATTTGTAAGGAACTTGAGAATCTTTTTTTTTTCTCAGTAAATACTTGAGAATCTTTTTAATAAGAGAATCAGAAACAGAGATGGAAACTAAAATTACTTGTTCATCACCGCATCAAAATCTTGGACCAGGATAGCAATGGCATTGAAAATCATCCCAAAGACATACAACCAGAAGTTCTGTACATTTATGTTTCTTGAAGGACGCTTTTTGATTATAGCCTGCCAAAACAATAAGCAAGTTACTAAACAGAATGGTTTTCTAGATGAATCAAATGAAGGATTTCAATTTTTTCTTTTAACTCAAACGAACTCTACACATCCTCAATCAGTGTGGGTAGAAATCCCAGTGAGTTAGCAAATTTTACTCAAATATTGATAAAGTTATCTTGGATTAGGACTCAAACGCAACAAGGCACGTGAATTTTGGTTCTAAAGAATTTAAGTCCAAACTGTGTGCTTAAAAACTCACCTCGGTATACACTCCTGCAAAACCACTTAAGAGTGCCATGACCTGCAAATAAATTACCCACCATTATGGTGACGAGTATTTGATGCTAGTTTGATACTATTTGGCCTGTTGCTTTATTAAGAGTATCAAGAGTTAGCAACTCACAATGGCCATCATCCAACCTTGAAAAGGAGTTTGAAGAACACGGTCAGAGCTGAAAAAATGATGCCATTTCTTAGGCACAACCAATAAGATGAAAGTACACAAGAGCAGAGTTTCAAGTAAAGGTTCTATGAATAAGAAATTGGATACAACGTCCACTAATCCCCTACTTCTCAAATACTTGGCTATATACAAAGAGAATTCTTCTCCTCATATAAAGTATTAAAACATTTGGTGAATATGTTCAATTACATGCATCCTATGTCATAGACATGCAAGACACGTGCCCATCAGCATGGACCATGCATGTACCTTTACGGTCAACATGAGAAATGATTAATAACTAACTCTGACATACTCCAAGCACAAGATGCGTTGCTGATCTTACTTTGAGTTTAACTGAGCTGTGGTGCATCCAGCACATAGTAGAATGAAAGCTGCCCATTGAATCTCACTTAACCTGAAAGAAAATTTGTTGAAATACAATGTATTAAGGATTTTGAATATTGCTATTTGGTTTAGCTACTACTTCTAACTTATTTTAAATTAGATTTTTTTTTTCTTTAACCAAATTGGAGACGAGGGTTGATTTCATGTTTCGCTTTACATCCTCAGTGGCACAGGCCAAGAACAGTTGAATAAGTGCATATGCTTATAATCATGGATACCTTTAAATTCCCATTTTGGACTTGGATTCAAAAGATTGACAAGAAAAAGAAAATAATACTGAATTTATTCTTCCCCCTACTGTCTATTTATGTCAACATGAATTGTTATGACCATTCCTTCTTCACTGAATCTTTTCAGGGGGGTTTTACTAATATTTTTCATGTTCAAATGAAAGATATAATGTAAATGAAGATAAGGGCTTACTTCTTCTTAAGTATAATCCTGTAAAGAACACCAGTACTGATAATATTCAGGTTCTTCAGAATCTGATAGCCTGGGGCATCAACATATGCGAAGATGTAATACTGCATGATAAAAGTGAAGACTTAACCTAACCTTGGTTTGGGAAGCAAGAAGATGATGGTATAACATAAAAGGAAATCTGGCCTACAACAACCAACCTGAAGCAGATTTTTGACTAGGTAAAGCACGGCAGGAATGGGGTATACAATAACTTCATTCAATGTTGTACTCAACCTAGTTAAATGGCAGGAACAGATAAGAGCAAGGCAGTACACATTTATTTCATTGCCCTTTCACAAATAAATAAAGAAGTCGCCTACTATGGTGATAATTCCAACTTGATGAAAGACATTACAATTAGAAGTTTCTTTGGAGCGACTGCATGCACCTCCGTAGTGTTTTTCTGACTATTAGAAAGAAAAAAAAAACACAAAGAAGCAAAAAAAAACCTGTTATCTTCTGTAACACCTTCATTTCTCCAGATACTGGATAATGCTGCAACTGATAATGCACATTTTAAAGTCTCCACCTGATTCAATCAAGAGGATAAATAGTCGATATATAGAAAGAGACATTCTATCTATTTATTTGGTTGGTAAAATTTGAACCTAAGACCTACCTGAATCCAACGGATAAAAGTTGAGATATTCCTTTTTTATATAGGTAAAAGTTGAGATTTTTTTTTTTTTTTGATAAGTTGGTAAAAGTCGAGATATTCCTCAAAGCTGATGCTTCAGAATTCATTTAATTTTTAGAGAAAGCCCATCATGTCTTTTTCTATCAGTAAAAGGAAGGGTTTTCACATGCTTACCATAAAATTTGCAGTGGTAACACTATATTCATACTTGCCAGCTCTCTTAGACCATACAATAAGTATAGCTTGCGAACTCGTGAGGACAGTCAATGCGAATGTAACAATGGACCTATAAACAAACAAGAAAACAATGGGCGTCTGAACTACTAAAGAACACACTTCTCTGTACTAGAATGAGATAAAACGAAAAGGCTCAAATATACTTTCGCTTCCACTTGGAGCGTTCAACTGCAGTTCCTCCTCCCAACGCGGTCACATTAGTCAGTGAATGAACTTTCCCGCGCAAGCTATCTATGGCGTCTCCTCCAACAGCAGCTTCTGCATCGTCTTCCTAAGGACACGTGTAAAAGGACAATTGCATTATCAGTTTCAGAGAGAGATTAGAGTTGAAATAATTTGTGCCATAAAAGTTAAAACAAACTAAATTGCGACAAATTAACAAAGGGATTGTGAATTAGTCGCTAACTTGAAGAGTTGTTCATTATTTCGTAAAGAAATCAGGGACTTGATGAGATGGAAGCTGAGTGGAAAAAGAGAATAACCTGATCTTTGAGTTTTCTGTACTCCATGAATTTCCTGTACCTGTACACTGTATTTTTGCCCTTCTCTCTTTGTTTCTTAGACAGATCTGACTCTGATAGTGATACCAGAGAGATTGTCGACCACTCTCTCTCTCTCTCTCTTCCTAAATGTGGCTGGGCCGGCGAGTACATGCGCACTGGACCGCCCTACTAATATATTATGGGCTATTTTTTAGGCCCGTTTCATATGTTTGGGCTAGGTCCAAAGGTACCAAGATTTTTTACTCGTGCTAATAAATTTACCTTCTCTGTTTTACTTACCTCGGCTGTTCTTCGCCCTACCTCCCCGGTTCTCTTGTTACAGTGACGGCGAGTAAACATGACAAAGGCCGCAAAGCCACTGCTCATTAGCTTGACTTTACAACCGACAGCTTGAGGTGGTCCCCGCACGCACACGCTGGCTTGTAACATGCATACGAGAAAATACATCTCATCTCTCGTGGTTTTCTCGGACATAAGCATATAACTCCAGTATCCTTGCTCCCATTACATGTGAGGATTAATGATGGTACCAAACCTCACAATTATTATTAGGAGACAGAAAATATTTCTAGATTCGTTACTTTATTGTTGCTGTATTTCATCAAAATAGAACTTCAAAAACCTGATTTTGTCAAAATGATATTTTATTAATTGAAGAATTTTGAAATTCATATAAAAAAAAAACTATTTTTATTACAATCCTTATTTTATTTTAAAATAATAATACTTATATATATATATATCTTAAAACTGTATTTAACGTTATTAACATAAAATTCAAAATGAGGCACATGAATTCTAATTATGCCTTAGAAAAAAACAAATGTACAAGGATTGACTACCATATGAAACCATCGCCAACTCGGAAAAGGATAAAATGGCGTTAAAAATACAAGTCATATCACATTCCTCATGGGACCGCAACATCATGGCAGGGCCGCAGGCATACGACCTCCAAAGAAAAAAAAAAACACGAATAAAACAGCCTGTGATGGTGCTTTGAACGCTACATTTCACCTCTTTTCTTTTCCTTTCTTCCTTGCTCTACTCTTCCTCTAAGAACTGACACCAACGTTCCATTCTCTTACTCCTCTTGCCTCCTTCTTGCGCTTCGAGATCAATACAATATCATGAGATCCGTGATCCAAAACTTTCAGATACCCAATATGGCCGCAAACCAAGCACTCCCAGTTTCGCAAGCCGACTCCAAAGAACAAGGCCTGCGCAGAAGGCTGTCCTCTCTCTCCCTCAAGATTCAACCCATTACTTCCCCTGCAACTTCATGGGCATTCCGCAGATCCAAGTCCGTGTCCTCCATGGGAGAACATGCTGGTAATTCCGTAAGGGAATGGTGGAACTGGGGTTGGTCTTGGATTCTCTCAAAAAAACCCATTTTCGCTAAGGATCTGGAACTGAACGAGGAAGAAGCCAAGATGCTTGGTTCTCATGACAAAGGTAGTTGGAGGCATGTTTTCTACAAGGTTAAGTCTGAGATCAGAAAGCTCGTTGGTTCTGACCATGTAAGACTTCCTCAAACATACAGGTACGATTCCTACAACTATTCCCAGAATTTCGACGATGGAATTTCGAGAACCCAAGGTTAAGAAAAATGTTCGGATGTCTCATGAGCACGATATGGGGGGTGTATTCAAAATCGATAAAACCTTATAAATTTGATGGAATTTTGTATGGGTTTTTTCTTGATCTATTTTTTTCTGTCATTTTTTTATATTCCTTGTTAATGTTCATTATGGTCTGTAATTAACGCAATATTATTCTATTATATGGAAATATTGCTTGAAAAGGGAAGTTCACGAGTGTCTCTATGGCTCTTAGTTTGCCAAATCCGTTCTTTGGTTTCATCTACTGATCTGTATATCGTACGTGTACGTGTCGATAGCCTCACCAACAGCCTCGTTCTTCTCCATAAATGTCTTGCCATGGGTTTACAGCGATGTAAAAGATCATCACGCGTGTTAAACTGCAATTATTTATAAATATTGAAGGTTACCTTGTACAATAATATTCATTCCGTCATCATGTAACACTGTAATATAATATATACATATATTTTATTAACTAGTCAGCTACTAGCTGTTGTCCCTTCCAAAATGTACGTACACTGTATTCAGTCTCTCTGTTTCTGTTTCTGTTTCTGTTTCCATACTTTGATTGATGAACAAAGCAGGTAGCACTTCTCAATTTCACGTAACTTAAGGATCAGGATCCCATGATTTTGGTGAACGAAATCATTTCCCGGTCGGCCCCGTGGATCTAAAGACGTTGTCTTGAGACTCAAGTTTTGTTTTTGACCTTTTTTTTCCTTCCTAGCTAGCTTTCGTATCAAGCAAATTAATCACAGCTCAATCGCGTTTTCAATTAATATATATTACTGGCAATGAACCGTCGGTGCATGGCATCATGTGCTGCAATATCGCTGTACTAAGGCGCATGCCATTGATGCCAATCATTTGCCAGTAAGATTTGACACGACGTTCTACTCGGCCGACCATCTGTCATCGTTTTCTCATGCTTTTATCAAACGATGATATACTTTCTTTCCTTTTTTTAAAAGTAAACGATGATTATTACAATTATATTTTTGTACATTTAAATAGTGTCCTTTTATGTAATTTGCTTTCCTAAGTCGGTCATGTATTTTCTATAAATAGTCCTTTATTTGTATTAGTTAGTATCTTCAATTGAATAAAAATATGAGGCATTATTCACATATTTGATATAGTATCAGAGATCTATTTCCGCAAGTTGCTTTCGTCATCTTCCACTTTCCCCTTTTGTAAAGTCTTTTCCTCTTTTGTCATTTGGTAAAGTCGCACCAGACCTCGCGATCTCATCGTTCTCAAAATCGCCGCGATCTCATCGCATCTTCGATCGATTCCATCGTCATTCATTTTTCGTGTTTTTTGTTCGTTTCGATTCGTCATTCCATTTGAGATAATTCTCTTTTGCTTTCTCTCGATTCCGATTTGCTTTCGGATTCGTCTTTCACGGTTTTGCCTAAATCGCAAACCCTAGCTTTTATATTTCATCAATCCTCTTGGATTTGTTCTTCGATCTCATTTCTTTTTCAAGATTCATGACTAAGAATACATCTACGTCAACCTCTGAGTCCAGTCCATTCTTTCTCCACCCCGGAGATAGCCCCGGCACTGTGCTCGTCAATCAACTCCTTACCGGTGAGAATTATCACTCGTGGTCCCGTTCAATGCATATGGCTCTGTCTGCGAAGAATAAATTAGGATTTGCTGATGGTTCGATCCGCAAACCTACAACAGATGATTCGACTCTTGCATCTTGGACACGGTGCAACAATATGGTAATTTCCTGGATCTTAAACTCTGTTTCTTCAGAGATTGCAGCTAGTATTCTTTACATAAACACTGCAAATGAGATCTGGAATGATCTCAAAGAGCGGTTTTCTCAAAAGAATGGACCGCGTATCTTTCAACTTCAGAAGTCTATTTCGACTCTTTCTCAAGGCCAAATGAGTATTAGTGCCTTCTTTACTAAATTGAAAGGTCTTTGGGACGAATTGATCAACTATAAGCCACTTCCAGTTTGTAGTTGTGGTGCTGTTCAAACATTGAATAAGTATGTTCAACAGGAACGTATTATTCAGTTTCTTGTTGGATTAAATGAGTCGTATGCATCTGTTAGGGCTCAGATATTATTAATGGAGCCGTTGCCTCCTCTTAATAAGGTGTTTAGCCTTGTTTTACAAGAGGAACAGCAGCGTGAGATTTCTATTCTCCCTGCTTCAGTCCCTACTTCTTCTTATGAGAATCATGCATTTGCTGTAAATATTGATGCTAACCGATATGTGAAGCCTGTTTCTAAGAAAGAGAGACCTGTTTGTAAGCACTGTGGTGTTGTTGGACATGTCATGGAAAAATGCTTCAAGCTTCACGGATATCCTCCTGGTTACAAGTTCAAACCAAGGCAGCAGTCCATGGCCAATCAAGTTGTCTCTGACAATATTTCTTCGGCTGCATCTCCAATTTCTTTAACTGAGGTTCAATACCAACAGCTTTTGGCTATGCTTCAGTCCTCTGATCATGCAATTTCTCCTGCCATTCCTCAACACACTGCCAATGCAGCCTCTGTTTCAAATGCTGGTATAGGTTCCTCAAATTTTCACATTTCTTCTGTTTTTTCTACAAATCGTCTTATGCCTACTAATATTGATTCCTTGTCTTGGATTTTGGACTCTGGAGCCACAGATCATATGGTTCCATCTACTTCTTTTTTTTCATCATATAATCCAGTCCACAATACCACTGTCAAGCTGCCAAATGGCCAAAGTGTAATTGTTACACATATCGGCACTGTCTTCCTCTCTAAGGATTTGATACTTAGAGATGTCCTTTGTGTTCCAGTATTCTCTTTCAAGTTAATTTCAGTTAGCAAGTTAACATCAAATCTGACTTGTTGTTTGTCTTTTTTTCCTGATCATGTGCTTATACAGGACCTGAAAACTTGGAAGCTGATTGGAGTGGGTAGGCACACGAGAGGATTATACTTCCTGCAGCAATCGGTCTCCCCTCCTAGTGATTTACATCACTCTTTGACTGTATCTTCTTTACCTTTACCTAAAAAGTCAAAACATGCTTTATTTCAATTGTGGCATCATAGGTTAGGTCATCCTTCAGTTTCAAGGATGAAATTACTTAATAAATTTGTTCCCATCATTTCAGATAATGAATGTCCTTGCTGTGTTTGTCCATTGGCTAAACAAAAAAAATTGTCTTTTCCTAGTAACCCTCATTTTTCATCATTTCCTTTTGATTTAATTCATTGTGATGTGTGGGGCCCCTTTTCTACTCCTACATTAGAAGGTCACAAATTTTTTCTCACAATTGTTGATGATTGTACACGGGCAACATGGATATATTTGTTAAAATGCAAATCTGAAGTTTCTGTCATTATTCCTCAGTTTTTCAAACTTGTTAAAACCCAATTCAGCACTAAAGTTAAGAAAATTCGTACCGATAATGGTACTGAATTTTTCTTAAATTCCTTTCTTAAGTCTAAAGGTGTTTTACATCATTTAAGTTGTGTTGAAACTCCTCAACAAAATTCTGTTGTTGAGCGTAAACATCAACATATCCTTAACACCTCTCGGGCTTTAATGTTTCAGTCAAATTTACCTCTCATTTTTTGGGGTGATGCCATTCTCACAGCTACTCATCTTATAAACAGATTACCTACACCTCTTTTAGGGAATAAATCCCCTTGTGAGTTGCTTTTTCAAACTCCTCCCACTTATGATCATCTTAGAACTTTTGGATGTCTTTGTTTTGCCTCTTCTTTATCTAGATCAAGATCTAAATTTGATTCTAGGTCACGACAATGCATATTTCTTGGTTATCCCTTTGGAATGAAAGGATACAAGTTATTTGATCTTACCTCAAATACTTCTTTTGTTTCAAGGCATGTTATTTTCCATGAACATGTTTTTCCATATAAAACTCCTTTCTCCTTACCTTTTGTACTGCCTAATAACTCCACTTCAGTGCATTTTAAATCTTTAAATGGACATGTGCCTTCAAACTCAATCTCAACAAATAATAATATTAATGTGCCTTCAAATGTAGTTTTTCCTATTGCTGAAATTTCTGCACATTCAGATTCACCTAATCATACTGAACCTGTAAATTCAGCAGCACCAGAAATTTCTTTTAACTGTCCTGAACCTCTCACAAATTCAGATTCACCATTTTCAGAACCTCCCACAGATTCTACATCACTTATACCATCCACAAATTCTCCATCATCGTTCCTCCCTATTCGTAGGTCCTCTAGGTCTCGGGGAGCTCCTGGTTACTTGCAGAGTTATTATTGCAACTCTCTTGCCACACACTCTTCATCAAATTCCACAGGTTCTATTCCTATACCAGCAGGTATTCCTTATGATCTTCATAATTTTCTTTCATATCATCGTTTATCTTCTAAACATAAATCTTTTGCATTAGCCATAACTGCTGATATAGAACCTGAGTTTTATCATCAGGCAGTCAAACACTCTCATTGGAGAGATGCTATGGCTGCTGAGATTGTAGCCTTAGAAAATAATAATACATGGACTGTTACTCCTTTACCCCCTGGACAACAACCCATTGGATGTAAATGGGTTTATAAGATCAAATATAGAGCTGATGGTTCTATTGAGCGCTACAAAGCAAGATTAGTTGCTAAGGGGTACACTCAGCGTGAGGGCTTGGATTATTCTGAGACTTTTTCACCCGTGGCAAAAATGGTAACAGTTCGTGCCTTACTTGCCATAGCTGCTGTAAAAAATTGGTCCTTGACTCAATTAGATGTGAATAATGCATTCCTGCATGGTGATTTACTAGAGGAAGTTTATATGAAACTTCCTCCCGGTTTTCATACTAAGGGGGAGTCTCAAGTGTGCAAATTGAACAAGTCACTTTATGGTTTGAAACAAGCCTCTCGCCAATGGTTTTCTAAATTCTCAAGTGCTATTCTTGAACTTGGTTTTAATCAATCTAAGGCTGATTACTCCTTGTTTACTCGTTCCATTGGGGATTCTTTCATTGCACTTCTTGTGTATGTTGATGATATTCTCATTGCCAGTAATGATGTACATGCTGTTGATGATTTAAAGTCTTTACTGGACAATAAGTTTAAGCTAAAAGACCTTGGGCAGCTTAAATTTTTTCTTGGATTGGAGGTTGCAAGATCATCTCAAGGAATTTCCTTATGTCAAAGGAAATATGCACTTGAAATATTACAAGATGCTGGTTTTCTTGGTGCTAAACCATTATCCTTCCCTATGGAACAAAATTTGAAACTATCAAAGGATCAAGGTGATTTGTTAAAAGATCCTACCATTTTTAGAAGATTGATTGGTCGATTATTGTATCTTACAATAACTCGACCAGATTTAACATACTCTGTTCATCGGCTTAGCCAATACATGGATAAACCTCGTGATCCACATTTACAAGCAGCCTACCGTATTTTACAGTATGTTAAATCTACTCCAGGCCATGGCTTATTTTTTTCAGCAAATTCTTCTCTTCACATCAAGGCCTTCACAGATTCAGATTGGGGTTCTTGTCCTGACACTAGAAGATCTACAACTGGTTATTGTGTTTTTCTTGGAGATTCCTTGGTATCCTGGAAGTCTAAGAAACAACAAACAGTTTCTCGGTCTTCAGCAGAAGCCGAATATCGATCCATGGCTACTACTACTTGTGAAATTGTTTGGCTTCTAACATTACTATCAGATTTTCGAGTTTCTCATCCTCATAGTGCTCATTTGTTTTGTGATAGTACAGCTGCTCTTCATATTGCTGCTAACCCTGTTTTTCATGAACGCACAAAACATATTGAGCTTGATTGCCATTTTGTACGGGACAAACTTCAAGCTGGAATTATCAAGACCTTTCATGTAGCTTCACATCATCAAATTGCTGATATACTTACTAAAACTTTGGGACTTCAACAATTTTCTACATTGTTATCTAAGATGGGAGTTCACTCTATTTACTCTCCATCTTGAGGGGGAGTATTACAATTATATTTTTGTACATTTAAATAGTGTCCTTTTATGTAATTTGCTTTCCTAAGTCGGTCATGTATTTTCTATAAATAGTCCTTTATTTGTATTAGTTAGTATCTTCAATTGAATAAAAATATGAGGCATTATTCACATATTTGATAATGATAAACTTTATATACACTAATACGACGCTCAACATTACATTATATAATATATTGTTTGTTTTTGAGGTATATTGTCAAAGTTCCCATATATGTGTGCATGTGTTGGAGACGCGGGGCGGGTACTTTTTGTCCGAGAACTCGCATCCACAGACAGAGGACAGGGAAGGATGGGCCACAGGCCACATATTCTTCCTAGATAGATTGCATAAGTGGCATAATCGCCTCGATATCAGAGAAAGTGTCGGTGCGCAATCCCGGTTGTTTAGTCGTGAACTTTTCTTTTCTAAGCAACGAGGGAAAGGCTGGAAAGATGAATCTCAGGCCCATTTTGACCAGAAAGTATTCGTAGCCTCGTTACTCTTTTTGTCACCGACAAAAGTTCAAAGAAGTAACGTTGTACGAGTTTGATCTCTAATACATGGCCTACATATTATAAAAGATAAAAGTATTATCAATTAATTACACTTCTATATAAAAAAAATTAAATTGGTAATATAAATTGGTTGAGGTGGCACGTTAAAGGGCAGAATAATTTTTCAAAAAATGCATTTTATCCTTAAAATTATTTCATAATATGACCATATATTATGGAAATTCGCGTAACTCTAATGTAGTTATCAACTTAGAAAATTTCTATTAAATTATTCGAAATGTATCTATAGAAGGTTAATGTATTCCATAAATTAATCAAAATTTTGTTGTTAGATATGCAGTGTCTCTGTAAAAATAAAAAATAAAAATAAAAATTATTACTTGAAACTAATTTTGTTTTAATAGACACAAAAATATTATTGGTTGGAGTGTGACAATACGAGGCCAATTTGAGGCCACATGCTTAGCATGTGGTAGGAGCATAATGGACCAATTAATTATATAGTATGTTTGGTTGAAAACCGCATCATGTACATTTGAGTTCTGATAGAATAAATTATATATATTATTGCTCTCAGCTACAATAATACTCTCACCACTCAATAATGGAATGTAGTCTGTAGAATAGTAAACAACGATGCTATCACTTCAATTAACACGACAAAACGTTATCAATTATCTTTTCTAAAAGTAAATTTATATCATGGGGATTGATAACTAGTCTAGCTATGAAAATCATGTTAAGGATGGAAATTTTTTACATATTTTTAGCCACTTTCCTACAATATTTTTGTTTACTCATGTATCATTAATCAAAATCGATTTAAAATTTAGTATGATATATTAATCTAAATGTAGTATTTTTTATCCTCATTTTTTAATCTAACATGACTTCAGTATAAAATTATTAATTTTTTGAAAATGATTATAAAGTTATTTGTATAGTAAAACCTTATATTTAACAAAATAGTAATAATGATTTTTGATTATGGTGATTTTTGGTGCGAATAAAGATTTTGTATTAGGGTTTTAGGTTTTTGTTGTTTGATGAAGATTTTGTTTGGAGAAGTCGTTGATTGTTGAGTGATTTGGAAAAAAAAAAAAGACTAAGAAGACGACGAAGAACAAGAAGACGAAGACGAAGAACAAGAAGATGAAGACAAAGAACAAGAAGAAAATAACGGGTTATCGGATAATCGGTTAACCGGTTATCGGAATTAGAAGTTTTCGGATCGATTCGGAATACATAGTTATCGAGTCGGGTCGGATCGGTTGAACAACCCTATTAAATATTCCCAAGGGGGCTCTATCATTTATTTCATCATCCCCACTCCGCAGACCCCTGTTTCGCTTTCCCTCTCATCGATCCTCTGCCATCGCTGGTTTGGTTGGTGGAGGCTCCGAGAGGATAATAGCCTGGAAAAAATGGCATTAGCTGCGAATAGCATCGTAATATCACAGAATAGAGCCTTGGGTTTCTCTTCTTCAAAGCTTCTTTCAAATCTTCATTCCCATTCACACACACACTCTTCTTCCTTCCAACAACGTTTCCGTCGAATTCCCATCTCCACCACTACTGCATCTTCCTCTATCGCGAAGGCCACCCTCTCAGATGTTCAGCTTCGAGACCTCAATCCCGTCTCCGCCACCACTAGTAAGTTCAATAATTTTTCCTTTTCCACACCGTTGCTGAAAAGGAATTACAAAAAATTGCGGAAACATATTCATTCTTTCATGTGCTTTAGAGTTTCCTGCATAACTCCTAATCGAGTGATTTTGTGTTTTTTGAATTGTTGAAGCGTGGTCGGAGTTTTCGAGGAATGTGTCGGGTGAATGGGATGGTTATGGAGCGGACTTCTCAAATGAAGGGAAACCGATTGAACTTCCCGAGTCTGTTGTACCGGAAGCTTACAGAGAGTGGGAGGTGAATGTTTTTGATTGGCAAACTCAGTGTCCAACCCTTGCTGAGCCAGAGGAGCGCCTTCTTGTTTACAAGTCAATCAAGTTACTTCCCACAGTTGGATGCGAAGCCGATGCCGCTACGCGGTATAGCATAGATGAGAGAATTATCGGTGGGGTAGAAGATAACAACAAAGTCTCTGCCTTCGCATATCATGCCAGTGGAAGTTACGTTGCTGTATGGCCGATTGAGGATATGGGCACGTCTAAATTGTTAGAGTTGGAGTACTGTTTGGTTAATCCTCAAGATCGAGAGTCCCGTGTGAGGATAATTCAGGTTGTCCGTGTAGATAGAACGAAGATGGAGTTACAGAATGTTAAAGTTTCTCGTGAGCAGTGGTACGGGCCTTTCAGAAATGGAGAACAGTTAGGTGGGTGTGCCATCCGGGATTCTGGATTTGCTGCTACTGAAACCATGGAAGGGTCAGAAGTTGCTGGTGTTTGGCAGGGACCTCAGGCTGTTGCCAGTTTCGATGTTTTTCAGACTGTAAGTTAGGGAATATGTATCTCCTTTTGTTTGTGGTTTTTGAGCTGTTTTTTATTCTTCATGATGTTTGTGATGGCAGTTGTGAACTGAAGACCCAAATACTTTTAGTGTTGTTTTTTGAAGTAAAATTCAGCGTAGTTATTTAAATTTTTAGTTAGCATTGAATGGAACGAGTATATGTTGTTGAATGCAATAAAGTAGTCACAACTTTGAACTGGTTAGGGAACTGCAAGGTACAGAACATGGCTGGCTAGTGATTTCACTACAACTGCTATAAAGTTGGTAATGTGGTAAGATGAAAAGGATCCAAGAAATCAAAGGTAGTCATTGGAAGAAAGTGCTGCTACATTCACAAAAAAAAAAAATTATATAAAAGCAATTCTATAAATTGGTGTGATTTCATTTGATTTCTTATATCTACTTTATAATAAAAATAACTTTTTAATCTGACAAACTACTTCAAATCACTCCAATTTATAAATTTGTTTTTGTGGAATTCCTTTGTAGTTAAAATATTTTTCTTAGAATAATCATTCAGATAATGTTGCTTCAATTACTCAACAGTCAACATGAAATTGCAGGACTTTCTTCAAGAAGTTGTAGGTGAGTGTGTACGGAAGTCAGTGAGGGATGAATCTGACCTTATATTGCTTCCCAAGCAACTGTGGTGCTCACTTAAAGAAATCGCAGATGATGAGACTTGTAGTGAAGTGGGATGGCTCTTTGATCATGGGCGTGCAATCACATCTAGGTGCATCTTCTCTGCTGCAAAGTTGAAGGCAAGTTTTATATAGTGTTTGTTTCAAATCAGTGGTTTCAAGTTTTGTAGAATCTTGCCCAGATTATTAGGCCTTTTGGGGGCATGTGGGGAAAACAATCTGTTTTGACTTTACCTTAGTTTAGAAGCAGGAAAAGAAAAGCAAATTTCCCATTTTTCCTCGCCTGTTTAATCATTCAGTTTCATCTGCATCTTAATTTCTGCTTGCAAACTTGAATGCTCATCAGTTATCAAAGCTAAAACGCTTATGGTGGACCAATCAGCTGTTGTTTCTTTTGCAGGAAGTGTCGATGTCATGTGAAATCAGAGCTCCAGAGGATGCATAGTAATAGATAACGAGTCAGATCGGCTTTCACCTAGAAAGTTACAAGGTACTTTGACTCGTACAACAAATTCAAACCAGTAAGAGGGAGGGCAAATTGTACTGAGTGTATCTTTTATTGCCTTGTTATTACTTCTGAATAACAATTGAGAATGATAATATACAATTTTATATTATAATATGACGAACTACATCAAACAGCTTTGTGAGATAGTATTAGTTTGTGAGATAGTATTTCTCATACAGCTTTCTCTGCGTATTAAGCATTGGCCCACCTGTGTTAGAGCGGCATGCTGGCAGTAATTAAATGCCTTCAAGAATGTGCACATGATAGCACAAAACAAAGCGCAATGCTCCCCATGTTCTTTTGCTATTCATTGCCTTTAGGGGGCCACTCTTAATTCTTTTGCGTTTTGTATTTGATCAGAAAAGGGAATTAATTACTGCACAACGATTAAACACAGTCCATCCCGGATACATTCATATAAATTCTGTAGCTTGAATCGAACCTTTTGACTTTTGAGGCTAAATTCCCCGGGAGAAGGATGGTGCATCTGACAAAAGTATTTTAGCCTATATTTTCATCAGAAATACTTGTATTTACATGCTATACCGCAAAGTATTTTAGCCTATATTTTCATCAGAAATACTTTAATCATAAAGAGATTCCACATGACTAAATTCGTAAATTGTCGTAACTTAATATGATATGTTAGATTATACAATTATTTTCATTGTAAAGCAAATATAACATATTATTTGAAACCATATCAGTTTTTAAAACCTCTCTGATGTTCTAGCAATTGTATATTTTCATATTCACCTTGGAAACCTATTATTATCGATACCATTCCCAGTGGTCTCTCAATTTTCCCAAGACTAAATCGGGAAGGAAATATTGATTTTACATCTTCATAATCAAATCAAAGCCTGAAGTAAAGAGACATTATTCGTAAATCACATCCCTTTTCTTTCAAATATAAACAGAAACCCCAAAGTGAAAAGAGCACCAAATAATTCGGCAATTTTGAAAAGATGTAACAATCCACACTATTTTTTAGTCCAGAGCTTATACATAATTCTTTCAGTCATACAGCATCAATCAAATATAATGCCCCAGCATATAGACTCCAGAAGACAAAAATCTTCCATGAGACCATGATGCGGTTCCGGGAGCGGGGAGGATTCAAAATTGTTTCTCAAAGCTTCATCACTAATTTTCTTCTGTCTGGCTGTACAACCTGCTGCCAATGTGCCATGTCATAATTTGGGACTACAAATTTGAAATTTAAATAGCACCTTCATAGTTAAACAGGTTAAAATAGCACCCTTATAAATACCTTATTAACCTAATTTTGGGTAAAAGAATTGAAAAGTACTCAGATTAGTCCAATTTATCTCATGTTTCTAGATTCCTTGTTCCCTAAATAATACATCACTTGAAACTAGCCCAAATCATTTCATCAACCAATTGTGAAGCTAGTTTGAGCCTTCAACACTTGTTGTAGAATTCACTGATTAGAACAGTTATCATTTGTCGTTTCAGCTTAAACTTAAATTTTGATTGTCCGCTGGAATAAAAATATCCTATGGAAAACTTAATTTTCCCCCGCATATCACTAGACTCGAAGAACAGGAAAAGGGAAACAACTCAAGATTCACAAAGTTGAACATACCTGATATGATAAACTTGCTGGGGGCTATAGAGCACCAGGTCCATCTCTCATGCTCAAATTCAGACTGTTTCTCATAGTTCGTCTTCCAATTCCGGCATTTCCCTTTTGCATCATGGCAACAAATTCACCATAATCGATCCTTCCATCCTAAACAATACATATACAGTAGAACATCAGAGATTGCTCGACAAAGATATAGGGAAAAACAAAAAACAAAGCAATCAAATAGGATAGAAGACGAGGGAGGAAAGCCTCATCTATTTTTTTTTTTTTTTGCTTTTAAATTAACAGTAATAAGGGAATCTGCTTGCCAAACCTCCACAATTTTTGGGAGATTTTCATCTCAATTTAGTTATGTAATATGTGCTGTAGGCAGCAGGCTTATAAACCTGACCATCATAAGTTCTCGATATATAAAATTATGAAAGGAGAATCCAGATGGAAGCTAACCCATTCTGTCCCATTATTTAATGCACAATGCTTAAGAGAGAAATACCAACTGATTAAATGAAATTACAAGGCATTTAAAACTTATATTTCAAGTCTCAAAACCGACTTCTTGTTCTCTGACCACATGAACAAACGTAGATGACTTACATTATCTTGATCGACCTCCCTGATTATATCTTCAAGAAATACATCAGTCATGTTATGTTCTGCACAAGCATGCTGGAGCTCATCAACTGTAATGTAACCGCTTCCATCCTTGTCAAAGTACCGAAATGCAGCAATAAGATGTTCCTCACGTTCAAGTTTGTTAAGATGAACTGTTGCCGCTATAAATTCCCCATAGTCAATAGTCCCACTGTTGTCCACATCAGCCTGCACAGAGCTAAAATAGCTCAGGTAAAAGAAAATATTGAACCCATGAAATAATATTCTAAGCCTATTAATACAATAGGCAAATCTTAATTGGGGGGTCCTATATCAAAATAAAGAGACATGATAACTTTTTGATTTCCAAGATGCTTTCAAAGGATGCAAACTTGATTGCTTTCTAAGTATGAAAGCTACAAATTAACACAAGGCACTTAGTGAGCTAAATAATTCAAATACTACCACCACTTCTTCATTACAACACATGCAAAAAAAAAATCTTTATTCTACAAGTTGGCCCATATTACGACATCCATCCAACAAAATAGGATGGAAAATCCTCTACTTTCCCACTAAAGTTTCAGAAATAATAAGTTTCCCGTAGTCAATCATTTATTTCACTCATCAGCTGCTCTGTGTTCATCCTAACAAGAGTGCATCTTTATTCTTTGATATTGCTTCATTTGAGTTCTCACGTGTATTGCATGCCTCAGAATGTTGGGATCCACATTAATTCTATGTTATAGATGGCACTTCGGCATGTAGCAGCAGGAGTCAGGTAGTGTTTATCACGTTCTAACATAGTAATGTTGTTTGTAAAGCATATGACACTTCTGAGGAGTAAGCCATATGACTTACACATAAGGGTCTGAACAAATACAAAACTGGGTATTGTGTGTTGCTGTTATTTCTTTATACACTTCTAAATGTCAATAACATTTGCCGTGCCAATGGAATGATATGAAGAAGACAAGAAAGAGAATGGAGAAAAAGAATTAGGTGATAGAGAAATATTAGTGGCAGAACAAAGATCTTACTGCATCCATAAGATCACGTATTTCTACATCTTTCAAGGTAGAGCCATATCTTCGCAAACCAGCTTTCAGTTCATCAAATGTTATCGAACCACTGTTATCGGTATCCATTGCCTGAAACATTTCTCTCAAACCAGCAATCTCCTCCTCGGAAAGGCTTTCAGCTATAACCTGATCACAAAATAGAGGTATAGAAGTTCAGTCAATATCAAAAAGTAGATTCAGTATTTAATAGAGATGTGCCAAAAGTCAACATCGAATATTGGTATGCTTTTTAAATAAACAGTCGGTATGATTTTTTTCACTGTTTATCATACTGAAATAAACAGTCAATATGATGTAGAGTGCAACATTGCATCTAGAAGTTTATTCAAGCTCATAACACACACACACACACTCTCCCCCCAACCCCCTCTGTTTCTCTTTCATCTATACATACCCGTAAAGCCATCTTCTTTAACTTGTTCATTGCAGAGAACTGCTTGAGACGAGACAGTACAGCTGAATCCAGAGCTCTATCAGGAGCAACTCCATTTTCACATATCCATGGATGGCCTAAACAAATTATTGAGAAAGATCAGATAGAGATTATCTTAAAACTAGCTCAAATGACAAATAATGCAATAATTAGAAAACTACACTAACAAATATGGAAAATTCCTACTTTAGCAGATTTTCCTTTTACTCTCATTTAGCAAATAAAGATTAGTCACTTGACAGCTAGACCTATTTAAAAATAAATAGAACAATAAATCACATATGGATGTTAATCTATATAGTTGACTCAACGTGCATTCATCAAAGAGGCAAAGACAGAGTAGCATTTATAAGTTTCTAAACATGAATTGTATGGTAGATCAACCTGAAAACCTACTTCAGAAAGTCAAAAACTTTGCATTAACAATGGAAGATATCGAAATAGTAGGGTCTCAGCAGGATACACATGTTACATATCATGATGGAGCCTACCAGTCATGAACAAACAACTAAAAAGCAGTTTGATTCATTCGATCCACATTAGACAGTCCAAATAATTCTGTAAGGTCATGAAGATAATGATGGATGGAAAGCTTAAACATACATAAAACTTCATGAGCAGTTAAACGTTCTGAAGGTTGAGAACACAGCATTTTCCGGATTAGGTCTTTTGCACTGTCAGATATTACGGGCCACGGGTCTGATTCAAAGTCAATATGTCCCTTCAACACCGCATCAAATATTCCTTGCTGCGTTTCTGAATCACCAACAGATAAAGCTTTCAGTAAATACACACAGAATGAAACTTTTCACCCATTTGAACACACACACGTACCTGCCCAAAATGGTGGCACACCACTTAGCAATATGTACAGTATGACCCCTGCTGTCCACACATCTGCTTCTGGCCCATAATGCTTGAGAAGTACCTCGGGTGCGACATAATATGGGCTTCCAACCACATCAGTGAAAACTTGCCCTAAAGTAGTAAACCGCATTCAAAATATTAGCACATCCTGTGCTTTGAACTCTTTAATCATTAACTTCACAAGTGTCTTGCATGTCATTTCTTATCAAACGCACCTCCCATTAAGTTCACATCTACCAGGTAGACATGCACACAATAAAATTCCGAACTTTAAAACATACAAATGCTCCATTGCGTTTGGAGTAAATAATAGGACCTATATAATTAAATGCATAGAGCAATAAAAAAGAGACAAAATTAGGTGCTTCATCACCATAATTTGCCACCAACCCATCTGAAAAATACAAATTATAATAGGGGAAAAATAAAAGAAGCACAGGCGCTTATTAAGTTACCTGGCTTGAAGAAAACAGAGAGCCCAAAATCAATGGCTTTGAGAGAGAAATCATCATCCTTGTTAACCAACAAAAAATTCTCAGGCTTTAGATCTCTATGCATAACACCGAGCGAGTGACAAGCTTCAACAACACCAACAATGATCTTTGTCAATTCAGCAGCCTTCCTCTCAGTGTAATGTCCCCTCTGGATGATCCGATCAAACAGCTCGCCGCCGCCACAAAGCTCCATCACAATATGCACATACAAGGGATCTTCATAAGCACCCTTAATGGTCACTATATTCTTGTGACCAGCCAAATGATGCATTATCTGAATCTCTCTCCTAACATCATCCACATCCTCCTTAGAAATCAACTTCCTCTTTGAGATTGACTTACACGCATACTCGTTCCCCGTGGTATTCTCGGTGCATAAATAAGTTGTCCCAAACTGTCCCTGTCCTAGTTTTCGACCCAACGTGTAAAGATCACGAATGTTGTCTGTCTTATGACCCAAAACATAATAAGATTGGTTATCTGTGGAACGCTTCATGTTGGCTTCCTTTTTGGTGGGACTACTATCGTGTAAAAGGTTGTGATTTATGGGATATTCTTTGGCGAACTCTTGGGCAAAAAGCTGTTGGGTATTCAAGCTAGGAGGAGAGTGGTCGGAAACGGAACGCTTGGAAGGGGAAGCTGAACGTTCGCCGGGCTGGCTGTAGCCCTGAAAATTTTTCCCTTTGAAAGATCCACGGCATGTATTGCCCATGAAACAACCACAATTCAACTTCACTGCCTAATTTTCGTCATCCACTGATCCCTCATCAATTTTTAATTAACTGAACAAAATAAAAAATAAAGACTGTCAGTCCTTAATCCTATATCAAAAGAAATTAGAAAAGAGCTAATTTCAAAATCTAACTGTCATAAAGAAAACGAGAAACCAAAATCTGTGATTTCTTAGGAAAAATCGTCTATCAAAACAAAGAGAGTCGTGGGAATTTGTCCGAACAGTAATACATGATCAGTCTGCTAATCCCAATATTAAATTTTGAAACACAATCACAAACTACAGAAGAAATTAATAGATCAAGATGAACAGCAGACATACATTAGGGAAAATATAATAATACATACGGAAAAGAGAGAGAGAGAGAGAGAGAGAGAGAGAGAGAGAGATTTACCAGTTGATGGAAAATGATGGAAAAGATAGAAGAAAGGCAACGTAGGCTATAGTTGGGATGTTTAATGGTGATTTGACGACGCTTCCATTTTTAACAGCTCCTCTTTCGTCTTTCGTGCTTCCTTCTTCTCTTCTTTATTTTTATTTATTTCGTTTTTTGTTGTTATTTTAGGATGGTCCTGCTGGGAAAAATCGGAGCTTATTGCTGACCAGCTATCTCTCTCTCTCTCTCCCATTCTCATTTTTCATTTTTCTTTTAATTCCTCTGAGGATAATTTCTCATCATCCAAACAATTATCATTTTATAATTCGTTCTGTCTGTACCGTTTTGACCGGCGGATGGGATACAAACGATGGAGTTTCCCTGTTGCTGATTGGTGGGTACATGGCACGCGCGACTAAAGGTTATGGGTCTGTGAGTTTGTATGGTCAAAACCTTTGTGCTGAATTTTCTGACCGATAAATCTAGCTCCTAAATTTAGACACTGTCTGTTTTGGTTTTGTGTACGTGTGGTGCGTGAACCACTCTTCTGTTTTATGGCTTTTGACTCTTTTGAAGTTTCTTCCCATGTTCTTGCCTTTTCTGAGCTGGAATTTCATGGACAATTTGGACACGGTTGTCGGAGCTGCTTCATTTTGAGCGTATTCATCCATCTAAATTGACATCATTTTATATAATATATTATATATATTTTATAATTTAATATATCATTAGTTTATAAATTTAATTTTATAAAATCTCTTTATAATTAAAACGTTTATTATTTGTCTTTATTCATTTTATTTTAAAAATATAAATTTTATATATTTTCTAATTTAAATAATGTGATACTAGTCTATAAGATGATCGTGTTAGGAAAAACAACAAAATTGAAAATTATAAATATTATATTATTTTATTTTATGTTATTTCATATTAATTATTTTAATAAGCTCTCACATTACCAACAAATAAGTTTACAAATGAACATTTTGTTTCCTTATAAAACTTATTGAATTGACATTGTTTTTTTTATCGAAACAAAAGGCCAAAAGGTCTGTAACTTTTATATATTAAAAAGACTTAACATGAGGAAGGGAAATATTAGGCTTTATTTTAATTTGGAGGTGAGATAAATTAAGATAAATTAGATTTATTTTTTAATATTATTTTTATTTTAAAATTTAAAAAATTAAATTAAGATTTGAAAAATATGTATTGGATTTTAAAAATATATATATAAATTTGTATTTTATATGAGAAATTAAAAAAGTATAATAATAAAATAAAAATGAGTTGAGATGGGTTTAGAATTCAATCTGAACCTAAAACATAGTTTGGATAGTAAATTAAGGTGAGATGAAAGTTAAATATAATATATTTTTTATTTTTAAAAAAATTAATTAATTATTATATTTTATTTGTAAGTTTAAAAAATTTATAATTATTATATAAGATGAAAGGAGATAATTTTAAATGGTAGATTTACTTTATTTTGTACGTTTAATCCCACGCATCCACCGCCACCAAAGGCAATTGATAACAAGCACGGGTAAGAGAGTTTGACAACTCTATCCCTTCTTGTTTTCTTAGGCGAGATTCATGCCAATAATCAAGCATAAACCCTTTAATTTGTGTTCCCATTAGGATCATTTATCTATTCTCCTTTACGTTACCTCCTGCCACTCCGATTGGTAAGGTAGGTGTCTTTCTTTTATATTTTTGTTTTGGAGCTTATCCGTTGGGAAACGTATGCAAAATTACAAATGTAGCATTTGTAAGGAGAGGAGAATCTTATTGTTTGTAAAGAGATAAATTGTATTTATAATTTAAAAATGTATAAATTTCGTAATTTTTTTAAATAAATAAATAAATAAATCTGAAATTCATATTAAAAAATTAATTTAAAAATAAACCATGATTTTTAGGCATTAAGTTGTTTACTCTATAAGCAAGTGATGACGTAGTCAAACTCGAAGTCACAAAATATTTCTTAATAAAATCTATTTATAAGTGTTTTTTTTTTAAAGTATATTACTTATTTTTATTTTATTAAAGGGATGTGAGTTTTGAACCTAAATTTTATATTTAAAGAGTCGGGATCATATGTCATCAAGTCATTAGATTTTTAATTTTTGAAGCATATCATTTTTTCAAAAATATATTAGAGAAGAGGAATTTTAAATTTTAGACCTCTATTTTAAAATTTTAAAAAATATACCACTCAAGCACAGGCTTTCAAAGCTTGCCCTCGTTAATTCGTATAAATTATTTTTAATATCAATATTTAGAGAGGAAATTCAAATTTTTTAAAGGTGAGAGTGAAGGGCAGGCAAGTTGATTACGTCAACATAAATCTGAATGTTGACTAAAATTGGAGAAGCAGTAGCTCACCACTACTTGGCCACCTCCACAGCACGCGTCGATTACAGATCACGAGTACTTGACTTTGACGTTGAGACATGCATTGACTCAGTCAACGATTGACTTGTACAGAGGCTGTCACCGGACGGAACCAGCTCCCGGCGCGCGGGCTGAACTTTTTTATTTTTATTTTTTATAATCAGTTCTATTTGATTATAACGTGATTCATGCTATAATATCAATTACTAAAAACTCAAACATTGATTCAAAAGTATTAAAAATTGTTGAATATTAATTTAGTTAAGCCTTGAATCCTCACGATTATAACAAACACCAAATCGAAACTTTTATTAGAAAGTTCATGTAAATTAAAAAAAACAATGGTAACTAATTTTAAAAGTGGTTTAAACGGCTTACCAAATACTAAATAACTTTTTAATTATAGATCTTATAATAAAATTGTATCATCTAAAACACTATTATAAAAATATATATATTTCCTACCACAACCCAAATAGGGTGTGAAGTCGCAATCCTTTGTTTACATCACCTTTATAAAAATAAAGTAATATTAGGGACAACGTCAAATACAAGTGATAGATAAATGTCATCTAATATGGCATGATAAACAAAACGTATCGTTTTCATTTATTTCAATTTCGATTCATTTCTTTATTTTTCAACTCATAAATTTTTTGTAGTACACAATAGACACCAGAGACGGAACTAGAATTTAGTTTTTGGGGGGCGATCGACAAAGTATATAATATGTGTGAGTATAAATAATATGTGTTTTTTGTACTTGACTATATATAAAAATAATAATCATACAATATAAAATTGTATACAAAAAAATATATGTCTATAAATTATCTTATAAGATGATATTCCTTGAAATTTTTATAATTTGCTTGAAATTATTACAAAAAATTGAAATATCACCTTAGAATTTTAAATTAAGCTCGACGACTATTTTTCATAAAATAAAAATTTCCTTCAAATTAAGCTTTCTAAATGTGTATTACTCTTCAACTTGTCCATGTATTTTTTTTTTAGAAAAATTTAAACTGTCTCGACTTACTCATATTTTTTTATATTTTAAGAAAAATTTATAAATCAAGAATAAATTGAAATCAAACACCTAATAATTAATAATACAAAATTATTAGATTTTTTTAATATAAATTTTCAATTAATGAATATTTTATTTATTTTGTCGCTAAATATGTAAACTATGATTAAAAAAGAAAAGAAAAAAAGGTGTTAGATGTTTGTTAGTTGACATTTTCGATTAATTGCAACATTTTATAAAATGTTGCATCAGATCATGTGGTAATTGTTTATCAATTAATTGCAGCACATTATAAACCTAACAAGTAACATGGATCAGTTGAAAGTAACGCAGAAAACAAATAAAATGATAACTAAGAGAACTGCTCAATGTACCGGGATGTTATTAAACAAATCAAACTAATATATACAACAACAAATTAAAAATTAAAGTGCATGTCATGTTTAGAGCAGGGAAAAACCTAATAATTCTCCAAAGATGATGATCCGCGTCTCTTACTCCCAATTACATTCAAGCCCATAAGTTCACAATCCCAATGGGCTACCATGATACAGTCTCATAAATTATATAAACGGAATGTTTTACGAAACTCTACGTTCACCCTTACCAAATCATTGACCTAGACCAATTTTTCCTCTAAGTTATTTGTAAAGAAAATGTACGAAACTTCACATTTCTTCCTCCTTTTTGCTCTATTTCTTATTTTCAAAACAGAGAATTTATTATCCAATGACAACACAAATCACAGTAAATTAGACCATTAATTTTGAGTGTGCTGCATATTAAAATGCACTATAGTTTTTACCTTGGAATTGGAGTGTTGGACCATTGGACAATAAACTTGAGCTGCTCATAAGTTTTTACATGGACCATTGCACTTAAGAAAGAACATATTCGTGTAGTAGGGGGCTGAAACACTTAGCATTGAGAGTGCTGTAAAGAAAAGCATGCACTAATATATACTACATTGAATAAAGCACCACCTGATTTCGTTCTTGACAGGCATCAAACAACGTCACAAGTTATCAGTTAGTGTTTATTTGTTATTTATTTCTAATATTTGTTCCTAATATTTTTTTATAAAAATAAGATCAATTGGTTCACAATCGTCCAAACTAAGTGCCATTTAATACGATGTTTTTCGCATCTTTACTCCTAATCAGTAGGTGAGCTTTTAAATAAAATTTTTCCCAAAAATGTTAATCAGCTACGTGGAAATTCCTCAAAAGTCCCTCATGCATTTGCATTGAGCAGAGAGTTATGCCCTAAAAAAATACATAGTACAGTACATAACTACATAAATAATGACGTGTCTTAATTTTGAAAGAGAAAAATACAATCTCCATAAGATTTGTTCCTAAAGTTTCTCCCAATACAAAAAAATTTAAATTTATATTTTTTTACTTAATGAGTAAATAAATATTTGTTAATGATATTGTATATTTTTAAAAAATATTTAAAAATATTTAAAATGAAAGAAGGAAAAAAAAACTCTACTTATTGAAAGATGCCAAAAGATACTTTCGAATGATGTGGCAGCATTCAAAAAAATTATTGTGAGAAGTACTTAAAATTAGATGGTCAAGACAAGCTTGACCTTATAAACTAGGGAATAATATCATGTCTTCTAAACTAAAATACGACACGACAACGCCTTAGTGAAAAATCAAAAGCTATATTTCATGAAATGTAATAGATTTTAAGAGAATATTGATCCATACAAAGATACTTTATAATAGATAATAACTTATAGCAGGTGATGCTTACAAACAATACTCGTAACTTACAAAATACTTTGGATTTTAAGAAAAGTATTGATCCATTCAGCAAATTTGTACAATATATTTCATAATAGAAAATAACTTATAACAAGTGATGTCTGTAAACAATACTTATAAAATGCATTGGATTTTAATAAAAGTATTGATTCATACAATATATTTATACAATACATTTCGCATTAGAGAATAATTTATAACACGTGACACATATAAATAACACTTATTGGAAATCAATAATAAATTACCACGTAAGATTGACTTTTTAAAATCTCTATTCTATACTCTAGGAGATCTCTCTTTCTCTCTTCCTCAAACTGAACATGTCCCCTTTAAATCTCTCTCTGCACAAATGAACCCAGACCAACCCCCTTCTTGCAAATCTCCCTCTCCCTCTATGAAATTGAACCTCCCCCCCCTACAAATCTCTATTTGTACAAAAGTTCAAAATTTGATACTTATTTTATTACATATTTTGCAAAATAGTTGTCTTTTATTTACGAATAGTTGTCTTTTACTTAGGAAAAACTTATATTTTAATATTTTCTTAATTTTTATCTTCCCCTTGTACATTTTTATTCAGTGAAAAGATTTTATCGATATTAATGGAGTACAACTTTTTATTGTTCATAGGAAAAGTAAGTAAAAAAGGTCATTACAATTTCACCAACTTACAATACATGCATTGAGTAGAAGCACCAATGAACAACAAGTGCAAAAGACTACCTTAAAGACTTTCGAGAGGAATTAAGGGTTTCTGTTTCTGCGAGAATTCTGAAGAGAGAGAGAGAGAGAGAGAGAGAGATTTTTGTTAGTGAAAATCCTTCTTTGCAATGCATAAATATATTTCGATGCTATGCACGTAAAAAATATTTTATGAAATATCTTATATAACAATTTATTATTGATTCTCGATAACACTGATTTATAAGTGTTATCTGTTGAAAAGAAACATTTTTTTTATAAAGTATTTAATAAAATTCTTTTTTATTTAATATATTATTGTGAAATTTATTATGAAAAATACTATGTATAAATTATTTTCGTTTTAAGAATGATAAAAAAAAAGCTGCAGTCAACGTAAAGAGGTGATTGTAAATATAATATAATTTGTTATATAAATATTAAAATCATGATATCTATAAAACTAATAATACTAATTATAAGTCTAAATTACAATTTAAATAATAAAATATTAAAATTAAAATTCTAACAAATTTACATTAAAGTATAAGAATATAATTATAATTTGAACTTCCTTAACATGTCATAACGGGTTAAAACAGGTTGACCCGTTATCAATTCGTTAAACAATCGTATCATAACGGGTTAATTTGTTTTGATCTGAAATCCATTAAAACTAAACCCTAACCTGCTATTATTGTATCGTATTGGTGTTGAATTAATAGGTCGTGTAAGAAATTGTCACCCTTAATTATAATTACTACGAAAGGAGAAAAAAGAGAAATTGCATCAAGTCTCCGTCTGTGAAGCCCATCGCCAAATAGGGCTGCGTTTGGAAACCAACTTTGAAAAATTCGAAATGACAGAGAGGCTGCCACATCAACAAATAATTGAGCTGACGCACTGCTAAGGATACTTCCTGAATAATTGAGGGCAAGTTTCAATTCGTAAACTCGATAATTTATCTCAATTACTTTAAATTTATTATTATATATTTTTTAAAATTTTTATATAAAATATAAATTCTAATATAATCTTTTTAAATTTTAATATAATTTTTTTAAATTTTAAAATAATAATAATATTAAAAAATAAATTAAACTCATTTCAATTTGACTCAACTTCTAATATTATTATAATTTTTTAAAATTTTATGTAAAATATATTTTAATATAATATTTTTAAATTTTAATTCAATATTTTTAAATTTTAAAATAATAATAATATTTTATTTAATTTTTAAAACTTATTCAACTCAATTTTTAATTCATATTAAGCCTAAATAGAAATTTGAGGCATTCAAATTTTATGTCCGCATTCTCGTTTTAAAAAAAATTGAAATGAGTGCAGCTTTCAGTCAGTTGGTTTAAAACTCCTTTTCACACCAGCCATTCATATCGCAACACGTAGGTAATTTAAATACAATATATTCATGTGCTCGACAATGCCAAATCGACAGCCTTTTTCTTTTTCTCCGTCTCTATGTCTACCCTCAACGAACAATGCTCTCTCTCTCTCTCTCTCTCTCCAACGACGAGCCCCACTCGACACCGACGAAAGCCTCAACTCCATAGACGCTTACGTGAATTTGGAGCAGAAAAATCGATATGCATTATCTCATGTGATCATAAAGTTATAAATAATGTACACTTATTTTTTAAAAAATCAACTTTTTTTTTTATTTGAATTTCATATATATTTATTTTTTTCAAAACGACTATACGTCGTCTACAATTCCATGACTGAATCTATCATTTCTCTTATCTATAAATTCAAGCGACAGTTTTGAAAAAATCCTTCTAATCATTTTCAATTATTTTTCCCAATTTTCTAATCAAACAAACAAAAAGTATGGGGAAAAAAAAAAAACAAAGAACAAACGAATTTTCAACCAAATTGATCGAAAAAGAAAATTCCACACTCTTTACACAAATAAACAAATAAATAACAACTAATAAAATCTCAATGGAGACTTCACTAACGAAGATGAAAAAAATTCTTTGCAAGAAAAGTAAACCCAAATCTCAACTGCTAGAGATCAAAGTGCACGAGAAGAAGCTGAAAACAACTATTCCCGTCAAAATTAGGAAGGGTGCATGTTAAACTTTTCAATTTACAAGTGAAACTCAACTAAAATATATACAGACAGAGGGAGACATAATATAAGACATTTTCTTTTCAATAACGCTAAATCTCATTTGATCAACCACAAAGAAGAAAATTAATCACTAGAAAGTCAAAATTGAAAAAGAAAAGTCAATCTCAAAGATTGCATTAAAAAAAGAAAAATTAGAAAAAGAATGAAACTTTGAAGAGAACGTGCATGTTATCCATGAACTTCACAGAGACCAAGACGCTAGTAATAAGCAATCGATGCACGTTGAAAGAATTGATGGGCAGTAAGGGCTGCCTCTGCTTGAATATGCACTCGTGAATCTGCAGGTGAGCTCGTCGGGGTCGAGTGGGGCTCATTGTAAAATAACATTGAATATTTCGTTGAGGGCAGATACAAAGAGGGAGAGAAGGGGAGAAAGGAAATGGTTGTCGATTCGGTGTTGTCGGGCGCAGAGTATAGTTTTAAAACTGCTTACGTGTCGTGGTACGAGTGACTGGTGTGAAAATGGGTTTGAAACCCATCCAATTAGGAGCTTTTCTCATATAGCTTAAGAAAGAGTTTGTACATCTTGAGCTGCACAACTAATTTTTTAATCCAAATATATATATTTATTTTGATAGAGCAATAGACGAACATAGGCAGGGATGAAGTAGATAAAGATTATTTTAAATTAATAATTATTAAAATTCTATGCAAGCCTCTTCGAAGATTTATATGACAGTTTATAATTGGATTAACTGGTGCTATTTTTTTAAAATAAAAATTTTAATTATAAAGAGATCATATGAAAATTAAATATATAAATTAACTTGTTTTAATATAACATGTTGAATATAATTTTATTTTTTATAATAGTAATATCAATAAATACGATCCGAGAAGCCAGACTGTTGGTCTATACTCCTCCAAAAAAAGAAAAAAAAGACTGTTGGTCTGAACAATGAGGCCACGAAACCAAGCTCATGCATAGGTCGAAAAAACACGACTTGACCTATCTTCTTTTTATTCTACTTCTTTTTTATTTTTTTGAGTAAGTTAAAATTCATGAGATAAAATTAAGGATCGTGCTATCTACACTCGATCAAAATAAATTTATTTATAGTCCAAACATATGAATAGACAAAATTATTCATATTTTATCATTTACTTAGACCAAAATATCTTTTATTTCTAAATAAAAAATTAGTCCAAAATTTGAAATTCCCTCCCCCTCTCTTAGAGGTATAACCAGTCCGATTCAATCCAATTTTGACTAAAATATAGAACCGAACCAGTACCATCGAGTTTACAAAATGTAAAAACAACTACGTCTTGATTATTCTCCAAAATCGATAGTACCGAATTTGGTCCGGTTTTTCGGTTCTAATAAATTATAAATTTTTAAAAGTATATATATCTATTTTTTTTTAAATCTGGTATAGTTTTTTTTATTATAAAAATCTGTTAGCCTAAAAACTGTTATATACAAAAAACTATTATATAAAAAAAAATTGTAATATAAAAACTGTTATAATATAAAAAAATATTATATAAAAAAACTGTTAGGTAAAAAAAAAACTTTTATATAAAAAATTGTTTTAATATTATAAAAAATTGTATTTATATCCATATATAAAATTAAACTTTTATTTTATAAATATTATAATATTATTTATATATGATTATGTTATTATATATTATATATAATATATATAATGTAAAAACATATTATATATAATATTAAAAGAATTAAAATATATAATTATTGAGACCTGTCCAATTCGATTTTAAAATGAAAGGAATTGGAACCGAACCGGATGTTACTGGTTTTGTGTTTCTAAAAATCGATCCCAGACCAAACCGATTAAAATCTGGTCTAACCGGTCCAGTTTGAACTGGTTTTGACCAGTTTTCCAATTTTTTTTTTACACCTCTACCTTGTCTATGTTGTGTGGGTCTTTCATCCTAGAGACATTTTCCACTTTTCATGGCTTCTCTAAATTTAGCACGATGAACTGAATCCACATAAGTTTTTGCTGTATTATATTGGATAATGTATAACAAATACTTAAAAAAATAAAAATATCAATGAAGGCCGCAAGTTCAACCTCAAATCGTGTAGCTGTCCCTGCTGGTATGATTAGGCGCATGCTATATGCTTTCCATCAATTAAAAATCAAGTAGAAATACACCTTGAAATAATTAGTATAGTAATATTTCTCTTTTTTAAAAATAAACTGTATGAATCCATTCACAAGTTTTTACAAACAAATAAAAGAGAAGAGAATTTAAAGCCAACGGCAGGGAAGGACTTTTTAGGAGTCTTCAAAACTCTGGTTTGGATCTATATCTCCAGGGAACTCTAATCATTAATAGGGCTACTCACATTTCTTAAACTAATACTTGCAGTTCTTAGAAGCATGTGGAATTCTGATGGAATTTTTTTTCCCATCTCTATCAATATCATCCTGTGAAGAAGCGGAACAATAAAGCCATTTAATTCCATGTGCTACAAAGCAATGAAACAATTTTAGTATTGTTTTTTTCAAATAATTAGACGATATAGGTCGAGGGAGCTGGTTTGGAGATTTAGATGGCGACAACAAAGGGCTCGAGGGTGAGGGTGACGACAAGTTTACTGAGGAAAGAATTTCATTTCGTTCGTTGCTGTTGAACTCAAGATTTCAAGTTCGTGTAAATCTACACATGGATTTTGATGATAACAAATGAATTCAAAGAATAAATGAGTCTCAAGCTCAAGTTGTCCACACAATAGAATCAAGCACATCAAGGAAGCAAGCATGAGCAAGAATGGAACAAGTTTACATTAAAATCATAGAATAATATTGTAAATCTCTTAAAAATTCGAAATTAGGATTAAGACTCAAAATTAATATTTTATCATAAAGCATTAAAATACATTTTCCACATGTGCATGAATATTTTGAAAATTAAATTTGAAAATTTTGAAAGATGATTGATTGTCATCTTTCACATGTGCATGACATGATTAAAGATTTAAATTTTGAAAATATTAAGATGATTGATTGTCATCTTTCACATGTGCATGTTTTATTTAAATATTTTCAAAAGTGATGGATGTTTTTCTTGACTTATGCAAAAGGTAGATGTTTTTGTTTGAAAATTTTGAAAAGTAAAGTGTGCTCCTTTTGTCATATGCAAAAAGTAAAATATTAGATTTGAAATTTTTGAAAAATAAAGTGTGCTCCTTTTGTCAAATGCAAAAAGTAAAAATATTAGGTTTAAAATTTTTGAAAAGTGAATGATGATGTCTTTAACATGTGAATTTTTTTAAATTTGAATATAAAGTCTCATATGCCTATAAATAGATCATTTGAGAGTTTCACATTCACAACACCAAGAGCATACAACATTCATTCAAAGTTTTCATTATCTCTTCTCTAAGTATTGAGCCTTAACCCTTGTTCATTTTGAGAGATATAGTTTGCGCTGTATTATTTTTATTTTACTCATTGAGGAGTGTTTTCTGATAGCCTACCCACTATCAATTCTTATATCAGTAAAAGGGTGTGTATAACCCTTGTGTGTGTAGAAGTTGTTCTACACGGGGAATAGTTAAATCACCAAGTGTAAGGTGATTGGAAGTGTAGAAGGTGTTCTACACGGAGAATAGTTAAATCACCAAGTGTGAGGTGATTGGAAGTGTAGAGGGTGTTCTACACAGATTCTTTGGAGTGGTGCTGCTCAAAGGTATAATAGGTTTTTATCTCATTCTAAAAGAGATTGAATAATGGATTTGGGGATCCTCAAGGGGTAGCTTGAGGCGAGGATGTAGGCAGTGGGGCCGAATCTCGTTAACATACTGAGTTTGCTTCTCTCTTACTCTTACTATTTATATTTATTGTTGTTTCATATTTTGTTTATATTTTATATTATATATTTGATTTATAATTGTTATTTTTTTAAATATAACTCAATTTACCTCCCCTCTTGTGTTAGACATCTAGGCAACAATTGCTTTAGAAATTCATTTCATTGTTGCTTTGCCATTTCATTTTCTTGTGAAATGCTCCATATTTATTAATAGATGAAATGCTCCTATTTCATTTAGGGTTTCATTTAGGCTTGTAAAGCAGTCCACATCCGTGAGCTGCATTTATAATTATTTTGAAATTAAAAGATTATAAGACCCAAGTTTAAGTGGGACGAAAATTTCTCATAAAGAAAATGCTTAATGTTCATCTCATTTGGATCTTGATAGATCCCGATGAGAGAGTTTTTTTTTGTAATATTTTTAGTAAATGTTTTTAAATAGTATTGTAATCTTTTTTATGTTTTAAAAAAATATTTAATATGTTAAAAAATCTATATAAAAACTATATTTTTTTTACATAATTTTTAACATATTAAATATTTTTTAAAAATAGAAAAAAATTACAACACTATTTAATAAATCTTATTTAAAAGTTATGTAAAAAAAAAAAAAGTTTAAAAAAAACCTCTCATTAGGATTCCAATGCGAGGGATGAGTAGCACTGCCATTTCTTATATTCATCAAAAAAATACTAACATACAATGATGCACAAAAAGAGAAGCCGCCTCTCGAAAAGAGAGTTTTGGAGCCAACTAAATAGATCCTTTTTCAATTTTTAAATAAGGAAGGAATCATCCGAAAACGGTTTTAGGTTGCAATTAAAAATAATAACAGTGAAGTTTGTGCAGCAAAATTATTAATTTATTATAATATATAGATAAAACTAAGTATTCCTATATTATTATTATTAAAATTAAAAAATCTTTATACCTTCATTTAATTAATATATAATTTGTTATTTTTATTTTTATATTTAAATGTTTATATTTAACACTAAAATAGAAAGATAAAAATAATAATTTACTTATTAATTAAATAGATGTGTATAATATAATACTAATTTCTCTTAAAATAATATATAAAAAATTTTTTTAACGAAAGAAATTTCTCAATAAATATGATTAATAATTATTAGCAATAGTAATTTTCTTAAATTATGCGAAATTTGTATTTTAAGATTAGCTTACAATTATTGTCAACGAATTCATTTAAAAGATCTGGCATCTTCTCCATTAATGCATCCCTCAACCATGAACAGAAAATCCGCCCTTTTTTTTTTTTTTTTTTTTTTTTTGGTCGAAGCAAAACATCGAAGCGTGTGCAAGGCCGAAAGGGTGGAAAATAAACAACTGAAAATTCGAGGGGAAGCTGACGTGCAGGGCAGGGAGGGGGCCATTAGGGCTATGTGTTTGGGTTGTAGAAGGCTAAACACCTTATTCGTGGGCCTTTTTTTCTTTTCTGTCAGGCGAATCGGATCTTTACCTGCGTTTTCTCGTCTCGGTACTAAAAAAGTCTCGTCACCTGTTACTATCTGCAACTGTTAGACCACGCGTTTGACGCAAGGGTTTGAACAGGCCCCAGTCTTTTAGCTTGCCAATTGCCATTACCGAAGGTGATCAATCATCATATAATCACTGTTTTTGTTCTCATTGGATTTTTGACAATTGGGTATGATGTGTAGCCTGTTTCTCTCTCACACTCTCTCTCTTTTGGCTTCGTTCTATTGGGTGTCAGTGACTCGGTGATTCATTGGTCTAATACCGATTACCAATATTTCCTGACCCATACATGACACCAAAGAGATCGGTTTGTTTAAACTGGGTTAGCATGCACACAGATTTAATTGCTTGATCTGGGATCTGGTTTTCTCTATTTCAGGCTGGTTTTTGAGTGACGGGGAGAATTGCTACCAAATTTTGAGCAAACATGAGTGGAGCCGTGCTTGTGGCTGTTGCTGCTGCGGTTGGTAATTTATTGCAAGGATGGGATAATGCGACTATCGCTGGTAATATACTGTTTGAGACCGGTTCTGAAGACGAAAAGTGTTTTTTTCAATTTCTTTTTCGCAGTGAAGTTTGTTTTTTAGATTGAAATGGTTATCGTGATTCAGTGGATTTGTGCTCTGTACTAATTGAACCTGTTTTTGCTGCAGGGGCTGTTTTGTATATAAAGAGGGAATTCAATTTAGAGAGTGATCCCACTGTCGAAGGGTTAATTGTGGCGATGTCACTTATTGGAGCCACTTTGATTACAACTTGCTCTGGAGCTCTAGCAGACTCGATAGGCCGCCGTCCTCTGCTGATAATCTCATCTGTCCTTTATTTTGTTAGTGGTCTTGTAATGTTGTGGTCTCCCAATGTTTATGTCCTATTATTTGCTAGGCTTTTAGATGGATTCGGAATTGGCTTGTCTGTTACTTTGGTTCCTGTTTATATATCGGAGACGGCGCCGCCTGAAATAAGGGGAACACTGAATACGCTCCCCCAATTCACTGGTTCTGGGGGAATGTTTATGTCGTATTGCATGGTGTTTGGGATGTCTTTGATGAAATCCCCTAGCTGGAGGTTGATGCTGGGTATTATTTCTGTTCCCTCTCTCGTTTATTTTGCACTGACAGTATTATTCTTGCCCGAGTCTCCACGGTGGCTTGTTAGTAAAGGGCGGATGCTCGAGGCCAAGCATGTTTTGCAGAGGCTGCGTGGCAGAGAAGATGTCTCTGGTTAGTTGTTCTTGGGTTTGTTTCCATGGAAATTATTAGTTTTGATGCCCATAATTATGGACTGAATTACCATTTCGGAGACTTTTGATGTTCGAGTGGAATTTTATATTGATATATGTTATGTTATAGTTTTCTGATTATGAATTTGGAAAGAACCTGAGTTGTTCGGTTCAGTATGCCTGTTTAGTTACATCGTGGAGAGAGAACCCGAGTAGTTCACTTCAGCATGCCTCCCTCAGGATTAGTCAGGATGCCGTTTCGGGACACCCAATACCAATAAAAAAAAAAAAGTTTACTTCAGCTGCCTGCGCTAAATATCTGAGATAAACTAACCTTTAAATACTAAAATGTCATCATCTCTGACATTTTAGAATTCTTCATTTATATTCGAGGTGATTGGGTGATTATTTTCAAGTCCCACTTTTACTCGTGGATATTATATCTTGAGTTTCTGAGACTCTTGGACTTGAGCCGGCATTATTTTACAAAATAATATGAGTGCATGCCGCTATATATGTATGTTTGTGTATGCCTGAGGATGTGGATTAAAATTCTTACTCTAGAACAACAAGATCATCACACCATATGCCTTTAAACTGTGCCCCTCCCCCAACCCCCCTCCTTGCAAGTTACTATTTCTCTCACTTTATAAGGGTATATGTGGAAAATTTAAGCATATGATATTTGCTTCATTATATGGAGTATTTGGCAACTAATGACACATCATTTGGATGATCTGGATCCTTGTGAAATAAACAGGTGAGATGGCTTTACTAGTTGAGGGTCTTCGAGTTGGGGGTGAAACATCTTGGGAGGAGTATATAATTGGCCAGGACAATGAGCTTATGGATGACCAGGACCAAATTAAGATATTTGCCCCGGAAGAGGGTCTTTCCTGGATTGCCAAACCTGTCACGGGGCAGAGTACTCTAGGGCTTGTGGCTCGGCGTGGAAGCATGGCAAGTCGTACTGGGCTTGTAGATCCTCTTGTCACCCTCTTTGGCAGTGTCCATGAGAAGCTCCCTGATACTGGAAGCATGCGAAGCATGCTTTTTCCACACTTTGGCAGTATGTTTAGCGTGGGAGGAAATCAACCTAGACAGGAAGAGTGGGATGAGGAGAGTCTTGCCAGAGAGGGTGAGGAGTATGCATCTGAAGCTGCGGCTGGTGATTCTGATGATAATTTGCAGAGTCCGCTGATCTCACGTCAGACAACGAGCCTTGACAAGGACTTGGGCCCAGCTCCCCATGGCAGTCTTGTGCAAGGAAACACTGGAGATAGCATGGGGATTGGTAGTGGTTGGCAGCTAGCATGGAAATGGTCTGAGAGAGAAGGGAAAGATGGCAAGCAGGAAGGAGGTTTTAAAAGAATTTATTTACACCAAGAGGGTGTACCTGCATCTCAGCGTGGGTCTTTAGTTTCTGTTCCTGGTGGTGATGCAGCAGCAGATGCTGAGTTCATCCATGCAGCTGCTTTGGTGAGTCAACCTGCTCTTTATTCCTCCGAACTTATGCACCAGCAGCTAGTTGGACCAGCTATGGTTCACCCATCAGAAACTGCTGCAAAAGGACCAAGTTGGAGTGATCTTTTTGAACCAGGAGTGAAACACGCATTGGTTGTTGGGGTGGGAATTCAAATACTTCAGCAGGTATGTATAATATCTACCAGTGAATATTACTGTTCCGTTAATTTATTCTACATAAATATTAAACAACTTCTTTCAGTTGATCTTTCTTGTAAATTTGCATGCATAGTGAAGCATCTCCTGCCATCTCTCCACATTCTTTTTTGAATTTTCCTGTTATAAGCTGGTTTTATTTTTCTCACTACAAAATGCTCCTCTGTTTACTTCATTTCTTCGAGCTGCTGATGAAAAATATGTACACATGAATGCACTGACATGCGTGCTCAGATAAGATTCCTTCATAAGAATTAGGAGGTATCAACTATCAAGTATCAAAACTCATGCATGTTGATGGATTTGGTCTAAAAATTTTTTAGTGCTGGGACTGATATGGAATTCTGGGAGAATATTCTTATGGATGGGATAAGCAGGAGTTTATCTTGAGGACAATCCAAGATTGTGTAGAAATAAACTGGGGAAGTTGGGATTGTCTGACAAATTCAATTAGTCAACGTTTAAATATTATTGGTCAATAATTATTGTACTGAAGCCTATTTTATTGTCAATAAATTAGTAAAATTAATAAGTAACTAATTCCTTTCATCTTTTCTTTGATAAATGCTAATATGCATTTCTTTTCTTTTCTTTTTTCTTTCATATTGTGATGTTTATATTACATCTTATATATGCAGTTGACTTCCTTGTATCTCTAGACAATCAGGATTAGGCATATGTCTTGTGTACATGGGCTATGCCTATTTCTATCAATAATATTTTTGACCGATGAGAAAATATATATGCAGTTCTCTGGAATAAATGGGGTTCTATACTACACACCTCAAATTCTTGAGCGGGCAGGCGTTGGAGTTCTTCTTTCAAACATAGGCATTAGTTCAGCTTCTGCATCTCTGCTCATTAGTGCACTAACGACTTTGTTGATGCTTCCTTGTATAGCTGTTGCCATGAGGCTCATGGATATATCTGGCAGAAGGTATTTTTTTTTTTTCCACTCCACAATCTTTGTTATCTTCGTTCAATGGACAAAAGTACAAGTGTTTCTGTATATGGAATCAGGTTGATGCAATGGGTACACTTGGGTTTGGATTGGATGGTCCATGTTTTTGGTTACTGTGTTTGTGAGTTAGTTCTTTATGGTTGTAATTCATGGACACACACTTGTTGTGAGACAGATCAATATTTGTATCTGACCAGTTTGATTAGGCTTGTTTGGATGCTTAAAATATCTCAAAATTTTGTGAATAGTAGTGAAATGGTTTGATCGAAGATGTTTTATTGGGTCTTGGGGAATGAGAAAAAGTTGGATAAAAAATATTTTTTAAAATAAGTATTGTATTGGATTTTGTGAAAGTTCATAGATGAAGTTAAAAGTTATTTGAGTATAATTTTTTAATATTATTTTTGTTTTGAATTTTGTAAAAGTTGTATTGATTTTTTAATTTGAGTAATGATCAGATGAAAATTTTAAAATTGAGATAGATAAGTATTCTGTGTTTGAGTGATGTTTGAGAATTATGATGTTATGAGAAATTCTGGGAATGTTTGGTCTGACCCAAACATGCCCAGTCTCTCCTGTTCAACCTGCCTCACTCCTGATGAAATAAATTCTCTGTGGTTGACTCTCTGAGGAATATTACAAAAAGGGGTGTACGCATTCAATGAATCAAATATATGTTTTCATAATGAATCACCTTCCCTCCTGACCGAGCTAACTGATAACGTGTAGCTGGGCATACATCATGAACTTTTTAGCAGGATTGCCCCAGTTGGGGCTGAGTGCAGGGTGATCATCTGTCAAAATGCCGAAGTAACATCTCTATGTCTAAACTATATTTCAAAGTGATAAAAATTTCATGTGAATTTATAGATTAATATACTGACTTTTGTGTTTGATTAATGTAAAAATTCCTAAATGTTGGTGGGAAGCCGTTTGGGAAGGAATCTGACAATTGGAGTTTAGCACTCGCATGGGAATATAGACTTCTTTTCTTGTAACTGGAGCATATGGACATGTAGACATGTCTTAAATAACTACTCATTTCTCCACACAAATATCTTATCAAATCTGGCCAGAAAGGTAAAGAAACACAAGTGAATGATCCTCCTTTTAGAGTGATTGCGTGGCCGATTTAGATCAGTATATAGCCTGGAGTGCCATGTAGTGATGCAGTCTTTTCTAGAGACTAGCTAAGGGAGGGCTATGGACTTCTGACGACAATTATGGCTTCTTTTTTCACTGATTGCCAGGTTGACATTGTTAGATTGTTGAAACTTTAAGAATCACAAGCAGCTTTAGTCACAATGCTTGGTACCCCTTTTCTGTGCGACTGTTTTCCTATGGGAAGAAATGCTGAACACATACTGATTTTAATTTATAATTTTTTTACTTTTTCTGTAACTTTGTGCTTGAACCGAAGAAGTTTTACTTCTTGTATATGATGAGTGGTAACATTCCTTTACATTTATTTTGTTGTGAGGATGACTACTATACCATTTCCTAAATTCGTGTAGTTGTAGCTCAAATACCCTTCGAATGAATTGGAAGACACCACTACTACTAAATGCAATAGACCACGTCAACGTAAAATCACTATCTCAAATTGTGCTGATTTGAATTTATTGCAAGTTTCTTAGAATAATGCAAATGAATCTACAGTCCCTTCAGCATTCTTTTGTCTTGGGTTCACCTTAATGTTTGCCTTTTGGTTTACCTATTGCAGGAGTTTGCTTCTCAGCACAATCCCTGTATTGATTTTATCTCTTGCAATCTTAGTCATTGGCAGCCTTGTGGATGTGGGAAGTGTTGCGAATGCATCAATCTCAACTGTTAGTGTTGTGCTTTACTTCTGCTGCTTTGTCATGGGGTTTGGACCAGTCCCCAACATACTCTGTGCAGAAATCTTCCCCACTCGAGTTCGAGGCCTCTGCATTGCCGTATGCGCCCTTGCATTTTGGATAGGTGACATCATCGTCACTTACACACTCCCAGTGATGCTCAAATCCGTTGGCCTTGCTGGTGTTTTTGGCATGTATGCAGTTGTGTGCCTCATATCGTGGGTGTTTGTTTTCATGAAAGTCCCGGAAACCAAGGGCATGCCCCTTGAAGTGATTACTGAGTTCTTCTCCCTTGGTGCGAAGCAGGCTGCGCCCAGCCAGAACAACGAACATGATCACTGATGGATTGAAATTTTGGATGTGTTCTAATCTTCATTTGGGTTCTTTTTTGACATCTATTTCTTGGTGTTTTCTGTAAAAAAGATCATTTTTTTGTTCGCTTGTTAGTATATACCTGCTATGAATGACTTGGGAAGTTGCTTGCTCTGCACTTTGTTCATACGAGAATGTTGAATTCCTTCTTGTAATGCTCTAGAAGGGATGCGTGCATATTCGTCTTGACGACAGGTCGAGCTTTGGGGGTGGTTGGTTTATGGGAAGTGTGTTATGGTGGGAGAAGTGTGAATTGCAATTTTTACCTATGAAAATTTCGTGGGAGTTTTATCGTCGTGAAAGCTGTTGCTGAATTTGATGTGAGCCCAGTTTTATAATCATCTTTTTTTTTTTTTCCTTTCTAAAAGTTAGAAATTATAATCAAAATTTTAAAATCTATCTTTCAAACCAAAATGAATATCAAATTGTATCGCTTCAAATCCGTGGGTGGTTTTTATATTAATAAAAATATTACATGTAGACGACTTATATAATTTTTGCTTACATATTGTATAAAAAATATTATTTTGATGTATTTTTTAATTTAACTATTTATGTTTTTTATTTTTGTTTCTCTTATTATATTTTAATTTTTTTTTATATTTTTTTAATACTTCACTTGACGTGGTATTACTATCATGTCGCCAATTTTGTAAAAACTATTCGAAATTGTATACCCTTAACACTACTTATTTTTTGTATCTCTGAAATGTACCCCTAACATTACCCTATATTGAATAGATTTATTAAAAGATAACATTGGTAATTAAGTTGACATATTTTGAATCTTTGATTATTTTCAAGCCCAAGTGATGTTTTGGTGAAATGTGGGATGTTATCTTTAAGTAATTGGCCTGGTTTGTTTTTAGAGATGGGATGAGATGAGATGATATAAAAGTTAAAAAAAGAATAAAATATTATTGTAATATATTTTTTTAATATTAATTTTATTTTAAAATTTGAAAAAGTTTTTTTGATATTTAAAAAAATTAGAATTTTTTTATTATATTTTGTATATAAATTTCAAAAAATATAATAATAAATTTAAGATATATTTAAAAATTTTGATTTATCCCTATAAGCAAATCGGACCTTTAGTTTACCGGTATTAAGTCATCGGTTTCAAAATCGCCGTAAAGTGTCCCTAGAAACCGAAGTAAAGTGTTATTGGTATTAAATTGACATCTAGAATTAAATAGAGTTATTAGTGGAATGTGGTTTTCAAACAGCAGTGATGTTTTGGGCCAATGCTTGGGAGTTGGGTGCTTTCTTACAACTTACGAGCACCCCACCCTGCCCATGGTGGTGCAAGTTGCAACTCACCAGTCTTTACCGAGCATTTCAAATCGACAGACTACCTACCATAGTTATTAATTTCGTTTTGTTTCGATCAGAATTATCGGAACGGTAGAAAATCCGGCATACCATATTCTCTTATTCTGTTTTGCTCTAAATTCTGGTCAGTTTTGTTCCATTTCGATCATTCTGACCAAATTTCCATCATTTCGATTCCTATTTCGTTTTAGTTTATTTTTATAATTTTTAAATAAGATTTTTATATATTAAAAATCTAGACGATATTTAATTAATTCTAACATATAATATATATTTATATAATTTTAATTTTTTTATAACTTCAAATATGGTCCTCTCATTTTTTTTTAAATATCATTATATTTAATAATTTATCTATTCATTTATTTCTTTTCTTCATTTTTATTTGGTATTTTTTTAAAGGTATTTTCATTTTATAAATCTTCAATTCTTTTATATATTTACATACATATTACACGCTTACACACACACACATATATATATATATATTTATTCTATTAGTTGTTAGTTTATATATACATAGAAATATTTATATATAATAATAATTAATTATAAAATAGTAGACTAAAATACACCGATATCAAAATATTTGTATTTCAGTATTTAAATCAAAATGATGATCGAAATGGAATTGCATATTTATGTAAGACATATATTAATATTTTATTTTCAGTTTATTATGTAAGACATTGCATATTTATTATTATTAAATAATTTTTTATTAAATGAAAATAAGAGAATGGTAGTGTAGTGAAGTGTAGTGTATAAAATTATTCAAAAATATATAAGTTGATGTAATATATCAGATTATATATTTTTTATAAAGGAAATTTAATATATCACTCCAAATTATTTAATGAGAGATACTACTTCACTCAAATTTCATGTCTCAAAACTTCTCGGTATGTTGCATTTTTTTAAAGATTTTTGTCATTCATTTTTTTATATTCTTAAATATTTAAAAAAAATCACATCACCAATAAAAATAATTTCTTAATCACTAAGTTCAATTTTATTTTTTCTTTTTCTTCTTTTTTTTAATAAATTTTGGAAGAATTCTTCAGGACATAAGAGTATTTCTCTTATTTGATTGAAAATTTTATTTTTATAAAATTAAAAAAAAAATGTTAGTAATAAAGGCCAGGTAATTTTGGACCTAAACAATAATAAAAACTCGGCCCAGATCAGCCTGTGTCCCATTTCCTTTGACCCAGCCAAGGTTTTTTTCTCAGCTCTCCACTACCTACCTACCTGTGGAACCCTTACATACTCTCTCTCTCTCTCTCCTTCCTGTGACTCGCGCAATGGCCATTTGCTACCAGCATCCGGTGAAACCCATCTGTGTTCGACCCTCGACCACTTTCTCCTCGGCCTCCAAATCTCCGTCTTTCCGCTGCAACTTTTCTCTGCCCTTCACAACCCAAATACGGGAACCCGAACCGATATTGGTCTTCGCCAAGGCTTTCGCACCGGCTACCGTCGCTAACCTCGGACCCGGTTTCGATTTCCTCGGATGCGCCGTGGATGGCCTCGGAGATTTCGTGTCAATCTCTGTCGACCCCAACGTCCACCCGGGACAGATCTCCATTTCCCACGTCTCCGGCGACGCCTCCTCTAAGCTCAGCAAGAATCCTAACTGGAACTGCGCCGGTATTGCTGCCATCGAGGTCATGAAGATGCTCGGCATCCGATCAGTCGGTCTTTCGCTCTCCCTTGAGAAAGGCCTGCCATTGGGCAGCGGCCTAGGCTCCAGCGCAGCCAGCGCTGCGGCCGCCGCTGTAGCAGTCAACGAGATCTTTGGCGGGAGACTCGGACCCGAAGAGCTCGTACTCGCCGGGTTGAAGTCGGAGGAGAAGGTATCGGGTTACCACGCGGACAACGTGGCCCCGGCGATCATGGGTGGCTTCGTTCTGGTCCGCAACTACGAACCACTGGATCTTATGAGGCTCAACTTCCCGGCCGAAAAAGATCTCTTCTTTGTTCTCGTGAGCCCGGAGTTCGAGGCACCCACGAAAAAAATGCGGGCAGCTTTGCCTCGGGAGATTGGGATGGCACACCACGTTTGGAATTGTAGCCAGGCCGGGGCGCTGGTGGCTTCGGTCTTGGAGGGGGACTTGGTCGGATTGGGAAAAGCTTTGTCGTCGGATAAGATTGTGGAGCCGAGGCGGGCGCCATTGATTCCCGGTATGGAAGCGGTGAAGAAGGCGGCCATTGAGGCCGGAGCGTTCGGTTGTACGATTAGCGGGGCAGGGCCTACGGCAGTGGCGGTCATAGATAGTGAGGAGATGGGGAAGAGGATTGGGGAGAGCATGGTGGAGGCGTTTTGGAGAGTGGGGAATTTGAAGGCGGTGAAGGCAGTAAAGCAGCTTGATAGGGTGGGTGCCAGGCTTGTTTCGTGATGATCATTGCAATTTTAGGAGTTTTGTTGTGTTTTGTTTTTGTTTTTGTGGGTCAAAGCATTGGCTTTGAATTTGATGTTGAATGCTCCTGCATGTGTATTCGTGGGGAGCTGATCCAATCCCATCAATTATCAAACATTAAACCTACAACATGCATGATTTCATGAAATGGAAGAGTTTTTCCCGGTTCTCAGGCATGGTGCTCCTTCACAACAATGCCTTCTTAATGTTAATGACAAATATATTTCTTCAGTTCACAATTAATGTTGTTTTCTTGTGGTATAATAATCTACTTGTAGTTTGTTTATGAACTAAATATTTCTCTTTTGATGGTCTGTCAAAGTGTTAGGGAGCAGCTCATGAGGTTTCAACTTAAAATATGATCACTAAATCATGCTGGATATATCATATATGATCAAATAAGAGTCTTTGGTGATATAAATGATAATTCATGCCCAAGTAGTTCACTGTTACTCTTATTTGAAGTTGTTTCAACTTAAAAATCTAAGGATAAAAGGATTTTGAAAAGAAAAATTCTATGAACCATATTATCATCTTATTTTCATTCAATAAAAAATTACTTAATAATAATAAATGTGTCACATTTTATATAGTGAAATGAAAATAAAATGATAATGTGTTTATCATTATTCTTTTTTTATTTTTGTACATATAATGAATCTCAAGACAAGGGTACATTGATTAATAAAAACTCCTTTATTAAGATAAATTTTTAATTCACAAAAAGATGCTGTAAAATAAATTTATAAAAATACGGAGATTACATCACACCACCAAGTAACATATTTATCAACATGAGTACTTCTACTCCTACAAACTGGGATTCTCACCTGTGTTATTTATTTATTTGCTTTTTTTTTTTTAATTTATTTTTAAAAAAAAATTATAATATCATTATAAACACTTCATCAATCATTAAATTATAAATATTTTTAAAAAAAAAATCTAAAACCCTAGTCGAGATTCCCGTATGTGAGTTAAAGTATTTCTCTATCAACATTGGATCCCTTCCCCCATCCCCAATGTATCAAAAAAACCATTGGGTGATAAAGAAAATAAAGCATCGCTATTTTTTCTTCATTGTAAAAAAAAAAATTCATTAAAATAATGATTAACAAAGATACATACACTCGTATATTTCCAAATGCCTTTGTATATCAGCCATCAATTATTTAAAACAGCTACAACAAAACAAAATTAGTTAAAACAAGATCGCAGATTCTCAACATGCACACTTCATTAGCATTTCTTATCAAGCCGGTGGTAGGAAAGTGCAAGTTTTTGAAAGCCATGCCTCAATTCTCATGCATCTCGCGTCTTTCCCAAGAAGCCTCAGATCCCCTAGAAGAATTCCTGAATTCATCTCTATTTCCATTCCCTAAACTATTTGATGACATTTCCTTTCGTTTTCTTTTTGACTTGCTCTTCCACACTTCTTCCTTCTCGTCTGCAAATGACAAAAATGTCTGGAGGCGCGAAGAACGTGAGCTGCCAACACTAGAACTAGGATCAGTTTCTTCAGGGACGTGCCGGGCAAACTGGCGCATCATCAAGCAAAAGTAAACTATCAGAGCAAGACCACATGCTATTCCACATATGAGAAATAGCCCCAGGAAGCTTTGTAGTTCAAACTTATCCGCCACAGGATCGCTTGCCTGTGAAGCACAAGCCTTTCTTGACAACCACTTGTCATGGATCCTCTGAAGCTCACCATTCTCTGATAGACTGAGCATGGCAGTAGACATGTCAATCGCTAATGGAGAGTCTCTTGGAAATGCCTACGGAAAAAGAAGAAGAAGAAGAAAACACAGGATGATTAGTAAATTCCCATGCACAAGTTTTTAGTGCTCCATTTCTACTGGTTTATGGTTTAATGGAAGATTAACCATGCTTAAGAAGAAATCAACTTGAGCAAAGATGCATTCCAATGCCAACATGAGTTTTTCAGTTCTCTATTTACTATTTCCACAACAACACCACCCAAGGGAAGGATATGGTCAACCTTTAACAGAAAAAAGTCTTACGCCCAAAATGAATCAAGGATCATTCATTTATTTCTCTTGAAGAGAAGAATGCCACCAGGTCTTGGTGTAAATACTTCAATCCCTAACTAAGTGATCATATATATGTTTTTTTTTTTTTATAGGTTCACAGTTCGCATTCTTCCGATCTAATTATTAGAACATGGTTCTGTCCTCCTTAATTACTATGCATACATAATCTGCATAATTTTTATTTTACTTTTATTTGTTAATATCTTCTATGCTTTTTAATTCAATTCTGTTACCAACCTGCATAACCATCAAGCTGCAAGCATTTAGAATCCAGAATTTTTTTTTTACCCAAGTTTCTATCAAGGCCATGTAAATTTGAAGATAACAAACCAACTTGATCAAACAGGTGTAGAAATGAAAACACTAACCAAAATTTAGAAATACTTACAAATCCCCATCCGCTTTTGGTGAACTCTTGGCCTCGAACTGAGAATCTGCAGTGGTCTGATAGGAAGAGCTCCATATATGGCTGTTCATCAACCACAGCAGCAACAGTTCCTCTCTCAAGGGCAACGGCATATTCTTCTGGTGAGCCCAGAGCAACTAGTCTAGATTTTGGGACGTTGAGTTCATCCATCAAATAGTTTTCAGCAAAAGATCCTACTTGGAATCCTATAGGTTCATTGCTAGCCACCAAAGCATCCATTCCTGTGATGGGAGAGGAAAGCTGTTGCGCTGTGAGGATTGATGTTAGGCTTGCAGTATAACTTGAGTTGATTATGAGAACCACAAAAAGCCAGATGATAAGCACAAAGCGACCAAGTGTACTCACTGTATTTTCTCCTGAAAATATGAAGAAGTCCAGAATTGGCTAAGCGACCATCAAAATCCAGGAAAAGATACATCATATAATGTCAAAATGGAGAGACTTACTATGTGCAAAAAACATAGTAGAGAAGCTAAACCTGCAAAGAGAAGGAAAATGAAGGTAGAGGAGTTATAGAAATAAACAGTCCAAAGTTGAACAGTAAAAGATTCAAGACAACTTGTGCGATTCTTCAACTGGATGAATCATGAAAACACTGAATCCAAAATTCACATGCCTGAAATATTATGAAGACATGGAATCCCGAGTAAAAAAATCCAGTCCAGCCAAAGCCCACCCCTTCCCCCTCCCCTCCCCCCCCCCCCCCCCCCCAAAAAAAAAAAAAACCAAAACAAGAAAAGGGCAATGCCCAAAGTTCAACTTGCATGCTCTAACTGAAAATCATGTATGTTCATGCATAATTCACAAAACAATGAGTCATATAACTTAGCAGAACAATGAAAAAAGCTTGCCATTTCAAGAAACCCTCCTATGAATGCTGCTGATTGGTAGAGACATGATAAGCATTCAAAAAGACAATCTTATGTAAACATCCCGTGTATTTGACTATGCCTAGTATTATGAATAAAAAATATTGATTCCCTATCAAAAAGGAAGACTAAAAGGGTGGGGCTACAGGAAGTAGGAGGGAAAGGGCTGTGGATGATATACGTCTGCAGGACTACGAAGGTTGTTGAGAAAATTTGAATCCAAGTCCATCCCTTCTAAGATCTGCTGGTCTCATTCATGTAAGCTAGGCTAGTTTTGTTATTTGTTTTTCATATTTAACAGAAGTCAAATGCTGGTTTTTCCTTCAAATAAAAAAGTCAATTGTGGATTTACGTGCACAAAGAAGTACAAGTCATATCTCCACTGACTAAGCTAAGCACTCACCACAAAATTGTGACTAGCTGTTTCTTGGGAGGCCCACGGAAATCATCATTTAGTCTATGTTCAAGAATCCACACAACAGTTCCAACAATAAGGAAGAAGGCTGCTGTGACAGCCCACATCCATGGAGTAAATGGTCGTAAGAATGCCCAAGCTCTTGAAAACTTTTTGACTTGGGCTACCACAACTAGTCCTGACTCTATATAGGGCTGAGTAAAATCCACATTCTTTGTTCTGTTTGTGACGATTGCAATGTCACCAACAGCTGCATCAAAAACCTACAAAATATACAAGATCAGATGGAGCAATTCGCTCAAAATTTTATTCCTAAGAAACAATTTAGAACATTTTCTCAATGAATTATACTAACATTCATTGCGACCATATTTACAAGCTCATTGTAGTTTGGATTCTTATGACCATCTCCAAATGGAATGAACGTGTGTGGTACTGCATATGGAAGCAAGTTTATGGCGGCAAGGAATACATCCATGCAATATCCTTGAAATTTTTCAGTACCATTTACTGAAGATAGCAGAACAAAGTTACGGTAACTAACTCGGTTTGGAACTCCAATTCTCAATTGCCTTCCATTGTTTGGAAAAACCCACCCACGAGGCTTCTTTGTTGTTCCCCCAGGCCATACCACACTGTCTAATTGCTGGCTTGAACTTGAGCGGTTGGGTGGTCTTGCATAAAGTGTCTCCGGGGTCACAACAGATAACCCAGAATAATTAGACCAGTATCCAATCTGCTTATAACCATTTTCAATCATGTTAAGGACATCATATGCAGGACGAAAAGGAGATCTGTCAGAATTGAATTGAATAGGTCCTGTCAAACCTGTCATATTGGTCTGCAATATGTTGTTAAGCAATTGCTCCCCCCCATCGAAAATGTTTAATGCACCAAGATTCAGAGTCCCTCCCCTCATTTGACTTAAACGTGTACTGTTGGAGAATGACATGATACCTCCCTGATCAAAAAACAACTTTATTGCACGAGCAAGCATCCAAACAGTATCATAGGCATATAGACCATAAGGGTTTAAGCCGATAGAACCATTACTCAGCTTGTGCCACTGTGAAATAAAAGACCTTTTACTTTCTGAATCAGGTGTGTATGGACGAAGTGCCAGAACTCCTTTGATAGAGTTTGCAGTTTTTGAAGAAAGTGGTGAAGTTGAATCCAAAACAGTGGATAGCCAAGTGGTTGCTATCCAAACATACCCAGTCCCCATCATCCCAAGATTCTGGGCCTCATCAAAAACCAAGAGACCTGTCTTGGAGAAGGTATGTAGAACAATTACTCTAGCTTCCATCATTTGAACTTTCACTAGTTGATCCTTAACGTCACTTCGTGTTGCTGTGGGGTCAGGGGGAAGTGCTGCTTTATAAGAAATTTTACAGCGTCTTTCTGCAAGTTTATCAACTAAGGCACTAACACCATTTCGGCTCTGATCATCATCACTATAAACTGCAACAACCTCTCCCCAACCAAAGTAACTAATCATATCCGCGATTGCAGTCATCTGGAATTGATCATTGGGCGCTGTTTGAAGGAAGTAAGGGTATTGCAGGGGTGAGAGAGTAGGGTCCAGTGCCGTGAATGACAATAATGGGACATGAAGTTCATTTGCAATATGTGAGATTACATGAGCCATTACAGCATTTTGTGGACCCAGTATAGCTACGGTATCAGTCTCCATGTACTTCAATGCTGTAATCAATGAAGTAATTTGAATTATGAATGGTATCATCCCACCAAGAGCAAGAACATATAATGAAAAAGAAACAAAACTGAGGAAACTTAGACCAGGCTAGGAAGACGGACAACTAAAATAAGAACAGGCCAGAAGTAATCATGGAAAAAATAATTTACAAAAAGTGAAGAGAAGCTAACCTCCCATGATGCCAAGAAATCCACTGAAGTTGGAATCATGCAGCAGTATAGACAATTTGCTTCCACCAAGAATGCGCGGATCGGAATTTACATCATTCTCAGCAGCCTTCATGGCAATCCTCGCTACCTTCCCATTGATAGTGCTAAATGTGAAAATAGCTCCAACTTTTACGACATCAGGTCTCAAAGCCTCCGCTAAGAATGCTCCAGTACAAAGCACGAAAATTGACACATGCCAAACCAGATTCATGGTGATGTTAATTGACGAACCTCACCACAGACCGTCCTATATGAAACAGAACAAACATGCCCAATGAAAGTGAACAGAGGAAATACTAGAACAAAACTATCAAAACAGGCCGGATGTCTCCCACATCGGCAATATAAGCAACTCAAGCTAGGACGGTGGGATCGGTAATGACAAGAAAATTAAAGAACACAACCTCCGATCCTTGTCCCAGGCTAGTGACAACTTTAACAAACTCAAAACATAGATATATTGAAAGGCACTGGGAAATCGAAATTCGAAGGAAGTCCTGAAAAGGAAAAAGAACGACCCATTCTAAGGCCTGACGTACGAGGAACAAAGGTAATCAAATAATTGAATTTAAGATTTGCTCGAACAGCAACAGGCTGACAACAAGGAACAAAAAGCACAATTTTGTCTTAATAAAGCAGGAGCTTATATGTAAGAAATACCCATCTCATGCTAGGTGCAAGCAAAACAGAGAAAATCCAGGTGACTGCAAAAGCTCACACGGAAAATATACAAACCTTAAAACTCAGAGAAAGCAGAAGGGAATCAGAGGTAGATCTTTAAGGCAAACAACCATCCATTCGAAAAATAAGGAAAAATATATTAATGCAAAGAACAGATGCTAAAAAGAGAGCAGCATATATATGTTTGAAAAAAAAAAAAAAAAAAAAGAGCACACTCACAAGAGGAAAACTTGAGTGTCCCCAGAAAGGGAGGAACAAAACCACTTCGCTCAGCAAATGGGCACCTTTTTCATTATTTAATTATGGCGAGAATACTTCAAGTTAGGGGAAGAGACTAACTTGGTAAGTTGGGTTTGCACCATTGGTCATTGTGGAGTAATACGGACAACACTGTTCAGTCACTCTCTGCGAATGGCACTCTCAAAATGGCACTGTGGAATTCTTTTGGAGATAATGGGAGACAATGGAAGGAACTGGAAGTCCACACATGTGGAGGTGCCAAGAATACAAGCCCGGTACCACAGAGGGCAGGGAATCACAAAGACCATGATTCTTTGATGTGCCAACAATTTGGAAAGCAAACAAGCGATGATGATGATGAGTGAGAGCAAGGGCACCATGAATGGAGGTTTTTGGGTTGGAAAAATATTTGGATAAACCACACTCACCACACTCTATCTCACATATTATGTTTATGACGCGTCTATTCGAATTTTCCTTTGTTTTCTCTTATTTTTCTTAATGGTAATTTTTTTTTTTTTCCTGGTTATGACTTACGCCTTTCCGTAGTTTGGCTGATTGTAGAGGACATTCGAACTTGACAGGAGGTGACGAAAGGCTTATGGTATTGGGAAAGGATGGAAAACGTGGTTGGTATTGGTCCTTGTGATTGGTTGGATCATGGTAAGGTCAACCCAATAGTTGAAGACATCGTTTCCTAGGATCGTTTGCCTGCTTTTCGTTTTGAGATATGCTTTATCATCCGAAATATCTCCTGAAGATATTTCTCCCAAAAATTGAAGATATCTATATTTAATTTTTTTATTTAATAATTAAATAAATGTTTTATAATGATGATATGATTTTTTTTATTTTTGAAAAATATTTAAAAATGAATGATGACACATTTATTATTTTTCTACCATTTGTTTACCATTTTTAATATATTTATTTTTTATTATTTTCTTGTACATATTTTTTAAATTCTTAATTATTAAGAAAAAAAATTTAAAAATATATAATTTTATTAATAATCAATTTCTTAATCATTAAGTAAATTTTTAAAAAAAATAGTAGAAGGATATTAAATAGATAGTGAAACTATTATTATTTTTTTTAAAATATAAAAAAATGAATGAAAAAAATCTAAAATAAATAAATAAATAAATATTTTACACTTTTTGAGAGACTTCGGACTACATCCTTCCTTTAGGAATGTAGCCCTGGTCTTTCGTTTTATCAGTATAAAGATCAAAACAATTCATGTGATTTGCATTTTAAACGAGAGGTGTTAGTTCCTAAATATGAAAAGCAAACCAATCTAACTATATTAATATAAGAACCTAAGTTTAGGAAGAATACATTTTGCAAACTCAGACCATGATGACTTTTCCATTTGCAGGTGAATCTATCAGAAGACAAAAATATAGAGATATAAATATAAATATCAAGGTTTATGTACTTCTGTTCGTTTAAATTTGTAAAATAATTAGTGATTTTATTCTATATTAGAATAAAGAATTTGAGTTGAAACAATAACTCTACATTCTGTCTATTTATATATCTCATGCATTATAAACAACCTTTTTGAACAGCAATTTCACATAAATAAATTATTAAATTGTGTTTGAGACTTTGAGTAGTGAAATAGTTTTATATATTTTATGAATAATAATAAAATAATATTAAATAATAGTAACAGATAAGCATCTATCACTTCCTAATCATAGAAAAGTGTGTCGGGGAACAAGAGCTAAAAAAGAATCCTAGTAGGTTTTTAACTCTATATCGCATTTATCCTTCTCTTTATTCGTGGATACAAAGGTTCTTCTTTTTTTTTTTTTTTTGGAGAGTTCGTGGATACAAAAGTTAAAAGGGAAATGATTGTAAGAATTTAATTTTTTTTAATGTAGTGATTGAATATATATATTTTATTAATATTATGATTTTTTTAAAATTTTTTAAAATAATAAAAAATGCATAAAGAAAAACAAAAAAAACCAAGAAAAAATTTTCAACCGAAGGGAGCCTATTTAAAATTTATTGTTTGTGAGAATAGCATCACTCAAATTAAAATATAGATTTTGATATTTTGAGATATAGGTCTTGTTTAAATTTAAAGATGGAATAAATTGATATGAGTTTAATTTATTTATTATTATTATTATTATTTTAAAATTGTAATAATAATAATATTTTAAAATTTTATTAAATTAAATTAAAATTTAAAATAAAATATATTAAAATTTTAAAATATATATATATATAAAATTGAATCCAAATCCAACCGTATTCTGCATTTGGGTTTTTGTTTTAATTTTTAATTTTTTTTTTTTGTAAATTTAAATTATTATTTATATTGAAAGAGAAAGGATCGAACTCACCATCTCTATTTTGGAGATGCGAGACTTTGCCGTCAAATTACATGCCGTTGGTAATGGAGGCTTGATAGTGAGACGAGAAGGAAAATGAATTGAAATTAAAATTTTAAATTGAATTAAATACTATTAAAATATTATTATTATTTATATTTAAAAAAGTATAATAATGATATAAAATGAGATATTTTCACTCTCTAAATAATGCAAAGCTGTTTGCAGAACTAATGGTACATATTCCAAATGCTACTTGTCATTTTTATTATTTATGTAAATATATATATATATATATCTACACATTAATAGAGATGTGTTTAAATAAAAAGATAAAAATTATAAATTACATCTTAATATGTGATATAAGAAAATATGAGTGGAATTTTTTATTCCTTCAGCTATATTCCTAAAAAAAATTCAAATATGTTGCTGTCGCATGCATATCTTAAACACTATAAACATAAATATTTTTGAGCTATTTGGTTTTTTTTTTTTTTTTTGAGTTGGTCAACATTCTGCGAACAGCCAATTAGAAAATATATAAACTACTAATAAATCTTGATACAAGCATGCTTGCACGTGGACACTCAAATATAAACAGTATTTTTACTATTTATAAATAATAAAAATACTATTCATATTTAGGTGTCTACCCTCAAACATGCTTGGATCAAGCATTGCTCATAAACTAATACCAACTTTATCTTAAAAAAAACACCTAATAGAACTTTAAATTCTTTTATGCGAGAGTTGCTTTATCACGTGAATGGAGCAGGTGATTTGATGCCCTCACAATCTGTGTTAGATTTGATGCGAGAGTTGCTTTGTTTATAGATAAGCTTGTTTAACATAAAGATACAAGATATTAATATTATTTGTTTAGAATATGTGAGAGTAACAAGTAAAGAATCAGAAGTTTTATATAAACCTATCATGAAAACAAGGTCTAAAAAATATCTATTTCGAATATTTTATATGCTGCATTTTAATATCTGTTGTATTTAGTTTCTGTTGTCACAATATTCAAAATTTTTGAGTATTTTATAATATAAAAATAAATAATATACCACTCAATATGATGAAATAAACAAAAAATAAATATAAAATTTAGGAGAGACATAACAAATTTTGACTTATTTGAATTAGAAATTGAGATGAATTTAATTTATTTTTTAATATTATTATTATTTTAAAATTTAAAGAAAATTGAATTGAAATTTTAAAAATATATATTAAAATTTTAAAAAAATTATATTAAAAATTATATTTTATATAAAAATATAATAATAAATTTAAAATAAATTAAAACGAATTCGTCTTTATAAATTAAAACCGGCCCCCGGCCCTTTTTTACGTCCAATTTTGGGGAGTAATTGCAAGTGGGTCCCAAGGAAGCTCTTACCTTTTCAATGCTGTTTCATGTCTCGTTGTCCTAAACATTCATTTTCTTTCGGAGTTCTTCTTTTGAGTCGTCCGAATGATATTGAGAGTTAAGTTAGGTTTAGATACTAGAAAAATATTGAAAATAGTTATAAATAGTAATAAAAAATAATAATAATAAAAAGTAATAAAAAAATATATGAAAAATAATAATAAAATATTTTAAAAATATTTAAAAGTGACTTATACGTCAAATATAAGCTTTCGTTTAGTTTTCAAATTTTATTTAGAGCATGTTTGAAATTGTATTTCGAAATTTTAAAAGTATTTTTAAGTAATTGAAAATATTTTTAAAAAAAATGACATGTTTGAATAACTTTATTAAAAGCCCTTTAGTCGATTGAAAAAACTAAAAATCAACTTTTTCAATAAAGACAAAAATGAAGTTTTGATCAAAAAGTTCCTGCAGATAACTATATATTTTTAAAAAACTACCATAACTAATTTTAAAAATATTTTAGACATATGGATTCCAAATAGTAAATGACTTTTTAATAGTACAGTTTATTACATTAAGTTTTAAGCTATAAGTTTTAAACTAAAAATAGTATTTCTCACCGCAACTATAAACATGTCATTTTTCTTTAAAAGTACTTTTAACTGCTTAAAAACATTTTTAAAATTTCGAAACGCAATCTCAAACATGCTCTTAAACTAAAAACAATATTTCTCACCACAATCTCAAATATACACTTAGGGTGAGAAATATTACTTTTATTGTAAAACTTATAACTTAAAATTTAATGTAATAAGCTTTACTACTAAAAAGTCATTTACTGTTTAGAATCTATATGTCTAAAATACTTTTAGAGTTAGTTATGCTAGTTTTTAAAAAACATATAGTTATTTGTAGGAGCTTTTTAATAAAAGTTTTAGTTTTGTGCTTGTTGAAAAAATTGATTTTAATTTTTTTAACTAACTAAAGCGTTTTTAATAAAGTTATTTAAATATATTATTTTTTTAAAAGTGTTTTTAACTATTTAAAGTACTTTTAACATTTTGAAATGTAATCCTAAACATACTTTTAGTAATGTCTATTTTAAATTTATTTTATTATTTAAACACATTAATTTAATTTAATTTATTAAAAAAAAAACTCAATATACTATAATAGTACTATAGCAACACTATAGCGAAACTATGAAGGACTGACGGGACAAAGTAGTTATATAGTGATGTATTTAAATGTTAAAAATATTTTAAGCTCGCTTGGATTCAGAGATGAGATGAGTTGAGATGAGTTTGGTTTATTTTTTAATATTATTATTATTTTGAGATTTGAAAAAGGTGTGTTGGAATTTGAAAAATATGTATTGGAATTTGAAAAATGTGTATTGAGATTTGAAAAATGTATATAAAAATTTGTGTTTTGTATAAAAAATTATAAAAATATAATGATATGTTGGAAATGAGTTGAGATGAGCTCAACCCTCTTTCGAATCCAAGCAATCCCTTAGAGTGTTTATGAATAATAATAAAAAATATATGAAAAATAATAATAAAATATTAAATGTTAATAAAAAATGAATAATAATAAAAATAAGTAAAAAATAATAATAAAATAAGAAATAATAATAAAAAATATTTAAGAATGTTTAAAAATAAAAAATAAAAAAAATCGGTCGTGACATTTTTTTTTTTAATGCCATCTCTGTCTCCCTGCCTCAGCAGTCAGCAGCTCCTACGCACAACATCACAGAATCTTTTGTTTTATTTTCCATTGCAGGCTCGGAGAGGCAGCTTCTTGCAATCACTGTCAGTAAACAGTACGTAGATTTCAAAATTTTATAATTTATTTTAATATTTAAATATATAAATATATTTTAATATTGATTTGACATCTAAACGTAACCTAACAGCCGCTTCTGATATTACATCACATCGGTAATTGCAGATAGATTATACTAAAGTCATTACATTAGATTTTCTCTTATCGCAAAAAACTAACCCTCAAGAACATTAATAATGATTTTATTAATTTTTTTTAAAAGTTATAATTTTACATATATTTTTAAAAAAATTAGTCATATTTGATTATTTAAAATATTTTTTTACTTGAAAATAATAATTTTTAGTAAAGAGAAAAATATAAAAAAAGAAAAATATTTTTTTACTTATAACTAATAATTTTTTAAAATTCTTCAAATTAACTAATTTTTTTAAAGAAATATATAAAATTATATTTTTTTAAATTTTTTTTTAATAAAATCATTGCTAATAAATACTATATGCTCCCATCTTTCCAATCATTCCCGTCATTTCCTTCATTTTTTTTCTCGTTGCCATCTCCCATCTGGAGTAGCCCTTATCCCGTCGGCCAGAATTCCAAAACCTCTTCTAGTTCCGCCATGAGAAAACCCCCTAGCTATCTCGATCTTTCCACATCTTTGCGCTATAACTTATTTTTGTTATCCTTCTTCTTTACACTATAGTCTACTCCACCCATCTCAAGCCTTGCGCCAAAACTCATGGCTTATTGTTCAAGCCCAAGCAATTCCGAATCAATACTTTTCAAACTCAAGGTTTTAAAGGAATCAGAGTAAACAATCCTGAAATGGTTCTATCTTTTGCAAATAGAACTTTGAAAGCTTTCGATAAAGATGATAAGCCTTTTTTTTTTTTGCTTCTTGCAGTAACATTGCAATTAATGGGTTTTGTTAATTATAATTTGAAAATGTTCGCAGTGCAACTGGAGTTGGCAAATGAGAAGATGACAATGGGGAGGAGAGAGGGGTGCGATGGCTGCGAGCAGCGCGAGGGGTGGCCGTGTCGGCAAGACGGTGTGATGGTTTGGGGCTGGCCGTGTTGGCGAGGGATGCCTAACTGGTGAATGGGAATTTCCAATTATGGTGTGATGTCTATGTGTCGTCATGAAATTTGAAGACTATTATTTGGGAGTTATCAGCCCAATCGGTTGTAAGATTTTCTTTCCTTCGGGTGTCGTGCTTTCGTTTTAATAGAGCATCATGTCCCTAAAACAACTCGAAAATGAATAACACAAGTAAAATGTTTCTCAGTTTCTGTTTTGCCACTTAGGATTTGTTTGGATATTGAGTTAAATTGAATAAAATTGATTTTTATTTTATTTTATAAATAGTAGTAAATTGAGATAGTAGAGTGAGTTTTAAAAGTCTACTTATAATTAAAAAAAAATGTATTTTAATGTTAAGATTAGTTTAAAACTTTTTATGAAAAGTTGAAAAAAGGTTGTGAATCTAGTGTATAAAGAAATATTGAATTGAAAAATAGTGTAGATCTCACATGTACAAAAATTTTGAGTTGAAATGAGTTTAATAATTTAAGAGTTGAAGGTAGGATCGTTTGTTCGTTTGACTCGAATCGAACCAATAACAGACTTTGTGACCCGACCCGCTCGCGAGACTTTTGATTTTATTAACTGCTTATTGACTTGGTAAGGTACTCACCTGCTTCAGCTGATGATGATGAAGACAAGATCTTCTCTGCGGGACGTACTGACTACTTCAGATGACCACGATGATGACGAGGATAGATTAAGTCATGCATCTAACTGTCAAAGTTTGGGCCTTTCTTTTTCGAAAAGTATGATGACGATGACTACATCCCTCCAAATTTATTCTTCTATGGCTCTCTTAAACCAAACTCTATCCTTTTGAGAGACTGCGAGAGTGTTTTTAGCATTTTGGGAAGAAAAAAAGGTTCGGTTAACTGATACCGACTACACACATTACGGGTTAGAATCTTTGGTTAGGGTTAGGTCAGTAAAGCAGGCGGTTCGGTTAGTCAAGTTTTTTAAACATTTCAAATTGGATTTTAGATTCAGTTTAAAATTAGATTGAGCTAAGTTGATTTTAATTAAATCTAACCGTCGAATGGAATCTAATGCTAAGGTGACTTAGGCATCCTTAAGTTAATGCTAATGTAAGGAAATGTGACTTAGGCAATTGATTAAGAACTCTAATCAAGGGAGGCCTAATTTTTTTAAAAAAAAATATTTGATTAAAAAATTGAATAAACTCAATGAACAAACATCAAAAGTATTAAATATATATAATGTCATTATTAGTTTTAAAAATATTTTATAAAATAATTATTTCACATACCTTCCTTCTAAGAATACATTTCATTTTTATTATTATTAGTTTAGTATACAATATAAAAATTATGAATAGTAAAATTTAATTTTTGAGTGTTCATAGATTTTTTTTTTTTGAATAATTCTTTGAAGAGGTAAGGGGTTACTTTTTTCTAAAAGTGTAGGTTATTTATAGAACTTTATTGACAATAATAATTATAATTGCTTCTAGGGTTTGTTGGATATAAAAAATATATCAAAATATCTATAATTAATGATAAAATAGTTTGAGCAAAACTTGAATTTAAGAATATGCGAGAATGCATGAGAATAATTATGTTCCCAAATGGGTTCTACGAGTTTAAAGTACGTTTTATAAACTAGCTTTCATAAAATTCTATTTAAATAAAAATCTCCAATAAAAATAAAATTGATTATTAATTGAAAATGTTGAACCCAAGGTTTCAAGTTTCATGTAAATCTACAAATGGATTTTGATGATAACAAATGAATCTAAAGAATAAAGGAGTCTCAAACTCAAGTTGTCCACACATTAAGTTTCTTACTCTGTTGTTTTAAGTCTACTATTTTTTTGTTAGACTCTTGAACAAGTCGTTGAAGAATATCGATCTTCTCATTAAGTTTCTCTATCTCGCGGGTTTTGGACTGCAACCGAGTGGAAAAAGCAACAATGGAAGATGAGTATCGAGTCCCGAGATCTACAGGCTCGTAAATGGCATCATGATCTGATTTATTAGCCAAATTAGTGTTTTGCTACTTCATGGCACTTACGACAGATGCAGAAATAGATTGATCACGAGAAGCACTGAAGGAGAATTGATGAGCTATTAAGATTTTGTAAAGTGTGAATGAAGATGAATTACAACAATGAAAAGAAGATTTGATGCGGATTAGATAAAACCAAGGATTGCTTTTATAAAGATGGAAATAAGTAGAAGACAAACTGTCATCTCTTCAAATCTTACTTAGTCAAGATTACAAGATATGCCGGATGCATATTGTCAAAAGTTACCGAACTAAGCTAGCGAGATTAATTATAATTGTCCTTGTTTCTCTCGTGAAACGCTGCCATTATTTGCTGATGTTGACTCTGTGCTTGAACTCTTACTCGTTCCGATTCCTCTATTTAAAGTTTCAAAACACAAGCTAATTCCGTCAAATCTTTATTTTCTTGCTTTAACCTCTTATTCTTTCTGCCTTTATTTGCAAGCTTTTGATGCAGAACAGATATTTGATTGTTAAGTCGATCAACTTCATTTGCCCTCGCTAGTAATCTCCGAGACATGGTCGTAACAGAGGCAGCATATTGAGCACTGAGAGTTCTTGATGCTGCAACAACCTCAGAATCAGTTCCATTTGAAAAATGCATTTATGCTTCTATCATGGTGTTGACAACCTCATGAGATAAAATGATTGGTTGAGACGGTTCCTCATTCAAATCCGGAAGATTATCAGACGAAATTTTTTCCGTTATTCTATCGTTATGAAAAAACATAATTTAGGTCAAGAAGCGATGTTTTTTTTTGGTATTCGATAGGTGAAAATGATTTTTTTATAGAAACTCAGAGCCTTCAAATCCGTTTGTCAACAACATCAGGCGATTGATTTAAATCTGCTTTCGCACCGACTGCTAGAGTTAGGCCTCCAACCTTTACAGGTTTTGTCAGATATGCGTGGCTCTGCACCGAATTGCCAGAGTTAGACTTTTAACATTTGTAGGTTTTGTCGGACATGCATGGCTCCGTACCGCATTGCCAGAGCTAGGCCTGCAGCTTTTGTTGTCTTTGTCGGACACGAATAATTTTAATTATTCAACTTCAAATCTCTGGAACATCTAATTCGTCAATAACATCAAGCGGATTTAAATCTTCTTCCGCACCGAGATGATAAAATTCGGCTTCAACCTTTGCAGGTTTTGTCGGGCACGGATGGTTTCAATTATTCAGCTCTTTACAAAATCTCCTTCCGCACCGAATTACCGAAACTAGGCCTCCAGCCTTTGCAGGTTTTGTCGAACACGTGTGGCTACACACCGAATTCTCTACAGTCTCTACTAACGCAGCGTTTTATTTATCTATTGGTTATTGTAGGAATATATCTTATTGAACTAATTATGATTCCTTTTTAATGATGCCAAAAGGGGGAGAAGTTTTAGACTAGAACATTAACATTGTTTAAATTTCTAAACTTGTTATATATGCTTGGAATTATGTTTATATTTTTGTTTGAAAAACTAACGCACATTCTCAGGAGGAGCTTAAGTATTAATACAGGATTCAGGTTCTATCAAGCATTTGTCATCATAAAAAAGGGGGAGATTGTTGAACCCAAGGTTTCAAGTTTCATGTAAATCTACAAATGGATTTTGATGATAACAAATGAATCCAAAGAATAAAGGAGTCTCAAGCTCAAGTTGTCCACACAATATAATCAAGCACATCAAGGAAGCAAGCATGAGCAAGAAGGGAACAAATTCACATTAAAATCATAGAGTAATGTTGTAAATTTCTTAAAAATTCAAAATTAGGATTAAGGCTCAAAATTAATATTTTATCATAAATCATTAAAATACATTTTCCACATATGCATGAATATTTTGAAAATTAAATTTGAAAATTTTGAAAGATGATTGATTGTCATCTTTTACATGTGCATGACATGATTAAATGTTTGAACTTTGAAAATATTAAGATGATTGGTTGTCATCTTTCACATGTGCATATTTTATTTGAATATTTTTAAAAGTGGTGGATGCTTTTCTTGACTTATGCAAAAGGTAGATGTCTTTATTTGAAAATTTTGAAAAGTAAAGTGTGCTCCTTTTGTCATATGTAAAAAGTAAAAGATTATGTTTGAAATTTTTGAAAAGTAAAGTGTGTTCCTTTTGTCACATGTAAAAAGTAAAAATATTAGATTTAAAATTTTTGAAAAGTAAATGATGATGTTTTTGATATGGGAATCTTTTCAAATTTGAAATTGAAAACTCATTTGCCTATAAATAGCTCACTTGAGTTTTGCAAAATTTATTACAAGAGCTTACACATCTATTGCTAAGTTTTGCATCATTTCTTCAAAACTCTCATTCTCTCTTTTCTAAAGTTTTGAACCTTAATTCTTATTCTTGTTGAGAGAGATATAGGTTACGCTGTATTGTTTCTATCTCACTCATTGAGGAGTATACTTTGATAGTCTACCTACTATCAACTCTTGTATTTGTAAAAGGGTGTGTATAACTCTTGTGTGTGTAGAAGGTGTTCTACACGGGGAATAGTTAAATCACCACGTGTGAGGTGATTGGAAGTATAGAAGGTGTTCTACACGGAGAATAGTTAAATCACCAAGTGTAAGGTGATTGGAAGTGTAGAGGGTGTTCTACACAGATCCTTTGGAGCGGTGCTGCTCAAAGGTGTAATAGGTTTCTATCTCCACCTAAAGGAGATTGAATAGTGGATTTGGGGATCCTCAAGAGGTAGCTTGAGGCGAGGACGTAGGCAGTGAGGCCGAACCTCGTTAACATACTGAGTTTGCTTCTCTCTTACTCTTACTTTTTATATTTATTGTTGTTTCATATTTTGTTTATATTTTATATTATATATTTGATTTATAATTGTTATTTTTTTTAAATATAACTCAATTCACCCCCCTCTTGTGTTAGTCATCTGGGCAACAGAAAAGTTGGTATAAAATCTTAATTAGTAATTTTATTTTACAAAAAAAAAGGAATTTTTTTTTAAATAAAGATATAATGTAAACATTAAAATAAAAAATTATTTTATTTTAAGCGCAACCGTGCCAAACCGAGCCTACGTGGCAAATTGAAAACGACAACGTTTTCAACGTTTTCAATTTGAAATTCAAATTTCGAATTCATTCGACAGGTGATACAGGATCCTACCTATTTCAAGTCCTAACCCCATTTCTTTCTTCCTTCTTCGTGTGGAACACAGTCACCGTGCGATAGGAAACTCTAGAATTCCATTCCAGACGAAAGCTCAATCCCACGAAACTAGTTTTGTGGTTGTCTTCTTCCCTTTCACAGAATTTTTTTTTCCTTTATTATTATTTTATTTTTTCCTTAGCAGCCTCGTAGAGTTTATATAGCGCCTGACTAGCAGTTCTACAACCCTCCAAAATTTCTCAGAAAAAAAATGAGCTCCGAATCCCAGCGGACGGCGACCTCCAATGGGGTTCAGATCCACCAAAGCTGGAGGCTGCCAGACTTTCTTCAAAGCGTGAATCTAAAGTACGTGAAACTGGGTTATCACTATTTGATTTCTTACCTCTTGACTCTCTATTTAGTGCCTTTGATGGCCGTCATTCTCATCCAAGCATCCCAGCTTAATCCCGGTGATCTTCACCTACTAATTATTATAAAGAAATGGCGTGTGTTGAGCTTGGCGTGCGAAAAAAGTCCGGATTTCTATCCGTTTCATTTTACATTTCATGTGTTTCTTTTTTTTTTTAAATAAAAAAATCTAGCCACGTCAGCCGGTTTTGCAAGATTTCGCGTTTGGCGGTTTCCTATAGCAGTATTGTTTTTAAAAATGTTCAACTATTTAAATACCAAGTTGAGCTGCATTCGTAAATAAGTTTAGTGGGTCTACACTATACGATTATGTAACCGCTCCTTGACAAATGCCCGAGATTCCGTAGTGCATCAACTGCTTCTTAATGTCTACAAATCGATGGCTTCAATAAAAAATAAAAAAAAGGCTGTGTTTTGTCCATTTTACCCTTACTTGAATTGATGCGGATGGCTGTGGAGAATTCTTTTCCCATCAGCAAAGTACTTCTGGTAAATCAGATGAATAGTAGAATTTAGTGACCGGACCTATCTATTTGATAACTTCTTCTAAATATATCTAAATTTATAATATCCAAACCAAAACCTAAACTTATATTACCTAAACTTATATTACGTAAATCTTACAAAATTTACTCAACTGCTTCAACTCACCATCATTTATAAATAATTCAACTCAACATCTAAACGAACCTAAAATTCATGCCGGTAAGACAAATCTGATAAATTCCAGTCTCGTATCCTCAAGAACTTCACAATGTAGGCATCTGATCTTTATAAATACACTCCTAGGTATGCATTGTGATTAAAATCAAGTTGATTAAGAGATCATAGATTTTCTCTAACTTAACCATTAGAGAGATCCTCGTTAGGTTCATCCATAGTTGTTTATCTGATTTCAGATTGCCGGAGAAGTGTTGCAGCAGCGTTAAGAATTGCATCAACGGTGAATACATAATTGCAAGGTCTATAGTATCAGATGGTTTGAAATATGAAATATACAGCAAAGTCACCAGGTGGTTTGGGGGGGTCAATTTGTATTTTTATTTTTATAATTTAAGAGAGAATTTTAATTATATATATATAATTATATATATATATATATATTCCTACTATAAATAAAATTTGGAACAATTTTGGGGGGGCCGTAGCCCCCCCAACCCAAGGCGTGGGTCCGCCTCTGCGCCAAAGTGTAATGGTGCAAAGGGTGGAAAAAAGTTCTTTGTGGCATCTTAGCTACAATAAAAGTTTGATGGGTGCTTGACAGCAAATCTGGACGGTTCCAATAATAAATAAAAAAAAACTAGGAAGAATTTAACGTTTCGAAGTGGTTTGAGTACTTTCAAGTAGTCTGCCAAATGATAAGAGAAAATGTAGCATTTTATAATTATAAATTCCTTTCCTGAAGACTAGTTGGAGGCCCCTTTTCAAAGTATGTTGGCATTCATCAACACATACTGTTAAATGAAGGGGGCGCCCACACGGGCAGACCCCCTTCGGTTTCATATTGTTGTAACGCATGGCTTAAAGCCATGCGTTACACAGTCTGTAAACGCATGGCTTTAAGCCATGCGTTTCCAGAATATTGAAGGCTGGCCTTTAAGGCCAGCCGTGTAGGGGGACTATAAATAGCCCCCCTCCTTTTGGTTCTAAAAACTAATCTGAAATAGTGAAAATCTCTCTCTCATTTGTTCTCTCTTGAAATAGTTTTTAGGCTGTGGATTGTTAAGTGTTACTCTAGTTTTATAACTACGTAGTACACTTCACCACTAAGAGAAAACGCTTATTTTTGTCGTGCTGGAGAAATTTGTGGAGCAATTCTTTAAACTAAGCCTAAGGTATTTTTCCGTTGTGTATTTTTTCTTATATTGGTATCAGAGCCAATCGTAATTGCTTCCAGTTTTTTTTTTGAGATACATGCAAATTATAAATGTGTTTTTTTTTAATGTTGCTGTGTTTAAAAAAAAATAATAATAAAAAAAAAATAAAAATTTGGCCGAAGCCGGTGCAGTGGTGCAGCGTGCACCACCTGAGCGCGGTGGTGCAGCGCGCACCACGGTGCCGCATGCACCGCCTGGAGCCCACGGTGCATGGTGCACCATGGGGCACCCAACGGTGCTGCCAGCACCGCCTCGGTGTTGCGCACACCAGGACGGTGCTGCCAGCACCACCGTGGTGCTGCGCGCACCAGCAAGGTGCTGCGCGCACCACCCAGGTGCTGCAAGCACCTCCCTAGGTGCTGCGGCAGCACCCAGCCTCCTCCGGAGGTTGTTTCTGGTGATGGGGCGGCTTTTTCCGGCGATGGGCAGCGGCATGCGGCGCTGTTCTTGGTTTCTGAAAATTGGGCACTGTTCACGTGAACAGTGCCCTGGCCGAAGGTTGAAGAAGGCAGCTGAAGGGCCGGGCTTGGGCCTAACGGCCCATTTGTTTTTTGGGGGTCCGGTTCTTGGGCTGGGTCTTTATACGGCCCAGCCCCAATTCTTTATAAAAAATAAAAATAAAAAAAAAGAGGGGGAAAGTCTGGCCGTGGGTTTCGAACCCAGGTCAGATGCCAAATTCCTACGCCCCCCACCACTGGACCGTGAGCATCTTCTGGTCTATGTATTTTTTTTTTTTATAAATATATATATTTTTAATAATGATTAAAAAAAAATGGCATGTTTTAATATATGCTTAGATATATTTCCTGTTATAACATGTGATTTTTTTATTTAATGCGTTAGATTAAATATGATTACATGTGGATATTTGATGATATTCATTTTTTTATTGATAAATTACATGTGATATTATGTTTAATTTTTTGTTGATTAAATATGATAACATGTATGTATACAACATGTGAATGTGTTATTATTTTATCATATATAAATGTTAGGCTTGTATGATTAGACATTAGCCTTTATTTATTCTAGTGATAAAATAGGAAATTCCCACTAAGTAGTCTTAGTTAGAGTTGTCAGTGTAGATTGATAGGCTGAAAGAATTGCAGTGACCCCAGTAAGAACTGTAAATGCACTGTATAGCGACAACACCATGGTAGCCCCAATAAGAACTGTAAATGCACTGATGGAATAAGAAAAATGGACTGTAATGGTCTTATATGAACCATCTTTGTAGACTGGCCCAACAGGCTGCTGTGGTTGTTGTAGCTGTCTTTGTAGACTGGCCCAACAGGTTACTGCGATTTTAGTAGGATCTGTCTCTACGCGTGACTAGGACTAGGTGACTACTTTAGATAGTGGGAGTATGGTTGAGATTTATGATTAAATCTCCCATATTTTTTTAAATTTGTGCGGGAATTAGGTTAGAAATTTAATAATTGGATATTGTGGCGCAAGAGATGATTCTGAAGCTTGGCGATTTTTCGATCTTGCGACATGTCTAAATTATTTTTTTTTCGAGCTTGAATGGACGCGGCAGATTTCTTAAATGTGTGTGTAATATCCCTCCTTTGCGTTTTGTAGTGAAATGGCATCCAAAAGTATTGTTGCCGATTTGAACAAAGGGGAGAAATTGGATGGGGAGAACTATGACATATGGCATCGCAAGATCCAATATGTCTTAGATGAGCAAGAAGTCGTAGAGGCCTTGTCTCACTCCCTAACTAAGCCCAAGGAAGGGGACTCAGAATAACACAAATTAGATGAATTAGCCTATTCTGAATGGGCTAAGAAAAATCGGTGCGCGCGCATAATAATGTTAAGCGGCATGCACAATGATCTAATGTGTGAGTTCGAGTCCTATGACACTGCCCAAAGCATGTGGAAGGCCTTGAAGTTGAAGTTTGGTGGAACTTCGGCCACTAGGTTACGTGGATTAACCATGAGGTTTGACTCCTATAAGATGCGCTCTGACCATACGATGAAGCAGCATCTTAGGGCTATGTCAACCATGATCCGCGAACTTAAGACGGCAGGAAACGACCTGACTGATGAACAACAAGTCCAGGCAGTGATAAGATCACTACCAAGTTCTTGGGAGAACATGAGCCAGAATCTGACGCATAATGAGAATATAAAAAATTTTGATAATGTCTCGCGTCACTTAGAATTGGAGGCTGAGCGCCTAGAGGCTGCTAAGCCCAATCATTCAGCCTATGTGGCTAATTCTGGTTCACGCAAGGCATCAAGGCCTAAGCGTTGGAAATCCAAGAATGGGGTAGTTGCTGGACAAGTTAAGAAGGTGTCAGGAACTTCTCAGCGCAGCAAAAGGGGCAAGCGTGAGAAGAACAAGTCAAAATTAGAGTGTTACAACTGCGGAAAGAAAGGCCACTTCGCTCGTGACTGCACTGAGCCGAAGAAGGTATACTCTAACTTCTCTCGTATTGTTTTTGTAACTAGCCATGTGATGGTTGCTCACTCCTATCCTGTGTGGACTGTTGATTCAGGAGCGACCGAACACATAGCGAGAGATAGAGTCGGATTTGTGGAATATCGCCAGATTCCAGTTGGGAGTCGTGATATCAAGGTGGGGAATGGAGCTAGCGTGGAGGTGCTAGGACTTGGTACCTACAAGCTGGACTTGCAGGGTGGCCGCACTCTTTTCATCCACAATGTGTTATACGCTCCTGAAATCCGACGAAATTTACTTTCAGTTGTTACTCTATTAAGACTTGGTTTTCGGATTGAATTTGAAAATAATAATGTTTCCTTTTATTTGGACCATGTGTTTTATGGCAATGCTTTTCTTAAAGACGGTTTTATGATAATGAATTTGGATTATTCAAATATGAATGAATCTATTACTTTTCTTTCTGCATCTGATAATTTGGATTCATATAAATGGCATACTAGGCTTGGCCATATAGGGCAAGATAGAATGACTCGGTTAGCTAGAGAAGGCCTAATGGGCAATCTCGCTAAGGTCATCTTACCCACATGTGAACATTGTCTTATGGGAAAAGCTAAGAGAAAACCGTTTGGAAAATCCACTAGGGCATCTTTTCCACTGCAATTAGTCCACTCAGACATCTGTGGTCCAATGAGTGTGAGGGCAAGACACGGGGGTGTCTACTTCATCATTTTTATAGATGATTTTTCACGTTATGGTCATGTCTACTTAATCTCCCATAAGTCTGAAGCATTGGAGTGCTTTAGACGATATCTAAGAATGGTTGAGAATCAGTTAGACAAGAGTTTAAAAACTCTAAGAACTGACCAAGGACGAGAATATCTCTCTGAGCAATTTAAAAGGCTCTGTGATGAAAAAGGAATCAAAAGACAGTTAACGATGCCGAGTACGCCGCAACAAAATGGCGTGGCGGAAAGGAGAAATCGAACACTGCTTGAGATGGTTAGGTCAATGATGGCGCAAGCAAACCTACCAATTTCTTTTTGGGGGGATGCACTTTTGACTGCTGCCTACATTCTTAACAGAGTGCCCTCCAAATCAGTAACTTCCACCCCATATGAACTATGGACCGGCGAGAAACCCAATTTGAGTAACTTGCGGCCATGGGGTTCAACGAGTTTTGTTCATGATCTTTCTCATAAGTATGGGAAATTAGGCCCTAGAGGGAAGAAGTGTATCTTCATAAGGTACTCAGAACACTCTAAAGGGTATGTGTTAATAGGTGAACAAACTGATGGAAGTATGACTGAAATTGAATCACGAGATGTGGACTTCATTGAAAATGAATTTCCAAGTAGAGGTGAGGTTGATAGGAGTTTAGAACTTCATGAGATTATGGAACAAGAAGAAAGTGCTCCAAGGAATTTAGTTGAGAATGAGGAAGAAATTCTTCAAGCTCCTACAAATAAGAAATTAAATCCGAGTGGGAGCACACCACTTGTCAATCAATCACAACAACCTCAGTCGCGTAGAAGCACACGTGAAAGTATTCCCCGTCGTCGTTTTGAGATTGAAGGGGAAGCTTTTATGGTAGCTCCGCATGATGATGATGAGACTAGGACAATTCATGAGACTCTCTCATCTTCTACTAAAGATGAGTGGATGAAAGCTCTTAATGATGAAATTGAGTCTATGAAAACTAACCAGGTCTGGGATCTGGTTGATCTACCGACAGGGCGTAAATCTATTGGGAACAAATGGGTTCTTAAGATCAAACGCAAGTCGGACAGATCAATAGATAGGTACAAAGCTCGCTTAGTGGCGAAAGGATATACCCAACAAGAGGGTATAGACTATGAGGAAACATTTTCACCAGTGGTGAGGTTTGCCTCAATTCGTCTAATTCTAGCTATAGTAGCAAACATGGATTTGGAACTCTACCAGATGGATGTTAAGACAGCATTTCTCAATGGAAAACTAGATGAGGAGATCTATATGGATCAACCAACGGGTTTTGTGGTCAAAGGTCAAGAGCGCAAATTGTGCAAGCTCAAACGATCTATATATGACCTAAAACAATCATCTAGGCAATGGTCCCTCAGATTCCATCGAGCCATTCTTTCGAATGGGTTTACGATGATCACAGAGGACCATTGTGTCTATGTCAAAAGATCCAAGAAGAGTTTCATTATGTTGTCATTATATGTTGACGACATACTATTAGCTGGAAATGATAAAGGGTTGATAGTCGCCACAAAAGAGTGGTTATCCTTCAATTTTGAGATGAAGGATATGGGTGAGGCAGAATACATTCTGGGAGTTAAGATCTACAGAGATCGCTCAAAGAGAATATTGTGTTTGTCCCAACAGACTTACATAAAGAAAGTTCTCGAACGCTTCCTAATGAGTGAATGTAAACCCATTGACACCCCTGTCACAAAAAGCGAGAACTTATCTAAAGAGTTGTGTCCTAAGACTCAAAGAGAAAAGGAAAAGATGGCCCGTGTCCCTTATGCTAATGCTGTGGGTAGTTTGATGTACGCAATGATGTGTACTCGGCCTGACATATGCTATGCAGTTAGTTTAGTAAGTAGATTCCAATCTAACCCCAGATTGGCTCACTGGAAAGCAGTCAAGAGGATTATGCGATATCTGAAGGGAACTACAGACTATGTGCTGTGCTATCAAGGTTTAGATTTGCAGCTAAGAGGTTACAGCGATGCCGACTGGGGCAGTGACCTAGATGAGCGTAAATCAACTACTGGGTATGTCTTTCTGCTCAACAATGGCGCCATTACATGGAGCAGCAAGAAACAACCCTGTATAGCTTTATCCACCATGGAGGCAGAATACATAGCTTGTTTTGCAGCAGTTCAAGAAGCTGTTTGGTTACGGAGGTTCCTCGAGCATTTAGACATTGGCACGGATACTTCAGATCCGATGACGATATTCTGTGATAGCATGGCAGCTCTCGCATATGCTAAGGACTCAAAATATCATGGAAGAACCAAACACATAGATATCAGATATCACTACATAAGAGATATGGTAGCACAAAAGGAAGTGGTTCTGAAACATCTTTCTACGAGTCGCATGGTTGCTGATCCCTTAACAAAGCCTATTGCACGAGATGTATATGAGGCTCATGTTAGGAATCTAGGACTACGTAGATTGTAAATGTAATTTGTATTTCAAATAACATTGAGATGTAACATTTCCTTTGGTATATTAATACAATATGATTCAGTTCTTGTCTTTATCGTATTGTCTTTTACTAATACACACACACAAGATATGTCAACAGGCTAAGATTGGCTCACTCACACGAGCAATCGCCTCTAGCGCTTAAGTAGCGAGAAGAGATGAGACATTGTGTCCCTAAGTACTTGTCCAAAGGGATAAGTTAGTTAACACAAAGATATGTCGTACACGGGCAGACCCCCTTCGGTTTCACATTGTTGTAACGCATGGCTTAAAGCCATGCGTTACACAGTCTGTAAACGCATGGCTTTAAGCCATGCGTTTCCAGAATATTGAAGGCTGGCCTTTAAGGCCAGCCGTGTAGGGGGACTATAAATAGCCCCCCTCCTTTTGGTTCTAAAAACTAATCTGAAATAGTGAAAATCTCTCTCTCATTTGTTCTCTCTTGCAATAGTTTTTAGGCTGTGGATTGTTAAGTGTTACTCTAGTTTTATAACTACGTAGTACACTTCACCACTAAGAGAAAACGCTTATTTTTGTCGTGCTGGAGAAACTTGTGGAGAAATTCTTTAAGCTAAGCCTAAGGTATTTTTCCGCTGTGTATTTTTTCTTACGCATACAAAACATAATGAATGTGGCTTGATAGAGCTAGGTACCACTTCTCCTTCCTAAAACTATCCATCTTTCAGGATATTTTGGCAGTTCTGAGAAAACTCCTCCTCTTTCCACTTTGATTTTCTGGCTCTTTATAACCCAGAAAATACAAGTGGGGGCATCTAAACTTCACCATGGTAGGAAGGACAAGCATGCATAGAATCATCCAGCCTTTTTTGTAATCACAATTTTCTTCCACTATAACGAGGATTATCAATATAATTAAAGGTGTCGTCTCTCTTTCTAAAAAGAATATACAGCTGCACCAACTCCAGGATACATACAAACTGCTCAAAAAAAAAAAAAAAAAAGATATATACAAACCAGATATTGTGAAAGAAATACAGATAGACCACTGATATATGATGAACCCGGCCTAAGATGGTGCGATGAATGGCAAAAATGAAACCTTGAGCCACACCCACAAGTTATTCTATTGTGTGTGTGTGTGTGTATAATATATATTTATATATATATATATATATATATTCACACATACACACACGAATTACAGCAATCCCCAACCTGGTTTGGCTCTAAAATTGTCTTCCAAATAATCCTTTCTGATCGAATCTCTTGACATCGGGCAAAAGACATGGGACTAACACACTAATAGTTGTTGGATTTCTTTAAATCCATCATTTTCAATTTTTTGGTTTGGAATTGTTGAATTGGTATGGTTTTGGAATCTATTTCTTACTGGTTTGAGATAATTATCATCACCATTTTTCTAAATTAAGTCATTGAAAAATATACTGTCAAAGAAAATGAATATATAAATATAAATACATAGACATTATGTGTATATTATATATAAAAATAATTTTATTTGAAAGCCTGCATTCCACACATCATCTATGCCATAATTTAATTTATGATACAACATTTAACATATAAATTTTTAAAATTAAATTAGCTATAGAATGTTCTGTAAAGGTGTTCTTGGCACCACTCGTGGTATATACATGCGCCTGAGTTTCAATTTGGCCCATCCACGCGAATCCAATGCGGCTCGCGTTGTCAACCACTGTCAACAACCTTAAGACTTTGGCTGAAAACCTCAAGTAGACTGTCGATTCTCCCCACGTTCAAGGATCCAACGGCCAGGATATTCCAGCCGCAAATATTGAACAAACTCCTCCTAATCTGGTACGTAAAACAGAGCCCCCAAGCTTCCACAAAACATCGTGTCAGCAAAACTCGTCTTTATTCATTAAAAAGAATGATTCAATGAAGCTTTTTGTATTAACAGTCGCATCCGTAGTCCCAGCCTTTCGAATAATCCTTGTTCTCATCATCTCGGTTTGAAAGCTTCGGATCCTTTTGTGGTTTTCTGGGTATCTCTCTCCTTTTTCATTCGTCTGTCTTTTCAAGGATTGTCTCCGGCCTACCACTATTGTATGTCAAGTACTCTGATAACCCCCCCTCCACTATCTTCTTTACTTTGTGTTTGAGAATAATTTGGTATATCTTTATCTTTATTCTTTTCTGTTTTTTGTCTTCTTTTTTTCTTCTTCTTTAGTCTAAATGATTTGCGATTAACTGCTTGAAGTTAGGGAATCTTCTGAAATTCGATATTTGGTTTCTGGTTTTCGGTGATTGCGGTTTCGGATTCTTATACAATTCTGTGAAAGTTCGTTGTTGTCTGTTGATTTTCTTAACGTTTTTATTCTTTCTTTTGTTGATTTTGTTGGAGCTGTGTTGCTTGATTTAGCTTAACTTGGTTTGACATGATTATGGGGCTAGATTTCTACCCAGGTTTTCCCACATAGATGATAAAGGAAGTGTAATCCTACAAGAACTGAAATTAAAACGCTTTTCGTACCCCCTTTTACTGTTCATTTAATTTCTTCCTTTACCGGGAATTGTTCATTTATCCAAGATTAAAAGCTCAGTCGTAATTGCTTGTTTGTGACTCAGATTGAATGGATTCAAGTTTTAGAATAGCAAAGTGGATACAGGGACCGAATACCCACCTTTTCTTTCCATGTTAGAAGAAGGCTACAGCAAAGGGACTGCCAACCCAATGAGAGATGATAAGTCGGAAACTATTGAAAGCATAAAAGTAGTGAACAAGGGAAAGCCTCCTCGGCAACTACCACCAATTCGGCACTGCATGAGTTCGGCTCAATTTCCATCTGCGGCTGATTTGGTGAGAAAACCTATACTTTCAGGAATCCAGCTAAGATTAATGTTCATCTTCCTTTCACGTTGAATTTATCTTGCACTGATTTCCTGCCTTTGGACCCCTTTGCTTAGGAATTGGATATTGGGATGGTCAGCACAAAGTCACCATCAGATGGAAATACCATGTTTGAACCTGTTTTTCGTTCTGGAAGCTGTTCGGAGATTGGACCAAAACCATATATGGAGGATGAGCACATCTGTATAGATAATCTTCTTGAACATCTAGGTCCAATTGAACACTTTTCCTCTCCTGGAGCTTTCTATGGGGTCAGTAACTAAATTGTCGGACTTGTCTATTTAGAAATTATAGGTCTGACTTGTCGATACTTAAGTATCATATCAATGAATAAACAATGCAGCTTGTTGATCATTATTGTCCTGCTGCAGATCTTTGATGGCCATGGGGGTGTAGATGCAGCTTTGTTTATCAGAGAGAACATTCTTCAATTTATTCTTGAGGACTCTCATTTCCCCATTTGTGTAAGGAAGGCCATTAAGAGTGCTTTTCAGAGAGCTGACCATGCTTTTGCTGATGCTGATTCTCTTGATAGTTCCTCTGGCACGACCGCCCTGACTGCCCTTATTTTTGGAAGGTAATTGTTGTTTCTGGTCTGAACTCGCTATCTGTGCTGTTGTTTCTGAAAATCTTCTTGGTTGAAGTCAATAAGATTTAGTAGTTGACTATGGCTGTCTATGGTATTTTTCATCTGCAGTATCACTGATCAAAGTTAATGAAGAGATATTGATGAGTATATGTGGAGGAAAATGTTATTGTATGGTGTATAGCTAAGTTGGACTTTGAAAATGTCATGTCTACTTCTTAACTCTTTATCTACTTTCTTGGCTAAACCCTGGGATAGAACTTCACTTGCCATTTAACAACTGCAAGTTGGCAGCTGGCAGTAATGTGAATGAGGTGAAATTTTGGTTGGCAACATGTGAATAATGTTTTTCATCTCTGAGTTTCTTTGTTATGACCCCCTAGTTCCTGAATAATGGTCGGGACCATGTGAATTTTTCATCTTCTTCTTCCTTTTCTTTCACTGACTAAATTATTTAGCTTAAAAAAATTCTCTCTTATTTGTTCTATATTTCTATTGATAAAGCTACTTGTGTTTGCGAATGACCTGTGCTACCAGGGTGATGCTAATTGCCAATGCAGGGGATTGTCGAGCTGTGCTGGGGAGAAGAGGTCAGGCAATTGAGCTGTCCAAAGACCACAAACCTGATTGCTCCTCTGAAAGACTAAGAATTGAGAAACTTGGTGGTGTGGTATATGATGGCTACCTTAGTGGTCAATTATCAGTGGCACGTGCCCTTGGAGATTGGCACATGAAAGGTCCCAAAGGTTCATCATGTCCCTTGAGTGCAGAGCCAGAGCTTGAGGAGATGGTCCTGAGTGAGGAAGATGAATTCTTGATACTAGCCTGTGATGGCCTGTGGGATGTGATGAGCAGCCAATGTGCTGTTACAATTGCAAGGAAGGAGTTGATCCTTCATAATGATCCTGAGAGATGCTCAAGGGAGCTGGTTAGAGAGGCACTCAAGCGCAATACGTGCGACAACCTGACAGTTGTTATTGTATGTTTCTCTCCAGATCCACCACCTCGGCTTGAGATCCCAAAATATCAACTCAAGAGGTGTATATCGGCAGAAGGTCTAGACCTTCTCCAACAGGTATTGGACCGTAATGTATGATTATTTGATTAAGCCTATGATAATGGTGTGCTATAAACACCCAAACATGGCTTGCGTTCGATTTAGCTAATGACTGGTTTAAGAATATTGATCACGATGTGTATTCTGCTCAAGTGATTATAATACTTTTGTCCTAGAAGGTAATCTTGTACCCTTTTGAAGATTCTCGTGCATCCCAGATAACCAAAAAACATGCAAAGTTTGTCTCATCAGAAGTGTTATAAAGGGTGTGGTTAAAGAATGCTTTAAATAAAACATGGAAAGTTGTATTTACAAACATTGACCTTGCCTGAAGCATCATTATTACCATCAAGTTTTGAATGTCAGACATCAAGGTATCTCATCCTTTTACACTGACAACGGCCAACCTAGAAGATGAACTTATCTTCGATCTTTTCCTCTTTCACCCAGCCTATTGGGACGGCCAATGGAAAGAGCTCTCGCACCCTCCCCCAAAATCCAACCACAACAGGTTGCTCATACCAAGGGTGCTAAAAACGATTTGATTTCATGTTTTTTCAAATGATTGGATTTGATCAATTCATCTCAAGGAAATTGCAGATTACACTCGTAAGGAATGGATAATTGTCAGAAGGGCAGGTAAAAACCTGCTGCAGTATGCAGCAAACAAGAGTAGACCTAAAAATCCGAAACCCCCTTGCAAATCAGGGGGAAAAAACAGACAAGCTACTCGTCAAAAGAAAAAAAGAAAAAAAAAATACAAGCTTATCCCAATGACCAATGACCATACGGTAACTCAAATACTATATACTCGTTTACGCAAGCCTGGCAAGAGAAACCGAAACTGAAAGACATGGGACTGAGTTTGTAGAATCCTGGTGGAACCTGTTTTATCCTTCGCCTAGTTTGCAATAAAGAGGGCGGCTTTGATTAAGAGAAAAAGGGAAACGAATTGGGGTTTATGTCTTAGGACGATGTTAGCGTGCCGTCTGAAGTTTATCGTTCTAGGTGACCACTAAATAAAAATATTTTATTTTTTATTTTTTATTTTTTCATTCTTATTTTTTTTATCAATTTAAAACACTTAAAAAATATTAAAAAATATCAATATATTAATAATCACTTATTTAATTATTAAGTAAAAAAAAAATTAAAAAAAAAATTAAAATACACGAGATGTCAAAATTGGTAGGCAAAATATCATTTTCCTATGCCTTGTGGGGGAGGAACTATTTGGGTGTGTGTGGATTCGATTCATCTGCCCTTGGATGAAGATTTTCTTGGACTACCTGATATTCACTGGATCTTAATTTTTCCTTTTTCTCTTTTTTGAAAAATTTATGATCTGCTTAACAAAGTGCATAAAAATGGTGAGATACATACTAAGTAGTCATCCACATTAACCTTAATTACCAATTCAACTTTATGGATACCATATTTTCTATATTTTCTCTCTCTTTTTTTGTTATAATATATGGGTCATATATATATTTTTTTTTGAAGGGAACAACATTCTCATATATTGATAAAGCTTAAATAAGCAATTGGATACATGAAGGAACATAATTGAAAGTTGTGGTATCACCACTGATGCATAACGCATCCTTACTTAAAGCATGAGTAGCTTGATTGCATGCTCTAACAGTATGCCTGACTGACCAAGTAGTAAAAGAGTCAAGAATTGTTGCCCAGATGACTAATATAAGAGGGGGGGTGAATTGAGTTGTATTTAAAAAAATAACAATTATAAATCAAATATATAATATAAAATATAAACAAAATATGAAACAACAATAAATATAAATAGTAAGAGTAAGAGAGAAGCAAACTCAGTATGTTAACGAGGTTCGGCCCCACTGCCTACGTTCTCGCCTCAAGCTACCTCTTGAGGATCCCCAAATCCACTATTCAATCTCCTTTAGGTGGAGATAGAAACCTATTACACCTTTGAGCAGCACCGCTCCAAAAAATCCGTGTAGAACACCCTCTACACTTCCAATCACCTTACACTTGGTGATTTAACTATTCCCCGTGTAGAACACCTTCTACACTTCCAATAACCTCACACTTGGTGATTTAACTATTCTCCGTGTAGAACACGTTCTACAAACACAAGGGTTATACACACCCTTTTACAAATATAAGAGTTGATAGCAGGTAGACTATCAAAGTACACTCCTCAATGAGTGAGATAGAAACAATACAGCGCAACCTATATTTCTCTCAACAAGAACAAGAATTAAGACTCAAAACTTTATAAAAGAGAGAATGAGAGTTTTGAAGAAATGATACAAAACTTAGCAATAGATGTGTAAGCTCTTGTTGTGTGTTTTGCAAAACTCAAGTGAGCTATTTATAGGCAAATGAGTTTTCAATTTCAAACTTGAAAAGATTCTCATGTCAAAAACATCATCATTCACTTTTCAAAAATTTCAAATCTAATCTTTTTACTTTTTGCATGTGACAAAAGGAGCACACTTTACTTTTCAAAAATTTCAAACATAATCTTTTACTTTTTCCATATGACAAAAGGAGACACTTTACTTTTCAAAATTTTCAAATAAAGACATCTACCTTTTGCATAAGTCAAGAAAAGCATCTACTACTTTTAAAAATATTCAAATAAAACATGCACATGTGAAAGATGACAATCAATCATCTTAATATTTTCAAAATTCAAACCTTTAATTATATCATGCACATGTGAAAGATGACAATCAATCATCTTAATATTTCAAAGTTCAAATCTTTAATCATGTCATGCACATGTGAAAGATGACAATCAATCATCTTTCAAAATTTTCAAATTTAATTTTCAAAATATTCGTGCACATGTGGAAAATGTATTTTAATGTTTTATGATAAAATATTTATTTTGAGCCTTAATCCTAATTTCGAATTTTTAAGAGATTTACAAAATTACTCTATGATTTTAATGTGAACTTGTTCCCTTCTTGCTCATGCTTGGTTCCTTGATGTGCTTGATTGATAACTTGAGCTTGATACTCCTTTATTCTTTGAATTCATTTGTTATCATCAAAATCCATGTGTAGATTTACATGAACCTTGAAACCTTGAGTTCAACAATCTCCCCATTTTTGATGATGACAAATACTTGATAGAACTTGAAACCTGTATGAGTACTTAAGCTCCCCCTGAGAATGTGCATTAGTTTTTCAAGCAAAAATATAAATATAATTCCAAGCATATATAACAAGTTTAGAAATTTAAACAATGTTAATGTTCTAGTCTAAAACTTCTCCCCCTTTTGGCATCATTAAAAAGGAATCATAATTAGTTCAATAAGATATATTCCTACAATAACCAATAGATAAATAAAACTCTGCGTTAGTAGAGACTGTAGAGAATTCGGTGTGTAGCCACACGTGTTCGACAAAACCTGCAAAGGCTGGAGGCCTAGTTTCGATAATTCGGTGCGGAAGGAGATTTTGTAAAGAGCTGAATAATTGAAACCATCCGTGCCCGTCAAAACCTGCAAAGGTTGAAGCCAAATTTTATCATCTCGGTGCGGAAGAAGATTTAAATCCGCTTGATGTTATTGACTAATTAGATGTTCCAGAGATTTGAAGTTGAATAATTAAAATTATTTGTGTCCGACAAAGACAACAAAAGCTGCAGGCCTAGCTCTGGCAATGCGGTACGGAGCCATGCATGTCTGACAAAACCTGCAAATGTTGGAAGTCTAACTCTGGCAATTCGGTGCAGAGTCACGCGTATATGACAAAACCTCTAAGTCAATGGTATTAGCAAAATATCTAAAAATCCGTTTGACTGCAATCAAATGAGATTGTTTTGGAAATGATTGAAAATGTGCACATAAACATATACTGAACATAATATCAGGTCTACTAGTTATCAAATATAATAAACTACTAATCATACCTCGATATACATTTGAATCAACTGGCTTACCGCTTTCATCTTTATCAAGTTTAGTGGTTGAATTCATTGATATTCCAATTACCTTCGCACGTTCCATCTCAAATTTTGAGTAACTCTTTGATATATTTTGACTGAGGTTGTCAACACCATGATAGAAGCAGAAATGCATTTTTCAAATAGAACTGATTCTGAGGTTGTTGCAGCATCAAGAACTTTCAGTGCTCAATATGCTGCCTCTGTTACGACCATGTCTCGGATATTACTAGCGAGGGCAAATGAAGTTGATCGACTTAACAATCAAATATCTGTTCTGCATCAAAAGCTTGCAAATAAAGGCAGAAAGAATAAGAGGTTAAAGCAAGAAAATAAGGATTTGACGGAATTAGCTCGTGTTTTGAAACTTCAAATAGAGGAATCGGAACGAGTAAGAGTTCAAGCACAGAGTCAACATCAGCAGATAATGGCAGCGTTTCACGAGAGAAACAAGGACAATTATAATTAATCTCGCCAGCTTAGTTCGGTAACTTTTGACAATATGCATCCGGCATATCTTGTAATCTTGACTAAGTAAGATTTGAAGAGATGACAGTTTGTCTTCTACTTATTTCCATCTTTATAAAAGCAATCCTTGGTTTTATCTAATCCGCATCAAATTTTCTTCTCATTGTTGTAGTTCATCTTCATTCTCACTTTACAAAATCTTAATGGCTCATCAATTCTCCTTCAGTGCTTCTCGTGATCAATCTATTTCTGCATCTGTCGTAAGTGCCATGAAGCAGCAAAACACTGATTTGGCTAATAAATCAGATCATGATGCCATTTACGAGCTTGTGGGTCTCGGGACTCGATACTCATCTTCCATTGTTGCTTTTTCCGCTCGGTTGCAGTCTAAAACCCGCGAGATAGAGAAGCTTAATGAGAAGATCGATATTCTTCAACGACTTGTTCAAGAGTCTAACAAAAAAATAGTAGACTTAAAACAACAGAATAAGGATTTAAAGTCCTTACTCGCCTCTGCATTTCGATTGCCTAATCCTTTAGACAAGGATGGCATGATGATTTATGAGGAGCAAATGCATTTGAATGATGAGGCTAAACGTCTCAAGTTTCTGTAGGTCATTTGAGATAATGGAATAAAAGTATCTAGCAGATATTCATGGCATGTATAATTCCTATTTATCTTCTAATCATGCATAGTTTATCTTCTGGTAGGGGTTTTGTGAAAATTTCTGCCAATTGATCATGTGTACTAGTGAATTCTAATACAATATCGCTCTTCTGTACATAATCTCTAAGAAAATGATATCTAATTTCAATATGTTTGGTCTGAGAATGTCGTATTGGATTCTTTGAAAAATTTATAGCACTTATATTTATCACATTTGATTGGAATGTGATTGTACATAAGTTTAAAATCCTCAAGTTGTTGCTTCATGTAAAGAACTTGAGGACAACAACTGCCTACAGCAACATACTATGCCTCAGTAATAGATAATGCAACAGAATCTTCTTTTTACTAAATCATGAAACAAGTGCATGACCTAAGAAATGACATGTTCTACTAGAACTTTTTCGATCATCTTTGCAACTAGTATAATCGGTACATGAATAACTAATAAGATCGAAAGAAGTGTGTTTAGGATACCATAACTCTAAGTCAATGGTATTAGCAAAATATCTAAAAATCCGTTTGACTGCAATCAAATGAGATTGTTTTGGAAATAATTGAAAATGTGCACATAAACATATACTGAACATAATATCAGGTCTACTAGTTATCAAATATAATAAACTACTAATCATACCTCGATATACATTTGAATCAACTGGCTTACCGCTTTCATCTTTATCAAGTTTAGTGGTTGGATTCATTGATATTCCAATTACCTTCACACGTTCCATCTCAAATTTTGAGTAACTCTTTGAAATATTTTGACTGATTAATAAATGTTCCACTTTTTGCTTGCTTGATTTGCAATCCGAGAAAGAAATTAAATTCTCCCATCATGCTCATTTCAAATTCTTCCTACATATTCTTAACAAAATCTTGACACATATTCATTAGTAGCACCAAATATTATATCATCTACATAAATTTGAATTAGAAGAATATCATTCTATTCATACTTGATGAAAAGAGTTATATCAATCTTTCCTCTTGAAAAACATTTTTCAATAAAAAAACTATTTAAGAAAATACTTTTAACATCCATTTGAAAAAGTTTGAAATCTTTATAACAAGCATATGCAAGTAGCATTCGAATAGTTTCTAATCTTCCGACTAGTGCATATGTCTCATCATAATCGATTCTTTCTTCTTGATTGAAACCTTGGGTTACAAGTCGAGCCTTATTTCTAGTGATGATTTTAGACTCATCTTTCTTATTTCTAAAAACTCATTTTGTTCCAATAACAGCATAATTTTTAGGTGTAGGAACAAATGTCCATACATTATTTCTTTCAAATTAATTTAGTTCTTCTTGCACAAATAGAATCCATGATTTATCAATAAGAGTTTCATCAATATTTTGGGTTCAATTTGAAATAGAAAAAGTGTGTGATTGCAAATATTTCTAAGAGATGATCGAGTGCTTACACCTCGTGAAGGTTCTCCTAGAATTTATTCTGCTGGATGATCTTTCACATGTTTCTACTATTTGGTTGCATTTTGTACTAAGTCTTGATGATATTTCCTTCTATTTCCATGATCTTCCCTTTTGAATTGTCTCCAAATATCACACATCCTTTTTCTTTAGAAGTGAAGTCAATGAATTTAGTTTTGTCTTCTGTCACGTATCTTGAGCATCCGTTATCTAAAAATCATTTATTTTTACCTGTAGAATACTTCATGCATACCTACAAAAACAATTAAAAACAATTCCTGGTACCCAAGTTCTTTGGGTCCTTTATTTATTAGTATTAGAAGAAACAAGATATTTAGGTACCCATATGGCCCTAATAGTTATTGTATGTTTTCTTCTAATAGGACAAACAAGATAATTATGACCATTTCTATTACAAAAATTGCAAATAGCATGTGACATATATGAAGAACTTGAGTGATTATAATAGTATCCTTTTTTAACAAAATTATTTTTATGAAAAGAATTTTGAATATTGAATTTTGATGTAAAAGGATTATCAAAGAAGTTTTTATAAGATTTGATTTTTGTTTTGGCTTATATCTCAAGCCTGCCTTATCAAAAACACATCTTTGACTACCAAGAAATTTTTCAAAATTTCTTTTTCCATTCGTAAAGTTTTCAATAATATTTTCTAAATCAGTTTTCTTTTTCTTCAACTCAAGATTTTCATCTTTGAAAACAATACTTTTTTTTCTTAAAATATCAATTTCATTTGTTAAAGAAGAATTTTTCTTTTTCAAAATAGTATACTTGATACCCAATTTTTCAAATTCCTCATATACCTCTTCTAAAACATTTTGCAATTCTTCATATGAAGGATCTTCAATATTATCAAAATTTGTTACCTCAATGGCATCTTTAGCCATAAGACAAAGATTTGCTGATTTTCCATTGCTTGTTTCACTATCTAAGCTACTTGAATCATCATTCCACGTAGCTTTCATTGCTTTTTTGCCTTTGTTTCGATCTTTCTTTAACAGAGGACAATCTGGCTTGATATGACCAGGTTTATTGCATTTATAACAAATTAAAGTATTATTTTTACCTGAATCTTTCTTGGAAAACTTATTGAAGGATTTCCTTGGAGGAGTTTTATTTTTCTTTAAGAACCTCTGAATTCTTCTTATTATCATCGCAACTTCTTCATCTTTGTCGTCATTTTCCTCATCTTCATCACTTTCACTTTCATGTGGAACAGCTTTAAGTGCCAAACTCTTCTTTGAATTTCCTTCATTTTCTCCTCTTTTCAATGTGTACTCATGGGTGATAAGTGACCCGATGAGTTCATTCACTTCGAGCTTTTTGAGGTCTCTAGCTTCAAGAATCGCTGTCACTTTTGACTCCCAACGTTTTGGTAGAGAGTTGAGAATTTTTCTTACTATCTCCACTTTGGAATAAACTTTGCCAAGAGCTGTCAAGTTGTTTATGATGTTAGTAAAACGAGTGTGCATACTAGAAATAGATTCATCATCATTCATCTTAAACATTTCATATTCATGAGTAAGAATATAAATTTTTAATTCCTTGACTTGAGAAGTTCCTTCATAAGTAACTTCCAAGTTATCCCAAATTTCCTTTGCTGTAGTGCAAGTCATTACTCTATTAAAATCATTACCATTAAGAGCATTATATAATAAATTCATAACAGTTAAATTCAAAGTATAAAGTCTATCGTCTTCACGATCAAACTCTTCTTCTTCCTTTTTGACCTTTACTCCATCAATCACTTTTGTTGGAATATAAGGTCCATTTACAATGCATTTCCAGATTTCTCGACCTTGAGCCTGAAGGAATATTCTCATTCTAACTTTCCAGAATGAGTAATTGTCTCCACAAAAGAGTGGAGGCCGACTGCTAGATTGACCTTCACCAAATGAAGCTGCAATGTTAGCCATAAGATCTTTACTCAAAAGATAGTTAATCTTATAATAGAGCTCTAGCTCTGATACCAATTGTTGCCCAGATGACTAACACAAGAGGGGGGTGAATTGAGTTGTATTTAAAAAAATAACAATTATAAATCAAATATATAATATAAAATATAAACAAAATATGAAACAACAATAAATATAAATAGTAAGAGTAAGAGAGAAGCAAACTCAGTATGTTAACGAGGTTCGGCCCCACTGCCTACGTTCTCGCCTCAAACTACCTCTTGAGGATCCCCAAATCCACTATTCAATCTCCTTTAGGTGGAGATAGAAACCTATTACACCTTTGAGCAGCACCGCTCCAAAAAATCCGTGTAGAACACCCTCTACACTTCCAATCACCTTACACTTGGTGATTTAACTATTCCCCGTGTAGAACACCTTCTACACTTCCAATAACCTCACACTTGGTGATTTAACTATTCTCCGTGTAGAACACGTTCTACAAACACAAGGGTTATACACACCCTTTTACAAATATAAGAGTTGATAGCAGGTAGACTATTAAAGTACACTCCTCAATGAGTGAGATAGAAACAATACAGCGCAACCTATATTTCTCTCAACAAGAACAAGAATTAAGACTCAAAACTTTATAAAAGAGAGAATGAGAGTTTTGAAGAAATGATACAAAACTTAGCAATAGATGTGTAAGCTCTTGTTGTGTGTTTTGCAAAACTCAAGTGAGCTATTTATAGGCAAATGAGTTTTCAATTTTAAATTTGAAAAGATTCTCAAGTCAAATACATCATCATTCACTTTTCAAAAATTTCAAATTTAATCTTTTTACTTTTTGCATGTGACAAAAGGAGCACACTTTACTTTTCAAAAATTTCAAACATAATCTTTTACTTTTTGCATATGACAAAAGGAGCACACTTTACTTTTCAAAATTTTCAAATAAAGACATTTACATTTTGCATAAGTCAAGAAAAACATCTACTACTTTTAAAAATATTCAAATAAAACATGCACATGTGAAAGATGACAATCAATCATCTTAATATTTTCAAAATTCAAACCTTTAATCATATCATGCACATGTGAAAGATGACAATCAATCATCTTAATATTTTCAAAGTTCAAACCTTTAATCATGTCATGCACATGTGAAAGATGACAATCAATCATCTTTCAAAATTTTCAAATTTAATTTTCAAAATATTCATGCACATGTGGAAAATGTATTTTAATGTTTTATGATAAAATATTTATTTTGAGCCTTAATCCTAATTTCGAATTTTTAAGAGATTTACAAAATTACTCTATGATTTTAATGTGAATTTGTTCCCTTCTTGCTCATACTTGGTTCCTTGATGTGCTTGATTGACAAATTGAGCTTGATACTCCTTTATTCTTTGAATTCATTTGTTATCATCAAAATCCATGTGTAGATTTACATGAACCTTGAAACTTTGAGTTCAACAAGGATCATCTTTGTGTTCTAGATAAGTTGGCCTACATAGGTCAAATTGGTGACTGAGGAGCTAAGGCCTAAAACCACTATTTGGGAATCGCCCTCCAGAATGAGATTGTTGAATCCCGAGAGCTTGTAGAATTTGGAAGCCTGGAAAATTGCAAAAGATTCTATTAGCAAGTGGTCAAGGAAAAGGGACATTCGCATTCTCAGGGTGCCTAATGCATTGTCTTCACTATCTCTTATAATGGCTCCAACTCCAACGTGCATGTGGTTTTGTTAAGGGAAGCATCCTAGTTTAACTTGAGTCTTCCTTGAGGGAGTGTTAACCATTTGGTCTGTTGCTGAGTCTGATGGCTTGGTTTGTGTATTGGCTCGAGGCTTGCTGAATTTTGTCAACCATTTGTCTTGCCTGGTGAGCAACCTTTGATAGGTGGAGAAACTACTGTTGGAAAATTAATGCAATCCTTCTCTTCCAAATGTGCCAGGATGTGATAGCAAATAACTGTTGGTCTTCATCCTCAAGGCCCCAAGGGAACTCATGAGGTCTTCCATTAAAGCTTTAAAAGAGTGGCTTTGGGGACTATGCTTTTGTAGTTTCCTTGAGCTTTGGGCCCACATATCTTGGGCTAAAGGGCATTCCTACAAAATGTGTTCTACTATTTCTGTGTGTAAGTGACCGGTGGGGCAGGATGAATCACTAATGACCTTTCTAGTAACCAAGTTGTCTCTGGTGGGCAAACCATTCCTACAGGCCCTCTAAAGGAAGGTTTTGACAGCATTGGAAATGATTAGGTCCCATAGCTTGGTCCAAGGGTCTTTCAAGTTGTTGGGATTGGAAGGTTGCACCTATTGATTGTTGTCCAGTTCTATTCTTAGGTGGTATGCGGTCCTTACACTGAAACTCCATTCTTTGTAGGTCTCCACATCCAACTATCTGGTTTAGGGAATGGGCTTAGTGGTATAGCTTGAATTGTATATGCTTCTTCCCTTGCAAACATGGCCTCGATCAAGTTGGTTTTCCATTGATGAGTTGAGGGATCAATTAGTATGGAAATTGTGAGTCTACTGGTAGGAACCTGATGGAGCTTTGGGGCTTGAAAGATGAGGGAATTGATAGCCATTTATCTGTCTAGACCTTGGCACTTTTTCCATCCCCAATTTTCCAAATCAATCATTCTTGAAGCAACTATTTGGCTACCAAGAAACTTTGCCACAAGTATCAGGTGTTTTGACCCAATTTCACAGAGAGGTAGGTGTTGTGATGGACATATTTTGCTTTGAGGACCTGGGAAACAAGGGAGTCAAGGTTTTTGAGGATTCTCCACCCTTGTTTGGCTGATAGTGCTAGGTTAAAACTACCAAAATCTTTGAGTCCCAATCCTCCATGGCATTTTGCTCATTTCATGTGATCACATTTAACCCAATGCATCCAGTGTTCATGTTCTTGTTGACCCCACCAGAAGTTCCTAATGAGTCTGTTTAATTCTTTGATTAGTTGCTAAGGTAGCTTGAAGATGCCCATGTTATAGGTAGGTATTGCTTGTAGGACAGCTTTGATCAAGACTTCTTTGCCAACTTGAGATAGGAACTTGATTTTCCAATTGTTGATCTTTGCTTGCACTTTGTCTAGTATATTTTTGAAGGATTGAGCTTGAGAATTACCTATAAGTGCTGGTAGCTCGAGGTACTTTCATATGAGTTGGTGCCTCTAATGCTTGCAATGCCTATGATGATCTCTTTTATCTTCTCTCGAGTGTTCTTGCTGAAATAAATGAAAGTTTTCTCTTTATTGAGCCTTTGCCCTGAAGCCAGTTCATTGGGCTCCAATAGGTAGAAAAGATTGCTCCACTCTATTAAATTGGCTTTGCAAAAGAATATGTTGTCATTTGCAAAAAATAAATGGTTAATAGATATGGAGTTTTTCTTGATTGGAAGACCATAAATAATCATATCCTATTCTGCTTTGTTGATCATGCCACTTAACACCTTCGTGCATAGGATAAAAAGGTTGGGGGATAGTGGATCCCTCTATCTGATTCCTCTAGTTGGCTTGAAATTCTCTTGAGGTACCCCATTTAGAAGGACTGAGTATGAGACTGACCTGATTTACCTTTATATCAAATCCATCAATTTATGGTTAAAACCGAGTTTCTGTATTACTAAGCCCAGGAAAGACCATTTGATTCAATCATATGCCTAGCTCATATCGAGCTTTAAGGCCATGTACTTTTAAGTCTTGCTTTCATGCTATGTAAGGCTTCAAGGGCAACAATTATGTTGTCTGTTATTAGTCTCCCAAGAACAAAGGCAATTACATCAGGCATAATTTGTTTCAACTTAATGGCTAAAGTCCTTGCAACTATTTTGTAGAAGATATTGCAAAGACTTATTGGCATGAAGTCTATCACAGGAGATGAGGAGTTCTTCTTGCGGTTCAGAGTAATATTTGTCTCATTTAATGAGTTGGACCATTTTCCTTCATTGAGTATGGTATGGCCAGCATTACTGCTATCACTTGACACTATGTACCAGTGATTTTGGAAAAATATTGCAAGGAATCCATTTAGACCTGGAGACCCTAGTGGACTCATAATGAAAGTAGCTTCTTTGACTTCTATGGTAGTGAAGGCTCTCTCTCATAGTTCATTTCATCAATGATCTTTTTTGGCAAAAAGGTTAGGCATTCATTGATTCTAGTTGGATTCAAAGAGCTAAAGAGAGATTGAAAGAAGGCTTGTAAAACCTCACTGATTTCCTTCAAGTTTTTATATTCAAAACCACCCTTATCTTGGATTTTGGGGATTGTATTATGTTTCTTCCTTTGGCTAGCACATTTGTGGAAATAGGAAGTATTTTTGTTCCCTTTGGCTAGCCAGACTTGGTTGACTCTCTACTTCCATTTGGAATCTTCAAGAATGGAGTCGATTTCTTTTTGGCAAATGTTTGATCTCTATAGATACCTTGTAATTTGCTACTTAAGGAGGTTCAGGTGTTCAGTTTTTGACTTAAAGAATTGCCCCTGGCTTTTATCACTTATGCATGTGCCTGCTACAAGCCTGAAGTTCTGCCTTGCAAATAGTTAGACCCAGTAGAGTATTCTCAAAAGCACCAGTTTCTCTTGTGGAATCATTCCATGTTTGTTGTATCAGTTTCCCACACCCCTCTTTTTTGCTCTACCTGGCCTTATATCTGAAGATTCTTTTTTCTTTATTATTCTCCACTAAAACTTTGAAATCAAGTAGGATTGGCCTATGGTCTGATGAGGCTGTTGTCATATAGGTTACTGAGTAGTATTCAAGAAAATCAAACCAGGCTGTGTTTCCAAGAGCACAGTCTAACATTTCTTTGATGAAATGTTCTCCTTCTCAATTGTTATCCCAAGTAAATTGGTCCCCATTATAACCTAGATCATGAAGGTCTCATGTTTCCAAGACTTGTCTAAATTGTTTGATCTGTCTATATGGTCTATATACAGCCCCCAATTTTTCACTAAGACCAGTAATTTCATTAAAGTCCCCAATGCATAGCCAATGAACATTTGATGCTAGAGCTAAGGCTTGGAGTAGTTGCCAGGATTCATTTCTCTTTGAAGCATTGGGCTGCCCATAAAAGTCTCTTATTAACTAAGGGGAGCTAGAGTTTGGCAAGGTAATGTTCACCGAGATGTGTTAGTCAGTGTAGGAGATTAGTTTAAGGTTTAGAGAGGAGTTCCAAAGGAAAGCTAAACCCCTATTTTTACCTTTGGAGTTGGCTGTGAAACAATGGTCATAACCCAGAGGGATCGAGTTCTTTCCATTTTTGAGCTACCACATTTAGTCTCTATAAGAAAGACTAGTGGTGAGGACTTTGCTTGCACTATAAGATGAAACTCATGAATTGTTTGGAGATTCCCAAGCCCACAACAATTCCAACTTAGGCAAATCATTTTGATGGGTATGGTTGTTGTGCAGCCACCACCCTTGAGTTCTGAGTTGTGTTATGATCTTGTTTGAGTTTCGTGCTCCTGGATTTATGAGCTTGTGTGGAGTTTTAGGAGTCCAAGGCATTATCACTTCTTTTTCTAGGTTTGAGGAGTAGAGGGGTGTAAGAACCATTCGTGACATCTGATAGGACTTTGGGGGGACCTCTAGCTTTCATTTTCCATGTAGGGGTTTTTGGGATCTGAGGTGGTTTGGTGGAGTTGACTGATAGGGACTGTCTTTATGTGGAAGTGTGGGTTGAAAAAGGGTCAGGGGTAGGACTATATATATGCATTCTCCCATGTTGCTTGGGAAGGCTGACATTTGATATTGGAAATGATGTTATTGACCTTTTGGGAAACATCTTCTAACTTTTGCCAATTTACCTTACTATTTCCAACTAAGAGTTTTGGTGAATGGGAACCTCAGAGGTGAGCATGTCATAGCAATCTTGTCCAATGAGGTCGTATGCCACGTCCTTAGGTGTCAACTGGCTGCTCTGTTGCACTTGGCGAGGTATTGGGTCCTGGACTTTGCCTGAGTTGTCATTGCTAGTAGCTTTTGTCGCTAACTGTTCCTTGCCAAAGTCAGTTGCTTTGGATTTGTCTTCCCCTGCTTCTTGTTGGAAGGATGCACTCGGGGGGAAGAGAGGAGAGTCTAGCGATCCTCTGTACCTCTTAGCATGTGTTTGGTGAGCTAAGAAGGAGGAGGCTTTCAACCATAGACCGTATTGGTCACAGCTTAGAGAGGTTTGGTTGAAAATGGGGCATTTACCATTTGCATGGAAGAGCTTCCCACATTTGAAGCAAAGATTTGGGAGTCGCTCATATATGAATTGCACCCAGCTTTGTTTGCCACCTTGATTAGTCATTTGTCCCCTGATTAGAGCATTTGTGATGTTTACCTCAACTTTGATCCTGAGAAAGCTTCCCCAGCCACATCCTTGCTCATTGGTGTTGACTTTTAGGACCTGGCCAATGGAAGCTCCAACTCTCTCCCATTGTGTTTTGTTCATTCCTGCTAATAGAAGGTTGTGTATCTAGACCCAGAAGGGATCCGTCATAAAGTAGACCTCAAATGCAGAAAACTCCTCTTTAAACTCTTTGAGACAAAGCAAATGGCGGTCGAGAGACCATGGTCTACCCTGCATGACTTTCTGTTTATCGTTAAGAACTGAAACTCCAGTAGATAGCGGTTTTGGCTGAACTCTTTGAAGTAGAACCAGCTTGAGAGGTTTCAAACTTTGGCCATAGTGGTTTTGAAAGCTTTCCTATTGACATTCCTATCATTGAGAATCATTGTAGAGAGGTAGAGACTCCCTTAAGCTTTGTTAGGGAAACCATTTTCTATTGGTAGTGTCAGTATTTGGTGCTCTGCATCTATAAGGTTCAAAGAGCTTTAATGTTTTGTGATGTTGTCGGTCATTGTTGTTGCTGAGTAGAAAGCTAAAATAGAAGAGAAATGGAAGGTAATATAAGAGGGGGAGAAAAGAACAACAAACAATCTCTATAAACTAGGTCTATGAGACATGAGCTTCGTCAAGGAGACGAAGTAGAAACCTAACTCTAGGAGAGAGCACCAAATAGGATAAACTTGAGACAACTTGTGGTTGGGTCCTATTAAAGATTACCCTTCTTTTTGTCCTCTCTGCGTTCTTGAAGATGTGAGTATTATATTTACTTATTTAAAAAAAAAACAATGCACACCTTAATATTTCAAGTATTATTTCTAAAAAAAATGCTCTATTCTTACCTTCAATTATTTCCATCAAAGTCTTTTGTTCCATTAGAACATTCCCATTACTCTATTAGGTAAAACAAATCCCAATGAATAAGCCTGCTAATAAAAGTGAAGACAGAAAAGGGAAGAGAGTATGCATCTTCTAACACCGCTTCTTCAAGCCAAGCTTATTCATTCGGACTAATTTTTTATCCACTCCAGTTTGAAAATCAGATATCTGGATCTGGATTAATTTAGATCCGAAATCCATATTTTAAATCATTCGGTTTAATAGTTTAATATGGTCCGGGTATCCAATTGAAAATCCGGTACTGGATCTAACAACCGGCACTCGAATTTTAAAACAAACTCCCGATTTCATCTTTCGCCCATTCTCAATCTCATCTCTCTCTTTCTCTCTCTTCGTGTAACTATGTTTTTTTGGGTTATTGGTGTATCTTCTTTTGTTTTTGATTTTTCATCAACTCATGTTTCCAATCTCACAATCACGGAATGGTTATTGGGAAAACAAGATATGGTAATAAAAAGAAGCTTTAAACGATGCTCTCTTGTTTCTCCTCTAAATCAAAATACCTTACTGCATCATGTTTTATCATTGTTCATCATCTAAAAGACTTAGTCTTGATGAGTAGGTTTAATTTGGTGTATCTCTTTGTATTTAAATTATTTACAATAAATTCATAACATTTAAGGGATTGGGTTTACTATGATTTAGTTAGTTTTCAGTTTTACAAACTGGCTGAGTCTGGAATAATCTTGTAGATTGTGATTGTGACCTAATAATCCTATGAATACATGCTTGCTTCTCACTTTTTGTTGAATAATCTTGCAAAAAACTCATGTCCTAATCATCATGAGTGTTATGTGGCCATATATATAGAGAGAGAAAACCTTAAAAACTATATATGGTTAGCCTTAACCATTGCTTAATTTATAATATTTTGAATGAATATAAAAGTAATGGTAGGAAACCTGGTCATGTTACTTAAGATATAAATAGCAAATTCTTTTTCTTTATAAATGATTTCAATAGACTTAAAGTATAACACTGATTACTTCGAATGTTTGTATAAACTTGTCCATTAATATGATTCCCACGCAATATCAGTACTTGTATTGAATCAACTTAATTTTATTAATTGGCACCACATGATCATGAAATTCCTATTATTGTCAATACATTAGATGGCTAGCTTTCTTCTAATGGGGTAATTAGCATCATATTATATATTGATCTGATCAGAGGTAACTCAATTAGTCAGCTAGCCCAATACACTAGACATGATATATATTATTTGATTATATTTTTAAACCTTAATTTTCTCGTGCTTAGTGTTGTTTTGGGTTGTGTATAGTTTATTTATTATATGTATGTTTGATTATTATTATTATTATTTTTGTAGTTGTGATTACTCAATAACATATGGAAAAAGATTCTGTGAGTTATAATGTTGGTACAATTCAATGGTTTGGTAGTGACTTTTTTATTCTAATAGATGTGGAGGAGCATATGAGTCGTCCAACCCCTTTATCCACACATACACAAAACCTACTAGTTTCATCCCACTTGTACTAAAAAATTTAAAAAAATAAATACCGAGTAACAGATCAATGGCTTGGGATAACTTTGCTAGAGTGGAACTTATTAATCCTGATGATCCAAAAGCTAGGTACAATTGGTGTGGTAAGGAATACAAGTGCCACTACAAGAATGACACTTCCTTTATGAGGACTCACATTTTTAATTGTTCAAAATTTTCTTTTTTTTTTGGCTCCAAAAAAATACCTTTAGTGGTAAAAGGGATGTAGAAAGAAGGGTGTATAGCCCATAAATTTTATTGAACTTAGATACAGAATAATTTATGGTGTCAACCGCTAAATTCTTTATTAGATGTGAATTGCCTTTTAAGCTTTTGGAGAACGAAGGGTTTATTGATTACGTGGCTGCTTTATAATCTATCTTACCATCAATACTTGGACGTCGGTACAAAATCTGAACTATAAGTGCATTACTGTACATTTTATAAATGATTTCAACAACCTTAAATTATAACACTGATTACTTCGAATGTTTGTATAAACTTGTCCATTAATATTAGGAGTGACAATATGAGACACGACACGTTAATAATAAAATGAACACGTTACGTTAAAACCGGGTTCGTGTTTAAACTTAATGAGTTTCAGGTCAAATCGTGTCCACCCATTAAGACGCGATTTTATAATGGGTCAAATTCGTTATAACCCGTTAAGACACAATGATATATATAACTTATTTTTAATTTTTTTTAAACATTTCAAAAAACCTTAAATCCCTAATTTGATTACCTATGCCGCCCCCCTTTCATTTTATTTTCATTTTTCGTTTCCCTCCACTGAGACTGATCCCTTCTGACTCTTTCAGACTTCTAGTTAGCACTCGGTAGTCCCCTTCCAAGTTCATTCTCACCTTCCAGTTCCCTTCATGTCGCGCCATCCTCGTCGCCATCAACAGCCACACCACTTTCAAATCAACGTTTCTGTAACCTGTCCAGCACTTCATCCACTTCTCTCTTCGCGGCATCGCCCACCCATGCACGGCCCCTCTTGGCCTCTCATCTTCTCATGTCGCACCTCTTCGCACAAACCATAAAGGTAATTTCATTTATTGATATGAAAATGAGTGATTGATTTTATAACTTTATTAGAGTTAGGATTTAATTTTTGTTCGACTGAGTTGTTCTTCATAGGGTTCCATTTATCATTTATGTTCTTCATAGGTTTCTTCATATAAAATGAGGCACTAATGTTTATGATCAATGCTGAAATATGAATAAATCGAGTAATAGAAGCATAGAGCATGCTCTGCTTTTATTGATACTTTTTATTTCTATTCTACTTGAGAGAAAATAACTATATGCTACTTCGTGTAGCCCTATCAAAAGCATTTTTATATCGAGATTTATTTAGCATTTTTTTATTCTTATATATACATGAAGCCCATTTCACTTTCAACAAAAAATCATGATTTGTTTATACACCCAGTTACCTTATCTTTGTAGCCATAGGATGTTCTGTATTTATGTGTCCCTTACCTAAGAGAAATTAAACACTCTTCAATTAGAGCAAAAATCATGATGTGGTATGTCAATTTAATGGAATGAGCAACATATCTACAGCATAATCAAGTGAATTACAAATGACTTGACTCTTTGTATTTCCATAAAAATTATATATCACTCTAGTCTATTTTATTATCGATCTTGATGAATAGTTGGTTCAGAATTCTTTGGCTAGAGAAGCTAAAGTTTGAGGGTCTTTAATGACATTCACTTTGTCAACAACAAAAACTAGGCAAACATGATGGTTTCTCAATTTTTTTTTTTGTCAATTTAATGGTTTGGTGATTGTCATGCATTTCAATGTTTTTTCTCATTCTGAAGGTTTACTGGTTTAGGTTGTTCTCTTATAGTCCTAGTTTTCAATGTTTAGGTTGTTCTTAAGTGTTTTTTTTTTGTCAATTTTATGGTTTGGTGCTGCTTTGGTTGCTTTATATTTAACAAAGCATTAAGGGGATTGTGATTAGTGAAAGAAGAAAAATATCATGCATTAATGCATTCATTTTCACTCACCATCTTTCTATTATTTCAATGGAGTTCTCTCTTCAGTTTTGTTTTGTTTTTTTATAAAATGTCTTAAATTTCCTAAGAAAGCAACAAATTCCTTTTGACAACTTATTAGTTATTTGTAATCACAACTACTTCATATGACCCCTTTGTTCTTGTTGTTTGTTGCCAAATGACTGAAGCATAAGGTGAAAATAATGAATTCATTAATTTGGACCAGTTTGGAGTTGGAGTTGAAGTTGAAAGAGAAAAATTTTAAATTACGGAAGCTAAAGCAAAATGAAGGAAACGGTCATATTTTGATTAGGCAGACTCATAATTATAAAGAAACTCGCATCTGACTTCAACTTGAATTTAGTGTTCTAGTAAAGAAATGAGATTTTAACTAGAGGTGGAAGTTGGGTATATCATGTGATATATATGTTGGATTATCCCGATTAATTCATTAAGTCCTTTTGAATACTTTTCAGCCTATTGTGATGCTATTTTGGGAATTTAATATCTGGCCTACCATTAGATTCTCATTGTACTTGAGTATATTGTCTGCATCTCATGAAAAACATATCTCTTTACAAATGCAACATATGAAACATCTTGGTCCGCCATTAATCAAAAGATATTATGTCTATTCGATGTCTAGTCCTTTCTAATTGTGGTACTGTCTATGCAGGTGTGGTTCGTTTGACACCCGTGTAATGGCAACTCTTAATTTTAGTGCAGTCTGTTTTGTGGCATTGGTTTGAACATCATGATGTTTGGGTCATTTATTTTTATATTGATTGATTGCTCCCTTTCTTTAAATAATTTATTTTTATATTATAACTCAGAGATAATTACTATTTATTAATGTTGGTTGAATAATTTAGTTACCTACACATTTTTCTTACATTGTCAACTTGTAGAGGAAATGTTTAATAATTTTGTTTACTATATTTATTTATTTTTATATATAAATACAAGAAGATTTTGATTTGAATTAGATAATTAAAGATGTAGTGGAATTAAACATCAACAAAGACAATAATGATGTTCTAGCAGCTCCACCTCCTTTTGCAAATTCTAAACGTGTTTAAATTTATGTTTGCATCATATTTGAGATTGTAAAGTTAATATATTTATAATGTCTGTTGTTTATTATAATTTATATTTGAGATATAATTTTAATATTATACAATGTCTGGACTGTGGTGGTATAACAGTATCACTTGTGATTGTGGATCATATTTGTGCTGTACTTTAATAGTTTATGTTTTATAGCTATCATTTATATTTTAATACTTGTATAAAATAAATTACTCATCAAATTGATCTAAACGTGTCAAATGTGTTAATGGGTTGAAATGTGTCAGATCGTGTTGTGTTGTGTTGTGTCGTGTCATATTGTATAAATTTATTGTATAGACTAATGTGTCTTAATAGGTCGTGTCGTGTCAACACGTTATCTTAAATGATCGTATTAGTGTTAAGATTTTTGAAACGAAATCCTTAACGGGTCGTGTTCGTGTTGATTCTTTAAGTGTAATGTATATGCTTTGACACGACAAGAACACAATACGATGACACATTTTGAGACCACTAATTAATATGATTCCCACACAATATCAATACTTGTATCGAATCAACTTAATTTTATTAACTGGCACCACATGATCATGGAAAACCTATTATTGTCAATACATTAGCTGACTAGCTTTCATCTAAAGGTGTAATTAGTATCATATTATATATTGATCTGATCAAAGTTAACTCAATTAGTCAGCTAGCCCATAATGCTAGACATGATATATATATCATTTGATTATATTTTTAACCCTTAATTTTTTCATGCCTTTTGTTGTTTTGGGCGGTGTATGATTTATTTATTATATATATATTGTGATTGTGATTACTCAATAACAGATAGAAGAAGATTCTAAGAGTTGTAATGTTGGTACAACTCAATAGTTTGGTAGTGACTATTCTATTTTAGTGGATGTAGAGGAGTAAGAAAATTGTCCAATTTCTTTATCCACACATAGACAAAACCTACTAGTTCCATTTACCTGTATCAAAAAATCCAAAAAAATACCTAATAGCAGATGATGGCTTGTGATAACTTTACTAGAGTGGAACCTATTAATCCCGATGACCCAAAAGTTAAGTACAATTGGTGTGGTAAGGAATACAAGTGCCACTACAAGAATAACACTTCCTCTATGAGGATCCACCTTTTTAATTGTTCAAAAACTTTTTTTTTCCTCCAAAAAATACCTCTAGTGGTAAAAGGGAAGTAGAGGGAAGGGTGTGTAGCCCACAAGTTTTATTGAACTTCGATGCAGAACAACTTAGGATGTCAGCTGCTAAGTTCTTTATTAGATATGAATTGCCTTTTAGGCTTGTAGAGAACGAAGAGTTTATTGCTTACGTGGTTGCTTTAGAACCTCAGTTTATATTGCCATCCTGAACCACTCTAAAAAAAAATTGTCTTAAGTTATATAATGAAGGAAAGATACAATTGAAAAATTTGTTGGATGGTCAAAAAATCTATTTTACCATCGATACTTGAACGTCAATGTAAAATCTGAACTATATGTGCATTACTACACATTTTATTGATTGCTATTGAAGATTGCATAAGAAAATACTCAAGTTTTGCCAAATTTTTTACCATAAAGGAGATACTATTGAGAGGGTGTTAAAGCCGGTATTGCATGGATTTGGTGTTAATAAAATCTTGACCATCATAGTTGACAATACTGGCTTAAATGACGTTGTTGTTGATTACATAAAGAGAAGAAAAAAAATAATAGTCGTACAGTATTGGATAGTGAACATCTTCACATGTGGTGTGCTATCCATATATTGAATCGGGTTGTAAATGATGGCTTGATGGATAATTCTAATTTAGTAACAAGGATTAGGGATGCCGTCAAGTATGTGAAATATTCGCCATCAAGATTTGTCAAATTCAAGGTTTGTGCGGCAAAGAAAAATATCAACAAGAAAATAGTTTGTTTGAATGTTTCTCTTAGATGGAGTTCCACGTATTTGATATTAAGTACCGCTGAACAACAAAAACAAGTTTTTGAACAACTTGTGTCTGTGGATGAAATTTTGAGAACCCTTCATTACTGATGATTAGAAGATTGCATGAATTTTTGTGTATGTGCTGAAAGTTTTTTATGATGTTATATTAAATATTTATGGTTCTCTATATGTTACGAGTAATTTCTATTTTGATCAACTTTATATAATTGATGATGTATTGAATGAAATGATGTTGAGTACTGATGATATCATTAGTTCTATGGGCGCAAGTATGAGACTCAAGTATGACAAGTATTGAGATAATACAAATAGATTCAACTTGATAATATATATTAATTTTGTACTTGATCCAAGATATAAAGAGATAAGAATGAAATATTGGTTAACAAAGAACAAAGGGCTTGCGCAGGCGAAGACAATAGAAAAAAAGGTTAAACTCTTTTTAGACCGTTTGATCAAGTAGTATAACACATTTCGTGTGGCTGGTGGAGAGAGTTCTAATGTGACTCAAGGGAGTCCACACACTACTAGCAAGGAGAGTCCTGATGTGTTGGCACTGCCTTCGAATAAACTCTGGATCATTTTCAACCAATATCTTGAGTAGTAGGGTGATATGAAGTTTAAATTGAAACTAGAGAGGTATATATTAGAGGTGTGTGTAAAAGATTTGCTTGGTTTTGATATTTGAATTGGTGGAGAGTTAATGCAACAAATTATCATGTTCTTCCTAAGTTAGCACATGATGTGTTAGCCACCCTCATTTCCACTATTACCTTGGAGTCTGCATTCAGTACTAGAGGATACGTATTGGATCTCTTTAAGAGTTTGTTGTCTCCAGAGACTGTCGAAGCCCTCATTTGCACCCAAAATTAGTTGAGGACCAAACCTTTCAACATTAAGGAGTTACAAGAATACATACAGTAGATGGACCTTCAAGGTAAGTTTGAAATTTGAAATATTTTTTTATATCTATTGAACTCAATTTATTATCTATCTAACTCAATGTTTAATACTCTTTTAGATGATGATATAATTTTATCTTCAACCAAGACTACTATGAGTTTTCCTTCCTATTCATGATAATCTAAAGTAAGTGTTTTATTCTTTAATTGTTGGGTTTTTAAACATTTTTGTTTTAATTGGATATGGGTCTGGTATGGTCTGGTTTTAGTGAATGGGGACCTTAAGTCCAGAATAACTATATAGTTATATATTCTCGTTTATGCCAATATTATGATTAAAACTCAGAACAAATATATAGTTACATATTTTGTTTCCTTGATGCATATAATGCACATAACAAAAAATGATGGATAATACAAAAATGATTTTAATTTTTTTACTCATGGAGATGCATATCATAGATGAATATATTAATTAACAAACAAAACACCTTTTATTTCTTTCATAATTTTCTTTATGAAAATTTGTTTCGGGGAGAAATAACTGGGAAGACATGCATATATATAGTTATATATATATATATATATTTTTTCTTAATACATAAAATGCTTATGAAGAAAAAAGATAGACAATATAAAAAGATTTCAACTCTTTTGTTCTTGGAAAAGCATATCACTGATGAATATATCAATTAATAAACAAAATACGCATCTTATTTCTTACATAATTTTCTTGATAAAAAGTTATTTTGGAGAGAAATATCTAAGTAGACACGCGTGTATATAATTACATATTTTTTTCTTGATGCATAAAATGCACATAAAAAATAATGATAGACAATGCAAAAAGGACCCCAACTCTTTTGATAATGGATATGCGTATTACAGATAAATATATCAATTAACAAATAAAATACACATTTTATTTCTTGCATAATCTTCTTGATGGAAAGTTGTTTTGGAGAGAAATAATTAGGAAAATATGCGTATGTATAATTACATATATTTTTTCTATGATGCATAAAATGCACATTAAGGGTTCCAACTCTTTTGGTCATAGAAATGCATATCACATATGAATATATCAACTAACAAATAAAAAAACATCTTATATCTTGCATAATTTTTTTGATGCAAAATTATTTCGAAAAAAAAATAATTAAGAAGACATGCTTATATATAGTTATATTTTTTTTTCTTGAGTCATAAAATGTACATCAAGAATAATAATGGACAATGCAAAAAATTCCAACTCTTTTGCTCATAGATATGCATATTATATATGAATATATCAATTAATAATAAACCACACCTCTTATGTTTTGCATAATTTTCTTAATGAAAAGTTGTTTCGAGAAGAAATAATTGGGAAGATATACATATATATAGTTACATATTTTTTTTCTTTGATACATAAAATGCACATTAAGAATAATGATCGACAACGCAAAAATAATTCCAACTCTTTTATTGATGGAAATGCATATCACAGATGAATATATTAATTAACAAACAAAACACATCTTATTTCTTGTATAATTTTCTTGATGGAAAGTTGTTTTAGAGAGAAATAATTTGACATACATGTGTATATATAGTTAATACTTTTTTTAATGCATAAAATACACGCCAAGATGCATCAAGGAACAACCTCTGATAATGTAAATCAAGATTGAAATTAGATAAGACCTTTCACTCTCATTTATTTTGCTAGAGGTAAGAAATATCATTAATAAAATTTTCCAAACTATCTAGTCAAAATATAGCTCTCAACTTTAAGAGTAAAAGCAAGATATCAAAACAGAGGATTCTTTTCAAGAATGAACAACCAGTTCGCTTTTTGGACGACACAATAGAACTTGAAGAAGTTTAGATCACTAATCGTGCTTAGCCAATATTTGCTAACACTTTTACAATGGATAATGTTTTCTACCGAAACCCTTACTAATATTTGAAATAAAGCTTCTAGAGCAATCTCCATAAAGCCATCTTTATTTTGAATAATTTCATAACTTAATTCTATTTTCGTGTTGCTCTGCTGCATAATTGAAGTTTCCTTAGGGTCTGCAAATGTTAACAAGAATTTAGAAGACATATCAAGAATAATAATGGACAATATAAAAAGAATTCCAACTCTTTTGCTCATGGAGATACATATTACAGATAGATATATCAATTATTAAATAAAACACATAACGTATTTCTTGCATAATTTTCTGGATGGAAAGTTGTTTAGGAGATAAATAATTGGAAACACTTGCGTATATATAGATATATATTTTCTTCCCTGATGCATAATATGCACATTAAGAATAATAATGGACAATGCAAAAAAGATTCCAATTTTTTTTTTCTTCTAGAGATACATATCACATATGAATATATCAATTAACAAACAAAACACCTCTTATTTCTTACATAATTCTCTTGATGGAAAGTTGTTTCAGAAAAAAATAATTGGGAAGATGTGTGTGTATATATTTACATTCTTTTTTTTATAATGCATTAAATGCACATTAAGATGTATCAAGTAACAACATGTGACAATGTAAAATCAAGATTGGAATCAGATAAGATCTTTCACTCTCATTTCTTATTGCTAGAGGTAGAAAATCATCACAAAGAAAATTTTCCAAACTATCTGGCATGAAAATAATCGAGGAAATATTTAGAGTAAGTTCCCATCCAATAATGATTTGCGGCATAATTTCTTAAAATCCAGAAATGAAATTTTTCTTTGAAAGTTGGATTAACATATAAAGGAATTCAATTGATAATATAATTGCTACTTCCTATTCTTCATTTTCTTCTGGAATACTCTCAACTATCCAATTTAGAGTCTTATTGTGGACAATTCTATTAAAATATATGGTGCGGTGACTAGGATCAACCATCAGTGGGAAACCAAAACTTAACTCCCTCTAATTAGCATTCTCATTTCTATCAATATTATGATTATGACCCCAAAAAAATATATATAGAATTTATTGTTATTCCTCAAACAAGACCAAACTACCTTATACTGTTGGATGGAAGCATCATATGCTAATGAATAGTAGTTCTTTGAATTCCTTGGTGGCGCATGACTTGTGACAGTTTTCGTGCCTCTAGTGCATGAATTATGGATGTGTAAATCGCTTCCAAATGTAGGTTTATGTATTATCAGCCCATTGCAAGTATCTTAAACGCGAAAGAATTGGCAGTAGGAGTGCTGCAATGCTTTACCCATCAAAATGTGACTCTCAACTTCAAAAACAAAAGCAAAGTATTGAAACAGTGAGTATTTTTCAAGGATAAAAAATCAGTTAGTTTTCTAAATGTCACAACGAAATTTGAGTAAATTTGAATTATGATTCGTGTTTAGCCAACATTTTCTGACCATTTTATAATAACTAAGACTTTTTACTGGAATCTTTGCTAATATTTGAAATAGGACTTCTAGATCAATCTCCATGAAACTATCTTTATTTTGAATAATATCATAATTTAATTTCATTTTCGTGTTGCTCAGTTGCACAACTGAAATTTCCTTAGGACATGCAATGTTTAAAAGAATTTAAAATGCACATCTAGAATAATGATAGATAATATAAAAAGGATTCTAAATCTTTTGCTTAAGGAGATTCATATCACAAATATATATATATATATATATATATATATCAATTAACAAACAAAACTCACCCTTTACTCCTTGTATAATTTTCTTGATGAAAAGTTGTTTCAAGGAGAAATAATTGAGAAGACATGCGTATATATAGTTAAATATTTTTTCTTGACGCATAAAATGCAAATCAAAAGTAATGATGGATAATGCAAAAAAGATTCAAACTCTTTTGCTCATAGAGATGCATATCACAAATAAATATATCAATTAACAAACAAAATACACATTTTATTTCTAGCATAAATTTCTTGTTGAAAAGTTATTTCGGAGAGAAATAATTATGAAGACATGCGTATATATATTTATATATTTTTTCCTTGATGTAACTTGGCTCCACAGGATGCCAAAGAAGATGGATTCAACGAAAATAACAAAGTCCAATATTAACACTTCTATGTGTAGACATTTTTTTGACACTAGTCTAAATAATCTCTAAGTCCTCCATCCATTAATGTTGGAAAAACTACTTAAATCTTGGAATGGGTATGCACATTGATGAGAGCTGATATAGGAATCAAGTACATGAAGTTACTAGGCATATTAAGTTTTTTGGGCAGTAATAGATTATTCATTTTAGGATTTTATATGTGCATGAGGTAGCCTCTACAAACTGTCCTAAATGCTTATCATATAATTCATTTGCTGCATTATATGATAATTCATTTACCTCAAATATCTTCATCTTCTTGGTTACAAAAAGATAAAATAAATAAAAAAATAGTATGTCAGATATGACAAGATTAATCAAACTAACAAACAAACAAAAAATGAGATTTTTATACGCATGTTTCTCAGGTTAAGAAGTTAAAGAAATTCATATAAAATTTACCTAATACTCAAGATTGGGTTGATGGGTTTTCCTTGGCCACTTTGGTCATGCCGTCTAAACTTACAAGGCAATCTTGCATGGATCTTGCACAAAACAAAAAAGGATTTACTTTCAAAAGAAAGCGTCTCCCATTTCTTTAAACTTATTTCCCAAAACAGGAATCTGATGGGTTTACGTTTTTGGATTTCTTCTCCATCTCCCAAAGCAAAGCATGTAAGTATATAAATCTAAAAACAGAAGTTCTCTTCTACATTCATTCCTAGAATGTAATATAACAATGTACCATTTGTATTATATCGTATTAATATAAAATTTATGTAGACTATATTTATCTTTTTATAAACTTGTAGACGTCATATTGAATCCCTTAGAGTGGGTAATCCAATTCTCACAACAATTTTTTGTATTTCTTTTGTAAATTATTTGAAATACAAAACAAAAAGATTTCTTTATTATAAAAGGTGGATTCTCTCTCATGCAGAAAATTGAAAGAATTGCATAGGAAGAGAGTCGATCAAGACTACCTGCTCAAACTGAATATACTCTAATATTATTTCGTGACTAAAGAATTAATTTTGAAAATGTTCCATTTATAGAAAAATTATTACGATTAAAGTTTGAGATTTATTAAGGTCATTGAAATTCGTTTTAGTTAGTGATATCCCTAAAAGATAAGGAAAAACTTGTTATAAAATAGCTCTATTGTGACAAACCTTTGTTAAGATGTGGTTTATCTTTGTCTATACACCTTTAGGCAACACAAACTTCTTAGGTCCATAAGCGTAGCTGGAAGCTATCCAATTTCTTATGATCTGCTTAATGAAGTGTATAAAAGTGATGAGGTATATACTACTAAGTCATCCATGACCTTTCCAATTCAGCTTTATGCGATACTGTTTATCTTTTTCCTATATTTTCTTTCTTTTTATGTTATGATATATGGATCATATTAAATATTACCCTTCTTTTCGTCCTCTCTAAAGTTATTGTGTTGTAAGAGAAAATTTGAGTATATTTTTTTAAAAATAATGCATGAGGCTTGCACACCTTAAGACTACAACTACTCTTTCTAAAAAAATATCACATTATTACCTTCAATTATTTTCATCCAAGTCTTTTGTTCCATTAGAACATCCCCATGACTCTATTTATATAAAACTAGTCCCAATGAATAGGCCTGCTAATAAAAGTGAAGATGGAAAAATGAATAAAGTATGCATCATCTGAAACTACTTCTTCAAGCATGGTGACTCTCTTCCCTTGGCTTCCACATTGTATAAAAACAACTAGTGACAATGTAATATCAGGATTGAAATCGGACAAGCCCTTTCACTCTCGTTAATTATTGCTAGAGGTTGGAGATCATCACACAAAAAAAAAAAATTCTCAAACTATTTAGTATGAAATGAATCGATGAAAGATTTAGCATAAACTGCTTCATCCAATAAGGGTCTGCAGTATGATCCCTTAAGATCTAGAAATAGAATTCTTCTTTTGAAGTTGGATTAGCATATAAATGAATCCATTCGATACTAATAATTTGCAGTTGAACATTTTCATGAAGAATATATGGGGTTTGGATGGCAACTATATTTTGTCCATGAATTCCTCACTTGCTTTGTCAGTTGATAATACAAATACTTTTCTCTGTTCTTCAATTTATTTAGGAATACTTTAAGCTATCCAATTTAGAGACTCATTACAGACAACTCTGTCAAAATATATGATGAGTTGATTAGGAACAACCATCAATGGGAAATCAAAGCTCAATTCCCTCCAATCAACATTCTCATTTCTGTTAATATTATGACTATAATCCAGAACAAATATATAGCATTTAATGCTCCTCCTCAGAAAAAATAAAACCACCTTATACTATTGGATGGAAGTATCATATGTCAATGAATAGTAGTTTTTTGAACTCCTTGGTGGCTCATGGTTGGTGATAGTTTTCATGCCTTAGGTGCAAAAATTATGGATGTGTAATTTGCTTTCAAATGTAGGTTTGTGAAGTATCAACTCGTTGCAGGCATCTTCAATTCAAAAGAATCAACAACATGAGTGTTGTAATGCTATTCCCGTCAAAATGTAGCTCCGAACTTCAAGAGTAAAAGCAAAGTATCAAAATGGAGAATTCTTTTCAAGGATGAACAACCGGATAGCTTTTTAGATGTCATAACAGAACTTGAAGAAGTTTGGATCATGAATCGTGCTTAGCCAACATTTGCCAACCATATTACAATGGATAAGACTTTTTACCGAAACCCTTGCTAATATCTAAAATAGGGCTTCTGGATCAATCTCCATGAAGTCATCTTCGTTTTGAATAATTTCATAACTTGATTCTATTTTCACGTTATTCAATTGCACCACCAAAGTTTCTTCAGAACCTGTAAATATTAACAAGAATTTAAAATACACTTCAATAATAATAATAGACAATGCAAAAGGGATTCCAACTCTTCTGCTCATGGAGATGCATACCAGTGATATCACAGATGAATATATTAATTAACAAAACTCATCTCTTATTTCTTGCATAATTTTCTTGATAGAAAATTATTTTAGAGAGAAATAATTAGGAAGACATTGCATATTGATGAAGATTGATGTGAGAATTAATTACCTGAAATTTATAGGCATATAATGTTTTCTAAACAGCAATAGATTATCCTTTGAGGATTTTAGACATGCATGAGGTAGTTTTTACAAACTATCCTGAATTGTTATTATCTAATTTTTTTATTGCATTAGACGATAATTCATTTGCCTCAAATATCATCATCCTCTTGGTTACAAAAAGAAAAAAAAAATAGTATGGCATATATGAGAAGATTAATCAAACAAACATACAAAAAATGAGATTATCATACATATCTTTCTCAAATTACATAGCAAGAGAAAGTTCATAGAAAACTTAGCCTAATTCTCGGGATTGGGTTTATGGGTTCTCATCGGCCACTCTGACCATGTCGTTTAAACTTATAAGCCAATTTTTTATAGATTTTGCACAAAGTAAGAAAAGATTTACTTTCAAAAGAAAGCGTCTCCCATTTCTTTCAACCTATTTCCCAAAACGAGAATTTGATAGGGCTTACGTCTTTAGATTCCTTCTCTATCTCCCAAGACAAAGCATGCAAGTACATAAATCCAAATATATAAGTTTGTATTTGACATTCATTCCTACAATGTAGCATAACAAGGTACCCTTTCGTACTATACCGTATTATTGTGGAGATTAAATTTATCTTTTTGTGAACTTGTGGATGCCATATTGTATCTTTGAACTGGACAATCCAATTCTCACAATGATTCTTTGTGTGTATCTTATAAATTCTTTGAAATGCAAAAAAAAAAAAGTTTTATTTTATTTTATTTTATTATGAAGGTAATATCGGCTCTTAGCATATACTCATTAGCCAACACAACCTTGCTTTTACTATCTCATGCAAGAAATTGAAGGAATCACATGGTAAGAAAGTCGACCAAGACCACCTACTACAACTAAATAAACTCTTAATATTTTTTTGTGACTAAAGAACTACATCTAAAGATGTTCTACTTAAAGACAAATTCTCACCGTTAAAGTTTGAGATATATTAAGGCCATTGAGGTTCGTCTTATTAGTGTAAACTCTAAACGACAAAGAACTCACTACAAGAAAAATTGACACTTGAGACTACTTTTATTTCTGGCAACTTAATTATTGCCGCAAAAAAGTTATTTTTCAATTTCATTTTAAATCTTCTGTCAATGTGGTAAATCGCATGAATTTTCAGTATTTTCAACAATTTTTGTTCACCACAAATATTCTGACCCCAATAAACCCTATTTCAAAGTTTTGGTATCGCACTCCAATTGCTTTCACTACAATTGCTTTCATCGAGAAATATAATTATTTTTTCGTTAAGTTTGACTTATTACAACGGTTTTTAAGTCATCGCAATAAGTCTACTAAATCTCTAACTTTACACATGTCTTATTTTTTTCCATTTTCTCGATTTTCCCTCTCTCTCTCTCTCTCTCTCTCTCTCTCTCTCTCTCTCTCGATTTAACATTCTCCACGGGGTTTTTGATCGTTGCCAATACCGCCCGTCGACGCCGGTGAGTTTCTCTTTCAAACTTTTAGGCTCTATCGATCTCCCTCTCTTTCTGTAACTCTCACTCAGGACCATTTCTCTCTACATACGTCTATCTCTTTTTGTTTCTATAAACTCTTTTGAAATATAAAAATATATTTTTTGTGTATGTATTATTTATATTTATATGAACTTTGAATGTATGTTTGGTGACAATCTCATTTCTATGAGGATCGATCACTACTACCTATTTTTCTTCAATTTCTCTCTACTCTCTGAAATTATTTTCTTTCACCTATGCTTGTGTATCTCTATGTTTTTAATTTATTTAAAATTTAGGAGAGAATAAGTACCTTGGGGTTGGGTGTTAACTTGTATACTTTCTGAATGATTATCTATCTATGTTCTTGTAATGTGAAGTTAGGAACTATATGTTAAAACTTTTATTAGTTAGTATTTTTGAATGTAAAGAGTGAGAAAATACTTTAAAAAAATTGTGGAAGTAGGGAAACTCCCAAAGCAAATTAAGCTCAAAACCTATTGTATTGTACTGTACAAGATATATATACATATATATACATCTTTATGGTCTCTTGATCAATCTCAATCTTTTGTTGATTAGGTTGGCTGCTCTCTGATGTAATTAATCTCAACATATAGTGGCATGTAATTAATTATAGATATCGTCTTATCCGAAACTCAAATTAATGAGCTCTGACTTGATGCATATCTCACATCTATCACTTGAGTACGTACTTAGGGTTACAATTTATTCAGGCCCACACCACTTGGATATGAACAATTGGTTATGACATAGTGGGGTCATGTTCCAAATTGAAGTGAGTACCATCCATGTTACTGTTTATGGATCTCTAAAATTGGCTTATCGAGTTACTCTGTAGGAAGTGTGGTTTTTAATTCATATTAAATTGTCACTTATCTGTTTCTAGTGATGTTATTATCCACATAAACATTAATTTTGTCTTATTTTGTGCTTTTATATTTCTAAGCGTTAAGACTGTTTATGTTACTCACAAATTTTCTTTTCCATGCTCCATGGAAAATTAAAAACCTTTTTATAGGAGCAAATTTCATGCGATATATTTGCTTCAGTGAGAAACTTGATGTAGCAGTGGCAAGGGTGGTTGTAGAAATGAGAATCTTACTTAATCTTGATAAAACAATCTATCTTGGTTTCTTCTTTGTTTTTGTGAGAATCTAAATGGTTAACTTCCACTAAAGTTTCTCATTTTAATTTCTTCATTTTCAGTTGAATAGGAAGAATAGTTTCTTCCTCAATTCCTTTAGTTTATGCTGTGGACTGTTTGTGACAGCATAGGGTCAGGATCCTTAGGTATGTATTTGTTATTCATTTCTAAAGTTCAACTACCTTATCATTTCCTTTCATTGAACATTAATATTGATGGAGATTGTTGGTAGTAGGAAAAGAGATACAACAGATGGCCAAAGGGCCTTGATTCTAAGGCCTAATTATTAGGGGCCAGATAAAGATGTTGACCTTTTTGGGAAGGTTTATAGTAAGTTAGTTATGTTATAGTCTCATAATTTATTTGTTTTTTTCTTTTAGATAATGTATACATGATCAAAATTGTCAATGTTTTTTTAGGGTTGATCAACTAAATAGTGGGTCGTGGGTTTAAAGGGTCACCATGACAAGATTCAACATCATAAAAAATAAATGCATGGACATAAAGATTGTGGAGGGAGAAGAGTGGTGAGCAAGATGAGAACTTTTGAGTTATATATATATATATTGATGTGCAAGCTGGGTGAAATTTTGCCCATAGCTTTGGTTGCAGGCCCTTTTAAGACTTGCAGTAGATTTTTCAAAGATTCTAATTCAATTCATTTTAGTTAGTCTATATCCTTCAAAATACTCCGTGGGAATTTTTTTGGCTTTCAATCAATTCTCTTTTAATCTTTTTTTTTTTTAAATCTGTTTTAGGATGTGTGGTATTATTTCATTTTCTTCCTATTTCAATCTATAAACTTTGGATGCATTTTTCATGCTTTTGGTTTATATCTCTCTATGTATTGTACCTATTATATGAGGTGAGGTTTGCAGTTATACATCTAATCTTAATAGTTACTTGTTCACTTTAAAGAAACACTTGATATATGAGATATATTTATTAGAGAAATGCAAGCACATCAATAAAATATAAGCAATTGTCACTCCTTGAACTTTGTCCAGTTTTGATGCTAATTATTAAATTAGTCATGTTGGTTCTTGGACTAGAGACATCATTGAAGCAAATTAGATCAACAAAAGTAATAAATTCATTTTATTTGCTGTGAAGTGTTAGTAGATATTAATTACTAGTGTGAATGGATGTGTTTGCATTCCAAACTAATTTCTCTAGAATAGAAGTATTCTTTTAAATTTAGTATAATTTAGTATAAGTTGTCTGAAATTATTGAGTTTATTATTTTTTAAAGGATTTAGCAAAGTTTATTAGTATATTAACTAAGGTATCCTCTTTGTGTGATTGCATGAATATTTTTTGGAATAGAAAAGTATTTTTTAAAGTATTCTTAAAATTGCATGATGCATTTGGTTATCATGATATGGAGTCATGCACATATCACTTGTTTCTAGATCAACCATATTATAGGGTATAGATTTTATATATAGTTGTTTATCATAAGCTCACTAATGTAGTCTTAATATTTTTTTTTTGTAGCAGTTAGAGGAGATGAAAGTGCAGATCATCCCCTTTCAAGAAGAAAAAAATCAATTTGCTGGTATTGATAACTTAGCAATGGTGATCTTGCTAACTTTTGGAATTGAACTCGAAGATATGTTAATTTTGAGTGACAAAATGTACAAATTGTTGATACAATCTAAAAATAATGTTAACTATAGTCATTTGTTAGAACTTCACAATTATTAGTGGCATTTACCTCTTTAAGTTTTTGGATATATATATTTTCTAAATTGTTGGCTTTTATGAATGATCGAATTTATAAAAAGTTAGCTTCAAATATTTTTTCTTCTATTGGAATTACTAGCACATTGGAATCTATCATTTTTTGTTTAAAAAATACTTTATAGAACCTATTTCTTAGAACAATTTTAGGTGAAAGTATCTGCTACAGTAACATCTAGTATTTTTGGTGAAAAAATATCATTACAAATAACTCAAAGGACAAAATGGGTGAGTCCAACAAACTTATTGTGATGACCATTAATTTTTTATACATTTCAGCAAACAAATGTCGCCGAAAAAAGTGATTTTTTATACATTTCAATTTGAAAAATTAAACTCTTTTCAACTTAAAAAATTTAAACACATTTCAAATGATCTATAAAATCTTACTATTCATAACTCAATTCATTTTATTATTCTGTTAATATTTGGGATTTATTGATTTTGGTTCTTCATACTAATAATCGTTGAATTAGTATGGAATATGATTTAGGATATATTTAGGGTTGCGTTGTGAAAGTTAAAGATAAATGACATGTTTGATAAAATTATAAAAAGTGTTTTAATCACCTAAAAGATTTAAAAGTCTACTTTTTCAAAAGTACTATATTAAAATTTTTATCAAAAAACTCCTACAGATAATTGTATATTTGTATTTGCCATGTTGTTTGCTTTTCAACTGTATTCTGAATTTGTTTTTGGTTAGAATGTCATCATCACTAATGTCTTTTTAACCTTTGTTAAATGTACTTTGAGTCAACCAGTGTGCTTCCATGTTTTGTTCATATGTTATATGAAGGAATGGCAAGATATTCTTCTAGTTTCATTTTTATATGATTTTTTTTTATAATTTATATTATTCATTTTGAATAATCAAAAATAAATTTAAAATTTTCTCTATTGTTTTTTAATTATCTTTTTATCTCAGTTTCTATTTTATTTTAATTTATACTATATGAGACTCATTTAAACTCATGCATCAAAATAAACTATAAATGCCCTAGTGATCTTGTAGGGTATAAATTACTAGTCTTTTGACACTTAAACTATATCACGTTTCCCATTATCTCCATAATCTCACACCGAGAAGAAAACGAAAAGTGTAAGTCACCGACACATCCATTCCCTAACGATAGAGACAAGAAGTGACTACATCGATTGCCAATCAGTCAATATATTCCAATTGGGTAGCGAACGCCGCACCTACTTGGATTAAATAAATAAATAAACTTTTTGTTAACGTTCACATTATGAAATCTAAGTTTAACATTCAAGAAAAAATAATTAACAAATTAATTTTCAAACAACCTCTGTAGTAATATGCATTCATGGTTTTAGCAAAACCATTTGAATGACACAAAGAGGAACTTTGGGCATGATTTTTCTTCTAGATTGAGAAACTAAAACACATGCATGCATACATACAGTAAGACATATCTATAGATAAGGGTTCTTGAGTGGGTACCTGGATGTAAATAAACGTTATGGCTACAACCAGGAGAAGGAACCAATGATCGCAGACTACGTTTGTCATTTCTATTTTTATATATACATATATATATATATATATATGCAAGTGTATATGTAATTAGATTGAAGATTTTGAATCTTATGGATATGAATCGGAGGGATGAATATTTAAGAAGTTGTTGGTTAAAATTTGTGACCGCGATAGGGTTTATTTTACCTTATTAGCTCAACCACTATTCAAAAGCACAAATGAGAAGGTTTATTAATTGGATTTTTCATTCGTGTTTACTCATTCTTGGATCTGTGTCAACTCACGACTTGCTAAAATAGTAAAATGTTATATTTCATAATTCATCGAATCCATTACATAATTTTCGATTTTTTCTAATGATATTGGTTCTACACGAGTTTAATGCTATTGTTTTGCATAAGAGCACTAGCACTAAATCTATTAAATGATCCATCAAATACAATTTCATGATTTTTGCTAAAAAAAATACTTTCACATTAAATCCATCAAATCTCCTAATGTCTAATTTTGAGTTACAGTAAATATTATTCATCCTTCATATTTGAATGATCACTATTCACATGCTAAACACATATTTTAATATATTTTATTCCACTACTTCTAACAATAATTTTTTAAAAAGGAATTGAAATATATGTTTTAACAAGGAATTGAAAAATAATTTTTTAACAAGGAATTGAAAAATATTTTTTCAAAATTTGGTTGAAAAAAATTATTTAAGTATTAAATTAAATTAGAAAAAATCTGGGTGCAGTCTGGCTTGTACAAGCCTAACTCACATCAACAATACTTTTACTAGTCATGTGAACAGTAAAAACATTGTTCATGTGAGTTAGGCATGTACAAGCCGGGACTGTACCCAGCAGTCCTCATTAAATTATTTATATTCATATGTTTAGTGTAATTACAAAATATGAAAAAATATTTAAATATATTCTTATTAAAAAATATTATTATATTATTATATTACTATTTTGATGGATCTAATGATAAATCCAATGTGAAATTATAAATTTAGAGATTTGATGGATCCATCAAAGTTGTACTTTTCTTCAAATCTTGAAGAAAATTTTGATGAATCCAATGTTAATGCTCTAAGTAGGGTCAAAAATAGATTTGAATCTGATTTGATTGGGCTTGAAAAATACAAAACTTTCTCAACCGACTTTGAACTTGCAAGTTTGTGAAAGAAAAATATTGACAAGAAAGATTACTTTATACTTTTGACCAAACTCTATTCTACTTCTAAATACGATGAACCAATATCCCTCACAAAATTACAACGTTGGGGTTGTCTCGATTCAATTCAAAGTCTAGTTTTTGATCTTCTAGAGTCTTAGGTTTTCAAGTAAAATGGGCTTTTCCTCATTCTATGTGAAAGTTGTGAACTTGTAAGACCTACTCAAAATATGTTTAAACTATAAGAGAAGTTTAAAAGTATTTTTTTTTATTATAATTGGAAAAGTAATGCGTACTTTGACATATGACATATATACAAAACAAAATTTTTTTGAGAAGTTTTTTATTTATAGATTTAAGGAAGGATTTTGAACTCCAAACTTTCATATTAAAGATTGAAATTTATGTTAATCAAACCAAATTTGATGGAGTTATGTAAAAAGTGGTAAATTACATATAAATTAGGATTAACTGATAGCTTTTTAAATCTGTATTCCAAGTGCAGAAGCTAGCAAAGTAGTACATAGAGGAGTTCCAAGGTCATTTCCATAGGGATAATAATATTAATATCGAGCAAACATGTAGCGAATTGCATTTTGTGCAATGAACGTGTTTTATAAAATGATTTTCTGGGAGCTTGTAAATTGAAGGAACTGAATATTAGTAAGGTGTGTGCAAGGAAATTAGATGTTGCAAAAAAATAATTATCAATGAAACAAAGTATCAAATACCTAAGCTACAAAGTGTTGGACAGTTGTTGTACCGTCTCCTCAAGTCACTTCTTTTGCATTGGAGGAGCTTGAATTGTGAAATGAGAGGGACCCAGGGCCAACGTTGCTAGAGTTACATGTTGGTCACCTCTCCAACTGAAATTTGGGTGGCTCCTCCATCCTGGATGGTAAGAATTAAAGTAAGAACCAGAATATGGTTTATGTATCATGTTTACAACATTAGATTGGTCCAACAATACTTCTTTGAAAGCAGGGATCGTGGGACATTCATTAATTGGATGCCCATGATCCTCACATATACCACACTTCTCATAAATTTTAGGGACAACATGCACTTCATTTACTTTTTTCAGTTCCATGGTTTCTATTTTTCTTGACAACAAAGTTAGCTTAGCACGCAAATCATCATCTTCCTTTAAAACATATTTTCCATGACCAGACTCAACTTGTTTAGACCTATCATACACATTAGTTGTGTCTCATGATTGGCATTTTCAGCCAAGTGGTCAAAATATTCAAAGGTTTCCTCATGCTCTTTGTTGAAAAATTCACCATTACACAACATGGTTTCAACAAATTGCCTCATCTTTGGTTGCAAACTCTTATAGAAAAAACCTATGAGCCTCTAGTTCTCATATCCATGATGAGGACATGCATTTAATAAGTCTTTACAACGTTCCCAGCAGTGATAAAATGTTTCTACATTTTTTGACCAAAACTCATCATTTGTGTTTTTAAGGCATTAGTCCTATGTATTGGGAATATTTTTTTAGAAATCTAGTTTGCATTTCCTACCAAGTCCCAATAGACCTTGGCCTTAAGGAGTTCAGCCAGGTTTTAGCCTTGTCCTTTAGAGAAAATGGGAACAATTTTAACCTAATGACTTCTTCAATGCATGTTCTATCCATGAAAGTTTAGCAAACTTAGTCAAACTCTTTGATGTACAAATAAGGGTTTTCTGATTCCATGTCATGAAAATGTGGCAGCAGTGGAATCATCCTAGGTTTAAAGTTAAAATTATTTGCATTCAAAGGTTGAATGATACAAGAGGGTGGACTGGTCCTAATAGATTGCAAATATTCTCTAAGTGTCCTGTTAGGATTTGCCATTTCCCTATCATTGTGTTCTTCATGTTTAGCCATGTTGCTATGAATGTCAAATGATGATTCAAATGCTAAATTAAGAGAATCAGATGCACACGAGAATGATGTTGATTATTTAGTCCTAGCAAGTCTATATATGTTATCTCTAGCCCAACCATACATGCAAATTCAGCAACCAAAAAATAAAAAATAAAATCAAACAAGTAAAATGAGAGGAAAAGATATTACCCAGGCTGTGAAGAGGTTCACATCACTACAAACATCATCTCGACAATAAGAGAATGCTTTGATAAACACCAATTGTCCCTGACAACAACGCCAAAAACTTGATGGCTTTCTAAATTTGTCTTCCAAGTGCAGAAGCTATCAAAGTAGTACATGGAGGAGTTCCAATGTCATTTCCACAGAGACAATAGTATTAATGTCGAGCAAACATATAGTGAATTGCATTTTGTGCAATGAACGTGTTTTATAAAATGGTTTTCTGGGAGCTTGTAAATTGAAGGAACTAAAATAAATGAATATTAATGAGGTGTGTGCAAGGAAATTAGATGTTGCAGAAAAATAATTTTCAATGAAACAAAGTATCAAGCACCTAGGCTGCAGGTCTCACCCTTTCACAGATTGTTAATGAAAAATGCTCAAATCTCTTTTCTACTCAACCATTAACCAATACGTAAAAATCATGATCAAAAAATATAATAAATCAAGCACAAGTTATATCTTAGCCCAGAATTCCTTATTGAGTTGTAAAGCCAATTGAACAATAAAAGAAGATTATCAAAATCTTAAATCAAATCAAATATCAGTTGTGCCTAGCATCTACAACAGATCAAAATGCATGAGATAGAATTCCAAACTTCTCCAAATATAACAGCATTACAACTCAATAAGATATGAAATGAAAATCAATGGAAGAATGAGCAAATCAAACCAATATGTTTATGGGTTACTCCCAAAGCCTAGGCTTAGAAATTTAGCCTGAAATCATTCTCTGAAATTAACAAAAAATTTGAAAATGAAAAAACCCTAAAAAAAGGCAAAAATATCGTCTCCAACAGAGCAAGAAAAATAAAATAAATAAAATAAAAATACTCACTAACCTTAATCCAGTATCTTCTCTTCCATTTATATCTGGATTTCTTCCACTTCTTCTCTCTCCAAGCCAATGAATCCATCGTGCGCATACGACCCCCCTTTCTCTTCTTTCCTCTCTCACATGGTCTGGGTGTCGCTGCTTGTTCTAGAAGCTTAATCGCACGAGTCTTTGTTTCTTGGGCAATGCTACATACAGTCCAAAAAGTTGGACTCTTTTGCAGTCAAAGCAATAAACAAATAGGAAAATCTCCATTTTAGAATAAAATTGATTAAAACACCTTTATTTATAAATAAGAAATTTTAAAAATTTGAAAATTTTATTTCATTTAATCATAAAACAGGAGTGTTTCTATGTAAATTGTAATACAGTCCATCAAATATGGACTGCAAAAAGAATTATTCTTGTTTCTTCTCATGAAAGTCATGCTACAGCATCACTTGCGTTTTGCTCACAACATATGCATATGGGCTTCTTGCATATGAGTGTCACACGCAGCTTCATTCTCTCTTGGGTTTGGTTTTATGGACGTGAGCTTCAGCTTTTAATCGGGTTAGGCTTCCACAAATCCGGGCTTCCTTTTATTTCTTAGTTTCATTTTGACTCTTCACATATGAAGGAGCATTGGCATTAGTCTTTTGGTGGCCCCAAGCACGTCATGCTTCCCTTGGTTGTTCACAAAATGACGTTATTTACATAGGCTCCAAGCATGGGCCTTAATCCTGAAATGAATTTAAACAACAATGTGAGCCCATGTGTATCACTTAGGGTTGAAAAATCATTTCACATGCCAGCCTTAATTAGTTCACATTTTTTAATTAATATTCTTCTTTAAACACATAAACTTCATTTAATCTAATAAATTAAGAGTATTAATTTAACATAAATATCCATTTATTATTAACTTGTGATCTGATCAAGCTATATGAGTTTAAAACACAGCTCTTTAATAATTGCTTGACACGTCAACTTCCAACACCAAAACACAATATTCCCTACCACACGAAACAAGCATTTATTTCCTTTCCATTTGAAGTGTCTTCTTGCGTGAGAGATCTTTAGACCTTCCTGGTTCAGCCCCAAACTTGTACCCTTTGACGAGATTTTGACTTCATCCCAGCACTCAACAACAAGTCAAACGGCGACGATGACGATGCTCAACCTAGTAGACTATTGCGTTATGATTTTAATTTAGTTGGGGTTGCTTCAATTTAGTTAGGATTTCGATTTAGTTGGAGTTGCTCGAGACATAGATAAATATTCCCTTGAATTAGATTTTTGGATTTTGGTATATTTCTCAATTTGAATTTTGGCTTTTATGGTGCTTGTTGAGCTTGAATTTTTGCATTTTTAACATTTTTTCTCCATTTTTTTTACAACAAAACAAGTTGTGAGGGATCATTATAGACTATTGTATGTGATTTTTCTTTATTTTTTCGACAATCAAATAGGCTATTGAGAATCTGAAGGTAGGATATTTGATGTGGGCCAAGCTTCTGTTGTGTTAAAAGTGACGTGGCATGCTATTATTAAAGACCTTTAATTTAGTTTTTTAAACCCGTCCGGACCATAGACTCTCCGTCTAAATTATGCCTAAACGTTCATTTGAAAAGTCATAGGATTCGGTCTGCGGTGCCGTGAATGGAACGATTATTTACGAGTTTTATGGCCAAGGACTCAAGTGAAACCATTCTTGATTTTGCCACTTGGTTTTTCAAATTCAAGGAGCATCCGATTTCGAAATAATAAAAACTTTACAAAAACCAAAAGCAATCTAAACTCGAATTAATTTATGTTTCAGGGGCAATCAATTCGTCATGGTTCAACCAACAAAAACGCATGTTAAAAGCTACACCATTTATAGTTAGGTAATAAAGGTGAATATACTGTTAGATCAAATTCACTTTGGAACTAAAAGATATTTGGGTAATAAATACGAGCATCTCATAATTTATTCGTAAAATTCAGGTGGCTAGCTGCCTCTTTTATTGACGAGGATTAGATAAGTTTGGCTTGATTTTTTTTTATTTCTTTTTGTTAATGATTGTGGGGGATGGGGCCTTCGAACTTTAGTCATTTTTAATCCAGTTAATTAATTGCTTTTGGGATGCAGTAGTTTTGCTCTTTCAAACGTAACCCAAGATATTTTCCTCAGAAAATCGCGGTGAAAAACTACTTCTAATCTCTGGAAACAAAAGTTGACAGAATATCGTGGTTAAAACTTAAAACTACTACCGATATATGGCAACAAAAATTTCCATGATTTTAGGGCCCCAATACATTGTCTCCACCTGCACTTTACAGAACTCCTAGAATCATTTTTCATTTCATGCATTTTTTTCCTGACAAGAAAAATGTCCTCTTCCATTCCAAACTCTTTAGTCTTTTCCAATCCTTGAAGACCAAATAACAAGCCCAACATTACTCTATCACGGAAAATATATTGCTCCAAGTTTGTAGAATAGAATAAAGGAAAAAGGAAGAAGAAGAAGAAGAAGAAAAGTTGCAGGCTTTGATCTCATTCGGAGTGCATAATGCGGTTGGAGTCTTCCTCCAATGCCTTAAGAACTCCGCCGCCGCCCAGAGAAGACACACCGCTTTTGGGCGGGCCACAAGCTTTGTCCTCACAACCCAAGACCTTTGCCAATGTTTTCATTGCCATTGTGGGGGCCGGCGTTTTAGGCCTCCCCTACGCCTTCAAGCGAACCGGTTGGGTCATGAGCCTCCTTACGCTCTTCGCCGTAGCCGCTCTCACTCAACGCTGCATGATGCTTCTGGTCTATACTCGCCGCAAGCTTGAATCCGTACAAGGTTTCTCCAAGATTGCATCGTTTGGCGATTTGGGTTTCTCGGTTTGTGGCCCAATTGGGAGATTCTTTGTTGACATTCTGATTATTTTATCCCAGACTGGTTTTTGTGTCGGTTATCTAATTTTCATCGGCAATACTTTAGCCGATCTTATCAATTTGAGCCCCGAGATTCTGGGATTGGCCCCCAAGAGCTTTTACATATGGGGATGTTTGCCGTTTCAGCTGGGGTTGAATTCGATTGCAACCTTGACCCGTTTAGCCCCTTTGAGTATTTTTGCTGATGTAGTCGATCTTGGGGCTATGGGGGTGGTGATGGTTGAGGACGTGTTTGTTTTTCTGAAACAAAGGCATACTCTCAAGGCTTTTGGGGATCTTTCTGTATTCTTTTATGGTATGGGGGTGGCCGTTTATTCCTTTGAAGGTGTTGGGATGGTTTTGCCATTAGAATCAGAGATGAAAGATAAGGATAAGTTTGGAAAAGTTTTGGCCTTGACAATGGCTTTCATCTCGTTAATGTATGGGGCATTTGGAGCTTTGGGTTACTTCGCATTTGGTGAAGAAACAAAGGACATGATCACGGCTAACTTGGGGGCAGGCTTGGTGAGCACTCTGGTTAAACTTGGTTTGTGTGTGAATTTGTTCTTTACCTTGCCTATAATGATGAACCCTGTTTATGAAATAGTGGAGAGGCGATTCTGGGGTGGTAGCTATTGCCTTTGGCTGAGATGGTTGTTGGTTTTCTTGGTGATTTTGGTGGCTTTGTTAGTCCCAAATTTTGCTGACTTCTTGTCTTTGGTGGGGAGTGGCGTATGTTGTGCTTTGGCCTTTGTTTTGCCTGCCTTGTTTCACCTGCTGGTATTCAAGGAAGAGATGGGTTGGAAAGGATGGTCTTTTGATGTGGGGATTTTGGGGTTAGGAATTGTTCTTGGGGTTTCAGGAACATGTTTTGCTCTGGAAGCAATTCTCTCATAAAATAATGTAATGTCAAATGAGTGTATCAACTGGGCAGTTTAGATTCGATTTTGATCTGTCCTAACATGTTAGCCACTAGAATAAGAGGTATGATAATGCAATTTTAAAGCAATTGGGAATTGCGTTCCAGTGGTGTATTATTTCAATTACCATTGTGGTGGAGTTTTCATTTGGTTTTTATAAATAGCATGTGATGGAATAGGAAAGCAAATCTTTTTCTCTTTTCATTTGGTTTTTTTTTTATCTCTTAGTAACGATCTGAAGAATGCACTCTTGTTACAACCATACTTTACTTAAGTTGATAGTCTAAAAATTTGGTTTTTTCAGTTGATCCTTGTTGCCTGTTGGTGCTTTCCATTCTCAGTAATATTGGTAGGGCATACATGTTAAGATGCTAGACCAAAGCATTGATATGATGTTCAACAAATCATAATAGAAATGCATGTCAACGATCATGTCATGTCTTACGCTGATACTCTAATATTGGTTCAAGTCATCATAAACTTGCTGACCTGTTGGACAAATCTTGTTTGAGAGTATGGTTTTGCCTGGATAAATAACATTTATAGTTTTAAAGTATGTAAAGTTTACATAATTTTGTTTTGTTTTTTTTTTTTTTTAAATTAAGATTTATATAAAAAATAATAATTAATTTTTTTAGTAATGAATTTTATTCTTTTTTATAAAGTTTGTAGAATTTACGCACTTTAATAATTAGGAAAATAAAAATATTTGTTTTAATCCATTTTGCGGATTGAACAGAATAAATGCAATAAAGTGGAGTTAGCGGACGCCGCCCATACTATAAAGCTAAAAAAGATTGGTGTTCGATGGATAGGTGTAGATTTGCTTTCGCATGATTAGTAGATTTGCATTCGGCGTGATTGTGGGCCACCCCATGATTGGAAAATTGTTTAATTGAGAACAATATTCCCAAAAGGAACGATTGCGAAAAGGGCAGGAGATTAAACTGGTATGAAATATATGGAATGGTTGAAATGAATTTAATTTTTTAATGAAAAAAAATAACAAAATAATAATTTTTATCAATCATTTAAACGTAGCTCAAAGTACGGTTTAGATTAAAAAATTATTTTAATTATCTCATTTTAATTTATCTCTTTATTATAATTTTATTAAAATTTTATACAAAGATTAACAATTTAATATTTTCAAATTTTAAAATAATATTAATATTAAAAAATAATATTTTAATAATATTTTATTCAATTTTAACTTTTAACTTTCTTTAAAATTATCTTATTACATCTCACCATCCAACCAAACAAATCTTGCCAACAGTCAAACACCAACATCATTGTCAACTTTGTTACATCAAGACATTGGATAACTTATAATGAACTCCGCAAATGTAATGAAATATAGCACACAAAACGGAGTTCGATGAATTTTGACAGACAATGATGGGATGGGTCGGGTCGGGCGTGTCTACGTCGTCCGGTTCAACAACCAATAAATTTATTCAAGATTGACAGGTTGCATACAATACAGATCACACCGCCTTTATGGCAACGTAACATACTTACTCATCAGTGTGTAATCAGAAAATTCAATTTAGATTCCTTTCAACAGGGCTTGAGACTGCCCCAACAACCAAGCTAAGGAAAAATAAATGAGAAAAAATTAATTTTAAAGTATAAAAAAAAGCGGGTGGGGATACACAAGGAGAAATACAAAAAAGAAATACATTACAAGCATTTGGTGGTTGCAAAGTACAGCATACTAAGACAAACCACTCCAAAGATGTATCATGAACAAACAGCACTCAGGAGAAGATAGTAAACCACAAAGCCGGATGAGGTGCATTACCACCCAGCTAAAACGCACTCCAATTATCTAAGGTTCTCTTAGGAGTTTGACTCTCCAATGACGTTCTAAATGGCTCAGATCCAAAAGGGTCCGAGTCGTCAAACGTTGGGAATCCATGACCCTGATCACTGTCTCTACTGCTGCGAACTGAATCAAAGCGTGCTAGTGTTTCCCGCGGGGCTAAAAATCCAGTGTCATGTGAGCTGAAAGAATCAAATCTTGAGAAGCTGTCAAATGCGGGTCCTGACGTCTCGAAGTAATGTGGTGAATTTCCTGAACTGAAGAGTGGTGTGCTAGGAACCGAATCATCAAAACTAAATGCACTCTTCTTCTGGAAAAAGCCTCCTCCTGCCTGAGGTGACTCCGTTCTGATAGGGTTTAGACCAAACTCCCCAGATCCAAAGAAATAGTTCTCTCCATTTCTTTCTTGATCCGTCCCCTATTCAGTTTATTCGTGTTAGGCAAGGCGATGTCACATAACTTCAAACATAAACTTCAAAGAGACACCATAAGCTGTAGATAACTTCAAACATAAACTTCAAAGAGACACCATAAGCTGTAGAATAAAAGCTCTGCGGGCCATCTACAGAATTATCAAATAGAGGATGTAGTTTTGGTAACGTTACATCCACTTAAGAATTTTTTTAAGGAATACATTTTTGTATACACTGGAGATTCTGAACATGTCCTATGTCCTTAAGCTTTGGCCTCCCTTGCAGTTATTTTCCTTCACCATATGCTTTCTTATCTTATACAACATTTTAATTAAAAATAATAATGGTAATACGACGTGCTTCTAGCATAATTTGAGAAAATTTTCAACAGACGTGGGGTAGAGTTTGCCTATCAAAATAAATTTGCATACCTTGGAAGTACGGACTGGATTAAGGCCCCACACTGAGTCCACATCATCATTAGTGTCAAATGTTCCCCAAGCTGGTTCATCAAAACTCTTATCACCAGAAAACACAGACCCAGCACCCCCATGATCGCTGTACAAAATAATTACATACTCAGATATATGCACATAGCTTATAATAATTACATCAAATGAAGGGGACAACCAAAACATTTGAATTTTAGCATAGAAGCGAGAAAAACAACAGATCGATGACCTCAGGTAATCAAGTACTACTTTTTACCATGAACAAAAGATATCCTATATATGCAAATTCTCTATTCATGTAGAAATGAGCGGGGTCATCACATGTAAATGTTCTTCATGCACATGCACTTCCAGATGTTGCCTTTTATAGCCATGTGTGAAAAAGATAAAACATACTGCATACCAGGATTAATGACGAGATGCATAACTTAAGAGATGTCATTATTTCAGGACAAAGGAGAGAACATAAAAAAATTGGGAAATGGTATCTATTACTGATATAATTTCTTAACCATTTTCACAGGTTTTTTGGGGCCATTAGGAGCTCCCTAGCATAGGATAGGTTTTCTTCTATACATCCAGCATACTTTATTACCCCTTTGGCTTCATTACCTCTGAATTATTCTACTTTGAACTCTTTGTATTCTCACCAGTTAATTTTGATGTTTGTTAAGATATGAAAATGTCCTTTCTCAAGATTATAAGAATGTTCTTGCATTTTAAACTCTTTGCGACATAAATTTTAGACAATTAAAATATGATAGTAAAGTGAGTCTTTCTATGCAGTGTGCAGGTGGATGACTTGTTTCACAAAATACAAAAACTAGAACAGCAGAAGGCAACACAAAAACAAACAGATGACAAAAATAATATCTCATATCAGACAGGCATAAAAGCTTTTTTTTTTTTTTCCTTAACTCTCTAAATCATCAGTGATAGGCCCATTAGAAATAAGAACAGTATGATACATTGTTGAGTGAAATGCATCATAAATAAAATGAAGCAACGACTTCAAAAGAAAATAATTACAAATCTCAATGAACAATTAAAAACAAAGAACGCGTCTTCAATAATGAAAAAATCATGTGTCAGTTTTTAACCAAAAAGTATTGATCAAGAAAATAGTTACCACGCAGAAAATTAACAGAAATCTGTAGAAGAATACCTTTGATAATCTTTATCATGCGGTGAAGCATCGGCATCCATTGCGTTGTCAAAGTTAAAATCTGGAAATTCTCTTGGACTTTCAATAGCACTCCTTGCTACAGGGCTGTTAGGAGTACTTTTTGCCAAGTCATCTTCACCTTTATTATATGCTGACCCATTTTCAACACCTTGTTCGTTCATAATCTGTGGCTTTTCTGACTTGGTATCATCGCTAGGTGAAGCAGCAGCAGTTGGGCTCTCAATTGTGGATGTTTTTTCATCGCTGGCTGATTTAAATTTCACCCTTGGAGGGGCTATGACATTTTGGACATCAAGAGTAAGTTCCTTGACAAAGGTGAACCCTGAAAATTGCAGATTATGCATGAGCCAACATGAATATTACACCCCCAATCAAAATTCTTTAAGGACAGAAAACCACCACACAATACAGATAAAAACCATTTTCACCTCTGGTTTACAGGAAACAAGCCACAATCAGTGCACATTACATAATGGACAAATGAAAAGTACCAAAATATTCCCAATAATTATCATTGTATATGAACTTAAATAACTCTTCTCATATAGCAATGCAAGACTGGAAACTAATGCATCACATACTAAAAGGTGAAAACCACTTGATATGCCTCACTAATATCTCTTTAAGTTGCGAAGTAAGACTACTTTGGTGCTTGTGTAATTATTTTTGCATACCTTCATCTTCAAACTTATCCCAATCTTGATCCCAGTCAGCAGCACCCTCTTGGATTCCAGGTTGCCAGCCTTATTAAGAAAAAAGTTACAAAAAAATTTCAGTCATCACTATCACACAGAAAATGCAAAAGCAGTACCAACCCAAGCAGGATGAATAAAGTACAGAAGCCTATGAGAAGGAACAAGCTCTTAGGACAATCATGGTTTCTTACTACCAATTGGAAAAGGATTCAACCATATCCTCAAAGGAACAAATACCTTTTTTTATCAGTAAATAAGGTTTTATTGATCATAAGAATAAGCAAAAGCCCAAGTACATGGGACATATAAAAGAGCAAACCAAGAACACATACAAGAGCAATGCCTAGGAGTGATGTTTTAGTGATCCTCAAAGGAACAAATATTGACAAACTTTTAAGGAACCTTCCTAAAAGGTCACATTCTACAATCTTACGTTGCTTCAGAAGAAGTTTGGGAAAAACCAAAGAGAAAATTTGAAGATGTTTGGAAAGTTCACAACACATTTTCCATGAGTCCTACTTCATTCCAACTTGAAGCACGAGTGTTGTATCATTTATATGGGCATTATCAAAGTTTTCGTTTGAAGTTATACATATATTTTTTATAGGTAATTTTATTTTTTATTTTTTACTAATTTTAAAGAAGCAAGGCATTGTCCAATTACACAGGAAGTAGGGGCGGAACCAGGATTTTATATTTGGGGGGGACGATTGATAAAGTGTGTAGTGCGTATAAATTTTAGAAGGATGATCATCAGTAATAGAAATATCATATTCTGTTGTTACCGAGCTCTCTAAACATATATTACTTTTCGAATTGTACTCTATTTCTTTCTTTTTTTTTTAAAAAAAAATTTATTGTTCTTAAGTACTTGCTCATATTTTTTTATGATTTAAGAAAAAATTATAAATTAAGAATAAATTTAAAAACTTTCTATTAAGTAATGATATAACGCTATTAGATTTTTAACAAACTATATCTCACAATCATACAAGTTAGAGTGAAACTAAATAAGTAAGTATAATCAATGAATTTTATAATCATATAAATTTATAATTAATTTTTTTGCTAGAGTTAGACTATTAGAGTAACTGTAAGATTATGTAAGTTAAAATTTGGGTTTACGTAAAGTTAAAAGTTAAAATATAAATGGATGTATATTGAGATTTAAAAAAAAAATTTTCATAAAAAAAATTTGAAGGGGGCAATTTTTATTTTTATTTTTATAATCTAAGAGAGAAATTTAATTATATATATAATTATATATATTTCTATTATAGATAAAATTTGGAAAAATTTTGGGGGGGCTAGGCCCCTGAGTCAGGAAGTATATATTAGCATCCTATTAAAGTCCAACGCCTTTGCCGACTGCTCTTTATCCTCAAACAATGAAAGCCAAGGATATCGGTAAAAATGTCGTGGATGCCATATAACAATGTTAGAAAGTGGACTGGCGACTGTTTAATTTAGTAAATGGATTATATACAACATAGTGAAAGTGTGACAGAAGCATACCAAAGGGAAGCTCAGTTAATGTAGCTGGTTTCGCACGTAAACCATATTTCTTGCAACGCCCATTAAGAGCTTTCACAAGCTCATCAAGGTCTGATTGAATATGATCAGCACGAACCTGAAAATTTCAGTTGAAAATGAACTTAAGAGTTTCTCGAAAGGCATGTATAGGACCATATTTGTTAAGACATACCTGGAGAGCACCATCAGCACCACCATCTTGTTCCATCTTGACAATTGCCTGATATAGCTCCATTTTCTTCTCCTGTAAATAAATAGCATAAGATAAAATATAACTGTGAGGAATGTAAATGCCACTTTTTTTAAGTATAATATCACACTTCTAATACATGAATGACCAATGGAAAGCTCCTTATGGGTCATTCTTAAAAACAAGTAACAGAAACCTGTAAATCACGAAATGTAGCTTCTCCAAGGGTTAATTTAGAGGCTACATCACCAACTTGCTTGTATTTGTCTTCATATTTCTTGGCTAGGGACTCGACCTAAAGCACAGATGGTTTTCGTTAAGCACATGGTTGTAGAAGACAAAGGACAGAATATACACAAGCTCTGCATCCAAAGATACCTCATGTTTATCAGCAGATGTCCTTTCTATGATCTCGTTAAGGCGATTATCACATCTGCTCTTGAATAGAACCTAGTACCGAAGTGAAAAGAAATTAAAGGAAGACACAGCCAAATAATTAAGCATTAAAGCGTGCAGGACTATAAAGAGAATAGAACAACACACGTCTAGTTCCTAGACAAAGATATGTGTTGTCTTTGCATGCTCGGCCCAGTTTAATATAGATTGCAATCTGGGAAGCGGCCCCAAAAAATAGGAAAAGGACCACATACAAGATGATTACATTAGGTAGATTCTTTTCTGGAAAAATGAAAGAGGGTTATACCACTAGATACACGCCCTTGCTGCTAGTATCAAGATTTTTTTTAGCTGTCATAACCGTAGTACATTAGTTTGCAGAGAACTGCATATTTGGAAGCTCCTCACTTTTTGTCCTTATCTAGATATAGTGCTCACATCATATCCATTCACTGGTTTAATATGATCAGTGGCTCTCCAGTTATTCGTATGGGCACAATCAATATTTCTGACATAGAAGTCCATCCCTTACCAAGAAGGAACTATTAGATCTCCAACAACAACGAGAGGTTGACACATACAATGGAAATAATCTTCAAAAGGAAAGAAACAACATTAGTTACTCACAAGTTCCTGCATTTTAACACGATAGAATTCAATTTTCTGTCTAGATTCCAATAATTCCTTCTCCAGCTCTCCCACCTACAATGAACAAATAGATTCAGGTCAAAAGGATGCTCAATACTCCCAAAGGGAAGAACATGGCATCAAGATTAATATAGAAAAGAAACCAGACGAAAATAGGGGGAAAACTTTTGCAGGTCTATATCTAGTCATGCCCTAGAGACATCAAGAAATGGCTCATAGCCAAGTAACATTATGAAAAGCAACGTCCATACATATTTCCTCTCTTTGTTTCCTATGCCTGCAGGAGTGGTGACTAGAATTGAAAAACTTTTCAGGGCCTTTTTATGGGAGGGGCATTGGGGAGGAAAAAAAGTTCTACCTAGTTAACTAGAAGAAAGTATGTTCTCCAATATCATATGATGGCCTGGGGGTGTGTAACTTAAGAACCTTTAACAAAATCTTATTGGGAAAATGGATATGGAGAAAATACCACAAAAGAAAATACCACCAAGTTCTACATCTTTCTGTCCATAGTTTTCTCTCTGTACAACCATTGTTTTCCCTGTTTTCTTTGTTTTCTTGTACCAAGCGTCGTCTATCCTTCAACCATTTCCAATGATTGGCTCAGTTTTAGAGTTCTCTTAGTAGAATTTATTATGGGTCATCATTCGGAAGTGATTATTGAGTCAAAAAGATTTATCATCTCTAACGACGGGGGGCGCTGTTGTATCATTGAGAAGAGATGGAAGGTGGTGCATCAGATCCTGCTTGGGACTGCTTCAGTGCAATGGCTCATTAAATCGCTGGAGGAATGTATCAAAGGGGGAAGGAACAGCGTTGTATACTCGGCAAATAGAAATGGTTATAGCAGCCTTATTGCCCAGCGATGCTCCAATAACAGAGGACGTTATTTGGAACTCAGTGAATACAGTCAGGGGGGAAGGAGGAATGTATTATGCTTTCCGGAAGGGGACGGAGGATGGGGTTGGCGTAAGATAAGAGATGTGCTTCTGGTCTGGCGTAACCAAAAGGGGGAGCACCAAGGTAACAACAAACCCATCTATGGCCGCTGGGAACGAGGGGAAAATTCTCGATCGTATAAGGAGGCGTTGGCTTCTGGCATCCCGACGCAAATGGAAATGTATTCGGTGGGTATTTCGACGCCGAAGGTACTAGCTGGATGCTCGAAGCAGAAGACCGTTAGGAAGCTTAGGGGTGATAAGAAGAAGACGATACAGGCGAAGGACCCCTCGAGCCGCGCGGTTGACAGGTCTGAAGCGTGAGAGATACGCATGCTGCTGAGAGAAGTACAAGATGATATCCGGCAGTTGAAGAAGGAAATGGCCCCGGTGGCAAGACTTGTCGGGCTATTTCTGGAAGACGACTGGCGCGATGAATGCGATCAGCATAAGAGTACGGGACAGAACGAGGCCGGGCCTTCAAAATTCAAATCCACGACCAAGCCCAAGATGAAACGTAGGTGGCAAATCAAACGGGCTGGGCCGAGGCTCAAAGGAACGGCAATAAAAGCCCAACCAACGGGGCTGCAATGTCCAGGCCTTGAGAGCCAGACGTTGCTGAAACAGCCCTCAGATACAAACGTCGCCGTTTCACCCCAAGATGACCGATGCGTGCCGGCAACGTCTCCATCCAAGGTGACGCCGTCGGTAGTGGCACAGACAGCGCCGACGATGCCGATAGTGCTCTCCGATGAGCATATGTTGGCAGCGAGAGTGTCGGAGAAGGAGGCCTTGGCGCGCGGGAAGAACGTGAGCTTCGAAAGGGCAGCTGACAACGTCGATACCCTTGGGGTAACCCAGATATTGCCGTTTGTGGGTGGTGGCGAGGTTACATTGTCGTCAAACAGTCACAGACTTCCTGAGGTAGGATTCGAGCTGTCGGACTCGGAGGACCTTACTTCGGAGGACTTCATGCATTCGGTCGAAGACTCTATGCAGGGGTTGGAAGAGCTCTCGGTTGATGAAGAATTCCAGAACCCAAATCCCCTAAACTATTTCTTTCCAAACCAATCCGATTGGGTGCTGCAAATGGCTCAAGGAATTCATCAACTGATTGGGATTCGTTGTACTGGCTACGAAGAACAATTCATGGCATTACTTACTGCCATTGAGTCAGGATATAATAAAAACCGGAGAGATAACTCAAGGCAAATCAGAGAGCTGAACCGGTTCACATGGTCTTTAAACTCGGAAGGTCCTTCCAATAAGGGAAGGGCAAAAGGAAAGGGGATGATCATTTCTTAATGAAGCCCAAAATTGTATCTTGGAATGTACGGGGTCTTAACGAGGGTAATAAACGACTTCGAATTCGTAACCTTCTTTGGAAGTGGGAGGCTGATATTGTGTGTCTCCAGGAAACTAAGATGCAACACATCGATAGGAGTCTGGTGAGAAGTTTGTGGAGGGGTGTTCATGTGGATTGGGTGTATATAGCTTCCTCAGGGGTGTCAGGAGGAGTCATCGTGCTCTTGGATCCGAGGGTGGTGGAAAAGGTGGAGGTGCTTATTGGTAGATATACGGTAGCTTGTTTGTTTAGAAATGTTACTGATAATTTTATGTGAGCCTTTGCTGGTGTGTATGGGCCTAATGTGGATGCTGACAGACGACTCCTATGGGAAGAAATAGCAGGTCTAAATAGTGCATGAAAGTTTCCTTGGTGCATAGGCGGAAATTTTAACATAGTTCATTTTGCCAGTGAAACTTTTGGTAATAGAAGAGTGAGGCTAGCTAGCTTAGAATTCTCAGAACTTATCTCTGATTTAAATCTGGCAGACCTTCCACTTGTCGGAGGTCCAACCACGTGGTCTAATAACCAGACTTGGTCTAGGTTGGATCGTTTTCTCATATCTTCGTTTCCCGGATACTATGCAGAAGCGTTTGGATCGTTTGTCCTCTGATCATTGGCCATTACTATTAGATTGCGGTAGCCTTCAGAATGGGAGGCGATATTTTAAGTTCGAAAATATGTGGCTGAAGTCAGATGGTTTTGTTGAAAGGGTTAAACAATAGTGGTCTTCTTATCACTTCGAAGGCTCCCCCAGTTACATCTTTACTAATAAGTTGCGAGCCTTAAAACGAGACCTGAAGTTGTGGAATTCGCAATCGTTTGGCAACTTAGGAGATAATAAGAATGCATTATGGAAGGATATCCAAGAACTAGATAGACTACAAGAAGGGCGGACCCTCACTCAGGTGGAACAACTGCATAAGACCTCTTTGTTAGTAGATCTTGAACGGGTCATTCTTATGGAAGAAATGTCCTGGCACCAAAAATCAAGAGCTCTGTGGCTACAGGAAGGGGATCGATGTACGAAATTCTTTCATAAAGTTGCAAACTCCCACCGTAGGAATAATAACATTGAGATGCTTAAAATTAATGGCATGGAGAGTAAAGATGAAACGCTCATCCGAAGCCACATTGTCAACTATTACGAGAATTTATTGATGGAACAGGAAGAATGGAGACCTAATTTGGATGGTCTCACTTTCGATACTATTGCTCCAGATGAGGTGGCTCGGTTAGAGAGGACTTTTGAGAAAGAGGAGGTCTTTAAGGTCATCCGCAAAATGGTCAAAGACAAAGCACCTGGACCCGATGGTTTCTCTATGGGTTTCTTTCAGGAATGCTAGGAAGTAATCAAATATGATCTTATGCGGGTGTTTCAGGAGTTCTTCCTACATCAGAAATTCAAAAAAAGTCTCAACGCTACTTTCTTAGCTCTCATACCCAAAAAAATGGGGGCCATAGAAATCAAGGATTTTCGACCTATTAGCTTGGTTGGAGGGGTCTATAAGATCATATCGAAAGTGCTGGCTAACCGCCTCAGCGAGGTTATTGGAAAGATTATTACTAAATCTCAGAATGCTTTTGTAAAAGATAGACAAATTCTTGACGCTGTTCTAATAGCAAATGAGTGTATTGACAGCAAAATAAAAATGGGTGGGACTGGGATTCTGTATAAATTAGATATGGAAAAAACCTATGATCATGTGAATTGAAAATTTCTTTTGTATCTTCTTGGTAGATGTGGCTTTGGGGAAAGATGGACAGCGTGGATAAGGTGGTGCATATCCAGCCCCAGATTCTCAGTCTTGATAAATGGTTATCCTGAAGGTTTCTTTCCTAGCTCTCGTGGCTTGAGACAAGGTGATCCATTATCCCCGCTTTTATTTGTTCTGGTTATGGAAGCGCTAAGCAGGATGTTGTCGGCCCTGGTGGATAATGGTTTGGTAAAAGGGTTTCCAATCGGAACACCACATCGAGGTTTTGCTAATATCTCCCACTTGCTGTTTGCAGATGACACCCTTGTTCTGTGTGAGGCAGAGATAGGTCAGGTGCGAGCCTTAAAGGCTCTTCTACTTTGCTTCGAAGCAGTATCAGGGTTAAAAGTGAACTATAATAAATCTGAGATGGTTCCCATTGGCGATGTGCGTAACCTGCAACAGTTGGCCGGCTCCCTCTGTTGCTCGACTTCCTCTCTTCCACTGACATATCTGGGACTACCTTTGGGTTTGCCATCCAGGGCGGCTGAAATTTGGGATACAGTGTTTGAAAGAATGAAAAGGAAACTAGCAGAGTGGAAAAGGATGTATCTGACTAAATGAGGCCGAGTCACTCTCATCAAGAGTACTCTTTCCAATTTACCCACGTATTTTCTCTCTCTTTTTCCAATACCGGCTAGAGTGGCTAGCCGCCATGAAAAACTGCAACGAGACTTCTTGTGGGGAGGATTGGGAGAGGAGTATAAGTATCACTTAGTTAAGTGGGAGTACGTGTGTCGTCCGTTATCGGAAGGTGGTTTGGGCATTCATAACTTGAGGCTGTTCAATCGTGCGTTGTTTGGTAAATGGTTATGGAGGTATCATCAAGAACCAGAAGCTCTATGGAGAATAGTGATTGATCATAAATATGGGGAAGCATGGGGAGGGTGGAGCTCCAATGTGGTCAGGGGATCGTGTGGTGTAGGGGTGTGGAAAAATATTAGAAGTGGTTGGGATATTTTTCATCAGCACACTAGGCTTCTTTGTGGTGCAGGTTCAAGAATTAGATTTTGGAAGGATGCCTGGTGTGGAAATAGGGCCTTGACTGACTTGTTTCCTTCTCTTTTTCAGATAGCCAGCGCAAAAAACATCACTGTGGCGAAGGCGGTGGAGGCCTATGGCGGCCGGCTACATTGGAACGTCAACTTCAACCGGGCGGCACAAGACTGGGAACTAAACTCTTTTGAGGAATTCTTCAGTCTCATCTACTCACAAAGACCGAACCTCCAAACTCAAGATGGATTATGGTGGAATCTTGAAGGCAGAGGAAAATTCACTATCCGTTCATTCTATAAAGTGCTCAATCAAAGGCCGACGACGCAATTTCCTCGGAGGAAGATTTGGCGTCACAAAGCACCCCCAAAAGCGGCATTCTTCGTTTGGACAGCTTCGTTGGGGAAGATTCTTACTACAGACAACTTGAGGAAAAGGAGAATTATTATCATAGAATGGTGTTGTCTGTGTCGCAATGGGGGGAGTCGGTAAATCATCTCCTTTTACATTGCGAGACAGCTAGAGCCCTCTGGTATGCGGTCTTTAGTAAGTTGGAGTTAGTTTGGGTTATGCCAAAGACCGCAATGGCAACAATGGCATGCTGGAACTCCATTAGAGGCGAGCGGTATATTAGAGTTGTATGGAAGATGATTCCCATATGCATCATGTGGTGCCTTTGGGTAGAACGCAACGAGCGAACGTTCGAAGACAAGGAGAAAACCAAGAAGGAATTGATTGCTGTATTTTTTAAAACTCTCTGTACTTGGTCTACTGCCGTGAACTTCAACGGCATGGACCTACATGCTTTCTTAGTTGCTAATGTGCCTAGTGGATAGGACATGACTTCTTTGTTTGTAATTGTTGTGAACTTTTGTAATTGGCTTTTGCCTGATATTAATATATTTTACTTATCAAAAAAAAAAAAAGATATCATCAGGACGGGGGTCTTTGTGGAAAGAGATTATCAACTCTAGATATGGAGGGGATTGAGGGGTTGGTGTTCTAACGATGTCAGGAGGGATATGGTGTGGGTTTGTGGAAGTTCATTAGGAAGGGCTGACCATGTTTTGAAAATCACATTCGTTACGTGGCTAGAGAGGGCACTAGAATCAGTTTTTGGAGACACGTTTGGTGCGGTGAGGTTGCGTTGGGTGGAGCATTCCCAACTTTATATCGCATTGTTGTTAATAGGGAGGCCTCAATTGATGACATGCGTTCACTCTCTCACGGTCCTCATCAATGGAATATCCTCTTCAATAGGGGTTTTCATGATTAGGAATTATTCATAGTTGCAGATTTTTTCAGGATACTACACCCCTTGAGAACTCCATTCGCACGGGGGATAGACTGAAATGGAAGCACAATAACCACAAGCAGTGTACAATTAAGGCCTACTACAAAATCTTGGAAACACATGGGCATGCGTGCTCCTTTCCCTTGGAAAAATATTTGGAGATCTCGTATGCCTTCTAAGGTTGCCTTTTTCGTATGTACCGCGGCCCTTGGGAAGATTTTAACTACGGATAACTTGAGAAAGAGGGCATGTGTAGTATTAGATTTGTGCCATATGTGCAAAAAACTAGAGAATCTGTGAACCATCTCTTATTGCATTGTGAGGTTGCAAGGATGTTGTGGGATGAAATTTTTCGTAGGGTTGCCATTGCTTAAGTTATGCCAAAGAGGGTGGTTAATTTGTTGGGTTATTGGAGGAATATATAAGGTTGTCTGCAAGTGGCAGTAGTGTAGAAGATGGTTCCATTATGCATAATGCAATGTCTTTGGATGGAAAGAAACGAATGTTGCTTTGAAAACAAGGAGCGTACATTGGCGGAGCTACACGATTTTTTCATGCATACTTTATTGTTGTAGTTTTCTGTTATTGTATTAAATGGGAACAATGTTCATGATTTCTTATCTTTAATTTCCAGCTCTTACTTTGTACCTAGATACTCTTTTGTATACTTCCTATATACTTGGGCTTAGTCTATTTCACTCTCATTAATGAAATTTATCTCTTACTTATCAAATAAAAAAAGGTTTAATGTTAATGCTACCATGACATAGGCCTTGGAATTGGCAGAACGAACAAACGGAAAACGAAATTAAGGGCAAAACCAAAAGTTAATTCAAGATTGTAAGACCATTTCATCAAATTATTTAATCCAATATTGTGGGAGCAATACCAAACGCTTGGTTGGTGATGGGGCAACTTGCTAGTGACCATAACCCCATAACAGGGAAAACCCAAAGCACTCTGGTTTTAAAACATAAGGTCTACAAATCTAGAAAAGATAGATAGTAAATTTAAACTCTTGGACGCTAAATAAAATAAGTGAAAATAATTCATGAAGAAAAGAACAGAAATTTAACACTGATGTGGATCCATTTAGAGGGATGAGGAATAAAGCAAGCTGCCCAACTTCACCTTTCATCCCAATGTAATTTAAAAACCTAATGAGAATCCAGTAAAAATAATGAGAATCCAGTAAAAACTGGAAAGGTAAGATATCTAAAAAAGGGGCAATGTGAGAAATGGAAACAGAATAAGTGCCTTTTTGTCAGCCACTGTCGCTTCTTCGAACTTTAAATTAAGCAACTTCTGCTCCTCCTTACTTAGCTGATTTACAAGGTGCTTCTCCAGCACTGGTACTTTTGACTTCTGCAGATTGGCCTCTGACCCATCAGCCTGGGGAACTGCCACTGGTGGCCTTGGAGGTCTGGCTGCAACAGCAGTTATATTCCGAGCACCAGAACTAGGAATCCCATGCTGTTGTTGAGGACCTTTGAACAAAAAAGCATAAATATAGGGCTACTTTTCAATAAATCATGCCAATTAATATAATCTGCTATGGTGCAGAAGAGTACCAGATGGAGGTCGCCATGTTGTGTTGGTGTAGTCGGTCACAGATTGACCAGGGGTCAATGAAAACATAATATTGCTTGGAAGCACTGCAGGAAGAGGGCGTCCTTCCCTATACCTCTCCATCAAATAAAGAGCAATACAGAACTCCCCAAGAGAAAGCATGCTATCATTATCCTGATCGGATAAGTCCCACACCTGCTTTAAAATCTCTGAAAAATATAAACAATATATAATGGTGAGAACAGTGAGGCCATGAGATTAGAATTTTCCACAAAGATATTATCTGCTTGAGACATAAATTGGACAAAACACATGGCATAGCCTTCGTTCAGTGTTGCAACTACATTCACTTTTGGCAAAGGAGCTGACAAAAATGCACTCTATGAAAATAGAATTTGAAAGATATCAAGCCTCACATTTCTCAGACCAACACCAATATTTGGAATCCAATTAACTTGGAAACTAGTGCAAATAAGATACCCCATCACTAGCAGGTTGCACATCAGAAAGACCAACACCAATAGCTTTATTAGTCATGGTAGTGAGCCTTTGTGCAATTAACGGGTGTAACAACCAAGCAGACTCAAAAGCACATAAAACACAACTGGGAAACTGGGCATTTGAAAACAAGCTAAAACTATTGACAATTGTACCATTCGGTAAGTTAAAAAAGAGAAACAACAAAATAGTAATCCAGTCAGACTGCTTGCATCTACAATGCATTCAGACTAAATTAGTATACAATAAACAGTAGACCTTTGATTAACAATATCTGCAAGAGTAAGTGGCATAAAACCCACAGATAAACTAGTAATTATTAGTTATTTATACTTACGGGCGAATGATGGGAATTAAACCCGCACAAGGTGGATTCACAATCCACTGCCTTAATCAAGTAGACTCATCTACCCCTATACTCCATGTAGTACAACTTCCATGGAGATTGCAATTTCTACCAGCTGGGAAAATATTATTTAAATTAAACTGCAAAAGGATTATGTCCTTAGTCTTGTAAAAATGAACTGACAAGGATAGCATATAACTAGGTTTTATAATTAAATATTTCTACTGTAATTCTCGCACATGGTGGATTCATAATCCACTGCCTTAATCCAGTAGACTACATCTGCCCGTATACTCCATGTAGTACAACTTCCATAGAGATTGTAATCTCTACCAGCTGGGAAAATATTATTTAAATTAAACTACGAAAGGATTATGTCCTTAGTCTTGTAAAAATGAACTGACAAGGATAGCATATAACTAGTTTTTATAATTAAATATTTCTATTGTGTAGGTAGATCTAAAACACATGTACATGTGATACTAGATATTAATCAGTTATATATTAACTAAAGAAATATCAAATTAATATATAATATAGTTGGTGCCATCATTTTTAAGGTTACTTTTTAAATGGCAAGGTCCATAGTGAAAAAATAGCTCTACCTCTTGGCAGTCGCCAACTCAGAAATAAATTGCGGGCTTCTCCACCACTGATTCTCCCATCTCTGTCTTTGTCTACTTCAATGAACACTTTGGTATACTTCTGAACATCAGTCTGAGTCATCCTAGGCCATGCCTGCTGGGATTGACTGGAAGCAGAACTCTCAGCTCCAAGTGATATTCCAGATAAACTAGATGCAGTAGTAGTCTGTGTTGAGACCTTCCGGATCTCATTCTCATGTGAACGGGCTTGCTGAAGCTGACCACCAACAGGTTGCATTGTAAGTGAACCCTGCAAAGAATCAAAGGCATTTTGCCTAATAGAAGGCTGGGTACCAGCAGATACTGGAACGGCAATTGATGAGACCTGCAAATTGCCTGCAGAAGTTGTACGTGCAGAAGAATCTTGCTTTGATTGAGATGGCATAGCAGAAAAGACATCACCTCCGAAAATAGAGTCAGATCCATTTCCAGATATATTCAGTCCTTTAGAGTCCTTATCTGGTGTTTCCGATGGCTTCATTCCAGATGTTGCCTGTGGTCTAAGTGGTAATGCAGTAGTTGATCCAGATGCCGCCAGCCCAAATTCATTACGAGTTGTTGAGGGACCTATACCACTGGCTGAGACTTGTGAGGCTGCTCCTAGTGAAGCTGCACCTGTCGTTCCACCTACCCAGTCACTTGAGATGCTTGAGTTCGGAGGGCGGGGTCCAGTCACGGCATCTCCACTGGGTAACAATTGTGGAGGCCTCAACAACTGACTTCCTTGTGAAGGAAAATGCTGCTGGTTCATAACCACATTTGGAGGTACTTGTGGTCCTCTGATCGCAACATTGGGGGAGGACATTGGAGGAACAGCACCAACCTGAGGGCTAGGTCTTACTACAGCGGAATTGAGCTGAGGTGCAGCAGTGGCAGTCAAATTGATCTGTGGTGCAGGGATTTTAGCTGAAGCTGGGCCATATAATGCTGCCTTTACTATTTCAGGAGTTAAGTCTCGCTTACTTTGTGCCACAGTTACAAGTTTAAGGGCATTATAGAACTCTGCCCGACCAAGGAAACCACTCTGGCTCTGGTTGGCAATTGCCCATATCTGCAGATAAAAATAAGATATCAATATAAATGAAAGCTGATTAAATTGGATACTATCTCTAGTTTAGTCCGTCCATACATCTTGTCCTCGTATGTGCCAAAGAAATACAACCGATGTACACAACAAGTTACAGAACCCACCAGCTCTAAAGAGTTGGCAAGCACTCCTCTTAAAAGAAGACTTGCCATAATGGTATGCTTGGTTATTTTATCCCACAGCATACCACTCCAAGTCCCATTGCATACCACTCCAAGCCCCATTGCATACCACTCCAAGCTATCATACTTTTTTTATCTCCAAACTTTTTTATCTCCAAACTTTCCAATGCCAACTCTTTAAGACCATCTGATTCACTGAGGAAGTTCCTAAATAAAAGCAAAAATAGAAAACATGGAACACCAAACACCTCTAATAAATAGTGTAATGGGAAATTATTTATGCAGCCGTAGGATGTGCGAGCTCTGTGCACTCCCTTTTTTTAAAATGGGGCCCACCATAACAAAGTAGGTTTTTGTGTGGGTCCCAGTTTTGCCCCACTATTTTTTAAAGTGTGTGTGTCCTTATGGTATGTATGCCATGTCCCCGGGCCAAACAGAGCCGGTCAATTTGTTCTGGTGGGCCCCACTAATTTTCAAAGGGAGTGTGTGGGGCTTGCACACCCTATGACTGTATCTAGCATTACTCGTTAAGCAAGTTTCCCTCTATGAGAACTTTCCAAAGAGACAAAAAAGTTTAAAATTGAAGAAAAAAAGGACTACCTTAGTAGGAGTAAGGGCTCACAGTTCCAAGGACGTCATTATGCTCTATCCCAGAAGTACCTAATGAAATGTTAGAACCTCATCCTTTTTTACTTGTACCTGTACCCACCTTCGTTTATGCTCTCCAACCCCCAATACATGGCTCCTTTAGAACTCTAATTCCAAATAGGCCTCCAAATTTTAGAACTTCAATGTAAGAAACCTACTTTGCCCCAGGAGCATATATACTCCACTAATTTAACACTCCCCCCCCCCCCCCCCCCGGCAGTGCCCCAGCTTCGCCCCAGGGATATGCTCGAGATTTTAATGATAGCATCATACTGAACCAACCATCTTCCAGATTATTACAGTTCAAATTGTTCATATGTATTGTGATTTACAACTTGTGTTGTTGTCTGCACTACTGCAACTTATTACGAAATAAAATTCTCGAAGACCAATGTAAGCATTTCTTGGCCCCCTTGCTACTACAGTCTTCCTCAAAAACTTGATTCAACAAAGTACACTGGAAAATGCAACCAAATGGCGTAATGACAGAATACAACGTAGGTGTGCTAAAAATCTTTTTGTACCGAAAACATCACACGAATTCCAGAACTTATTGAAAAACCAGCAATCAATAAGAGAATTATGCAATTCTAAGCAAACATCAACAGCTCAAAACACTCATAGACTAAAATTACTAGTCAATTCGATCCAGAGCACAGAAAATATGATTGAATTACACAAAAAGGCACATACGAATATATATGTGGGTATAAATATACCCATACGCAGAGATGTAGGGAGAAAGTTACCTGCGCAAGAACCTGCTTAGGTAAACCAGAGCCTTGGAAGAAGCCCACGGCTTCAGAGCCGCTGATTCGTCCATCGCGGTCTAAATCGGCTCGAAGAAAATATGCATCAAAGAGATCCACATTCGGCCCTTGGTTCTGCGCCGACGCCATCTGGGTAGATTAAACGGCACTGGCCGATTGAGTCCGAGTCTCGCAGATCAGAACATGGAATCGAAGGCAGAGCGGAGAGCATGTGCATGAGAAATGCTAGACGTGGGAAACCAACCCCAACAATGACGAGCCAAAATCAGAGCAAAATTCGAAGCCCTAAATCTTTCAAATTTTATTTCTTCGGCCTCTGTTTCTATGTTTTCTTTTCTTTTTTGATTCGGAGGAAAAAAAAATACAGGAAATAAAAAAGAACAGATGGAGAGAGCAGAGAGTAAATCGGAAGCTTTGAAATAAAAATAAAATAAAAATGGTCGATGTGATATTAATTTCCTAAGGACAAAAGTGCCTCCATTTCCATTACAGTATTTCAATCCTACCACTGGCCCAGTCACCGGCCCATTTTGGGGCTCCTTTTTCATTTCCTCCATCTATTCGTACTATAATCTTTGGAAACTTCGAAATGGGTAATCACCGACCCATTGTATAAGTTTGACTTATATTTTTTAAGAATAATTTTTCTCGAACTATATAATTATGGACTGCATTATAAACTTGAGTGAAATATCTCAATTTCATAGGTAAATAAAATAAATTTCTTGATTTTTATTGATTTGTAAAATAAAGACATTTTAGTCAATCTTATCTTAAAATTAAATTTTTTTTATCTATTTATTGCTTAAATTATAAAGGAATTTATAAAAATAGACTGTATGTAATATTATTTTTTTTAATTGATAAAATAAGGTAAATAAAAAAAACATTTTTTAAATATAAGGGATTTAAATTTTAAAATTATATCTAATATTACTATTTCAAGATGTATTATTTTTACTAAGATTGTGATTTCATATCAATTAAAATAAAAATGTTAAAAAATGCAAAAATGAATTTAAAAAACAACTAAAGGAGAACGAGGCTGGTGCACAACTCTACTCTGATGAGGATGCATGAGCACGCGGCCCATGCATGACCACGCCATGAGGGAGGAGAACCGAGAACTGCATCTATTGCATACACGCGAGAGAGAGAGAGAGAGAGAGATTGTCCCTCATGGGCCATGTTATTATTCATTTTATATTGCTTTATCTTAATTACATAAAAATAATAATATATATAAGTCTTAAATATATAACTTTCTATATATTTTATAAAAATTTAATTATAAATAAGACTTGCACAGTACTTTGACTTATCTTTAATATTACTCGTTGCACAAAATATGTAATGCATTTTAATAGTTGTTATTAAAGTGATTGGCATATGAACAAAAAAAACCCAATAGTAAGTATGACTAGGCCGGTTCATCTGGGTTGGATTGTACCCAGCCTGGTTTGAAATTTTAATATATTTCTTAATATTTTAATTTTTTTCTCAAAAAAATTGAAGAAAATTTTAAATCTGAGTTTCAGATTTGGGAATCCAGAACCCGAATGAACACCTCTAAATATGATCAGAGATCGAAAAATTAAAGAGAAATAATAACTTTTCATCTCAAAGGATCTAATACTTTTGATTCCATTCATTGGAGAATTGTATTTCTTTTTCATCAATCACTTTATATCTTATTCTATCCACGTACAAGTACTTACAAATTTCAAGTAAAATTTAAAATACAATTGGGACATAAAAGGATTTAAAAAAAGATTGCGATATGCTCTTCAAAACCCAAACCATCTTCTCTAATAGAGTTGAAAGTTTATGTATTGTTACGGTCATATATATCGTACGAGCTAAGTTCATGCAACTTGGGTCAAGATGTCTCTACTTGTGATTACAAAGATAAAATGGGCTCAATGGTAATCCGATGAGCTTCCAATGATAAAATTAGTATTCGCCTAAAAGAATTGTAAGAGAATAACCAAGTTCATATCGATTCATTCATGCTTAGAGCATGACTTTTATACAAGATTTTGGCAGGATATTCTCGTATTTTGTGTCAAGGGTTCATGTCATGCCCGCAATTGCTCCAGTCATGGCCATTAATGCGACTAGCGTCTAAGATGGTATCGTTAATGTGACGTGACTTCTCAAGTGGTGTCTTGACGTTTAGCGATGGGCATAGTCACTTCTTGTCCCCATCACTAGAGAATGGAGGGTGATCTACACTTCCCATTTGCTTGTTGGTGTTGACCATTTATTACTTAACATCACAGTGGTGCGTCAGGGTTGGCGCGTCATATCTATCTCTTTCAATTTATTCTCCACACGATGTATTTTCTTTATGCTAACACAAATTATGAGATGGGCTCTTTAGTGATTTTTGGGTCATGGAGGACATGTTCAAGTCTAAGAAGGATATTAGAATTTGGCCTAGACCTAACCCAGTGGGTTGGGAGGGGGATATCCCTTCCATGTATCGTAAAAAGTTTTTTTTTTATCTTAACATGATACGGAACATGTCTTAACCTTTCGCAAAGCTAAAACCTTGAAAAATGTGAGATTATGGTGATAATGAAAAATGTGATATAATTTAAGCCGTCAAAAGACTAGTAATTTATATCCCACGAGATTGATGGGGCATTTCTAGTCTATTTTGATGGATGAGTTTAGCTAAGTCTTTTCTAGTACAAATTAAAATATAATAGAAATTAAGATAAAAAGATAATTAAAAAACAAGAGAACAAAATTTTCAATTTATTTTTTATTGTTCAAAATGAATCAATATAAAATATAAGTTCATATTTATAAAAAAAAAATTATATAAAAACGAAACCAAAAGAATATCTTGTCATCCCTTCATATAACATACGAACAAAACATAGAAGCATAATGGTTTAGTCAAAGTACGTTTAACGAATGATAAAAAGACATTGCTGATATGGCATTCTAACCAAAACCAAATTTAAAATATAGTTGAAAAGCAAACAGCATAAACAATTTTCTAATTGGAACATATTCAACATGGCAAATATAAATAGCATATCAAAAATTTGCAACATACAATCAAAGAATCTAAACAAACTAAAAAGAACATATATTTTTACAAACCATCAAATACACCCAGAACTATATAGACCGCAATGCTAATGCTTGGAGATGCCATAAAAATTTAAATATGCTTTTACCATTTATGATCATAACCATTTTTGTTTGTTGTGATCAACAAGCCACATAAAATGTTCTTTATGAGATATCCTCATGGAGTTGATAATTTTTAAAATAAAAAAGAAGCAATAAGCTCATCACCTAAGTCATATTCCATACTAGTTCAACGACTATTAGTATGAAGGGACAAAATCAATAAATCCCAAATATAAATAGAACAATAAAATGAGTTTAGTTTAGTTGTGAATAGTAAGATTTTATGGATCCATTGAGATGTGTTTAAATTTTTTAAGTTGGGAACAATTTAATTTTTCAAGTTGAAATGTATGAAATAGGTTGAGATATGTTTAATTTTATATAGAATGTTGAAAAAATAATGGATTTTATTAATAATTGGTTTGAGATGAGTTCGTGAGTTTGGTTCAACAACCAAACACAACCTAAATGTGACTCCATAACAATCCAACTATTCAATAATCTAAACATAACAATCTAATCCAAGATGCAAAAAATGGATGCAACCAAAATCATTCATTAACCTAAGAATAAATGACATTAAGGTGACAATTAAACTAAAAAGAACAAAAACGTCTCAACTTCTTATAGGCACTCGCAAAACAATTGCATTCCTTCACAATTATGCACACTCAGACCTACAAATGTGACAATGAAATCATTAGATGTGATCCAAAAATAAAAAATAGATCAATCACAATATTGTAACACAAACTTTCATTCAAACAAGCCATTATGTTCAACAATGATAACAATGCCCAACAAGATTATTGGTTTTCACTACCAAGCTTGCATAGATCTCTATCCATTTGCCCAATGCCCAAACCCAGTGCCCAAAAATCATGTCCAACAAAACTAGAATGGGCTAAGTTAGAGTTAGAGTTTGAGGATGAAGAGGAATGTGCTAAGTTAGGGTTAGGAGTTTAGGATGAATGAAAATGGGCTAGGTTAGGATTTCGGGATGAAAAACTGCATGACCTTGTCCTTAGCAAGAAGGAGAAGATGTGGAGAAGGCAAAAAGTAAAAGTTTGAAGGATATAAAAGGGGGACGAAAACCAAAGTTGTGAATTCATTTCGATGACCATTCTAATCGAGTACCATTTCAGGATAGATATTATATGAGTAAATTATATATATAATAATTATGTTCTAAAATAAAATCAATACAAATCTTAAAAGCATACATACCAATAAACTTAATAATACTTCTCAATAGTCCATACACTCCAATAAGTCTTAAATACACATATATATAAAATCTAATACAACATTATAAGCAATTTGTATAAAATCTAAATACACATTTATAAAATCTAATACAATATCATAAACAAATTTCAATACACTAAAAGGAAACAAATTTAAATACATGCACTGAAGCAAGGAGGAAATAAAGCAGGAAGCTTGTCCTCAAACTTGGTCCAAAACTCCAATACCTCTTCAAGATGGCAATATGAGCTTCGAGGCCTTAAAGTTAAGAGAAAACAATAGATCTAATGAGCTTGTTGCTGTCTACTTGACGGTTGTGGAGATCGACATTTATTTGTTTAGTTTGTTTTGAAAAAGCATTTCGTTTATGTATTTTTTCTACTTCTATGTTTGCGTCTTAGAAAATTGATTTTCAATGTCTTGTGTCTATTTTAGCACCTGTCTTATAAACGTGTAACACATGACCAACTTTTTTCTCTGATTCTTTTTTGTCTATTTGCAAGCACATCAACTTGGTGTTCCAAATTACTAGAAACGAGTTAGACCAGATGATTTTGGGAAGAATAGAAAAGTTGAACTAGAGGTCCAAGACTCCAATACCTCTTCAACACATTTCGAATGAAGTACATATGCCGGCCGGAATAGCCCGAAACTAGTTGGAACGACTATAGTTTTATTCAGAATAAAATACACTACCCCACCATTCTAGTCACTATACTGAAACGACAAATTTCGGCCAAAAAATACGTAACTCACAACTTTGATAAAAACACAAAAGGGTGAAAAACTAATAACTATGAGAAAAAAGAAGATTTGGAGAATTGACCTAGAGATAAGGGGTCACAAGATGAAGGAGACTCGACCTTGGAGAGAAAGGGCACAAAGACTAAGAATGAGAAGATTCATGTAAGGAGGAGGAAAACTCAAGGGAGAAGGAAAAAGAGGAAAAAATGAAAGAGAAGGAAGAGGAAAAATGAATGGGGTACAAACATGTAATGATCCAGTCTAATAAATTTTAAAGTTGGAATATCGATAATTTTTATTGGGCCTGAATTATATTTAATAGGCTATATTGGATAATTCCACGAGTGATAAATTATTAAGGTTGATTTTGAGTTGTAATTAGGCTCCATAACTAGCTTAAATACTATTTATTATTCATTAAACAGGTTAGACTTTTTTAGAATTTAAAAATTGACAATTATAGGATTGTTCATCCGGATCCCAAATTTTTTCGGATCTGGTTATAAAACTGGAAAACCGGATAGTAGGGCGGATATCCACCCGGGTTAAATTCGGGCGAATATTTAAATTTCAATATCCGCCCGGATCCACTTACGGATCCGGATTAAAATTCAGTTATCCGTAACCGGATCCAACAAAACCTCCGAACCCCTACGTTTCTCCCAAACCCAGTCTCCTTTATCTCGAAACCAGCCTCTCAAGTCTCAACTCTCTCAATCTCCTCTGTCGATCTCGATCTCATTACTCTTGATCTCCTCTCTCGAAACCCTAAGCGCCTCTCAACTCTCTCGAAACCAGCCTCTCAACTCTCTCGATCTCTGTCGATCTCAACTCTCAATCTCCTCTCTCAAAATCCTAAGTCGCCGATTGTGAGTCTTCGAAATCGAAGGTATGTTACACACACACACACACTCTCTCTCTCTCTCTCTCTCTCTCTCTCTCTCTCTCTCTTTCTGTAAAGGATTGCTTCTTAATTCGCATAATTATATTTCTACATATCAGTTTGGATAATCTATTCTTTACCCATATGGCCAAATATATCACCCTGTTTTGGTCTGACCATGATCTCGAACTCAAATGCTAGGGTTTTGAATTTTTTGACATAATGTGGCGTGATTTTTCGAGCATGTGTATTGTTATCCCTCTGTTACTTGGACTCTTTGATGAGTTTTTTTTTTTTTAATTTTGTTGACATTCGGTGATGTCCTTGTTCTGCCCATATGATGCCTATGTGAATATCCTCTCGTGTTTAAGTTGCTCATTGTTTATTTATATGTGATTTATATGTTATTTTGTTGGGATGTTCAAATATTGAGTTGTGTTGCCCCTGTGATACTTTTATGAATGTTCTTCCACGATTGTGTTGCTGTGATGTTTAGTAATTTGTGACTTTATGTGTTCTTCTCATGTAATATTCAAATACTGAATTGTGTTGCTGTGATGTTCAAACAAGAACACCACATGGATTATTTTATTAGTTGATGTTCAAATATAATTAAAGTTATAATATTCAGAATGAAAAATAACATTTGGGGGCTCTTGTTTTTTTTTCTTCTTATGTTTAAAACAGATGGAAGGTAGTTTTAGTGATAGTGCATGGGGTTCCAGTTCAACTCATATATCATTAGATATGGAGGAAGCCACCAGTCCTTTAGTACATTCTTCCACGAATATCTCAAATCCTAGGCCCACACCATATCTCCCCCCAAGGCCAAAAAGAGTCAGAAAGGCTACAAACCAATCTAGGGCATGGGATCATTTTAATAAGATTGAACCTGCTGATCCCGATGCACCTAAAGCTCAATGCATGCATTGCCTGAAGCTTCTTGGATGACATTATAGAAATGACACTTTATCATTGACACACCACCTAGAATGGAGTTGTCCGAATTCTCCCATTAGATGGAATAGAAATCTTGAGATAGATAAATCACCGCCACACATTAGAGTTATGATGGAAGGTAGATGATCTAGTCCTCAAGAGTTACGACAATATAACCGTAAAATATTAAAGACAATGATTTCCAATTTATTTATTTAGTGTGAAATGCCATTTAAGGTTATAGAGCATCCGGCATTTGTTAACCTTATGGGTTATTTAGAGTCTAGACACAACTTGCCATCCCGAACCACCTTCCAAAGAGAGTGTATTGATATATACAATGAGGAGAAGGAAAAGTTAAAGACTTTGTTAAGTAACCAAAGAGTTTGTTTGACTACCGATATATGGTCATCGTTACAAAACAAGAGTTATATTTGTGTCACATGCCATTATATTGATCAAAGTTGGGCATTACACAAAAAAATCATAATGTTTTCCAAGATTGATAATAGTAAGGGTGAGACTATTGCTTGGATGTTGGATTCTTGTTTGATAGATTGAGAGATTAACCGCCTTTGTGTGATCACTGTGGATAATCACCCTGTTAATAAAGTTGCTGCTACTCATGTGAAGAGGAACTTCAAATATAAAGAGTTCACAATTTTGGGAGGTGAGCTTATACATGTGCGTTGTGCTGCACATATTTTGAACCTTATTGCATATGAGGGTTCAAAAATTATAACTAATGTCATAAATAAAATTAGAGAAGCAATAAAATTTGTGAGATTTTCACCGGTAAGACTTGATTTGTTCAAACCATGTGCAAAAGAGATGAATATTGTGTGGGAAAAAATGGTGTGTCTAGATGTTTCTACTAGATGGAACTCAACATATCTATGCTTAGTGTTGCTGAAAAATACGAAAAAGCTTTTGGACTTATTGGATTGAAGGAGTCTACGTTTTTGGCACCTCCGTTTAAAGATTGGAAACTGCCTTGTATTTTAGTCAAGTAACTAAAAGTTTTTTATGATACCACTTTGAAAGTTTCAGGCTCATCATACGTGACGTCTAATTTATTATTTCAAGATATTTGTGTAGTTGAGAATACTTTAAACAAAATGGGTCAGAATGAGGATGATGATATGTTGATACGGATGGCGTCTGCTATAAAAGTTAAATTTGATAAATATTGGGGGGACAATGTTAAGATGAACTTGATTATTTATGTAGCTTTTGTTTTTTACCCTCGATATAAATTTAAAGTCTTGTCTTATTGGTTAAAAAAGTGGAAAAGAGATGAATGCAGAAAAAGAATTGAGACCAAAGTAAAATTGCTCATGAATCGTTTGATTGAGCAATATCACAAGTTTTTTGGGCAAATCAGTTCTTCTTCAAGTATGGCCCAACAAAGTTCCTCAAGTAATATTGCTGAAGACATGGTCTTTGAAGATTTTGATACATCCTTAGATCAATATTTTCATGAGGAAGATAGTTTGGTACTTAGTAGAGACATGGAGAGGTATTTGTCAGATGTGATTGAGCCAAAAGTACCTGGTTTGATATTTTGGATTGGTGGAAGAGGAACTCATTCAGATATCTTATTCTTGCGGAGATCGCACGTGATATATTAGTCATCCCTATGTCCTCTATCGCATCCGAGTCCGTATTCAGTACCGCTGGACGTGTAATAGACCCATGCCGAAGCTCATTAGCGCCAAGACTGTCCAAGCACTAGTCTGCGCCCAAAATTGGTTGAGTTGTAAGCCACTTAGTCCTTGAAAAGGGAAGGAGGATGTAGAAAACGTTGGCATCGAAGGTAAACGTGTTTATTTGTGAATTTGATTTTTTTTATTACTAATTTATTTATTTAACTTAACTTCTACATTTTTTTTTTTGAAAGTAACTCTCTTTCTTCAACTTCAACAATATAAGCATATGAACTCATATTAATGCATTGAAAATTTTCCTTTTGCAGTAAGTTAGATTATATATATATTTGTTATATTTTGATTGCTGGAGTTTGTAAAAGTGGATCACTTTTATCATAATTGAAGTTTTTTTTTAGCCTTCAAGTTGTATGTTTTAGTATTTTCTCTTATGTTACATGCCAAACCTTATGCATGTGCTCACTTATTGTTAGAGCTATTGATTACAGGTGGGTTCAAATAATTAACTGAAAAATATTGAAACACATCTTTATGAATTTAATCTACTTGCCGCGTTCAATGCTTCTATTAAACATACTCTTTTAGTATGAACAACTTGTTATCTTGTCTTAATCTTAACTTTGTTGATAAAAATAGTGAGCATAGGCTCCTAAAGAAACTCAAGAGAGAGAATTAAATGAAAATGTTTTGTAACTTATGATTCTGATTGCAGTGTACAAGAAGCATCACCCTCCTTCACTGTTTGATGAAGTATGGAGATTGGAAAAGATCGGCAAAGATGGAGCTTTCCACAAGCGTTTGAGTCGGGAAAACATCAACACCGTGAATGACTTTTTGATCCTACTCTTCATAGACCCTCCATTAATTTCCTTTTGAAGTCTTCACTAATTTATGTCTAAAATTTTGAATTAAGGTACTATTTCTAGGATCTATCTTGTAAAGGATGGTGTAGTGTTTCTTGTCCTAGTTAAAACTCAGGGAACAAGCAGCAGTGTCTTGTACTATGTGCAGACTTACATTCTCCTGATGATCATGATCTATGGTTAATTTACATTTTCTAATTAATTTTTACAATCTATGGACTAAAGTTTTGTGGCATTTTCTAAACTATGCCGAAAAGAAAAGAAAGGGATAGTCAGGAAAAAAATAATATTATAATTTTTATCAATTTTTTTTTAGTTTTAACTCTTATTTAAAAAAAAAGTAAAATCCGGATACCCAGATTTTAAAAGAGAAAGAGAAAAATCCGATTATCTGGTTTTAAAACCAGTTATCCAGATATGTTCCGGTTATTTATCTGGATTGTAACCGGATTTAATCCGGACAGATAACCGCTCGGTTTTTAAGATCCGGTCTAGATCCCATTATGACCGGATATCTGGATCTGGTTGATCAGTCCTAAACAATTATTTTAATTTAAAATCACCATTAACTAAAATCCCTTACACAATCTTAGTTACTGTTAATTATATGTTAAATGAACTACTAAATCATATTTTTAAATTCAAACTCGAACTTATCAGCACGACTTTATTAATTATAAAGAATCTCTGTATTTAGCACTTCTTTAAGAATAAAAAAAAATATATTTGTAAATCAACTTCAATAGCACTTTATTTTATTCTTAAACCTTTATTTTATGGGTATCTTCTTGTACATTAAAGCGTCTATCAAATGAACAGTATATTTGTTCGACTTTTGATTTTCCGTTTAATCCCCACTCTATTACGAAATGTCGTTCTGCTTCTCAATTTATTTTCACTGCATGTTTATAGGAGGTGTCATCCAAGTAGAATAATCGAGACGACACATCTAGCTTCTCACAGCTATCTTCTTCAAAAATGTTACTTTTATATTGTCTTTTTCATTCATTTATCTTCTCATTGTCTACTCTGCTTTGATCACGCATCGCTTCGAATTTCTTCTTCTCATTATCACAGTGGTATGTTTTTTTACCTCTCAATTACAGAATTTATTTTTATTTCTCATACGAATATAACAAAAGAAAAAATCTTTAGAGCATCCACTATTGAGAGCATCCATTACACTCATAGGTAATGTTTAGGATAAATTTACTAATTTATCCTTTAACATTACTCATGAGTGTGATGGATATTCTCAAATAGTGGATGCTCTCTAGCATTGCTCATAACAAAATACTTATGATCGCAAAACTTCAATCACAAACAAAAAGAAGAAACTGAAAGATATAAAAAACAGAACCAACAAATCCCATATCCATAAAACGCACAAAATACGAAATCGAGATTCATAAAACATAACAAAATTGTTCCTATGCTTCACGAAGATGCTACTCTTGCTTATGGTTGTAAAACTTCAACCACAAACAAAAAGAAGAAACCGAAAGATGTAAAAAATAGAACCAACAAATCCCAAATTCATAAAACGCAAAAAATAAGAAATCCAAATTCATAAAACGCATCAAAATTGATCATATGCTTCACGAAGATGCTGAGACAAAACAGGATACCATAAAATTGTTTTCGATTAAAGAAAAATATTGTTTTAAATGCTACCAATTCTAAAACATTTACACAACAATTTAGAGTTTACACAAAAAATAGTAACCGAGAAAATCCTATGAGATTCATCACCTAAAACTTCAACAAGGCTGACCTCTTCTCGATCCAAAGTGTTCTTCGAAGATGTAGTATATTTGATTATCTCCTGCAGCCCTAGTATATTTGAATTTATTCTCAAATCCAAACCAACGGAGAGGGGTTCTTCTTTATTCACAATTGCTAGACTGAGAGAGAGAGAGAGAGACCGAAAGATAGGCTCAGATAGAGACCGAGATATGGACTGCGGTCTGCGAAATAGACCGAAAGATGAACTGAGAAAGGGAGACCGACAGATGGAGAGCTCCTTAGAGCTTCATGGAGAGCACAAAGACCGAGAGAGGAAGAAGAAACCCTAGGAAAGAAGAGCGATCTAGCGATGGAGACTTGCTTGGGGCTTCGTCAAGAAGAGATAGTCCAAGGGAGGTATAAGGAAGTAGAAACCCTAGGAAGGAAGAAACCCTAGGAAAGAAAAAAGAAGAGAAGAAAGGGGAGAGAGAGAAGGCATGCAGCTCGAGGGAGAAGAAATGAGAGAAGAGGATAAATAAAGGGTCGGATTTATAGACAACAAGCTGAACAAAAAGAAGAAAAGCTAACTTTTTAGATGAAATAAGATGGTAAAAACGTGGCTGGCAGTACACGTTTCAGACAATTTATTTGGATACAAACCGCACTGATCATACAGCATATTAGAGAGTAAATGATCATCTGAGTGCCGGGAAACTAATGGGATAATGCGTGGAAGAAATGGAGATGCAAAAGGCTGCAAAGATTCGAGCTTTAGATCACAAGTTCGTCGTGGATGAAACACAGAAAAATAAAAGAAACGAAAGAAGAAGAATTGAAGTTGCAGCGTCCCATTCGAAGAAGAAGAAGACTGACATTCATTAAAACAGGGCTTAAACATTGCCGTTTCATGCTAATAAAGGGGGCTGGCTCTTCAAGTAACGGGTTGGGCTTGGTTTATCAAAAACCATCGCCTAATGAAATATCTTTATACTTAAAAAACATCTATCTTAAATTAAACAGTATTAATTGTTTAACTTTACTTACCATTTATACCCTGCTTGATTGGCATTTTTACATTTTCTCCTTAAGAAATTACAGAGCACGCACGGTCTCTCTCATTCGGCTCTCTTCTCCTTCCCGAGTTCTCTCTCATGCTCCGCACCTCACACGGCTTCTCTGCGTTCGCGCCGCCGTCATCGGGCCTTAGCCTCACCGCCAGCTACCATCAGCTCCCCTTACCCTGGAGACCATACCCCAGCCACCACAACCCCTCACAGCATCCCATCTCCCTCCCTCCCGAGTTCTCTTTCACGCTCCGCACCTCACACGATTTCTTTGCTCTCGCGCTGCTGTCATCAGCCCCTAACCTCACCGCCGTCCACCATCAGCTCCTCTTACACCGGAGACCATACTCCAACCACCACAACCCCTCACGGCATCCCACCTCCCTCCCGAAAGCTTTTTCAATCCAGGCCCATCTTCAGACCCAAACCCTAAATTCTTCCTCTCGCTCTCAATCTTCTCAGCCATGTCCGCACTACCTAAGCCTCATTACTAGCCACACCGATGCGAGCAGCAACCACCGCGAGTTTCAAAGGTTTGATTTCCTTTTTCTCAGAGGTATGATTTCATTTTTCTCTTTATTTGGGTTTTGTAGAAATCGTTTGAATCTCTGTGTATTTTTGTAGTACTAGAATCAGACGAGACTATGGGTTTTTTCGATGCTCACGAATTGTCTGCCTGTGTGGAATGTCGTTCAACCCAAATCTTTCAAGTCTGACCTCAGGTTTCCTTTTTTGCCGAGGTATGATTTCTTTTCTAAATCTGTTGGATTTTGTGGAAATCGTTAAGGTCTTTCCGATTTTGTTTGTGATTGTGTGATTTTTGTCCAAGTTCAATAGTTGAGAAATGGGTCTAATATTGCAGTAGCAAAATGCATATCTCTTGACTGGATCTAATGTAAGTTTTTTTTTCTCTTGTTATTACCTATATATTTTTATTCTTGGATTTGAAATGTGAGTTTTTTGCTGTGGGTTTTTGTTGGTTGCAAGGTCTAGAAAAATAAATGCTAAATGGAAGCTGACACAAACCACACACGGAAAGTTCAAACCTTTACCGAAGCTGATATAGTAGATTATTCTTCATTCACGATTTGATTTGATTTGTTTTATTGGATTAATGAGTTTCTGATTTCTATTTCTGTGCATTTTCTATTGTTGGGCTCTCATGGGTTTAAATTTATGCTTAAAACCCACGTGCAGATTTGATTGAGAGCTTAGTTTGCTGACCAATTGATTTGATTGAGAGCTTAGTTTGATGACCAATTCATTTCAAGCCATATTAAAATAACAGATGGGTTTTAAGTTTGAATCAATAGGTTTTAACAAATGAGCTTTTAATTTATGCCCTTTTAATTTATGCCTATTTGTTGCGATTTGGCTGTTCGGAAGTGATCTTTTAGGATATCCAAAATGAAATTCTTGCTTCTATTTTTTTTTTGTGAAGAATAGAAGAACTTTCTTGCATTATGCTAAATTCATCGGGGTAATGCTTTTAACTTGTTTTTTTCAATTTACTATAAAGAAAGTTTTTGTTGTGTGTGATTTGGTTAGATTTTGGTTAGTTCATTTGGTTTAGAACTTTGGTATTGTAATGATTCTTTGAGTTTCTCTTATTGATTTCATTTTTTTAAATATAGAATATTTTATAAACTTCAAATATGTAATTCTTGTCGGCTAATTACAAGAGTATGGCTACAAATTATCATAATTTTAAATATAGAATATTAAAATTCTTTTCAACCACCAATCTATCATTGTCGGTATTGTCAAGTGATAGTATGTCTATAGGGATTCTAGCAACAGCAGCCCAAGCTTGGAAATATGTAGTAATAATTTGTAGCCATAGAAATATATAGTAATTACATGTCAAGCTTTTGCCATTTTATATCATATTCTTTTTTCACGTTGTCTCCTATTTCTATCTAATACATTTTTTTGACACTTTTTGACATGTTTTTTCCAGAATGACTTGCTTCAGCTATGCCAACCATTTGGAATCACTACTAAGCTTGTGATGCTTCGTGCAAAAATCAGGTTGTTGATTAGCCACTACAATAGAGGCATTTGTTTTTTTTTTGTTTTTTTGTCTTTGTTTGGTTTCCTGTTTGATAACTTCAGATATTGGGTCTAATACATTTTGATGCCTTCCATGCTTGCAGCCTCTTAGCCATGCTAGATCCTTCAACAGTCAATGCTTTGCAATTGTACGCCAATGTTCAGCCAAACATAAGGTATACATGAATTATTTGCTTTTGTTATGCAAATCTTGTGGGAAGACATTACATTTTTAAATTTCAATATCGCTTTATAAGACATCTCTTTTGATGTTTTGCTCAAGGGGGAGGAATGTTTATATCCACTTTTTATGACATCAGAAACTAACAACAATGGATCAAAATACTCAAAGGGTGAGGAGATGAGATTGGTATATTCTTAAATGATATTGACTATTGAGAAGTCTAAGTAATATGAGAAAGCATTTGAGAAATATTCTCTCTAAATCATACTTCACCTTCTAAAGCTGCATAAAAACATCAACAACATATTATGTGAAGCTAATCAATGTATATAATAACCTAAAGAATAAATCTGGGCTGCAGCCCCAGTTTGCTGCAGCCTAACAGTGCTCTAACCTAAATACCATAAAATCTAATTTTACTAAACACACCCCTCAAAGCAAATAAAAAAATATTTATTATATTAACCCTTCCCATGTGGATTTTTATTTGTGAGATAAATAGTAGTGATCATAGTTGGGTGCTGATTATTTTTGGATATTTTTGTGAAATTCTGAATGGAGAAAAGTTTGATGTGTATTGATGTTTTGTTGAATTGTTAGTGGTTGCTTTGAATTATGGACCGTTGTAGTAGGGTTGATATATTGATTATTGCAACTTAATGTAGATTATGGTGGATTTATGGGTCACTAATGAAATTGAAATTGAAGTTTCTAGAGAAAAAGAAAGAAAGAGTGAAATATTCTCTCTAAACCATACTTCACCTTCTAAAGCTGCATACAAACATTAAACAACATATTATCTGAAGCTAATCAATGTATATAATAACCTAAATACCATAAAACCTAATCTTACTAAGCACACCCCCAAAATAAATAAAACAATATTTATTATATTAATCCTTCCCACTTGTAATTATTAACTTTCAGGATCAGAATTTTTGAATGATTCATTGTTGTTTTCGCTTTTTTGATGATTAATATGGTGGTGGAGGATATCCCTTAGTGTGTCGTGTGAAATCAATTTTTTCAGTGTGGCAATCTTGAATCAAATTTGGTGTGGTAGTGCAAATTTATGCTCATTTCATAAAATTTTGATTTTCTCTATTGTGGCAATGCAAACCTCCTTCATTCCATACATAGCATTTGACATGAGATTCCTCATCTCTGAACATTCTTCTTGTTCTCTGCATTTCAACTCTTTATTTGATTTAGCTGAATAAAAAATAAACAAATGCATAAAGAGAATTTGTTTTAGTAATACCAAAATGGGAAAGCATTTGAGTGATACTGAAATGTGAAAAACAAATGCATAGAGAGATTTTTTTTTTCTCTTTATTTATGTTTATGTGCTTTCCCATCCTTTTATTTATCCATTTGTTTATTTATGTTTTTGTGCTTTCTCATTTTATAAAGCATTTTTATAACTCAAATGAGAAAAAACAAATGCTTTCTCAAAAAAATGAAGACTTTAGCTTTCACAAATTATGTTGAAACATTAAAACATATGCAACCTCTTGATTTTTGTTTGGCATGCTTGGTTGTTCAAACTTCAGTTATGTGAGTGCTTCATGAGGATTTATTCATTTCAAAATCTCGAATATTTTGTCATTTGGTTGTTTTATAGAAACTTGAATTGAAACCATTGTCCAGTAAATGCTAATATTACCAAACAGTCACTAAAACTGAGCCACTCCAAATATAATTCCATTCAAAATATCCTACTATACCAAGGATGCTAAAATCCATGAGTTTAAAAAACAAATGAAAAGTGCAAAAAGTATAGGAAATATTTTCATAATCCTAAGATATATAGTTGAAACATTAAAAAAAATATAGAACTCCACATAGGTTTTCTTTATTATTCTAACAACAAAAAATTGCAAATTCCAAAATAGTGACAGAAGCAATCAAATTCCAAAATTGAAGATTGAATACTTAACTGAATTATAAGTTTTGATCTTAGTAATATTGAATTACAAGTTGAATATCAGATTCCAAAACTAAATATATAATTCAACTTATAATTCAACATTTTGCACCTATAGTCATTTTTTTTTAATAATTTCTTTGTTATGATATTCAAGTGCTTTGGGTTTAGCCTCTTATTTCTTATTGTACTATGTAATAAGGCTAAATATTAGTAATGTTCTGCTGACACTGCTTCTAAAAAGGTTAAAAAATTAAGAAGAATGAGTAGCTTTGTGCTTCACTAATTATTTAGTATCATATATATATATAATATATATATAATATATATATATATTCTTTAATGAAACATAATTTCATAGCACCAAATTGAAACCAATATCTAGAAAAATAGGCATGCAAATATAATAGTATGTTTGTTGGGTGTATTGAGGGACGTTGGTATGTTTTTGTGGTATTCGTTCTCATTTATATCTTTACTAATGTATTTGTTTATCTTTTTTGATAAATGGTATGTCTCTTGGGTGTATTTACATAACTTTGAATTTTTAATGAATCAATGAAACAGTTTCTTTTTTCTTTTTTAACTTAAGCATTTGTTTTTATTTTTTGTTCAACGTTATGGCTGTTCAGTGAGTTTTCGTCTTAGATAAAAAGGTTAAACCTTGTTTATCAGTTTTGAACTTTATACATATATATATCTTTATTCTTAAAATGTGGCTATCAGATTGTCTACATAAATGAATAGTATTGAAATTGAAATTGAATTTGTTTAACTTTCATCTTCTCCTTATTAATTCTTATTGATTCCTACATTTTGTAGGGTGGTGAAGATGAATACTTTTATGTTGATGGCAATGGGGAATTCGAGGTCTTGGCAGCGCAATTTTTCATTTTGTTTTTTTTTTGCTTATTGGATTTATTTGTTCTCCATTTTTTTGGTTGGCTTCCAAATTTATTCCTATTGATTCCTACATTTTGTAGGGTGGTGAAGATGAATACTTTTATATTGTTGGCAATGGGGAATTCAAGGTCTTGGCAGCGCAGGTTTTCATTTTGGTTGTTTGATTAAATTCAATCTTAATTTTTGTCATTCCTTTGATTGGTTCTTCAAGCATAATAACATTATTTATTATAATGATTTTAATCTTGGGGGATCCATCTAGATTTCAATACCTCATTGATATCTCATGGAGTGTAGTTCTTCATGGTTACAACTGTACAATATCTTTTTTTTTTTAAATGTATTAGAATTATGAAATAGTTATGTTCATATTTTTCCCAATTGATTTAAAAAAAAAAGTTCTTGAGGGGTTAATTCATGCTTAGTTTGATGCATACTTCTTGAGAAGATAATTTAGTAGTACATGGGATATAAAGAAATTAAAATCTATTTTATTTAACAAATTAGGCATCCTGATTTCTTTATTTAGTTTGATGCTTAGTTTGGATTTTAATTCATGCTTAAAATTCATGTGCAAATTTGATTCAGTGCTTAGTTTGATGATCAAGTCATTTAAGCCACATTAAAATAACACGAGTTTTAAGCTTGAATCAATAGGTTTTAACAAATGAGTTTTTAATTTATTCCTATTTGTTGCAATTTGGCTGTTCGGAAGTGATCTTTTAGGAGATCCGGATCGAAACTCTTGCTTCTATTTTTTTTTTTTTGGTTTTAAGCTTGAATCAATAGGTTTTAACAAATGCATTTTTAATTTATGCTTATTTGTCACAATTTGGCTCTTCGAAAGTGATCTTTTAGAAGATCCGGTTTGAAATTCTTGCTTCTATTTTTCTCCTCATTTTTTTTTGTTGGTTAGATCTACTTACTATTATAAAGAATATGTTCTTTACAAGAATAAGACAACTACTACGTTTATCAACTTGATATGTGTCAGCAACTTTAATGTTGTTAAGTATCTCAAATTATTGGAAGCATATGACAAAATCTCTGGATGGTTCTTGAATATTTTAAAATTTCCTTTTATGTTGAGATATATCTGATAGTGATTGAAATTTTAAGTCATTGCCATGGTGTTTCCTCCATATCTGACATATTCTAAGTTTCTTATTGTATTTTTTCACATAAAGTCTCATGTTTATTGATTATTGGAAAAAAATTAGTGTTTAGATTTTGCTTACGACACAACACACCATGGAAATGTTGGTATAGATGCTTGAGGCACAATATGTGGCTATGAATGTTTATAGCTATTTCATTGAGACTGTTTATAAAGGTTTGAAATAAAAATATTAGTCTACCAAGCATGGTTTAAAGTAGCCTGCACATTATTTTGTATCTGCAATGTTTATAGAGTGATTCCTTTTTATTACCATGAAATTAATATCTCAAGTGGTACTGTTAAAAAAATAATAATCTCAAGTGGTGTTGCTTTGTGGGATGCAGATTTTTGTCAAAATTGATGATGATGTACATGTAAATATAGGTAAAAAAGCAACATATTGACAGTCACCCCTCTTGCTATGTACATGTAGATATATATTTATTTTTAATGTGCATAGAGATGCTTAGTTTTATTTTTTTTGCTTATTCATTGTTTGAGAAAAAATAAACATGTTCATGTAGTTCTGCACGAGTTTGTTTAGTAGAAGCATGTAAAATATTGGTTGATAGAGCTTGATTTATGTGAAACTCGATACATATTACCTTTAGGGTTTGTGTTAGATTACGTTTTTTAACTATTATTTTAGTCATCTAATTGTATCTTTTCCTTCAATGGCTCCTTCTCTATTTTCAGTCTCTCATTTTTTTATTGTTTAAAAAAATGGTTTGGGCATTACATTTTGATTGTAGTAATTGTTTGCAGCGTCGTGTTATTAAAAACTGGATTACTTGGGACAATATATATGCATTTAGTGATTTAGCATTTGGATCATTTATATGGAGTTGAAAGATCAATAACTTCTTTTATATGAGAAGATATTGGCATGCCAAAAAGTATATATATTTTCTCTTATTCTAGCTTGTATTTAGGTTTTCATCGTATACACTCTCTGTGTACTTGATTTTTACCTATTTACTGGAATAAAATTCTTATTATCTATCAAAAATAAAAATAAAAAAAATTATTAAAAGAAGATGAAATTGAGGCATGGAGTGTGGAACCTTATAACATACAGCATACCAAGCAGATTGTCGCGATGGGGCATCATGCACAAGCTGCTCCACCTCTGGCACCACTAAATTTGTTGGAGGGACCAAGACCTTCCTTTATGTTCCATTAATTATTCCTTGAAGAATCTACTATAAGTTTATTAGATTGATCGTTATAGTCGATTTGTATGTTTCTCCTAACTTGTTGGCTTTTAAATAAAACTTTATAATCTACTTGTTGGTTATAAAACACAAATAATTTATGGTGAATAGAAAATAACAAATATAATACAAAGTCAACAGGTAATACAGAGACATAGAAAGATGATTTTGTTGGATGATTTTGTTGTGGGTTGGCTATGTTAAAATGAAACTAGAGTGTGTTCTGAACTGAAATTGGTAAAAGTGAATTATGGGTGACATCCAATTGGACCTTTTTATTACTAAATGAGTTGGGATTGGGATAAAAAAAATCTCATTTTAGCTGAATACATTTTTTTTTCTAGGGATAAAAAATTTGAGCAAATTGTTGGTTATTTTGGTTGTGAATAACAGAGCTTAAATACAATTTGATTTTTTTTTATTGTTATGCATTTAATTATTTAGATAATTTTTAGGTTATTCATAACTAGATCCATAAATAAATCAATTTGGTAATATACATCCTTAAACATAATCTAGCATCTCAACACATGTCCAACTAAAATACGTATACTTAATATAATTTATGTCTATAAGACATGACATGATGTTGATCAAGTTAGATTTAGTATTTGGGTTAGGTCAACCCATTTATATTAAACAGGTCGAAACAAGTTGAAATGAGTTCCATTCAAATGAATATAATATTATTAGTTTATGAAATGAGAATCAGAATGAGTAACGTATGATGAAATTTCTTTCATGCATTGTAGGCTTGAATTGGAGAATTCTGAATTCATGAAAATTTAGATTTCTATTTAGATTTGCATAGATTAAGGTGTCGTATGATTGGGTTTTGATTTTTGTATTACTGTTTTGATGTTCATGGATTTTCAACTTGTCGTTTGAATTACCTGGTTGAACTCATCGACAGGGGCGATACTTTTTATACTTTTAAAAGTATTTTACAGTGCATATTAGAGTAGTTTAAGGCCGTTATGGTCAAGAAGTAGTTTACGGTCAAATGTTAGATTCTGATCTTATAGTATTTAGTTTCTAAATTTACCTTTAAAATTGCATGCACTTTCCTGCCCTTGAAAAAACTGTTTGATGATTTTTAAAAATATTAGTAGACTTGGCCTTTCAAAATTTTCTATTTTAGGATTTTTGTTATGTAAAAGAATTCTATCATTATTTCTTGTGACGTGGTGCGTACTGAATTATAAGTCAATGGTTTTAGCAATCATAACTTGCTGGCAATGCAAGTTGGTATTAAGCAAAAGCATAATGTGGATGCTATTGTATTAAGGTAATACATTTTTTCTTTTATCTTTTCTCTATTGTGCTACAGTATTTCATTTTTTCAAAACTTTATGTTAGATGATTTTTCTTATAATACATTTATCTAATTTCATTGAATACAGTTTCTTCGAGAGAACTTTACGATTATGCTATTCCTTTATGATGGTAATATGGATTGGTGGTGGGATCTTGACTGCAATAACAAGGCCATACACATAGTTGTTTAGAACCAAACAAAGTGGTAAACGAAGTTATAAATTTAACATATTTTGTTAGAGGTGCTTTTGGAGCATATAAATTTAATTGTATATCTTCTGATGAGCTTATTTTTTTTAGATTATAATACCTGGGACTTGAAATAATAAGCCTTTCAGGTTATGGGAATATTGTAGCAGTTTAACAAAAGATTTTGTACGGTTGGCTTTCTACATAATGCTTTGCTTTTATTTTGTTGCGTTTCATGTTTCTCTTCCGACAAATGCTAGATTCTAAGCATGAAGTTACACATTGAAAAAATAAGTGTTTTGAGCTTAAGTTTAATTATGATTCACTGATGCTTGGCCTTGATTTTGTTTTGTTTCTTCTCTCTTGCAGCAAATGCTAGCTTTACAACAGACACTTACATCTTGGCTTAATCAACGACAATCAACCATGTAAGTGAGGATGTATATTTATTTGTTACTTGAGTGGTGTCATTTCTTTGCTTGATGAGTTTGTGATGAGTTTATGTTGTTTTGTATTCCCATACAGTTACTGGAGAACAATCATGATTGTTTTCCAGATAATGTTAAAAATCAGACTTTCCTACTACAGATTTAGTTATAATGCCACTAAAAGGGTTATACAATTTTTATTCTTGTTGGTAGTCCATTTGTAATTTTTATTCCTCATTCTTTTCAGCTCAATTGAGTTTGCTTAGTCAAGTTGGACTTCTTTGTTCTATAATCAGTAGCTTCGAGGTGACTGACGATGCACTGTATGTATATATCTATTTCAATTGTTGGTTTTGGCCTATTGGAACATATATTTGGAATGAAAAGGTTTTTTTAAGGAGTCTAACTTCAAGCTATGTCATGATTTATGTTGAAAATATTTATATTTATGATATCCTCAATATATTTCCAGATTTTTACTCAAAAAATATTATTTTTTATTTTATATTTTACACTAGATGTTTATATTTTTTAAATTTATTTTACAGTGATACAGGGCAACGTGCCTCGCACGTTGCTTTATTCCTAGTATATGTTTAAAAGCCCCATCTGAATGTCATTTACCCAATTAAATAAAACCCCAATCACTACAAATAAGTATGCATATATATATATATATAAACCAAACACAACAACATAAATTGGTTTAGGTAACTTTCAATTGTCCTTAAATAGGTGCTATTTCATTATTTAAATTTGTATGATATTGCATAAATAACCTTAGACTCGTTTAAAAATTAATATACATTTAATTATTCACTAATTTTTGAATTGTTCTGTGAACAGTTTGAAATTATATTATTTATATTGTTCATTTTTTTACTCATAGTTCACATATTTAGTATAAAATTTTGGTAATTTCCTCCTTTGTTTTTCGAATATAATGTTCATAAGGAGATTATCCATTTCTCGAACATGAGTATTTGAAGAACTATAAGGAGGTGCTGCCAAAATTTTGAAAACGTAAGAAGTAATTGAGTGAGAAAACTTATGCAATATGGAATAGATAAATTCTCAAGAAGATAGAATAAAAGATTTAATGTGTTATCTATGCATTTAGTGATTGATACAATAACGTAAATGTAAAATATTTATTCTCTAAATTTTTTTTGGTATATTTGATTAACATATGATGTTTATATTGTTGTTTTTTTTAAACTATATATTAATGTATATACTGATGTTAAAAATATAATTTATATTTTTTTTTTTACCCAACAGCCTATACGTGCCTTGCACGTTAAATTATTGGCTAGTTTTATTCTTAAACCTAAAGAGCGAGATGTTACATAAATGTTTTGTTCGTTTCATTTTCTTTCATGTGCATAAGAAATTTGTTTGCTCCGCAAAAGTAGTAAGTTGTTTGTCGTGATTCGTGACTAGTGACGTGGGTAAGAAAGTAACGAGACAGAGAAGAAGCCAGACAGACAGCTCACCAACTCCAATCCTAATCATCAAAATAATTTGGTTGTAATGGCACCGGTGTCTTCTCTAAACATGGGGAATCATACGATCCAGCCAGCATGCAGGTCCATCTCATTACCCAAACCGGCAATGCTGGCGTCGCATAAATTCCAACTTGGCTTGGCTTCTCTCATCTCTACAAGGCCACCAAAAAGTTCTGTGGAAAGCTGTGATAGATATCCGGATGTCGATGGAAAATAGCCCATGGGGTCGAGACTCTCTTATTCATCCTCTTAATCATAATCATTTCAAAAAAAAACTGTTATAGTCATATAAAATTATATAAAAATAATTTAATAAAATACCTAATTTTATGTGATCTATTAAATTTATTTTTTAATAAAATAATTTTATAATATGACAAATTATATTAAACACATTAATATTAAATTAATTTTATTTAATTTATTTATGACTAAATTAATATTTCTCACTCCCAAATTGTCTATCAATATAAAGAACAGTGCCTTTGGACCATATACTTCGGTCCCAGTATTGCTTGGCACCTATATATAGTACGCCCATAGGACCATAGACTTGGGGGCAAAAAATTTACCCCCCCCCCTCTCTCTCTCTAAATAATCATAAGATTTCCGCCAACCGTGCTAGAAGTTAGAACGGTTGAAGAATTATTAAGGAAAAAAAGGTCGATTAGACATGAAAGAAACAAAAAATTGAAGGATTCCTTCTTGTCAGAGATAATTTACATTAGATATTTTGGTGATAATGATTTGGAGCTTTTGGTATCTTTTATTGGTAGATGTTGGTCAAGTGTGCCTACTGTACAGCACCAGCCCATAAGTTAGTTCTGAAATGTCAACCACATCCTCGAAAATGGTGAATGATAGTCATATTTCAAAAATGAATTTTTAAGATGGATAATAATAGGGAGTAACACTCATCTTATATAAATATATAAATGGTATTATATACTATTTATATATTAATTATGTGAGAGAGTATCTTGTGTATAACTTTTCTTCCTTATTTTTCTTTTAAAATTATTTGATTTAAGATTTAATTTTTTATATAAATATTTAATTCTTAAATTCATTTCAATTTAATATTTCTTAATACGTAAAATTTATAATTTTTTTAATTCAATATTTTATTTATATGAAAGATTCATAATTTTTTTTTAATTTTTCATCAATATATTTAAATTTATCTTAATATTTAAATACATCTACATTTATTTTAAATAGATCATATAAAACTCGCTATCTTTGATCAATTTGGAAAAAAAATGATATATATAAAGGAAGTAATAAAATATTTTGCTTTATAAATATCGTGTAAAAAATGTATCTTTCATGTACAGTTTGAGAATAATATTATGCGTCTGGAAATTATTTTCAGGTCTTTATCGAATTTCCACCTGTCAAACCTATAAATAAGGTGGAAAAGGACGCCATGAAAAAGAAGTGTGATGATACAGTACTACAAGTGAACAAATGCATGCAAGTGTAGGCATTTTTTAATCTCTCTTCTTCTTCTCCTTGGACAAAATCATTTTATGGTGTACTGGTATTCTTCTTTCTTGGGCATCGAGTTTCTTAAATTAAAGATACATAAATATAATATTAAAAGTATATGTTGTCTTAAAATGTACAATGACAGTAGTAAATATTATAAAACATGGGTAGTATACTATATTCTAATTGGGTGGAAAGAATCTTTATTTTCCTCCCAAACAGACTGTTGCATAGTCTATATACAACCCCTTCTAAACCGCATATTATTGAGAGTTTGTTTGAATTTAAAGAGTAGATGAGATGAATTTAAATAAAAAATAAAAAATTAAATAAAAAATAAAAAATTATTTTAAAATTTATCTTATTTTATTATTCTAATTTTTAAAAAAATTTTAATATAAAATAAAATAATAATTATTTTTTTAATTTTTTTTAATCGAGGCAGAAAAATACAAAGAGTGATTCAAAATTTCAAATCATCAAAGGTGAAAGGGTCGTAGAAAAAGTGAAAAAAAGAGGTGCCCACATTCCTTGCAGCTGTCTCCAGCCCATTGCCCTCCCAACCCCACTGCTTCTTTCTATTCCCCATCACTCCCAATTTACAAGCTCACTTTCTTCCTCATCTCTGTATATAATACCCTTCTGATCTTTCTCCTTCGCATTCAAACACATTTGCAGAAAATGTCACCATTATCATCACCCCATCATGTTTTCTTTGTTTCTGCTCTTCTGTTCCTTTTTCTCTTTCACCTTTTCACGACCACTGCCGATGCGGCACCTTCTTCTTCTCCTTCTTCGCAGACCCTAAACGCGAACGGAGAGTACATGTTCAACCCGAAACTCCCACCGAAAGCGCTATCGTCGTCGAAGAAATTCGAGGGCTCCTCCAATCTCGTCAATCTCCGTTACCACATGGGTCCCGTCCTTTCTTCCTCCCCCATTAACATCTACCTCATCTGGTATGGCCTCTGGTCGCCTTCACAAAAGCTTCTAATCAAAGACTTCCTCCTCTCTCTGTCTCCCTCCGCCAAAGCTCCGTCACCCTCGGTCTCAGACTGGTGGCGTACCCTTTCGCTCTACACTGATCAGACCGGCGCTAATGTTTCACGCACCGTCCTCATCGCCGGCGAGTACTCCGACCTCAAATACTCTCACGGCAACCAACTCACTCGGCTCAGCATCCAGCAAGTCATCGCCACCGCCGTAAAGTCCGCGCCTTTCCCCGTCGACCACCGCAACGGCGTCTACCTCGTTCTCAGCGCCCAAGACGTCGTCGTCCAGGACTTCTGCCGCGCCGTCTGCGGCTTCCATTACTTCACATTCCCGTCCATGGTCGGCTACACGCTTCCCTACGCCTGGGTTGGCAACTCAGCCAAGCAGTGCCCCGAGGTGTGCGCTTACCCCTTCGCTTTACCGGCTTACATGACCGGAGGAGGGCCCGGAGCTCTGCGACCGCCGAACAAGGACGTCGGCGTGGACGGCATGATCAGCGTGATCGGTCACGAACTAGCCGAGCTATCAACAAACCCGTTGGTGAACGCGTGGTACGCCGGAGAAGACCCCACTGCGCCAACGGAGATCGGAGACTTGTGCGAAGGGTTGTACGGTACCGGAGGTGGTGGTGGGTATATAGGACAGGTGATGAAGGATAGGGAAGGCAGGACTTATAATATGAATGGCAGAAACGGGAGGAAGTTTCTGGTACAGTGGATCTGGAGTCCCATTTTGAAGGCTTGTGCTGGCCCTAATGCTTTGGATTAAGCACTTCTTTTGCTGCTTTTCCCCCATGAATTGTGTAGGTCCTGTAGGATTCATTAGATTGGAAATATACAGGTTTGGGATGATGGAAGTTGGGTGAGCTATGCATTAGCTTTTTTTTTTTTTAATATTATATATATAAGAAAAATTACATAAACAGGATGAGGATGGTGATGGTCCCTTTTTTGTTTTTTGTTTTTTTGAAAAAGATTTTAGATTATATAGTAGTACATATCATGTTAATTTATTGGAGTTTTTCATTTAGAAAACTTAATAGAATTCGTCTTGATAAATCTGGGTATGATTTTTTTCCTTTTTATTGTCTTGTGTTTTGGTTCAAAGAGTGATGCATTAATTCATTAGTTTGGATTGGAATCCAGAGGTTTGGATTGTGGGTGTTTGGGTTTGTTGCTCAAGTCATTCAAGCATTCGAATTTCATTGCTTGAACTTGAGTTAATCGAAACTTGAGAGAATCATATGTTAAGTCCAAGACGGCCAAGAAGAAGTAAAGTCTTGTAAATGTTAGCTACTTGGGCAGATAATGAAATTGAAGATATCAAAACAAACCCAAAACTTAAAATATATGAATGCACATATGTCCAATTTGTAGCTTTATTTAATTGATGTTCAAGTCTCAGATACTTTGATGTGAAACGTGGCCTGTAACAAGCTACTTTATTATAATATAACTGATAAAATTAATGTAAGATTAAGTCAAATAAAGCACAAAGCTGGACCAAAAAGTTAGTTTCGCTACTTAGGTGATAATAATCATGAAAAGAATATGATGTATGTTTCTGTTTTTTTCTTAGTCGGCATGTGTGTTTTTTTTCCTTTTCTTTTTTGGCTTTTAGGAAATAAGTCAAGTGAGCGGTGGAATGGAACTGTAAATTGAGAGGAGAGCACTTCTTCAAACTTTAATTGAACATTTGTGACTCACAGCTAAGATTGGGGCCCACATAACATACATAAATAATAAGATTAATATTCATGGATTTAATTGGGATATTTCAGACCATGCCATAGACTTGTGGGGGAGTGGCCCCCACACCCATCCCCACGGACAAGTTTTGGTTGGTTTTGGTTTTATAGCTGGTTTCAATGAGATATATGAGAAATGAAATAGTACAAAATGGATAGCTTCCTAACGTCCAAATGTTCAGTTCAATTACCCAATTCTTCAGTCGTCTCTGTTTGTGCCGGTGATAAACCAATGTGTTTGGGTCAAACTTTGTGGTTTCTGTTTTTAGTTTTGTCGAATTTTTTTCATAAAGCTTTATGCTGAAAATTACAATTAATTATAAGATAGGATTGTAACAACACAAGTGCAGTACTAGAATTGAGGTTATTATTATTATTATTATGATAATATGCAGACAGTCTATTATTAAAGCTTAAAAAAATGATTTGTACAAATCTCAACAAGTCATATACAATTATTTTTCGTAAAAAAGTGAATTCTATTTAAAAAAAAGTATAAAAGCTATTATTTATTAATAAAATCTACTTTATACATATATAAATATTTGTATGCAATTTGTCTAGCTATTTAAAATTTATACTTATTTAATACTATTAAAAAAATAATTAAGAATAAGATTTTATAATATTATTTTTAGATTTTAAATTTACACCTTAGAGCGTTAAAAAAAGATAGAATATCATAAATTTATCATTTAAAAAAAATATGTAATAAGTAATACTTGATCCTAAAAAAAAAAAAGTAATACTTAATAATTTACGTTTTTAAATCTCTTATACTCTATATTTTTATGGTTTATTTAATATGTTTTTACGTTCTTCTATATATCTAGCTAGATCTACATAAGGTTGGTCTATATATCTAGCTAGAAGCCTAGATCTACATAAAGTTGGCACATTTATTAAAACCTGATTTGTTTTCATAAATAATATTAAATATATTAAAATAAAAATTAAATAAATAAAATATTTATATAAAATATTTTTTTAATATTAATTTTATTTTAAAATTTGAAAAAATTATTTTAAAATTTAAAGATGTTAAATTATTTATTTTATTTTATATAAAAATTTGAAAAAATAATAATAATAAAATAAGATGAAATAAAATAAATTTATTTATAAAAATAAACCAGACCCGAGTGCATGTATATTTCTATCTTTTCTTCTGGGAGTTTAGAATTATATATATTATTAATGCGGAATGCTATAAGAATCATGTGAATTTGATTCCCATTGTCTGGTAACAATATTATCTTAAAATGTATGTCCTGTTGTTTAGCGACGAGAATGATGATTATTATGCTGTATGTTGGTTTCAAGATTGTTATCCTAATTCCTGACACATGTGCATGCAGTATGTGAATATAAATTAAGCCAATCCGGCCAGAAGAAAATAAATAAAAAGACAATCAATATATAGCATTCGAACATCTAATATTGGCCAGGCATATTGTGTTCGTTTAGTGATTGATGCAAAGAGTTTTATTTCCGACCAGTAATTTCAGAATATCATATGCGTGCTAGAGAAAACATTACTAATAATAGAACAAATAATTATAAGAAAAGATGGGATTATTTAGGAAGAAAATATCTTGTGGCTGATCCAAGTATACAAGATATATTCATGCATGAGTACTCATTGGTCCTGACGACATGTACATGGCCCACTGGTGCAACCGACCAATCAAAACTGTCCAAATCCGTGAGCTGTATGGCCACATGCAATATGCCTATATGAAGGTACTAGGTTGCCCAATAGATTAAAGTTGCGTTGAAGTGATTTTAAATGTTCTGTGAATAATAGATAATAAATAATAATAAAAAAGAAAGTGAGAAATAATAAATAAAAATGAAGTATTATGAGATATTTTTATTACCCAAACTAGCCATTAAATGGACAATCAATTTACAGCTATATATATATATATGAGTACTGTTAGGTATAAATTTTAAATGTACAAAATTCATACAAGCTACTAGTAAAAAAATGAGTTTTTTTTTTTGTCACATCTTTAAGATAGTATTCACTTTTTTATAAAGACTACTTGAGACTTATATTTGAGATTTGTACAAATTATTTATATATATATATTATATATACAATGATGTAGATCATGATCATCCATCTCATGTGGGCATGCATGTTTAATTCCATGCAACTTCACCAACCAATTTTACCGTCTACAGACTCCAGATTTTTTTTTATTAGAGGGAAAGACCACGATTCATTTCATAAATGAAATTTACATCTTAGACTAATAAATCCGGAGAGATTCGTATTACAAGCCTAACTAAACAGGAAAATCTGTAGTATTCCCGCACATACAATGGCAGACTTTGTCTTAACTTCTAGTCTCTCAGACGATCAAACCATATAAAAGTGATTTATCTGAAAGAAGTCCGGAATAACCAAACTCCCACCTCACGAGTAGGGGGAGAAGATTACCACCTCCCTTCTCCAAAGGAGAAGGAGGAGATCGCCAACCTCCCTTCTCCAAAAGGAGAAGGATGAGGGTGAGCCACATCTTCCAAAAGAAGAGTGGGAGAAAAAAAGGCATAGGCCTATTCCTATTTATTACAACAAAACAACACTAATACAACAACTACAACAGCCACAAGACTAACTAAACAAACGAAATTTAAACAATAAAAAATTGGTTCGGGGACAAAGGTTAGAGCCGACGGCGGAGGTGGCGCGTGAGATGCACGCGCCACCTTGGGGGAGTGCCGAACCGGCATTCCAGATGCTTTCGACGGTGCTGGGCCCAAGACCACCGCACGTGAAGGTGGTGGGCCTCAGGAGTTGGAGGTGCGTGCAAGCACCGCTCCAACTTAAACCCGCGCGTGTAGCTGACGCGCCGCTATCGGCGAGGCCATCGGCAGTTCTGGACAACAGCGGCTGGCAAGTCCCGTGGTGGCGCACGTGCTGGTCGAAGACCGCCAAAGGGAGTCGCGACCCTAGAATGCATCTCCGTCCGCGACCCAAACCTGCGAAAACCACAAATACCAGAGAAACCACCAAAAAGAGGAGAGGGAGGGGAAGAAACAGTCGAGAGAAGAGGAGAGACTGGAGAGGACATGAGGCGAGATGAAAGATTGAGAACACCGGAAAGGAGGGTGGGAAGAGAGGCAAAGTGAGGGAGGTAGTGGAGAGAAGGAAGGAGCGGAAAGGAAAGGGGAGGGGTGCGCGGCTCACACCCCCACCCCCAGCGGCGCCCTATGGTTAAGGAAACCCTAGGTTTTCTAAGCAGAGAGAAATCGCCCTCGACCACAGAGCAACTTGTTCTTCTGTTGCACATCATTCCCTATAGGCTCGTACAGACTCCAGATAATCAGCTAGCAATTAAACATGACATATAACTTGCAATCTCCGACGATTATATATATATATATATTGATTCATGTTATTGACTGATTACGGATCATATGTTTGCATGCTATATATCTAGCTAATCTACGACAAAAACTCTCATGTTAAACAGATCAGATCATCATGATCTAACATCGTGATTTTATTTCTTTTTACCTTTTAGGGTTGCAAAATTCAGTACTGATATACATACTTTACAAAAAAGAAATTTTGAGAGCATTTAATTTTGATGAAAAATGACTATTTATATATATATATATATATATAAAAGCATTTTGCAATCAGTCCCTCTTCTATCCGGACCGACTGGACACATGATGTTTGCAATCATCCACTAAAACTAAGACACATCACTAATTTCATTAAATCGTTTCTAGACTTGGTTATAGAGGAAACTGGCTTCTCCTCTCCAGAATCACTGCCAGTCCCCTCCCAGAACACGAAATTAACCCTAGTTCCCCTCCCTTGACATGGAATCGACCAAAGACGTCATTGTTCCGCCGCCTAGCATCCCAGCACACGAAATTGACCAAAAACGCCGTGGTTCCGTCGCCCAGCACATGCTTCTCCTCGTGGTTCCTTCGAATTGAGTCCCCACGGTTCCGTTGCCTAGCACATCTTCAAATCGACCCAGAATCGTCGCATAATATCTCCAAATCAAAACGGTATTTTTTCTATACTTTATATACATTTTGTATTTTCATTTGTGTTGTTCTCATACAATTTGATGTGAATGTTATCATTTGGGGGAAAATGTGGGTTAATAGGGGAACGAATATACCGCCTGATAATTTGAACACTGGGCATGGGGTGTTTTCGGTGCTGAACACGGGGTGGGGGTGGTGGGTTTTGGTGCTGAACAAAGGATGTTGGGCTTGCTGAGTTTTGTTGGTGAAGAGGCACGACTTCTACATTACTGAATATGGGGTATATTTATGGGTTAGCTTTGATTTGATGTGGCCGAAGCCCACAAGGTTCATTGTGAGACGCCTATGTGGCGTTAAGTGAATGGCCGGCTGTATTAATAGATAATAAAGCCGGTCCGGATGGAAGATTAATTCTTTTGCATTATATTTAACTTTTTAAAGTGATTGATCCATGCATAATGATCATTAATTAGCAATGTCGACTTCAACGAGTCTTCTCTCTCTTTTCTCTCAACTAATCTGACTCTTTCTCTTAATATTTTCGTTGTCATGGGCGGAGGTGCCTCCTCCCCTTCATGTTTGTTCATTTTATGCTTTTACCAGTGTTTTTCCAATTTTTTTTTTTTTTTTTTGTGTTTTTCAGTTTCCTTCGTTTAGCGCTGTTAACTAGTGATCTCTAACCACCATGCACGGGTCCAATGACTTTTCCAACCACCGATCTTCATGTTTGTTGTGATTTCGGCCGGCATGTTGGCCGCTCATGCCGTGCAATTTGGTCACGCGCAGCCGCAATTTGTAACTGTTTTTGACATCATGCACGGTTGCGTTGGCTTCAGAGGCCTTGGATCTCTCAGAAGGGGCTATCTTTCACAGATTCAAGCGGCGTGTGTGCCTCACTTGCTACCACTGCCACACACGCCTTTTGAGAACTATCATCGGTGACTTGACTCTAGCTGCTACACTCATATCTTACTGCTTTCAATAATCTATGATTTTGAAATATGGATCGTGGACCTCTCCTGCAACTTACTTCAGACAAAAAGTGATAGTGCACCTACCACTACACCACTTCAAGCGGAGAAACACATCCTCCAATGATAGTTTTGTCGTTCACTTTTTAGTTAATATTTTAATTTCATCTTTTTATATGATGGTGCTTATAATAGAATTTAAGTAGGGATTAAGAAATTGGTCCTAAATAAATTCATTTTGTTTCACTTTTTTTTTACTATTGTTTATTGTTTTGAGGTGATTGTTCGAGAACCTCACCTTCTTTTCATGCATAATTTTTCTAGTTAAATAAATATACTTACTTAAAAAAAATAAAAAATTATGATCCACATGGCCATGATCATTGACATCTAAAAGATTGAATCATGATCATGAGTAGTAGTTGGGAAATCAATTGCTGTCCGCTGCAAGCTCGTGCATGTCTTTAATTTTTGTTGTCTTGATATGAGTCAGGGTCCCCAACGTCCTTAACCGCGATAGTGATCATGATTTTGGTATTACTACTACGTACTATATACAGCATTAATTTTAGTAGAGACTACTACTACTAGTACCACATCCATCGTGTATATATATATATATATGGACTTGAATTAAATATATGAAAGTAATTAGATGTAAACTAAAAATATTATTGACATCATTTTATTTATTTGTTATATGAAGAGATCAAGCTTTCCTAGTCAGCTTTTGTACATATACTGAAAACAAAATTGTCAATAGAACCGCTTCTTCAACGGTACCTTATTAACCCGGGATTTTGTGTACGTGGTGCTACTACACGAAATGCATGCAAAGCTTCTGCCACGTCGACTGCCATGCATGATACATTGCTTGCCAAGCAGTACGAAAATCTCTTGGCACGCCCAACTTCGTTGACGTGCCATATGCATCGTAGGACCCACTAATAAGTTATGCGCCTTTGACTATAGATATATATATATATATATATATATTTTTTTTGAGCAAATGATAAGATTCATTAACTAATAGGGAGTAATTACAACATACCACATCTTCGAGAAATTAAAGATGCGTTTAGATGTTGGAATGAATTGAGTTGAAAAAAATATTATTATAATATTAGTTTTCAATATTATGAGTATATTGAGATTTGAAAAAATTGAATTATTTATTATATTTTATATGAAAATTTTGAGAAAATATATGAAAATTTGATAAAGTTGTAATGATGAGATGAAATGAATTGAAAAAAGTTTGAATTCCAAATAACATCTAAAACTAGAGCTAAAACACAAGTTGAAAAGAAAAAAAATACATATTAAGGGCTTGCTTAGACATGATTTGATGTGGAATATTATGTGTGTATCGTTTAAATCATGTTAGGTAAATATAAAAGAGTAATTTTTAGTATAAGCCTAAATAATAAATTTTATATGAATATTTTATTAAAAAGTAGCTTTTATAATTAATAAAAAATAATCTTATTACATTTTTTTAAGTGTGGTTTAATTATCTTTATAGGCTTGTATGAAACTTGTTTAGTTGGGACTTATAAAAATTATTTCTTATATAAAAATACAAAAATAATTATACTCATCAATATTCTTGCAGTACTACCACATACACTACAAGAATAGTGTGTTTTTGCGGCGCTTTTTTAAAAACCACAATAAAAACTGCAGGTAAAGATCACTTATAGTGGCACTTTTATTTTTGCCGCACACTAATAAAGAGAAAGAAGTCCTCCCGCATGATTATTGGTGTTGCGAACCTATTGCGTCACTAGATTTAGCTTATTATGACACTATTTGCATAGTTACTACTTAACCGCATTATTCTCGAGATTTATTATGGCAATCGAATTAAACTCTCAGCTCTTTTTTTCTTCTCTCTCTCTTCTTTCCCGATTCTTCTCTTCTTCCCCCTTTTATCTTCCCTAGCCTGATACTCATTCTCTTTTTTAGGAGTTTTCTGCCGCCTTTTCCCCTGCCTATTGTCATCTCACGCTCGTCTCGCTTACTCTGTCTAGCCAATGAGTTATTGCCCCACCGTTGCGCCGTCGATATCTAGTCAGGTCTCTCCCTCTCGTCGTCCGTTTCTCTAACTCTTCCTCTCTTGATTTCCTTTTTAATGCTTTAAAACTTAAATATCTTGTGATGGCCGTTGAGATTTCAAGTTTGATTTTACATATGGTTAAGGTTTTGTGTTTGAAATTTTCATTGGTTATAAGAAGATCTTTAAACTCAATCAGTCGACTTGATTTTTCTTAGAAAGGGCGAGAGAATAGGGTAAATTGAAGACTTTTTCAACAGGGCCAAGCTTTTTGCAAGCTCTTGGATACCTTCTTCAGCAATGGCAAATGCGGGTACACACACTCATCTTTCTTCCTTTTCTCTTTTGCATTTTGATTTCAATTTGTTTTTGTGATTGGGACATGAGGATCTTACAAACTAGGGTGTGAATTAATGCTTTTTTTTTGTCTTCTTTTGTTATCCAGAGGGTTGTTTTTATTCCATTTTCTTTATCGTTTATTGATTGTGTTAAGGCATACTTGATGGGGCTCGAAAATCTCAAAGCTTTCTTTCTTTAAGTTGTTTTCGAACTCCTTGTGGACACAGCTCTTCTTTTGCCTAGAATTTTACTTTCTTTATCTTGTCAGGATATTGAAGCACTGATCAACAAAATTAATAGGTCTGTTGTGGCTTTGTTTCCAACAAAAATAACGGTCTGTCATGGACGACTTTGGTAATGTCATTACTCTCATTGCCACTACTTGTTTGTAAAAATCAATGAATGGGTTTCATTTAGGTTGTATCTGATGTTTCCACAGGTTTTCCAACGATCTATATTCCTTATGAGTTTGAAATAGAGGAGAAATGAGAACATAATTACTTATAGGACTGATCTTATCTAATTCAAGGTTGTAAAACCATCATTAAGATGCTTTTGCTTTCTTGCATCCATGTTGCAAAAATGTAAAATAGGGACTGTTTGTCTTAAATAATAACACTAAAAAGTGAAGTCTAACAGTATATGATTTTGTGTTGTACTACTTATCAATGAAAAAATAAAAAAATAAAAAAATTATGTACTTTATTATTTCAATAGTTTATGTTGTAGTAATGTTTCAATATTGGTACTTATCAAAAAGTAGTGTTTTGTTATTTTAGGCTATCCGATCATTTGTTGTGCAAATTTTAGATGTTTTCAACTATACTTTCACTAATGTTTGACTTGTATTGATATGGTTTTAGGCTAGTTGAGCTATCTGAAGAGGCACAAAGAAAATACACGAAATCATTTGTACAAGTCGTGTTGATGAAGGTTTTAGATTTAATAGCCAAGGCAAAGGTGCTGCTAATTGGACATCACACATAATTTAGTTTATTGTATTTAATTTAAGTATATGATATGTAGGGGCTGATAATCTGATATTGCACAACCAAAATATGGAATGTTGCCTTTTGAACTAATTACCTTTCATTGATATGAGTTATTACATTTGGTGCAAAATTGTTGAAGTTAATTGTTAAGTTTTGAGCCTGTGCACATGATTGCAAGTTGTTTTTTGAGCATGTTACTTCCTAGTGTTTTCTTTCCATGTTACTTCAAACAGAACCCATGACAAAGCAATTTTAGGAAACAAATTTCTAATTTTAGTTGAACAGTTATTTATTATATAAGGTGATCTACTCTTCTAATCAACTTTGCATACTTTATGCAGCTTCATACTATTGGTTATTACATGTACTGGGCCTTTACCAATAGGGGTGGCAATATGTGACACGACACGTTAACACGAAACGAACACCACACGATAAAAGCGAATTAGTGTTTAACCTTAACGGATTTCGAGTCAAATCGTGTCAACCCGTTAAAACACGATTTGATAACGGGTTATAACGGGTCAAACCTGTTATGACCCGTTAAGACACGTTAAGAAATTTGAAATTTCTTTTATACCCTTGAGGTAAATTTCAAAAAATCATAATTTAAAATTAGCTTTAATAATTTACAACGTGTAGATCATATTTGTGTGTCTATCATATTTTATAATATACTATTTATTGAACTGTAATTATTATTATTACTATTTTTTTTTATATTTTATAACTATTATTTAAGTTTTAATATTTGTATAAAATCAATTAGGTTAAACTCAAACGGGTTACTAACGAGTTTGCGGGTTGGAACGGGTCAGATGTGTTGTATTGTATCGTGTCATATAGTGTCAAAAGTCTTAACGGGTCTTAACGGATCGTGTCGTGTCAACCCGTTATCTTAACGAATCATGTTAGGATTGAAATTTTTTACACGAAATCCTTAACGGGTCGTGTTCATGTTGACTCTTTAAGCATTATGTACACGTCCTGACACGACACGAACACGACTCATTAACACGTTTTGACACCCCTATTTACCAACCATATGTATGGGAATATTCACGACTACAATCACTGAAGGTCTACTTCTTGTTATGCACTCTTTCTAAAACATGTTTTCATTATCAGTACAATTGATTCTTTCTGTGTTTAATGGTTGTTATCACAAACCTAGAAGCTAGCTCAATAATAGATCTTTATGCAAAGAAATTGCCTGAAGCTCAATCAGATGATGCATCTGCTTTTTACAAGGTGACATTGGATTCTATTATGACATTATAGTAGTTTCAAGAGTGCAGTACTGCTATATAAAATTTGAACAATCAGGAAGGGTACTTCACGTTATGCGTTTGTTGAACTCAAGATTTCAAATTTCGTGTAAATCTACACATGGATTTTGATGATAACAAATGAATTCAAAGAATAAAGGAGTCTCAAACTCAAGTTGTCCACACAATAGAATTAAGCACATCAAGGAAGCAAGTATGAGCAAGAAGGGAACAAGTTCACATTAAAATCATAGAGTAATTTTGTAAATATCTTAAAAATTTGAAATTAGGATTAAGGCTCAAAATTAATATTTTATCATAAAACATTAAAATACATTTTTCACATGTGCATGAATATTTTGAAAATTAAATTTGAAAATTTTGAAAGATGATTGATTGTCATCTTTCACATGTGCATGTCATGATTAAAGGTTTAAATTTTGAAAATATTAAGATGATTGATTGTCATCTTTCACATGTGCATGACATAATTAAAGGTTTGAATTTTGAAAATATTAAGATGATTAATTGTCATCTTTCACATGTGCATGTTTTATTTGAATATTTTCAAAAGTGATAGATTCTTTTCTTGACTTATGCAAAATGTAGATGTCTTTGTTTGAAAATTTTGAAAAGTAAAATGTGCTCCTTTTGTCATATGCAAAAAGTAAAAGATTAGATTTGAAATTTTTGAAAAGTAAAGTGTGCTCCTTTTGTCACATGCAAAAAGTAAAAAGATTTGATTTGAAATTTTTGAAAAGTGAATGATGATGTCTTTGACATGTGAATCTTTTTAAATTTGAATATGAAGTCTCATATGCCTATAAATAGATTATTTGAGAGTTTCACATTGACAGCACCAAGAGCATACAATATTCATTCAAAGTTTTCATTCTCTCTTCTCTAAACATTGAGCCTTAATCCTTGTTCATTTTGAGAGATATAACTTGCGTTGTATTGTTTTTATTTCACTCATTGAGGAGTGTTTTCTGATAGCCTACCCACTATCAATTCTTGTATCAGTAAAAGGGTGTGTATAACCCTTGTATGTGTAGAAGGTGTTCTACACGGGAAATAGTTAAATCACCAAGTGTGAGGTGATTGGAAGTGTAGAAGGTGTTCTACATGGGGAATAGTTAAATCACCAAGTGTGAGGTGATTGGAAGTGTAGAGGGTATTCTACACGGATTCTTTGGAGCGGTGCTGCTCAAAGGTGTAATAGATTTCTATCTCCACCTAAAGCAGATTGAATAGTGGATTTGGGGATCCTCAAGGGGTAACTTGAGGCGAGGACGTAGGCAGTGGGGCCGAACCTCGTTAACATACTGAGTTTGCTTCTCTCTTACTTTTACTCTTTATATTTATTACTGTTTCATATTTTGTTTATATTTTATATTGTATACTTGATTTATAATTGTTAATTTTTTAATACAACTCAATTCACCTCCCCTCTTGTGTTAGTCATCTGGGCAACAGCGTTGTTAATTTGTTTTGGCACTAGTATATGCTTCATTTGATTGGTATCGTATCAATCTTAATACAATAATTTATGCTGGGTCTTCTAACATCATCAATGAATTTGATGATGGTTATTCTAAACTATACTTTTAGCTCACTCAAATATGATTGAAGAAAAAAGTTATTTTTTTTTCCTTATATTGTAACGCATTTTATTTCTAATCTATTGGTTAGGAAACACAAAACTGACTGCTGTCTAAAATCAGATATGAACAAAAGTATTTTCTTCATTAGAAAATTTTAATTTTTACTATGAATCATGTAAGCTCTTTCAAAACCATGCATTTTAACTGCTTTGATGTTTTATTTACGGATATTTATCAATTTGAAACAAATTAGATATGATTGAGGCAATTGGTAATGGTAAATCTACACAAGTGTAGCATTTGAATTCTATACTTGTTCTCATGGTTTATATTAATCTACTTATACTACAATCATTGCTCTGTAGCTTTACATTTTAAATGAATGATTTTAGGAAATTTTTATTTTAGTTTAAGCAAGCTAAAGAATCATGTTGTTGAAGCCTGGATTTTGTTCTGGTATTGGTCACAATTTCTGAGCTTTTTATGTGATAATTTTTTTATTGGATGTTATTTTGGTAGCCATTATTTAGAATAATCATCAGATATGACAGGAAAATTTATTATATTGCATTTTAACAAAATACTAGTGGAACAATGAACCGAGGATATTATATTGTTCTAGTGTTGTTTTCTTCATTTTTTTTTATTTTTTGATATGTGGTTATCAACAAGCTTGTTGTTCACATCACCAAGAACTTCATGACCCTACCCAACAAATATCTTGTATTAATTTTTACCTTTTTGATGATTTTTCCATTAACTTAGTGTTATTTGTATTCGGATTTTTCTTTTGTATTAGGATTTGTATTAGTATTATTTAATTAGGATTTTAAAGTATTTTGAATAGAAAAATGTATCAGGAGAAGATAAACCTTAGTGGCTATTTTAATTATAAAAAAGGAACTAACACATATTGTTGAAACGTGATCTTAGATTCTCAACCCCCACCAAGCTGGTAAGATAAGTGATAAGATTGGGTCCTTGTTGCAGCTCCATCATTTTTTAATGGGCTGCATTGTTAGATGTTGGATGTTTGAGATGTAATTGGAGTAATATGTGGTACTTGCTACTTATTTTTACTGGGTAATTATATTTGGGATGTTTGCAAATGCATGGTACTCAAGAAAATAATGTTAGTATGTGTATATTATGACAAGTTCGTAGTATTATTTAGTTTGGATAAAGGGCTATATATCATGCGATAGGATGAATACATATATATACATATATAAATATATATAAATTCTTGTATACTCGTTATAAATCTGGAATGTGTTGATATATTCCCTTTAATTGTTAACTTCTAAGTTACATTAATTGTCACAGGTAGTTGGTCATATCATTTCTATGGGGATTGCCAACATGGGTTAATGTATTAGATTTATAATGTTACTAATTATCATAAATATGATATTAATTTGATCTTTTCCTATATATATCTCAGCTGCTGAGAGTTTATAATAATTTATTTTAAAGATATATTAGTGAAGTAGTGAAACTGATTCACTAGTATTTTTTATTTTTTATTTGTGTAAAATTCTATTTTCGGCAAATTTAACTCGCTGCTAAAAGGGTAAAAATTCGTCGCAAATAGTTTTCTTATACGTTTATTGACTCAATTCTGGTAGCTATTTATAGCAATTCGAAGGGTTTTACGGCAAAAGTAACTCGCTGCAAAAAGTCTTGATCGGCGCCAGACTTGATTCGCAGCCAATGACTTGGCGCGGCTTGATTATAGCGGCGTAACTCTGGCACCATACTAGATATTTGCCGTGAAAATAAGCCTTAAATCTTGTAGTAATATCAGTGCACAATTTTTTTTTTAATTTTTTCTTTTGTCAAATGTGTAGTATAAATTCAATTAGTTTTAAAAATATAAAATAATAAAATCTAAAAATAATAAAATTAAGTATAGTGTGTATACCAAATCTAAAAAATATTATATAAACAATTTAATACCGATTTAATTTTATATGATAAAACATATATAATTTATATTAATGAAAAAAAATTACAAGAATATATTATATATATATATATATTTGTGTAGAACAGTAATAATTAACGAAAAAACTTCATCTCAGCGACTTTTTGAATACTAAAAAGTCCAATTTCGAGATGAATAATGCTACTTGTCCCGACAAATGAGTTTTGATATAGGTTTTAATAATTTTTATTTATTTAGTGATTAAAGAAATGTTTTTGAATGATCTTACACTTTTTTATTTTTATTTTTGTTTTGAAAATGTGTAAGGATATATCGGGACTACCCATCTTCAGATTGTAGAAGTACCACTATATATTTCGAGATTGTGCTTACTTAATTTAATTTTAAGAGTAATGCTAGGTAGACAAGATATGAGGCCGAATGTTATTATTGAAATTATTTTATTTTATTATTTTATTATATTTTTTATTGTATTTTCTAAAATTTATTTTTTTATTATATTTTATAAATAAATTTATAGTATTTTTATTAGAGGACTGTTTTAATGTTAGAAATAGTCTGACCGACTCTAGCATCACCCATAACATATAGATTTGTAAAAAAAAAAATAAGCCTATTAATAAAGAATAGTTTAAAAAAAAAACCTAAAGGAGAAATTTATTTATTTTTATAAGGATTAGTATATAATTTGTCTATCTAGTGGTTGTACAAATTATTTTTCTAATTTTAATAGCTTTCGTACGTTCAAGCATGCTTCATTTGATCTTTTTGAAAAAATATTACAAGCCGTGCACGACGAACCTCGACGTGACAAATCTAACACATGAGAACATGCTCGATCGTGGGGATCAGATCGAGCAGCACCGCAAGCAGCAATCCCTGGACGTACATGCCCTAAGAGTTTGGTGATCACCGAGGTCTCGTTTGGTGATCAACTCACTTTTACTTCGTTATTATATTTTTATAATTTTTTTTATATAAAATATAAATTTTTATATATATATTTTAAAATTTTAGTACATATTTTTTAAATTTTAATACATATTTTTTAATTCTTAATATATATTTTTAAAATTTTAAAATAATAATAATATTAAAAAATAAATTAAACACATCTCAACTCATCTCATCTTTAAATCTAAATCAAAACAATGACAGGCAAGAATCAATACTCCTACTGCCAGTCTAGCGGTGTAATTACTTGCTAATGCTAAACATGCATGCGGTCGTATCTGAGTATCGAATTATAAAAAAAATAGGCAATTATAATATTTTAATTATAATTATATTTTTATCATAAATAATTATTTTAAGTAGAATTAAAATGTTATAAATATATATTTTTTTTAATATTAAACGAATCAAAAAAGAAATGAGATGAATATCTTTCAATATCGATCTCTTTTAAGTTCCACCGAAAAAGAACACTAGTGCTGGTTGGAGATTAACCATATTCAACTGTTTGTGAATGCAATCTAATCTTGGAATTAATTCTTACCAAACGACGTCAAACTTCGAAAAGAAAAAAGTTGCTAGCTTCACGCGTTAACTGACCAGACGGATATATATATATATATATATGCGGGTACATATGATGTTATGAAATGATCAACAGCTAGGGGGAGCTAGGGCTCATTCACATATATATATATACATAGGACCCGTGTCGCATTTAAAACAGCTGAGTCCGTTCGTCAAACTAGTACATACTCTCGGTTCCTGGTAAATGCATGCATGGTAAGTTGAAGTGGCCGGGTTTGGTGCATGGTCCAGTACATGATCATCATCAAGGAATATTTAAGCTAGCTATTTCATTGTGTTTCGAACAACTTGGTACTTTACTCCTCTGTCAACCATGTGAACAGCTTGTAATTAAAACAAAATAATGCTCGATCTTCGTACGTACTAGTGGGTTTCCTGATCGATCAGAAGTACTAAAAACACGATGGTCCAAATTAGAATTCAATTAATACATTTACCAGTAATTAACAGCCATTAACTAGCTAGAGTTAATCATGAGTAACTATTGTCTTTGCATTTTAACGGGGTTTTTTTTGGACCTCCATTTCCATATATATATATGATAATGCTGCAAATTAAGAAGGCAGCTTTGAATGACGTGATAATTAATTAATATTAATAACGTACGGTACATTAATAGTCTTCTTTAAGAATAAAGTACTATCATCTCAATTGCAAGTTTTGAATCTGAGAGAGAACATGATGTTTCCTGAAACTATATATCGTCCTCGCTATCTAGCTCTATATTTTTACGCACCCGATATTGTATGCCCTTGCATTCAATATATATGCATGGAAGACACCACTCACTTATATTTCGCAATATTGAAATTACTAATTAGCAAAACATGTAAGTAAACCTAAAAGAAGGGAAAATAACACGATGACTTAATCGGGAAATAGCAAAACAGAGCATTGAACATTGAGACTTGGGAAATGCTATATTTCGTATATATTCAATTCACTGTACAAGCTACCTTATATATACCGAAATAAAGAATGTTCTGGAATTAATTAGAAGTTGTAATTTCTTCTAAACAACTTGTAGTTGTCTTTAGCTGAGAAGGACTTGTAGCTGGCTGTTGAGCCTCATTGTGTAATAAAACATGAGCCAGACGACCTCTGTGTCCTAATAATTATTAGAAAACAAGGACGAGAAACACTTGCATGAGTGTTTGGGGCGTCGGGCATTACCTGATCATCAGATTCTTTTCCTCTTTCTTATGGCTCTCTGTAATTTTTGTTGTTCTTAAGTTGTCGCAGGTAATTTTTTTTTTTGTTTGTGGGCTGTTTAATTATTTGCAGGTTTTGTTACCTTTTTTTTTTTTTTTCCCTTTCTATCCATTCAGCTTGAAGCCCAATCCGGCGGCCTAGTCTACCGATTTTCTTTTCTCTTTCCCAATGGTGTATAATAGCCCATCCATATTCTACCTTTTGTTTTACAGCAGTATACTGATCTAGTTTTGTTCTTTAGTATTTCTTTTTGTACTTAAAATTTCTTTTTGGCCCACAAAAAATTATTTAATCTTACTAGCTAATATCTTTGATTTGATTTTAGATCCACACTATAATTAATAACAGCAACAATATCTAACATTATCATGTGATTCATATATCATGTCTATTTAATTCTTATAATTATAACAATTATTGGTTTCGCATTAATATCGATCCAACGTTTTCTCTAATTGGATCATAACGAGAGTACAACATATATTGCCATCTATCATATTTTTAATTCTGGTCGCGCACACATTATAAATAAAAAAAAAAATCAATCTGATATATTTACGGTTTATCAGAATATTTTTGATTTTTGATTTTTGATTTTTAATTTTTAATGATAATGACATGATAAAAGAATGCATTTTTGTTATAAAAAGAACTCTCGCATCTTGTTTTAGTCAATTGCCATGCATTTGCCATGTGCCAGTCTGCTACAACTGCACAATGGCAGCGAAATATTTTTGACGTAAGAAAATCGCTCGGCACGTCACACGTGGAGCGCCATGCATGCCATGCGTAGCTTTCCAAGATTTGGATGCCGCAATAATATACAAGCAGTACTTCTCTTTAAAAAGGAAGACATTGCAGCCCGTGTTTTCCAGTGATAGTTCAGTCTTGACAATTACATGCGAAAAATGGATACAAGGGGACGAGGTTCTGCGGTTTGCGGCGACACCTGCGGCTGTCCTGTACCGTGCCCCGGCGGTGTTGCTTGTAGGTCAGTTACTACTGCTACATGAATATCTTCTTTTATACACACACACACACACACATATATATATCTTATTATATATATATATTCTATTAATCATGCCTTTATATCTCTTTTGATTCATGGTTAATAGAAAAAAAGGTTACTAATCATATGATTATTAAGAAAAATATTTTAATCACAAAAAATAATTTGATAATCATATGATGATATGATAAGATTATAAATTTATTTTTATTATAAAATAGATTTAATAGATAGAATAAAGTTAAGTTAATTTGTGTGATTGCCTTTATATATATTTTTTTGTGTATGTTGTAGGCCTTTATGATTAATAGTGATCTTCTTTAAATAAGACATCCCTAGTCCTCTTACATGTAGGATGAGTGTGCTAAGATCAAAGGATTAATTTGTAATTAAGGGTCATCCCAAGCTGCAGGTAATTGAGGTACACCTCTTCAATTAAAAAAAAAAAAGTGTTAACTTTTGTAGGAAAACCCATTTGATAAATCATTCAAGAAATTTCATGTTCTGTTTATATAGGGAGTGTGAAGGCAGATTGAGGCCGATTAATGCAATTCTAAAAAAGTAGTGCTACGTCTGCAAAAGAAATCACACAAAAATAATCTGATCTCATCTATTAAATCTAATTTTAATAAAAATAATTTTACAATTATATGAATTAGTACATCAACTCAATTTTTTGTACAGTTCTTTTGTAGTTAAAGAGTGTTCTTAAAAGGTGATAATTTGACGTACTACAGGTGCACGCCCACAAGTGTGCCGTTGACTACCAGCTCAGGCGGAGACGAGCATATGACATGCTCGTGTGGGGAGCACTGTGGCTGCAACCCCTGCGTATGCCCTAAGAGCGTGGACACCACTGGTTCCGGCAAGGCCTTCTGCAAGTGTGGTGATGGTTGCACCTGTGCTACCTGCCAGACCTGAGCATAATATCAGACTCAGCTTTTATGTATTATAATCTGTTTGTTTACGCACGTGCGTAGTAGCTGTTTAGCAGATATACGTAGTGTTTGTTTGTATGGTTGGTTGTATATGGTTTGCAAATATGTGCAGGTGCCAAGTCCGCTTGTTTCCAAGCTAACTATGTTTTAGATCAACGTACGTCCTGTTGCTTTTGTTTCACAACCTATGTTTTTCGAACGTTCTGCTGATAGCGTTCTTTATTACTGAAGTGAATCAAACGAGAATCCGCCTTCGACATTGGGAGTTCCTTGCTAGCTAATAAAAAGGAACGGATCGATCAGTCCAGCTTTGTTACACTCCTACGCGTATGTATTTGTTTTTTGGCTAATAATAAGAAACTCAAGTAGGCCAGCTTCAGTGTCTCCTGATCATATGTCACTTGTTTCACGAGGCGTTATGAGTCGACTCAGCTCGCATAAACCAGCCAATTTGAACGTTACATAACTCGCCTGCCTCCTCTGTGTGTGTGTGTGTGAGGGACTCGCATGGCGTGAATTGATGAAATGGTAAGGCTAAACCAACGGTAAGAACAGTTGATTATTGCTCGCCTGATAAAGGAACTTTCTTATAAATGGTTTTCCTCCCGATGAATCACACTACAACAAAATGTGGTATTTGCCACCAGTTTTTACGTGGCAAAAAAATATGGCCAGAATAACTAGTTTTTTTTTTCACAATATTAAGGTTTCCAGAAATAGAGGAAGAAATTGTCGAAATATGTGTCCATTTGGTGCAGCATTCTATTGCCGAAAATAATCTTGACATATATACAGTATTTCGGCAGCCCCTTGGAGTTATTCTGACAAATTGTTGTTCACAATATCTTTATATTTACTTATAACACTGATAAATAGTAAATTTTAAAAGAATTTTCGCTTTCATTTTTGTTCCACTATTGGAATCCCTCTCTTGCGCTCTCTCATTTCCGATTTTCACTCTTCCCTCTCAGTCATTTTTGTCCCTCAACCCAAATCCCTTGCTCGTGCTCTCTCATTCCCGATTTCCACTCTCTCCCTCTCTCTTCCTCCTCCTCCTAGCTATTGTCGTCGTCAGTAGTCACAGACCGCGGCAGTCTCTAGAGACGTTGTGCGTCACCTCTAACTACTAGATGCAACCCCCCTCATCCTATAACCTTTTCGATTTCTCTCATTTTCGCCACTAGCCATGTCATGCATCGCCCCCAAGCCGCGAGATCGGCCACAATACCTCTATCTCCCTCAATGCCTCCATCTCCCTCTGTTTCTCTTATCTTGGTCACAACCTAAGTTTCCAGTCAATTTTTGGTAGGAATTCTTTCCACGAGAATCAATGCCATTTTAGGGTTTTTAGATTTATTTTCTTTGATTTTATTTAATAATTTAAATCTTAATGCTACTTCCATTTGTACAAGGGAACATTTGTTGAATCATGTGTGGGTGCAATGCCCCGTGGACTTGGTCAAGAGGCATGGCTTCAAACTTTGTAGGGCATGTGCTTCAAATCCATATCAGAATCCATATTACGGGGGAATGATGGCAACTAATGAGCATCAGCCTTATGTAAGTTTTACTTTTGCGATTATTTGTCATCAGGTGATGATTTATTTTTGGTTTTTAATGGCAAACTACTCTCCTTATTTTCGCTTTTACAATATGATTCTCTCAAGGGGTTTATTATGTTGCGTGGATTAAGGATTCCTATAATCTTGATTGCTATAATGTTATGCTCCATTTGATGGTTGGTTTTTGAAAATTTTGTACTTTATTCTTATTGCTAAGGAGCTTCAAATAAGGGATTAGTTATCTTTAAATTTTTTTTTTTTTGCAATCCCACATAATTAACGATTTAAGAGAACAGCTACATGCTAGCTAGCTAAAAGTAATATCAAAATAAAACCCATGCACATGATTGAAATCGATCTGAACAATTGATTTTGCTAATCATTTCAGATTTGAAATCGTGCATGAAACCCAGGGAACAAGAACATGAATCCAACAAATCAGATCTCTCTTTCATTTGTTGTTATTGCTGATCCTATGTACAAGTACAGCCACAGGCCCACAGGACTCATGTACATGCTCAATAATTAACGGACTAATTAATAAAACGCTACGAAGTCAAGAGTCGATGACTCGATATTACATGGTCATGAGAGATATCCCACGAAACCATTTTACATTATTTCAAAATAAACTAAAGATCTGGAAAACTAGGCTATTGATTCTATATATGTTAAAAAAACTTAATTGGACCCAATAAAAATAAGTAGAAGTTGCACACCTGCACGATATATATGCTTAAATTTATATTAGGTTTTATCTTGTAATTTTTATGTGATTTAAATTCTATTGTATCTCATCTCTAATAGTATTATTATATATGCTAGCTTCTGTTTGAATTAATATTGGTTTTAAGGCTGAGTTTAAACTCTTCTGCCCCATTTTGTAATATCCTAATTAATTTGCTTATATGACTAGTACCATTTCATATATGTGTAAAAACACTATATCCAGCAACTAGAATTGGTGCTACAGGATTCCTCTGTAAGTACATTCCATTTTTACCAAAATTACTATTGTGTTCTTTAATATAAATAAAATGGTTAAATGTCAAATCAAATAACCGAGTTTTTCATGCCGTTACAAATTTGAGGTTTGGCTAGATTTGTGCATTTGCATTGGTTGTTGCTATCGTTGTTTGTGGTGTTAGTTTTGTGGTGGTCAAATCTTGAGCAAAATTAAACAGGTTGAGGTTGTTTTTTTTGTTTTTCTAAAAAAAATTGGTGTCACTTTCCTATGGAACATAAATCAAATGATGCAAAGATTTCTCTCAAGCATGTGAATAAATGTTTGAGAAATTTTGAGAGAAATCTGTAGTGTAAAATTATAGTGTTGAAATTTCAAAAATGTCCATTCCTAAATGAGGTTTTCTTGCTTCTTACCAATACATGCCGCATTTTTAAACATTTTGTAATTAATTACATCTATTTTAGCTACTATTTGTGTAAGTGATGGTAGATGACTTTATTTTTTTGACTTAAGGCAAACATGTGAATGATTTTCCAAACTTTGAGATGCAGGACAAGGTATTTCCAAGATGCTTGTGCTGAGTGTTAAGTGGGGCCATTGTCTTTGCAAGTGAAGTATAATAAAGGAACCCAACTTCTATAATATTTTTGCTCAAATATGTTAATGTATTTTTTAATATACATGTCAATTGGGCTTTTCTGGATAGCTTTCCAAAGTCTTTGACCTCTACGGAGTGTTGGGGATGGAAGGCTAGAAGAAATTTTGTTTGAGAATTTCTAGCTTGCTTTGAGAATTCTAGGACTTGAGTCCAAAACAAACTTTTTTTGATTAATACTGTGCTTGTAAAAGGGTTTTAGCCAACTTAACTAGTAATAGTTTTTGGTGTTGTGATTGAGAAGTAAATATAAATTTAAATCTTTTGGTGTAAATCATTTCTAGAATCGCTTTCTGTTGCTTAATAGTCAGTCCAATACATGTAGCTAGGTAATTATGAATTAACCTATTTGTTTGGATTGGGATAATTACTTGGAGATTAAAGCACAGTTTAAAATTAGGTAGCTTATTAAGAGCATTAGGCGCTAGTTTTTTAGCGATGACCCTTTTATGCTGTTAGATGCATAATGATTTGCTTATTGCATTGACATGAAAACAATGGCATAGAGACTTGCTTTATATGGTTACAAGTTTAAAATGGTTATCCAGTGTCTAAATAATTGTTGAATATTTTATCATATGTAACTTTTTTTTTATTCCCAAATTTTTAATTGGTTGCTACTGGACAAATGTTTGGCATCATATAGGCATAGAATTTTCTGTGAATTTGACAGGCCTTAACAAACTGATGGTTCACTGGACCTAGGCCAGCTTCAGTGTATCCTGATCGTATGTCACTTGTTTCACGAGGCGTTATGAGTCGACTCAGCTCGCATAAACCAGCCAATTTGAACGGTACATAACTCGCCTGCCTCTCTCTCTCTGTGTGTGTGTGAAGGACTCGCTTGGCGTGAATTGATGAAATGGTAAGGCTAAACCAACGGTAAGAACAGTTGATTATTGCTCGCCTGATAAAGGAACTTTCTTATAAATGGTTTTCCTCCCGATGAATCAGTACTGGATTGTGAAGATTCTGCAAATCGTTTCATAGCTGTGAGTAATGACTATGATATGCACAAATACTGAAGATTTATCTGCGCTTCAGTTTTAGCAGTTAACATTATATAACCCGACATGGTGCTCATTGATTATACCCAGAAGAGAGATTATTATTCTTAACGTGCATCATGAAGATAGACCAAAAGGAACCCAGAGCATTTCAACTCATAAACCATTTTGAAACTCTATTACAGATGAGTTTAGTCCAAACCATTTTGAAAGTCTGTTTAAGATAGAGATTAGTCAAACAGAGTTTGCACAGCTATCATCTTACCAATCACTTCGTTTTTTCTATTCGGTAAGATACAGTCTTTTCTTCCCACAGTTCATTCTCCAGATGTCTCTCGTAAAAGTCTACTTCATCTGTTGCTTTCACAAACAATGCAGAAGTGCTTCTAGTACCATAACGTCCCTATGCATGAGCCAGAAATATCAGAAATCTTGTCAGAGAAAGGAAAACTACTATATTGGCACAGCGGTATCTGGACTTACAATTGGAGTGTCTGCGTCAACAAGTATGGAGCTTAATTGGTATTCCCATTTTGAAGTATAAATGTGAGGCAGCATGCTTTCATCTTCATCTTTAATTGTGTTCGTCATAAGCTTTCCAACCATTTCTTTCATAGGTAGTTCTTCTTCTTCACATTTATTCAATAGTTCTTCAAAATTGTTATGCAGTCGTTGAGCCTGCAAAAGATTAAAAAAGTCTTACAAATTTGAGAAAGAGAAACCATAAAGAAGTAAGTTACAGCAGGATAAATCAGTAGCTATGTATACTGATAATGATGAACCAGATAAAGCTACAAAAGAATAATAGATGGAGTGATAAATTCTGAGTTAATTGATTACGGAATTGTGAACCATCAAGAGTAACATACGTTAAAGGAAAGAGTAACATATGTTAAAGGAAATGAAGCATGGATCAATAAAATTCTATCCCGAGAGTTGTGTGCTTGTGATTTATTACTTGCTGTTATATAGATGGAATGCAACATACCTTCTTACCTTTGGCCATGGAGAGTCTAACATTGCATTGGTTAACACGTGAATCCCAGGTTCCACCTCGGTAACAAACTTGTTATCTTCTTTTGCTCTGTTAGTCACATAACACATGGTTTTGGAACAAAGATCAACCAATATCAGGTTATACCCATTATAATGATCTGCCTCCTTTTCCAGTTCTTCTGCAAACTCCATGGGTGTATTTTTGCTCTGTAAACATTATATAGGACATATAACAACCATTTTCTTATAGAAGCAATCAGCCCCACCCAAGTTGCCCAACAATGGAACTAAAAAGCTCAAAGCTAAATAATCTGTGAAACTAGAGTAATTGAGCATCTCACATAAACAATTAATCTATGCAACAAGGAAAGAAATATGATAAAAAAATTGCATGCCTCGGTGAGATCTTCTTTCTTTGTTTAGCATTTTGCAGATTGTATGGGTCATAAATGACCTAGTATGAAACCAAAGTAGCTTTCTGTAATTACAACTACAGCCTACATATAGTTTGTACTATGAGAGGATTGCGTAGACATGCTCCGAGTCTTGTATCAGACATACACTAGATCGATCAGCGTTATCTAATTGATGAAGGTGATTATTAAGAAAGACCATGACTAGAGTTTTTGGATATTGCGTGGCTAGCACACCTTTGTCTCACTGGCGGATACAAGGAAAATCCCATATGGTTGAACCAACAAGCATAGCTATACTCACTGATAAAAAGATCAAAATGGTGGATTTATTTCATTTTGCAACATTTAGCAAGGATTCAAAGGAGGCTGTAGTTTTGAAGATTAAAGCCTTATTGGCTAACTCTCTTTCAAATGAATCCAGGGTAACAGTGATAAAAAGGATGAACTTTTCCATTTTCAACATTCAGCTCTTCCGTGTATGACTGTACTTGCTCATAAAGTGCAGATTATGAAATGGATGAGGCCCGCAAAATGTTAAGACTAAAATGGAATGTAGGTAGTAGCTTTGAAAACCCAAGGATGAGTGGAGGTGGTCGAATTATAAGGGATGCAGGGAGAATTCTGTTGCCACTTCTCAGCAAATTATGGAATTGGTTTTAATAGTTTGGTAGAGGTTAAAGCTATGAGGGATGGCTCATTTCGTTGGTTGAAGTCACAGCTAAGATTGGTGGATCATGAATCAGTCTCACAGGTGGTTGCTAATTTGTTAAAGGGTAAAGGCATGGTGAATTGAAAGATGATAGAAATGTGGGAGGAACTTATTTAACTGAAACTGAATGAATGGAGCAAGTACATCGAGAGGATAATCGAGGTGCAGACTTTCTTGCTAAAATAGATGCTAAAGGTCTGGACAAGGATTGGCTGCATGTTCAGGAACTCCCTAAACGGATTTTAGTTTTTTGAAAAAGCAGGAAATCCCTAACAGAGATATAGAAAAGATGTTTATTTTGCAGTTTTTCTCTTGATAGCTTTGTACTTTTGTTCTGCTCACTCCTTAAGTAAGTAATTGAAATGATATTGATTCATATGGAAATAGACCAAATAGATAGAGTGCGTGCCAGAATTTGATCAAAACAAAATGAACTCACTTGCAAAAACCGAACAGGGAGATCCCCTCTACTCTTAGCCTCCGGAAGTTTCTGAATTTCCCTGACATTTGTAAGGAAAGCCACCCGTCCATCCCTGCTACAAGCAAGCCATGTCCCCCCTGCCGTTTCATCTCTCCCTCCCAAAATTTCACCGCCTTCCCACCATTCCAATGGCCTCGTAGGGCTTCAAATGCCAAACCAAAACAAACCCAGAAATTATGGCACCTCGTTAACCTCAGCAATCATATCAAACATACAAAAATTTAGTGAAAGAGAAAAATAGAAGTAAACCCAGAAGAAGAATCGTGCTCACCGATTGTGATATTCGTCCCTGTTAAGCAAGATTACGAGTGGGTATAGTGGGTGAGCTTGCCATAGAAACGCTGCAATACACATGGTTAATTTGGTGGCATAAAAATGCTCAATTTTTTGAGCCAATGAATTTTGGTCTTCTCCCCCCTGGACCCTCTCCTGGACTACGCGACCAATCTTTTCAGTTCGCCTTCCGCACAGGTTAATTCCCCTACCGCACTGTCGGTTTACGGTACCTACCCGATTATTTATTTATTTATTTATTTATTTATATTTTAAAACCAATTAATAACATTAAACTAAACAAATCATACAAGAGGATGAAATGAGGTTCTCAACAATCAACCGTACAAATATATGGTAAAAAATAAAAATAAAAATAAAAATAAAATAGGTTTATTTGTAACTAATTTCTTAATCCTTACATATATTTTAAAAAAACAATCTTAAAAAAAAAAGTATTCATTAGAAGGCAAACATAAAAACTAATGCTAGAGGCAATATAAACACCGAGCAATGAAGATAATAAAAGTACTATCGATTATTGTCTAAAATTAATATTTAGATGAAAATAAAAAATAAAGTCATAATTTATGAAAATCAATAATATAAAGCAACAGTCAAAAACAAGATCGAATTGCCAGCGGTCAACTTACACAGACGATCAGCTTGCCATTATATGGAGATAAGGTAAGGTGGTTTACCAAACCTTTTGACTTTTTTTTTTATAATTTATTTATATCCATTCATATATTATTGGTTCCACGAATTAGATATCGAAAATTTAGACAAAAAATTAAAATCTAATTTGGTTTGCTAGACGAGATATTTCATCTCGTTTTATATAATTGTTAGATTATTATACAAAAAAAAATAATATATATTTTTTTAATTTTAAGATAAAAATAATATTTTATTTAATTCTTAATTTTTATCTCATTTCATCTTAATCAAACTCTAAAATATTTACTAGATTTATTGTTCATTTTTGCTGGTAAGATAATATTAATTTTTAATTGGTGTTGTTCTTTAATATTTGTGTTCAATTTTTTGTGACTTGATTACACGTTTTTCCAACTATATAAAATCATTTTTGTTTTCCATCGACTTACAAACTCACGTAGATATTAATAATTATAAATAATACTTAATAGTTATAAAATTGATAAATTTCGTATTCTTTTAAAAAAACTGATAAATATTAAATTCATATAAAAATTAATTTTTTGATAATAAATATCGTTATTTTTTCATTAAAAAAATGTGAAACTTACCTATTCCTCTTATTATTATTATTATTATTATTATCTATTCCTCTTAAAAAGGATACGAGATTTGGCATCTTCCGTGTGATCATGGCGTGTCAATTTGTCAAAGAAGACAATGCGAATATCACGTGCCTCGCATGCTACCTTCCTAAAATAAAATAAAAATAAGAAAACAAAACATTTAAAAAAATAAGGAAAATGGCAAAAATAACACCCTGTTTGTTTGTCCGTCTCTCGCCAGGGAGAGACAGAGAGAGAGAGAGAGATGGGTAAGATAGTGGAGAGGAAGAAGAAGAAGAAAGGAAGGCCTTCTCTTTTAGATCTCCAAAAGCGCACCCTCAAAGAACAACAACCGCAACAGCCGCAGCAGCATCAGAAGCGAAGCCACGCCTCTGTCCCTCATTCCACCTCTGATTTCCGAACTGCCCCTTCATCCTCTCCCACCCCTCTCCGGAGATCCACTCGCCGTAACCCTAATCCCCACGAAGATGACGATGACGACGACGAAGAAGACAAATTCTCGGGTAGGCGCCGCGAGAAGAAGCTGAAGCTGGTGCTCCGATTGCCCTCCCAGAAATCTCCGCCGGATTCCGGCGCGTCTCCGAATTCTTCCGGCTCGGATTCGAACGCAGAGGACGAGAACGAAAGCAAGGCCGCCTCGAACAGCGGCAAGAAGCGGAAGATCAATGCGATCGGGAATGGATCTGGACTCGCAGGCTGTCCAAAGGTATCGAATTTCCACCTGCTTTGTCCGAAAGAAAAAACAAACATTTTTCGCGGCGAAGACCGCCAAATTGGCTTTTTAATATGGATAATACATTTATTTTGGCGGACTATTGCGTTGACGTAGTTTGAAAACTCCTTGAATTTCGCACCCTTTGGACTTCGCTTTTTATTGGGCTTCTAGAATTTCAGCAAAAAAGGGTTTGACTTGGCCCGGCTTTGAGCTTTTGTTCTATGGAATCGAATTTCTTCCCAACTATATCATTCTACTTATATTTTTCGATTATTTACTTGCTCAACCCTACTAATGATTTGGCTGTCAAATCTGATAAAGCGTAAATTTGTCTTTTCATTCTTCCTTTAATAATTTGTTTTCACAGTTTGTAACTGTATTTTCCCTTTTTGGACGTTTTGAATGCTAGCTACTTTACTTTTTCTCAGCAGTTTGGTTCTGGTTCATTACCCGTAATGGAAATATACGTTTGCTTTTATTTTTTGCAGGTCGACAAAACTATTTCCGGTGCGAACCCCACAAGCGCCCACCAATGTTTGCTAATAATCTGACCTCCGTTTGCGTAAAATAGAAATAAAAAAGGAGCTGTTTTTTAGTTGGTGATTCTGTGTATGATTATGTGCAGGGGGTCGGTTGGCTTCGGGACCCTCAACGTCCTTACCGGATAAAAAGCTGTTGCAGTTCATCCTCGACAGGCTTCAAAAGTGTGTCTATCAGTTACCCAGATTGTATTTTCGATTACTTTGATGCATCTTTTAATTTTCAGTTTGCTGAGATGTTTGTTTATTCAATATCAGGAAGGACACTTATGGTGTGTTTTCTGAGCCAGTGGACCCGAATGAGGTCAGTTCTTAAAAAAATGCTGATGCATTAAGTTCTGTTAATTGTTTCATTGATTTCTTACTTTTTAGTGATTTTTATTTGCTGTGCAGCTTCCTGATTACCATGAGGTGATAGAGCACCCGATGGATTTCCAAACTGTAAGGGGTAAACTTGCTGGTGGGGCATATGCGAACATGGAACAGTTTGAGGTTGGTTTTTGCTCTTGTGAGGTTTTATCTTTGTTCAATCCTTTCCTGTTTCTTAATTGTATTTCACTAGGTTGCTAATTTTCTGTAAATGCTCCAATTGAATATTGGTTCTCTAGGGACGAGAGATTAGTTTCATCTTCAGCTGTCCTGATTGAATGGACTGTATAACAGTCTTCCAATTTTCACTTCAAATTGCTTCCTGTCGGCTGTGTTTTTTTATTATGCATCATATCGGTTAGATAGGCTACTGGGTAACCTTCCATACCTATTTCATTTAAGTGGGTTATGACAAAGTGAATTTTATCTTTGAAGGATATAGTGTTGTTGGGACCCAACTTTGGAATTACTCTCTGATTTTGTCATTTACCATGCATTGTTCTGTACTGCTAAGATTGCAGATCTGTCTTTAGCTGCTAGGTTTTTGTGCATTTATAAAATGAAGTTTTTTTTCTCGTTCTCCTTTTTTTTTGTGTAAAAATAAGATCTTTTATTGATATTGAAGTAGGTATAGCCCAAGTACACGGGAATTCTCGGTTCTCCCTTTGTTTCTACATGTAATTGTTTGCTCTGGATGCATCCATTTATATTTTTAAGATGCATTCAGTAATGGGAAAGTAATCTGTACCAGATTAGCATTTAGTGAGTTGCCCTACCTGAGTTCTACTGTTGGACAATATGGTTGTAAGCCAATAGGCTCATTTATACTTACCTAAATATGGTTTTGCATCTCATTTTTTCATGCTAATCCACTACAACTTCACTTGTGCATAAATCGTTTTGGTAGTTTCTTCTGTGTAGCTGTCACAGCAATGAGCTCATTTAACCCCAAGTGAATGTTGCCTCTTGACGTTCTGTTTTCTGTGCTCTTACTACTTATTGAGAGCCATTTAATTTAGAATCAAGATACCTATTGGGGCATAACTCGGATGGCAAATTAGGCTGGTGGGCTTGGTCTTAACTTCTACGAATTTGAGAATGAAAATAATAGGTTTGAACTGAAGATTACTTGGTGTCTACATGAGCTAATCTTTTGATAAGTATGGTAAGTAATAAACTTCTTCAAAAAGCGCAATAGGTGGTATCCAAGTATGTATGATGTATACAAGATAATTACCCATCTAGTAGGAGAAAAAGATGCAACAAAATCATGAATTTGAACCCATTACAGTCTATAGGCTGTCAGAAGGAAGAGAGTACCGAAAAAAGTTTTAAGCTCCCCCGATGTCTATTCCCAGTCATTGAAACTTCTGTTATTCCTTTCTCCCAACTTATTATCTGGCATGACCAAGCCGAACCAACCCAACTGATTTTTTGCATTAATTGTAGTGTGTCTTCTTTTACAAAAAATATTATATATATGCATGAAGAGCTTCAGCAGGCCGCATTAGTGTTTGAGCACAAAGAGGCATCGGGATTGATGTATAGCTGACTGCTGACGTGTCATTGGGGATGATAAACAGAAAGGCCCTCACACTAAGAAAGCAATAGTATTAAGTGGTTCTTTATAAGCACTTTTGATAGTCTAAGCTGAGGTCTTGGCAATAGTAAAAGTTTTTGTTGTGCTAGGCTTTGTAGTAAGCATCATTGAATGGGATGTTCTGCTGAGAAATTGGTTTGAATCCATGTACAAATGGTTGATGAGATGATACATTACAATATAGTGTGAAATCTAAAAAATCTGCATTGCGTTGCAATGCTTTAAAATTATGCTCTAGAAGACATTCTTTGTGCAAATTTGGGAAGAATGCAATACTTACATTTCCTGATATTGAAATTTTCATCTTATTATCTGGCAGAAAGATGTTTTCTTAATCTGTTCGAATGCGATGCAGTATAATGCACCCGATACTATATATTTTCGACAGGTATGGTCGGTTTTAAACTTCTCTTGCTGTTGTTACAATTTTTTTTTGGTTGTCTAAAGTTTAGTTCTGTTTTCAGGCACGATCCATACTAGAGCTGGCAAAAAAGAACTTCGAAAATTTGAGGCAAGATGGTGATGATAATGAACCAGAACTGAAAATAGTGAGAAGAGGAAGACCGCCAACTAAGAATTTAAAAAAATCGATGGGCAAGCCTTCCTTGGAGCATGCTGGTTCAGAATTTTCCACGGATGACACTCTTGTTAAAGGGGGAGAAAACAGCAACTGGTCCAATTATGATTTGAGAAAAGGAATTCATCTTGCAGACAAGTCTGCTTTAGCAGATTGGTCTGGAAGACTCCATGGTTCTCGCAATAATGATGTTTATACTACCTGGTTGGTTGATAACAAATTTGACAGGAATGATGAACGCACAGGTTTGTAACTAAAGTATTAACTTGCTTTTGGCTGTCCACCAATTTCAATCATCCTGCTTGATTGGTTAGATCCAGGTTCAAAGGGACTTGAGGGGTTGTCACTTATTTTACAGGTTCCATGATGAAGGGTAATCAAATGAAGCATGGGAAGAAACAAATTGTAATTGATGACAACAAACGGAAGACATACAAGCAATCCCAACCGTTGGCAGGTGGACGGGAATCATCTGTGTTAACTACTTTTGATGGAGAGAGGAAGCAGCTAATGGCTGTATGTATCACATTGATGTCAAATTTTCTAATTAATTCATTGATGCTAAAAAAGTGATACCATGTGAAGTCATGCGTGAAATCCCTGTTAATCCGTGGTGGACCTTTTAACTTAAAGTTCTAGCATGATCGCCAAATGACTCTGTAAGTTGGTAAATACCTTCAGTGTTGTGAAGTTTTGAGTTGCATAAAAGTCATAAACCAATAACCAATGAAAAAGATAATTAGATTGAACCGGTGGCACCTTTCAACTACCTTTATGTTGGCAATGACCTCTAATATTTCCGATGGAGGAATCGCTATATGAGTAGATAGAACTATTGAGAATGTAGCAGGTGGCTTTTGTTTCTTTTTTCCCCATAGGCAACAGGGAAGGGAGATTGGAGAAAAAACAGACAGACAGAGGAGTTTTATCCAATGAAATACTGAATTTTCAACCGGAAATATTTGAGGCTGTCTGTTTTGTTGACGAGTTATTCGGGTATCTAGTCTGATCTGACTTCTGTTGGTTAGTTGACTTGGCTTTTTTATATGAATCAGGTAGGTCTTCCTTCAGAGCTTGGTTATGCAAGGAGCCTGGCTCGCTTTGCGGCAAATCTTGGACCTGTTGCTTGGCAAGTTGCTTCTAAGAAGATAGAAAGATCTTTGCCTACAGGCGTTAAATTTGGCCCTGGATGGGTTGGAGAAAATGATGTCACACCTCTGAGGCCACTGCTACTTCCTTCATCATTACCTGATCAACCGCTACCATCTCAGTCATTTCCTCTCGTTAAAAATCCATCTTCAACTGCAAACCCTTGCACTGTTCAATCAAGGGGAGAAGATGTTTTGTCAGAGACACCTGAAGGTCATAATTTTTCGGATAAGCATGTACCCTCTACTCACTCAGCTTTAGATGGCCATCTAAGCAAGCATCCCCCTCCATCTGCCACCACGTCCTCATCCCCCTTTTCTGTGAATAAGTCTGCTGAACCCCTGAAAGTTAAAGCAGAAGTTGCTGAAGGACTTGGTTCTCACACTGGGATTAACTTATTGAATAGTAGTACTGGTGCAATCAAGCCAAGGCCTTCCTTTCAGATTCATCAGAACACTGTAGTTCAACCTGGATTGAATGGATTCAATGGTTCCTTTGGCTTTAACATTGCGTCTCAAAGGGGAAAACTAATTGGAGCAGGCAGGCCTGCTGAGTTTAACTTACAGTCGCCTCAGATGCTTGACACGATATCCAGGACTAATACTAACCTTGTTCATATGGCGACTACAAATAGCCTTAATTCAGAAGACTACAAGATAATGGAAAGTTCAACTTCAACTAATTCTGGCGGTTCATTTCAAAACTCCGGTAATGAGGTATTGGCAGCCCAAGTAAGAGGACTTCATTCGCGGCCATCTTGGCAAGGGCTGTCACCACGACAGAAAATTGATTCAGGATTGTCACCACAACAGAAACAAGCTTTAATTCCGCCGGACCTGAATGTCAGATTTCAGTCTCCTGGATCCCCTAGTTCTTCTAGCCGGGTTGATTCAACACATCCAGATTTAGCATTGCAGCTATGAGAATAATCTGAGTCATTTTTTTTCCCTTCTTTTAAGTAAGTTAACCATAGAAAGGTGGATTTATGATTTGTTGCTCCTGGTTATGAGAACAAAAGAGGGTCTCCGATGTGGAGACTATTAGTGCCACACCTAACAGTATTGTAGAAGAGTAGACTAGGCTTTCCCTGTACAGATCAATGTATTCTGATTCTTAGGCCCACAAGCAAAAAGGGTTTCATTTGTACCATTGGAAACCATTATCTAGCAAGAATTTTTTCTTGACTCATCTTGTGTTTCTAATCCTTTGTTACATGAGCAAACAGAACTTGTTTCAGTTTTGATGCTTGTGGACTGCAATATGGACATGACCATGAGAAAAACAGTACTGCACTGCTCAAATGGAAACTAAAAAAAAAAAAAGACCCATGAAACTTCCGAACTCTGGAAATAAGAAAGAAATTGTCAACAACCTTTAAAGCGCAGATCTGGCAAAGGAAAGTTCTTTATAGTTTGAAATGCAATCAATGGCTTGGAAGTTGGAAACCGGTTGTGAGTTTCTGAGGAGAAGGGATTCTGCAACTACAAAGTATGTCAGTCTTGTTTGCGGGTGTCCATATCCAGTAACGCGGAAACATTATAGAATATTGCGATTTCTTTTTAAGCATATTGTGAATTAATTATTGTGGGTTTATTTTCTTTTGTCGAGTTGCCATTGGATGAGTAGAAGAACTCAAATCGGGCAGGAATTCCCCAGTGTAACTCAGTCAAAATGGGTGATTTTGATTTTGTCAACACTGGCATAACGGGGATGATGTCCTTTTTTTCTTCCTTGTAATCAACGAAAAAGTCAATAGAATTGACAGCCTGTATTTGACTCCCAGCCAGGGGCGAGGGCTTCCGGTTGCCTTATACTGCCAAATTTCATACCGTGGGGTCCATCGGGTTTGAGTCGGACCTAACACCCTCTAGTAACCTAGTTTCTTAATATAGTTTAACTTAAAACCGGTCCGCCTGATCACATCAAAATAGTCATCTAATAGTTTAATGCCATGTAGAGGCTTCATTTACACTACAATGAGACTACGCATAGGAAAACACTAATTTCTCTCTCATCTCAACTCTCTTCTTCGCCTTTTGAATTCTTCAAATCTGCCGGTTCAACATTTGTAGACTTCCCCCAATGGTGAGGACTTACCGCCAGCTCTTCCACTTTTTGGATTATTTCGATTCTTGATCATTAAAATTGGGAAGAACCAAGAAAATCGACCTCAAATTTTTTTTTTTTTTTTTGGTCTCATGTCTTATCTCCCTTTGTTGTGGCTACTGCTACAATATTGCACGTTATTCACAAATATAGAACTGTTATAAACGAACGTCGGCAGCTGCCCCCCTGTCCCACCACTAAATTATGTGAATGACCCCACCACTATTATTTTAAATCTGCATAGTGACTTGTATAGTAACTTGCATAGTAATTTCAACGCCTATAAATATGGGCTTCAGTTGTAATGAAATTCATAAGAAAAAATAGAGAGAGAAAGAAAGTTTCAGTTCTAAAAAGTTTCAGAGAGAATTTCTTATTTCTCTTTTGCTATAGTAGTTCATTTCTTTAAGTTTCATAACACGTTATCAGCACGACGGTTCTGCCAATTCTGAAGCTAGTGGCCTTATTCTTCTGTAAGTTTTTCAATATATTATTTGAAATCTTTGATATATTTTATTGATGATTATCTGTGTAAATTTATAAATATATTTTCTGAGATACACATATTTATTATTTATATGTGTAGAAAATGACAAATCTTACAAAATTGGAATTTGTTGCTCTTGATATTTCTGGGAAAAATTATTTATCCTGGATACTTGATGCTGAAATACATTTTGATGCAATGAACCTGGGAGAAACTATTAAAGAAGGAAATCAAGCATCCCTGCAGGAACGTGCTAAAGTAATGATTTTCTTTCGCCACCATCTTCATGAAGAATTGAAAACTGAATATCTCACTGTAAAAGATCCCTATATTTTGTGGAACAATTTAAGGGAGAGGTATGAACACCAGAAGACTGTCATCCTCCCAAGAGCTCGTTCTCAATGGATGCACCTGAGGTTGCAAGATTTTAAAAGTGTTAGTGAGTATAATTCTGCACTTTTTAAAATAAGCTCAGTATTAAAATTATGCGGTGAGAAAATCACCGATGAAGATATGCTAGAGAAGACTTTTACTACATTTCATGCCTCGAATGTGCTCCTGCAGCAGCAGTATCGAGAGAGAAAGTTCAAGAAATATTCTGAACTTATATCATGTCTTCTAGTAGCTGAGCAGAATAATGAGCTCTTATTAGAAATCCACCAGTCACGCACTACTGGCTCAATATCATTCCCTGAAGTGAATGGTAATAGGTTTGCATCATTCCCAGAAGTGAATGGTGCATCCTTTAGAAGAAATCGGAGGCGTGGACGTGGTAGGAGAAATTATAGAAATGTTGGTCCCAGGAGTGACAACATTAAAAGGGATTATAATATACTATATCATTAGAAGTGGTACAATTCAGAGAGGGGTAAAAATCCTCAGAATAATTCTTCGAAGAAAAGTGAAGAGGTGTGCCATAGATGTGGAATGACTGGACATTGGTCACGTACCTGTCGTACGGCCAGGCACTTAGCTGATTTATATCAAGTTTCTATTAAAGGAAAGAATAAAGTGCATGAAACAAATTTAGTAGAACCATCAGATGATTTATTAGATTCAGTAGATGTAGACGTTACTCATCTTGATGTATCTGATTTCTTTAATCATCCTGATGGTAGTATTGAACACTTAATTGGAGATGGAAGTGTTCCACTCAATTAATGTATTTTCTTTCTATCAATAATAAAAGTTTTGTATATTTTGTAGAATTATGGATCACATTGATGAGCTTTTTATCTCTGAGTTGAATGATAAAGATATATATCTGGCTGACAGTGCTACAACTCACACAATTCTCAAAGAAAAGAAATATTTTCAAAATCTAACACTAAGTAAAGCCTATGTCCATACCATATCAGGTTCATCGGATTTAATTGAGGGCTCCGGAAGAGCTTATATTGTGTTGCCTAATGGCACCAAATTTTGTATTGATGATGCTCTATTCTCTTCACAATCCAGAAGAAATTTATTGAGTTTCAAAAATATACGTCGTAATGATTACCATATTGAAACGACCAATGAAGGCAGTAAAGAGCATCTTCTTATTACTAAAACAGTATCGGGCCAGAAGCTCGTATTAGAAAAACTGCCTGCTCTATGTTCTGGATTGTATTATACAAAAATGAGAACAATTGAATCATATGTGGTAATGCACCAGAAGTGCATTGATCCTAAAATATTTATGACTTGGCATGATCGCCTTGGACATCTGAGTTCTATAATGATGAGACGAATTATTGAAAATTCGCATGGGCATCCCTTAAAGAATCAAAAGATATTTCTACCCAATGAATCTCCGTGCTCTGCATGTTCTCAAGGTAAGTTAATTATTAGACCATCTCTCTCAAAAATCATTATTGAATCTCCATCCTTTTTACAAAGGATTCACGGAGATATATGTGAGCCTATTCATCCATCAAGTGGACCATTTAGATATTTTATGGTTCTAATTGATGCATCTAGTCGATGGTCGCATGTTTGTCTTCTTTCCACTAGAAATGTTGCATTTGCTAAACTTCTTGCTCAGATAATTAAACTACGAGCACAATTTCCTGAGTATCCAATTAAGACCATTCGATTGGATAATGCAGGTGAATTTTCATCTCAAGTTTTTGATAATTATTGCATGTCAATAGGAATAGATGTTGAACATCCTGTTGCCCATACACACACACAAAACGGTTTAGCTGAGTCTTTGATCAAAAGGCTTCAACTAATCGCTAGACCTTTACTTATGAAATCAAGACTACCTATTTCTGTTTGGGGACATGCTATACTTCATGCAGCATCTCTAATTCGCATTAGACCATCTGCATATCATAAATATTCTCCATTACAGCTTGCATTTGGTCAACAACCAAATATTTCTCATCTTCGTACTTTTGGATGTGCTGTATATGTTCCAATTGCACCTCCACAACGTACAAAAATGGGCCCTCAACGTAGACTTGGGATATATGTTGGTTTTGATTCTCCATCCATTATTAGATACCTTGAACCCCTTACAGGGGATATGTTTAAAGCACGTTTTAAGAATTGTCATTTTGACGAATCAAATTTTCCGTTAATGGGTAAAGAAAAGTCGGTACATGAAGCACGACAAGATATTACTTGGGATAATAAGACCCTGTCTCATTTTGATCCTCCTACAAATGAATGTAAACGGGAAGTTCAAAGGATTATTCATTTACAAAATGTTGCAAATCAGTTACCGGATGTATTTACTGACACTAAAGGTGTAGTAAAATCTTATATTCCTGCTGTTAATACTCCAGCAAGGATTGAAATCCCTGAAAGACAAATTGTCAAAGCAGCAATAGGTGAATCTAAAATACGCCTGAAGCGTGGAAGACCTATTGGTGCAAAAGACAAAATTCCCAAAAGGAAAAGAATACAAAATGAATTTGGTGTTCCTGAAGAACACGTACCCACAATACAGGCCACAAATATAATTGGTGCTCCTAAAGAGTTTAAATCTTCTATTCCAGAATTTCTTGAAGAGGAAAATCTTGAAGAGTATAAATCTCCTAAAAAGGTACCTCCTGAAGATGTGTGTCATGAAATGTTTTCCCCTGAAGAGGAACAGGTACCTGAAAATAATGAGATCTCAATACATTTCATGAAAACTGAAGAAATTCTGGATAGAAATAAAACTGTTGTCGACAACATATTTTCATATAAAATGGCCATTGACATTACCAGAAGTAATGAAGAAAGTGAGCCAAAAAGCGTCGAAGAATGTCGACGTAGAAATGATTGGCCAAAATGGAAAACAGCTATTAAAGCTGAATTAAATTCGCTAGCAAAACAAGAAGTATTTGGACCTGTTATCCAAACACCAAAGGGTGTAATGCCTGTTGGATATAAGTGGGTATTTGTACGAAAACGTAATGAGAAAAATGAAATTGTGCGATACAAAGCACGGCTTGTCGCACAAGGTTTCCTGTAGAAACCCGGGATTGATTATGAAGAAACATACTCTCCCGTTATGGATGCAATCACATTTAGATTTTTGATTAGTCTGGTTGTTACAAAAGGATTAGAAATGCGGTTGATGGATGTGGTCACTGCATATTTATATGGATCCTTAGACCATGACATATATATGAAAATCCCTGAAAGATATAAGATGCCTGAAGCATCTACAAGTACATCTAGAAATATGTACTCAATCAGACTACAAAGATCTTTATATGGGTTGAAGCAATCCGGACGCATGTGGTATAATCGCTTAAGCGAATATCTATTGAAAGAAGGATTTGAGAATAATCTTATATGCCCATGTGTTTTTATTAAGAAATCAGAATCTGGATTTGTCATTATTGCGGTTTATGTTGATGATTTAAATATTATGGGAACTCCTAAAGAGATCTCAAAAACCGCTATATATTTAAAGAATGAATTTGAAATGAAAGATCTTGGCAAAATAAAACTTTGTCTTGGCCTGCAGCTTGAGCATTTGCCAAATGGAATTTTTATTCATCAGTCCATGTATACTGAGAAAGTCCTAAAGTATTTTTATATGGACAAATCTCATCCCCTGAGTACTCCAATGATTGTTCGAACACTTGATGTGAAGAAAGATCCATTCCGTCCTTGTGATGACGATGAAGAAATTCTTGGTCCTGAAGTACCATATCTCAGTGCAATTGGAGCTTTGATGTATCTTGCAAATTGCATTCGACCAGATATTACATTCTCAGTTAATCTGCTTGTAAGATATAGTTCTGCACCAACTCGAAGGCATTGGAATGGCATTAAACACGTCCTTCGTTACCTTCATGGTACGGTTGATATGAGATTATTTTATCAAAGTGGTTCAAGTCCAGAATTGATTGGGTATGCAGATGCAAGTTATCTTTCAGACCCACACAGAGGTAGATCTCAAACTGGATATTTATTTACTTATGGAGATACTGTCATATTATGGAGATCTGTTAAGCAGACACTATCTGCTACTTCCTCAAATCACTCAGAAATCATTGCTATTCATGAAGCAAGTCGAGAGTGTATTTGGTTGAGATCAGTTATTCAACATATCCAGGAAAAGTGTGGACTTCCCATGATCAATAATAGCCCAACAATCTTATATGAAGATAATACTGCTTGTATCACTCAAATCAGAGGAGGATATATCAAAGGTGACAGAACCAAACATATTTCACCGAAATTCTTTTATACTCATGAATTTCAAGAAAAATGTGAAATTGATGTCAAGCAGATACGATCTAGTGATAATCTGGCAGATTTATTTACAAAGGCGTTACCAACTTCCACATTCAAGAAGATTGCGCATAACATTGGAATGCGAAGACTCAAAGATCTTTTGTCATGCACTTTTCAGGGGGAGTAAATGTGCTGATTGTACTCTTTTTCCTTCGCTGAGATTTTGTCCCACTGGGTTTTCCTCTGCAAGGTTTTAATGAGGCAATCTTAAAGCACTTGTGGATACATAAGAAGACTGTACTCTTTTTCCTTCGCCATTGGTTTTTCTTCCCACTGGATTTTTACTTGGCAAGGTTTTAACGAGGCAGATTCTTTATGGGTGGTCATTCAAGGGGGAGTGTTATAAACGAACGTCGGCAGCCGCCCCCCTGTCCCACCACTAAATTATGTGAATGACCCCACCACTATTATTTTAAATCTGCATAGTGACTTGCATAGTAACTTGCATGGTAATTTCAACGCCTATAAATATGGGCTTCAGTTGTAATGAAATTCATAAGAAAAAATAGAGAGAGAAAGAAAGCTTCAGCTCTAAAAAGTTTCAGAGAGAATTTCTTATTTCTCTTTTGCAATAGTAGTTCCTTTCTTTAAGTTTCATAACAAGAACCATGTCTTCTTGTCAAATACCAAAACCAGATATTGGGTATTCTCGAAATCGACAAGGTACCCATATTTTTTCTTTGAAAAATCAGACATCCCAATTATTAAACATGAAAATCTAATCATCCCAATTATTAAACATGAAAATCTAATTATATCTCAAAAGGCTCATGAATTTAAAACCCAAGAAGATGAGACCCAACGACATGCAGCGACCTTAGCTCCAACGAGTCTCTTTATAGCTGGAGCACAAAATAACAAAACCTAAGAGAGTAATAGAGGAACAACAAGGATATGTTGAAGGGGGAGATCTCTGTAGCTCAATAACACGACCACAACACTATTGTGCTACCATTTATCTTCTTCCTTCCCACTACCTAGAGCCAGATGATGTACGGAGTAGAAATAATTTTTGATAGACTAGCTTCTTATTCATTCTTTATGTGTGAGCTTGGATAAATTGTATGTATATATGCATCGCACAAGCCTTGTACAGTTATCATCTTGAATGGGAACGAGTTTCTTCTCAAACAATCATTCTCCTCTTCCTTTTTAACATAGTATCAGATAGGTTCGACCTACTTTGGTTTCTTTCCTCTGTTTTACATATTGTCGACTACCTTCACACCAATGTCGAATGAAGATTATTTACATAATACTCCTCCAATCATTTCACCCTCAGAGGACCTAAAGAGCCAATTTTACTTTCACCATAATGATAATACCAACACCATGGTCGTTACCCCTCCTCTTACTGGACCAAATTACCTATTTTGGCATCGGTTTTTCGCCCTAGCCATTTCCGTGAAGAATAAGTTGGGGTTTCTGGATGGTAGTATGCCAACACCTAATCTGACTGATTCTCTCTATATTCCCCGGTTGCGTTGCAACAATCTCATACTCTCATGGCTGCTCAACTCCATTTCCAAAAAAATCGCTTCCAACATCTTCTACATCAGCTCAACCAAGGATGTATGGAGAAATTTGAATACCAGATTAGCTTAGCCCGATAACGTGAAGATTTACCATCTTCAACAACAACTGAGTACCATCATGCAAGGCACTCGTATAGTTAGTGAATACTTTACTCAACTTAATGGCATTTGGGAAGAATTACACAATTATAGACCTGTGCCTTTTTATTCTAACAGTTTATGCACCTACAAAACCCTTAAATTTGTTGGTGAAGTTAAGGAATTAGACTATGTTTTCAAATTTCTCATGGTTTGAATGATACATATGAGCATGTTAGGGGACAGATTATACTGATGAGTTCAATGTCATCTTTAGACAAGACTTTCTTTTTAGTCTTGCAAGAGGAACGACAGAGGCAAATAAGGACTTTAACCATGCCAATTCATGAGTCATTAGTTTTGGCTGTTTTTAATAGTAACTCTAGAAGGAAAGAAAGGTCTGAGCTTACTTGCAACCATTGTGGGAAACTTGGACACTTTAGGGAGAAATGCTATTGATTGATAGGCTTTCTTGCTAATTTTAAATTCAACAAGTCCAAGCCCAGTTACGGTGCTGGAAATGCCTTTATCCCACATTTTGCCCACAGGACAAATGAATGGTGGACAATCCACAACTAGCCCTCAGTCAGCCTCAAATTCAACAACTTATGGCTCTCATCAATGGTCAAATGTCACAGCTGAATAAAAAAGATGCACCTCTCGACCAAACAACCTCTCAAACACCCACCACTAAGAATAACACTTCCACTTCATTTTACTCAAACATGGTTGGTATTGTTCCCTCTTCCTTTATTTTCTCGATTTCCTATCACATGATTTCTTGTCACTCACTCACGATAAATCACAACAGTCTACTAAAATCCCTTGGATTGTGGACACTGGTGTAACATATTATATGGTCTGTTTCACCTCTTTACTTACCTCCATTACTTACACAACCAAAGTACAAGTTCAATTACCAAATGGTTCTCGCATTGATGTTACACACATTGGCATAGTTCAACTCTAAAAAAAGTACTCTCACTAGAGAACTTTGTGTGCCCTATTTCTCCTTTAATTTTCTTTCAGTTAGTAGACTTACTCGTGAACCCTATCTTTGCCTCATTTTCTTAAATGATTTATGTTTCATACAGATCCTATCTTCATGAATAATGATTGGACTTGCTAGAACTCATCATAGTCTTTACTTTTTTCACACAAGTTCTTAAGGAAACAAAGCTGCCATCCAACCCACTCTCGCCAACTCCAAATACATTTCTTGTCATTTCAATCCTCAACTCTGCACTGCTAAAACACAATCAGATTTCGAGTTTTGGCATCTTAGACTAGGACATTTATCAGATCAACATTTGAAGTTAATTTCATCCATTTCTTTAGGTGCAAATTGTAATCTCCTTTCGAATTCTATTGTTCGTCACTTAGCAAAACAAATGAGAGTGCATTTTTCTTTAAGCACTTCTTGTTCCTCATTTAATTTTGATTTAATCCATTGCGATATTTGGGTACCTTACTTTCAACCTTCCTTACAAGGACATCATTATTTTCTCATGATTATTGATGACCATAGTCAAGTTACTTGGGTCTACCTTATAAAATTTAAAATCAAGGTCAGACAACTTTTACGAAATTTTGTCCTCATGGTACAAACTCAATTCAACTCCAAAATCAAGCAAAAAAAATCCGATAATGGGTTAAAGTTTCCAATACCTAATTTTTACAATTCTCACGGCATTCAACATTAAAAAACACTTGTTTACACACCCCAACAAAATGAGGTTGTCGAAATGAAGCATCAACATCTTCTTCACGTTGCTAGAGCCCTTCTTTTTTAGGCCTCTCTCCTCCTTAAATTTTGGGGAGATGTCATTTTAACAGCAACTTATCTTATCAATCGAACACCAACACCTATTCTGACAAAAAAAATCCCATATGAAATCATCTTCTCCTTACAACCTTTCTACACACATCTAAGAGTCTTTGGATGCCTATGCTATGTTTCTACTCTTAAACACAGTAGGACTAAATTTGATGCTAGGGTTAGTAGGTGTGTTTTTATTGGTTAATCATGTTGGCACCAAAGGATATAAAGTACATAATTTGGATACAAATACCCCCTCCATTTCTATAGATGTTGCTCTCATTGAGCCACATTTTCCATTCTAAAATTATGCTGTCACTCAATCACGTCTCTCCATTCTGACTTGGTAATCCTAATATCTTTACCAGACTTCACACCTCCCCAAGACATCCTAGCTGATTCTTCTCCATTCTCATCTATTCCTCCCCCAAACTCTGATCCCATCTCGGCTCAAGACCTAGCCTCTCATACCTCTAATTTTTCAATTCTTAACACTGATCTTGAGCAGGCCTCATAAACTATTCCTCCACAAAAAAACAGCCCCATTCATCTTAGGATGTCAGAACGTGAGAAACACACTCCCTCCTATCTCCAGGACTATCATTGCTCTCTTGCCTCTCATGATTTCAACTTTACTGTTGCCCAGATGACTAGCATAAGAGGAGGGTGAATTGAGTTATATTATAAAAATTAATACTTATTAATCAAATACACAATATAAAATATAAATAGAATATAAAGCAATAAGAAATGTAAAGAGTAGGGTAAGAAAAACAAACTCAGTATTTTTACGAGGTTCAGTTCTACTGCCTACGTCCTCACCTCAAGTTACTCCTTGAGCATCCTGAATTTACTAGTCAATCTCCTTTAGGTGGAGATAGAAACCTATTACACTTTTGAGCAGCACCGCTCCGAAGAATCCGTGTAGAATACCCTCTACACTTCCAATCACTCACACTTGGTGATTTAACTATTCCCCGTATAGAACACCTTCTACACATGCAAGGGTTATATGTACCCTCTTATAAATATAAGAGCTGATAGTGGGTAAACTATCAAAATACACTCCTCAATGAGTGAGATAGAAACAATACAACTTAACCTATATCTCTGTAAAAAAAAACAAGAATTAAGACTCAAAATTTTAGAAAAGAGAGAATAAGAGTTTTGAAAAAATGATACAAAACTTAGCAATAGATGTGTAAGCTCTTGTTGTGATTTTTGTAAAACTCAAGTGAGCTATTTATAGGTAAATGAGTCTTCAATTTCAAATTTGAAAAGATTTCCATGTCAAATAAGAGCATTATTTACTTTTCAAAAAATTCAAATAAAAACATTTCATTTTTGTATTTGTCAAAAACAACTCCATTCATTTTTCAAAGAAATCAAATCAAATCTTTTACTTTTCATATATAACAAAATGAGTATGATTTATTTTTCAAATCAAATCATCTTCTTTTTGCATATGTCAAAAAAACACACAACCACCCTTTAAGATTTTCAAACAAAATCATCTACTTTTTACATTTGTCAAAAAAACACACAACCACCCTTTAAGATTCTCAAACAAAATCATCTATTTTTTGCATTTGTAAAAAAAAAAAAACACACTACCTCCCTTTAAGATTTTCAAACAAAATATGCACATGTCAAATATGATAATCAATCATCTTATAAATTCAAGTTTTTATAAATATATATATAATTTTCGAAATTATTTTGTTTGATGATGTTATGCACATGTGAAAAACATAATTTTCAAAACTAAGACATTTAAAAATGTCTTGCATATGTGAAAAAAGTAATTTGATATTTTATAAGAAAAAAGAGTAAATTGGAGCCTTAATCAAATTTCTAATTTTATCAAGAAATGTACAAAAATAATCTATGAGTTTCATTTGTAGACTTGATCTCTTTCTTTTTCATGCTTGATTTCTTAATGTGTTTAGCTCCCTTCATGCATAGACAACTTGAGTTTGAGTTTTCAATATTATTTGTTATCATAAAAATTTATACGTAAATACGAAACTTAAAATTTTGAGTTCAACAATCTCCCCCTTTTTTATGATGACAATTACTTAGTAAAAATTTAAGACCTACAGTAATACTTAAACTTCCCTTGAAAATATGCGTTAGTATTTCAAGAAAAATATAAATATGATTCTAGAATATATAACAGGGTAGTATAATACTAGTATAATACTTCTCTCCCTTTTGGCATCATTAAAAAAGAACCGTAATTGGTTTCAGCAATTTTTTTTTTTTCACAATAAGTAATAACCAAATAAAACGATGCATTAGTAGAAACTGTAGAGAGTTGAATATTTGGAACCAGTCGTGCCTGACAAAACCTGCAAATGCTGGAGGCCTAGCTCTGGCAATTCTATGCGGAAGGAGATTTTGTAAAGAGTTGAATAATTAGAACCACCTGTGCCCGACAAAACCTGAAAAGGCTGGAGGCCTAGCTCTGGCAATTCGGTGCAGAGATTTGATCCGCTTGATGTTGCTGAAAAATGAGATATTATCAGAATTTATAAGCTTGTATTGTTCTTATTTCCGTTTCTATAAGAGCAATCCTTAGTTTTATTAATTTCGCATCAATTCTTCTTTTCATATTTGCAATTTGCTTGCATTCTTATTCTACAAATTTTCAATGGCTCGTCGATTTTCCTTCAGTACTTCTCTTGATCAAGATTTAAGGTATTCTTCATCTCAGTCTCAATCTATTTCTGCATCTGTCGTGGGTGCCATGAAACAATAAGAGACTGATTTGGCTAATAAATCAGATCATGACGTCATTTACGAGCTTATGGGTCTCGAAACTCGATACTCATCATCCATCGTCGCGTTTTCTGCTCGGTTGTAGTCCAAAACTCTCGAAATTGAGAAGTTTAGCGAGACTGTCTCTGTACTTCAATGACTTGTTTATGAGTCAAATAAAAAGATAGTAGAGTTAAAGTAACAGAATAAGGATTTAAAATCCTTACTTGCATCTTCATTTTGATTGTCTAATGCTTTAGACAAGAATGTCATGATGATTTATGAGGAGCAAATGCATTTAAATGATGAGACTAAATGTCTCAAGTTTCTGTAGGTCATTTGAGATAATGGAATAAAGTATCTACTAGATATTCATGACATGCATCATTCCTATTTCTCTTCTAATCATGCATAATCTATCTTCTGGTAGGGATTTTGTGAAAATGTCTGCTAATTGATCATATGTGCTAGTGAATTCTAATACAATATCGCCCTTCTGCACATGATCTTTAAGAAAATGATATCTAATTTCAATATGCTTGATCCTATAATGTTGTATTGGATTCTTTGAAAGATTTATAATACTAGTATTATCACATTTAATAGGAATATGATTGTACATAAGTTTAAAATCCTCAAGTTGTTGCTTCATGTAAAGAACTTGAACACAACAACTACCTGCAGCAACATATTCTGCCTCAGCAGTAGATAATGCAACAAAATTTTGCTTTTTATTAAACCATGAAACAAGTGCATGACCTAAAAAATGACATGTTCTACTAGTACTTTTTCGATCAACTTTACAACCAGTATAATCTGTATCTGAATAACTAATAAAATCGAATGAAATGTGCTAAGAATACCATAACCTTAAGTCAATGGTACCGGCAAAATATCTAAAAATACGTTTGACTGCAGTCAAATGAGATTGCTTTGGAGATGATTGAAAACGTGCGCATAAACATATACTGAACATAATATCAGGTCTAGTAGCTGTCAAATATAATAAACTACCAATCATACCTCGATATACTTTTGAATCAACTGGTTTACCGCTTTCATCTTTATCAAGTTTGGTGGTTGGATTCATTGGTGTTCCAATTACTTTCGCACCTTTCATCTCAAACTTTTTGAGTAATTTTTTGATTTATTTTGATTGATTAATTAATATTCCACTTTTTGCTTACTTGATTTGCAATCCAAGAAAGAAATTTTCAATAATATTTTCTAAATCAGCTACTTTCTTTTTCAGTTCATTATTGTCATCTTTTGAAACTATATTTTCTTTTCTTAAAATATCAATTTCATTTATTAAAGAAGAATTTTTCTTTTTCAAAGCGGTATACTTAATACCTAATTTTTCAAATTCCTCATATACCTCTTCCAAAACATTTTGCAATTTTTCATAAGAGAGATTTTCAAGATTTGTTACCTCAAGATCATCTTTAGCCATAAGATAAAGATTTACAGATTTTTCATTACTTGCGTCGCTGTTTGAGCTACTTGAATCATCATCCCATGTAGATTTCATTACTTTCTTGCCTTTGTATCGATCTTTCTTTAGTAGGGGACAATCTACCTTGATATGTTCTGACTTTTTACATTTATAATAAATTAATGAATCATTTTTACCTGTATTTTTGTTGGAAGATTTTTTGAAAGGTTTCATTGGAGAAATTTTATTTTTCAAGAATCTCTTAAATCTTCTTGTGATCATTGCAATCTCTTCGTCATCGTTTTCTTCATCTTCATCGCTTTCACTTTCATGAGGAACGGTCTTGAGTGCCAAGCTCTTCTTTTGCTTTCCTTCTTCTTCTTCTTTTTTCAATGTGTACTCATGGGTAATAAGTGACCCGATGAGTTCATTTACTTCAAGTTTTTTAAGATCTTTAGTTTCAAAAATCGCCGTTACTTTTAATTCCCAATGTTTTGGCAAGGAGTTGAGAATTTTCCTTACTATCTCTAAGCTGGAATAAACTTTATCAAGAGATGTCAAACTATTTATAATATTAGTAAAACGAGTATACATAGAAGAAATACATTCATCATCATTCATTTTGAACATTTCATATTCATGTGTAAGAATATAAATTTTTGATTGTTTGACTTGCGAAGTTCCTTCATAAGTTACTTCCAAGTTCTCCCAAATTTCTTTTGCTGTTAGCAAGTCATTATTCTGTTAAATTCATTACCGTCAAGAGCATTGTATAGAAAATTCATAACCATTACATTCACAGTATAAAGTCTATCGTCTTCGATATCAAACTCTTCATCTTCCTTTTTGACCTTTACTCCATCAACAGTTTTTGTTGGAATATAAGGACCATTTACAATACATTTCTAGATTTCTCAACCTTGAGACTGAAGAAATATTCTCATTTTAACTTTCCAGAAAATATAATTATCTCCACAAAATAGCGGAGGTCGAACTACTGGATTGACTTTCAGCGAAAGTAACTACAATGTTAGCCATATGGTCTTAACTCAACAGATAGTTAATCTTATAACAGAGTCCTTATTCTAATACCAATTGTTGCCCAGATGACTAACACAAGAAGGGGGGTGAATTGTGTTATATTATAAAAATTAACACTTATTAATCAAATACACAATGTAAAATATAAATAGAATATAAAACAGTAAGAAATGTAAAGAGTAGGGTAAGAAAAGCAAATTCAATATTTTTACGAGGTTCAGCTCCACTGCCTACGTTCTCGCCTCAAGTTACCCTTTGAGGATCCCGAATTCACTAGTCAATCTCTTTTAGGTGGAGATAGAAACCTATTACACTTTTGAGCAGTACCGCTCCAAAGAATCTATGTAGAATACTCTCTACACTTCCAATCACCTCATACTTAGTGATTTAACTATTCCCCGTGTAGAACACTTTCTATATACACAAGGGTTATACGCACCATCTTACAAATACAAGAGTTGATAGTGGGTAGACTATCAAAGTACATTCATCAATGAGTGAGATAAAAACAATACAGTTCAACTTATATCTTTCTCAAAAAGAACAAGAATTAATATTCAAAATTTTAGAAAAGAGAGAATGAGAGTTTTGAAACAATGATGCAAAACTTAGCAATAGATGTGTAAGCTCTTGTTGTGATTTTTGTAAAACTCAAGTTAGCTATTTATAGGCAAATAAGTATTCAATTTCAAATTTAAAAAGATTCTCATGACAAATAAAAGTATTATTCACTTTTCAAAAAATTCAAACCTAATTTTTTGATTTTCATATATGATAAAATGAGCATGATTTATTTTTCAAATCAAATCACTTTTTTTTTTTGCATATGTCAAAAAAATACACAATCATCTTTTAAGATTTTCAAACAAAATCATCTACCTTTTGCATTTGTAAAAAAAAATACACAACTACCCTTTAAGATTTTCAAACAAAATCATCTACCTTTTGCATTTGTAAAAAAAAAAAAAAAACACACCACCTCCATTCAAGACTTTCAAACAAAATATGCACATGTCAAAATATGATAATCAATTATCTTATAAATTCAAGTTTTTATAAAATATATATATAATTTTTAAAATTATTTTATTTGATGATGTTATGCACATGTGAAAAATATCATTTTCAAAATTAAGATATTTAAAAATGTCTTGCATATGTGAAAAAAGTAATTTGATGTTTTATGATAAAAAAGAATACATTGGAGCCTTAATCCAATTTCTAATTTTATCAAAAGATGTAAAAAAATAATTTATGAGTTTCATTTGTAGACTTGATCTCTTTCTTGCTCATGCTTGATTTCTTGAAGTGTTTAGTTCTCTTCATGCGTAAATAACTTGAACTTGAATTTTCAATATTATTTGTTATCATCAAAATTTATGCGTATATACGAAACTTGAAACCTTGGGTTCAACACCTACATTTGCTCCCACTTCTCACCCCTTTTAACACCATCTAGCATATGCTAATATATCCTCCCATTATCGAGCATACAACTTACCTCTTTTACTCATACATGAACCTAAATCTTATAAGGAAGTTGTGATGTATGAACCATGGAGGGATGTCATGCAATTTGAAATTGAGGCATTGAGGCCAATAACACTTGGTCTATTACCACTTTATCTCTTGGACAGCAAGCTATGGATTGCAAATTTGTGTATAAGGTTAAGCTGAAATCAGATGGGACCCTTGACAAGAATAAAGCATGCTTGGTAGCAAAAGGGTACATCCAAATGGAGGGTTTTTACTACCAAGAAATTTTTAGTCCAGTGGCCAAGATGACAACAGTTCAGATCTTCCTTGCTTTGGCAACAATAAACAATTGGCACCTAACTCAGCTTGATGTCTACGATGCTTTCCTCCACAGAGATTTGGATGAGGAAATTTACATGACATTACCACCGAGTTATGTGGTTCAGGGGGAGTCTTCTCCAAAGGGAATGTTAGTTTGTAGATTACACAAGTCCCTCTATGGCTTGAAACAAGCCTCTAGAAAATGGAATTCAAATTTTACTTATTCTTTGTTGTCAATTGGTTTTCATCAATTAAAATTTGATTATTCATTATTCACCAAGAATGACCAACAAGGTTTTATTGCCCTTTTAGTTTATGGAGATGATATAATTGTGGGGAGCCAGCAATCTCAATGTCATTGAAATTGTTAAAAAGTTTCTGTACACATAATTCAAGATTAAGGATTTAGGTCCTTTGAAGTTTTTCTTGGGGATGGAAATTGCAAGGACAGCGGCTAGTCTTCACATTTACTAAAGAAAACACACTCTTAAGATCCTATAAGAAGTTGGACTACTTGGTTGCAAACCCATCAACACCCCGATAGAGTCAAATCACAGATTATCACACCCCTCTATCGATATGTTGACAGATGCTACTTCTTATCAAAAATTGATTGGTAGACTTATTTATTTAACCATCACACGGCTAGATATCACCTATTTTGTCAGTGTACTCAGCCAATTCATGGATAAACCAGCTCAAACTCGTCTCATTTATGCTCATAGAATTGTAAGGTACTTGAAAGGATCAATTGGTCCGAGACTTTTCTTTTCTTCTAACTCTTCTTTACATCTTAATGCATATAGTGATTCTGATTGGGCTGCATGTTCCGAGACTAAAAGATCTGTTTCTAGATTTTGTATCTTTTTTGGAGATTCATTGGTGCGTTGGAAATCAAGGAAACAACCAACTGTATCTTGGTAATCTGTTGAGGCAAAATACCAAGTCATTTCCTTTATATGCTGCGAGATATTTTGGTTGATTGCTCTCTTGAAAGACTTCAACATAGACCACAAGCAACCTGGCTTACTTTATTGTAACAATCAGGTAGCAATTCATTCGACCAAGAATCCTATTTTTTATGAAAGAACGAACCACGTGGAGTTGGATTACCACTTTGTTCGAGAGAAGGTAGTTGCTTGATTGGTTGTTCCTGTACATATAAGCTCAAAGTTTCAATTAGTAAATGTTTTTAATAAGACACTATCAATTGCAAGCTTCTACTTTTTATTGTCCAAGATGCAACCACCTTAGCTCCATCTTGAGTGGGAGTCTCTTTACAGCTGGAGCACAAAATAACAAAACCTAAGAGAGCAGTAGGGGAACAACAAGGACATGTTGAAGGGGAGATCTCTGCAGCTCAATAACACGACCACAACATCATTGAGTTACCCCTTATCTTCTTCCTTACCACTAGAAAATGGCATCAAGACTACTGCAATCAATCCAACAAGCACAAGCTCGGCTCACCATCAAATTGTTTTGTCACCTGGCATTTGTCCATCGGAATAAGGGGTAGGGGAAGAAGAAGAAAAATTAAGAAAAATTCAGAAAAAATTACTACTCCCATCACCCAGTAAGAATCAAAATATAAAATTTTTCATATGGTGTTTGGTATTTTTAAAGTGGGAGGAAATTGAAAACAGGGCACTGTAAGGAGATTGAAAATGAACTATTCTTGGGCGAAGAAGAGTAAGAGTGAAGTGACGAACTCTCCTAGTTAAAAATCAATGTGCTTTATTGGGAAACCTTCATATGTGGTAGAGTTTACTTTTTTTTTTAATTATAAAATATCTGACATGGCTTGTCGTAGATAGGGCTATTTCTCCATTTGATAGTCAAACTGTCTCAAAGTGTCTCTCTCCCTAACAATAATGCTTGGGGTATAACCTGTCCAATTGGATATGATTTTAGATAATTTAAGATCGAATCACTATGTATCAATTTTGTATTCTAAAAAATGATTCCATTTTGATTATCCCTAAATTGATACTATATTATATAATATATATTTTAATATATTATAATATATAATTCTATAGTGATATTATAATATATAATATAGTGATATATTATAATATATAGTGATATTATATAAGTATTGCTATTAATACACACTACATATTATTACTATAACTATTAATACAATGAAATATGGTGATATAAAACTTTAAAATTAATATTATATAAATTAGCAATATATCATATAATACAAAACTAGTTTTTATATAATTATATATCATACATAAAAATTGTATACGACGTAAAAAATTATATATGAATCAATCTAGTCCAGTTCGATTTTAGAAAATGGAAAATCAAAATTAGATTGATTTTGATCGGTTTTAAGAAAAATAAAATCAATACGAAATCAAACCAAATTCAGTATCAGACCAAATCCACCAATTCAATTCGGTCTAGTTCAGTTTACTGATTGACCCCTTTTTTTTTTGTCCCTTAAATTAAAGCTAGACATAAATTTAATGTATAAAAAATACGTATAACTATTTAAAAAAATAAATTCATCTGAACAAATTTTATTTATCATTTTTCTCAAATAACTTGCACAATACTTAAGATTTATAGGTCATTGAGATTTATTTAAGGGAATGCTTAAAAAATGATATAAGATAATAATTTTGTTAATAGTAAAATAGTTTATAAATGGTAATAAAATAGTTTGAATTAAATATTTATTAAATTTTTGGAAAAGAGAGAAAAAAAATTAAATAAAAATATATAAAATTAAGGAATCTCTTTAAAAAGCATAAAAAATGCATTAAAAAGTAATTTTTTTTTATGTGCAATTAATTTTATGTATTTTGTTTTTATATATTTTATTAATATGACTAGTTTCATCATTTTGTTAATATAAAGTAAATACTTTAATCAATTATATAAGAAGAATGCGTAAAAAAATATGTAAAAATGATTGAAGAAGTGTTCGGTACTTAGCCTGCTAGCATTTTTTTTAAAAGGAGTTTCCGTACTTGCTTGCAGTAGAAATGGACCAAAAGGTTCCTTTAAGATGATTTTGAATCGTTATTGATTGTTTTTTATTATTTATTATTTTTATGATGAACAAGTAGATGAAGAATTAAAAGGAATAGTGTTGAAAACCGCAGAGAAATGTGGTGGAGATTGCACGAAGCTCCCCTTTCTGGCTGTGAAGCTCTAACGGCAATTGTTTACCACGTTAAACTGAGACAGCATTTAAAAAACATGTTTTCATGGAATTAAAATATAATTAGAGTCGGGATGCTTTACGGTGATTAGCTGGTTAATAGCTGGTTAATGTCTCTTTCTTTGAATGAGTTTTTACCTTCTGACTTGACTAATCCCCCGAGCACGGTAGTTGACTTTGAATAAATGTTCTAGCCTGCATTTCCCTGCGAAGTTGTGACCATTTTCTTTGTTAGACATTCGTCCCACGCAAGTATTGTTGGCGATACTTTTATGTGAGAGGTTTTGCGACTGGAAGGAGGGAGAGAAATTTCAAGGAAAATCAAATATACAAAGCCTTGGTCTGAGAAGAAACATTGTTCAAATCAGGTGAGAAGTTGGGAAGAACGCTGAATTATCATCAATATCAACAAAGGAAACTGAGCCACAACAGATCCAACTACGTTTTTTGTGGCCCTAAGGGAGGAGAGAAGCTAGTTTCAGATGGGGAATTGTTGGGGTTCTACATCTGAAAACCCAACTCCAAGCACCACTGCCCATCTCAATTCAGGTAAATACCTGACAAAAAAAAAAAACTGTGCTTTCTTCTTGTATGTTCAACCCTTCCATCAAATTCTCAAAGATCTCATATGGGTCTGTTCTTTTTGTCCCTTACTTTTTGTTTTTGTTTTTTTATCTAAAGATGAATGTCTGTTTCCAATAACGCTCTATAATCACCGTCAAAGTTCTCTATCTTGGGTTCTGACTTTTCGTCTTGGACTATGTTGATCTGGCATTAAAGCATGAAAAATCACATTTTTCATGTTTTTTTTTTTAAATTTTCATAAAGTTGGATCTTTGTATAATTACGATTTCTTCAATTCGTAAGATAATTGGTTCGCAAGAAATTTGGTCTGACATTTGGTACTCTGTTTGGGTAATTATGACAGGATTATCTCAGGCAACAAGTAATGCAACTACTTCTAGGTGTAGTAACATCTCTGCAAATAGTCATTTCTCGGCGGCTAGCGGCGATGAGGTTTACCCTCATGGGCAGATTTTGCCCACCCCAAACTTGAAGATCTTCAGCTTTGCAGAATTAAAGGTTGCGACCAAGAATTTTAGAGCTGATACAGTACTTGGCGAGGGAGGATTCGGGAAGGTCTTCAAGGGTTGGCTTGAGGAGAAGGGGTCATCCAAAAGCGGAAGCGGGTCGGTAATTGCTGTTAAAAAACTGAACTCTGAGAGCTTACAAGGATTTCAAGAGTGGCAGGTAATTCTACTTTTAAACGCTTTTTTACCTTTTTCTAAGCTAGCAATTATACTAAACTTGAAAGAGAAGAATGTAGTTTGAAAAATTAATGCGTTTTGCACTTTTACTGTGTTTGTTATTGCTGTCTTTATCTTTTGTTTTTGTTGTTGTTTTTTCATATGTGGGATTCCTTGACAGAGCTTTTACTGAACAAAACAAGACTATGCTCTCGTTTTGGCATGTGTTTACTATAGAACACAAACTGACTTCGACTGCTGAAGTTAAATATCACAGCTACTCCACTTTGAAAAAAAGAAAAAAAAACCCAAGAAAAAGGTAATTGAAAATACAAATTACAAACCACGTTCCATTGTGGTTATGTAAGTTCTTACCAATTGCTTATCATCTTTCATGTATAATATCATTGGCTAGTTTTGTAAATAATTGTAAAGAAAAAAGGAAGATACTGTAATGAATCATGAACCTTGTAAATCATAGTAAAGTCGTGATTGAGTTTACTTTGGTTGAAACTTGAAATGCTGCATCTTCCTCTTTGCTACTCTGTCTGAGTTGTGGTTTTAATTGATAATACATTTGGTGCCCTAGCTTCCATAACTAGTTTAAAGTTAGGAGTTGATGTTTTAAATGACAGCACACACTCTCTCTCTCTCTCTCTCTCTTTTAAACACATTTTTTGAGTTTGATTAGATGCTGTACTAAATGTTCAACAAATCATTTTATGTCTGCTCATCTCGGTGCTAATTTATTGGTGCAGGCAGAAGTGAATTTCTTAGGAAGGCTTTCCCATCCTAACCTTGTTAAGCTGTTGGGATACTGTTGGGAGGATCAAGAGCTACTCCTGATTTATGAATTCATGCAAAAAGGCAGCCTAGAAAACCATCTTTTTGGAAGTAAGAGCTTAAAATAGGATCAAATTGTATTATCACTGTCCGTTTGTGCAAGCAATGTGCTCTACATGAGTGTGATTTTTCCTAGAAAGAACATTTGGTTGACCATACGTTGCATCTATTTCACTTGTCAGGGGGCTCAACCGTTCAGTCACTTCCATGGGATATACGGCTTAAGGTTGCAATAGGAGCAGCTCGGGGCCTGGCTTTTTTGCACACTTCTGAGAAGCAAGTTATTTATAGAGATTTTAAGGCCTCCAATATACTGCTTGATGGGGTAAGTTTCCTTTTGAAACATGACAACTATTAAAACTATAAAAGAGACATTAAGGAATCTAATTGGTAATTTCCCTTGTCCAATGAGTGTTACATCTTTCATCTTCATTCTAGTAGCAGACCCACCTTTCCTCTTTCTGATCCTACCCCTATCACTTGATCCCACCCTTAGATTCCTAAAACATCATTGGTATTATATTTCATATATATTCACTAAGATTTTATTGGAAACTTATACTTTCTCCCAACTTTTGGTTTGATTGCAGTCCTATACTGCCAAAATATCAGACTTTGGCCTGGCAAAATTAGGTCCATCGGCTAGTCAATCACACGTGACAACACGGGTAATGGGCACATATGGTTATGCTGCTCCAGAGTATGTTGCCACTGGTAATTTTTTGTGAAACCTCTTGAACTTTCACTCAACCTTGATCCTTATAGAAGCCGTTGAATGACTTTGTCTCATGCTGCTTAAACAGGGCATCTGTACGTAAAGAGCGATGTGTATGGTTTTGGTGTTGTTTTGGTCGAGATACTAACAGGCTTAAGGGCACTTGATACAAATCGTCCAAGTGGGAGACATAATCTGGTGGACTGGATCAAACCTTATCTATCAGAAAGAAGAAAGTTGAAACAAATTATGGACTCCCGGTTGGAGGGAAAATATCCGTCCAAAGCTGCATTACACATATCTCAACTTGCTCTAAAATGCCTTGCAGCTGAACCAAAACACCGACCATCAATGAAAGAAGTATTGGCGACGTTGGAGCGGATTGAAGCTGCCAATGAAAAACCAAGGGAGCCTGCTCGAATTCATTCTCGTCCTATGGCGCACCGACAAGGCCAACTGCCTTTGCATCATCGTTCGCCACTTCACCCAAGGCAGGGTGGAAGTCAGACCTACCAACACTCCCCACTAGTGAGGTGAATTTGATACAGCTGCTGCATGCAAGCACAGGCCTTCGCTCTTATGCAGACATTTGTTTCTCATGAAAAGACAGTCCCCCCCTCACCCCTGTTTCTTTTCCCCGAATTCATTTGATCTGTTGTAAATTACAATGAGTATTGCCATTGTAATGTGACTTGTATCAGCTGAATGAGTATGGCAGCAGAAAAAAACTGTAATTATATAGTCGGTCGGGTGAGTAGTGCTTGGGTTTGTTAGCAGTCATTACTAATGTTCTTGTAGTTGGGGAAGTAATGGTTGTCAGTTTTGGAGCCTGGAAACCGAACCGGGGGGTTATCATATTGGTAGCCAATAGTTTGGTTATCGAGAATTCTTTCTTATGATCTATAGAGCACCTTGTTAATGCGCTTATCTATCTATATTGAACATTGGTCATGGAATACTTTCGAAGAAGTTGATAGGGCATTGTTTGAACAATGATGTTTATGATAGATTTTTCATATTTGTTCTTCAAGATGACAAGGGGTGCAAATTTATAATGAGGATGTGGTTTGAAAGAAGTCTTTGTTTATGTTTGTTTATATTTGTAGAAACTGAATAAAGCAGATTAAAAGGTTGCAACAAAATCATATTTATTTATTGGTAATTCATGATGTTTCGATGAAGATTTAATTTAATTAGTAATTCATATCATATTTATTTAATTTTTTAAAAGCTTATTGAAGTTAAAAAAGAAGCAGGGCACCTGTTGTCCAACAGGATGGGATTCCCCATTCAAAGCCTCCTAAAGGGAAGTTGGCTGGGCTAGACCAATTAGATCATGACACGTGTCCCCTAATGAGAAACAAATGACATTTGTTGATAAATACTAAATGTTACAAAAAAGTCTTATACCGCGCAACTCAATCTAACTAAGATGCTATTTGTCATTTTTATCCTCCTATATAAATACATACATATTTAGGCATCAAGATAAGATAATAAAAACGATAAATCACATGTTAATTAGATAGAAATATATGATATAAAGCTTTCCTGTATGATTACAGCTTTTATAAATAATTATTATGAAAAATTATATATAGAAGCCTTACACCGCACATCTTCACCTAATCAACGTATAATTTATCCTTTTGGCATAACGTTCTTAATGCTTAAATACATGTATTTAAATAGAAGAGGAAAAATGAAAATAATCATTCTCCTCATTGTCCTTTTTATAGCATTTCTCATTTATTATTATAATTTTTTGTTTTAAAATAATCGAGATACCAATTATTAAAATAATAAATTTTTTAAAAACTTGTAATTTAAATTAAAAAAAAATTAACAAAAGAGAGTTGTACATACTTACGTAGCGATCAATACGTCTATAAACTCCACCCTTCTAATTGTGACAGTGAAATATTTCAAGTAGGGCTCAGACTTATTATTTAGTGCACTAGAAGATAAGAGTGAAAGGGAGTTAAGTGGACCAGATCACATGGGGGATAAGTCATAAAGACAAACAATTGACACACGTAAGAAATAATATCCAGACAAGAACTTCTATATAAAAAGGCAACAATAAGATGAAAGGGCTCTCGATCTATCTCTCTGGCTGGACAACAATTCTTTCATTCTCTTAAATCACCTGCTTCATCTTCTCAAATGATCCCAATAACTCATACCAATAGAATTATGTATATTATTCATGTACAGTGAGAGTTCTGAGAGAATGTAAAAATATTCATTATAGTGTATTCCCTTTTTCAAAATCCCGTGGACGTAAGTCTTGCGCCGAACCACGTAAATATTGTGTTTCTCTATTTATTTATTTGCTATTCGCGTACGTATGGCTACAGCAGAGTCTCACTGGGGGTCTCAAACAACATCCAACTCGTTCAAGTGGGCCGAAAATGACTCATTTTCCTGTTCTGACCCGTTGACCGATTTTTATGACATCAACACTGATTCTCGCTGAAACGATAGTCTGGATTGTGCGCTTCTCACCCGACTCTATCGCTGATAGAAGATGGTGAAAGAACATTCTTAAGCCATTCATTTTCTGCAAATCATCTTCCTCTCATATAGGAAATTATCTTCCAAGTGTTAAGGGTTTTCACCTCGTTGAATTATGCGGATCCTCTAGATTCTTCTATATATATGATTCTTAATTATCTCTAGTATATATTTCAAGATCGTTATTTCAGTGAGTGCTGTAACAAAAGACTCTTTGGTGCACGTGATGAACAGGAACAAGTCACTCACCATGACGGGTTTGATTAATGAAAATCTGCATTTTTAATTAGTACTCTATGTTATTACTGCGCATTGCTCAAAGTATTTAGTATTTAGTATTCCGCATGAGTTTGGGTGAGTGCATTTTTAAATTTGTATTCATTCAATTATCTGTACAGGTTGTTTGCCATTCCTACATTTTGGGAGCAGATGGATTAGATACTTTAACTACCGTAAAATTACTCTTTGACATGTTTACCGATCCAAAAATAAAAATACAATTAATAGCTATTATCTGCAGTAATGCAGTGTACTCTAGTGTGTGTGTATATATAATAATAATAATAATAATAATAATAATAATATAATATTGTCTACATTTAACGCCTTCCCCTTTGTACGTCCCCAATTCCCTTCTTATACGGTTTACAGGTGTTCGGAGCAAAGGAAAAGGTTTGAAGATGATCAAGTTCAAAGAAACGGATCTAGCTTGTGCTGGGTCGTTTTCTTTTAACCCCAACCTGCCAGTGTTCTCGAATATCATTTGTCGGGCCCACCTTACTATCCCGTGCTAGTCCTCGAATATTATTGCCTGTCATGAGTTGGGTACCATCATAATGTCTACGCGGTGAAAAGAGCTATAGTGTGGTAGTTCCTGCATAAAGAGCTATAGTTTGGTAGTTCCTGCATAAAGTTTTAAAGAATGTATTTGCATTCGCCTCGTCTTTGTTGGTATCGGCACACACACACACACAAATAAGATGGAAATAAAGGTTTAACGTGATTCAATCAATTAGGCTTATGTCTATATAAAGAGAAGATTGATTAATCACAAATCAAAATTATATCGATTTCTCTCAACTCTCTCAGCATAAGTATCTCTAATCTCACTCATACATAATTTTGTAGTTTATACATATATTACGAATCCTTTTCAGCTCTTTTTTTTTTTCTTCAAGAATATGCAAACATCTTGATCTGCTGCCAAGTAGATTCTTCCTCTCCAGAATTTTTTTCAACAAACAAACGTGACTAATCTTCATTCAAGTTCCAGTTTTCTAGGAAATTTTGTTACCGACGTTTGGTGTTGAATTTCAACGGTCAATGCGCTCCCCAACCATTCAGTCGGTATCAAAGGTCCCTAATTGGCTATCAAGAATCGAAGTGTCATCATCTGATGGGAAATGGGAAAAAGTGCTTTCCCACTATCGTGAAGTGAAGAACTCCGGAGTTAGAATAGCTGACCCTTCGATTTTTCCTTCCATTCTTAAAGCATGTTCATTCCTCTCCTTTAGATGTGGAAAGTCCATCCATGCAGGTCTGATTAAGCAGGGCTTTGAATGGTTCACTTCGGTTGGCAACTCCACCCTGGATTTCTACCTGAAATGTGGAGACCTGGGTTCTTCCTTGGACGTGTTTAATCGCCTGAGGAGCAGAGATTCAGTTTCTTGGAACATAATGGTACATGGGTTTTTAGTTCAGGGATCTTTACAAGAAGGGTTGCGGTGGTTTTTGAATGCAAGGGTTGCTGGGTTTGAGCCTAATACTTCCACCTTGGTGCTTGTTATACAGGCTTGTCAAAGACTTGGAGCTAAAGTTGAGATAATGAAAATACATGGGTACGTAATCCAGGCTGGGTTTTTAACAATTGGTTCAGTTCAGAACTCAATGTTGAGTGCGTATGCGGAGGATGACATGGAGAGTGCGCAGATAATGTTTGACGAAATGTGTGACAAAGATGTTATTTCTTGGAGCGTGATGATTGGTGGTTATGTTAGAAGTGAGGAAGCTGAGATTGGCTTGCATGTGTTTTTGGAGATGGTATCTGAGGTTGGCATTGAGCCTGACGGGGTAGTTGTGGTGAGTGTCCTTAAAGCCTGCACTAGTTTGGGGGACTGGATTACGGGAACGGTGATTCACGGGTTAGTGATCAGTAGAGGTTTTGTGTTTGATCTGTATATTGGGAATTCTTTAATCGATATGTATTCTAAGTGTTATGATGCTGATTCTGCCATCAAAGTCTTCAATGAGATGTCTCAGAGGAACAACGTCTCGTGGAATTCTATTTTGTCTGGATTTGTCCTAAATAAGAAGCATTTGGAAGCTCTATCGCTGGTTTATTTGATGGCGAAGGAAGGAATTGAGGCAGACGAGGTGACTCTTGTCAATATTCTTCAGGCATGCAAGTTTTTTGTGCAACCATTTCTGTACAAGTCCGTCCATTGTGTAATAATGCGGCGGGGATATGAATCAAATGAACTGGTCCTAAATTCTCTAATTGATGCTTATGCAAAATGCAATCTTGTTGAGTTGGCGTGGGAACTTTTTGATGGGATGGAGAGAAGAGACGTGGTTTCTTGGAGCACCATGATTGCGGGGTTCAACTATTGTGGCAGGACTGATGAAGCAATAGCTGTATTCCACCAGATGACCCTTGCACAAGAGAAGCTCAATGTTGTTACCATCATCAATCTTCTCGAGGCCTGTTCAACTTCAGCTGAACTGAGAAGGTCGAGGTGGGCTCATGGAGTTTCAATTCGAAGTGGCTTGGACGCACAAGTGGCAGTTGGGACTGCAATTGTCGAGATGTACTCAAAGTGCGGTGCGATAGAAGACTCAAGGAAGGTCTTTGAACAAATTCCTGAAAGGAATGTTGTTTCATGGAGCGCCATGATAGCAGCATATGGCATGAATGGTTTTGCACGTGAAGCCTTAGTTTTGCTCACTGAAATGAAACAAGAGGGAGTGGAGCCAAATGCTGTGACAGCTCTTTCAGTGCTATCTGCTTGTAGTCATGGTGGATTAGTTGAAGAGGGGATCTCTTTCTTCAGTTCGATGGTCCAAGATCACAGGGTTGAGCTTGGGTTGGAACATTATTCATGCATGGTCGACATGTTGGGTCGGGCAGGAAAACTTGATATTGCAATGGATTTAATCAACAAGATTCCTGAAGGTTTTGAGGCTGGTGCAAGTGTTTGGGGGGCACTTTTGAGTGCTTGTAGAAGCCATGGGAACAGTGAGCTTGGTGCAGGAGCTATCTCTCATCTCCTTGAGCTGGAGCCATTGAATTCCGCATGTTATTTGCTTGCATCAAACATGTATGCATCAAACGGATTATGGATGAATGCGGTGAGGATGAGAAGGTTGATGAAGGAGAGAGAGGTGAGGGTTGTTGCTGGTTACAGCTTGGTGCACGTTAACAACAGGGCATGTAGATTTTTAGCTGGGGAAAGGTCCCACCCACAGGCCGGTGAAATACGTAGTTTAGTTGACCATCTGCATGGTTGTATGAAGATTGATGAGAATTTACCCATCATTGAATGCTGCAGTTAAGGTCTAACAGAGAATTAAGGGCTATTGTCTTCAATGAAGGCTATGTATTAATAAAATTGTAAAGCACTGCCCCTCTTGAGAAGAGAAAAGAAAAGAAAGGTGTGCAACTTGAATTAAAATGGAAGGAGCAAGTAAATAGTCGAATTTGAATTGATCAATATCATGTGTCAATATGCCTGCAAATAATCTCTGCATTCCTTTGATACTGACCAAAGAAACACATCCGGTTTGATGTCAAGGGTTAGAATTGGGTTGAGATCTTTTTTTTTTTATTTTTTTGTAGAGTTAGATCTTTTTATTTTTATTTTTATTTTTTATAATCAGTTAGGGATTTACAGTAATTTAGAACTGGGTTGCCCATTTGTTAGATCCTCCAAAGGCTTAACCATGGTGTAGTGTGTCGGGTTGAAGAAAAATGGAACGGAGAACCTTTCCCTCTCTGCGTTCACCATTGCCCTCATATTCATCATTGCTTCAAACCTGAATCATTTCCTTCAATTCCTGTTATGAAGATGGTCTAATCAATTTGGGGCTCAATTATTCTTTACATGGACGTTCAACTCACAGACTTTATTGCACGGCTTTTAAAAGGCCTCTTTGCAGCCCTTTTTTGTTATATTGAGATTTTAGTTCATCGATTTCTTAAAGGATTGGGCAAATATTATGCAAGTTGATCTCACCAGAAAAAAAGAGAGTAACGGATGAAAAATGTCAAGATAATCGAACTTGCACGACTGCAACTGAATTAGAATCGATCATTTTGCTTTCACTTGCAGCTTTATAATTATGAAATACGAATGAAATAGTAAGAAATGCAAAAGAAATGCGAAAAATATGTAAAAAAAAAAAAAGGCAAAAAATATGCTGACGAAATGCGTTATAAACGCCTTTGAAACATTTCAAAACGCGTAAGAAACGCGCACGAAATGCATTTAGGACGCATACTCCAAAATGCGTCGAAAGTGCGTCCGAAATGCGTACGAATCGCGTATGAAACGCATACAAAACGCGTATAAAATGTGTAGGAATCGCGTACAAAATGGTGCGAAACGGAGACGACTTCGAAACGCGTCCGTAAGTTTACGTTGATAATGTTTGAATGTGTTTGTAAATAATAATAAAAAATAGATAAAAATTAATAATAAAATATTATATAATAATAAAGTAATGAATAGTAATAAATAAATAATAAATAATAATAAAAAATATTTAAGAATGTTTTGTTTCTTAAAACGTTTGAATCGCGTACGGAACGCTTTTGAAACTCCAGAAAACGCGCATGAAACGCTAAAAAACGGGTATAATCGCCAAAAAAGCAAAACATAAAAAAGAAGCCAAAAAAAGCCAAAAAATGTCAAAAATAAAAAACCCAAAAAATTCAAAAGAAAAAGAAGATAAAATGCCTAATAAACAGAAAAAAGGGAAAGAATTCATCAAAAATTGAAAAAATATAAAAAATGGTAAAAAAGTGCTAAGGTAATTTTTAAATGTGAAGTTGTGTATTTAACTTTTTTTTTAATGAATAAGAATATTAAAACAATAATATAAAAATAAAGAACCGCAACGGTGCGTTTGGATATAACATTAATGTTGCTTGTCGGTTTCTCATTAATCTGCATTAAAAACAGAGCCAGTTCTCTCTGCGTTTGGACTATCCGTCACTCATTTTCTTCAACACGAAAGCACCCGAAAACCCAGTGAAGCAGTGCTAGTAAGTTAATTACCCACCAAAATCTCATTTCCCATTGCTCTTTCCACCTCGTTTTGGCTTGCTTCTCATGGATTGAACTGTACGAGGACCACCGTTCCGGTTTGTTCAGAAACACCACGATTTGAGAAAAATATATAACAAAAAGAAAAGAGTCATGGTCTCATCTTCATGTTTGCTCGTTGCTATCGCTCTATTCCGGGTAAGAAATCTTTATTTTTTCATTCTTTTATTGTTTATCATTTATGTTTTGGTTATGTTTAATTTTCACGAAGAAAAGAATCTATCTTTTGGATTTCAAGGGGAGATCTTGAGTTCTTAGAAGTTTGATGGGTTCGCGTTGTCAAACATGACATGTTGAATAAGGGATTTGTTCGTTGATTTTTGGTACCTGTGGTGGGATAGCGAAACTCTCGTTCTTGTTTATTAATCTAAAAAAAGCGGTTATCTAGGGATATCTAGTTGATCGGAAACTCTACAAAATATTTGTTGGTGTGGGATTTGGAGAAAAATTGAGAATCCATTTGTGTGCTTGGATTGTGGGTGATGGTTGAACATGTACCTTTGCTTCATGACTTCAAACGTATTCATTTTTTTTGGGTGCTGAAAAAGGTATTATACATTTTTTGATAAGTGAAAAAGGTATTATACATACATACCGTAGCTGTGCTTCTTCCTTATAAAAAAGTTACCTACATGCTGCAGTTGGCCAACGTTGCGCGCTTTATGCTTGTAATTCAGTGGGTAATTCTTGTTCTTGTAGGTGATTGTTTTCACTTCTTTGCTGAGTGCTGAGAAGACTGATTCAGGGATTCTTTTGGTTTCAAACATAAAATCTGGGTAAGGCAACTTTGCTTTGCTTAACTTATGCGAATCGAACTCACCAATTAAAATAAATGCAAATGGATTTCAGTTTTGCATTATTGAATGAAATATTTAAGATGAATGTCTTTGGCCAGTTATATCCTATATTGATATATTCTTGATTGCCCACCAAACAAGGTGTTTATTAATTTCTGTGTAACTTCCAAGTTTTCCCACTTCTCTTTCTTTTACACTAGGATTAAGATGGCTCTCGTTTGATGTTCAGGGAAAGGCATGATCGAGAATACTGTGCAATGTATGATATATGTGGCGAACGCAGTGATGGGAAAGTTTTGAACTGTCCTTATGGTTCGCCGTCTGTTAAGGTATATGATTCCTAGCTAGTCTGTTAGACACCAACACGTGCGTCAGGAGTGAAAAATCTCTCATCCTCTGTTTTTTTTTTAAAGTAATGCAACAATATGAATGCACTGTTTTGGTGGGTGTCTTAACTCATTATATGCTTTGCAGCCGGATGATTTACTTTCTTCCAAGATTCAAAGCTTGTGTCCAACAATAAGTGGAAATGTTTGTTGTACAGAGTTTCAGTTTGATACATTGAGGGCACAAGTCCAACAGGTAAGACTTCACCACACATACCCATTTACATGAACACACACACAGATATATATTATATGAAAATAACTTAATTATTTGCATTCATTTTAGTTCATTTGTAATTAACATGACTTTATCCTTTATAATCAATGGCAAACATGAACTCGTATCTGCTTATTTTATGGGAGTGGAAGTTGTGTACTTTTAACTTGTTTGGCTATCATATAAGGCCTTTTTGTAAATGGATATATATCTCATAGATTGAGTTTCTTGCTTGTGCTTTAGGATGGTCAATCTGCTTGCTTCACTTTTTACCCCTTAGATTTAAATGTTTTCCTTTTTATGCTGTCCTCCTAAAGTTAAATTTTTATTTCATCAATTTCTAGTTTAAAGTAGATGCAAGTTGATAACGCGTTCCAAATATATCTGTCTAAAACTTGTGTTATTTGATTTAATTTTTTAGTGTTATTCTTGAAGCTGAGAATGCTTGTTGACAAGGAAAATCTGGTCATTTTAAGAGCATTAAAATCTGGAAGTTTATTGCTGTCCCGACATGGATAATTTAGAGGGAAAGAAACAGTCAAAACTTCTGAAGGGGCTGAACACTTGAACTTTCGTTGATTTATTCAAATCATTATTTTTGCTGCATGATTCGATGTCTGCGCTTTCCCTTCTTTTGTGGAATTTGTTGGTCTTTTAATTCAGGTTGTAGTTAAATTAATTAATTTTTTTTTTAAAACTCACACTAACTTTTATTAGGTAAATTTCTGGCTGGATCTTTAGGAGTTCTTTAGCATTCTTATCTATTTATTAAAATAATATTTACTTATCAAAGGAGGTTATTCTTGAAGGAATTTAAGTTAGGCTTGCTTGGCCAAGATCATTGTACACGTCTCATTTTCTATTTAAACCTGTGTTACAAATAATTTTTCCAAAGGATGGAATTTGTGCACTTAATAGTTGTAATTTATGCTTCTTTGCAGGCAATACCATTTCTTGTGGGCTGTCCAGCATGTTTGAGGAACTTTTTGAATCTTTTTTGTGAGCTTTCATGTTCTCCAGATCAGAGTCTATTTATTAATGTCACTTCTACCTCTGAGGTCAGGAATACTGATAAATGCTATCCTGAGCTTGTTTGCAGCAATTTAGAATTACTAATTGTAGGAAACTTTTATTTTTCCCATAAAATGCTTACGGACATATTTTACGCTTACATGCCTTAAAAATTCCTTCGTGTAGTTGCATTTTGTTGTGATGCTGCGAGCATTACACCTGGTTTGATGGATTCCCACCTTCCCCTAACCCCAATACCTTTTTGCAAACATCAATCACTTATATAAAAAATACTGCTCATAAATTCAGTAGAGTTTTCCATGCAAGTTCAGTTTGAGACCAGATTTATATTTAATTATGATCGTAGTGCCACCTTTTGATTTTGGCAAATCACATTCCTTCATAGATGCCATGCAAGTTGACCTTCATAGATGCCATGCAAGTTGACCGTGCTATCCTATGACTCATCATTGCAGGCTGTTGTCAAGCTATCCTGTAATTGTGATGGTTGCCTTTCATAATTTGATAGTCTTTTTTTTTTTTTTTAATTATTTATAAGTATAATTTGATATATATTTTTTTATATAGTCTTTATGGAACTTCCGTGCATATCATTCTCATGGTTCATCTCTCTTTTGCTTCAGGTTAAAGGAAACATGACGGTTGACGGCATTGATTTTTTTGTAGCTGATACCTTTGGTGAAGGGCTTTATGACTCCTGCAAAGATGTTAAGTTTGGCACAATGAACACACGGGCCATAGACTTTATTGGTGCTGGTGCTAAAAATTTTAAAGGTGAGATACTAGGGCATGTTTAGTTTCAATATTTTTGAAAATTTTTAGAGAATTTTTTAGATTTGTTGTTCTTGGGGTTTTGTGAAAGGAGCCAGAGGGAATTTTGAATATATTTTTTTTCAAATATATTTTGTATTGGGGTTTGTGAATGTGGATGGTAGAGTTGAAAAATTGTTTGAATTTAATTTTTTTTAAAGTGGTTTTATTTGATTTTTGTGTGAGTAATAATTGGATGAAGAGTTGAAATAATGTATTTTTTGAGATTTTAAGATGTTTGGTTGATTTGAAATTTTTTTGAGAAAATTTGTAAGGAGAGGTTTGGATGGTGAGTTGAGATGAGATGAAATGAGTTGAGATGAAAGTTGAATAAAATATTATTATAATATTATTTTTTAGTATTGTTGTTTTGAGATTTGAAAATGTTGAATTATTTATTATATTTTGTGTGAAAATTTGGAAAACTTGTAATGATTAGATGAGATGGGTTGAGCTGAGTTGGGGGGACTTTTATATCCAAACCAGACAAACTTTTGAAATAATCCCAAACCAAACAGGGCATAGGATTTGGTGGGTTTATCAGCATGCAATGAACACAGTTCCAATCTGATTGTTTTTGGCTGTTATATGTTACTTCCAATCCCTATTAGATACAATGAGTTTGCGATGATATTTGTTTAGACATAGTGGGGTTGGGCTATTAGTAATCAGTAAGGATGATTACCTGACTTCATCTGGCCTGTTGTCCTGATGCAGAGTTGCTGAGTATAGACCTTTGGGTTAGGGCTACAATTAATTTAAAAGACTAATCGGTAACTATGGGTTTTTTAACTACTCCGTGAGAGGTCATGGGTGGGGTTTCAACTATTGCTTTAAACTAGGGATATTAATCTGTAAGAAGCCTTATTTTATTTATTTTGCTGTTTAATGTTACAAAATTATGAAAATGCTATGCTTGATAATCTACCCACCTGTGTGGACCTTCTGGATCTTGTGCATTTACTTCAACAATTGTAGGGAACATCAGTCCATTTACATATAAATAAAGCATCAAGAACTCAGCCCATGACTATCCAACAATATATATTTAAAAAAATATTAATACCAACTTCATTATTAAACTTAAATAAAACCTTTGCGCATCCTTATTACTTGAATGAAGGTGTCCAATAGGGAGCTCCAATTTATCCTTTTTGTGTGTATGCTTGAAACTGAATTCAAGTTGCTGCTACTTATCTTATGGCCAAGTGATGTGTACAAATTAGAGTGCTTATCCCTGTTGCACGTTGTTATTATATACTTGCTCCAGTTTTAATGCATTTCTTTGCAATTATTTTTTCCAGAATGGTTTGCATTTATTGGTCAGAAAGCAGCCCCTGGTTTTCCTGGTTCACCTTATGCCATTAATTTTAAGTCAAGTGTTCCTGAATTGTCTGCTATGGAGATAATGAATGTGTCTGTATTAGCATGTGGGGACACTTCACTGGGTTGCTCTTGTGGTGATTGCCCTTTATCACCTGCATGCTCCAGTTCAGAACCTCCTTCTCCACACAAAAAAGATCCCTGCTCGTTTAGAATTGGATCGCTTAAGGTAGATGCAATAACTTTTTTTTTTTCTCTCTTTCTATTTGTTCATAGGTTGTTGAGATTTTGTATTTTTATTGACTAAATAATGAATGAAGTACCAATTTAGCGATCAAGAAAAAAAATTATGAATGAAGTACCAATTTTGATGATTTAATAATGAATGAAGCACCCAACTCATAGGTAATGAATTTTATGCAAATGCAGCCTTCTAATGCGTTGCATTGACTTGATTTGATGATGCTTGCAGGTCACCTGTGTTGAAATTTCTTTAGTGATCCTGTATATCATTTTAGTCTCTGCTTTTCTTGGATGGGGTTTGTTTAATCAGACAAGAGAAAGGAGGAGGCATGCACCAACGGTGGAACCATTGTTGAATGTCGCAGATGAGAGTGAAATTAATGTTGTTGACCTACAGAAGAATGGGAAGCTTGCTCCAAAGGTAGATTTTAATAACTATTTCTATATATCTTAAGATCCAATGATTTTATGATCTCCTATCTATTTGCACTGCTTTTATGTTCAGTATTATATTTTATGTAGTGTTTCAGCTTCACCAACCATGCACCTTGAAAAAGGAATCCGTTACCTGACCTCAGTCATTTAAGATTAAGGCCTTAGTGAATGGAGAAAAGGGTTATTCTAGTTGCAGTGAAATTGATTTTGATGTGTGATTATATTCCTTTTAGCAATCATATTTAGGATCCTCAGATTCAACTTGTGATTCTGTTCTTTACATTGCATAATACAACATGATCATCAGGTGCAAGGGATGGTCTCTCAAGCGTCACATGATGTGCAAATTTCTGTTGTTCAAGGGTATATGTTGAGCTTTTACAGGTCAGCAGCTCTACCATTCTCTAGCATTTTGTAGTCTGTGTTCTGTGGTCAGATTCCAGAAGCTGTACTATTGCTTATAGCATGAATAATAAGACCATTGAATCATTTTTTTTTTGTTGTTTCCAGGAGATATGGAATTTGGGTTGCTAGAAATCCCTCTCTTGTGCTCTATTCCTCGTTGGCAGTTGTTCTTCTGCTTTGCTTAGGTCTTATGTGTTTCAGGGTCGAGACCCAGCCAGAGAAGGTAGCTTATTGTCATCTCAATTATTCCATATAATACAGAAGGGACGCTTAATTGTGACTCCAACTCTTTTGAATCTGGGTTCTATTTAATGTGTGTTTCAATTGGTTAATTATGATAAATATAGCATCTAGCATAAAAGCCTCAAGTCTTTAATTCTTGGGAGATGTAGAAGAAGTTTAAATCCAGTACTTGAAATTGTAGGTGTAGGGACATTTCTAGGCTTACTATGTTTCTAGTCTATGTTCTGCATGTCATATTCTGTCGGGCCAGTTCCATAATCTTTTTTATTACAATCAACTGTATATTCATTTGAGCTTGGCCTTGGTCTAGTCTCTTTAGAGATTGTTACTTCCCTAATATTTCAACAATGGACCATTTACGTATTTAAGTATCCACATGTTGGTCCTTACTAACTAGGCTGCTTTATATGCTAACCACCAATATATTGTAGTATTATCATTAGTCATGACATGAACATTTGCTTATGAATTACTGATAATCATCTAGAAGAACACAAGGATGGTGTATTTGCAAATATTAGTAAGTAGGGAGCTATCCATTTATGTTTGGTCAGTCTTCAGGGTCTATACCTTGGGACTTTGTGGTCATATTGATGGCATGCATGCTCTGGTACCCCAGAAAAATAAATCTTGATTGAACTTATGTTTGCCAATGAATCATGATGGTTCTATTCTTGTAACATGAAGATGATTTAGGAACCACATTTCTTAGTTGTCGTTTTAGCTAATGATTTATTTTCAGAATTTGGTCAAGATTGAACTTTTGTGTGATTTTGACAAAAGTTTCTGCACACTGCAGTTGTGGGTTGGCCCTGGAAGTAAGGCAGCAGAAGAGAAACAATTTTTTGACAGTCACCTTGCCCCCTTTTACAGAATTGAACAGGTCTTAGCATTGTTATCGTGCTTACTTTCTTTATCCATGAACCATTTCCATTTCTTATAATATACTTGCTAATGTGTATTCTTACTCATCTATTTTAAACAGAAAGAAATTCTTTACCCAGTTCTCATTTATGTTTTTATTTTCATTGACAAACGAAATTTTATTGAGAATAAAGTAGACAAAGTCCACCCAAGCAAAGAAATCATTCCACAGGGTTGTAACAATCTCACAATGAATTAATAGAGGATCTATGGATTCTCCAATCTTTTTGCACATACAACACCAATCCATGACTATGATGTGGCATTTTCGTAGATTGTCTGTTGTGAAGATCTTCCCTAATGAGGTTGTCCACACAAAGAAATTTGCCTTCATGGGTGCTTTTGTCTTCGAAATACTCTTCCATGAGAATGACATTGTATTATGCATGATCATGGCATGATAAGTCTTAGTAGGAGCGAACTGTGAACTTCCATTTCTTAGAAGGATGTCGAAAGATCATCTTCAGTCTCACTCTTTATACTGGTAGATTACACTAGATCATCGAACTCCGAGAGTGTCAACCTCCCAATCTTGTCTCTCTAAAGAATGTAACGTTCCATTGGGGAGTCCCATTAGAAATAATGAAGAGGTTTGCAATTGAGGCTTCTTTCATTCTTGCTAAGCCATAAAATTCTGGATAAGCTTCCTTGAGTGTTCTATTGCTACACCATACATCATGCCAAAATTTGATTTTGGACCAATCACCCACCTCAAAATGGATATACCTTGAACGTGTCTCATCCTCTTCTTATGTGTTTCCATAAACCAACCCCATATGTCCCATTAGCTGCATTTGAACATCATCCTTCCGATGGCTCACCATACTTCGATTCTATGATGACTCTCCATAAACCAACCCCATATGTCCCATTTATGGCCACAGCTGTTCGAGCACTTTTGTGCTATAAAACTGCAGTAGCTTTCTCTAGTTGCGGTGTAGAACTCCTCCTTTTCTCCTCTCAGGCAGTCCTCCTACGTTCCCCCAAGCCATTGAACTGTGGTTGATCCCAACAGCAACTCATTCTCTCTATTCCACCCTCTCTGTAATACGTAGCAAACCTCCTTTTTTCACAAGTAAATTTTTTTTTTGATTCTATAACAAGTTCTCTTGTAAAGCCCATCTAGACACCACTGCAAAACTACCCATCAACGAGCGAAACAGCGTGAGAAATTTTTCGCAGGCGTATGGAGAGAAGTGTGTTTTAGGATAGAGAGAAGTTAGGCCCACAAACTACTTCCTTTTTTTTTTTACCCTAAACCACAAAATGGTTCGACTTTCACCCTAAACTTCCATTAGGTTTCATTCATCTTAATTGTCTCATATTAGCCGAGAGTATAAATTGAAAATTATAGGTATTTTAGGATTCAAATTGAAACCTTTTGTAGTTTAGGGGAAAAAGATAAAAATAGGTGGTAGTTTGTGGGTGAAAATGTAGTTACCTTTCAATTACTTAAAGGGCTTGACTGTGGATTTTGGATGTTTGTCACCAAATTGGGATTTTTTGTAAACTTTTTGCACTGTCTTTTTGTGGGTACTAGTGAGAGTCTGAATTACGAGGACGTAGGGCCAGTTCAGGATTATTGTGGGTGATATGCTTTTATTGTAGAGCTTTGGTCTAGCTTTTGTTAAAAAGTTCTACAATTGAAAAACTGTTTGCCGTTTAGTAAGCATGTCTAAATTACTTTTGTCATGGTTGTTATCAGCATCTCTCGTAATCTCTGTAGGAGCTATTCAAACAAAAGCTTCAGTTTGGGGCATTCTAAAAGCGTGGGGTTTTGGCCCTTTTTAATGATTATAGCACTTTTTATAAATTTACAAAACATACAATTTCAAGCTCAAACTTAAAGCCAAACAGGTACATAGTCAATAGAAAATAGCATCACAATTAACTAGTGAACTTTGAATTGACTTGAGTTTCTTGGGTGGACCATGAATATTCTTCCCCTTGTAATATAAATGGATGCGTCCTGTTGTTGTTTTCTTTAAATACTTGACATGCAGTTGGTGTTTGACGGTATGTGTATGTTTCACAGCTCATAATAGCGACGATGCCTGATCCACAGCATGGCAAGTCACCTAGCATTGTCACGGAGGATAATATTCAGTTACTCTTTGAAGTTCAGAAGAAGGTAAGTGATGTGGTTCTACTTTTCAATGAGAATCTATATATGTGAAACCTGAGTTGATTTATATTGCAACGTCCTCTCCCCACTTCCCAAACAAAAAACAACAACAAAAAAAAAAAAAACTAAAGAATTGGTTCTTCTCTGTTTTGTATAGTGTAGATGGTAACCTCTTTGTTCATTGCTTTATTTTGACAGGTTGATGGAATCTCTGCCAACTATTTGGGTTCGGTGGTGTCTCTAAGTGACATTTGCTTGAAGCCTCTTGGCCAGGATTGTGCCACTCAAAGTATTCTGCAGGTTTCCTCATGTTCTCTTTGCATGAATGGTGTTTTGCATGTGGAATGCCTATGCATATATGTGACCCTCAAGAGTTGGCTCAAGTGGTAAAGGCCTTGGTCTTGGTGGTATGCTCCCTCCAAGGTCAAGGTCTGAATCCCACTGGGTGCGACCAATCTCTAGGGACCGTTGGACTGGGGTTTTCCCCTTTTATTACCCGAGATGCACTTGCGAAAAACTCGTTGCCGAGGGTTTGTGCATCCCTAGGATTAGTCTTTCAATAAAAAATATATATTTATGTCCATGGTACATTTTAGTTTCTTTTCAATTTTTCCTGAGATTTTGACTTTGTAACAAGTGTTTTAAGTAGATATGGACCATGGCCATTGCTGTGGACTTTAATGGCATAGACCTACATGATTTTCTTGCCTCTAATGCTCCTACTTAATTAGGGCATAAGAGTTTTTGTTATTGGTTTTGCCATTGTTTGATCAATGAAATATGTTCATTCAAAAAAAAAAAGTAGATATGGGCCATGGCCACCTGTATACTTGGATTATGCCTAATAATGAGGATCAATAAATTTTCTTACCAATTCATATTTTTTACTTTTCAACCATTAGTACATTACTTTATTCCCCTCTCATTTGGCTTACCGTTTTTTCTTGATAGTATTATAAAATGGATCCTGATAACTACGACAGTTTTGGTGGAGTACAGCATGTGGAGTATTGCTTTCAGGTAACGTAGCTACCTTTGTTTTATAATTTTATTACATAAATATTTGAGATTTTAAAAGCTTTTTATCTGTTGCCACTGGATTTATTTGAGTGGTTACATGTTCTGTCAGGGAACTGTAAGTTTTTTTACCTTTTGGGATGGGAGCTAAATGGCCCATGTCTTTGGAAATCATTGACTAATTATGTGGCCTTATGTTGGACTCAATTTGTGAGGAATATGGGAAGAAATAAGATGAAGAATAAGAGAGCAATCTGGGATCAAATTGTCAGCTAGCCCTTGTTAGTTTTGTGAGGAATTTTTTGCATATATGGAATCAATCACCATGAAAAGCGAAGAAGCCAATACATAAGATGAGTTGGTGCAGTGGAATTATACTCTTTTGGTGGAAAAGTTACTCAGTACACTATTTTTTTTTTGTAAATAGTTACTCAATACACTTTTTGTTGAAGAATAAGATTCATTACTTGGATGCTACTGTTGTTGAAAAATGCAAAATGGACTCTCTTGCTAAGGTTCAGTTATGAGAAGAAATATCTTCAATTATAATGCACCAAGGTTTCTATCTAAAGGGCGGGGGAGGCCTAGCCAAAATTTTCCCTGGTTTTAAAGAACAATGCCCTTGCTGGGTTAAGGAGGTTTTGAAAGTGAAAAATCACTCTCTATTGATATGAATAGAAAAGGTATACATGCAATTAAACTGGAATCCAACATGGTGAGCAGAAGTTCACTAATGCCTGCACTTATCAAAAAAGAAAAAGGATGCTTGCTATAGCCCTTTGAAGTACTTGACCTGAAATTAACCCCGGAAGAATTTACTTTCTTACAATCTTTCTTATACATTTCATTGGCTGATCAGTTGTTTCTCCATGTTGCTCTTCCAGTCTTCCGGTATCCACATTTACTCCCACTTATCAGAATCTTGATTCCTAGGAATTTATTGGATTTTGACTAATCAGTTTCTTCTATTTTTGATAGGTAAAATTAGGTTTTTTAGAATGAAGTAAACGGGCATAGCCCAAGTATACGATTGAGAACACATAGTTACAAGTTAGGAGCTAGAAAGTGATTCAAAAATGTCATGAAAGCTGGACTACTCGGTTTCTTTGATGGCATATTGATTTTTTATGCGTTAATAAACTTTATTAGTACAAATGAAATGGGCAATGCCCATGTATACAGGGAGTATAACTAGGAACCTGAGAAAGAAACAAGAAAATCATAAACACTGGTTCCATTGAGCACAATGGCAGAAAGCCAAAGTAATAAGGTGTGCACAAAAAGATTTCAAAGCTCATCCAGTGTGCGCTCTCTATCTTCAAAGCACCGATCATTCCTTTCCATCCATACTTTATGTTTCTAAAGGGTTCTATATCTGGAGTCTTTTGTTCTTTTTGAGATATTAAAGGAGATGCAGTCATTAAGAATAGGGCCTGCCTGGGGCTCGTTATGACTGACAATGACCAGTAATTTAATTTGTAAGTTGAAGACTTAAATACCTCATTTTGTGGCATATTTAGAGTGCGTGTTATTATTACACTGCTGCGTGATTTTTGTTTCGTTTATGTATTGGCATTGAATATCTACTTTCTGCTGTCAGCATTACACTTCTGCGGACACATGCTTGAGTGCATTTAAGGCTCCACTTGATCCAAGTACTGCTTTAGGAGGATTTTCTGGGAACAATTACTCTGAGGTAAAATATTCATCTTTGCTTAGGTATCTGGGTATGTACTAATCTTCTGATGGCATTGCAATTTCAGGCTTCTGCATTTGTTGTTACCTACCCAGTCAATAATGCAGTTGATGAAGTAGGCAATGAGAATGGGAAAGCAGTGGCTTGGGAAAAAGCTTTCATACAGTTAGCAGAGGTTTGAGTTTTTTATGTAGATTTACGTATTATTGATATGTCATTGTCTCCCTGTACATTGTTCTTCTGTTCTTTAGCCTCTTTTAATTATGTGTTATTGGAGTCCCATTTTTTTCATTCTTCATTTTAGTTTTTTTTTTTTGATAAGTAATTGATTTTATTGAAAGAAACTAGGCAAATCCCAAGTACACAAGGAGTATACAAAGTGAGAAGCCTAGTTACATTCTAACTACATACTAGCAAGTTGGAAAGAAGCTAAAAACTCATGTATAGTCCCGCCCTTCAATGCAATTGCTGAAAACCATTGTAAAAGGGAAAATACAAAAAAATTCCAGAATTCCCCCATGGTGCGCTCCTTGTTGTCGAAGCACCTATCGTTTCTTTCTGACCATAGACACCACATTAGGCACAAAGGTATCATCCGTCACACCACTATCAGATGAGCGCTAGAGTTAGGCCTATTCCAGCATGCAAGTAACTCCACCACACTCTTAGGCATAGCCCAACTCAGCCCGACTCTACTAAGGATGCCCACCCACATCTCCACAGCCACCTCACAATGTAGAAGCAAGTGATGTATCGATTCCCCACTCTTTTTGCACATAAAGCACCACTCCATAACTACCATGCCTCGCTTTCTTAGATTAACCATCATTACAATCTTTCCAAGTGTGGCTGTCCAAATAAAAAATGTGACTTTAGGCGGCACTGAGACTTTCCATATGCTCTTCCTCGGGAAAAAGCTGGGCTGTTGTACAGTTAAGGCCTTATAGAATGATTTAACCGAGAACTTCTTTCTTCCCATATTGTTCCACACTATACAATCACCCCCATTGCCTCCAAGCTTCATTTTAGTTAGTTGAAATGTTTGGTATATAAGAAGCTTTTGATCTAGTTGAATGAGGATATATAATGTGCTTTTTAAAGAGAAATATCAAAGAGGGAGAAGTTTGTGAAAATAATGTATTAAACAGAGAAATGGAGAATATGGTTTTACATAAAATATATATGCACAAGAGAGATGCGAACGCTGATTATTTTGTGAGATTTATTAAAGCCAAACATAGTGTAACTGGCATTGAAGCTTAGTTGACTGAAATTGAGTTATCTAAGGAGGAATGCTCCTTTGCATTTCTTATACATCTTAGGGCTACCATATTGTGGTGTTTAAACGAAAACTAGATGTAACTACTATATATTGCCAGTGAGTTGGATCTTTTCCACCATGTATGCATGTATGTCTTGCTTTGGATGGGGTTGGGGGGGAGGGTTTGGGGATAGCCGAGTTGATTCTATTGCCCATGCCTAGTAAAGGAGGAAGAGGTGGTCATAACATACTTAGCAAAGAAAACTAGGGTTTTCTTTAACTAAGATGGGTAGTCTCCTAATAGGATATGTTTTATAATATTATCTTGTATTTAAATTCTGTTGTACATATTTAGATAAGATAAAGTCAAGTAGTTTAATTAGATTCAAATTAATCTTTGTAATTCTAGAACGATTGTATTGTTTATTTAACGAGAAGGATAAACTTCTAAGAGGTACTTCGGCCAGATTGATATGGTATCAGAGCCTCTCATATTTTTCTCGTGTTCTTTCTCTGAGTTATTCTTCTCAGTGGTTATCTCTGGGTTTTCCTCTCAGTATCTTCAAGCTCGTTCCTTGGCTTCTCGTGCGATGACACCTTCTGTAGGGTGTTTCTAGTATGTCGGCAACATTTGTGTTTTCTCTTGGAGATTTCAGCACTTTGGACTCAATTTCTTTATGGTTGGTGGTTGTCGGCTTCGTCTGTGAGTGGCTGAGCGTCCTCTGTGGTTGTCGGTGATGTCTCTTGGTGGTTCTTAGTTTTGTTCGGCATCCTTTGTGCTGGTTCACGGACATCGCTGTCTCGGTTTCAAGCATCCAGGTATTTCTCGGCACTTGTGGCTTTGCTTTGGTGTTTTTCGGCATCTTGAGGTTTCCTCCTCCACCTGTTGGCCTCCGGGTTACTTTTCGGTGAAGTTTGGTCCATTTCTTAGTGCACCCGATGACAGCTTTCTCAAGTTTTGGCACCCTTGCGATTGTTTTGGTGATTTCAGCATCTCTATTTCCTGGTTTTCTCTAGTTTTGCCTCGGCACTTCTGATTTCTCGACAGTTTCTGGGCTATTTTTGAGTTCAGTCATCTTTGTTGTTGGCCAGTTACTGTTGGCTCTTGTGGGTCCCTATTTTGGGCCGCGTTTCTCCTTATATTCTCGTATTGGTTCCTTTTCAAATTTTTAGTATTTTCGGCCTTGGGTTCTATTTATTTATTGGCTATGGATTCCACTTCTGTATGTGTTAAATTTACGGGCAAAAACTATGCTACCTGGACATTTCACTTTCAGGTTCTTGTTAAGGGTAAAGAACTCTGGGGTTATGTTGATGGTACTATTCCCGCTCCTGAGAGTGCAAAGGAACTATCTACGTGGGAGAGTAAAGATGCCAAGATCATGTCTTGGATCCTCGGCTCTTTGAGTCTTACATCATTCTTAATTTAAGATCCTACAAAATTTCCAAAGTTATGTGAGAGTATTTGAAAAGAATCTATGCTCAGAATAATTTTGCTCGCAGGTTTCAACTAGAATATGAGATGGCTAATTTTTCTCAGGGTGATTTATCAATGGAGGAATTCTATTCTGGTTTTTCCAATCTGTGGGCTGAATACACGAACATTGTGTATTCTTCTGTCTCTGACACTGGTCTTCTTCATGTGCAAAGTGTGCATGAAACCAGTAGGAAGGATCAGTTTCTTATGAAATTTCGTCCAGATTTTGAATCTGCTCGTTCTCAGTTAATGAATCACGATCTAGTGCCCTCCCTCTCTTGATAATTGTTTGGGTGATTTGCTTCGGGAAGAGCAAAGGTTACTTACTCGGCATACAATGGAATAGCAGCTTCCATCTCTTGCTCAGGTGGCGTTTACAGCACAATGAAAATTCAAGGGCCGAGACTATTAGCACTACACAATGCTATAGTTGCAAGGGCTTTGGACACATTTCCACTTACTGTCTTGAAGAAATTTTGCAACTATTGCAAAAAATCTGGCTACATTATCAAGGATTGCCCCATTTGACCTCGAAAATAAGAGCGTGCCTATTCCACCTCGGTTGGAGTCTCAGGTGCATCCTCTTCTACAACTTCTGTTACCACCACTCATGCTTCAATTCCTGCTGATTCTAGTCCTACTACTCTTATTTTTTATATGGTACAACAAATGATTATTTCTATCTTTTCCTCTTTAGGCATCTCAGGTAAACCAAAGTCACCATTTACATTGGCTAATAGATTTTGGTGCCTCAAATCGTATGACTAAATTCTAGCGTGTTACATAATCTTCAGTCTTATGATGGTCCTCTCAAAATACACACGGCAAATGGTAGTTCACTACCAATTTCTACCGTGGGTGATGTGTCTCCTATCATTCGCAATGTTTTGGTTTCTCCTCATCTTTTCTCTAGTTTACTTTCTGTTAGACAACTTGTTGACAATAATTGTAATGTTTCTTTTTCATCTTCTGGTTGTGTTGTGCATGATCGAGTGTCTGGGAGGATGATCGCGCGGGGTCCTAAAGAGGGTCGGCTATTTCCATTAAATCCCAGTTTAGCTTTTATTGAGTCTAGTTCTTTGATTTCTTGATATGGTACAATATGAGTTCTTTTGATTATACCTCTTGCAAACTTGCCAAAAGCAAAGTGTTGCTATTTCCACAACATGCTTCTCATGCCTCTTGAGTGTTTGACATAATTTATAGCAAAGTTTGGGGTATCTCTCCGTTATATCACATGCTCATTATAAGTACTTTGTTACTTTTATTGACGATTGTAGTAAATTCACTTGGATCTATTTTTTTGTACTAAAAGTAAAGTATTTTCTGTGTTTAAGACCTTTCTCGCACTCATTCAGACACAATTTTCTTCCTTTATCAAGGTCTTATGATCTGATTCTGAGGTGAATATATGTCTCATGAATTTTCATTATTTTCTTCAAGAAAAATGTATAATTTCTTAACGTTCTTTTCCTTCTACTCCACAACAAAATGGGGTAGCCAAACGTAAGAATCGACACTTGATATGGTTCGGGCTCTTCTTATTGACTCATCAGTTCCACCTCGTTTTTGTGCGAGGCATTGACTACAGCTATCCATTTAATTAATCGATTGCTTACACCAGTTTTATACAATGTTTCTCCATATTCCATACTATTTGGTCACAGACCTAACTATTCTGATTTGCATATCTTTGGTTGTGTGTGTTTCGTTCATCTTTCACCATATGAAAGACATTGATTGCTCAATCTATTAAGTGTGCTTTTTTTGGTTATAGTTCAACACAAAAAAGATTTATTTGTTATGTTCCTACTGCTTGAAGAATTCGAATTTCCAGTAATGTTTTGTTTTTTAAGAAGCAACAATTTTTTCTCTCATGTTGATCCTATTTCACCTAGTTTTTCAATTCTTCATGATGAGCCTAAGTCCTTACCTATGCCAGATGATACTTTTTTTGCTCCAATGACTCGGTTTAAACCTGGTCTTGTCTACACTCGGCTTCGCACACCCCTGTGGTCGACTCCTTTATGGCTTCTCAAGATTCTCCTCCTTCGGTACTTGATTCGACATCCACCATAGTTCCTGTTGCTCTTGTTCCTCTAAAATCTACTTGTGTCTCCCATCTACTAGATCGGTATGGCTTTCCTTTCCCTATTTCTATGACTGCTACATTATCTTCCATTGCTATTCTCTCTTCTTACAAATAGGCCATGGAACATGAGTGCTGGGAGCAAGCGATGCAAACATTTCTTGATGCACTTGCTGATAATCAGACCTGGGATTTGGCACAATGTTCTTCTTCGATCAAGCCAATTGGTAATAAATGGGTATACTCCGTCAAGCTTCGTTTTGATGGTTTATTAGAACGATACAAAACTAGATTGGTTGCTTTGGGGAACTGCCAAGAGTATGACATAGATTATGATGAGACATTTGCCCTGGTTGCTAAGATGATTACTGTTCGCCTATTACTTGCTCTTGCTGCTTCTAAATCTTGGCAATTACATCAGATGAATGTCAAGAATGCCTTCTTGCATGTTGATTTGAAGGAAGATATCTACATGAGACTTCTATCTGGTATGCCAATTCCTCCCCTACAGCTGTCTGTAAACTGAAGAAGTCTTTATATAATCTTAAACAAGTTCCTCGAGTTTGGTTTGAGAAATTTCGCATTACTTTAATAGGATTTTTTTTAGCAAAGTACGATGCTTCCTTATTTTTGCAAAAAGGTGATGCTGAAGTAGTTTTTTTGTTGGTATATGTAGATGATATTATCATCTCTGGTTCAGATGGACCATTGATTCAAAAATTTCAGCAACATCTTCACAATGTGTTTCACATGAAGGATCTTGGGGATCTTACCTACTTTTTAGGGTTGGAAATTAGGTCTCAGCCACATGGTTTATTTTTCAATTAACACAAGTATATTCAAGACTTAATTCAGATAGGGAGATTGGAGGATAGTACTCTAGTTGATACTCCTCTAGAGGCGAATGTTAAGTATAAGAAAGACGAAAGCGAACTTCTCCCGGATCCTACCTTATATCGTAAGCTAGTTGGCAGCTTGATTTATCTCACTATCACACGCTCTGATATTTTTTATGTGGTCCACACTGTTAGCAAGTTCATTGATTCTCCTCGACATTTCCATTTTGTAGCTGTTTGACGGATTATTTGTTATCTACTTGGGACTTCTAATCGTGGATTGTTTTTTTCCTAAGGTTCTCCTCTTTGCTTAACTGCCTACAGTGATGCAGATTAGGCTGGTTGTCTGGAATCTCAACGTTCTAGGGATGGTGTGTCTTTTTTGGAATTTTTCTTATCTCTTGGAAGTGCAAGAAGCAAGATTATGTATCTAAGTTATCTACAGAGGTTGAATATCAAGTAATGTCTGCCGCATGTTAAGAAATTATTTGATTGCGTGGTATTCTTTCAGAACTTGAGTTTGCACAAAGACAACCGACACCTCTTCATGGTGATAATACAAGTGCTATTTAAATTGTAGCTAATCCAGTTTTTCATGAACGTATAAAGCACATCGAGGTTGATTGTCACTATATTCGCGATGCCTATGAGTCTAAAGCTATTATTCTCCCTCGTGTCCACTGAACACCAAGCAGCTGATATCTTCATCAAAGATCTGACTTGACAACGGCATCAATACTTAGTTAGCAAATTGCTGCTAGTCGACTCACTAGCATCAATTTGAGGGAGGGTATTAAAGAAAACTAGAGTTTTCCTTAACTAAGATAGGCAGTCTCCTAATAGGATATGTTTTATAATATTATCTTGTATTTAAATTCTGTTGTACATATTTAGATAAGATAAAGTCAAGTAGTTTAGTTAGATTCAAATTGATCTTTGTAATTCTAGAACGATTGTATTGTTTATTTAATGAGATGGATAAACCTCAAGAGGTACTTCGGCTAAATCGACAATACTGAAATAAGAAGTTGATCTTGTTAGAAGAACCACGTACAAAGGTACGTGACAATCTAAGACAAAAGTTACATGTTTCCCCCATCTTAATTAGAAAAGGACATGCTCTTGCTTTTTTTCACGCTGCTATTTGCTGGTTTGGGTAGTTTCCCCAGCACTTTAATGTCAAAAAATTGAGAAATCGAGAAAAGTTACATGTTACATGTTTCCCCCATCTTAATTAGAAAAGGACACGCTGCTATTTGCTGGTTTGGGTAGTTTCCCCAGCACTTTAATGTCAAAAGATTGAGAAATCGAGAATACTCGAGAAATTTTGGAAAACTCGTCCACTATGGGTGCAACTTCATTCTCATTAAGTAGGCAAATAAGCCATTCCTTACAAGGTAAGAACTATATATGGTAATAGCTAATGTATAACTCCTAACTATTAGCATCTATACATGGTAAAAATGACTAACAAGTATATATGGTAATATAGAGTAATATCAATGTTAACATCCCCCCTCAAATTGATGCTGGTAAGTCAACTAGCAATAATTTGCCAACAAGAAATTGATGTTGCTGTTGAGTCATGGCTTTGGTGAAAACATCAACCAGTTAGAGATCAGAAGAAATGTAAGGAAGAGATATCACTTGACTTTTCAAGATATTGTGGATTGAATGTCAATCAACCTCAATGTGCTTGGTACGTTCATGGAAGAGGAGATTGGTTGCAATCTGAATTGCACTAGTATTATCAGCATGAAGAGGGGTAGAAGAAGTCTGAGGAAACCGAAGCTCCTCAAGAAGATTGCATAGCCATACAATTTCAGAACAAGCAGTAAATATGGTATGATACTCAGTTTCAGTAGAGGATTTGGAAACACAATCTTGTTTCTTACATCTCCTAGATTGACGCGTATTTGGACACCAATCCCAATCAGTATCAATATAGGCAACAAGTTGAAGAGATGAGGTTGTAGGAAAGAATAACCCACGAGTAGGCAAACTTTGAAGATATTGGATGATGTGTTGAACTGCAGCAAGATGGAGATTTTTTTTTTGATAGGTAATAACGAATTTTATTAATCAAAGAATGGGCAAAATGCCAATTACAAAAACTGATGCCCTGTCTAAGTAGGAGCATTTGAGGTAAGGAAATCATGGGCAAAATGCCATGAAAATTCACAACAGTGGCCCATGTACAAAGTGTTCTAGAAAATATGACTTTAAATTCTTCTATTGATCTCTCCTTGTCCTCGAACGTTTGCTTATTGCATTCCTGCCACAGGCAGCACATGATACAAAGATGGATTATCTTCCAGACTGCTTTGATATGCTGAGGGCCATGAATAATTTTCTAACACGTCATTACTGCCACCGCGGTCTTTGGCATTACCCATGCTAGATCCAATCTATTAAACACCTCGTTCTAAAGTTTCCTACCTGTCTTGCAGTGTAAGAGAAGATGGTCCACGGTCTCACTCACCCTTCTACACATACAACACCAATCTGCAATGATGATCTGCCTTTTCCTTAAGTTGTTCGTAGTGAGAATCTTACCTAAGGCAGCAGTCCACACAAAAAAGGAGACTTTTGGGGGTGCCTTGTGTTTCCATAGCCTCTTCCAAGGAAATTGAATATTGGGCTCTCGAGTAAGTACATTAAAAGATCGAACCGAAAAGGTACCTTTTCCAGCAGGGATCCACCACAAAGCATCCTCCTATTGGACGTTTGGTCGTATGGAGTACATAAGGCTGAAAAAATCTGCAAAACTGTTCAACTCCCAATCCTGAGCCGCCCTAACATAATTGATGTTCCAATGAATGCCGCTTCCCGAGATCTCCATGACATCTGCCACTGTGGCATCTTTTACACTTGCAATCTGATAAAGAGCAGGAAAAACATCTTGTAGAGCACTATTTCCACACTATACATCATGCCAGAATCGGATCTTGGAACCTACACCCACTTGAATCCTCAAGTGACGGTTGAAAACCATCTACCATTTTATGATATTTTTCCATAAGCGCACACTATTAGCTCTGCAGACTTCTCTAGTGCACCAACCCCCCTAGTGCTGCCATATTTTTAGTCAATAACCGACTTCCACAAAGCTGTTGGTTTCTTGTTGTACCTCCACAACTAATTACCAAGTAATGCCCAATTAAATGTCCTTAAGTTTCTGATCCCCAGACCACCATTAGAGATCGGGTGACACACCCTCTCCCACTTGACTATATGATACTTGAACTCCTTCCCATACCTCCTTACAAGAAATCACGTTGGAGCTTCTCAATGTGAGCTGTCACACTAGCTGGTATGGGAAAAAGGGATAGGAAGTAAGTCGGTAGATTGGATAGGGTGCTCTTGATTAAGATGATTCTACCTCCCTTTGACAAGTACAACCTCTTCCACCCTGCTAGTCTCCTTTTTACCTTTTCGATCATTGTGTCCCACTGAAGTCACCTCGATGTACTTCCCAGCGAGAGTCCTAAGTAAGTCATAGGCAAGGATGCGACTTTGCAACCCAAAGTGTTCACTAGCTGTCTTACATTGGGGACAATGCCAAACGACAGCAAATTTGACTTGTCGAAATTCACCATCAGACTTGAGACAGCTTTAAAATAGAGCAGCAACGGCCTCAGAGCTTGCACCTTGTTGAGATCAGCCTTGCACATCAAGAGTGTATCATCTGCAAACAACAAATGAAATTTAATAGTGGTACCCCAATCTGGGGAGTCAATCAGAAAATCGTTAACCCGTTTCCACCAACGTCGTGATAATCCTGCTTAGGGCTTCCATTACGATAACAAATAACAAAAGTGATAACAAATCTGCTTGTCTCAGACTGCTTGAACTGTGGAAAAGCCCTCTGGACCGCGTGAATTACAACAAGATGGAGATGCTAAGGAGAAGACAAACTAACTGACCTAATGAATGGCATAGGAGATATATGGTTGAGTAACGGTCGAGTAGATTAGACTCTCAACTAGATGCCAATAGAGAGTAGGATCATCCAGAAGATCCCTTTCATCTTTCTTGTATTTGACATTTACCTCCATAGGAGTACCAACAGAAGAAGTGTCCTCCAAACCAGCCAAGGTGATAAGATCTTGAATATACTTATGTTGGTTCAAGAAAATACCAATGGCCTGATGATGGACCTCCAGTCCCAAGAAGTATATGAGCTGGCCATGATCTTTCATATAGAAAGTTGCATGTAACATGCCATGAAGCTTAGTAATCAAACCACACTTAGTATCAATAATAATAATATCATCCAAATAAACCAAAAGAAGGACTACACCCGCATCATACTTGTGGAAGAAACTTCTCAAACCAAGTCTGGGGAGTCTGCTTGAGCGCGTACAGAGAACACTAGAGCTTACGGACATCATGAGGAGAAAAATTTCAAAACAGGCAAGTATTTGAACCTGCTCTGATGCCATGTCAAAAGACTGAGAAACCGAAAATACTCGAGAAATTTTGGAAACTTGCCACTATGAGTATAGCTTCATTCTCATTAAGTAGGCAAATAAGCCATTATTTACAAGGTAAGAACTAAATATAGTAACAACTAACGTGTAAGTCTTAAGTATTAGCATCTATACATGGTAAGAATGACTAACAAGTATATACGATAATACAAAATAATATCAATGTTAACATTTGATAGCTAAATTTATTAGCATGCAATTGTTGTCGTTGCTTACAGAATATGATCAATGAGAAAACAAAAGTGGTAATGGATTCTATTATCTCTAGTGTGTTTTATTCTTATCTATTTAGTTTACTAACTAAAAATTTAATCTAGGCAATTTTTCCTTAGTTTAAGATTCATTACCTCTCTCTATTTCTTTTAATGGTTTGATTATTACAAATTGCATTATCTTGTGCCTGCAATCATATATACACTCGAGGTGTCTTCTGATTAGAGGTAGCCCTGCTAGAGGCCAATGCATGTATTGTACTGTATACGTGGGCCTTTTCCTATTCTTATGTGCAATAAAATTTTGTTCATGGATAAAAAAAAGGTTAATACATGTTTTGCTTTTTTAATGCAAATTGTCTTTGTACTGAATTATTATGACAGATTCTATATTCTTGAAATGGTTGCATCAATGTTAACATTTATACCAAAAACATTGACAGGAGGAGCTGCTGATGATGGTGCAGTCTAGCAATCTCACTCTTTCCTTTTCATCCGAAAGCTCAATTGAGGAAGAACTGAAAAGAGAAAGTACTGCAGATGTTATAACAATCATAGTAAGTGATTAGAGAATTGGCATTATCATATAAAGCAAGCGAGTGTGAAGAGTGAGATACAATGATAGTGAATATTTGTTTAAACAAGTGAGTTTATTTAATTGTTTTTTCTGTTCTCAACAACTTTGTATCAGATAAGCTATCTCGTAATGTTTGCTTACATATCAGTGACCTTGGGAGATGCACCTCGTTTATCCTCCTTTTACCTTTCATCCAAGGTATATTTTAAAATATGCTAAAGTTCTTGATCCATTTGTGTTTAAGCACAAGAGTGTTTATGTGTGCGAGTGCGCACGCATGACTTTATTAAGTACTAGCATGTGGCTAATTAAGTTATTGTTATTATTAACTGTTGTGATAGTTATTACTGCTGTTGTTACTGTTGCTGATGTTAGTTTGACCTCTCATTACCCCTTGAGTTTTCTCAGTTGAAAACTGTATTGATTAATTTCCATCCCATGTTGTTGCAAATATTTGCTATTTTAATTTAAAGTCTTAGGCCTTGTTTGGGAATGCATGCATTCTCAAGTATTATTAGATATTCTGAGATATTTTATTCCCAAAAATCACTCAAACACAAAACACTTTTCAAATTCAAATCTCCAACTTTTTCATCTAATCATTACAACCTTCCCAAACTCCTAAGCAAAACACACACAAAATTACATTTTTTTTCAAAATTTAAAACAAAAATAATATTCAAAAAACTTTTTTTAATTTTATAATATTTTTATTCAGATTTTTCTTTCTCATTTCTCAAAATCCAATAAAACATCTTAATTCAAATCATTTCACTGCTATTTACAGATATTCTGAGATATTCTAGTAACTTGTTTGGACATTTCGAATATGGTCAATGTATTTTTTTTTGTTCATTCTTGGGTTTTTTTCCCCTTTCAGTTGAAGTTTTAAAGTTTGCTATCCTTCCTACTTGTTTATTCTTGCTAAAGTAAATACATGGATTCTTTCTCTTTTTGATGTAATACGTGGGATCTGTATTGAGTCATTCAGTAAATTATAATTTAGTTCTTGGAGTAGGAATTATGGTAAATCAAGGTTACTCACTTTTTTCTCTAATGGTTTTCAGGTGTTGCTCGGTCTTTCAGGCGTTTTGCTTGTTATGCTTTCTGTCTTTGCGTCTGTTGGTTTTTTCAGTGCTGTTGGAGTTAAATCCACGTTAATTATCATGGAAGTCATCCCTTTCCTAGTTTTGGCTGTAAGTTCTTTGTCTAATTATTTGTGGATGATAGTTCTCTGTTAATAGTATTGTGTTAAGGGGCTCTGTCTTATATGATTTAGTTGCTATCATAGAAGGATTGTACAACACTTCCGTAGTTGTGTTTTTTAATTAATGTATGTAACATCCCTATAAGATGATTTATGTCTGTAAGTTAGGATTATTTAGAGTTAGTCCTTAATAGACTGCTGGTGGGGAATATGTACTGATAAAGACCTGACATAAACTGACTCGAGTGAAATCTTCAGCGTATAGTAGGAAAATAATTAGGTGAATGTGCATAAATTCATGTCAAACATATTCTGCCAGTTTCCCACGGATAATATACCACAAAATAGCTCTTGCCACTTGAAAGAATTGCTACACCTCTCCATAGCGGAGCTACAGAGTTTTTTTAGTCATGCTCTAATATTGTGGTTTTCAGCTATTGTCTTAAATGGGAACAACGTTCATGCTTTTGTGTTTTTATTTTCTAGGTCCTAGGATGTTGTTAGGTGCTCCTTTGTAAACTTCTGTGTGCTCGGGCTTTACCTATTACATTCACATTAATAATACTTATCTCTTACTTATCAAAGAAAAAAAAAACAAAGAATTGCTACACCTCTAGACTTGAAAGAGAAAAGGCCTTGATATGGATTCACAATGAGAATAAGGGTCTCAGAGATGAAAAACTTGGCAAACACATGAAATGAGGATACACATGCTGATCGATCAGTTTGACCTTGATCTCTACAGATAATTAGGTTTGGGCCTAGACAAACCTCTAACTTTCAGCCTAAAACTTGGGCAGCTGGTTTACCAAAGGTTAATTACGCTAACCAACTTGTAACCGTTTAGTCGGGTACACTGCAGTTTCTGGTGGCTTTTTATGCCTAGGCCTACATTATTTTCTTTCTATTTTTTTTTTGATAAGTAATAATCTTTATTGATTGAATGCAATTGGGCAAAGCCCATGTACATAGGGGGTATACAAAAGAAATACCTAATTACACTCTAGCAAGCTGAAAAGAACTCAAAAACTCATGAACATTCCCACCCTTTAGTACAATAGCAGCAAAACATTGAACCAAAGAAGATACAAAAAGTTCTAGATTTCTCCCATGGTCCTCTCTTTGTTGTTGAAGCATCTCTTGTTTCTTTCCATCCATAGGCACCATAATAAACATAGGGGGATCATTTTCCATGTCACAGCCATCTTAATGCATTGATGGTATCTTTTCCAGCATGCTAGGAGGTCCACAACACTCTTGGACATAACCCAAGACAAACCAGCCCTCCTAAGTATTCCATCCCACAACTCTTTTGCCGCATCACAATGCAAAAAAATATGATCAATTGTTTCCCATTTCTTGCACAAGTAACACCATTTCACAGTGATCATACATCTTTTTTTTAAGTTGTCTGCCGTTAAAATGGTTCCTAGAGTCACTGTCCAAGTGAAGAATGTAACTTTAGGTGGCGCCGGAGCTCTCCATATGGTCTTCCAAGGGAACACAACCGGCTGTTGGTCTTGCAATACCTTGTAAAATGACTTAACGGAAAATCTTTTGTTTCCGGAGTGGTTCCACAACATTCTATCCCTCCCGCTTCTCCTAAGTGCCGAGAATAGATAAAACTGTAAAAATATTCTATCTCATCCACTTCCCAATCCTAAATATTTCTGGAAAAAGTTAAGTTCCAACACATTGTGCCATTGTTGCAACACAACACATCGGAAACTGCAGCATGTTGATTTTCCACTAGGCTGAAAACTCCTGGAAAACAGTGGATAAGGCTCTCTCTCCACACCATTTATCAAGCCAAAAACTGATTCTTGTGCCATCACCAACCTCAAAGCTTAAGTGTGGCAAATACCTTCCACGCCTTTCGGATAAATTTCAATAGACCCACTTCATATATCCCCCGCCCCTCCTTGGAGCTCCAACATCCCTATTCACAACTGTACTTCCCCACCACCACCATTCTCCACAATGAGTCCTCTTCCAAGTGAAATCACCACAACCACTTCCCTAAAAGTGTTTTATTAAAAAGTGATTCAAATTATGCACTCCCAAACCACCCACTTTTTTTGGGCTACACACTTTTGGCCATCCCACTAGGTGAAATTTGTTTCTTTCTATTATTTAGGTTTGTAAGAACTTGTTGCATTTATTTATTTTTTCTGTTTCTCTTTTTTTTTTCCCCTCCTTGAACACATCATCCAAAACTCTCTTTTACCTCTTAACTAAAGAAAGATGATGCTGGTGACATTCATCATTTTTTTACTTCATGTATGTCTCTTTTTAATATGACTTGTATCATCAAAGTGAGTCTTTATTTTTTTTCCAATTAGAAATTTGAAAACTGTGATACACTCCAGTTGTTGTTGGAAAATGATCTAATCGATTTGATGAAACATTTTCCACCAAGGTCACACTTTGATGACTATCAAACCAGCTTCCAGCACCCTAATATGTTTACCACCCATCTCAACATCACTCAATCTAATCCAAACAGACTAAAAACAACTTGCCAAAATTTGCTAGCTGCCTCACAATGGAGTAAGAGATGTTCCATGGTTTCCTCATTCCTCTTGCACAAAATACCAATCTATCACTATAACATGTTTCTTTAATTCAGTTATCTAAGATCATGATCTTCTCTAATGCAGCTGCCCAAAAAAAGTAGGTAGCTCCCTTGAAGGCCACTCTCAAGGGAGCTTTGCTCCTCCAAATGTTCGTCCATGGAAAAGTATTTCTATTGTGAAGAATTAATAGGTTATACAACGATATAACTTCTCATTTCCCCTCTTAGATATAGTCCAATTTGCGACCCAGATCCTGAACAGATTCGCTCCTTGAGAGCCCTCCTCCTTTGCTCTGAAGCAGTCTCCGGTCTAAAAGTGAATCTTTCAAAGTCCAAGCTAGTTCCAGTTGGTTTGGTTAACAACTTAAGTGAAGTGGTTGCCATCTTGGGTTGCAAGGTGTCATTCTTGCCTATGAAGTACTTGGAACTTTCCTTAGGGGCTCCTCATAATTCTAAGGCAATGTGGGATGGGATTGTTGAGAAAATCAAATGCATACTAGCGGGTTGGAAGAGAATCTACTTGTCTAAAGGTGGCTGAATCATGCTTATTAAGAGTACATTCTTTAACCTTCTAATTTATAAGATGAGAAGACATTTGATTAAATGAGATAAAGTCTGCACCCTTTTTTATTGTGGAGGACTAGGGATCAGGAAATTAAGAACCTTGAATAAGGCACTTCTTGCATAGTGGCTATGGTGGTACCATCAAGAAGAGGACGCTCTTTGGAGAATCATCATCGACAATAAATATGGAAGCATTTTGGGAGATTGATGCTCTAATGCGGTAAGAGGGGCTTACAGGGTGGATGTTAGGAAATTTATTCATAATAGATGGGATGTCATACTAAGTAATTTCAAATTTGAGATGGGTAGGGGCATGCGAATAAGATTTTGGCAAGATATTTGGTGTGGTGAGGTGGCCTTGAAAAACTCTTTTCCCTCTCTTTATAGGATTGCGTCAAATAAGGACGCTGCCGTGGCTGATTACATGAGCATCTCTGGTGATTCTATTATTTGGTCCGTGAGTTTTCCTAGAGCTGTATAGGATTGGGAGGTGAATGACATCGTTGCTTTTTATAATATTTTATATGCGCTGAAAGTACAAGCGGGAAGGGAGGACAGACTTCTATGGATACACATAGGGAACAAGAAATTTTCAGTCCACTCATTTAATGAGGTATTGATGGTTTGCCCCTCCAATGCCTTCCCTTGGAAGAGCATTTGGAGAAGCAATACGCCCCTCAAAGTTGCATTTTTTGGATGGTTAGCATCTCATAGGAAAATATTGACTATTGACAAGCGGAAAAAGCGCGGCCTCTACTTAACAGATTGGTGTTATATGTGCAAGCGCAATAGTGAATCAGCAAACCACTTACTTCTCCACTACGACGTTGTCAAGGCTTATGGGATTACATCTTCACTAGGCTTCTTATTGAATGGGTTATGCCTAGGAGGGTATTGGACTTGTTGTTGTGTTGGAGGGGGATTCGGGCCACCGCCACATCGCAACCATTTGGAAGATGGTGCCTCTATGTTTAAAGTAGTGCACATGGAATGAAAGAGATGATCGATGTTTTGAAAATAAGGAACGCTCTCCGGATAGCTTTAGAGCCTTTTTCTATCACACTTTGTTGCTTTGGGCTTCTTCTATTGTTCTTAATGGAGCCAGTTTTAATGACTTCTATGCTACTTTTCATAGCGAGTAATTTGTAATTAGGCACTTTTTTGTATACTCCCTGTGTACTCGAGCGTTGCCTATTTATGTGGATTAATAAAATTTCTTACTTATAATATATATATATATATAGTCCAATGCACCTTATTTTTACTGCTCTCTCTCACTCAAATAGAATATAACAACATAGAATGAGGTTTCAATGGATCCCATCTTCATGATTATCTTGTCTCTTACAATCCATCTTGGACTTACATAAGTCTTGTTTATTGTATACCATCTTGTGTATTTGGGTTTTGCCTATTCTATCAATCAAATTGTTTACTTAAATAGAAAAACAGCATAAAATGAGGTAAAGAGGTCTACCTCAGTCCTCTGCCACACAAATAAAATCTAGTTCCCATCAAGGAGAGCCATTTGAAAGACATAATTTGTTTGCCATCAATGCATCCTTAATGTGAGCAACGCTGAATAGATCAAGAAAATCCCCTTTTTGTGGTTAGGAATTTTGTAGACTCTGCAAACACGTCTCGTCTTTCATCCGGTCAAATCCCGGATTATTATATGTCCTCATCACATGGATCAAGGATGTATCATTGGTTTCTCACCGATATGACATGGCCCCTAGTAGTTGTTTGCACCAAAGGGTTTGAACCTTAGTTCTGGGAGGGAGCATACTACCAAGACCAAGGCCCTTACCATCATTGTTGCTGAAGTATGGTTCTTGCTTATGCAAAATTCTTATATAGCATATGCAAAATTCTTATATACAAGAAGTTCTTTTTTGTGTCAACTTGGTCATTCATTACTATGCAAGATGATCTTTTTTGCTGTGTAACTACTGATTTTGTCCGTTTAGAACGCATTCCCAATGGAACATACCTTTCTTTTATACAGGCACAATCGGCTGATCCATCCACAAATTTTAGCACAACATCGGCATCCCCGTTCCCCCCTCCACTGGGATCCCTCTTGTCCTACAGGTTGAGCCAGAAGTCCAATCTTTAATTAGGTCTTGTGTACTTGGGCTAGGCATACCGTGTTATTAACAATAAAGTCTTGTCTCCTAATAAAAGCAACCAGCATGAAGATGCTTTATGGTGGACACCCGCAGGAAAAGTGGTCTTTACTGTCTGCTCATTTTACAAAGTCCTTACGCAAGAACAAGATCTACAGTTTCTTTGGAGACAGCTATGGCAACATAAGGGGCCCCCAAAGCTTCATTTTTCATGTGGACGGCTTCCTTAGGCAAGATCCTCACTATGAATAATCTGCGAAAAAGGAGGATAATTTTAGCCGATTGGTATTGTATGTGTAGAAAGGGAGGTGAATCGGTGAATCATCTGCTTCTACGTTGTGACATCGGTTGAGTTCTCTTGGATAAGGCATTCAGTAGATTAGACCTAGTGTGGGTCATGCTAGAGTTCGTAGTGGAAATTTTGGTGTGTTGGACTTCCATCCGCGGCTTGCAACAGATCAAAGAAGTATGGAAGATGATCCCTATTTGCATTATGTGGTGTCTGACAAAAGCGCGATGAGTGGACTTTCGAGGATAAGGAGAGATCGGGAGAGGAGCTTGAAGTTTTCTTTTTTAGAACACACTGTTCGTGGGCTATTGCTATAAACTTTAATGGCATGGACCTACATGACTTTTTACTTTCTAATGCCCCTACTTAACTAGGAGCATTGACATTAGTCTCATTAAAATAAATCATCAAATTTTAATAAAAAATACAAAGTTGCACACATATCAAAAAAATTTCGTCATAAATAGCATAAAAATATTTTTTGCTTAACTTTTGAATAGTAAATTATCAAATTTGATCTCCACACTTTCTTTTCGTCATATTTGATCAAACATGACGAAATTCTTTTGATGTGTGTGCAAATTTATACTTTTTATAAAAATATGATGATTTATTTTGATGAAACCAATGCCAATGCTCTAAGGCCCATGTACATCTAATTGGCTTTTTGCCCTTTCTTTAATAATACTTGTTTACTTATAAAAAAAAAATAAAAGCAGGTTTATTATGGTCTTCAATCTTGAAATTCTCTCCTCTTTTGCATCTGTTTTTGTGAGCATCAGCATTCATGTTTTTTCCTTGTTTGATGAATTCTCTTTTCAAGGACAATTCTGATACTTCTTTAGAATTTTTTCCCTAAAACTAGGTTGGAGTGGATAACATGTGTATAATGGTAAATGCCGTGAAAAGGCAATCATTGGAGTTACCTATAGAAGAACGAATAAGTAATGCACTTGTTGAAGTTGGTCCATCAATAACACTGGCCAGTTTATCTGAAGTTCTGGCATTTGCTGTTGGTAGTTTCATTCCTATGCCAGCTTGTCGTGTCTTCTCCATGTTTGCAGGTTGAAAATTTCTCTCTTATATCCTAATGGACCTGTTCGAGATTTTAGTTTTGTAGTACTTACTTTTAACTACATATTTTCCTGTAGCTTTGGCTGTTCTACTAGACTTCCTTCTGCAAGTTACTGCCTTTGTTGCATTGATAGTTTTCGACTTTTTGAGAGCTGAGGATAACAGGATTGACTGCTTTCCCTGCATAAAAGTTCCTTCATCTTCTATTGGCCCTAATGAAGGTATTTGCATAAGATTGATTTCATTATATATGCTACTTATAAAAAAGGTATTTCTTTAGATAGTGGTCAGTTTTCTTATCTAATATCAAATCAATTATAGCTTCTGCCTCAAAATGATCAATCTACATCCCCCTCCCTCTCCAAACAAGTTTTGTATTAGCATTGACAGAATCAGTTCAATGAAGTGTAGGCATCAATGAGAACAGAGCTGGTCTGCTTTCTCGATATATGAAGGTAATTTTTGAGGCTTTCAATCAATAAAAATTATGTGTTAGTAGACGTCTTCATCTTAACTTTTCTGGAGGCTGTTGGGGTATTTGTGAGAATTCCCATATTTCTGTCATTGAGTGTCCAAATCACAAATACCCAAATACTGTGCTTTTGTTCACTAGATAAATTTGATATTATTTTTCTTGTAGGAAGTTCATGCACCCATTCTTGAACTCTGGGGAGTTAAATTTGGCATCATTGCTATTTTTTTTGGTTTTACTCTAGCAAGCATTGTAAGTAACTTATCATAACTCTAATTACTGTTACAAACTGGTGGTTTTTGTTTTGCCTCTGCCCACTGTTGACTACCAATTACTAAATAGCAATCTTTTTTTTTTCTTGTTGATAAGTAACTAAATAGCAATCTTTCCCCATATGCTTTATCATTGTAGGCATTATGTACAAGGATTCAACCTGGTTTGGAGCAGCAGATTGTTCTTCCCCGGAATTCTTACCTTCAGGTTTAAGTTTATCATACTGAAACCCTATTAGTTTAAGTTTGTAGGCATTAAAATTCTTACTTTTATTCTTTTATTTTTATGTGACAGGGTTATTTTAGTAATGTCTCTGAGTATCTGAGAGTTGGACCACCCTTGTACTTTGTTGTAAAGGATTACAATTATAGGTATTTGTTCAAACACCGTCTTATATCCCCCTTGTTTTCTCTTTGGTTTTTAATAACCTGAATCATTGAGATACTTACAATGCATGACAGAATTTAGGCATAGAAGAAGTAGCATTATTACGTCCATGTTAGTAGTCAGGGGTTATTGAACTTGTCCCCAAAGAGATTGTTATTTAAATATGACAACGCTAATTTATTTTTTGGAAATAAAAGGATTCATTGCATTGAAGGAAATGAAGTGATTGGAAGACATTTCTTTCTTGTGGGATGCTGCTATACCCACAAATTGATTTTAGATAATATTAGAATTATTACAATGTCATTTAGCCTTATTAAGTTGCTTCCTTGGTTAATTTGTGAAATGTTTTGGTGCTCCTGTAGATGATTGTATCTTAGCTTGTATCCTCTGGTAATGAGGTCAATAGAGTTATGGGGTATGAACTTACAATGAGACAATTGTATTTTGACTTGAGATTGATGGTGAGGAGACTGTGGCATGATTCTCGTTCGGAGGCTTTCTTCCTGGAGGAGGAAGGCCAAGGGATTTGGGTCAAGATGTTCTGAAGGATATTGGTCCGAAGTATAAGTCCTGACTGTGGATATAGTTTAATGAAGAAAATAGAGAGCTATTGCAAGATAATAAAAATACTTCAGTGTTACAATCTTTCAAGCTGAATAATTGGAAATATTATGTCCCATTTTTTAATGAACATTACTCTTATTCTGATGTGTAATGATTCTCTTACTCAGCTTGGAATCGAGACATACAAACTTGTTATGCTCCATCAGCCAATGTGATTCAAACTCTCTTTTGAATGAGGTAGTGCAATATGGGGTTTTCTTTTTTAAATTCAATTCTATAGTTGTTTCTCCTGTTTAGATGCTGTGAAAATTTTGCAATGTGTAAATTGAAAATGCATCTGTAATGAATTTATTATTTGTTGCTGGGCTTGTATCTTTTTTCGAGCTATTTCCTCTTTTTATGCAGGACAGTAATCTGTGTATGTATATATATTGATATTATTTTTTCTCTTATTAATTTAAAAAAAAATATATTGGTATTCTTTTCTGTGTAAGACAATACAATTATGTTGCTGACCTTGCTTTCTCTCTACTGCTACACAGATATCAAAGGCATCTTTAGCACCAGAATCAACCTACATTGCTAAGCCAGCTGCCTCATGGCTTGATGACTTTCTTGTATGGTTGTCACCAGAGGCTTTTGGTTGTTGTCGGAAGTTTGTAAACGGTTCTTATTGTCCACCTGATGATCAGGTTGGTGCTTATTCATGTCAGAATTGTTGATGCCTATTACTCTGTATTGCTGGCTATAAACGTCTATCCTATTCATATTCCCCCCCCCCCCCCCCCCCCCCAACCCAAAAAAAAAAAAAATTTCCTGCGTTTCATTCTGCTATGAGATTGAGTTGTCTTAAATACTGTTTACTGAACTATGATGCACCATCAGATTAACAAGGTATATGTATTTCTTTCTCCAGCCACCTTGTTGTGATCCTGATGAAGGTTCTTGTGGCTTTGGAGGAGCTTGCCAAGACTGTACAACGGTAATGTCCCAATTCTTTGTACAGCTAAGAAATGTTATCACTAGTTTCCCGTACTTGAATAGGTGGGATTTACTTCTTAGTTGTTTATATGGTAAACAAGGCAGTGCGTGTGTAGGCATGAAAAGAAAGGTGGAAAACTGATCTTTTATGTTGGTTGCAGTGCTTCCGCCATTTGGATTTGGTCAATGATCGTCCATCTACGGTGCAATTCAAGGAGAAGCTTCCATGGTTCCTCAATGCACTGCCATCTGCTGATTGTGCAAAGGGTGGTCATGGGGCTTATACCAATAGTGTGGATCTGAATGGTTTGAGACTGACATTCAAAAAGTTATTGGCATTTTAAATGCATCACCTACCCAATTGGCTGAGTATCTTAAAGGCATTTTATTGCTACTAAACTACTTCCAGGTTATGCAAGAGGTGTTTTACAAGCATCCGAGTTTCGTACCTATCACACCCCACTTAACAAACAAGTATAGCAGCCACTTTTGTCCTTTAATTCTCAGATTAAACATTTTTGAGAGGCACCCCTTTTTGTTTAATCTGACCATCATTTTCCTCAGGGTGACTATGTGAACTCCATGCGAGCTGCACGGGAGTTCAGCTCTAGAGTTTCTAGTTCATTAAAGGTATGCATTCAACCGTAAGGTGTTGTTAACTTTCAGCCTCTTTGGGGAATGTTTGACTTTCACATGTAGAGCTTGGAATTAGATGTTCCTGTACATGTTGTGAATATGCCTTTAGATTGAGAAAATAAAAGAAGGAAAATAGAAAGAGCCTTTAGGTTAGTTCTGGATTGTGGCTTTGATATCATGTGATGGTGATGACTTGAGAGAGAGAATGTGAAAAGGTATTGGAGGTCAACCGAGGACATTTGAATTTTCTATGCATATTCACCAAATATGTAAATGTGCAAAATACTCCCACTCGCCGCCACTCCTTAACTAGGCAGTTTGTCACTTTGGGATGGATTTTTGGTTTGAGATGTCTGATCATGTGCATGTAATACTGGGAGTATTTTGACTTCAAGCTTATACACTGCTTATAGTTTGCTATCATAGACTGGCAATTTAAGCTAATTCTAAGGCCTTTGCTGATCTGGAAAATGACAAATAGTGATGCTGATAGCTAAAATGATTTCGATTTCTTGCTTTATTTTATAAACTGTAGTAAAAGTATTCCTGGAAACCTATCTATGCAACATGTTATTTGGTTACTTTTGTCCAGCCACCAATGACACTCAGTTTCCATGCAAATAGATAGCATGCCTTTAGGCTGGGTGATTATTTAGGCTCTGTTTGTTTTCTTAGGAAATATCTCTCACAAAATGTTCTATATGTCCCATGTTTAGTCTTTATTCTTGGAGAATTAACTTGACAAAACACGGCTCATGCTTTTCTGAAGTGTAACCCATTTTCCGGACCAAGCTTGTCTATGTTTCCACCCCACCTCCCTAACCCCTCCCAACGCTTGGCACCACCCTTTCCTCTTCCTCGTGTTGTCATCACCAGCTCCCTCTCCCCCTCCTTTCAATGTCATCACCACCTTCCCTCCCTCACCCTCTTCCCACCCTGTCATCCGTACCACATCCTGCTCCTTACTTCTTTAGGCACAATACAAAGAAATGGTGAGCCAAATATAATTTAGATTCTAACTGGAATTTTCTATCAATCTTTTTCATGTGTCCTGAATATATATGTGTGCACGCTGTATGCTTTGCCATCCAATGGAACTTATTATTTACCTGCCAATATCTTTTTATTTATCAAGTTTTTTATTTACGTATGTAATTGCCTAGGGGTGATCCCCGCCTTATCAGAGGCAGGGTCTTCCTCCTTCCGCCCCTCGCCCCCGCCTGGGCGGGGGATGATGTTTTTATTTTGCACCCCACCCCTACCCTCGACTGGGACGGGGGCGGGGTACCTCGTCCTGCAGCGGGGTAGTGGGGGTGGGGATTCATCCGCCCGCCCCCCGCCACTACTCATATAGGACCTTGGTCCAGTTCACACTTTTGAGCTCTTTTCGGCCTAGATCAAATTTCTAGGCCATTTTTGGCCTAGAAAATCATCAAACCTGATTTAATTACACATTAAAAAATATCAGTCTATTAAATACTAAGTAATAATCATTACTAATGTCTAAAGTCATTAAAAAAAAATATCACTAAAAATCTAAAAGTCTAAAACAGTAAAACTTAAAAATTAAAATTAAAGACCGCTAGACTAATTACTATGCTATTACAATTTATAAATTTACAATAATACAAATTAACCCTACAAATTACAAAATTACAAATTGTGCTATTGACTATTAGCATTACAAATTTGCAATTTACAAAATGATAAGAAATAAGAATCATAACAATGGACATTGGTGATTGGACTTTGTCACTTTGAAGAGTTGTAATGCAAACTTGGGTGGGGACCGTGGGGTTGTTGGGTCTTGACAATACTGACTGCTATAACTGTGAAAATGAAAATGATAAAACCTTAAGCTTAACCTGCAATAATAAGTTAAAAAAATAATTAGAGTTACAGATATAAAGCTATAAATTATAAACATGAAAATGTTTTTAAATTTAAAATGCTAAGTCATTAACCAAGATTAGATTGGGTCATTACTCATTAGGTTGGAAGATGGGCTTGACAATTGACATACAAAATGATGCTGTCATATACAATGAGAAATGAGAATATAAAAGTTAGAAAATGTTAAAACTCATAAACAAAAGTTACACAATAATTAGATGCTAACATTACAAATATTATAAAATTATAAATGCAAACAACAATTAAGAGATAAATTGTATAAAGTGCAAACCATGGTGATGAACTGGTAGGTGACGTAGGTCATACTGCAACGGAGGTAGCTGTTGATACTGTCCCAGGTGTTGGCGTCGCGGTCGTTACAAATTACAACAATTAAATGTAAAATTAACAGCAATTAATTTTAATTAAATAAATACAAAATAATGTAAATTGATTTCAAGTGAAAATTTACCAGATCTAGATTGATCAATAGCCTCGTCTTCGGCCTCAACTGAATCATAATCAAGAACTTCCAAAATATGAATTTCAGCACCCGTGATCCAATTCTGTGCGCAAATTAGGGACTCAATGGTGATAGGATCTAATGAGCTCCGAAAAGGATTCAATATGCGCCCTCCTGTACTAAAGGCCGACTCTAAGGCTAATGTACTGATCGGGATGGCCAAGATATTGTAGGTAACCTTTAAAAGTACAGGGTATTTGGAGACATTCATCTTTCATCAAGTTAGTATATCAAAATCTCGTACAAAGGGATGAAGATCCAATGCCAAATATCTGTTTACCTCTAACTAGGCATATGTGGTGAAACCCATAAAGGCCAAGGGGGTCGACTCCATCTTGTCATCCTAGTTTATTTTATTTTTTTTTCCCATACCCGACATCTGCAGCTGGTTGGGGGGTACCTGTGGCTATAGGTGCTGCAATACTACTACCTTCCATGATGGTGAACTCATCAAATAATGTAATAAGAGTTTCTTGGGCCCGAGATGCAATAGCTGACGCACAATCTTTGCCAATGGCATCAGTCAACCCAAATATCAAGTCTTTCACCTTAAACCGTGGGTCAAAAACACATGTAACACATAACAAGATATTGGCTTTATCCAATTTTGTTCCCCAATACTCGTCGAATTTCTCCATCATAGTCCTAGACATCTCTCCCAATGTGGTGTTACTACCCGTTGCAATATCATCCAATTTTTCTTTCACCTTGGCAATTTGTTGGCAAAATTGATGTGCTGTAAGATACAAAGAACCAGTTACAACCTTGGTAACATCTTAAAAAATGCTCAAAAACTCTACAAAAATGGATACAAGCTCTCAATCATCAGACAGAGGGTGCCCAAATTTTTCATTAAAATACTTGACATATTGTATGTCTTCATTACCCAATGTATCAAATGCCAACTTATACTCCTGGGCCATCTTCAACATCAAAAAGGTTGAGTTCTACCTTGTAGACAAATTAGTACAAAGACATTTTTTTTTACATGTTATGCCTACAGTAGTTGCAGCAACTTTGAACCTAACCAATCTAGTAGGAGAAGATCTGACCCATCTCATAGCAATCCTAACCCAAGCAACCGAGTCACCAAACTTATTCAAGTCATCACCCACAATCAAATTAAGAATATGTGCTGCACATCGCACATGCAAATAATTTCCACCTAAAATCATTCTACTTGCATTATTCATGAGAGTCATAAGATGTCTCATTGTAACATTATTAGCCCCGGCATTATCAACCATGTAAATCAGAACTCGTGTCAACCCCCCTTCTTTTACGGCAGCCTCTAAGGCCTTCCCTATCGTTTAACCTTTATGATCAGTGATTTGACAAAATTTGAGAATCTTCTTATGCAATGTCCAACCCCCATTAACCCAATGCACAGTCATACACATAAAATTAATATTATTACAAGAAGTCCAACAATCAGTAGTGAGACAAATACTCTCCCCTGCTAATAAACTCCTCAATTTCTTTTTTTCTGAGCGGTAAAGTTTTCTAACATCTCTTGTCACCGTGCGGCAAAAAAGAATATTGAATCTTGGTTCAAAGTACCTAGAATAGACTTGGAACCCTTTCCCATCTACCACTTGGAAAGACAACTCATCCATAACAACCATGTGAGCTAAGGATTGTACTTTGTGTACCCCTTCAATACCAACGCACCACTACTCTCTCACCCATTTTTTTAAGCCAATTTCAAGCCTATATTGACTTTTCTCTACCAAAAATTTCAAAATTAGGGATTTCTTGCATTGCTCCTCCAAGTGCAACTTTATTTGGGAAGTGTCATATCTCTTATAGTGACGCTCATAAACTTTGCTACAATAGTTGCACCTGGCTTTTGGGTCATTCGGGTCACCACCCTCTATTTTGGTATTATGAGCCCAAATTATGGATGGATATTTCTTGCTAAGTTGCTTGGGTGCGGGGCAAGTGATAGTGGTAGTGGTAGGGGTAGGGGTCTCGACCAGAGTGGGAGTAGGGTTAGTGGTAGTGGTAGTGGTAGTGGTAGTGGTAGTGGTCGTGGTCGTGGTCGTGGTTGGAGTAGGGTTAGGGCTAGGGCTGGAGGTACCCAAGGCCCCATCCGTGGAACTTGCATTAGAATCTTCTGGACTTTCTATTTATAACAACTCTGAAATTTTTGCAAAATGCAAACAAATTGTCATACAAAATTTAAAATCAAGATAAGCATGAGATGAGGAGACTCGCTTTTTTTATATTAAAAAAAAAAGGTGAAACTCATCTCAAGTTCTCAACCTACTAAGTCATACATTTCAACTTAAAAAGTTAAAACTAACCTTAACTTAAAAAATTTAAATTCATTTCAATTATTCATAAATGATTATTATTCACAAATCATCTCAACATTGAACATTCAAACATAGCCTTAAGTCAACACTTTTTGTCCTCTCAAATACAATAACAAGTCAAAAAGGTAGTTTATACAAGGTTTGAAGGTAACAACTAACAAGACTACAAGTTTATGACATTTCTACAAATAATAAAAAATACAAGTAATATTTATATACTATACTATTATCATTACTAATTATAACTTTTGCATGCAAAATTAATGTGTGAAAGACTCCATAAAAATTAAAATGAATTAAAACAAATTCAAAACAAGGTAATAATAGGATCAAGTATACAACAACATTGTTTACTGCTTAGTATTATTTAGGCCATTAAGGTATGTAGTAAATATGGTATAATATATATATATATATATATCAATGCAGACAACACATTATTAATTACGAGAAATACCACTCTTATATATGAGGGATTTTGATAGAGATCTTGCTAGTAATAGTATTTTTTATTTTTTTACTTAATCATGAAGTAATTATTTTTTTAATCATATTGTAATTTAAAAAGAAATATTGAAAAGTGTTAAAAAATGCATGAAAAAAACTATACGGAAATACACTATGACTAAGCAGTAAGTGGATCTCCGAATGTAGAACTACTCAACAATAGACTAATTTAATCATAGGAAAAAATTGATTGAAAATAGTAAATACAATCAACAGATTCAACACAATTAGACAATCCATGATCCATCATAGTTCAAACTTCACACACATGCACAATCAACTCCACAGCACACAATTTACAAATGGCGAACCCATCCTCCATCAGCCATCTCCATTTCCATATATTTTCAAGAATCAAAACGAAAAAAAGTGGGAGATTAGGTGAAAACGAAATGGAATTACCTTCGCTTCGGGTCTTCGGCGAGAGGGAGAAATATTGGAGATAATTTCTTGGCATCGATAGTGGCCTAAGGCTGCGACGACAATGTGAGGCGTGGCGGTGTGATTTCATAGGGCTAGGGTTCGTCAATTTCAAGTGAGAGAATGAAAGTCTGGAGAGTTCGATTTCCAAGGGGGGGGCTTAATTGGATGCCATTTGTTTACATGAAATGATGCCGTTTTATATAAAATGACGTCGTATATAAAATGGCGTTATTTTATGTAAGTAACTTAATTTTTTTTTAAAAAATCAGATGACAAAACAACGCTATTTTGAGTCATTTGTGGTTTTTTTTATATATATAATATAATATATATTATATATTTAATATATATTAAAATGCGGGGGCGGGGTGGGGCAACCCTATACCGCCTCCACCCCCGCCTTATACCCAAAAAGTGGGCGGGTGGAACCTCGCCTCCCCGCCGCCTGAATGATTAACCTGGCCCCGCCGTGCGGGGCGGGGCAGAATGCAGGCGGGGCAGCGGGTGCGGATACCCAAATCTATAACTGCCAATTTGGTTAGCCATGCCAAGTTATTCATTTACACAGTAGAATAATTGTAACGTCCCAATGGAAAGTCTAAATCACATCCTATATTCTAAAATGATTAATCAATGATATAATTGGAGTTCTATTTGAACCTTATAAAGAACAAGTACTTCTCATTCTTAAAGAATGTAGGATCTCATTCACTACCTACCCTCCCTTATCATTTGGGGTATCACAATCTCCCCCCTCCTTTTAATGGCTCAAACCACATTGCTTATACTTGAAAATGACTAATTAATGATATAAATAGAGTCATTGGAACCTTATAAAGAGAATTTCTCATTTCTAAGTAATGTGAGATTTCATTCATCACTTACTCTTATATGAGAAAAGCTACAATTGTGACTAATTTGGAGAGGGACCTTTGGTTGAAAGAAGGTGATAATTGTACAAAAAAATCTCACAAAGTGGCAAATTCTCATCGGCGTAGCAATGTGATCCAGAAAAATCACATTGTGCACTACTATGACAATCTTCTTTCAGAATCGGTTTGTTGGAGACCAAAGATTGATGATATGTCATTTGAGTTGTTTAGAGAGAGACCTTTTGATGAAGATGAGATTTTTAAAGTCATTTTAGCTATAACCAAGGACAAAGCACTGGGTTCGGGCGGTTTCTTGATGGGTTTCTTTCAAACTTGTTGGGATGTCAGTAAAGGTGATGTTATGCAAGTATTTGGTGAATTTTACTCTTTTCAAAAGTTTGAGAAATCTCTTAATGCGACCTTTATTGCTCTCGTCCCAAAGAAACATGGGGCCTCAGTAATTGAGGAGTTTTGCCCCATAAGCTTGGTTGGTAATGTATACAAAATTATCTCCAAGGTACTTGCCAATCGGCTAAGCCCAGTTTTGGAACAAATCATTTCCAAGCCTTAGAATGCTTTCATATGGAGAAAACAAATTCTGGATTCGGTTCTTATTGCCAATGAATGTTTGGATCATAAATTGAGGGAGGGTGGTTCTGGTATCTTTTGCAAGCTTGACATGGAAAAAGCGCATGATCATGTGAATTGAGATTTTTTACTATAGTTACTTGGGAGGTGTGGTTTTGGGGATCGGTGGATCTCTTGGATGTGATAATGTATTTCCACTACTCGGTTCTCTGTTCTAGTCAATGGCACACCGGCTGGTTTTTTTAGAGTTCTCGGGGCCTGAGGCAAAGAGATCCTCTTTCTCCTCTTTTGTTTGTTATAGTTATGGAGGCGTTGAGTCGGATGGTGATGGTAGCTGTTGGTGGGGGTTTCTACTCTGGTCTTCAAGTGGGTCATGGCACTAGTGTTTCGGTTAACATCTCACACATTCTATTTGTAGATGATACCCTACTTTTCTGTGATGTGGATGAGGGCCAAGTTCAAACTTTACGAGGACTGTTATTATGTTTTGAGGCAGTGTCGGTACTCAAGGTTCCACATATTACTAAGTTAGCAAGCCTCCTGGATTGTACATTTTCTTCTTTGCCAGTGAAGTACTTGAGTTTCCCTTTGAGAGCTATGTTCAAGGCTAAAGCCATATGAGATAGGGTGGTGGAGAAGATAGAGAGAAGATTGGCCAGGTGGAAAAGAATGTATTTATCGAAAGGGGGTCGACTCACTCTTATTAAGAACATTTTAACAAATCTCCTCACGTATTTTCTATCGCTATTTCCTTTGCCTACAGGGGTAGCGACTAGGATTGAGAAGCTTTTTTAGGACTTTCTTATAAGAAGGAATGGGGGAAGAGAAGAAGTTACACTTGGTTAATTGGAAGATAGTTTGTTCCTCAATCTCTTATAGGAGCTTGGGTGTGTGTAGTCTAAGAACTTCTAATAAAGTTTTATTGGGTAAATGGTTATGGAGATACCACTTAGAGTGGGGGTCTTTGTGGAAGGAGATTATTGACTCCAGACATGGATTTGCTTGGGACGGTTGGTGCTCCAATGATTTTTGGTTTTTTTTTTTGTTTTGGGTGGGGGGGGGGGGGGGGGGGGGGCGCTTTGGAAATTTATTAGGAGGGGATGGCCAAATTTTGAAAATCACATTGGATTTGTGGTTGGAGAGGGCAATAAAGCCAGGTTTTGGAGGAATGTGTGGTGTGGTGATGTTGCATCGCATTGCAGCTAATAGGGAGGCATCAGTCGAAAAAATGTGGCTATTCTCTCACAGTTCTCATCAATGGAATAGCAGAAGATGCAAGGCTGTCCTCAAATGGCAGTAGCGTGGAAGATGGTTCATTTATGCATTATGTGGTATATTTGGTCGGAAAGGAACGCACACTGTTTTGAAGGCAAGGAGCGCACAATGGAGGAGTTGCAGAATTTTTGTTTTCACATGTTAATGTTATGGTTTCAGCTATCGTACTAAAAGGGAACAATGTTCAAGATTTATTGTCTATAATATCTAGATCCTAAAATGTATTTAGGTGCCCTTAGTATACTTCATGTGTGCAAGAGCTCAGCCTACTTCATTCATATCAATAAAATATATCTCGTCTCGAAAAAAAAAAAAAAAAACTTACCCACATATTTATCATATTGGTTATCACAATCTCCCCTCTTAAATTCCAGACTTCCTCGTCGGGCATATCCATCATATGTGGCACGATTCAAGTCCCACATTTCTAGTTGAGATAAACCCTAATACCATTTGTAACGACTCAATAGAAGGCCCAAATTACGTGGTCTATACTCCAAAGGACTAGATAATGATACAATTAGAGTTCTATTGGAATCTTATAAAGATTAAGAACTTCTTCCCAAGCAATGTGGATGTCATTCACCACCTACCCTTATCCTTATAATATAGGGTATCACAATAATGGACCAAAACTTACAGTATAAAGAATAATGGAACAAACCTTTTTCTACTTTTGTGGGGAAACTTCTCATAGATAGGCATCCATTTTTAGTTTCCGTCATGTTGGCTGGTGCAAATGTCAATGGAAGTGGTTCTTCACTTCTCTCTTGGGGTAATGCTATGCACCAAGCATATTGAAGAGTGATGTAAAAAAACTGGAAATTTTAACCTTGCTTAAACTTTCTAATCAGGGAACTTGTAAATTGGGGGGGCGAGACGTGGAGATACTGGTATAAGAAAGGTGTATTTTTTATGGTGTTGGAATTATCACGAGATGATGAGATGAACAGTCACAATCATCAGTCCCTTTGAATCAATTCTCTTGGCCAAAAGCAGTCAGACATGGTTATCATGACGAGAGGGACCTATCATTGTAGCCGCAAGGCTTCAAAGGACACGGTCACCTCCCCCACCCCACACCACCTCCATTCCCTTCCCTCCTCCCACCACTACCATTCCATTCTACTTCCTCCATAAGATCACCACTATCTTCTGCCTTTTTGTGGTTTTCCCTTTGTTTAATTATAAAGACTTCTTAAATGCCAAAAACCTACTTTCAGGGTCATAATCAAACAACAACAAAAATTGTTTTCCATGAAAATAATTTTGTTAGGAAAGTGTTTTACTTTGACAAACAGAGCTTAGTATCCTATGTCCTGTTAAGTAGATGACTAACGTCCAATCAATCATCTCAATTGAGTTTAGACCAGGGCTCCACTTTGAACATCTCGAGGGGCCTAAAGTAGCTTCAACTTTGAGTACCTCACCTTGTAAAAAACATTGTCAAATTGCATTAATCAAGTGGGTTATACAAGTTCTTTTATCCTCTCAAATGTAAGTAAATGGCTTACTCTGAAGGAAGTGTTGAGACAGTTTTTGCTTTGAAGATTCTTCCTTGTTGCTGTGTTGTTGTTTAGCTAGTCTTCTCTTTAATTTGATCTGGAGATGGTCACTGCAACATTCCTTCTCTGATGTGGATCCATATCTTGTGCAAACATTTAACCTCGTTTCTGACATTATTTCTCATGATGCAGATGGATATCTTCCCATATTCGGTGTTTTATATCTTCTTTGAGCAATATCTGGATATATGGAAGATAGCTTTGATAAACATTGCAATAGCACTTGGTTGGTATTCTGGAGCATCATATTAACCAATGCGTAAAGTGTGTTGGCACATGTATCAAAGTTCACACATGCAAACGTGTTTTTATGTGTTTGTTGTGGATATTTGCACATTTTTCATTGTTAGACTTCCTTTCCCTGATTAGATTATAGAGACAGTCACAAGAGTTTTACTTCTATTCCTTGCTTTGTGCTCTAATTAAAGGCTCTAATTCCCTAGTGATGTAAATAAATGCTGTGACAATAGTCTAATCTGTCACTGTGCACTTGATTATGAAGATAACTTGATGAAATTAAAGCCATATGTTTGTAGCCATTTTACTGCCATGGAAGACAGCTTTCACCTTACTTTTGTTTGTATACTTGTATAAGTTCTAAACCTCAGTTCACGAGTCACTAGTGTCTGTTTCATGGCAGTTTTTGCCATTAATATGTTGGTATTATATCTGTGCCATTAGCTACATCATTGATTTTTTCTTACGAGGTTTCTTATTATATTCACTTATTTATAACATAAAATCATTACTTGTAGTTTGTATTAGTGGGTGTTTCATGTGAATCTAAAACTACGTGTGTGTGGCATGTTTCATTTTGTTAATTGAATTTTTCTCTATCAAAGCACTTACTGAATTTCTCATTTGATGATGGAACAGGTGCGATATTTATTGTTTGTTCTGTAATCACAGCCAGGTGTTGATTTATTGGAGCCCAGCTTGCACTACTAGCTTTGTTAAATTTCAGACTGTTGAAGTCACTAATTTCTTCCTTTGTGACTTACGGAACTCTTTCTGCTTTGCATTGATCTTTGAATGCAGTTTATGGAGTTCGGCAATCATTTTACTTGTTTTGGCAATGATCGTTGTTGATCTCTTGGTAAATTTCTGCTAATAACTTAATACTTGTTTTTGTCTTTTTATTTCCTATATAACTTTTTCACTTAATTGAATTCTGCAGGGTGTAATGGCGATCTTAGACATCCAACTAAATGCAGTCTCTGTTGTAAATCTTATAATGTCGATAGGGATTGCTGTCGAGTTCTGTGTGCATATAGTACATGCCTTCTTGGTCAGTGCTCACCCTAATTCCTCTAAAAGTCTCAAGTCTCTTATTTACGATTGGTGTGGATGTTCGACTCATAGTTGTGCGAGAATCTATGCATTGTTTTACACACCATATAGGATTTTACCGCTTGGTCCCCAGTGGTTGGCTCAAGTGGTGAAGACCTTGGGCTTGGCTCCCCCAGGTCTAAGGTTCAAATCCCCTTGGGTGCAAACAATCTCTAGGGATTATAAGACTGTCGGGTTTTTCTTCTGAATTACCCAAAGTGCACTTATGGGAAACTCATTGTCGAGGACTTGGGCATCTCTTGGATTAGTTGGGATGCTGTTTTTGGACATCTGGTGCCAATAAAAAATCAAATGCTTTGGGAAACGTGAACAACCAACCCAACTGTGATGTCCCGGGGAAGCCTTCCATATGCCATTGCTCCTGCTGACTATTAACAAATTTTTGCTCTTTTGTTATGTATAATTTGCTAATTTATTACAATTCTATGCTGCTCATAACAGTTAAGCCCTGGGCATAGAAGCCAACGTGCAAAGGAGGCATTGAGTACCATGGGCGCTTCTGTCTTCAGGTTGAGTATATACTTGTCTTTTTCATGTCGACGCATGGAGGCATAAGCAGCACGGTAGATTGAATTGGATCCCTAGGAACTTTGTTTGTCAGTAAATAAGACTTTTATTGAATTAGGTAAACGGAACTTATACAAGAGCAACAACTAGGCATGATGGACTAGGGATTCATGGATATCAACCGTTGGAATAAAATGTGAAAAAAAATAAAATATAAAAAATTATAGGCTCCATTGACTGCTCACTATCTTCGAAGCAAATGGGGACCATCTTCCATATTGTTATGATTTGCACTCATAAAAAAATATTGGTATGATTTGCGAGTTACCACACAAGCCTCTCCAATTTGCTAGGAAATCAACACTAGGAACTGATCAGAAAAAGGGATTTGATCACAAGGCTGTGAGTCTGGCTCCGTGCAGGATTAGCAACGGTGGCATTAATTGCAGACTGATAATTATATATGATGCAATAATTCTATGAAATACCTACCTTTCTAATGTGCAGGCTTGTCGATTAAATCTACAAGAACAATAATAATAATAATAATAATAATAATAATAATAATAATAATAATCCAACATAAAAAGATTATTTTTGTCCATTTGTACATGGGGAAATTAACTTTAGAAGTGTAATCGGACTTGATTAGAATACCCTTTTGCTACCTTTTGTCCAGGATTTCTATTCTAAGTTACCCAATACCTATAAATCTGGTGCAGAGCCTTCCTAAGATGAATTTTGGCATTGTAATTTCTTCAACTTGTTCCTTTGGGACAGTTAGTTGGGCTCCACTTTCAGGGTTCATAGAAGCACTTTGGCAAAGTGGTAATTATATTTGTGTTGCCACAATAATGGGTTAATTATATTTTTCTATTTGCTTGTGTTTGGCAGTGGAATTACGCTTACCAAGCTAGTAGGAGTGCTTGTCCTTTGTTTCTCAAGATCAGAAATTTTTGTGGTCTGTGATTTCTTCCTCGACTTTCAAATAGTTTTGCTACTCAGTTCAGATAATGTAAAACTTATTCTGTGGGTATTGCAGGTTTATTACTTCCAAATGTACCTGGCATTAGTCGTTATTGGCTTCTTGCATGGGCTTGTATTTTTACCCGTAAGTTCACTAAATTTTCTAATATCCTAATAGCTAATCAATATGAAATTGGAGTCATAAGTGCAGAATGCGTTTGTGTTATTTGCCAAGTTTCAAGAGGATTGTAGTTTATGCTAGCAGATGATGGTGCTACCTCCATATTTTGGCGTGCATGCCATGAATGTGATTGCCCCTGTTTGCAGGTGGTGTTGAGTTTATTCGGTCCACCGGCAAGAATAATCATCGAGAACCAGCAAGTAGACGAACTTCCTGCTTCATCACTCGCAAACTGATCAATACGGCCTGTGTTTTCTTGAGGCTGTCTTCTGCGCCTGGTGTACAATGATCGGAAGACTTGCTTACTGTAAATTGAAGTTTAATGTCTTTTCACTGCCATGAGACAATTCATTTAAAGGAAATTGGAAAAAGAAGACGAAGTGCATAGGAATTAAACCTGATCAAAAGACCCCCAAAAAAAAAGGTAAAAGAAAGAGCAGGCTACAAGTTGTAATGTTACTGTTGATGTTTATATGAATAACAACACATTTTATGGAAAGTGGCTCCTTCTTCATGGGAAGAAACGGTAATAAAACCTTGGTCTCAACTTCATAATTCAGAGTTTTATGCATCCTGATATGACAAAAAAAATGTAGAACGTCTGACACACTTTTCAAACATTAAATGAACATTTAGATATAAATTACTGATTAAAAAAAAGAGGAGGGGGGGCATAGCAGAATCCTTTAGCAGCATCTTTTAGGCTCCAAGCAAAGTGTTGCCGGAGAACAGGCAAAAGCTGATAGTCTTCTCAGTCTTGGTCCTCTTCTCGCCTTCTTTTCTACGGCATGATGAGCTACGCCCGCCGCAAGAATAAGAATCTCCAAAGTTCATACTACCATAAGTGATCCACTTAAATCTAGTACGAATACATGTTTCGAAGATTTTGACTGCTCTTTTGAGAGAAAGAAGTAGGTATAAAATAAGAGAACTGATGGAAATAGGCAATCAACATTCTTAGTACCAAAGAGAACGATAAGTTTAGTGATTATAGATGGGAAGGGAATAACTTATTTTACTCTCGGTAGAGAAACTGACTTTCCCAGAACTGCCATACAGAGGATCTGCCCAAAACTTCACACAATCGCTATCAAGAATCATTTTAGGGATATAAAAGAGAGTTTCTTTTCAAGCCATGGAGAACTGAATTAGATGATATTAGTCCTAATGCACAAATGAGTTCAACGGTGAATGGTGACTCCATTTTTTTGCCATGTTGAATTCAGTTTTTAATGGGAAGACTGATCTAAAGTAGGCACTAAAAAAATAGAGGTGCTGAGTTCATTGAAGAGAGTTACTGAGATCAATTAGTACAACCTTTTTTCTTTATTCTCCGAGACATAAATAATATAACAAGTTCTTAACTGGTCCTTAAAATCTGAAATCATAAATAATAGTAAAACGTGGATTAATGGGAAGCCACTAAAGTGTACAAAGGTAGCACATGATCCTGTGTTCTTAATTGCTCATCACAACACTTGTAAGAGATTGATGGAAGGGTTCAATGTTTATATACAAGTGGCAAAGACAAAAATAGCAGCAGAGAGGAAAGACATAATCGATGGAGACTTGAACATATAATTATACCTTTTGATTTCAATTGGAAAAGAAGAGGCATAAAATGGAATAGACCTCTTCTCTTCATCTGGACACCATTTCAGGTCAATGTTGTTTCTTACCTCCTCCCTCTATCTGAATATTGAATCACTTACTGGGGCTGAGCTGAGATCATTTCTGGTTGAAGTCGTTTCCTTAAAGTTGATTTGACATTTACTTACTAGGCCCCTTTGGATGTTGAGTTGGGTTGAAAAAAGTTGTATATTCTACGTGTAAAGAGGTGTTGGAAAATAAGATGAGGTTGGCAGCGTCGCTCCTGACCCATGAGGAGAAGTGCCTTCTGATTCTGTTCATAGATTATTGTTCACAGATGCAGTTGTAAACATTGAGCTAGTTCTTCTAAAATGATTTCCACTGCAGCGAAAAAAGTTACAGAATATGTATTTCACGAATATGCATTATATGGTGACTTCCCCCTGCCAATCTCCTAATAATATGAACAGTTCTTTTTAGATAAGTAATGCTTGCTTTAATTTCCATCCAGCTCGCTCTCACAAACTGTGAAAAATAATTCTATCCCAAAGTTCCAATTTTCCAAATATGTTTGTGCTTATTCATTATTCTTCAATATCGATAAGGATGTCATACGTACGTGATACGAGATCCAATTCCAAACCAGGTAAAAGTGCTGGGGCCTATATGAAGTAATGAATGTTCTAGTGTCTAGTATCTTAAGAAAATAATAATGAATTGACTTGAGTTTTCATTTTCTACTATTTTAAATTCTTTCATCTCAATTTTGTTTTAACTTTTACCCCAGTTCACAATCAGTAATCAGACTAGTCTACCAGCATTGATTCGACATTTTACAATCACAAGATCAGTACCACCAGTTTCAAAACAGAATCTCACCACAAAACCTTTATTAACAACTTTTTCGCCAAAAGTCAAGGCCTCAATATTAAACTAATCAAACAGTTGTTCTACATTCAGATGGCTTCTAATTCAACTACTTCAGATGGAGAGCTGCATGGCAATATGAGACCTCACAAATCGAAGCATCATATGACTCACTAGAGATCCGTAAGGTCGAACCCAGAACCCAAAACCCAAGAGATGGATCGAATAGCAGCAGTTAAAACTCAAAACCCAAGAGATCTTCGACATACCCAACTATCATATTCAGTCAGGACCCAGCTGTTGAACTATATCCACACAATTACAACTCCATTATACAGTTATACTGGGAGTGGAACTTACGATACCCAAAACAGCTGTTGATCAAATTACTGATTACAAGGTTGTGGCCAATCCCCCATGATCAAGCAAAGGCCAACCAAATCCTAACATAGGTGCAGCGACAAGACATGTTCAAAGCCATCTTGCTAGAAAACAGAAATGTAATTTACGCAAGGACCAGTAAATGTTTCAAACACATGCCCAAGCAAAGTACAAGAGAAAGAAAAAATACGTGCCATAAGCTAGAAACATTAACTCACATCAATCTAATAACCTCTGTAAATTTATTGTTAAGAAACTTCTTTCCATATGTTGTCTATATATGAAACAAATAATTTGTCTCCCAGCTGTGGAGCCAAAACAAACAACACCTTTCTCCGTCAAGTCAAACACCATCAATGTTACAGAATACTAGATTACAATATAGATCAGTTTAGCAAGTAACCTAATTGAGAAAAGAACCTAACTTTTATAGTCCCAACCTTAAATCCAAAGTCAATTCTGAAGAAAAATTAGAAGAGGAGGAGCCATCTTCCAGTGGGGCGGGCATATTCAAGTCCAGCCCAAAACCCTCCTTTGTTCCACAAGGGCTGAGCCCTTGCTGGCTTAGCATTAATGGGTCATCCCCCTTCTCCCAATGGCACCTCTTATGCCCACCCAAAGCTTGCCCACTAGAAAACACCCTCAAACAAACACTACATTTATGCCCAGATCCCAAAGCCATCAACACCTTGTCCTCCACGCTATCCCTCTCATCCGCACCGCTGTGATCCTCAATCTGATCACCATCACTCCTCGTTATAGCGAAACACCCTTTCACATTCTTGTGGCTGGCCCTGTGCCCTCCTAAAGCCTGGTGCGACCCAAACACCTTCTTACAACTCGAACACTCAAACCGGAAACTCGCCTCCTCAGCCGCCTCTTCCTCTCGAAATAAACCTTCAGAATCTGGATCCTCTTGATGACAACCATCAGCAACACTCTTGCTCTTACCCTCATTCCCATTGCTTCCATTGGCCATCATCAACAAACACGCTGCAACTTCGTGATCCTCTCGACTCATCACCATCAGACCATTGAAACCACTCAGCGGTTGCGAAACGGGTCTGCGCAGATTCGGCGGGGGATTAATCCCACGCCACTGTCGTTCCGGATGGCATCGCATGTGCCCGAACAAGGCCTTCCACGACCAGAACTTCTTGCCGCACTCGCTGCAGGGCCGCGTGATCTTGGGAGCACTTGGGTCGGGTTTCTTCGCATGTTTCGGCTTCGCAACCGTGCCGCTCGAACTCAGCTCCATCATTCCATCGATCCTAATCGGTTTCGAACGCTTCTTGCGGCGAGATTTCTCTTCGTGAAGAGACGGAGAAGAGGGTAAGCAAAGATCGGAGCCAGTGGTGGTGGTCGTCATAGAGATTGATAAAGAAACTGAAAAAAGGAAAGAGGAAAAAAAAAAAAAGCTTTCGAGTGTTTGAAGTGTTGTATATGTAGGGGTGTTGGCGGTTACTATAGTCCCTGAGGGAGAGGGAGAGGAACAGTCGCTTCCAATCGGGCAGTTATTTTCAGTTGGGGATTGTTTGGGAGTGGGGGTGGTTACTTGGGTTTCAATTACTGGGATACCCCTGTGCGAGTATATTGCTGTTGGAATGTTTGAAACAAGTGCGGGTGAAATAGTAAATCGATAACGCTTCCTTGGAGGTAAAGGAAGTTCAAAGTCTGTACGGTCCTTATGGAAAAAAAAAATTAATCTTGAGAAAGTTTGAGACGTGGTCAATATCATTGACAATATTCGGAAAAAGAAATTATATTTATATTATTTGGCAAATAAAAATGATAAATACACATTAATTTTTTTTTAGAGAAACGCTGGTCGATCGGGCTATTCTCAACGTAAAGAGCAGCCTAATTATTGTTAGACTTTTTTTTATTATAAATACAATATAATATAATATAATATAATATAATAAAATGAAGAAAATATAATAAAAAATATAATAAAAAAATATAATAAAATAAAACATAATAAAAAATACAATAAAAAATACAATAAAAAAATAAAAATATAATAAAAAAACATAATAAAAAAATAAAATAAAGTGAATTTTAAGGGCATTCGACCTTAGGCTGCAGCAATGTTTTTGGTATCGTACCGTACTGGCCGGTATTTCGATCGTACCAGCCATACCAATTTTTTTATTTATTTTTTTTTAGTTTTTTACTTCTTTTTTTAACTTTAATTTAAACTAGATTATTTATATATATAATCTATTCATATATTGACTTTTTAAAAAAATATAATTTATATATGTATATATATAATTTTTTTATAAATAAACTATTTCGAAACGGTATACAAAACGATACTGGTACTGAAATATTTCATTCCAATACCTTAATTAGTACCAGTACTAGTACGGTATTCAAAATTTTGGACTACAGCCCGCCGCCTTCGGTGGTGGTAGGCGACATCACCCACACTAAACCCATTTCGGATTTAAGCCTCTGTGGGGCACATCAGAGCTTGCCAGAACTTGCCGTCAAAAGGATAAGTTCGCCGGAACCCCAAAAAATCTCTAATTTTATAATACTTTATACAAAAATATTTTAAAAAGAGGAATATTTTTGTAAATTACTTTATAAAAAGAACATCATTTTATTAAAATATCGTTGTGAAATGTGTTATAAATGTATTATGTGGATATCACAACTAATTTACAAATGCAGCACTTTTTTAACAAAATAGTAAAGACTACTATTAAAAATTAGATTTTATTTTTTTACATCGATTTAAAATTTTCCTCCTTTACTCTCTAAAACTATATAAATTCAAGTTATACAAATCTTTCCTAAAAATGTAGTCCTACCAAATTTTTCATATTTTTCATGATATGATCGGGCCTTATCCATTGACCCTTGAATATTACTTTTTCTTTTTTCAAAAATAAGCGATTAATTGTCGGTTGACTGCCAAATATTATTTTCTTTTATCAAAAGTAAGTGTTAATCAAATAATTGTCGATTGACCTCTAAATATTACTTTTTCTTTTTCAAAAAATAAGCGTTAATCAAATAATTATCATCCCTCGATTGCATTCTTACAATGGGTAATGGAAAGATTCAAGAAGAATAATAATACAAACAGATTTGTGGATTAATCTGTGCACTAATACATGCTTATTGACTGCATTCGTATCTGTTATTTAAATTAGACTTTCTGACCAATCACATTAGATAAGTGCACATATTGATATGCATAATCACTTACAACTAAATTTTTCCATTCAATAAACCTATCAATGGCAGGTTAGAAGAGATGCATTCACATTTGGCGCCATAGCCGCATCCACATTGAGGGGCATACATATACAAGTTTAACCCCTTGGATATAGGAACTTTTGCACAACAAAACCAAGAAGAATCCCCAATTATAGCCCCTCACCTTTTTTCTTCACCATCCCAACTTTAAAAAATAATCAATTTGTCTCGATTAAAAAGAAAAATTACAAGCAATGACTTACTCTGAACTTAAATTTATATACAAAAGATACGGCTCCCAGTGGAAACAGAAGCAATGCATCACATTTAAACATTTGTTTTCCTATATCCTTTTCTCTAAACACTAACACAGTAACAATTTCATCTTGTCCACAGCATCTCACTACTAGACATGGAAAATTACAGTGGCAATCACAATATTACAGTGAGTACCAACCAAAGTGGGAGGTTGAGCACAGCAGAGAAGTCTGCAAACTATCTTTGCCCAACACATATATAGTGTTCACCCTGTCCTCTCACTTCTCTAAACGGTCTTGATGAGTTGAGGGTGCTTTAAAATCCATTATACATTTTCCCAGGACATTCAAAGCAGTTACCCGCTGCAATTCTTTTGCTGTAATAATGAAAAAAACAAATAAGAATCGGATAGAAGGGCTTCCCATTGCCTTAAGAGTATTCATACGTCACTTTGGTTAGTCAAGGTATAGTAAGCAAAACAAAATTCCTGGAAAATGGAATTTCACAACTAGAATAATAACTGACATTGCCATCTAAAACTACTACTCAATTATACTGTTTTGCCCCTACAAGAGGTATGTCCAATCATTATGATACATTTAACGCTCAATGTCATGGCCGTTTTTAACAAATATTTATAGGTCTCAAGGAGAAAGCATGATGAAGTTTCAAACAACTTTGTAGTTGGATCCTAAATCATCAATGATTATATATGAAGTTGTTAATGATACCCCACAATATTAATAATTTTGATAGCATGAAGCACAACAGTACTAGCAGATGGACAGCAGCGGATCGAGCAGAGGATTATCAAATTCGTTCACAATATCTAGCATAAAAATGCACAAGGGTTCATTACAGCAATTAATTAATCTCCAAAATGTGCACTTCCCTAAACTACCCCCATGGAAGTTGAATAAGGAGTTCAGGGGTAGAGGGAGGGCCCCAAAACAATGACAAAACATCCTTTAGTCCTTAATTGAGTCCTATGTGCACCACAGTTTAATCTCTCATTTTATCTTTTTTAATAAGGGCAGCTACCTGGGAACTGATTCCCTAAAAATTTCTAAAGACCCCCGGCTGTCCTCAGAGATCCTCCTCATCCCTAAAACAAGTGACAAAAAGGTATATGTTTTTTTTTTTTTTTTTCTATCCAAGACTTTGGCCTCCAAAATATGGGGAAAAAAAATATATATATATATATAGAGAGAGAGAGACTTTTTAACTCAAAACTTTGATCCTAAAAAGTTTCTAGAAATCTTAAAGACATTTAACCCATATCGGTCTTTTCTCCATCCTCCCTCGAGTCTCTTCAATTCCTTCCTCTTTCACCAATGTGGAATAGAAAAAAGTATATATTGAGTGAAAGTTTTGATGGGATTTTTTCTTAATTCAAACTAGAATGCTTAACTTGACTAATTATCTAGTTCAATAAATATTAAATATCTTTTGGAATCTATTTAATGGGTTGATAACTGATAACAATGATCAGAATATGTATCCAGGAAAAAAAATGACTGGATAGTAAATGAGAGAAAAACACCCATCCAATTTATGAAAGTTCTGTTTAAAACCGTTCAAAATTCAAAAAGCAATAAATCCATAATTTCCCATTACCTTCCTCCAGTGAAAGCTGAATCGATCTCTTTTCCACCTCAACAGCATATCTGCTGAGTTCAACTGGAGAGAACGAGCGAAGCACTAAAGATCACATAAATAAAAAAGGAGCAATATATTAGAATTTAAGTGGCAAATAAAGCATCTTAAGCTGACTTCTTTGAGATTGAAGGGCATACTCTGGAGATAATCCTCTTGATCAGCTTCGTCCAATTTTCTTAAGAACATCTGCAGTTGATGATATCGTTCTTCCCATGATCCCTTTGGATTACTTAATAACGGGGCAGCAGAAGTAACAGGATGGTTATTGGGCTCTACTGGTGCTAACTTCATACCAGGCTTCCCAAGATTACGAGGAACTGAAGGTTTTCCAGATGAGCTCATGGATGCCCCCATTGGAAGAGGTGCAAAAGCCGGAAAACAAGAGACCTTTGGCTCCATCTGGGATTTGGGTCGGGTGGTCTCCTCCTGGTGATTGAGTTTCCTTGACTGCAAGCATTCGGCATTAATGCTTGTGCTATCACCAGTGCTGCTCTTGCCTAGTTCTGCTTCAGATTTTCTACGGACATAGACAAGATGCCCATTTGTGGCATTGCTGCTTGGAGATTGGTATTGAGGGGGGCTTTCAGGGCACTCAAGTGAGGGCTTCTTGGCACCAGAAACTTCAAGGGCATCACTAATTGGATTTCTATCCTTCAGAAGTGGAGAGTTTTCAGTAGAGTTGGGCATCATAATTCTATTATCATTATGCAGATCTCTCAATGCTGTCTTCTTTACAGCAACAGACAGTTGCTTATCACGATTAGGCAAGTCATTTTCAGTACTTCCCATCCCATATTCACTGAATTTAGAGTCTATTGTTTGTTGAACCATCTGAGTCAACATGACTTCGAAAGAAGAAACTTAGAAATTCAGAATGTACAGTTATAAAACTATGGTTCAAAACGGCAGAGCTTGAAATATCAGCAGAAGAAACTTGTATCAAATATAGAGACTGAACGGCATGAAAATCCATATTTTTCATTGAAATTGGTCCCAGTATATATGAGCATCAATTGATACTCGTTAATCCCACAAGGCTTGGCACATAAAGATGTCTGACAAGTTAACTCTTGAAACACCAGTCCCGCAAGACTTAGCACATAAAAATGTCTCGCAAGTCAACTCTTGTGTTCTGTTTAGGATAACAAGTACATTGGCAAGACTCAATTTGCAAAAAAAAGAAAATCCAAGCTTCAATCAAAGCTCAAAAGAAGATGAACTGACCATAATTTAGCAAACATTAACATAACAAGACAAGAAAATGCACATCACCAAAAAACTTGAAAAGGAAAAAAATTGGATATGAAAATAAGACACTTGAAAACTAAAGTGTCAGTGTCTTTAATGTGAAGTGTTTTTGAGATTTGGAATAATTATAAGAACTTGCAGATCTAGATATACGTAACAAGATCAAGTTTTATTAAGAAAGGGGAAAGATAAGAAAGAAAACATACTCAACTTTTAACCTAAGAGAAATGTTTGGTCCACAAAAGAATTACAAAAAACTATTTTACAAACTAACATGGCTTAATGTGATATGTTAGATTTCGAAGCTCTTTTTTATTGTGAAGTAAATTTGATGTACAACATCAAGCCACATCAATATATATAGAATTTTTTGCAATTCTCTTTGTAGACCTAACACTTCTCTTAACTAATGTTTCAGGGACAAACATGTTTTAAACCAAAGGCCAAGGCCTAAACATGAGATGTACACCTCACTCACCTAAGGTGCAAGCTTCAAGGTTAGCCAAGACATTTTCTTCAAGCCTCCTTTTGCAACAACCCTGGAAGTATAAGACATTGACTGTAACAGATCAGAAAGTAATGATATTCAGTCGAGATTGATACAAAATAGTAGATATGGTTCCATCAAGTACAACCAACTGCACCCACCAAGATCAACCAAAGAACAAAGAAGCTTCTGGATCCTTTTGACTTGTGATTAAGCAATGAAAAATGTTCTCATCAAACATACCTATTGCCAGTTAGCAATAAGTATAGTTTTTTTCTGTATAGTAGTATATAAGTCAGATTTAAACCACGGTCACTGACAATGATATACATAAAAAGTATATATAACTACACCGTAAAAATAAAGGGAGAAGTATTTCATCATTTTTAAAATTAAAAATAACCACAAAATTACTACATCCTAAGACCTTCTAGTCCTTGGCATCATTTTACCAAACTTCTACCTTTATTCTCTTAATATATCTGGAGCTTTGTTAGGGCATATGGTGGTGGATAACTTGAAGAGGCAACTATTTAGGAATTAGCAAAATAAAAACATATAGCTTATAGCTTTGCTTTATAATACTACATAAGCACCATATTTTAATGCCAAATAAAAATTAAGTAATTTTCAATATTCAAGTGTCCACCACTTTCTTCTTTCGTTTTTCAATTGCCTAATTATGTAGTTCAAAAATCTAAAGTGCCAACTCCATCTTTTATCATTTGCTATTCTGCACAGTCAAGATAATTGCACCTGTAAACTATTAACACTTTCTGAACACAATAAGCGTATTACTAAGTGCAATTAAGGCAACACAGAAACCTGCATCTGTCTAAAGTGTGAACATTAAGTTGTACATAATAGAATGGAAATGTAGCAAATATATCTCACCCCCCATCCACTAGAAAATTCCCATCCAACTATGTGAAAGATTGTAACACATAATCATTAAACCATCATACGGTTCAATCCATCAATGTAATACTATTTTCATGAAAGTCAATTCAATGAATAACAAAATATCGGACCAATTTGCTCAAATCATGGGAACTTCACTTCTTGAGCTTTCATCCTATTCGAGACAACAATGCAGAAAAGCGAATACCATCATTCAGAACACTTAAATAATCATAAAACCCAATTCGGGAATATGGGTTCCCTAAAAATAAAGAATAAACGAGGCGCATTTAAATCAATTTGCAAAAAGAGCCTCCCACTCTCAGATTCGCATGCAATCAAGATTTTCCGACGCTTTACACAAAAACACCTAAAACATGCATACCAACAAAATGAAACAACAATCCAACGGAGTAAACCTCCACCCAGAAAGGAAGACCCGGATTCAAGAAGGTTTCGAATCGATAGAGAGAAGGAAGGCATTGTGATTACCTTAGCTAATTGGAAGCGCCTCTATGCGAGAACTAGAAGAGCAGGTTTCAAAAGCTGGTACCTTTCGCTCTAACTACAGAAGAATTTATCATTTTAGTCCTTTGGGCTGTGTTTAGGAGGTTTGAGACTGGTCCCGAGGTTCTCGAGGATTGGGAAATCGGCCTCATGATTTTTGATTATGTACACTTGAGCCCTAAACTTTTTACAACGGTGTCAAACGTTTAGCCACGAAAATTTTGTGACAGATGACCAAGCGTGAAGGGCCATGTGTTCATATTGAACGAGACATTATGGCAGTTTAATCATTCGTTCAATTTTTTTTAGCCATCCGGTAATTAGATATTATATAATTCGTTTTTAATGGTCTATTATTATTATTATTTTTATTATTAACTCTATAATCTCATTTATGTAATCAAAAGAATAGAAGTAACAGTTTTTTTTAAAAGGATTATATTGAAATTTTGAGACCCTAATAATCTATCTAATCATCATAAGCCGGTGTGTTAATTTGAGTTTTACCATACACAGGTCGGTATGTTAATATATCATTTATAGTAAAATCCATTATAATTAAAAAATAAATAAATAAATAAAAACACCAATTATTTTTAAACATAGTTTGTGTAAAAAATCCCCACATTGACAGTGTTAGGTATACAAAAAAATAAGGCTTTTCTCTATTAATTTTATGTATTTATCAATCACTTAATGTCACGTAAAAATGATTATTAAAATGATGATAATTGATTTTTCTTTCAAAAGAAATGTGTTATGGAAAAGTGAGAGGCCAGTAAATAGATAGAAAGGGTACCAAAATGATCCAGTAATGTACATGCTTGTATAAACCATAAGCTCACGTCTGTATAAAAGCGTCTCCTCCCTTATTAACAAGTCCAAAATAGAATGTTCCTCTGGACATTGCGTGCCTTTACATGACAACGGTGCAAACTCACTATTCTTACAACTCCAAATCACTGTTCACCATGTAATTACATAAAAATAGAATATGATAAAAATAAAATAAAATAAAATGGAAACCCCCAGTAATATTATTGCCCAGGATTCCCCAAAAGTCGCTCTACTGCGGCGTGTACATTCCCAGAAGTAGCACGCAGTGCCCTGATATTCTCCTGAGCATCAAAGAAACCCATTTCTTGGAGCTGTGAAAGTTGAGTTGCATATAGTTCTTCTGGGGGTACTACAGAAGAAGAAAAAGATAAATATCAGTGTTGAACAAACAACTGCGGCTCGTAAAAATTGTGATCAATGAAAGAATTCTAACCATCTGGGTTATTTGGAACTGTCAAGCTGCCAGCTCCAAGACCACCAAACATGTTCATCATCAATTCCATTGCTGCGGCATTATTAGGTGTTCCTGTTGGCAAGAACATCAAATCAATGGAAATTTAATTGGGAAGGAAAAACGAGACAACAGATTATAACTGTAAATATGAGATTAGCTGCTAAATCAGTGTCTTCTGAACTACCTGTAGTTCCACCAGTCTGAGCTTGATCCCTGTAAGAGAGCAGTAACGGTAGTAAGAGCCAACATCATGAATTGATTAATGCCAGTCAATATGATGCAAAGAAAATCTCTATGAAGACCGTAGGCTAAAAAGCTATATGTTTGACAAGTCACGGAGGATTGAATCACACCAAGTTGATTAGAGTAGAGCAGTGGCGCTATAATCTAGAATTCAGATAAAAAGGGTGACCATTTATCAAAATCTCAATGGTAAAAATCTTTTACAACAAGTATCCATAACAATGGTGTTTGAGAAGCCTGAGAAACTGAAATCAGTTCAAGAGGACATGAATAGCAATATTGGCACTGAAAGCAATATGATTAAGATAAAGGAGTGGCCACTTACTAAAATCCAAGAATAATTATTTTTCACAAGAAGGATCAAAACAATGCTTTATAATACTCAGCGAGGGCATGAATTTTCCGCAAAAATTAATTCTTTAAATTTCTAGTAGGAAAGCTTGATGTTGAACTAATCATCCGGAAAACATTTAGTATTACTCATCGGCTAGTTTACATGAGCACAAAACTACATGAACCCATCACAATCTTGCTGCAAGCAAACTAATGGCACCACTCAAGTAACAAAGAATAATACATCCCACTTACTGGCTTGATTGCTGTTGATTAAGCCGGGAGAGAAGTGATTGCTGTAAAGCTAGCATTTGCTGCAAGAAGCAGCACAGAACAGAGCAAAAGATATGTCAAGCATAGATAAATCACAATTCAACTTCATGGTGAAAATATTGCAAGCATGGTCACCAAATTCAATCGATCTCTCAAATTTATTAGCAGCCAAAACATCTTATGGAGTCAAACATGAATGTTGCCAACCATGACCATGACTTCTTTTGATAGGTAATAAAAGAAAAGAATGACTTAAAACTCTAACTCAATAGTGAATGGCATCAACTGGTGTCAATGAATATTACAACATAAAAACAACATGAATATATCACACACATACAGAGAGAGAGAGAGAGAGAGAGAGAGAGAGAGAGAGAGAGATTGGGACCGTGTGTGCAAAGATGGACCTGAATTGTATTGGGATTAGATAACTGACGTAGAAGGTCTGGATTTTGCATCATTTCTCTTAATTGAGGATTCATATCGACCATGCCACGCAGTTGAGGGTTGAGGTTTAGAATCTAACATTCAGAAAAAGAACTTATTAAATACATGGAAAAGTCCAAATCTCGGGAAATAGGACATATTCAACTAAGATAGTAATCCTAGTTGTAGTAACCTGATTCATATATTGGGGATTAGAAAGTAAGCTTTGCATCATCTGTGACATAGCTGGATTCTGCAATAACTGATTCAGTAGAGCAGCATCTGGGACGCCATTCAATGTGTGTTCTATATCGGGGAGACCGAACCCTCCAAGACCAGCAATACCGGGCGTTCTTGCATCACCAGTAGGATTTGGATGTGTAGTTGTTGTCTGAGTACCACCTGACATATCATATATTAACACACATGATGATTATAATTAGTAAAATTTTCAATTAACAAAGTCTGACAACGTCTAATGAAAAAAAAAACAGATATAAAAGCAGCAATTTTCTGCTAGGAAAGTAAGATGTTCTGTTCTGCATAATTATGCAGCTTGATCCCCACAAATAAACCTCAAGAAAGAGAGGCATGACAGTTGGTCAGGAACTCACAAGTTCTTGCTGCTTGTTTTTCTCTTCTATGATGCCAATGAATACATATGAATACCAAAGCCAGAACCTAAAAGCTTAGAAAGAGCAAAGAAGGGCAAAGATTACCAGAAATATTGCTCCAAGGGTTAGGGAGTGGGTTTGTATTTGGAGAATTAACCCCGCTAGTAGTTTCAGAACCAGTAGTCGAAGGGTTATTAGCACCATCCCTGACTTGGGCCCCACCTTGGTTTCCCAAAAGTGCCGCAAATGGGTTTGAACTCAAATCATTTCCAGTGTTTCCACCCATTGTTGTTGCATTCAGAAACGGCTCCTGAACATTTTCGTACATACGCCTGAGCATGTTAAATCCCTCAGGGGAAGATTCAATGTTGCTCATTGCCCGGTCAGTGTTTCGCATCATCTCACGCATCAGTTCAGGGTTCCTTGCCGCTTCTATTGTCTGTCGGAGAATCCCAGGGTCATTAAGTACATGAGCGAGCTCTGGATTCCGGTCAATGATCTCTTGCATATGAGGATTGCTCATGATCAAGCTGCGCATTATGTCAGGATTGTTCATTAGGCTCTGAATGGCAGGCATATTCATTATTTCCCTCATCATGTTTGGGTTCTGAGTCAGCTGTTGCTGCACTTGTTCAAACTCTGGCAGACCATCTCCAAACAACCCAGATGTGAAACCTAATCCAGGAAATAAAGTGGCACCAAGACCAGCACTTCCCAAGCCTCCACCATCATTTGAGCCAACACCCCTTGTGACACCTGGTGTAATGTCGGGACTTCCAGAATTACCAGTAGCAGTAGCATTTACAGCAGCAGGTGTTGATGCAGCTGAAGAAAACCCACGAACCATGTGAATGGTGTGCTCCGCCTGCAAACCTTAACAAAAGAGAACTACAAAATATAAGAAAGAGAAGGGAAAACAAGATCAACCACATGAGAAGAAAGACCTCTATAAAGCAAACTCTTCTAATGACTCCACGTGTATGAGCTACTGCAAATAAGGATCAAATAAATCACTAAAGATTCCCATTTATCTGTTGCACAAATCAACACACAAATAAAGATGTCTGCAGAAGTATAAAAAAAATATAATATAAACAATGGTGACTTCACCTAATGTTTTCCCTCACGCTGCCACCAAAAGGAAACTCGGTACCATCAATTCTATTACATGAAATGACTGGAAATATCCTCAACGAAAAACATGCTTCTATCAGTCACTCTTCTAGTCAAAATACCCCGAACCACATATATTTGAAGACTTCCAAGCATTAGTACACGTTGGATAACCCGGTACCTTCTTTACAATAGTCTACAAATACAAATAAGTAAAGCCAAACATTTCAATCGAATTTAAAATCTCCAATACCAGCAAGTGTGGCAAGTCGACTAAAGAAGCTTCAACGGGATTTCTTGTGGGGAGACATGGGGAGGAAGTTCAAATACCATTTGGTCAAGTGGGAAACGGTTTGCCGTCCCATCTCAAATGGTGGTTTGGGTATCCGCAATTTGAGAACTTTCAATCGGATGTTACTAGGAAAATGGCTATGGAGATATCACAAGGAATCCGAGGCTTTGTGAAAAATTGTGATAGATAGCAAATATGGGGATCTTTGGGGGGTTGGAATTCATGTGAAGCTAGGGGAGCGGGGCGGGTGGGGTGGGGTGGCGTGGGGTGGGGTGGGGCTGTGGAAAAATATAAGAAAAGGGTGGGAGTTGTTTCAAAGGAACATCGGGATCAATTTGGGGGATGAAATGAGAATTAAATTCTGGAAGGACATTTGGTGTGGAAACAGAGCACTGTGTGTATTATTTCCTTCACTTTATCAGATAGCTAGTGCCAAATACTCGACAGTGGCAAAGGTCATGGAGTTTGGGGGTGGGAGCATCAGTTGGAACATTGCTTTCAATCGGACAGCACAAGATTGGGAAGTGGATGTTTTCGCAGATGTCTATAGCCTTATTTACGCACAAAGATTAAACTTACAACAAGACGACAACCTATGGTGGATACCTGTTAGGAGAGGGACTTATACAGTCCGTTCGTTCTATTCAGTTCTTACACAAGATCCTGCTTCTTAGTTCCCTTGGAAACATCTTTGGCATCACAAAGCACCTTTAAAAGCGGCATTATTTGTGTGGACAGCATTTTTGGCAAAGATCCTAACCAAAAACAACTTGAGAAAATTGAGGGTCATCATTGCAGATTGATGTTGCATGTGTCAGAGAAGTGGTGAGTCGGTGAACCATCTACTACTACATTGCGAGACAGCCAAGTTTCTATGGGACGAGATTTTTGGCAGACTGAATCTTGCATGGGTCATGTCAGAGATCGTGTTGGCCACTATGACGGGTTGGCCTTTGATTCGGAGCACGCAACAAATCAAAACCGTTTGGAAGATGATCCCTTTTTGCATCATGTGGTGCTTATGGCAGGAGCGAAACGAGCAGACATTTGAAGACATGGAAAGATCTCTAGAAGAGCTTCAAATTTCATTTTTTAGAACTCTATGTACATGGTCCATTGCCGTAAATTTTAATGGCATGGACCTACATGATTTCTTTGTCTCTAACGCGCCTATTTAAGAGGCATGCGGGTGTTTTTTGTAAATGGCTTTGATGCCATTTCTTTTATTAATAAGATCTTTTACTTACATAAAAAATAAATAAATAAATAAATCTCCAAGACTTTCACAATGCCCATTTGCCCAACCCAAAAAAACAGGCATTGGCGACTTAAAATCTCAATAAACCCAGTTTCACTTTTCTACCAATATGAATATTCAACAGATAGCAAGTGATTTAAACTAAAAATTCTATATGATAGAATCCTCAGCAAACTAAAACATAATTGAATATCCCATCATATAAATTAAACCCAAACGATAAAATTAAATTAAAATTAAAACTTTGATGGACAAAGTGAGGAATGGAGACACGTACCATAGCTTTCTAGGGTTTTATCATCCTTTAATATGTGACCTTTATAAATTAATCTCTGCTGATCAGCTGGGACATCACAATTCTGAGCCAGTACCGTTTTGAATGCGCTAACCGAGGACTTGAGGCTGGTCCTCACAGTAAATTTTGAGCCGTTGGAGCACCGGATATTAATCACCACCAGTTGTTCTTCTTCAACACCACCGGGACTGACCCTCAACTCGCTCGAATCACCCTCAGCGCCCATTGAAATTGGGTGTTCAAAGAAGCGAAAGCAGAAAAAAATAAATAAAATAAATAAAAAAAAACCCTACACCTAAAGAAAGACCCAAAGTAAATCAGAACCCCCCAATATGGATCTGGGTGCGTGCAGGCGCGCAGAAGGGGTTGGTATTACGGTATGAAAAATTAAAATTGATATATAAGCTAAAGATTGTAGGAGAAGAAAAATAGACTCGGGACGAATTGAACGGACACTGATCTTCGGTGTGCCCAATGCGAGCGACTGCTTTTCCCTTGCTCTTCTATTTTATTTTGTTTTATATAGAAATTTTAAGATTCTGTACGGTTTGGTTCGCATATTCTTCGAGCCAAGTGATACTCTTTATGACATTATGTACTGTTAGTTCAGCTAGCATTCGGATTGATCGGAGAGAGAGAAATCAGGTTGATCGGACAGTTGGAATTAGCACTACGCAAACGGGTAATAAAATCCAACGATGCGCATGTCTCATATTTTTCTCGACTTTGGGTCAATTAAGTCCAACTGGAAAGCAGTTTTTACTGTTAAATTTGAAAAGAAATTAAGGATGATTTAGGGCTGGGTGGTCTTAAGATAAAAGTTAAAAAATAATAAAATATTATTATAAAATATTTTTTAATATTAATTTTGTATCAAAATTTTAAAAAATAATTTAAATTTTAAAAAAAATTAAATTTTTTATTATATTTTATATAAAAATTAAAAAATATATAATGATGAATTTGAGATGAATTTAAAATTTTTGATTTTATTTTTAAAACAAACTGGACCTCAGTTTTTAATTTGAATTGTGTTGATTTAAAATTAAAATAAATAAAATGTTATTAAAATATAAAATTTTAATATTATTTTTATTTAAATTTTGAAAAAATTTGAATTTTATTTTATTTTTTTATAAAATTTTACATATTATAATAATTAAATTAGATCAAATGAATTAAATTGAAATGAATTCAAAAAATAAACTAGAAGTTAATGTTAGGCCATTCACATAAAGCTAACCGTGTTGGAAGGGTTAAAAGGAAAATCTTCAAACCATATCTGATATCTTAGATAAAAGAGGTAGCTTTCCGTGAAAGAAATTCACACCAGTCAATGGGTTAACATATTATTTATGATAGAATCTGTGTTAAAATAGTATTTAGTGTAGATCGATTTTTTTTTTTAAATACCTGATATGAAAAATATTTCACATCAATCATATGTTGACCGTATGAAAAATAGGATTGACCAATAGATTTTTTCATAAGAAAAACATATAATCTCTCTCCAAGTATAATAAAGAGGAGAAAGTATTCAAAAGAGTGATTGCATGCAAAGATCAAAACTTTCGATCCTTTATTTAAGCCTACGACGTGCCTATATACTTAATCGGGGTGGTCTTTGCTCACTGCTAGCAGATCGTGATAGGGCGTATTAAGCGTTGCATTGGAGGTAGGGTTCTCTGGCATGTCAATCGTTGCTTGGCTATATTATACATGAGTCGCTCTTTTTTTTTTCTCATTTGTTTCATGTGTCAAGTGAGGAGGAGGTGCGCATACTGTGATAATTATAGGGGTGAGTGGACGTCTAATTCTGATGTTGCATGTTGGTTCCTCCGGTCATTTAATACGGCATGTCTTTTGTTCGATAGTGTAGACTATGGTTAAAGTAGGTGAAGTAACTAATCACCATATCTAAAGGGCTTTCTTGGGCCCAGCGTGGCTCTCCTTCCTCGTAAGTTCTGTATTAAATGACTTACGAGGAAAGACATGGTGAGGCGCCTACATGACATGGGGACAAACTCCAACAATCCAAAAGAAACCAATGTGAATAAAATAATTGTCGAATTGCTTAGATAAAAAAAAGTAAAGGTCGAATTAAGGGAAGAAGTCAATCCTAGAAGAGATATCGGTTGGGAATGACATAGAAGATGCGACCAAGTGCATAAAACTCACATGTCGACTGTAACAGAACTAGGATGTCGAATGCTAGTGGTGTCGAATGCTACTGATATTAGGACATGGTGAAGGGGAAATGAAATTCCATGAATCAATGGTGGTGGTTGTGCGTGTGTGATAGATGGATAGGAAATGCTATTCAAAAAAGAAACGAGCATAAATATACATACACATATCTATACAGATTAAAATTATGAAAGGAAGGTGAATGAAGGCTACCTTAATTAGGTGGTGGTTGTGGTGCCACCTTCATGGTAGCTATTTTTTCTTCTTCTTTTTTTAGTGTTATCTGTTCTATTGTTTTAATGTTTATGTTTTATTTTCAATATTGAGCAAGTGCATTTTAGGCATTTCACTCTGATTGGGAAGATGGATGCTGGGTAAAAAATTGAAGGAAATGAAGAAAGGCTCACAAGAGCAAGTCTCAAACTAGGATTTGTTTTACTTGTTAACAATTGACAACACTTACAACATAAATCAGATCTAAATAATGTACAGAGAAAGTTATACTTTTATTAGTATATTTGAAGCCAAATCATAATTACATAAAAAGAAAGCACACACCTTGAAATTTAATGTATGCCCCCCATAAGCATAACCTGGTGCCACCCACAAAGAAGATGAAAAATTCTTATTGATGAAATATCATGGGATGTGTTCGCACTTGCTCATGTGATTCAAAAGTGAATTTGCTTTTCTTTGTGCTCTATTTGTTCCGCTTGTTGCAATCTCTACCAAATGCTCATAGACACCATATTGGAGGGCAGCCAAGACCAAAGAAGAGTTATTTAAACCCAGCTCAAGCAGAACTGATGTAGCACATTCCTTGTTTTTGGGGGTACCACTTCTAATAATTTCAACAAGAATTTCAATAAAATACAGCTTTCCAATCTCATTCCGGCCCTCCGAATGCAATGTAAGGAGTAACAAGATCGAGAGAGCTTCATCAATCATACCCAGGTTCTTATCATCCTCAAGCAAATGTAGTAGTGGGGGTATAATACCTGCCTTAATGGCCCTGGACTTGTTGGCTTGGTTTAAAGACAAGTTAAATAGTGCAGTAGCAGCATCCTTTTTACCTCTGATTGTCCCATTTTGCAAAAGATCTACCAATGGAGGGATTCCCTTCAATGTGCCCACCAGTTCTCTGTTCTCCTCAATGATGGACAAGCTAAATAAGGCTGCAGCAGAATTCTCCCTAGCCTTATCAGTTCCATTTTGCAGGATTTCAATTATAGCAGGAATAGCTCCTTCTCTTGCTATGAGTCTTTTGTTTGTTTCATCAATTGACAGGTTCAAAAGAGCTGTCACAGTGTGTTCTTGAATCTTGGAATCCGGATGGCATAGGAGCTGAACCAATGGAGGAATTCCACCGCTGTCCGCGATTAAAATTCTGTTGTCCGGATTATCTTTGGAGAGCATACGGATCTTCCCAATAGCCTCTCTTTGCACATCCAGCTGACAAGAGGATAAATTTTGGACCAGGAAGGAGATTTCCTTCATGAGTACGGTAGAAGACCCATGAGAGCCAAAATAAGGATCTTTCTGGGGCAGTTCAAAATTGTTCTTCTCACACCATTGCTGGATAAGGTTCTTGAGGGCGAAATTTGGTGCAAGTGACAAATGATTCAAAGTTTGTCCAGTCTTTGGGCAGGTCCGATTATTAGAATCCAGCCATTTACGGATGCTTTCTCTTTCAAATGTCTATCAAACACAGCAAGAAAAACTGTCAGTCTCAGAGGATGCATGCATGATATTTAAGTTTTTCATATGAGAAAAGCTAGGGGTCGGTCCAACCGACCCCCTTGAGAAAAACAGCCCGTTGCTAAAGGCGGCGGTGGCCAACACCACCCACCCCATCGGAACCGGAGGGTTTCGACGAGTTCACCCCTACGACGGCGACTCCGGTCCCAATGGGGTGAGCGGTATCGGCAACTCCGTTCGGCTGAGAGCCGAATCTCCCTAAAATTCATTTTCATTTTATTCTTTTATTGTGTTTTTATTATTTTTTTATTTTTTTATTTTGTTTTTTATTGTATTTTCTTTATTTTATTTTTGTATTATATTTTCTATTGTTTTTTTTATTATTATTATATTTTTTTATTTTTTTATTGTGTTTATTGTCAAAAAGCAGCCCAAAATAATTGGGCTGCTTTTAACGCTGGGGACAGTCCGATCGGTCCCCAGCGTCACTCTTTTCATATATGTCAATCTTGGAATCTCACTGTGTCAAATGTTAATATTTCCATAAAAGTATCTTGTTCGAAACCAGGGGGAAGTTGATGCTACACCCAGGTTTGATAGCATGTAGATATGGAGGGACTGTGTCCCTAGAGATCTAGAATTGACTTTTTTGGTTTTTAGACAGAATATTTGTACAATTCCATTCAAACATGTCTCACTGTCTGCTAAAGGATAGAAGATGCTGGGTGTGTTCATAAAGGGTAAGGTTTTATTGAAAGAGAACAGCATAACGCATCCTAGACATGATGTATAACTTAGGAGTAAGAACTAAAACAACAAAAACTGATGTTTTGGTAGAAAGCAGTTTCGTCTACTAGTGATAAAGCAAGCTCGGTACTTTACAAGATATCTCTCTTTATATATTACAAAGACAGAAAACCTCTTCTAATATATCTTATGCATGTCATGATTGAAAAAAGTTATATCGAGGCCACAATACCTGTCCAGTTGCCACAATAACTGGATCCGTCATGATCTCTAGTGTAATTGGACAGAGGAATTCATGAGGGATTGATGAGGACTGACACCTCTGCAAACTTTTAGAGGAAACGGGATCATCCAATGCAATTTTCTCTTCAATTCCTGTAATTTGTTTAAATCTGCTCAAAAGATCTATGATTTGCTGGATGTTCTCAGCATTGTGCCTGCCTCTTCCTTTAACAAGTTTTCTAACAGCCAGTGTCTCCTCATTCAAGTCTGTGACAGTATGTAGTTCCAACTTGATTGCCAGTCTTTCCAGTATGGCACTGTCTGCATTCCTGTCATTATTTTTAGAGAATACGACCATCATATCCATTGCCAGTTCTATATCTTGTGTATCCGTTCTTCTTTTTGCTCTTTTAAGTTGCATCCGCATTAGCTCAACCTAAAGCAGATATTGAGTAATGCAAAAATGATGAAAAAGGAAAATTTCCTTGGGAAAAAAAAAACAAATGAAGAGGTTTAACTACGTTTTCCCTACAAGGGAAATCAAAGGCCACCCTTTCTCCAAGACTTTTCAGCCATCCAATTCCAACCATAAAGTGTCCATTTGATGTTTAAGACAAAATCCTAATGTTGTGTTCTAAAGTATTTTATGTTAAGATATAAAATAATAAAATCTACCTATTTCTATTAGCTAAAGTTTTTAGGACGAGTAGTAATTTCACATGGTATCAAAACAGAAGTATTGAGTTCGAACCTTAACTCTACTATCTACTCCATTTAATTAAATATTCTACTTGTTGGACATACTAATTAAGGAGAAGTCTGACCTACAAGTGAGAAGAAGTGTTTAGATATAAAATAATAAAATCTACATTTTCTCATCGGTTTAAGCTTTTGAGACAATTGATGATTTTACATTATCCAACCATCCTAAAGAGCCAATCTGCAAACCATACTGAATTCTCTTTTTTATACAAATTGGTCTATTTTCATGTAGTCAACGTGATATTCGGATACAATTGACAGAGTTTCTGAGGATAAATATTGCATCTCTCAGAGGAAAAAAGAATGTTCTTCTCAAAATAGTATCCTATCCAATCATCATCATCATCTCAACCCCAGTGCAGCTAAATCATTAGGTTACACAGAAACATTATAGTACTCATTATCAACTCACCTTTTTCGTGAAAGAAGAAAGAACAACAAAAATATGAGGACTTCAATTATCAATCCAGATTGAGTTCATGAAGTCAAGCGCACATACATTTATATTGAGCAGTCTCAAGCATTAAATGTTTCCACAATGGCAACCACATTGTGGAAATCTATTTCTTAAAACCAGTGGATCTAACCAAAAATGAAATCCAGTAAATAGTAAAGGTGGCCCCAAAATACAATGAGGAAAAACATGAAGAAAAAGTAAACAAGTTGGCAGATCAGGAATTACTTGCTCTTTCACTTCAACCGAGATCCCGACCTCATCGTATGGCAAACCATCCAGGGCTTGATTTAACTTGTCATAAACACCATGGAATCTGCTAATTACCGCCTCCCCTTCCAATGCCTAAAGATTCGATACGTTCGCATGTAAATTACAAAAATGAGAAATAAAAAGAAAGGGAAGGTGAGTGAGTGAATGAGAGAGAAAACTGACCAAATAAATCTTGCTTCCATAGTTGCAATGCTTCAGCAACTTCTTTGCTGCAAGAAGTGCTTTCCTCAAATCAGCCAAACAATTCAAAACCTCGACGGAAATGGAAGTGCCGAGCTCCCTAAACTCCTCCAAAAGAGGCACCAACAACTTCAATCTCCTAACCAAACTCAAGCATTCTTTCCTCTGCGTTTTTCTGTACCCGGCGTACGATCCCACGGTCTCAATCAATTCCATCGATTCCCTAACCACGTCGCTTTCATCTCCACCTTTCGCTGAAACCGAAACATTCATCTGCCTGATCTCCATTACTTCCCCCACAAAGCCAAAAGTGACTTATAAAACTCAACTAGCTTGCTAAAGCTGATCTTAAAAAAGGGATCGACTGGGAAGTTAAATCTAAAAAATCTCCCGGAACCAAAAAAAAAAAAAAAAAAGAGATTTTCCCGAGAAAACAAACTTGTGGGGTTAGCATTAAAAGAACATTGATGGGGGTTTTTGTCATATTCTGGGTTTATAACCAAGTGATCGGGGATTCAGTAGTTAACTGTGCTTGGCGGGTTTTGTGGTTGCTGAAAATAGCAAGGTATTTGAAAAGCAGTTGCTAGTGCATTGCATTTTACCTGGGCTCACGCGGTTGTCTTTGACAAACATGGACGCGTCTTCACGTGCATGTCTGTCCTACATTGTGCTGTCCCAATTTCCAAATCCCTATTGCCCCCCACGGGCCACAACCCACATTTTCTTTTTTCTTTTTTCTTTTTTTTTTTTAATTTCTTAATTTTTACTATGTAACTATCTTTTGCCTCTCCTTAATTAGTGCCCAATCACTTTAATTTGTTTTCGAATAATGGGTCCCATTCTTGTATCTTTGCTCTACTTTTTCTTTTAAAAGCTTTATCATGCTGATCTGAAGGTTTGCTCACAATCTAACGTATTACGTAAGTTAGTCGATTTTATAAGTTTATTTTTAATTTTTTTAGTTAAAATATTTTCTAAATAATTTTTTCAAAACCATTGATTTAATTATCATTTTTTTAAGCAGATGATGTAAAGAACCTCATGATTATGGAAATGCCTAGTTCTACAATATTAATCAAAAGGTCATTACTTTGTCTGATAATTAGAAAAATGACTAACAATGTATTTACTAATGTAAGTATTTACAATTATTAAAATCAATAATTTATTTACATTTAATCGTATGCTAGTCAAACATGTAGATTTCAGAAATCATGCATACGTAATTTGGTAAGACTTTAATGGATATAGAGTCTCCCTATATATCTTATCTCTTTCGGTTACAAGTAGATTTATAAAATTTGTACTAAGACTTTTATTCTAATTATTAATTTTTATGATAGAGAATATAATATATAAAAATAAATAAATGCACGAGGATAACAGAAAATCTCTGACAATATGCATATCGCATACATAAGATTAAAACATTTTTTATGACTAATTAATCAAACCATCAACAAAACCATTATAAATTCTTCAAGAAAATTATATATAAATAAAGTCATAAATTAATATAATTTTATATAATACTTTAGATATATTTTATAATAAAATTAATTTTATAATTTTTGTGATTAAAACCTTTCTCATTTTACGAAGCTCTTTGTATATATCTGGTCATCAATCAATTTTAACAATTATCCTTATGAACTTAAAACTTTTATGCAATAAGTTGACACTTATAATGGATCAGTTCTAAACTTATATAGAATTTATAAGAAATATAATCCTTGGCGCGTAGCCTAGTCTAGTCTTAGTCAATTGGGTTTTGTTACCTATAACTATTTTTATGTATTAATTATTCATTTAACTAATGTGATTAGTCAAAATATTTATTTTATATTTAAAAAATATCCAACTAATCACATTAATAAAATATATAAAAACGATGTAAAAGAAACTTTTTTGAATAATTATATATGGAATAATATTCAATACTTCCTCAATTTGTCATTTGGCATGTCCTTTACACTTCTTCCTTTTTTTTAACTTTTTAACATATTTAAACATTTTTTAAAATAAGAAAATACATTAATCTAATAATAGTGAATTTATTAATTATTAAATAATAAATTAAATATATGAGCAATTAAAATAAAATGAAAATGAAGCATAATAACATTATCCATATTTATAATATCCATTTATCCCTAAAGATGGATTGACAAAGGGGTCTCAACCGCAGTTACCGCACCGTCCCAGACTCAAGCTGGGCCTAGTACGCGTGGACATTGACTATATAGAGTCGGTAATGCCTGACAACTCAGGTCAATTTGTAAGTATGCATGCACCCACTAAAGTAGGTGTTTCCCAATGTCCCCTCTCAACCCGTTATTTACGTATTTGCCGTCCAAAGTGGAAAACATGCATGTAGAAACCACTCAAATTTGAAATTTCCATCATCACCCCCCTCTCCTAACTAGCACAATGCCATAAAATAAAATATAAATTTTAAGTGGAAGTTTTATATCATATATTTTTATTTAATTAATATATAATTTTTCGTTTTTATTATTATACCGTAATGTTTAAATAATATTTATATTTAAATAAAAAGATAAAAATAATAAATTGTTATAATTATTGAAAAGAGAGGCCATGAATAACTCCCTCTTCATCTTTCACGTGTAAATGGTTTCTCACGATTTTTTTTTTATATATGCACATAGTAATTTATACAATAATTAATACTTATAAATACGAGTATTTCGAACTATTATGTACAAGTATCAAAAACGAGTAAAGAATAAAAGAAAGAGAAATAAAAATAAAAAAGAAAGAAACTTTCAATTTTTGAATAATAAATAGTTATAAATATTTTTTCTTATATTTTCTCTTATAATAATAATTTTATTTTTATTTTATAATACAAATCACCTTTTTATTAAATAAAAGTATGTGATGTAAAATATCCATATACAACAAAAAAATTACAATTATAGGTTAGAGATCAAAAGATTTATCCCTATCTATTTTTATACTTTAGAACATTTAAGGGGAGAACTGCTTCAAACCGAAAATACACGTCAAAAATTCACAACAAAGAGATACCAATTTCCCTGATAACAAGTCATCAATAATTATCAAGATAAATTATAGGGTATGATAATTTTTCTTTTTAAAGAAAGTTGAGTTTTATACACAATCATTGAATTATTTTTTAATGAAATATTGATATAACGCACCACGTTAATATATATGACAATATACGAAAAATTAAAACATATAATAGGAATCATTTCCAAAAATCTATATTTTGAATTACCACTTTGGATAGTATTACACTAATACAATGGGATCATGCTATTATAGTTTTTAACGATTCTCTTTTCCAATATATATTATATACCTATGCATTAATTTATATACCAGAACTTAATCTCACTCTTATTTTTTTTTTTAATCAAACTTAATCTCACTCTTATTTCACTGCCTAGTTGTGGAGTACTTATGATCATCATTAACTATTTGATCAACTCCAAAACAAAAATTAATTAGGTGTTGACGAATATATAATGTCATGTGATCATAGTGTGATCATAGTCAATTATCTTTTTATGATTAATATTAATATATGTTAGGTCAAGGATTATGTTAAATATAGGGGTGTAACTAGTCCGGTTCTATCTCGTTTTTAACAAAATTAAGAACCGAACCGGTACCACCGATTTTGCATCTCTTAAAATCGATTACCCCCAGTTATCCCTTAAAATCAGTAGTACCGATTTTACCGGTTTCAGTTCGATTTTTTGGTTTTAATAAAATATAAATTTATAAAAATTTAATATGTTTTTTAAAAAAAGGTTTGAAAATTCAATTTTAGTAAAATAAAATTGTAATCCATCACAAAAATCTCTTATATAAAAAACTGCATTAAAAAAAACTACTATAAAATAAAATTGTTCAATAAAAAAAAATTGCTCTATAAAAAAAATATATTTTAGTAAAATTTGTTATAAAAAAAACTGTATTAAAAAAACTGCTATAAAATAAAAAATTGTTCTATAAAAAATTTACATTATTTCATATCTAATTATAATTTATACCATTATATACAGCATAGGATATACTATATAATAATATTAAAAAAATGAATCGGTCCGATTCGGTCCAGTTCAGTCTTAAAATGGATGGAACCGGAACCGAACCGATATTATCCAGTTTTTTAATTTATGAAACAGTTATCAGACCAGATCAATTTAAAACTAAAATTTTCGGTCCGGTCCGATTCGGTATGGGCCGAATCTCCAATTTTTCGATTTAAATTTATATTCATAATTAAATATAAATTTTTTTAATTTTTTTATATAAGAAGTAGGAGGTTTTGAACCCAGGTTTTATATTTAAAAAACTGGATCATATACTATCGCTCTTGGCCGCAAAATATAAGTTTTAAATAAATAAATAAATTTCATACAGTTTTTTTTTTTTTTGTAAAAATGTGAGTTTCATTTTAAAAAAAAAATTGTATACTATTTAAGATGGAGTCTATTTTTTATAGAGGAAAAAAAAAATTAAGCATTTGTCTACTTGTACAAATGATTTTTCTTTAAGCTCAAAAAAAAAAAATTCTTTACGTTAATAATGTTAAGCCGGCGTTATAAACTTATGAGTAATGCTAGTACATATGTTCGTTTATATAAATGTGTACAATAAATATCGGATGTTTTTAATATTTTCTCTAAATTTATACTTGATGTGTCACGAATAGCACCGCGGTCTATGACTCTATATTACATTTATTTTAAAATATACATATATAAAAGGTACCACGTCATTTCAAAAAATAAAAATAAAATAAAAAGTGCCACATGGCAGAAAAGGTTTTCAAAGACCTTCCTGAATTCTCAGTGCCGTGGAGTGCACAGCGCACTATGACACAGATGGGCTTTATAATTCAAGCCCAACCCCACAGAAAAGACTCGGAGATTTATTTATGTTTGCTTTTTTGGGGGCATTGAAGTATTTGAATCACGCAACGTATCGGTAGCAAAGATTTGAATTCCTTTCAGGTTGAAACGGTCCGAATTTATTTATTTCGGCATAGTATTTCAGTTTAAATTCGGTACACTAGACCATTTGGTACACTAGATCTTTTTATTGAAATGTTTAAATTTCGGCCTGTTTTGTTCCAAATTTTGATCATTCCCGTTCATATTTTGTTTTGAACTATTTTTATAATTTTTTAGTATTTGAATGATATTTTTTAATTTTAAATTCAGATGATATTTAATTAATTTTAAAATATAAAATATATTTATACACTTTGTAATTTTAAATATATCCCCTCTTTTTTTGTAAATATCATTATTTGTTAATATTTTATCTATTATTTTATTTATTTTATTTATTTTTATGTCTCAACTCAAATTCTTTTTTTTTTCAACCTATATTCAATTTATAAATTTTCAATTATTTCAATATATACACATATACATGATACATAATTACATATATATATATGTATTTATTTTATTAGTTGTTAATTTATATATATACTTATATATAATATATAATTAGTCCCGAAACGGCACTTCAGAACGTATCGATATCATAATATTTTATTCCAATACCTCAATTAAAAAATTGAAACAAAATTCAAAACTTTGGCCACTAACCATTCACCATTGCGACCTTTCTTTATTATTTAGATCGGATGGCCACTGTTTATTAACTGTTAAACTTCAAAAAAGAAAAAAGAACAAGAACAAATAATCGTATCCGGAACAAGCTCTGCTCGCTTTCCATCATTCCATGTCATTTCCTTTTATTCTCAGGAATATTCACTCTCACACACGTACAACAACCATCTACTAAGTTCTACTCTCTCTCTCTCTCTCTCTGAGATTTAAAGAGCTGAAAAACAGAGGAAACTTCCTTCTTTAAGGTTGTTTTGTCAAAAACCGTATGGTGTTGTTTCTGTTGAACTTCTTGTTAATGTTCTTTTTCTTTTTCTTCTTCTTCTTCTAAACCATGGGGTTTTCATGTTTTTCGAATTGGGGCATCTCGTTTCATTAATTACTTTAAGGGTGTGTGGAAATCTTGCTTATTGTTCTTGTGGGTTAATCTTGACGGTGATTAAAATGGGTGGATCAAAGGAGAACTATCCTTGTCTCATTAGGCCCTCGAGTTTTCATGGTAAAGATCAAATGGTATTTCTACATTTCTTGTGATTTGGCTTGTTGCTCGGTCCAATCAATTCTTTAAACATCATTTATATTATAGTATGCTATAGGAAACCACCTTTATCTGTTTTAGTATGTTATTGGAATTCATATTTATAAGCTCTCATCTTTTTTTTTTTTCACTTCCTAATTCAAAAGAAGGTCTAAGACCGGGGTATGCCAAGTTTGTGCAAGGAATGAGACAATTATCGGCTGGCTCTAGGCGATATCGATCAGAATGTTGTTGGGGTTACCTTAAACCCCTTCGTGGTCGTTGATTACGCCTAAAGAATAACACGGTCATTTGCAGTATAGTTTTGGAGTGTCGATTCCACAGGGAGATGGATTGAGAAATTGAAGAACAGTAACGAAATTAACAAAAAGATTAAATGAGTGTGATAAGTAAATTTTAGAGTGTGATGTAAATTAAAACTAAATGAGTAATTTGAAAAATATAAAAATGAGACGAAAAGTAGAGCGTAAGGAATTCCTTGTGTATTTGTGGTATTCAAATTTATTCTTAATTCATTGATAACTCAATTAAGAATTCTATGTCCAAATTCTTAATCGGAAGATATAACATTAATAACCAAAATTTAAATCACATGTAACTCTTTGAAAAATCATTCTTCGCGCTTAACTCTCATAAATTGTTATCGATATTGAGAAAATCCAACGACGACAATATACCCAAGAGGCGATATTGCAGCGGAGAATTAAATCAATATAGATAATCAATTGCTCCAAACATAATTATAGAACTAATTCACTCAATAGAAAAAACATGACTGAATCCATAAACGAAATTCTATAATTATTTGAAGACGAAAAAACATCACAAATAAATTGAGAATAATAGAACAAAAGAGTTTTAATATTTAAAGACCAAATACATGAATCAAAAATAAATTACAAATACCATCACACACACAAGTTCATCCCTAGCCCTCCTTGAGAATTTAGTTACACATATTGAAAATATGCAACAAAAATTCTCCAAGGGATAATATGGAAGAGCCAACCATTATTTTTTTCTCTCTTCTTTGGTTTTTCTTTTCTTTTCTCAAGCTCTCAAAATAATGGCTCTTCCAAAGCATCCTCTCACACTAAGCATTCTTAGAACACACACCCCTTCCTTCTATTTATAAGCATCCTTCATGCAAGTTGTCATGACAAAATCATCACAATTTCAACTTGTTTTGCCATGTGCCATTCTTGAATCCAAGTGATTTGTGAGTTGTTATTTTGATCATTTGTTTTCCCACTATGCATGAGCTGGATTTTGCTTGTAGGTTGAGTGTTTCAATTTTGCTTCTCTATCCATTAGTTGTCTTGTATGACTTAATATCTTGTGGTCAAATAATTTGTCTTGAAGAAACTTGAGTGCACTTCATCTTGCATATGAATTGATCATTGAATTTCCAAGTTGGTGTAGGAGTGCTTGCTGGAAAATATTATGATAACATTTGGATTTGATGCAAGTGGCTGAAAAATATCCAGGAACGTCAAGTGCAGGTGCGTCCACTTGATGGTCGATTTTGTCTTAGATTGAGTGAATATCTCTTCAAATATAAAACACAAAAGTTATACATATTTCTCTTACGGTTCTATATCATCTTGAATCAGCTCAATCGGAGATTGGATGTGAGAGTTATGCTCATATTACGAAAAGATGTCAGAACTGTCTAAAATTTCACAATTATCTTCATTTGCTCCTAATGTCTCCATTTGTGTCCTAAATCAAAATATAAGAATAATGAGTATATTTAGGCATCAAATAAGAATAAAGTATTAAATATTAAGAGAGGAAAATATGACATTTTATATTCTCATCAATATATTAATCCATGCTTATATCTATTTCAAGATAAATGATCATTAATTTTAATAACATGAGTTATATCCATTATTTTCTCATGTCTTTTAGTATTTAAAAGAGTATTTAGAGTGCATTTTTGTGTACTCATCACACCCCCCAACTTACTCATTGCTAGTCCCTAGCAATTTTCATGCAAAATGATGAGAAAGACCAAATAAAATCACACATAGGGGCCATCAAGACACATTTTTCAAATTTACATATCAAAACAATCTTAGAAATTCAATAACCCTTTTATAAGTAATTCAAATATAGCAATCCATAGAGTGTGTATGTGTTCCAAACTATTTTTATCAAATCAGAGGTTTCGACACATGCAACATTAGAATATCTTAAGCAAAAAGGTTCAACTCCATAACTCACGGGTATAGAAGTGTTTCATGTATGGGTTCTCTCTATGGAGTTGACAAAAGTGTACATTTATTCTCATGAAAATTTAGCCAATTATATATAAGTAACAAGTAAACATTGATTTTATGATATGAATACTAACAAATGAGATTTTCACCATTCTTTCCACAAGCATACTTAGGATCGGAAAAATCAACACAAAGGGTTGTAATGTGGGTTAGGGTTGGGGTTCATAAGAAGAAAAGGTGAAGATGTTTCAAAAACTTCCAAGTATACATAAAAGGGAATCTGTTAAATTTTTCAGTAGACTATACTTTCCTTTTGATGTACTTTTCAATTTTTTAGATTTTTGACTAAGTATACTTTTCCATCTTCTTTTGCCACTGGTGTCTTCGCAATTTGATGAACTCTTTCATGAATAATTTGATGGACACATCTAGCACCATGCCATTTTTGTCATGTTTTTTTTTTTTTTTTACACACTTGGAAGTAAAATGGTAGGAAAATATAGTGTATAAGCTATACTCCAATGTGGAGAGGTATGGATGATATAGATATGAAAAGAAAATGTCATATGTGTATATTGGCTCAAAATTGGCTGCTAGGGATCTATGATGAAAAGGCTCAGCTTGAAAGGCTCAGACGTTAATCCTAAGTTGACTTTCGTCATATCCCAAGTATATCCACCATCTTACCACAAACCATATAATGATATTCTCAAAAGAAGTGTCAAATTCAACAGATCAATGGATACTTATCACAATTTCTATATTTGTAAGCTCTCAATTCTCACAAAATTCACATGAATACTTGAGCAAAATAATTCTTTAGTTACATGTGTCAAATCACCATATTACCACAAAATTTGGATAAGTGCATAAAAAATTTTCTGTGGATGCTTTAGCAAAATGATTTAAGTTGGGTTTGTTGAATTCGCCAAGATGGTTATGAATGAGCATGAGTATCATGTGTGAAAAGATGCCTGTGTGAAAAAAATTTGACAATTTTTTATATTTTGATTGAAATATACCACAGAGTGTAAATAACATATTTGTATTTCCACCCCCCAACTTAAATGAAACATTGTCCTCAATGTTTAATAATCAAAATTGGATGGGGAGTAACTAAAAAGGGTAGGATACACCTGATGTGTGATGTAAATAGCTCGCTAAGCGTCAAAAGTAGTGATCTGAAATGACAAAATGATACTATCCTGCAAACAAAAATAAAGAAAACAGTAGTAAATAAAAACAAAACAAAACAAATAAGATGATAATAATAATAATAATAATAATGATGATGATAATAATTATAATAATAATAATTATTATTGTTGCATGCTGTGGTCAAAGTTGGTAGACCAAGTTTACAACCGGACTATCTTCCACTTCTTGAACTATTCCTTCTGGGTCAAAAACGAAACGCTTATTTGTCCAATAAACTCAGTGCTCGAACGTCATAGGTAGGTGGCAAGATTTAAGATTAACTTTGGTTACTTGCCCACTTGAAGGAATCTGTTTTTTATTTTTCTCAAGAAACTCCTCAAACTTCGGTTGCCAAGCCCGTGTGCTATAATCTTGAGTATTGTAAAAAAATTGCACAAATATTAGCTACATCAGATGAATCACTAATAGGATTATACTCAAAATCAACAATAAAATTCTCAAGGGGATCAGAATCATGAGTTGTGAAAACTTCCCTGTCTATGAGTGAGTCAATCATATATATCTACTGGCACTCGTGATTCTTCACAGTTTCTTGTGCCATATGTTGACCATGAGGTATAGACTGAGCTTGAGAAGGGAACTTACCTTGCTCATTTACACTCAAGAAACTCGTTATTTTAGATACATGGCTCTTTATCTCCTTTTGTTTTTCAACAACCTGCATAATTAAAGATTCAAATTTTTGGTTAGTCTTACTCTGTACTTTAATAAATGCATGCAAAGTGTCTTCTAAAGAATTTCTAGAAGATTGAGGTGCATGGTATGGTGCAGGATATGATCTAGAAGGTTGTGCAGGTTGTGCAGGCTGTTGATTTTCAGACTTCCAGCTGAAGTTGGGGTGATTACGCCATCCTTTCATGTTAGCATGTGTAGGACATTCTTAGGCATGATGATCTACCCCGCCACACACAGCACATGGCACAAGAGAGTCTGCATGATTAGCCATGTGTGTTGACTTTAAGTTTCTTATCTTTAACAGCTCTATTTCCCTTGTAAGCATTTCAACCTTGGCTTTTAGATTATCTTCCTCTCTGAGATGGTAAATACCACCACTCAAGTTTCCTGTAGGTCGTGACCTGTTTGTGCTATCAGTAGCATTAGGTCCAGTCCAAGTATGAGCTTTTTCAGCCAGCTCATTGAGATACTCTATGGCTTCATCGGGATTTTTCTGTAAAAATTCTCCATTGCACATCATTTCCACGAATTGACGTTCCCTAGGCGTAAGCCCTTCATAGAAATAACTCACTAAGCGCCAATTCTCATATCCATGGTGGGGACACATACTCAGTAATTCTTTAAATCTTTCCCAAGATTGGTACAAAGTCTCACTATCCTTTTGTGCAAAGGTAGAGATTTGTCTTTTTAAAGCATTGGTCTTATGTTGGGGAAAGTATTTATTGAAAAACACTTGAGTCATCTCACTCCATGTTCCAATAGACCGTGGTCTTAGTGAGTACAACCAACTCTTAGCTTTATCTTTCAAAGAAAAAGGAAAGAACTTTAGCCTTACCGTGTCGTCAGTGGTATTTTGACTGTAGAATGTTGCAACTACTTCCTCAAATTCCCTAATATGAATATAGGGGTTTTCATTTTCTAGATCATGAAAAGTCGGAAGTAATTGTATCATTCTTATTTTGAAATCTACGTGACGAACATTAGGTGAGAACATAATACAGGATGGTGTGGTTGTTCGTGCGGGATGAAGATAATCTTGGATGGTTCTAATAGGTTGGTCCACGTGTTCACTCATCGCGTCAGAATTGGAATAATTATCAAACAAGCGATTAAAAAAATTAGATTCTGAATCTGATTCTAGCACGGGTCTACTAGCAAATCGTCCAAAAGCGTCTCTGTACTTGCGCATGCAAAGTAAAGAAAAGTGTAATACTGAAAAAAAAATTATGAAAAGAAAAGTAAAATAAAATAAAAATGCAGAAAGCTAAAAAGAAAATGAACGAAACTACCGTTTTTTTTTTTACAAACTACTAAAAAAACCTACAAATTCTTCTATCGTCTCCCCGGCAACGGCGCCAAAATTTGATTACGCCCAAAGAATAACGCGATCATTTGCAGTATAGTTTTGGGGTGTCGATTCCACAGGGAGATGGATTGAGAAATTGAAGAACAATAACGAAATTAACAAAAAGATTAAATGAGTGTGATAAGTAAATTTTAGAGTGTGATGTAAATTAAAACTAAATGAGTAATTTGAAAAATATAAAAATGAGACGAAAAGTAGAGCGTAAGGAATTCCTTGTGTATTTGTGGTATTCAAATTTATTCTTAATTCATTGATAACTCAATTAAGAATTCTATGTCCAAATTCTTAATCGGAAAATATAACATTAATAACCAAAATTTAAATCACATGTAACTCTTTGAAAAATCATTTTTCGCGCTTAACTCTCATAAATTGTTATCGATATTGAGAAAATCCAACGACGACAATATACCCAAGAGGCAATATTGCAGCAGAGAATTAAATCAATATAGATAATCAATTGCTCCAAACATAATTATAGAACTAATTCACTCAATAGAAAAAGCATGATTGAATCCATAAACGAAATAGATTCTATAATTATTTGAAGACGAAAAAATATCACAAATAAATTGAGAATAATAGAACAAAAGAGTTTTAATATTTAAAGACTAAATACATGAATCAAAAATAAATTACAAATACCATCACACACACAAGTTCATCCCTAGCCCTCCTTGAGAATTTCATTACACATATTGAAAATATGCAACAAAAATTCTCCAATGGATAATATGGAAAAGCCAACCATTATTTTTTTCTCTCTTCTTTAGTTTTTCTTTTCTTTTCTCAAGCTCTCAAAATAATGGCTCTTCCAAAGCATCCTCCCACACTAAGCATTCTTAGAACACACACCCCTCCCTTCTATTTATAAACATCCTTCATGCAAGTTGTCATGACAAAATCATCACAATTTCAACTTGTTTTTCCATGTGTCATTCTTGAATCCAAGTGATTTGTGAGTTGTTATTTTGATCATTTGTTTTCCCACTATGCATGAGCTGGATTTTGCTTGTAGGTTGAGTGTTTCAATTTTGCTTCTCTATACATTAGTTGTCTTGTATGACTTAATATCTTGTGGTCAAATAATTTGTCTTGAAGAAACTTGAGTGTACTTCATCTTGCATATGAATTGATCATTGAATTTCCAAGTTGGTGTAAGAGTGCTTGCTGGAAAATATTATGATAACATTTGGATTTGATGCAAGTGGCTGAAAAATATCCATGAACGTCAAGTGCAGGTGCGTCCACTTGATGGTCGATTTTGTCTTAGATTGAGTGAATATCTCTTCAAATATAAAACACAAAAGTTATACATATTTCTCTTACGGTTCTATATCATCTTGAATCAGCTCAATCGGAGATTGGATGAGAGAGTTATGCCCATATTACGAAAAGATGTCAGAACTGTCTAAAATTCCGCAATTATCTTCATTTGCTCCTAATGTCTCCATTTGTGTCCTAAATCAAAATATAAGAATAATGAGTATATTTAGGCATCAAATAAGAATAAAGTATTAAACATTAAGAGAGGAAAATATGGCATTCTATATTCTCATCAATATATTAAATCATGCTTATATCTATTTCAAGATAAATGACCATTAATTTTAATAACATGAGTTATATCCATTATTTTCTCATTTCTTTTAGTATTTAAATAGAGTATTTAGAGTACATTTTTGTGCACTCATCAGTCGTCGAGGCAAAATTCAAAGGGTATAAATCATATCAGATCAAATGTTTTGCCTAATATTAAGCTTCATCTAAGTTAACTTTGCTACAATATATCTTTCTTGTTGATCTTGTTGGAATAGGTTGTAATATATATTTAAAAGTTAAAGGAAGAAAGTTTGTGGAAAATGGTTGTGAATTGTGTGCAAGTCGAAATCTCGCTTGACTGTCACTTGACATGTCACTCGAGCGAATTCAATGTCGAGATCTCGCTTGACGTGTCACTCGAGCGAGATACAGGCAGTAATCTCACTCGAATTTCACTCGACGTATCGCTCAAGCGTAATACTGTTGGGATCTAAAATTGTACAACATTTAAAGAAGAGACGCGTCTCAACCGAAGTGTCGTGTAATAACCGTTACTCGCTCAACTCTCGCTTGATGTGTCGCTCGAGTGAGATATTGGGCAGTGATCTCGCTCAATCCTTACTTGACATGTAGCTTGAGCGAGAAGTCAGGCAGTGATCTCACTCGACCCTCGCTTGACACCTCGCTCGAGTGAGATATGCTTAAATTACAATAACGTGATTTTTCAAATATACATATTTAAACTTTATAAACAGTGTTGTGACAGACTTGTTAAGTCACGAAAAATCATTCATCTCTTTTTTTCTGTCATTTTCAATAAAAACTCAAGGAACTCTCCAAAATTACTATTTGTAGAGTTTAAAGGTTTTGTTGTATCCTGGAGACGATTTGGTAGAAACCTAATAGCAAACTCTTAATAAGTATGAGCAAATATTGTCTTAAAAATAGTATATTTATTCTCCTCAAAACCCTATCATTTTCAGATTCTCTTTTCCATCTCTAAAATTCCCCAACAAATCTCCCTGCAATACGTTAGGGAAAGACGAGAAAGACGTGATGTGCAGTAGGATCTCATCTATTTTGGGAGTAAACCAATTACTTGGTCAAGCACAACTTCTATTGAATTTCCCTTTTCCATTTGATTTAGTAATAAAAATAATAACTCATCGTTAGTATTGCATTGTTTTTCTTGATGTTGTATAGGAAGCTTGAAGCACAAATGGTCCAGCAATGCTCTAGAGGACTTTGTGTATAATTCAAGAAGAATGTGTTTGATTTCCTTTTGTTTTTGTTCTACTTAAACAAAATTGAATTGGTACTTATTAGGTGATTGTTCGGTCAGGAAACTAAGAAACATACCTAGCTAGCTTCGAACTCTTGTAGCTTGGACGATAGCATAATTATTTATGTGGAGGAGTGCAAGGATGCAAGTGATGGTGGAGTTCCGATGTTTGTGAAGCACACTGAAGACATGCTAGATAAAATTGATCGAATGGTATGTACTCCTATAATTCTAACACTTTCTCTATTGAAATGGGTTTAGATATATATCTTTGGTTGGGCAGCATTTCTAGATAACTTGCATTGAGTTTCCATAGGAAGAGATCGAAATGGAAGATGTGGAAGACCCAGTTATTGATGTTGATAGTAGCGATTTGAAAAATCCACTCACAGTTGTTGAATACATAGATAACATAATTGCTTACTATCAGAGAACTGAGGTAAGTTTTATTCGTTGAAACTCATATTTGTAGTGGGTAGCACTCATTCAGATTATTGTATTTGTTCAAGTTTAAATTGTGTAAGCGGATACCTCAAGTACATCTTATTGAGTTGCTCTACAAATTTATCCATCCTCAACAAAAAATCAGCAAGCCTCAACCGTCTCCTCTTTATGGTGAAGTATACCTCGTAGAATAGACTAGAATAACATTCAACATATCCACAACCTATATACTTTCTTGGAGATTCTATATCTTTCTTGAAATATTGCAGGAGAATCTTGGTTACTCTTGATATATATATAATATTTTTATTTATAAAAAAAATATTGCATGAGAATCATTTGAGAGGGAGGTATATATTGCACCTCATATGCTAGGCTATGCAATTAAGTGGCAAACGACAACGTTATTTCCAAGCATATAGGTTTGCCCATGTGAATGCCCTTCCATCTTACATCTTTCATTCACACATAGTGGATATGACCTTAGGCTTGCATCTCTCTAACATTCTTAATCTTGTTCATATAAGCGAATAGGTTGTGCAACAACAAATATCTTCCAGAGAAAATCAGCATAGCAACTTTTCTGAAGTGTCTTATCATGTTCGAAACTCATTCAAACCCTCTTGAGTTCAAAAATTAAGAGCAATGCTTTACTACCTCCAAATTATTTCAACATATTCACAACCTTAGTCGCTATCAATGTGTAGTGTCATAAATTGTAAATAAAAAAGTGCAATGTCAACCCAAGATGCTTTTTATACAAAGTTATTTCTCACATGAATTATTGTGGGGAGGCAAGCGTAGCGAAGAGGAGAAAACGATCCTTTCTAATTTTATCTTTTAGCTATGATTTCCTTATCTCACAGGGAAAGCTATGTTATACCCTTAAACTATTATTTTAAGGTATTATGTTAGCTTCTAAGTTAAAGGCCCCTACAGGAAGCCACTTTAACAAAATTTCAAGAGAAGAGAGGATCAAAGAGGAGGAAGCTATTTTAGTGATTGATAAAAGAGAATGAGTGAAGCCACTTTAGCTGAAAGTTCCAGATAGAAAATTGGCTGAAATACGATTGAAGAGAGCGTCAAGCGAGGAGATGAAGAATTAACATAATCCATAGCTGCTACCACGTTTGCCTCTGATCTAGCCAATAAAGGATGAAATTCATATCTAGTTTTGTACTGTATCCTAAAGTGAATTTCATATAGTCACGTGTAGGAAGGGCCTAAACCGAACAACCTGATGCGCGTAGGCTTAAAAAGCCATATCTTCTTGATTTGCTGGCTATAGGAAATGTGAAGAATTGGCTGAGGGAGTCAAGAGGAGAGGGATGAGCTTCTTTCTTGATTATATGAACTAACCACAAGGAGGAGATTGCTACCTTTTTCATTCATAGATAGAGAGATTGAGAAAAAGAAAATGGAATTGAGTTCGTTGGAGAAAGGGTAGAAGAAAATGTCAAGTCTAGTCTAGTAAGTTGTTAGACACAAAAGCTGTAAGAGTGTTACTCGAGTAAGAGTCCATAGCTTCTACTAGCAATAGACTACCATAAAAAGGAGTTCATAAAGGAGAAGCGAAAATGGTATCAACTTCCAAGGTAAATCATATGCAAAAGCAAGCAACCTATGCTCAACCAGTTGTGACTCAACCTTTTTCCTCTTACCATCATAGGTACAACCGGTTTGGTTCTCCTAGGATCCTCCCTCTGAACCCCCTGTTTCATGGGGAAATGAGTATAGTGGCTCCTGTAAAAGCATCATAGCCAAAAATTTTACAATGGTCTCAGTAAGAACTATAAATGCATTGATAGAATATAAAAAATAGATAGTAGTGGTCTTTTAAAAACTATCTCTGTAGATTGTCTCAATAAGTTGTTGTAGTCTGAATAGTTGTCTTTGTAGCTAGTCCAAAAGTTACTGCAATTTTAAGGTCTGTCTTTACATGTGACTAGGGCTAGGTGACTACTTAAGATAATGTGACTATGGTTGAGAATCAAGAGGATTTGATCTCCCATTTGCACAAAAATTGGATTAGAAATTAAAAATTAGACATTAAAAATTTTCGATCTTACAATGTGTCTATTTGTATTATTTTTCTTAGAACTTGGATGGATGCGATAGATTTCTTAGGTGTGTGTTTAATATCCATTTTTGCATATCATAGTGAAATGACATCCAAGAATATAATTATCAATTTGAACAAAAGGAAAAAATTAGATGGGTAGAACTATGATACGACATCGCAAGATCCAATATTTTTTAAATGAACATAAGGTCATGGATACCTTAACTCACTACCTAACTGACCTTAAGAAAGGGAACTCAAACCAACACATGAGAGATCATGAAGCCTATATTGAATGGGCTAAGAAGAACCTTTGTGTGCGCGCAATATCATATTAAGCAAAATGTACATTGATCTCACGTTTGAGTTTGAAACCTATAATACTATCCAAAATATGTGGCAACTACTAAATATGAAGTTTGGAAAAATTGGGTATGCATGAGGTCTTGGATACCTTAACTCACTCCTTAATTGTCCTTAAGAAATGAGACTCAAACCAATACATGAGAGATCATGACGCCTATACTAAATGGGCTAAGAAGAACCTTTGTGTGTGCGCACTATCATGTTAAGCAACATGCACATTGATCTCATGTGTGAGTTCAAAACTTATAATACTACTCAAAATATGTGGCAAGTATTGAAGATGAAATTTGGAAAAATGGGTTAGAAGAACCGTTATACGCGCGTTTTCGATCTTGCAGCATGTTTGCATTATTTATCTTCTATTTTCTTAGATGCGTGTATAATATTCATTTTTGTGTATTGTAGTGAAATAACATCCAAGAGTATAGATGTCAATTTGAATAAAACGGAAAAGTTAGAAAAAGAGAACTATAATATTTATCATTGTAATATCCAATATGTCTTAGATGAACAGGAGGTCTTGGAAGCCTTAACTCACTCCATAACTGAGCTGAGAAAGGAGATTCAAACCAACATATGAGAGATCATGAAGTCTATATTGAATGGACTAAGAAGAACCATTGTGCGTGTATTATCATATTAAGCAGCATCAAAATAATCTCATGTGTTAGTTCAAAACTTATGATACTGCCTAAAACATGTTGCAAGCACAGAAGACGAAGATTGAGAAAACTTCAACCACGAGGTTAGATAGATTGATTATGAGGTTTGACTTCTCAAGATGCACTTTGTGTTAGAAACATAATAGGAAAATAGAGATTGAAAGAGAAGAATAGTAAGACGATTGTTAATTTGTCTCTTAAACAAATATTGTCTTCCACTCGTATAGAGTTATACTAAAGGGAATCAAACAATTTTGTCTTCAGGATATAACACTATTTATATAGTGTGCATGTTGCAAATTCTGAACACTAACATTTTCAACTAACAAATGCAATATCAGCAGATATAATGCTTCGGTTTAATTTTGAATGTGACAGTTATTGTTTGAAGATGTACAATAAAAACTGTCATAATAGTTACTGTCTGAAATACAAAATAAATGTAATTGATAATTAATTATAACTATAAAAAATGTCATCAAACACACCATTTCGTAGCAAAAGAATTTTATCACTTACGACGATGCGTACATACAAAGTGCTAAGTACGTCTAAAACGTCATCATTAAATATTTCCCTGTTTAACTAATGTGGAATTAAGAAAAACTACATTAGAGAAAAAATTCAAAAAATGGATAATTTAACAAATGGATAGAGTATTTGAAAGAATCTAGCACTTGACCATACAATGAAGCAGCATCTTAGGATAATGTTGACCATGATCCACAAACTCAAAACGGCAGGAGATAACCTAATTGAAGAGCAATAAGTCTAGACAGTTATATACTCAATATCGAATCCTTGGGAGGCTATGAGCCAAAATCTGATACACAATGAGAATATCAAAGATTTTGATGATACCTCGTGTCACTTAGAGCGTAAGGCTGCTAAGCCTAAACATTTGGCTTATATGGCTGAGTCTGGTTCACACAAGGCATGTAGACCTAAACACAAGAAAGATAGGGATAGCAATTGGACAAGTGAAGAAAGGGTCAAGAACTTCTCAGCGCAGTGAGAAAGGCCAACACAGGAAAAACAAGTCAAAATTAAGTGCTTCAACTGGAAAAAGAAATGTCATTTCGCTTGTGTTTGTACTAGGGGTGTAAATGGACCAATCTTATCCGAGAAAAATGTGAACTAGTTCCATTTAGTCCAAAAAATTTTCCACCCTGAACCGGACCGAACTCCTATTCGGTCCATACCGGTCCGGTCCAATTTGGTTCAAAGTGCAGTCCGATCTGATTCGGTCTGATTCAAGGGCACCTGATATGATTTAATGAATTAAATTTAATCCAAAATCTTGCAATGATGAAAAATAATTTTTAGCCCAAATTTAATTGTTTTTAGCCTATTTTATATATTTATCACAGATTTAAGCTAAATAATGTTAAAAAAACTTACTCTTAAAACAATTGGTAAAAAAAAAAATCTAAATAAAAAAGTAAAAAAAAATTGTAAATTATAATTTTTATACTACAACTAGTCAACTACTATAAATTATAATCTGTTAATATTATAAGAGTATATATTATATATTAATATAATATACTATCACTCTTAATCTATATTAATATTAATATTATGATTTATATACTATTATTTATATATACATATATATATAAAATAGTCATTCAGTCCGGTCCGGTCCGGTCCAGGGGGGGAAAATATTATGGACCAGGACTGGATCGGAAATGTTCGGTCCATGTAAAAAATGGACTGGACCGGACCAAATTTCATCTGGTCCGGTTCGGTCTTTTTACACCCCTAGTTTGCACTAAGTCGAAGAAAGTACACTCTGATTATTCTAGATTTAGGAGCGACTGAGCACATAGTGCTATATCGAGTCGGTTTTGTGAAGCATCATTGAATTTCAGCTTGGAGTTGTGATATCAAGGTGAGAAATGGATCTAGTGTGAAAATGATGAGATCTAGTACCTAAAAGTTGGACTTGTGAGGTGGCCGCACTTTATTTCTCCACGATGTGTTATACGCTCTTAAGATATAAAAAAGTTTACTTTCTATAGTTATTTTATTAAGATTTGGTTTTTAGATTGTATTTAAAACAATATCATCTTCTTAGAGTGAACAATGTTTTTTATGGTTCTGCTTTTCTATTAGACGGTTTTATGATAATAGATTTGATTTATTTAAGTATGTTGGAAAACACAACGGAATACCTCAACCACAACTTATTGGGTTGCTCAACAAGTTTATCTAGCCGGAACAAAAACTCCAGCAATTCTTTATCGTCTCTTCTTAGTGGTGAAGTATGCTACATAGAATAGATTAGAGTAACACTCAATACATCTACAACTTAAATACTTTCTCAAGAGAGAACAAGAAGACAATCATCTGAAGGGGGCTATATATAGCCCTCCCTGCATCTTATATGCTAAAGGCTATGCATTTAAGTGGCAAACAACCACTTTATTTCCAAGCAGATAGCCATGTGTTACATGCCGTAGTCAGTTACGACATAGATTTGCCCATGTGGGCGCCCCTTCCATCTTACAATATGTGATCTTTATAATTGAGGGTATGTGGGTGTAGAGAAGGGGGTCCCCCACCTTGTGCCTCCTTGCAATAGAGGGGGTGACATCAATTTGCATCTCTCGTCAGATTAGCTAAAACTTTTGAATCTATTTTAGGCTACTTAACTTTATTTCATGGTACAGTTATCCTGTCTCTACAATGTGTATCTTTTATTAGGCTTAAGTTCTATCTATTAGTTGTAACCATGCCACTCACCCATGTTTATAAAGAAATCCATCCTTGAGAGTAAACAACTTATGAAAAAGTTATTATCTTCTATGGGAATGTCATTAATTGGTTAACTTCATATATCGCATAACATTATCTATATCTCATTCGCTTAATAATGATCATGCAATATTCTAGTTGTGCCTGTGTTTCTCCAAATTACATGACCCATCAATTCGACATCAATGAGAAAATGAGGGCTATCTTTATTGATTGGCTAATCGAGGTAAATTATTATGACCTCGATTTGTTTCTTTACAGCTAGTTATGGAGGATGCACTCGGTCATCATGTGGAAATACCACTATTTGCGTTTTTTCTTAGTAGAAGATTTGAAAAGCCTTTTCATTGCCATTTACTAAAGATTTAAATTCCCTGCATGTAGGGAATTGATATTTGTGTTCTTTGAAGTTGCATGATATTAATTTCACCATGCTTTTGGAGATGAGATGAGATGAGATTGATTGCATTGACAGGTTCACTACAAATTTGACTTATGGATGAGACATTATTCCCCACTATAAATCTCACAGACAGATTTCTAGAGCGCCAGACAATAATCAGAAATTGGTTGGACTAACAACAATTTTATTAGCCTGCAAGTATGAGGAGGCTTCTGTCCCACTTGTGGAGGATCTTGTTTTGTTATCAGACAAGGCATATACAAGGAAAGAAGTTATCGACATGGTAACATCATATATCCCTCAATTATTCTTACTACGACTTTCCTCTCTCTCACTATTAAAAATTAACAATGTTTAATGATTTTTCATGCCCACAAGAGACATTAATGGTGAATAAATTACATTTCAATTTGTCAGTGCCCACCCCATATGTGTTCATGAGGAGATTTCTTAAGGCAGCCTAATCCAATAAAAAGGTCAATAATTGGATGTCAATGAATCATACGGATTTGAATTTTTTTTTTTTCAAAATGATGTTGAAAAATATGTGTTACTCGTGGAATTGAATCAGCTGGAGCTCCTATCATTCTTCATCACTGAATTATGTCTCGTGGAATATGAAATGTTCAAGTTTCCACCGTCTTTGCTAGTTACTGCAACAATTTACACAGCACAATATAGTCTTTACTACTCCTTTAAACAATGGAGTATAGCTAGCGAGTGGTACACTAGATACTCACAAGATTAGCTTCTGTGAGTTGTTTATATGCTTTATTTTTCTTTTTTTTTCTCGAACTTTCTTCGAGTTTGAAAACATTATCATCAAACTAACTAAAATTTATTTACTAAACAATCAATGATGTTCACTTTCAAAATGTGCCAACAGAGAATGCTCAAAACTAATGGTTACTTTCCATCAGAAGGTTGAAACTGAGACACATACTAGAATGCATAAGAAGTACAACACATGGAAGTTTGGCCATGTGGCAAAAGCTGAACCGGCACACTTTCTCCTAGTGCTTTGACATAGATTGTAATGTTAAGTTTCAAGTGTGTAGTAACAGAGAGAAACAAAAGTTGCCTGAGGAAGCCAACCATGTTGGGTTTCTTTTGTTGTCAACCATGTTGATGTCTATTTTTATTTTTTTGTTGGGGTGGTTTTTTTTTTCTAAGCAAGCTTTGATATTAATATAAAGATACAGGAAAAGAAAACTATTATAAAGATGGAGGGTCTTTTCCATTGTCTAGAAAAATAATACACCTAGAGTGGAGATTATTAGGTATGCTACCAAATACAAGGTTTGTCACTGCCCATTGCGCAATAGAGTTCGCGCACCAATTCGCAGATCGGTAAATTTTTTTCAGTTTTCAATCACAATTAGAAAAAAAAAACTAAGTTGTATATCTTCTATTATTGAAGAGATTTGCCAGAAATAATCATTTTTTTGGATTGCATCGAAAATATTATGGGAATCTCCTTCAAAAAAAGGCAAGAGAATTATTTTGTTGTTTTGCCATATTTATTGCTAATAAGGTTGCCTTCGATTCTGCTATCAATGGGGAGGAAGTGTGAAGCTTTTCAGAGTGAATATCTAAGATTTTTCCAGAGTGATCTCTGCAGATTGCCACTACTATCGAAAAATTTGTTCTAACTGCTACATTATAAGAGAAGCTCTTATTATTTTGGGGCGGTGGCTTCCAAAGTTCCTTGTAGATCTTCTTAGCTTCCCATGCTTCATAGTAATTTTGATAAATTTTTTCCAGTTGCAATTTTGCTTTTCCAATAGAGAGCTTAAAATTATTGTGCACTATTTCATTTCGTATTCTCCATATAAAATCCATAAAAATCACTACGAAAAGCTGGAATCCGTGAGCTTCAATTTCTGATAGACCCATATCCTTTTTTTGCATCAAAAATTAATTTGATCCAGTCGGAAATTGATTGTATAGGTAGCATTCCCATATTCGAAGGCCAGGGACTATTTATCCATAGAATTTGCACAACATGACATTTGATAAAGAGATGAAATACTATTTTGGCGTTGTTATTACAGAGCGGGCAAGATCCCTCTTTTTCATTCTTTAGAGCTTCATTGATTCTTACTCTTGTTGGTAAGATATTCTACAGAAGTTTCCACAGAATAAGTTTGTGACGATCATGCACTTTGAGATTCCAAAGAGATTTGAAAAGGCTTTGTAAGGGAGGGTGAAAGTCAATCCCTTGTTCCCTAAGAATCTGATGGTAAACTGTTTTCACCGTAAAGCTCCCTTTGGAATTTAGAGTCTAAATTGCTTTTTCTGGATTTTGTGAGCTAATTGGCAGAGGTAGCTTTTTATTCTATAATGTTGTGTTATTCTAGCAGTTCTTTCATTTTTATTTCATTCCATCTCTTTGGATTGTTTTGAATAATTTCAGCTACTAAAAGGAGCGGATAATTCTCAATTACACTTGGGAGAGGAGTAGGCTTGAATAACGGCATTAAAGAGATCCACGGGCCTGTCTAGAGATGAGTATTGAGTCAATTTTTTTTATTTAAACACATCTTCCTTTTTTGATGATCTCTCTTGTGCCTAATATGTTCTTCCATGTATTTGAATCTGATGGCTAAGAATGGACATTCCAAAAGATTGTAGATTGAGGTCTTTTGATCCAAGCAATGAAATCCAAAATTTCCCATTGTTTTGGCTAGGAGGGCTTCAGTCATGTTAGCCATTTGTCTTATTCCTAATCCACCTTACGCTTTAGAAAGGCATATAGATCTCCAAGATTTGAAGGTCAGATTATGCTTTTTTTTTTCCTATGATTAACTCTACCAAAATTTTTTGAAACTAGTATCCAAAGACTTGCATACCGATTGTGGAACTTTAAAAGATGACATGTAGTATAATGGAATTGCATAGTATGATGGAATTGCACTAGCCATTGATTTGATGAAGATTGTTCTGCCTGCTTGAGAGAGAAGTTTCTGTTTCCATTCTTAAATCTTCTTTTCCACTTTGCTTAATAATTCTCTGTAATCTTTTGATTTTTTCCTATTGAAAGAGGTAGAAAGTCGAAGATATTTCATTTTTTTTTTCTGTAGAGACTTTGTACGGAAGCCATTGAGTGATGTTTGATCTTGTTTCCACATTTGTGTTCCTTATTATGAAAATAGATGACTTGCTTATACTGACCTTTTGTCCCGACCAAAGTTGGTATTTTGAAAGGCTTTCTGAGATGAGTTTGGCATTATTTTCTGTTACTTTTGTAAAGATTATCGTATCATTCGCAAAGAGAGGATGAGTCACAGGTGGGCTATCTCTACTGATCTTTATTCCTTCTATTTTTCCTTATGCTTCTTCCTTCAAATATAGAATTCTTGACAGTGCTTCAGTAATTAAAATAAAGAGAAAAGGGGACAGAGGGTCACCCTATCGGATTCCTCTCTATGCTATAAAGAATCCCTTTGGTGATCTATTGATAATAACTAAGAATGGTGTTGAGGAGATACATTCTCTTATCAATTTAATCCAATGTGAACTATAGCCCAATTGTTCCATAACCGCAAATAGGAAAATCCACTCTATTGAGTCAAAAGCCTTTTCAACATCTAGCTTTATTGCCATTAGATCCTTTGCTCCTACTTTATTCTTTAAATGGTAGAATAGCTCTTGTGCAATAGTAGAATTTTCTTTAATCCTTCCTGGAATGAACGCATTTTGTAATGGGGAAATGATTTTATCAAGTGTATTTTTCAATCTATTTGCCATGATTTTGGTTATGGTTTTGTATATGACATTGGTTAGGCTAATGGGACGATAATGATGGGGTTATTTAGATTCTAAATTTTTGGGATCAAGGCAATGTTGGTATGGTTTAATTGTTTTAGCAATTTGTCACTTCTGAAGAAATTTTGGATTGCCTCTATCACTTCTATCCTAATGATTTGCCAATAGTTCTTATAGAATAATGCAGTCATGCCATCAAGACTAGGGGCTTTGTGGTTTAGGATTTGTCTTAAAGCTTCAAAGATTTCTTTTTCCTTTGGGATTTTTTGGAGCATTTCATTTTCCTAGGGTGTTACCTGTCTTTCAATAAGATGATCTAGCTAGTTTGAAAAAATTGGGCTTGAGGTGGCATATAAATTTTGAAAAAAATTAATAAAAGTGCTTTCAATGAGATCTAAGTCCATAAATAAATTACCTTGGCTCAGTTTGATGGATTCAATTGAGTTCCATCTTCTTTTGATTGTCGTTTAGAGATGAGAGAATTTGATATTCAGATCCATGGATGTGAGCCATGAAATCCTTGATTTTTGTTTCCACAATGCTTCTTCATACTCCATTTGTTTGTGTAGATCCCTTAATAGTTCTTCTCGGTCTTGATCATAAAAATTTACCTTAGCACTTTGAATGTCAAGAAGTTCATTTTCCATATTCTTGATATTGTCTTGTATTCTCCCAAAATATGTTTTATTCCATAGCTTTAAGGCATCATTTGTTGCTATAATTTTTTTACATAGGATAAAAGCTGGATTGCCATTGAAAAAAGTACTCTAAGCTTCTCTGACTACGTTTGTACAGAGAGAATTTTTCGTCTAGAATTCTTCAAATTTGAATGAGATAGGCTTACAGCTATTTCTTATTATGTTGAGCATCAAAGGATGATGATCCGACGCTGCTGATACAAGGTGTTGAAGATTTGCATCAGGAAAAAGTTGTCTCCATTCTTGATTTACAATCGCTCTATCTAATCTCTCACTGATTTGTGCAAGACCTTGCCTTATATTGGTCCAAGTAAACTGTGGTCCTCTAAAGCCCAAGTCAATAAGACTATGCATGTCCAAGAAATCTTTCAATCCCCCATGTTTTTCAGATTGAAATAAAATATTATTGAAATCACTTAAACAAATCCATGAACCAGAAAATGCTTGCTATAAAGAGCTGAAGTGATTCCAAAAAGCTATTTTGTTGTTCCATTTTGCCAGTGCATAAACGAAGGTGCATAACCAAGGTATATATGAGGGGTCTGAGTAAGCTAGAACAGAAATTGCATTCATATTCACATCGACTGATTCTATATCTAATCCTGATCTCCATAACAAAAGTAGGCCTTCTTTCTTACAAACAATTGGATAGTGCACAAAAAATTGAAAGTCTAAACTATTTACAGATTTGTTTGTGTCATCGTTTGCTACTAGAGTTTTCGATAGGAAGACTACATCTGGGTTATTTATTTTAATATTAGCTTTAAGGTTTTTAATTGCCTTTAGTCTAGCTAAACCTCAACAATTTCATGTCATTGTATTCATTTAAGATTGGGAGGCACCTTAGAGCAGGTCTCCTTCGCTTTTTTGGATGATCCGAGGGGAGTATTATACTGTTGACTATAAGGATTATGTCTTGCCTTTTCTTTATTCTTCTTTTTGCCTGTGAAGCTTAAGACTGGAGTAGACGTAGACTGATCTTCAGGTAAATCTATCATGCCTTGATTCTCCGAAAATATCTTCTCTTCAACATCTAATTTCTCTTTTTTTACTTCCACCCTATGGTGCTTCTTCATTGGTTGTGTAGAAATATCTTGTGCTTCAGTAGATGATCTCTTCAGAGAAACTATACTTGTATCTTCAAAAAGAGTAGATGTAAGTTTTTTCTTATTAGGAAGTAAAACATTTTTTGTCTCCATTTCTCTTATCTACTTCTTGAAGCTCGTGAGAATTTCTGTTTCTTGATGTTTAAGCTTGGGGAAGAGTTTGACTTGAAAATCTCATTGTCATTCGTCCCTTGGATCCCAAAAGAGATGGGCCTTTGTAATTTGGAAGACTTTGTTTAGATGAAGAGACCATTATATGACTTTGTGCTTTAATAAGATTTGGGCCCTCAGCAAGAGATTGGAATTGTGAAGAGCTACTACCTTCTTGGGCTTGGCCTATTTCAAGTGACGGGGAAAACTCAAAAAGGTTTTTATGCAACTGTAGTCCTCTAGTTTGATAGTACAATCTCCTCCAATTCAATTTCCACTGGGTGTGCCTTGGGGGAGTTGCATATTTACGAGAGAAAAATATCATCTGAGATGAATTTATGTCTACCATATCTTCAGCAGTACTTATCTCCTGATTTGGTGATTAGGAGGATAAGATTTGTTGACCGAAAGTCTGGTTTCCTTCTTTAATGGAGGGTTGTCCTACAGTAAAGGAGTTTAATTCTTGCAAAGATTTGATTGATGTGTTGTTGAAACTGTAAGGGTGCGGTGTTTCCGCTGCTATGGATGGGGTTACTAGTTCCCAATACGGTTGCTCCTTCTGTGCTGTTGCAGAATTTGGGGAGACAAGTCGCAGTTTTGTCGATTATTCCATATGTGATTCATCTGATTGGTTGAAATTGAATCTCGGAGAGGTGAACTACAATGAATAGCATTTATTTTTGGCGTCATTGTAGATTTTCAATTCATTTCCTTTGCTTTCAACTTGATCTTGCATTTTCCTTGAGCTTGAATTTTTTCCAATTGTGATCGTAGTAGCTTGTCTTGATTGGATTTGATGAATATTCTTTTCTGTATTTATGTTGATGTACTCTGATCTGAGCCAGGGTTTGTATTCTGATTGGTCTTTGATCTTTGACTCATCTTAGTAATACATTTGTGTGTGACCCAAATGACCACATTGTTAACAAAAATCAGAAATTTTTTCATATTTAATTGCTATCCAAGATTCAAATTCTTCATCTCTAGGCATCATAAACCCTTGTTTTAATGGTTGTGTAAGATCCAGTTCGACTTTGACTCTTGTTGTCCAGATGACTAACACAAGAGGGGGGGTGAATTGAGTTGTATTAAAAAAATTAACAATTATAAATCAAGTATACAATATAAAATATAAACAAAATATGAAACAGTAATAAATATAAAGAGTAAAGGTAAGAGAGAAGCAAACTCAGTATGTTAACGAGATTCGGTCCCACTGCCTACGTTCTCGCCTCAAGCTACCTCTTGAGAATTCCCAAATCCACTATTCAATCTCCTTTAGGTGGAGATAGAAACCTATTACACCTTTGAGCAGCACCGCTCCAAAGAATCCGTGTAGAACACCCTCTACACTTCCAATCACCTCACACTTGGTGATTTAACTATTCCCCGTGTAGAACACCTTCTACACTTCCAATCACCTCACACTTGGTGATTTAACTATTTCCTGTATAGAGCACCTTCTACACACACAAGGGTTATACACACCCTTTTACTGATATAAGAATTGATAGTGGGTAGGCTATCAGAAAACACTCCTCAATGAGTGAAATAAGAACAATATAGCACAAACTATATCTCTCAAAATGAACAAGGGTTAAGGCTCAATGCTTAGAGAAGAGAGAATGAAAGTTTTGAATGAATGTTGTATGCTCTTGGTGTTGTAAATGTGAAACTCTCAAATGATCTATTTATAGGCATATGAGACTTCATATTCAAATTTAAAAAGCTTCACATGTCAAAGACATCATCATTCACTTTTCAAAAATTTCAAATCAAATTTTTTTACTTTTTGCATGTGACAAAAGGAGCACACTTTACTTTTCAAAAATTTCAAATCAAATCTTTTACTTTTTGCATATGACAAAAGGAGCACACTTTACTTTTCAAAATTTTCAAACAAAAATATCTACATTTTGCATAAATCAAGAAAAGCATTCATCACTTTTGAAAATATTCAAATAAAACATGCACATGTGAAAGATGACAATAAATCATCTTAATATTTTCAAAATTCAAACATTTAATCATGTCATGCACATGTGAAAGATGACAATCAATCATCTTAATATTTTCAAAATTCAAACTTTTAATCATGTCATGCACATGTGAAAGATGACAATCATTCATTTTTTAAAATTTTTAAAGTTCAAACCTTTAATCATGTCGTGCACATGTGAAAGATGACAATCAATTATCTTTCAAAATTTTCAAATTTAATTTTCAAAATATTCATGCACATGTGGAAAATGTATTTTAATGCTTTATGATAAAATATTAATTTTGAGTCTTAATCCTAATTTTAAATTTTTAAGAGATTTACAAAATTACTCTATGATTTTAATGTGAACTTGTTCCCTTCTTGCTCATGCTTGCTTTCTTGATGTGCTTGATTCTATTGTGTGGACAACTTGAGTTTGAGACTCCTTTATTCTTTGAATTCATTTGTTATCATCAAAATCCATGTGTAGATTTACACGAAACTTGAAACCTTGAGTTCAACAATCTCCCCCTTTTTGATGATGACAAATGCTTGATAGAACTTAAAACCTGTATGAATACTTAAGCTCCCCCTGAGAATGTGCGTTAATTTTTCAAGCAAAAATATAAATATAATTCCAACCATATATAACAAGTTTAGCAATTTAAACAATGTTAATGTTCTATTCTAAAACTTCTCCCCCTTTTGGCATCATTAAAAAGGAATCATAATTAGTTCAATAAGATATATTCCTACAATAACCAATAGACAAATAAAACGCTGCATTAGTAGAGACTGTAGAGAATTCGGTGCGTAGCCACACGTGTTCGACAAAACCTGCAAAGGCTGGAGGCCTAGTTTCGATAATTCGGTGCGGAAGGAAATTTTGTAAAGAGCTGAATAATTGAAACCACCCGTGCCCGACAAAACCTGCAAAGGCTGGAGGCGTAGCTCTGGCAATTCGGTGCAGAGATTTGATCCGCTTGATGTTGCTGAAAAATGAGATATTATAATGATTTGTAAGTTTGTCTTGTTCTTATTTTCGTTTCTATAAGAGCAATCTTTAGTTTTATCTATTTCGCATCAAGCTTTCTTCTCATCTTTGCAATTTGCTTGCATTCTCATTCTACAATTTTTCAATGGCTCGTAGATTTCCCTTCAGTGCTTCTCTTGATCAAGATTTGAGGTATCCTTCACCTCAATCTCAATCTATTTTTGCATCTGTCGTGGGTGTCATGAAGCAACAAGAGAATGATTTAGCTAATAAATTAGATCATGACGCCATTTACGAGCTTGTGGGTCTCGGAACTCGATACTTATCATCTATCGTCGCATTTTCTGCTCGGTTGCAGTCCAAAACTCGCGAAATTGAGAAGTTTAGCGAGACTGTTTATGTACTTCAACGACTTGTTTATGAATCAAACAAAAAATAGTAGAGTTAAAACAACAGAATAAGGATTTGAAATCCTTGCTTACCTCTTCATTTCGATTGCCTAATCTTTTAGACAAGGATGGCATGATAATTTATGAGGAGCAAATGCATTTGAATGATGAGGCTAAACGTCTCAAGTTTCTGTAGGTCATTTAAGATAATGAAATAAAAGTATCTAGCAGATATCCATGGCATGCATCATTCCTATTTCTCTTCTAATCATGCATAGTCTATCTTCTGGTAGGGGTTTTGTGAAAATGTCTGCCAATTGATCATGTGTACTAGTGAATTCTAATACAATATCGCCCTTCTGCACATGATCTCTAAGAAAATGATATCTAATTTCAATATGTTTGGTCCAAGAATGTTGTATTGGATTCTTTGAAAGATTTATAGCACTTGTATTATCACATTTGATTGGAATGTGATTGTACATAAGTTTAAAATCCTCAAGTTGTTGCTTCATGTAAAGAACTTGAGCACAACAACTACCTGCAGTAACATATTCTGCCTCAGCAGTAGATAGTGCAACAAAATTTTGTTTTTTACTAAACCAGGACACTAGTGCACGACCTAAGAAGTGACATGCTCCACTAGTATTTTTTCGATCTATTTTACAGCCAGCATAATCTGTATTTGTGTAGCTGATTAGATCGAAAGATGTGTTTAGGATACCATAACCCTAAGTTAATTGTACCACTAAGATATCTAAAAATGCGCTTAACTGCAATTAAATGCGATTCTTTTGGAGATGATTGAAAGCGTGCACATAAGTACACACTAAACATAATATCTAGTCTACTGGCTGTCAAATATAATAAGCTACCAATCATACCTCGATATACTTTCGAGTCAACTGGTTTACCGGTTTCATCTTTATCAAGTTTAGTGGATAGGCTCATAGGTGTTCCAGTTTCCTTAGCACCTTCCATCCCAAACTTCTTCAGCAATTGCTTAATATATTTCGATTGATTGATGAATGTCTCACTTTTTGCTTGTTTAATTTGCAATCCGAGAAAAAATGTAAGCTCTTCCATCATGCTCATTTCAAATTCTTCCTGCATAGTCTTAACAAAAACTTGGCACATATTTTCATTAGTAGCACCGAATATTATATCATCAACATAAATCTGAATCAAAATAATATCATCATTTTCGTATTTAATGAAAATAGTTGTATCAATTTTTCCTCTTGAAAAGCCTTTTTCAATCAAGAAACCACTAAGTCTCTCGTACCACGTTCTAGGAGCTTGTTTGAGTCCATATAGTGCTTTTGTGAGTTTGAAAACATGATTTGGAGAAATATAATTTTCAAAACCTGGAGGTTGCTCAACATATACCTCTTCATTTATAAAACCGTTTAAGAAAGCACTTTTAACATCCATTTGAAAAAGTTTGAAATCTTTATAACAAGTATATGCAAGTAGCATTCGAATAGCTTCTAATCTTGCGACTGGTGCATATGTCTCATCATAATCGATTCCTTCTTCTTGATTGAAACCTTGGGCTACAAGTCGAGCCTTATTTCTAGTAATGACTCCGGACTCATCTTTCTTATTTCTAAAAGCCCATTTTGTTCCAATAATAGTATGATTTTTGGGTCTAGGAATAAGTGTCCAAACATCATTTCTTTCAAATTGATTAAGCTCTTCTTGCATAGCTAGAATCCAAAATTCATCAAGAAGTGCTTCATCAATATTTTTAGGTTCAATCTGAGATAGAAAAGCAGTATGATTGCAAATATTTCTAAGAGATGATCGAGTGCTTACACCTCGTGAAGGTTCCCCCAGAATTTGTTTCACTGGATGATCTTTCACAAATTTCCACTGTTTTGTTGCATTTTGTATTAAATTTTGATGATCTTTCCTGATATCTCCATCTTGGACTTCCTCTATTGTATTCTCTTTGTTGAGATTGAGACTTTCCGTATTATTTATACCTCCTGTTTCTTCATCAATAGATTTCTTGGAGAGTAGACAATTAGATTCATCAAATACTACATGCATAGATTCTTGTACAGTCAAAGTCTTTTTATTGAATACTCTATAAGCTTTACTATTAGTAGAATACCCGAGAAAGATACCTTCATCAGATTTTGCATCAAACTTGCCTAAATTATCCCTGTCATTTAAAATAAAACATTTGCATCTAAATACATGAAAGTAACCAATGTTGGAATTTTTCTCATTTCAAAGCTCATAGGGGGTTTTATCTAATTTAGACCTTAGCATAACTCTATTTATAACATAACATGCAGTACTTACCGCTTCGGCCCAAAAATAACTAGGCAAGTTGTTCTCATTGAGCATTGTTATTGCCATCTCTTGAAGAGATCTATTTTTCCTTTCTACTACCCCATTTTGTTGAGGAGTTCAAGGAGCAGAAAAATTATGCACAAAACTATTTTCATCACAAAATGTTTCAATATTTTTATCAACAAACTCTTTTCCCCTATCACTTCGGATACTTGAAATAGTATAACCCTTTTCATTTTAAATTCTCTTGCATAACTTGGTAAAAACATTATGTGCCTCATCTTTATGAGCAAGAAAGATGACCCAAGTATATCTAGAGAAATCATCAACAATAACAAATGCATAATATTTTCCTCCTAAACTTGCAACTCTATTTGGTCCAAAAAGATCCATGTGTATCAATTGCAGTGGTCTAGTAGTGGAAATATGTTTTTTAGTTTTAAAAGAAGTTTTTGTTTGTTTACCAAATTGGCATGCATCACAAATTTTGTCTTTAAGAAAATTTGCTTTTGGTAAACCTCTCACAAGATCATTTTTTGAAAGTTTGGAAATAAGTTCCATGTTGGCATGACCTAGTCTTCTATGCCATAACCAATTAGTTTCATTTTGAACTGAAAAACAAATCGTATCTTGTGAGGTAATTTCTTCAAAATCAATTGTATAAACATTGTTACTTCTAAAAGCAATAAAACAAATATTACAATCATAATCATTCAAAATAATGCACTTATCTATTTTAAAAGTAACTGTAAATTCTTTATTACATAATTGACTTATGCTTAAAAGATTATGTTTTAAACCTTCAACAAGTAGAACATCTTCAATTATGAGAGAAGACTCATTACCAATTTTACCTATTCCCACGATCTTCCTTTTCGAGTTGTCTCCAAATGTCACATGTCCGTTTTCTTTAGATCTAAGATCAAAGAACTTAGTCTTGTCTCCCGTCATGTGTCTTGAGCATCCACTATCTAAAAACCATTTATTTTTGTTCGTGGAAGACTTCATGCACACCTATAAAAATAATTAAAATGATTTTCTTGGTATCCAAGTTCTTTGGGTCCTTTATTTATTAGTATTAGAATAAACAAGATTTTTAGATACCCATATGACCCTAATAGTCATTGTATGTTTTATTCTAATAGGACAAGTAAAATAATTATGACCATTTCTATTACAAAAATTGCAAATAGCATGTGACATATATGAAGAACTTGAGTGATTATAATAGTATCATTTTTTAACAAAATTATTTTTATGAAAAGAATTTTGAATATTGGACTTTGATGTAGAAGGATTATCAAAGAAGTTTTTATAAGGTTTGTATTTTTGTTTTGGCATATATCTCAAGCCTGCCTTGTCAAAAACACATCTTTGACTACAAAAAATTTTTTCAAAATTTTTTTTTCCATTCGTAAAGTTTTCAATAATATTTTCTAAATTAGTTTTCTTTTTTTTCAACTCAAAATTTTCATCTTTCAAAACAATACTTTCTTTTCTTAAAATATCAATTTCGTTTGTTAAAGAAGAATTTTTCTTTTTCAAAACAGTATACTTGATACCCAATTTTTCAAATTCCTCATATACCTCTTCTAAAACATTTTGCAATTCTTCATATGAAGGATTTTCAATATTATCAAGATTTGTTACCTCAATGTCATCTTTAGCCATAAGACAAAGATTTGCTGATTCTCCATTACTTGTTTCACTATCTGAACTACTTGAATCATCATCCCATGTACCTTTTATTGTTTTTTTACCTTTGTTTCAATCTTTATTTAGTAGAGGACAATCTGACTTGATATGACCAGGTTTATTGCATTTATAACAAATTAAAGTGTCATTTTTACCTGAATCTTTCTTGGAAAACTTCTTGAAGGATTTCCTTGGAGGAGTTTTTTTTTTTTTTAAGAACCTCTGAATTCTTCTTGTTATCATCGCAACTTCTTCATCTTTGTCGTCATTTTCCTCATCTTCATCACTTTCACTTTCATGTGGAACAGCTTTAAGTGCCAAGCTTTTCTTTGACTTTCCTTTTCTTCTCCTCTTTTCAATGTGTACTCATGGGTGATAAGTGACCCAATGAGTTCATTCACTTCGAGCTTCTTGAGGTCTCTAGCTTCAAGAATCACTGTCACTTTTGATTCCCAACGTTTTGGTAGAGAGTTGAGAATTTTTCTTACTATCTCCACTTTGAAATAAACTTTGCCAAGAGCTGTCAAGCTGTTTATGATGTTAGTAAAACGAGTGTACATACTAGAAATAGATTCATCATCATTCATTTTAAACATTTCATATTCATGAGTAAGAATATAAATTTTTAATTCCTTGACTTGAGAAGTTCCTTCATAAGTAACTTCCAAGTTATCCCAAATTTCCTTTACTGTAGCACAAGTCATTATTCTATTAAATTCATTACCATTGAGAGCATTATATAATAAATTCATAGCAGTTAAATTCAAAGTATAAAGTCTATCATCTTCACGATCAAACTCTTCTTCTTCCTTTTTGACCTTTACTCCATCAACTACTTTTGTTGGAATATAAGGTCCATTTACAATGCATTTCCAGATTTCTCGACCTTGAGCCTGAAGGAATATTCTTATTCTAACTTTCCAGAATGAGTAATTGTTTCTGCAAAAGAGTGGAGGCCGACTGCTAGATTGACCTTCACCAAATGAAGCTGCAATGTTAGCCATAAGATCTTAACTCAAAAGATAGTTAATCTTATAACAGAGCTCTAGCTCTGATACCAATTGTTACTGATCATAGGCCGCACCTATGTCACCTAACAACTGTACCTACCAGACTAGCCGGCCACCGTCTCTACCGGTGCACCGTCACCCATGATCGGAGAGTCTTGCTTCGGTGACACAGTCACAAGCGAGAGTTTCCATGAGTGATCTGCCTGTATGAACAGTACAGGTCAACTAGCTCTGATACCAATTGTTACTGATCATAGGCCGCACCTATGTCACCTAACAATTGTACCTATCAAACTAGCCGGCCACCATCTCTACCGGTGCACCGTCACCCATGGTCGGAGAGTCTTGCTTCGGTGACACAGTCACAAGCGAGAGTTCCCATAAGTGATCTGCCTGTATGAACAGTACAGGTCAACTAGCTCTGATACTAATTATTACTAATCATAGGCCGCACCTATGTCACCTAACAACTGTACCTACCAGACTAGCTGGCCACCGTCTCTACCGGTGCACCGTCACCCATAGTCGGAAAGTCTTGTTTCGGTGACACAGTCACAAGTGAGAGTTCCCATTAGTGATCTGCATGTGTGAACAGTACAGGTTAACTAGCTCTGATACCAATTGTTGCCCAGATGACTAATACAAGAGGGGGGTGAATTGAGTTGTATTAAAAAAATTAACAATTATAAATCAAGTATACAATATAAAATATAAACAAAATATGAAACAGTAATAAATATAAAGAGTAAAGGTAAGAGAGAAGTAAACTCAGTATGTTAACGAGGTTCGGCCCCACTGCCTACGTCCTCGCCTCAAGCTACACATTGAGGATCTCCAAATCCACTATTCAATCTCCTTTAGGTGGAGATAGAAACCTATTATACCTTTAAGCAGCACCGCTCCAAAGAATCCGTGTAGAACACCCTCTACACTTCCAATCTCCTCACACTTGGTGATTTAACTATTCCCCGTGTAGAACACCTTCTACACTTTCAATCACCTCACACTTGGTGATTTAACTATTCCCCATGTAGAATACCTTCTACACACACAAGGGTTATACACACCCTTTTACTGATACAAGAATTGATAGTGAGTAGGCTATCAGAAAATACTCCTCAATGAGTGAAATAAGAACAATACAGCACAAATTATATCTCTCAAAATGAACAAGGGTTAAGGCTCAATGCTTAGAGAAGAGAGAATGAAAGTTTTGAATGAATGTTGTATGCTCTTGGTGTTGTAAATGTGAAGCTCTCAAATGATCTATTTATAGGCATATGAGACTTCATATTCAAATTTAAAAAGTTTCACATGTCAAAAACATCATCATTCACTTTTCAAAAATTTCAAATCAAATTTTTTTACTTTTTGCATGTGACAAAAGGAGCACACTTTACTTTTCAAAAATTTCAAATCTAATATTTTACTTTTTGCATATTACAAAAGGAGCACACTTTACTTTTTAAAATTTTCAAACAAAGATATCTACCTTTTGCATAAGTCAAGAAAATCATCCACCACTTTTGAAAATATTCAAATAAAATATGCACATGTGAAAGATGACAATCAATCATCTTAATATTTTCAAAATTCAAACATTTAATCATGTCATGCACATGTGAAAGATGACAATCATTCATCTTTTAAAATTTTCAAAATTCAAACCTTTAATCATGTCATGCATATGTGAAAGATGACAATCAATCATCTTTCAAAATTTTCAATTTTAATTTTCAAAATATTCATACACATGTGGAAAATGTATTTTAATGTTTTATGATAAATTATTAATTTTGAGTCTTAATCCTAATTTCAAATTTTTAAGAGATTTACAAAATTATTCTATGATTTTAATGTGAACTTATTCCCTTCTTGCTCATGCTTGCTTCCTTGATGTGCTTGATTCTATTGTGTGGACAACTTGAGCTTGAGACTCCTTTATTCTTTGAATTCATTTGTTATCATCAAAATCCATGTGTAGATTTACACGAAACTTGAAATCTTGAGTTCAACAACTCTGATAAAATGGCGCCAAACAATACCAAAAACTAGGTCCTCTTCTACTCGGATAAGTTTACCCAAAGCATTTCCTATATTTGTGGCATTACAGACTGTCATATGCTCTAAAGTGAACCCGTGTATTTGTATAAAAAAAGTTGCATACCTGAAACATATCTCTTTTATGGTTGATTTTGGCGGCCACTGCTTAAGAACAAGTAGATGTTCACAAAAATTTCATGGACCTTGGTTGAGAACTCTTTGTTGGTCATTTATAGTTTGGGAAGTGAAGAGAAACTGGTTGTTTTCTAATTCTTGTATTTGGAAGAACTTTACAAAATTCCATGTTGCTCTAATGCTTGCTTGTAATGCTTGTCTATTTACATTTTTGTCTGCTATTAGTTGTCCTACTAGCCTTTTGTCTGAGTTTTTCAAGAAATGCCTCTTCAGGTTTAGGTTTTAGATCTAAATCTTGCCAAGAGAGTGCCTCTGTCTACGGAATAAGTTTTTCCATCTCCATGAGTGAACTTTTATGGAATTTTTCCAAATGAAAAGGGTGAGAATTTGCTACAATACCAAATTAGAAGGCACTAAAGAAGATTTTTGTGATATAAGAATTGAAGAAAACCATTAAAGTGTGGGAGCCTCTACTTTCCTAGTGAAAGAAAAAAGAATTTTAGAAATCTGTAGCCTAGGAATTGTTGGGGTGGTTGAATGGAGTCAAACTATGTTTCTTTTTGTCTTGATAATTGTTTTCAAAATGGTTTGCTTCAATGTTTGTCAAGATCCAATTACCTCATGGTGGTATTCTGATCTGTCTCCCGTTGAGTCTGAATATCCATGTAAAGTCATTTCTATGTGCCATTTCATAATGATTTGGTGACATTTTACTTGGAATTTTACCATACAAAGACCTCTTTTATTCTATCAGTGAGCTTTTACGTTAAAAAAAAAAAAAAAAACTGATGCAGATAGACATAGATCCAATCTAAAATGCAAGAACAAGAAGTGCAAATTGTCCAGTTTAAACACAGATCCATGGGGAAAACAAAATCGTTTTTTCAAACAAAAATGCAATAGGCATCTGTACATTTAAACGGGAAATGGCCACTGGGCAGTTGAAACGACGTCGTTGATATTGTGCAAAATTTGGTAGTGAAAAAACGACGCTGTCTGAATTGCTTTTTTGCTTTTTTTATTTTTCAATTATCGAGCAGAGAGAGAGAGAGAGAGGAGATGGAGAACACGGCGATCCTGAGGGAGTGGTTCGAGAGAGTGGACTCGGAGAAAACTGGAAGCATCACTGCTCCTCTGCTCAAGGTTTTTTTCCTTCTTCTTCTTCTTAACAATCTGTGCTACTAATTGATCTCAACTTTAATTGAAACGATCACTTTTCCTCATGACCAGAGAGCTCTCGCTGTTGGGAACCTCGAATTCCCTCTCTCGGTCGTTCAGCAGATGATCAGGTCTTTATTTCATCTCTTTGTCTTTCTCATATCCCGAATATAATAAATTGAACTTGTATGACGCTTGTTGCAGGATGTACGATTTTGATAGGAACGGCACCATGAGCTTCGATGGTGAGCGGAGTTTCTTTATCGATTTCATATTTTCGGTTATTTTTTCACTTATATTGACTTTGGTGCTTGCTTAAACTTGATTGTCTTTCTAATTTTGGTTTAAATTTGTCTTTTTTCTCAGAATTCGTTGCGCTCAACAAGTTCCTTCTCAAGGTGTTCGGCCTATCCATGAAATCACTCCGCCTTTTTTTAAATTTGTAATGAAAACTTTAGTATTAATGGCCAACACTAGCTATAAGTATCAACGGTACGTAATTGATTACCATTTTCAATGGCCACTCGCTTTATACTGCTGATTCCTTTGCTTTGCAGGTTCAACAAGCTTTCTCTGACCTAGAGAGGTGATTTTCTTGCCTTTTGTTTCAGAAGTTTATTCGGTTACATGTGATTTTAATGTGAAGTAACACAACCTTAGTATTGTCTTTTGCCATATCGTGTCATTTTTGCAGAGCTCGCGGATACATTGTTATGGATGAAGTGTACGAGGTATTTTTTTTGTTGTAGATGTATAACCCCGTTTTTTATTTTTTATGAATGTACGTGGTCCCAATGAGTTACCATGTGATTCCTCTCCTCTTTTTTGCCCAAATATCTTTTTTCCTCAACTGCTAAGGTATTGGTTGCAGGCGTTGGTGAAGATTGGTTTCTCATTGGACACTCCTGCTTTTTACACAGTTTGCGAGGTATGGTTTATACCATGATAAACAAGACTAGAAACTTTTGTTATGAAAAATTGTGTAGAACTCTGAGTCTTCAGGGTTGATTATCAGAGTCTTGTTTCTTGTGCTCTCTAGTCCCCACAGTTGTTCAAGTACATGTTTGAGGTTTTTTATCTGTTTAATGACATAAATTTTACGCTTGATCCTAGTGTTCACTGGTTTGATCAAGTTGAGAATGCTTTTAATTTTTTTTCTTGATTGCTCAGAGCTTTGATCAAAAGAAGAATGGGAGATTTCGGCTGGATGACTTCATATGTCTTTGTATATTTTTACAGTCTGCTCGGTAAGTATTTTATTCCAGAAAACTGAATATTTGATGTTACACCTTTTATACTTTGGGTAATATGAGCAATAATGTAAGGTAATGGTGCCATTAATGGTGCAGTGGGTATACATTATCACCATGGGGTGATTTTGGTCTAAAGTTTGATTGGGCTCATTTTAGTCTTGTAGCTTAGTTCTACCAAATGGTCCACAGTAGCACAGTGGACTCATTTTCCATTAGAGGCAATTCACACGAAGTGAGACCCATTGAGTCTAGAGTGAATAATACTTCTAAATCAAACCAGGAATTCTAATCTTTAGATATTATTATTCTCATTGTGGTCATGTTCTAATTTTGTTTCCTGCAGGAATTTATTCAATTCATTTGATACAGCAAAGCAAGGCAGGGTGACTCTTGATCTCAACCAGTTTGTCTACTGCAGTGAGTACTCTGATTCTCCTAAGAAAAACTAAAAAGCTCATGGCTTAAAATTAAATTTTAGTGTATTGCGACCTTTCATGGCATTTTTAGTCTTCTGGACTACTTTAGATCTTTGAGGCAACCAACCAAATATAATTTCAGTGCCCAAAACGCTATTCTTTTAAAGTTTTTACCTAAATATTGTAGAAATTCATGGACCTCAACATTCTCTCTCACGTGTAGACCAGTAATTATTTTGGTCATTATCACGGGGTAAGTAGTGTGGACCCACATTCGTCCTGTGGCAGACTCTGATACCATGTAGAAATTCATGGGCCTAACTCATCTCATAAAGCCGGTTCAACGAGAGAGGTTTGCACATTACTTATAAGCATGTCCAAGACCTTGTCCACAAGCAATGTGGGATTTATTCATCAACAAATATGTCTGTCATTTTCATTGAAAAAACAGTGATCTTGCAATGAGGGAGGCTGGTTAATTTGGGGCTCTACAATCCCGTGGATCCCATCCAAGATCCACTTGATTTTGAAATACTTTTGATCTTTGTAATTAATGTAGTCCACAGAGGGCACTCTCCCCAACTGTCAAAGAGTTCCAAACCACCAATTTTATGGGTGCCATATTTTGTCAAGTACCATATTTTAACAAGTTAATGCATTCTTTTCTTGTTCAGCTGCGAGTTGTAGAATATGATTTCAACTTCAGAGTACCAGGCAAAGGTGACCAGATGCTGCAAAATGCCGTTGTACATTTTGTTGGATGTTCAAGAATATAGTTCATTTATCCTACAATCGAGTAGATTGTTCTATATGTGGCTCATACTGAAAAATGCTTATTTGAATTATGTTACCATAATATTTTAGATGGTGCATCATATGATGAAACTCTTTTCACTGTATGCGTGTCATAAACATATACAAGGCCAACCTGGAGCTTTGTCTTTCTCAAACCGATGTGTCTTGAAAAGCCAATCTT